>CM060696.1:134437608-135782646 GCA_030686995.1 Artemisia argyi
CCGAGTTAATCTTGGCTATTGATTCTCTAATTTCACCCATCAATGTTGGCAAGTCTGGCTGGCTTTCAGGAAAGCAAATGGCAGTAGCTGTGCGAACAAGGTTTCCAATGGTGTTGTATGGTAAAGGAGGTGACGCCCTTTTACGAAGATTTACATATGACAATAAAGCATGGGGCGACTGTGGACCCAAGGGTCTGACTATGGATGAGGCTTTGGCAACAGCCTTCCAAATTAATGATGATGTTGCTTCTGCGCGAGTTGGGCCACTTCTTGGCATTGTTAAGCCGGTGCAGGCAACTGGTTGTGCCTTGAGCGAAGCTATAGCCACAGAATTGAACAGGAATCTCTTTGTTATAATGGATTCAGTGTTTGTGAACTTGGAAGGCCATGAATAGTTAAAAGAAGGGTTGTTGGGAAAGACTTGAGAAGCCATAAAACTTGGTGACATTCTTTCTGGAGAACCTCTGGCGGCTGCTGCCCATGCTTTCATAAACAAGAAATACGTATGGCCATCAAAGATCTTGTGCGTAACGCTCATGGAAAGGCCAATCCCTCCACAATTGAAAATGTTTACCTGATGGTTCACATATATAAGTAAATAAACAACCAAACATAAAATGCGTATGTGATAACATGGTATCTACATTCATGAACTTGAATAGAGAAACTCACCTGAACACCTATAACATAATTTCCTATTGAAGATTCTCCAGTTCTAGGGCTATTAGGAACCAACTCTCTCACTTTTTTGTCATCTGGCTGACGTAAGAATTCTTTGAGACTTTGGTTGACGCGAGCCTCCATGAAATTGACTCCTTTGTCATTACACTCAATGTGCAAGTTGTTCTTAACTTCTCCAGCAATAGGATAGAATTGAGTCAGAATCTGAGATAAACTCTCCTTGAGGTTCTTTATAACGTCTGTAACACTAGAAACTTTGTTATTAGGAAAAAACAATATTAAAGGGGTGTAGCAATCATGAAACCATTGGTCAATAATTGATAGGTTGAAGGTTCTTAGATGGTATGGAGTTTGAGAAGCCGGTTTTATGGCTTCTCTGCCAGTTATTTCAAGATCCACCTTCTTCTCAAGATTATCATTGTTTTCTTGCTTTATGCGTTCTTTTATCGACCTGCAAGTAATTTATGGTACAATTATGAAATAAGCTAGTTACTATTACTATATCAAATACCTAACAAACTACCGTAAGAAAAAATGAGGATGCCAACCTGAATGAGGATTGAGTCCCATTTACGACTGTTGAGGTACTATATTGGTGACCATAAAACAAGGATTTTGACAGCCTTATTGACATCCAAGCATGAGAATAACCACCAAAATTTGAAGCTCCATGAAGACCATATTGCTTATGGTTAAGGAAATAGTACCGGGTTGCTTTGTGGGCTGCGAATATAATCTTCATTTTCTATAATGATCAACTAAGCACACAACTTCTTTTTATAAGGGTTAGAGTAAACTCAACCTCGTGGTTCATTGAATTTGGCACTAATCATCTTTTGCCGCTACTAATGTGTGATGTGTTTTATAAAGAAAAAAAAAAAAGTTAAGTTTTACCAAAGACAAGCCTAATTATTAAGCTTGACAAAAAATAGTTGGGAAAAAAATTGACATGTTTTTTTGGTGATGAAAATTTAAGTTTTGCTTCCACACAGGGCATGTTTCGCGCGTGAACTTATCAAAGCTTATCATAGCATGAGCTTATTTTAAAAAAAAAAATAAACTACCATTAAAAATAAGTCTCGTTTGGCTAGCATAGCTTGAAGGAGCATGTAAACAAAAATAAGCTACTAAATGAAATGCTAGTTGAAGGAGCATGTAGAAAAAAGCTCCACTGACATGCTCCAGCAACCCGCTCCAACGATCCGCTCCAGCTCCTCTAATTTCACCCATCAACGTTGGCTAAATGGCAAGTCTGGATGGCTTTCAGGAAAGCAAATGGCAGTAACTGTGCAAGCAAGGTTTCCAAAGGAGTTGTAGGGTAAAGGAGGTGAAGCCTTTTTACGTAAATTCACATATTTCAATACAGAATGAGGTGATTCTGGACCTATCGGGATGAGGCTTTGGCAGCAGCCTTCCAAATTAAGGATGATGTTGCCTCCGCGCGAGTTGGGACACTTTTTGATGTTGATAAGCTGCTGGTGCAGGCAACTGGTTGTGCCTTGAGAGAAGCTATAGCCACAGGAACTGGCTTTGTTATAATGGATTCGGTGAGCAATAACGATAAAATTATCATTGAAAGTATATTTATTATTACACAATATTCAAAGAAATGTAGTGAACATATATAGACGGAAATATTACAAGACGATACGTTGATGAGCATTGATGAACGTATGTGACATTTGTTAGTACTTAAGTAATCAAATATAGGACCTTGTAAAATGGTCATTCATTAAAAAACATAATCGAACTTACCGCTCAACTGTTTATACACGATATGTTGGGCGTTTGATTTATTAAGCGCATGAGCACTAGATCAGTTTAATCCAACATTTATCATTATGTAAAATGATTGAGGGTTTTTTTTTTTTTTTTTTTTTTTTTTTTTTTTTTTTTTTTTTCAATCAAATAGTGGGCTTAGTCTCTAATATCTTGTAAGCTTTGCAAAATAATTTTAAAAGAACAAGAGAGAACCAACACCCTCAAGTGTTTAGCACCTTCACTACATGTGCTACACCAGTCCTTTATTTTTCTTGCCAATTTGATATTAGTAAAATTTCAGTTTGACCAATAAAATAGCAATATCTAGCTCTTGTTTTGGCAACTGATTCTGAAGCTTTATTTTTCTAGGAAGGATGGAGTATACCTTTTTTTCTATGTTGTTGATGATTCTTGTTAAACATACATTGTTGAACCTTTTTAGCTTACAAGTACTGTTATCCTTGTAGAATGAAAATCTGGGTAACCGGCTTGCGGGGCCTATGGATACCCATACTATACCTGGAAGCTGAGGTTGCATACTGTGCTCGGAATGAATACAGAGAATCTGCAGTAGATTTTATTGCAAGGAGATCCCGTCTTGCTTTTCTCGATACTGATGCAGCAGGCCGAGCACTGCCTCGTGTGATTGAGATACTGGCCGGCCCCGTGCCATAGCTGAGCGAACGGAGGCCCTGTTCGAAAGCGTATACAATAACTAAATACGATGGTTAAAAATATTTTATACCAACCATTGAAACAAAAAAACATAGTGTTTTGATTATCTATCTTAAGTTTTAACAAATATATACAATATAAAATTCTACGAAGTTAAAAATTTTTGTTTGAAATGAATTTTGAGACCCAAGTATATAGCTGGCCAGCTGGGTATATATTTTGTGGCCTCTAAAAATTTGAGGCCCTGTGCGATAGCACACCTTCGTATATGGCTCTGGTATCGCACACTCGCACACCCTCGTATACGGCTCTGGTGGCCGCTGAACATAAGTGGGACAAGCAAAGGCAGAAGCAAGAGTTCAAAAGTCAGCAACAAAGTTTCTTAAATCTTGAAAGTCATCAAAGAATGCTCAGTTCCATCATGGCAAGCATACATAATGAGATCTTTGAACAGTAATTCACTCATTCCTGGTAATAGGCTCGTAAGCATTGGTGGTTTCTTGTACTTTCACAAATCAACAAAAAATGTGCATCTTTGCGGGTTGTACTTTTTATTAGGAAGGAGTGACTTTACCCGTTCCTTCTAGGGCTTGCCTTTAGTCAATGTGCCCAGTATTAGATTAATATTGTTATTGTTAAAAGAGTAAAATTTCGTCTAAATCATAGCAATAAGGTAAATATGTCATCCTGCTTTTACGATTGGTCTTATTTGCCACTAAATGTTCTTTTCATTAGAAATTGTGGACTAATGTGTTTTGCAACCAAATATAAGAAGAAAAATGCTTTTCACAAAAGTCTTACAAACTAGTCACGCATGAACAAGAATAGTTACGACATATTTTTGTTACCAAAGAAAATTTCAAGTATGCCTTTGTAAATAGTGAGTCAACTAGACATGCAATAAACGATGTTGTAGTGTCGGCTAAGATATCTTATGCTATCTTTTAATGGAAGTTTTCATATTATAACACTAGTACTAGATAGAGCCTATAAAGGCAAGAGCAACTGTGTAGTTCAAATTGTACCGGTTAGCTACTAAATAAAAGAAAGTTTTCAAGTTTTTCAAATAAATAATATTTTTGTTGAGCTAATTCAAAGCCCAAAGTCATTTAATATAGATTTGAATGAAAACAACATACAAGTCCCTGAATGTCAATACATTCACGGAGTCATCCCCTTCAAGAAGTTCTTCAAAATCTGAAGATAAAGATTTATCACAACCTGAGGCGGAAGTCAGAGCGTGTAGATAAGGACCAAGATCAGAATGATAGAGTCACTGTGTGATGACAATAATACACTGACTCTCTGAAAATCTCCTCAAACACTAATGACATAAAGACTCAGATGTCCCTGATGAAATAATAAAGACTACAATAAATAGGCGGGAAACTCATTAGGATGATAAGTTAAAAAGCACTTATCAAAAGTCAAAGAGTACTATAATTGGTAAAAAGTATAAATAGTTGTCAACAATGTTCCACTAAAAGTATTGCTCGTAGCATACTAGGTATAAAAGCTAAAGTACAAAGTGTACTATAGCTTATCACATGTTGACACGTACTTTTTACCACACATCACACCCCTAAAATATCGTAGCGGAAAGGTAACCGGGGGCGTGACGTTTATAGCACAAAGACAAGATATAAAAAAGGACCTCTATATGAGTCGTTTGAAAAGTTCACATTCGATTAAGTAAATAAGTCTTAACAAGAACAAGTTTTAAAGGTTCACGACACAAATGAAATCTTCATGATGGTGAAACCGCAAGATGTGACCCTATGAGTGATGCTCCAATGCAAACCAAGTTAGTAAGATCAATGACCTAAGAAATACATGTTAAAACGTTAACATAATGTTGGTGAGGTTTAAGTAAATGTAAAAGTCGACCAAAAGATTTTCGTGCGTGACTATTATAACAAATACAATATCACATAAAGGTATTATGATTGCACTAAGCTCATGACACCGAAGCCTTAACTAAAGTATACGTTGTTACAAATTGTTGCCCCAGTAGGTGTCTAACCCAAGAACACCCAGAATTCCCCAAATGCAATACGTTCGTTTGATATGGAAATCAAGTAAGCGCCACTTACCCGAATGGGAGTGACAACCCTAATAGATATATTTACAACATTCATACTTACAAAGTAATTAACGGTTCATGATAGTGGGGCCAAAGCGGGTTAATGGGTACTTAGGCAATTCGTAAAAGTTTAACGTACTTGTATCGATAAGTAAAAGCAATCAACGTATTCTCACCCCCAAAGTATTTCAAAAACAAGTATAAAAAAAGTAAACGTGGGGCTATGAAACACACCTCAAGTAAGTAGTACGTCGGAAAATAATACGTAATTTCAACGAGTAGTAAATCCTAACCGTGACCTAAATAAATAAGTCGTCTTAGGAACGATACGACATGTACTATATGCATATGAGTTTTATAAAGCTTTATCACCCTTATATACTTGTAGTAAAGTTTTATAAAGTTGCGCAGGTCAAAACCTTTAAGAAAAAGGAATAAAACGCATTTTTAGTTCTAAAAACCCTAGAAAGAAGTTGAAGATTTTAAGTTAATTCCAACTTTAAATAGGTGTATCTCCTTCGTTTCTAGTCGGACTTTGGTCATTCAACTCTCCAAACGTAGGTAAAAATGTCTGCTTTCAAGAAATCAAAGCCTTGGTTTGTGAAAACATGTTTTAGATGCCCGTTTATACACATTCATAACGTGACTTGCTGTTACCATTAAGGCAAAAACTTTTCCTGACTTCAACGAACTATAACTCGTTTTTCATCCACTTTTTAAAAGTCAAACTCCTAGAGTTAAATCTATGTCTTAAATTTCCAAAAATCTAATTAGAGTTCCCTAGGTGGAGTTTAGGTCCACCGTTTAGGCGTTTAGTGTCGAGTATTGAGATTTGCAACTTTTCTGACACCCGGTTTGGTGTAAAATAGTGAAAATAGTAAAAACAATTTGAAAGATTATAAAATTTGGCCAGGAACTACTAAGACCTATATCTAACTTTAGCCCAAGGGAATTTGGCCCAAAATTATTTTAAAGTGGTGAAATGGTATCCTAAAATCGACTGAGAATTTGGGACAGTTTTAAGGTTTGATAAACTAACTTTTAAACACAGCAAACATACAGAGGTTGTATGAAATCAAGCATGGAATGGTAAGTGAGTATGAAAAGAGTTTATGATGTGCTTACTAATTTTTTGGATGAATGTGATCAAAAGTGTACAAGAACCCAAGAACACCCTAACTTATCAACTCAAATCCTAGTTTAATGTCACCAACACTTAACCAATTTCTCCCAAGCTTGAAACCCTTACTTTTTGCCCTTATTGCTGCCATGAACTAGAGAAAAAAGAGAGGGAGTGAGTGTTGTGTTTTGTGTGTGAAGAAATGAGCTAGTTATGCTTAGCTTTTATAGAAATATTTTGGGCAAGAAACAAAGAGGTACATGCCTTCACATGGCAATGGTTCAAGCCAATGGGGCAAGTGTTTGCTTGTTTTGATGTGGTCCATGGTGGTGTCGCATTGTTATAAAGGGTGGGGGGAAAGCTTTAGCTCACTAGTTGACCTAACAGTTATGTACTTGGTTCTTGTCTTGAAATAAGCTCATGGTTTTGCTTGATCATATGGTGGCCGGTTTTCAATTGGGGGGGGGGGGGGGATTTTTGAATTTTTGAGTTATAAATGTGCAGTTTTGTGTATAGTGTATAAGTTATAAGTTGGTTGGGTATTTGCATGCATGCATGAGACTTAATGCAAGTCTTAGGTAATTGATGTAAAACTCATAAAACTAAGAGCTTGGGGTACGGTTGGCTGGTGGCTGGCGCCATCACCACCAGCCGAAAAATGGTGATGGCGCACCGTAACGCCGGTCGCGCCATTGGCCTTTGCGCCGTGGTGATGGCTCAGCGCCGTGGCCAATTTTTTTTCTTTTTCCAAGATATATGAACGTTGCAGGTCCGCAGGAAGAAGATGTTTTTTTTTCTTGGGCTGGTGTGTTTGTATTTTTTTTATTTTTTTTTGTAGGTCCGCAAGAAGAAGAAAGGTTATATTTTTGTTTGGGCCAAGTCTTTGCACACTTGTGTGTTGTTTGGGCTTTGGGCCAAGTCTTTGCAATTATAAGTTATACTTCTTTTATTTTTCATGCAACTTTACTTTTTTTTTCTCTCTTTGTGTATGTTTTATTTTATGCCAGAAATTATGGTGCCAACGGATACCCCTGAAATGTGATGCCGTGGGATTTCTGGTGCCATGGAGCATTTTGCTGACGTGCCAGCAAAAAAATCCCACGGCACCAAGCCATGGCACCAACGGTACCCAGTGCTCTAAATGCAAGTGACTTATAAAATATTCTCATGAGAGTAAATAAGTACTTATTTAATGTAGACTAAACTTAGTCTAGTGTCGGTATACGTTCAAAGTTATTTTTTGTCGTACGCGATATAACCTAATGGTTATACGTAGGCATGAATTCAAGTGTTCAAAGTAGAATATTTTAAGTTTATGGTTAAGTATTAACCTGAAAAATGAGAGTTGTCACAGGTTTCCATTTTGTCTTTGCCTATAAATAGATTGTTGTATCGAAAGAAAAACTCATCTCTTGTATCATAATTGAACTTACCACTCAACTGTTTATACACGATACGTTGAGTGTTCTATTCGTTCAGCGTATGAGCACTAAATCAGTTTAATCCAACATTTACCATTATGAAAAATGATTTGAGTGTTGTTTTCCCCCCTTAAAATCAAATAATGGGCTTAGGCTCCGTTTCTTTTCTTTTTGTTTAGATTCAGATAGTGATAGATATAGTGGGTCCATGTGGGTCCAAGTCCACTAAATCGTCTAAATGGGGAGAGCAAGGAAATATGTGTCCTTAAGATACAGACGCTTTAACCCAATTTTGTGGACCTCATCCAAAAGAAACATTAATATAAGTGGAGGACCCACCCATGTTAGCTTACAGACATTCAAACAGAAAAAGAAACGGGACCTTAGTCTCTTACATATTATAAGCTTGCAAATAAAATTTAAAAGAACAAGATAGAACCAACATCCTCAAGTGTTTAGCACCTTCATTACATGTGCTACACTAGTCCTTTATTTGTCTTGCCAATTAAATATTAGTAAAATTTCAGTTTGACCAATAAAATAGTGATATCTCTTGTTTTGCCAACTGATTCTAAAGCTTTAGTTTTCTAGGAAGGATGGAGTATACCTTTTTTTCTATGTTGTTGATGGTTCTTGTTAAACATACATTGTTCAACCTTTTTAGCTTACACGTACTCTTATCCTTGTAGAAAGAAAATCTTTTTAGTTTTCTAGGAAGGATGGAGTATACCTTTTTGCCACGGAGGTTCACCTGCGTCGACTCCGGGCTATCCAAAAGGGTAGTCGCCGTGGGATTAGTCGGCTCGCAATGTCGAGTCGGAAACCCATGTTACAAAAAAAAAAAAAAAAAAAAAAAAAAAAAAAAAAAAAATCTGGGTAACTGGCTTGCTGGCCTATGGATGCCCATACCTTGAAGCTGACTGATGACGTATAGCCTATATTTGGGCCACAAGCCCAAATGATAGACATTACTTACACTTAAGCCCACTACGAATGGGCTACCATGATAATGGTATGGGCCGTAGTATTAATGCTTTGGGCTCATGAAGCCCAAAGGCCCAATCTAACCCACCGAGTATGCGATAAGGATTATCTATTCAAGGAATAGATATCCTTACCTCGGATAAACACCACGTGTGCGAAGAGTAAGGAGCAAGAAACACGGTTTCTTAGCCCCTATATATAGAATCATACGATTCTCATTCAAGGTACGATTGACACAATCCCTAACTCTTCAACTAAACCCTAAATCGATTACTTACTCTCACGCCGGAGTCTAATCGGGGGAGACAATCCCTCGATAAGCCTAACGGTGTTGTTTATTTTCTTAGTGCGCAGGTAACAAAGTACTAAGAAGCTAATTGATATAAGAGCAAAAGCCCAATAACCAGGTACGCCCAACTTTTGTATCAACAAGTGGCGCCATCCGTGGGACCCTACTACGAACTAGAATGACGAAGCATAAGAATTCCGGCCAGCGGACTCCGCAGTCAGAAAAACGTGACCATCAGAGGAAGAATCAACAAGATTCAACCTCTAAACAGGTTGCTGGGACAACCAGCGCACCTGATCACCAAGAGGCGGGGACAACCCGACCACTTCCAGCGACGGAACTACCTATAATTTCTTCAGTGGTCCCAAGTGTCGAGGAACTCCAGCGCACCCTCTTCACCACTCCTCATCAGGCTACACCCACAGTGAACAACACTGTGCCGCCAGGCGCGCCTGAACGGAACAGGGCGCCTAACACTGAGGGAGCAATTCTTGCAACAGCAGAGGACGCACCGGATCTAACGTTGGGAAACTTTGTATCCCAAAATTATGAAACCCTCACCGCCCTCATGCAAGAAGAAGCAACAATAAGAGCAAACACGAGCCTACAAGCACGACTCAATTTTGCTCTGGAACGTGAACCATCACCACCGCGTCACCCACGAGGAAGACGCGCAGAACGTACCACTATCCATGATAGGTTAGGTACAATATCTGATTCGCAGTACTCTGGAGACAGCGAAAGGCGCACCAATGTCCACTCCAGACTTGGCAGTCGGGGAATACATGATCGATTAGGCCTCAACATTCGCCAAGCCAAGGATCTTCAAAACCTGGGAGCAGGAGGATCCAAGATAGACTGGGAAGAAGAAGATCCCCAAGCAGAGATCCCTCAGGCTCCTCTTCTGAAAGAAGCAGGCGCAAGCGCTGAAAGAGAGACTACCCTTCTTCCAGTGACTCCTCGGACAACGAGGATAAAGAAACAGGACACTGGAAGTCAAGAGGAAGACGTCGTGAGGAGGAGAATGAAGATATGTCCCTCCCATGGCGACGTCAAAAAATTGATGCGTTTACACGGCGCATCAGCGATTACTCAGACCACAAACGCAGGCGCATGCCCGCTAACGTAAAAACATATGATGGAACAGGTGATCCTGACGATCATCTAAAAATTTTCGAGTCAGCCGCAACAATCGAAAATTGGCCACAACATGTGTGGTGCCACATGTTTAATTCCACGTTAGTAGGAAACGCGCGCACATGGTTTAGCAAACTCCCACGTAGGAGCATCGGTGGATTTGAGGAATTACGGAAAGCATTCCGCCACAACTTCACCCAGCGAAAGAAGTGCGCTAAAAACCCTGTAGAGCTAGCAAGAGTGAAACAGCGCCAAGGGGAATCCACCAGCGCTTTCATGGAACGTTTCAAGGATGAGTGCATACAAGTCAAAACATGTCCTGAAATTCTAAAAATTTCAGGGTTCATGAATGGGATCAATAAGCCAGAACTCATCCGGAAGCTTAATGACAAAGTTCCACAATCCTTTGACGAGTTAACAAAGCGCACTAGATCCTTTATACAAGGAGAAGAAGCTGCTGCGGATAGCAAAAAAGGATATTCAAACTATAGGCAACAAGAACAGCCGCGGAGACAATCCAATGATCAGAACAACCGCAGCAGGAACTACCGCAGTAGAAGAGACAACGACAAATATACTCCTCTCACTAAAACTCCGAGAGAAATATTTGTAACAGAAGGTGCGAACTTCCCAAAACCACCACCAATGCGCACGGCAGAAGCAAAGCGCCTAGGTAGTGGATACTGCGAGTACCACGGCCAAAAAGGCCATGCAACTAACGAGTGTGTTCAGCTAAAACAACTAATTGAAAAATTAGTTAGAGAAGGCAGGATGGACCACCTCGTGAAAAACATTAAGGAGGGAAAAGATAAGCCGAGAAACGGGGGCAAGAAAGAACCCCCAAAAGAAAAGGCTGATACTATCTACATGATACAATCATGGCAACGCAAGATAAAGCAAAAGGTCAGCCAGAAATTCTCTCCAGAAAAAGAGATATCCTTCCCTGCCATAGCCGCGGACAACGCAGTCGTGGAGCCTCTAACCATTGAGATACATACAGGGGGACATGATATCCACCGCATGTACATTGATGGTGGAGCATCCGCGGACATCCTATACGATCACTGTTTCAAAAGGCTGCGACCTGAAATCCAAAGTCAGTTGATACCAGCTACAATGTCATTAACAGGATTCACAGGAGAAAAGATTTGGCCCATGGGGCAGTTACGCTTATTGGTGGTCGTAGGAGATGAACAACACTCAACCGCGACATGGATAAATTTTATGGTAATAAAGTCTCCTTCACCATACAATGGTATAATTGGAAGACCGGGAATATCATCCATGCGCGCGGTACCATCCACAACGCACGGAATGCTTAAATTCCCAGTGGAAGGGGGGGTGGTCACTCTCTATAACACAACAGTACCACCAAGAGAATGCATCGCAGTAACAACTGAAGCAAAAACTATTCCAGAACAGCGCACGGAAAAAACGCCAAATTTAAAAGTCGCTATTCACCCAGATTATCCGGAACAACAAGTTTCGGTTGGAGGATCTTTATCTGACAAAGGTAAAGCAGCCGTATGCGCACTCTTGCAAAAGAACCTAGATATCTTTGCATGGGAACCAAAGCATATGACGGGAGTACCGCGCTCTATCACAGAGCATAAGTTACAAATCCGACAAGGATACCCTCCAATACGACAAAAGAAGCGCGGCCAGGCCCCAGATCGTGCAAAGGCTATTTTGGAAGAAGTACACAAGCTAGTAGATGCAGGAATCATGCGCGAAGTATACTATCATGACTGGCTTTCTAACCCAGTTATGGTAAAGAAGAGCGATGGCAGTTGGAGGATGTGCGTGGACTTCACTGACCTCAACAAAGCATGTCCGCAAGACTGCTACCCACTGCCAGAGATAGACTGGAAGGTCGAATCCTTGTGCGGATACCCCTTCAAATGCTTCCTAGATGCATATAAAGGGTATCACCAGATCCAGATGGCAGTGGAAGACGAAGAAAAAACAGCTTTCCACACCAGTCAAGGGGTATACTGCTACACAAAAATGCCTTTTGGCCTGAAAAACGCTGGCGCGACATACCAACGACTGGTGGATACAGCCTTCGAAAAACAAGTAGGCCGCAACTTGGAAGTCTATGTTGACGACCTTGTCATCAAAAGCCATACAGAGGACGAATTGGTGCGCGACATCGAGGAAACATTCCGGACGTTGGGGAGGATAAACATAAAGTTGAATCCCAAGAAGTGCACCTTTGGCGCAACGGAAGGCATGTTCCTCGGATACTTGATAGAACCCGATGGAATCAAACCGTGCCCAGAGAAGACAAAGGCTGTTATTGATCTCCCCTCCCCGCGCACACTCAAAGAAGTCCAGTCACTAAATGGAAAGTTAGCAGGGCTGAATCGCTTCTTATCTAAGTCAGCAGACAAGTCCCTTCCCCTCTTTAAAACACTTACGAAGTGCACAAAAAAGGGAGACTTTCGATGGACTACCGAAGCAGAAGAAGCTTTCCAACAACTTAAACACCATCTGGCATCTCTTCCCAAACTCGTCGCACCGCGACCAGGGGAAGAACTAATCATGTACTTATCGGCAACCCACGGAGCAGTTAGCGCAGTACTATTGACAGACAGAGACTCCGTCCAGACACCCATATACTTTGTAAGCAAAGCCCTAAAGAAAACAGAGGTTAACTACAGTGCTATGGAAAAGCTGGTCTTGGCTCTAGTGTTCGCATCCAAAAGGCTGCGCAGATACTTTCAAGCGCATCCAATAGCGGTAATCACTGATCAGCCAATTAAACAAGTTATCTCTAAACCTGACGCATCAGGACGCTTACAAAAATGGAGTGTACTGCTAAGTGAGTATAACATCTCGTACAGGCCGCGCACTGCAATCAAAGGACAAGTCTTAGCCGATTTTATCGTGGAGAAGCCAGATAGCGACAGCCCGACCTCTGCAGCCAAAACAGACCTACAGGAACCATGGACCCTGTTCACAGATGGATCCTCATGCGCAGATGGATCAGGCGCAGGCCTTATTCTCACAAATCCAGAAGGTATGGAATTCACCTACGCGCTACGCTTTGAGTTCACAGCCACAAACAATGAGGCAGAATACGAAGCCCTACTAGCCGGACTACGCATCGCAATCCAAATGGGCGTTCGCAACCTAGAAGCAAATGTAGATGCGCGTCTAGTCGCTAACCACGTGTTAGGGAAATACGAAGCCAAGGATGATCACATGATCCAATACCTGGAAAAGACAAAATCTTTGATCAAAAACTTTGATAGGTTCACAATAAAACAGGTACCTAGAGGAGATAACAGGAAGGCGGACGCACTCAGCAAGATTGCATCCACAAGCTTCGCACACCTTTCAAAACAGGTATTGGTAGAAACCCTGAAAAACAAATCAATCTTGGATATGGAGATATCAACGGTGATAGAGGAACAAGATCCTACGTGGATGACACCTATCATCGAATTTATTAGCAAAGGAATCCTACCCCAAGATCATAAAGACGCTCGAAGAATACGGCGCACAGCGCAACGATTCGAAGTACGCGACAACGTACTCTATCGACGATCTTTCTTACAGCCATGGCTTAGATGTGTTGGACCCCTCCAAGCAGACTACGTACTCCGCGAAATTCACGTTGGGTCATGTAGTATGCACTCAGGGCCACGATCCGTGGTGGCGAGCGCTCTAAGGTCAGGATACTATTGGCCAACAATGCATCGCGATGCACGCGATCTGATAAGAAAGTGCAGCAACTGCCAAGTGCATAGGCCTATTCCGCGCCGACCACAACACGAGCTAACACCAATCACCTCACCATGGTCATTTTACAAATGGGGTATTGACATCGCAGGACCTTTCCCCGTCGCAGCTGGAGGAATAAAGTTCCTCATCGTAGCCATAGACTACTTTACAAAGTGGATCGAAGCAAAAGCTGTGGTGAACATTACGGGAAACCAAGTCAAACGTTTTGTTTGGGACAATATTGTCTGTCGCTTCGGCCTACTAGGCGAGATCGTATCAGACAACGGAAAACAATTCTGTGATAACCCATTCAAAGATTGGTGCACACATTTGAACATCACACAACACTTTGCTTCAGTCAAACACCCACAAACCAATGGCCTAGTTGAGCGCGCCAATCGCAGTTTAGGCGAAGGAATTAAAGCGCGCCTTGACAGACACAAAGGAAGATGGGTAGATGAGCTCTCGCACGTCTTGTGGGCGCATCGCACGACAATCAAAACCAGTACTGGCGACACGCCATTCTCCTTAGTCTATGGAACAGAAGCCGTCATACCAGCCGAGATAGGAATGCCAACTATACGCACGGCAGAGGTCAACGTCACAACAAATGACGAGGAACAGCGCATAGACTTAGATATACTGGAAGAAAGACGCGAACGCGCAGCTATACGTGAAGCAAAGGCTAAGGCAAAAATGAAGAAGTATTATGATGCAAAAGTCAAAGACACTTCATTTAGACCAGGAGACTTTGTTTACCGCGCCAATGACGCGAGCCACGCAGAAGACACAGGCAAGCTCGGACCCAAATGGGAAGGACCTTACGAGGTCACAGACGCGCTCGGCAACGGCGCATACAGGTTGCGCGATATGGAAGGTCACGACCTGGCGCGCACTTGGAACATCTGTAATCTCAAAAAATGTTACTTTTAGGCTACGACCCTTTAACAAACACACTTGCATCCTACGAGGTGCCCAATAAGTGTTTGTCTTTTTCTTTCTAGGAATTGTATTTTCTATTTTTTCCATTTACTTGCAAGTATTAATAAAGTGCTATGGTTTCTAGCTAACTCCATAACGCATTTTACTTTATTGCATATATGTCAATATTGTTTATTTTATATTTCTGCCTACATGACGTGCATGCACCACTTAAAGACCCACGAAGGCATAAAGGATGAGTTAACCTACTAATTTACTCGTTGAATAAGAGGGTTGCAAACCCATCAACATTGGATCATGTATCCTTGCTAAGCACCTTACTCTTGAGACGTCAAAGTAAGTTTCACATGCGCACCCCACGACGGATGCGCATACACCAAGTACACCGTACAAGCTTAGCAACATAACGAGCCAAGACACTTGGTCAAAATAATAAAACTTAGCAAACAATGCAAGTATACTTAAGTCACGCACTTAAAAGACTTAGTAAATAAACAAACAATGCAAGTATATTTAAGTTACGAACTTAAAACAAAAATGTATCTTATTCCATATTAATAAAATTACAAGGAAAGATACATAAATATACAAACAGCCTATATACTATGGCGATGCTCATGACTCTCTTCTGGAGCGGCGGAACTCCCCGCTTCCTTAAGCTTACTCAGGATTATGGCATCCTGCATAGATACGGTTGGAACACTTACAGCCACGCCATCTGATCTAGGAAGGTGTGCAGCGCCAATGCCACACATCACGGCCTTGCCTTTGATGCCCTTCTTGACGGCAACCCTCTGCTCGTGACGCTCTAGCACTTCCTTCAAAGGAATTTCCTTCTCCAAAGCAAAAGGCTTCAGGATATCACGAGGCCGTGCGAACACAGGGACTTGAAGCTGCGATACATCAGGTTTTAGATAATAATCTAATTCCTCTTCCGCGTTCTCCTCAAGATGGCGCTGCAAAGATAGACCCGCCATCAGCACAGCTATAGGATCATCTTGATCGCGCTCCAACTTCCCTATGTGGGGCAACTCAAGAACTTTCAGCCCCGCCATGGCCTGCACCAGCTCGTCGTAAGCCGTTGAGCTGTAACCAGGGATCTCCGCCAAGTCCTTCTCCAGCAACTTGGCCTCACGAAGCTCCTCCATGGCCTGCGAACGGCCACGCGCAATAGCGCAGTGCACAACCTTCCCGAATGCTTCCACTACCTCCGCAGACTCTAAAGTGCTCAGGGCTGCCAGGCGCAGCCCATGGCTGATCAACCATCTGCATTCACAAAGAAACAATTGTGTAAGATAAACAAATAAGCGATGACGTAATTTTAAAGATAAAGAAGCAAGGATACCTGCGCTCGGCTATAGTAGACATCAGATGGGGGTACAACTCCTCGTCATACTCTATGCTGAGGGCGCGCAGCTTCTCCTCATGCATCGAGACCGCCTTCTCAATACGCTCCTTGAACTCCTGAAGGCTAGCATAATGCTCCGCCTTCTTTTTCTCAAGATAAGACACCGACCAGGTAGTCTTCGCTTTTATCTGCTCGAGCTTCGACCTCGCATACTTCAAGTCAGCCAAAATGCTCATCTTATCTTGAGCAATCTTCTCAGCATAGGCCCTTGAGGCCCCCAGCTCCACTTGCGCATCAGCCAACTGCGCACGGAGGGTCACCAACTCCTCCTCCTTCTGGGCTAGAGTACGGCTCTCCCCAGCATACTTTCCCTTTAGCTGAGCAACAAGCTCAGCTTGGCGGGCGGTAGTCGCAGCCAGCTCATCCATCAGCTGCTGCGTCTCACCACCATCAGCAGCCTCGGTATTCCCCTCCTTGTTTTCGTTCTGCGGAGAGGAAATCTCATCATCCTTCGCGCCGTCATCCCTACGCAACAAAGACAGTAAACAACAATTACAACAAGTAATTGACAAAAAAAAAAAAAAAAAAAAAAAAAAAAAAAAAGAGAAGGAATGCACACTTACAGAAACAGAGAAGTATCAGCCTTCAACCGTGCGCCGGAGGTCGAAGTTTCTTCCGCGTTCGACCCTGCGTCTCTGATGACGTGTCGACGCCTCTTGCTGGTGCCACTGGTTCCAGCCTCTCCCTTGCGCTTTAAGTTCTGCGCAACCTCTTCCCTCAGCACCTCCTCAGGTTTCAGGATCCGAATGCTGTCAGATGACCCTGAGCGCGCCTCCTCGTGTGCCACCTCCAAATCAGGCACCGCCTCCACAGTGGGAGCCACAACTACTCCAGGCGCAACACTCTGGACGGGCGTCACCACAAGTGGTGGCGTGTCCTCAGGGACCGTCGCAGGCAGAACAGTCAAGTGACCGGCAGTTGCATCAAGCAGGGGCTGCTCTCCTTCTCTCAGAGGACGCACCCCTATGGTTACCTGCTTTGGCCTATCCAGCTTGACCACCGCGAACAAATCCATCTCTGCGCACATCAAGGGAAACAAGAAGAAATAAAAGGGATTAGTTATTAAAAGCGCACAGATAAAAGGACTTACAAAGAAGGAAGTATAAGGGATGAACACCCACCCCAGCCATCCTCACTCAAGAAAGTAGGAACCTCATCGTCAGCGCCAAAATAAGCGCGGCTCAACCCCACATGAACCAAAAACTCCTCCGGATAGGGGTTAATGGCCAGTCGATTGGCATCTAAAGTTTGCGCGTCAGCAAGACTGTAGGAACCGGGTGCGGGGCGCCCATCCCTTGGTAAGGATTCCTGAGTATAAAACTCAAAAGGAGAGGGAAAAACCACGTCATCTACCCAAAAGAAGAACTCCCTCCAATTTTTGAGGGCGTCAACCTTTTCCGTATAACACTGAAGCGCCCCCTGGCGCTTCGCAAAGGAAACCCACCTATTTGACCACGTCGTGTGGTAAAAGGAGCGGAACAAATCCACAGTAGGTTCTATCGCAAGTAAACGGCAGTTTACCTCAAAATTTGACACCTTCGCCGCACCTATACAGTGCAGCTGGGAGATGTGAAGGCGATAGTGATTGAGCAAATTGCTCAGAAACACAGATATAGGTACGCGGTAATTCGCATACTCAAAAAATTTCGTGTATAGACCTATCTTCCCTTCAGGGAAGTCAGCTATGCACGCATCGACATCTGGCGCCTCTGGATGTACATCCAAAGGCACAAAATAGTCGGAAGAAAACTGCGTGACGTCCTCAATAGACAACGCGGAGCGAAAGTCCTCTAATTGAGCAACCATTTTCATCTTAAAACTAAGTGGGACGCACACAAAGATTACCTACGAGAGTTAAAAGATTTTCTTGCAGAAAAACGCTCTAAAAAACAAAGAAGAAGAAGATGAATAGTAGTTGTGTGTGTTTTGCTGTGTGTTTAAAAAATGGGGCGGCACTCTTATATAGGGTGGTAAAAACCCTAATTCCCCTCCACGTGGAACCCACTCACAGTAAATGGGTGGCTAGAAGATCAAAAGGTACATGCACTTTTTCCCGAATCCCAAGGACTACGTGGACACCACCCCCGACTTTCGAGGCATCCATTTCAAAATTATTAGGTGCATTGCACCTACAAAAAGGCGGTAAAATTTGTTCAACCCCCCGCCACGCTTACCGCTGATGGTATTAAGTCTAGTATCTGCGGCTATGCACCGCGCACACTTGACTGGGGGGACATGATGACGTATAGCCTATATTTGGGCCACAAGCCCAAATGATAGACATTACTTACACCTAAGCCCACTACGAATGGGCTACCATGATAATGGTATGGGCCGTAGTATTAATGCTTTGGGCTCATGAAGCCCAAAGGCCCAATCTAACCCACCGAGTATGCGATAAGGATTATCTATTCAAGGAATAGATATCCTTACCTCGGATAAGCACCACGTGTGCGAAGAGTAAGGAGCAAGAAACACGGTTTCTTAGCCCCTATATATAGAATCATACGATTCTCATTCAAGGTACGATTGACACAATCCCTAACTCTTCAACTAAACCCTAAATCGATTACTTACTCTCACGCCGGAGTCTAATCGGGGGAGACAATCCCTCGATAAGCCTAACGGTGTTGTTTATTTTCTTAGTACGCAGGTAACAAAGTACTAAGAAGCTAATTGATATAAGAGCAAAAGCCCAATAACCAGGTACGCCCAACTTTTGTATCAACACTGACGTTGAATACTATGCTCGGAATGAATACAGTGAATCAGCTGTAGATTTTATTGCAAGGAGATCCCGTCTTGCTTTTCTTGATACTGATGTAGTAGGCCGTTCCTTCTAGGCCTTGCCTTTAGTCGATGTGCCCAGTATTAGATAAATATTGTTAAAAGAATAAATTTGCCACCAATCTCTTAAAAGGCTCTTACCTGCCACTAAATAATTAGAAAAGGCAACTTACCGTCCAAATCATATCAATAAGGTAAATTTGTCATCCAGCTTTTACGATTGGTCTTATTTGCTACTGTTTGAGCAAATTTCCGTAGATGCTCTTCAGCCCTAAGCTTCAGGAGACTCCGCGGTAGCTCCCTCATCTTGCAGGCTAAAATAAGAAAGAACACCGTTAGCTCGCCCCGGGTTTTTAGTCTGAGACCAAGCTCCGGCGTGAGAGTAAGTAATTGGTATAAGTGAGTGATAAATAATAAGTAAGGAGGAGTAAGGGTAGAGAGAAGTCTGTATCAAAGTGTGTGTGTGTCCAGCCTCCTGTTCATGTGTGTGAACAGTTCTTTTTATACTACATGTGATTAGCTCCCTGACAAAACCCTTTGTGGAAGCTAAGTTGTCTTCTAGGTGCAGCACATAAAGCGCTGATAAGCACCTGGCTTGGTCTTCGGGGTCAAAGTTGTCTCCATGTCAGTTTGTGGACCAAGCGTCTGTGCTATTCGTACGTCATCGTACTACGTATGTCAGTTGTTAGTGTATTAGCTCTGATGGCCAGTGTACTAGCTCCGATGTAGGCATTGCTCTACCATTATACTTCCTGAGCAGGCATTGCTCTCCTGAGCAGACAATGCTCTCTTGAGCAGATATTGATCTCCTCAGAAGACAGCTCTCCTGAGCAAACAGCTCTCCGGAGCAGACAATGCTCTCTTGAGCAGACATTGATCTCCTCATAAGACAACTCTCCTGAGCAGATAGCTCTCCTGAGCAGACATTGATTTCCTCAGTAGACAACTATCCTGAGCAGACATCGATCTCCTCAGAAGACAACTCTCCTGAGCAGACAGCTCTCCTGAGCAGACATTGATTTCCTCAGCAGATAGCTCTCCTGAGCAGATAGCTCTCCTGAGCAGACAGCTATCCTGAGCAGACATCTCCTTAGCAAACAATGCCTCATCATGGAGTGGTTTTGTCTTAGAAACATTTGGAGTTATTTGTGATTGTCTCATCCAGAGTATCCGGAGGAGGACATACCTCATCATGTCCCCCAGTCTAGTATCAATGTATTGTCAAAGAGTTGGTACTAGACTTAGAAGAAGAAACTTTGTCTACTTCGGAGGCCAAAATAGCCAAAGAGTTGACATTCTCAAGAATTTTGTCTATATGTTTAAATGTCTTGATCGAGGATGAAAGAGTTTTGGTAATTTTCGATGATCAATACAAGAGTGGGTCACTAAGCATACAACTTCACCTGTTCCAAAAGGTTTGGCTATTCATGCGCCTACTTCGAATGAGGTTATTGCCATTTGACCTGATCACAAAGTAGTTGAAAAGGCTAACGAAGTGACCTGGTGACAAAGGAAGTGACCAAGAGAAGTTCCGAACCAAGGTCCAGTAAGCCATCGAATGAAAGAGTGATGATATTAACGAGAGACTTTCCCCTTGATTATACAAGTATTCAGGATGCGACGGGAAGAATATTGATTCGTTGGCGATTCCCACTTGGTAATTCACAACGCATTTTGGTTATGAATTGTACGCCATATATCCTTAGTCGAGACTAGAGCCGAATCCACCTCCCGAAGTGATGTTCCTTATGTTGTTAGTTGCTTGGATTGTGGTGATATTGTGCCTCTATGCCGAAGTTCCTTAGCTTAATTAGAAAGGATGCTCGTCTGTCCAAGTGTTTCACTTAGAGGCTAAGAGATTTTTTTAACCCAACAATAATTTTGTACCACATACCTCATCATGCCCCTCAGTCTAGTATTAATGTATTGCCAAAGAGTTGGTACTAGACTCTAAAAATGTGTCTCACCATAAGAGCCCAACTATTTATTTTGGAAGGGTGAGGCTTGTGTGCTTTCGAACCCTTAGACATAGTGTTTTCCTCTACGATTTTCATTTTTATTACCCACAACCTCTCTTCCTCTTTTTTTTACATACTGATTTCATTTACAATTTTGTCTCGATTGGAGGATTTTGTAAGTCTCGATCGGAGTTGTTTGTAAGTTTTAATTAGAGGTCTCCTTCGGAGGCCATGCCAAGGGTTTTGATAACCCAAAGGGATTTCGTTCAGAGTTAGCGTCACAAACTCGTTCGGAGCTTTTATTCGACTAATATCACAAACTTAGAGTTTCGTTTGGAGGTTTATTTGTAAAACCCATTGGCTCGTCCTGAGTTTTCATTACAAAGCCTATTTGCTCGTCCGGAGTTTTCATTACAAAGCCTATTGGCTCGTACGGAGTTGTAATTGTAGAGCTCATTGGCTCGTCCGGAGTTTTACTTATAAGGCCTATTAGTGATTTCTTTAGTTACTTATTTACAAGGTTGGGGGTCACCACCTGATATCTCCTTATCACTTTTTACTTACACCTTTCTCTACACATTTTACGAAGCGACAAAACAAATAAACCAACCGTTTCGAGTGAAGGGTTGCCTCCATCGGTAGTAAATAGGTCTTGATTAGAAGGTTCATTTGGTTTTGATCAAAGGCATTGAGGTGTTTGGCTTTGTGTTTCGATCGTAGGCGACTCTTTAACCTCGACCAGAGTGACTGTCTCGGTCGAAGTTGAGGAGAGTTGGTCTCGTCTGGAGGTTGGGGAGACTTAACTGTCTTTTTCGGAGGGGAGTCTCGTTCGGAGGAGATTCCCACTCGGATTGTTTTGATTGGAGTTTATTTGGCTAGCATTTGCGGCTGAGTATCTATGACCTCATGCTTATGTCCTCTTGTGATGGTACCGAGGTAAAGGAGGAATCGCATGATCAAAACACCAATATTTTACTATGAGTTGTTGATCAAACCACACCACCTGCTTCGGAGGGAGAAAATATCCGTGAGCTTACTCCCGTCGCATCATTGCCAGCCGGGCTGACCCTGGGGTGGTTGCAAAGGCTAAGAACGCAGTCAAGCGAAAGCCTCTACTCGACCGGAGGTATCTGCCAATGCAACCAAAAAGGAAAAGGTGGCCAAGAAGAACTCTAGGGTAGGGTCAAGTGAACAGAATGTTGAAGATGAGAACCAAAGTAAGGAAAGGAGCACTCATGCTTCCATACCAGGACTTTAGTTTATTTTGTGTAGTGTCAGTCATTGTGAGGTTGTTGGACTACATGCGCAAACATACCCCGACACTTAGATAAACACATATTACAACAAACACCGATGTAATGCCTAGATTATTTTACCCAGTGACTACCGATGCAGCGCTTGGTTTGGTGTTCGTGTGATTTAATCAATGCACTGAACTAGCTTTTGTGCCAAACATCGAATGTACTGGACGAGTATCTGCTGATGTGCCATAACCACAACGTATTTCATAAAGTTATCATACCATATACATTTGTTCTAATGTTCGAATGCAACGCCTAGATCAACATCTTTATGTTACTTTTCCATACTGGTATAGCGGCTGCTTATGTGCAGCGCATACTGATGTAGCACCTCACATAGGCGCTTTTAATAATTTGATCACTATCCTTGTTCTACCTTCTCCATTCAATGTATCTACTTATCAGAGAGTAATTATTAAAGCTAAGTAGAGGTTGCTCAACCAAATGTTGCACCATCACTCCGGAGGAGACATTGTTCCTCTACTCATGAGGAGACTATGAGCCGAATCGACGTGTTGCTCAACAAACGATCACACCAACACTCTAGAGGAGACATTGTTCATCTATTCAGGAGGGAGTCATGAGCTGACTAGATAGACTGTTTAACCAAAGATTATAACATCACTCCGGAGGAGACATTGTTCCTCTACTCCAGAGGAGACCATGAGACGACTAGACATGTCGCTCAACCAAATATTATACCATCACTCTAGAGGAGACATTGTTCCTCTACTCCAGAGGAGACCATGAGACGACTAGACATGTCGCTCAACCAAAGATTATACCATCATTCTAGAGGAGACATTGTTCCTTTATTCTAGAGGGGGTCATGAGCTGACTAGATAGGTTATTCAACCAAAGATTATAACATCACTCCGGAGGAGACATTATTCCTCTACTCCAGAGAAGACCATGAGACGACTAGACATGTCGCTCAACCAAAGATTATACCATCACTCTAGAGGAGACATTGTTCCTCTATTCTAGAGGGGGTCATGAGCTGACTAGATAGGTTATTCAACCAAAGATTATAACATCACTCCGGAGGAGACATTGTTCCTCTACTCCAGAGGAGACCATGAGACGACAAGACATGTCGCTCAACCAAAGATTATACCATCACTCTAGAGGAGACCATGAGCCGACTAGACATGTCACTCAACACAAAGTTGTATCATCATTCCTCCAGAGGAGACATTGTTCCTCTACTCCGGAGGAGACCATGAACCGACTGGACATGTCGCTCAACGAAATATCATAGTATCATTCTAGATGTCAATCATTTATTTGGATCATTACACGTCCATAAAATAAATCAAGATGGTTCGTCCTTAGGATGTTTAGGAGGTGTCACTCCACGGAAGCGTCCTTCCATATAGTATTAAACCACATGTTTTTATTATTACTAAGTTTGAAGGTGCAAGTCCTCCATGGGCCTTGCCTGCTTGTGATGTATTCTAGACCTTAGTCCTTTGAGTTGCTTAACTTGCCAACTCAGGAATGTAGTTATAGTGTGTGTACATTCCGCTACCGATGTAGCTAGTCATCTGTAGCCTATACGCGCAAAAGGAAAGGTGGATGTCCCCGACCTTCTGCTGCGGAGTCAATTAGCAAAGGTTGCTCAGCCTAACCACCGATGGTACAGTTTCACCATGGGGAACACATTAGTAGGAGTTACCTTTTTCGTTCGGAGGTAGCGAGCCATCTGACATTATTTGATTGTTTCGTGGTAATGAGATCAATTACACAACTCAAACAAAAGTTGTTCCAGACACTGTGCTTCCTCCCATAATTTTTGACATAAAGGCAATAGTCCCCAGCCAAGGCGTAATCGGAGATCCCAACTTAGAAAAGAAGCGAATAACCTCTATCTCCTCTTCTGGAAGGTTCCGATGCTTCTGGTTGTGGCAGGACTACTCTAATGAAGGAAGCACGTAGTTCTCATTCGTCCCACCCGAAGGATGAATCTGCTCATATTGCTCCTTATGAGCACATAGCTGAGCATGCTCATGAGATTAGAGCTATTGGTCATGACTCAAATTTACACAAGGGGAAATAAATAAATGTAATTCCTCCAAATCCGATACATACAATTATTCATTAGCCTAAAATTAAGTTCCTAACATTCATCTGCTAGAGCTTCTACAAGAAATTATGAGCTCTCTCCTAGATGGTGGGATAAGACATTCATACGTCAATGACTAGAGCACGGTTCTAAAGAGGCGCTGGCTCGGAGGGCTATCGTCCCACCCGAAGGTAGGTATTCGACCACCCATATGTGAATCAATTTCACAGGAACATTTATATTCAGGCTGTAGATCATGGTAAAAGCTTATAGTTTAAGTCAAGTCTAGTGACTAGTAGGGAAGAGATGCCTCTCTAGAGGAGACACTCCTAGTCCACCAGATGACTTCATCTTGCCATTTGGTGTAAACTATACATGCTCCTAGAAAACCTAATAGGGTGCTCCTTCATGCACAACGTGTGTTTTAGGCATGAGGCCCGGATATATACTCCAGATATGGTAATATGCATCGTTCGCAAAGAGGCTAAGGCAAGATTGACAGTTGTGCTACCAACAAATTTACTTATGTGCTTTTAAACTTCACATGGAAATGGACGAATGAGTAAAAACAAAGAGTTTAAGCACTTACAAGTATCTGCAACTGATATATGAGATAGAACGAGTGGGTACCGGATGGATGGCACTTCGCATGACCTTGATCCATCGGAGGAGTATCTTCTGACCTCCACTGGTGGGCTTTCCTGAGACTCCTCTGGTCCAACACCTCATGATCCTCCACATGAGTACCTACGGGGAGTTGCTTTCTCCTTGCCCTTATTGTCAAGTTCCTTTATCACGGTCCTTAGCACCTCAATGTTTTGCTTCACGAATGTAGGAGGAGGTCCTTCATGAATTAGTCTAGAGGAGACGGAGGGTCTTCCCATAGAAGTCCTCCCAGTCCCTTGTATACCAGCGTTCAAGTTTTTCCCTTCCCCCGGATGAGAATCCCTAATACAACCGTTCATTGCTTAGAACTTAGTAGATTGGTATAAGGGTCCCACGGATGGCGCCAATGTTTGAGCAAATTTCCGTAGATGCTCTTCAGCCCTAAGCTTCAGGAGACTCCGCGGTAGCTCCCTCATCTTGCAGGCTGAAATAAGAAAGAACACCGTTAGCTCGCCCTGGGTTTTTAGTCCGAGACCAAGCTCCGGCGTGAGAGTAAGTACTTGGTATAAGTGAGTGATAAATAATAAGTAAGGAGGAGTAAGGGTAGAGAGAAGTCTGTATCAGAGTGTGTGTGTGTCCAGCCTCCTGTTCATGTGTGTGAACAGTTCCTTTTATACTACATATGATTAGCTCCCTGACAAAACCCTTTGTGGAAGCTAAGTTGTCTTCTTGGTGCAACACATAAAGCGCTGATAAGCACCAGGCTTTGTCTTCAGGGTCAAAGTTGTCTCCATGTCAGTTTGTGGACCAAGCGTCTGTGCTATTCATACGTCATCGTACTACGTATGTCAGTTGCCAGTGTATTAGCTCTGATGGCCAGTGTACTAGCTCCAATGCAGGCATTGCTCTACCATTATACTTCCAGAGCAGGCATTGCTCTCCTGAGCAGACAATGCTCTCTTGAGCAGATATTGATCTCCTCAGAAGACAACTCTCCTGAGCAGACAGCTCTCCTGAGCAGACAATGCTCTCTTGAGCAGACATTGATCTCCTCATAAGACAACTCTCCTGAGCAGACAGCTCTCCTGAGCAGACATTGATTTCCTTAGTAGACAACTATCCTGAGCAGACATCGATCTCCTCAGAAGACAACTCTCCTGAGCAGACAGCTCTCCTGAGCAGACATTGATTTTCTCAGTAGACAACTCTCCTGAGCAGATAGCTCTCCTGAGCAGTAGCTCTCCTGAGCAGACAGCTATCTTGAGCAGACAATGCCTCATCATGGAGTGGTTTTGTCTTAGAAACATTTGGAGTTAATTGTGATTGTCTCATCCAGAGTATCCGGAGGAGGACATACCTCATCAGCTACCAAATGTTCTTTTCATTAGAAATTGATCACAAAATGCTTTTTTGGCTTTTGATACTCAGGTTTTGATGGACGATGTTCCTTTTTAGTCTATTGAGTCACAGTTAAAGCCTTTGAAATAATCGGTGACGAACCTGCTTTTTTTTAAGTATCTTGAATGTCAAATTTACCTTTTTAACCATAGTTAGTTGCAAGTTAATCTAAATGTCATTTGAGACAAACAATTAACAATATAATATGAAGATATATTAAAAGTAGTTCGTTAAAAAATATTTAAAATAAATAATACTTACATATTTTTTATATTCAAAATAATAAATTATGTTATTAAATAAAAAACAAATAAAACAATTAAATTTTAGGAAAAAAATATATTCAGTTAGCCAGATTTTATGTATAAATCATTTATGCTACAATAAAATTTACTAAATTGATTTTTTAGCGCAAAAAAGAAAAAATTAATTATTGAGTTGATTAAGTATAAAGTATTAGAAATTTCATTTTGCAAAGTTCATGGTATTATTTCGCACCTTTGAGAGTCCAAGATACGAGATGATCCACTTTGCCAAATTCATGATACTAATATTTGTTTTGACCTATCAAAATCTAAGATGAATATTAACACTATATTCTCGAGTTTTATTTTTATTTTATTTTTTTTAAAAAAGAGGAAAAAAAGTGAGGAAAAAAATCGGGTTACCAAGTTTTTTGAAGAAGAGAAGAAAAAATTTGGTTAGATTTCTCCCGAAACCTTTCTTCCCACAACCGGACTGGACCACTCTAATCTATCATCTAATACCCCTTCGCAATCTGTGTGATGAAATCACGAAATCTTGAATTTTGAAAACTAAAAACATTAAAGTAATAACTGTTAGTGCAAATATTACAATATTTATACTAGACGGTCTCTTCGGTTATAATAATGACAAACATGTAACTTGTAATACAAAACGTAAAATGCACAAGTCACTCGTAACGACGAATCATCATCTCAAGACTCTTCTACATATGAACTTAGCTAATTGGATCGGGCCAAGCATACACATGAAATTAGCTAATTGGATCGGGCCAAGCATACATATGGACTTAGCTAGTTGGATCGGGCTAAGAACAAGCCCATTCGAAGCCCAATAGTGACCACCCAACAAGGCCCATCAAGACCCAACAATGCTTCTAGAAGAACTTAGTGTCCAAGATATTTACTTGATCTCCAAGATTTGAGCCTATAAATAGCAAGCAATTCTCCACTTCTTGGCTTCCCAATTTCAAGTATCAAAAACACATACATAAATAATCATGTAATTAGGCTAGGAAAATGTATGTCTAGAATATCAAGTGTAATAGGAAGAGTCGGACGATATGTAAGTCCGTGGGTGATTGTGTAGATTAGGACGGTATATACGTCTGTAGGTGATTGTGTGTAGATTAGGACTTTGTGTAAGTTCGTGTGTCGGTGTATGAAGACTTGGACTTGGTGTGAGCCCGTGCGTGAAGACTAGGACCGGGTGAAGGTCCGTGAAAACTTGGATTGGGTGAAGATTCAAGTGGACAAGAGTACTTGTTCATGTAGCCACGCGAGCTTTGTGTAGATTGGTCCTAGCTAGGATTAGGACTCGACATTCCACTTAGTGTCGTTAAACTTGGTATAAGCTTTGGTGTATGGTTTTTTCAGTCATAATGGGGCTTGTTGACTAGTGAAGTAACTCTTGAGTGTGGTACTCGAAAAGTGAAGGAAGAGCTTATTGATCACCATTCCGTATAATCTCATTTTTTAGATGAAAATTCTCCTTCCCAGAAAGAATAACAGGTTTCCATATTTATGTCAAATGCTTTAAATACCTTAAAACTTTGAAAGAAAACAAAAAATACGCCTTCCGTGGGACTCGAACCCACGACCACGTGGTTAAAAGCCACGCGCTCTACCAACTGAGCTAGAAAGGCTACTTGTTATAATGAACCATTTAAAGTAATAAGAATATGGATTAGCGACTTATGAGCAATTTTTTAACGTAACTTATGAGCAATTGGTGATTATTATTTACATCTTAATGGGACTTGAAATTCACACATATTTATTGTTTCCGTTGTTGTTTTCTTTAAATTTGGTTAGTAACCAAAAATTTGGGTTGGACCAAACAAGCAACATATCATTTCTTTATATTATTTTTCTATAATTTTGGGCTTGGTCCAACATAAAAATGCATTAATGCAAACACAGTTTTATTTAAGTTGCTCAAGAGTCAAGACTCAAGATTATACGCGTTCTGAATAGTTGAATAAAAGTGGATAGTTACTGCGATAACAATATCCAGTTACGTGGTAACGGAATATGGAGAGGTAAGATGCAGATAGTATATTCTTACCCAAAGGGTAGAAGCATCTTGAACAATGCTACTTGAAAGTTGGATAATCATCCTTTAAAGTAACTGTTGCTGCTTTTTAATTTATACTAATATCACGAAGTACATAAATAATCGATGCAGATTACATATTAGTATAAATGTCTAGTCACAAACGTACATATGAGGTATAAACCATTTGTCTTAAGTTTTTTGAACCATCTATATCTTTTATGTTGAATGGTCATTAAAATTAAGAGGACTAGGATTGACCGTGGCATAGGACAGAAGCTCATGATCATGCTCGAATATCTCCATTTCATCGGATTTCAATGTTACTGTGGCTTCAACACTACCAGCCTTTAACGTGTCGTTCAAAGCCACGAGTCTTGAGAATCCTGCATTCATATCATAAAACCATATCGGCTTTCCCCATCCAAAATCCAATTCGTACATTCCACTGTTTAGTATGCTTGTAACGAATAGACAATTATCTCCATCTTCCGTGACATCCGTTAAATCTTTTAATGATCTTAGTATTTGGTTAAATTTCTCATGTCCCTTTTCACCTTTGATGGATTCAATGTGATCTGAGTTAATCTTGGCTATCGATTCTCTAATTTCACCCATCAACATTGGCAAGTCTGGCTGGCTTTCAGGAAAGCAAATGGCGGTAGCTGTGCGAACAAGGTTTCCAATGGTGTTGTATGGTAAAGGAGGTGACGCCCTATTACGTAAATTTACATATGACAATAAAGCATGGGGCGACTGTGGACCCAAGGGTCTGACTATGGATGAGGCTTTGGCAACAGCCTTCCAAATTAATGATGATGTTGCCTCCGCGCGAGTTGGGCCATTTCTTGGTGTTGATAAGTGTTAGATTATGGACATTATTTTAGTAGTTGTATGTTAAGATCGAACTCGAGATCACGGGATTGCACACTTTACGTATGAAAAGTAAATGAATAATAATTATATATAAATGTTATATTAATTATTACAACGTAAACACGTAATGATCGTTAACATTTAATGGAAAAGGCTAACGACCATTAGATGAATAAAAGGAAATGGACTATAGATGAAAATTGGAATGTCAAGAAGGCTCTAAAACCCTTGTGGGTTGGTTAGGGTCGATTGGCTAAGGGTATCCCACATCACTTGGTGAAGCTTTTGTTCAAGTTTTCTATCCTATATAAATACACAAGGTTTCATTGTTTTCTGATATAACTTGAACATCTAATCTTGTGTGTTTTCTCTTCTCTTCTCCTAGCAAAGATTTCGACACCCCATTAAAGTTTAAGGGAGTCGAATACTTTGTTATTCTTCTAGTGTTTGTGCTCGCTTTACTTGCATAAACGTTTACTTGAAGTAGTACGTGTGTACTCGTGAATCAAATACATTATTGTTTGTTTCTTGGATTTGTTCACATAAACCCTAATTAGGGTTCTTGAGTTGAAGATTGCATTTGATTCTTGTTCGGGCTAGAATCACTACGGTACGTTTACTATTTATATTTGATTAATTAATTACATATTATATGATCTCGTTATAACACTTCCGCATATGCTCTCTTGATGTGTTTAGTTTATTTTATATGATTGTCATGATATCATAATTCCAACAGTGGCATCTAGAGCCGTTATAATGTGTAATTAATTATCGAAACGCATAAAAATTGAATTTTGATTCGTTTTATTACATGTTTTTAGGGTTTTCATATTCCTAACCCTAATATTTTTATTTAGGTCGATTGACCTTATTAGATATTTAGGGTTTTGGTTTTGATTTTAATATGATTAGAAACCCTAGGATGTCATGTAATTGGTTATGCGTTTTAGTAAACGATCTTTGGTGCAATATGTTAATTGTTAAGCATAATTCATGAAAAGTGCATGTTTGCATGGATTTTATTGTGTGATAATTTAAATGGTTTAAATTGGATATATGAATTAATTGTTAAGTTATATCGAAACATGTAAATTTATTAATAGATGTCGAATTGGGGAAGACTCCAATATTAAGTAATCAATTACGTGCTATGTGGTGTTTGTTTAGTTTTGGTTTACGCAATCGATTTATCGATATATGTGGCTCTTTTTCCTTTGAAGAAGAAAGCCTTAATTGAATAAATGCATTATACACCTAGACTTGATTATTAATAGGACTATTGAATAAAATTTGCATGTGGCTACATGTTTATACATATTTAATTGTTATGTTATGTATATGTTTATTTGGTTGTTTATTTTTTATTATGTATTACTTGTTTTTTGTTTATTATTATGAGAGACATATTTATAAACGAAAAAGGGTAATTTTTTAATAGAAAAATAATATGGACTAAATAAATGGCGAAATTGTTTTGGTTTTACGAGTCAAAATTTCAAAGGTTTGTTGATTGATGTTTTTGTATGTAATGGTTAACTAGGCTCGACCAAAATTTACACACTATAAGATGGGTATAAGGTTGGCTTCGCGTTGAATTGTGGCCTTAGATAGACAACATTCTGTCTTAACGCTCATTTGTGTGTAAATTAGACTTACCGAACAACCATTACATGTACACTGTCATCTTAAGGGTGAATTGACCACAATTCCACAATGATTATCCGAAACACTAAGCTTTAGGGCTTATGCAAAAGTACGATATAAGTGGACGATAATTGTTGGTAATTCTTTAACTGGTGAACCCGATACCTCAATCAAAACTTTGCTATTTTACTCTTAGTAAATTGATAATAAAAATGTTTTATAAAACCAATGTTATGAAGTTGTATGCATGCTTCTTCATACATTATTTTGATTACGCACATCAAAATTAATACCCTTATAAAATTAAGTCGAATGCCATCTAATTAAGAACACTTGAAGTTGTAGTTTACGTCATGTGAGAGCTTGGCTAGATTGCAATGGAGAGGTAAATTTCATAATTTCATTGCTAGCAGATCAACTGATGTAATGGATTTATGAGTTTGCAGTTTTAAAGTTAGACGACTTAAATTGAGTAGGAAGTGAGATCTTGGACTCAATGCATTAAGATGGGGATGAAACATGCTTACATTACAAAGGTTTTGTGAATGTAAATCCCATAAATCTAGGAATTGCAATATGATATTGGCAATTATTGTTCGACAATTACCTTGTTGAATACTATGATTACTAGCAGATCAACTGATGTAATGGTACTATGTCAATTTGGATCCTAGCTTTAAGAAAATACTATGGTTTACATGAATATATTTACCAATGGGTATTTTATTTTCTTAAATATCTAATTATCGAAAATACTGAAATTGAATTTTGTAATTCGTTTTAATGTATTAATGCAACGTTCAAACCGTAAACGCACTTTGGGCTTTGGTAAATTGATCTCGTTCTGTTTTCAAACAAATATTTGATTAAGAATAATTTACTTAAAAGACAAAAGAAGTCTCCTTTCTATGAAAGAAGAGTGAGATACAATCCTATTCCTTTTCATGAATGAGAAAGGATAATAGGAATATTAGATATGTCTGAATTCTAATATAACTCATAGCAAATTTTTAATAGTTAAGAAAATTGCGAATAATTTTCATAGGGATTTTATCATCCTCATTCGGTGATTAAATTCTTAGTAACAAATATGATATTTGGTTAACAGAAAATTATGTATGACATTTTATGAGTTATTATAAATTAGAATCTAGACTAATTACTGCAAAATGGTTAAAGACAAACTAGTTGTTTTGACTATTCTAAAGGTGCTACATACATTGTAGGATGGTAGACCTATTAAGGAAGAAATTGCATGCCAATTTTCAAGTTAATAGCATTTGGTGGATAGTCCATCATTTACGTAGTAGAATACACTTTTAATGCATAAGTAATTGTTACGTATGGACATTCAAAGGTGTAGGAAAGTTAAAAGCACACTATTTTCTTTCACTGGATATGAAACATTTACAATGTTGTCAAATTCAGTGGGAGTATTATGTACTTATTACTGAATAAGGAATTATTGTAATGATCTTTAATTCAGTGGGAGTTACAAGCTTTGACATCTTGGTAGCTAAAGATAATTACTTTCCAAGTGTAGACACTCATACTTTTAAGGATAGTCTTGTATGTTTCCTTACTAGACATTGTTGTTCTACATCTACTTGTTATGCTAAAATCTATGATACAATCATATTGATCACATAAATAAATGCATGGTGTGTTGTTTATCAACTATATGAGGTTGTTCCATGCACAAGTGGGAGAAATGTTGTCTTTAATGTGTGCAAGAAACAACTCATAAAGATATGATGGATTCTCTTGACTGCAAAGTAAGAGAATAAAGTTCTAATATGAATTATACTAATCTAATTCAAGAAACACTTGGTGTTACAATTTATGTTATGTGAGAGCTTAGCTAGATTGCAACAACAAGGTGAATTTCATATTTTCATTACTAGCAGATCAACTGATGTAATTGAACTATGAGAATTTGCAGTTTCTAAATTAGATACCTATTAGAACATGTGTCAATATGATATCAAGACTACTTTAATTTGTATATTTATGAATTCATGGAATGACATAAATTAATTAAGTAATCTAATGCTACTTCAATCTGAATATTTATGTGTTCTTGAAATGACATAAATAAATGAAGACATAATGTTATTTACATTATTGTGAAGTAATACATTAACTTGAAATTACTATTGAAACCAAAAGATGGTGTTCATAATTACTTTAGTTAAACATGTTTATGTTTCATTGTAAAGATATAAACATAAAGTCTTTTAATTGTTACAAGACTTATAATAAAGTAAGACGTTATCTTGTTATGTTTTTTTTAATTAAGACATAAACATGAAGCCATTAAATTGTTAAATGACTTATAACGTATAGTGGGATTATAACAGTTTATGTTTTCTTGTAGAGACATGGACATGAAGTGACCTTGTAAAAAGTACTTGTGTTATAAAGCATGTAATCGGCTTGAAAATACTATTATACCATTATAATGAATTAGTTGGTAAATAGACAAGTCAAAAGAAATATAGTTATCTTAAATATTGTTAGATTGTCTTACAATATTAATACTAATGAAATACCAAATGTTTATGGTATGTTCAGTTAAGAAAATCAAACTCAAGTTATATTGTTTGATTAAAGATAACTATGACTTCTTTTCTTCCAAAAGTTATCAAGGTTAGAATGTTGAGTATGACTTGGACATATTTAACAAAACTCCAACCTAGAAGATTAATAAGACATCATCATATGATGGAATGTGATGAATGTGATGAATTACATTAAGTCTTAAATTAAAGTTCTAAATTTGTTTAACTGATTATGAAGAGGTTATTAACAAAGTAAAGTCAGGAACTGTCAATATGTATTTGTAATATCCCAAAAGAGAATATTGTATTGTTGCTTTATTTGCTAAGTATTTAAAGATAGTCTTTAAATTGCTAAAAGCAAGTGGGAATGTTGATCTTTAAAAGATAAAATTACAAGATACATAATCTTCTAAAATACACTAGTAAATATCATGATGAAGTTTGACATTTGAATGTTAAATCTCAACATGATAATAAAGTTTGACATTTAAATGTTAAATCTCAAGATGATGGAATTATCATTCATAGAATCGTAATGTATCTCAGATATTTGATTAATATGCTGAGGGCTATGATTTACAGGATTATTGTAAACCTGATAATCATTATGATACATTATCAAATATGTAATTGGGTAAAGTATACATGATATGAATGATCAAGATGCTGTCCATAAAGATAATCAATTTTAGAAACTTGATTTATCTTAATAGTTTGACTAGAAAATGAAGATGAGTTTCTTCAAAGATTAGGTAACCCTTGTGGTTTAAATCTTTGTATAGAAATCATATGGACAATATTGTGCACGTATTTAATGCATGTTTTATGACAAGATTATTAATCACATTTAAGCGATTAACTGTGATTGAATATTCTTTTCTAAATACATTAAAGATATAAAGATTATGATTGTCATTTATGAAATTGACAATGGAATATCAAAACTCTTTCTTGAGTGATTACTTGAGCGAGGACGATAAGTAATCAAAAGGAGTTTATGAATTCAAATAAATCTTTGAAAGTGTACAAAGTGCAACAATCCATGGATGGATAAATGCATGCATCTAGAAGATTACTCTTATGTTTAATTATTAAATTCATGTTTTGATTTATAATTGAAATAAGATAATTTCTAAGTATTCCTAAAAGCTAGTGGGAGTATTATGTTTAATTTCTTAAATCATGTATGTTGTAGAACATATAAAAGGTAACATTCCATATAAGTTAAAAGTTAAGTCTTAGTTTGGAATGAAACTTTACTTGTAAGATTTGGAAAATAAGACATACAACCTTGGTATGAATGTTTATTGTTGAAACATGAGCGGTAAATAAATCTAATATAACATGATATATCATTCAGAAAGTCTAAATGTATATGCATAACATGAATAAAATCTAAGTATGACTCAAAGATTTTTCATGAACATCATGTTTTGTTGTATCATGCTTGATTACAAGATGATTTGGCAATATTAATATCTAATTAAAAAGTTATTAGATAACTTGTGTAATATTCTAAAAAGAATATGTTTGATTATAGAATCACATCCTAAATCTGGAACAGCTTCCAAATTCTATAGATGAACAATTTGTCAATTGTTGTGCAAATTGTCATAGCCAACAAAGGGTTTGAAGGGTATCAAACATTACACTATAGATATTAATGTTTACGGAAAGTTTTAATAGCATATTGTTGTTGCATACAATGATGCTAATGAAATTGAGATGACAATCAATACTAGTTATGGAAAGGATTTCATCCTTGGCTATTACTAGTTATACTTAATAAAGCATAGTTGCATTATACATTAAGAGAATAAGAATACTTTAAACTTTAAAATGTTTGGAAGTTTGATTATCATAAATTGGTGGTTAAGGATGTCACACATTTATGAAACATTATAAGGCATTATCAAAATAGTTGAGTATGCATATACAAGAACTTCAATAGTTGAATTCTTGAAATAAGTATTCTCAAAATTCCGATAGATCAAAGTTGGATGATTTATGTCTTGTCAACAAGTATGAATGTCATTACTTGAGACATAATTCATCAACAAGAGTTATCATGCATTGATCTATTTAGTATTTGGATAAGGGATGTTAAACAATTATTATAATAAATTTAAATACATGGTATGTTTAATTTATAATATATTGTATCCTGTTTTTACATGTTTAAATCCATGAATAAAGGTTATTTTAAAATTGTCCGTTGTTAGTTAAAATATGGGAATATTATTAAATCAAGACAAATCTGAAGGTTGGTATAATATACTTAAAGTATATTGATGCGTAGTCATGCCATTTCAGATGATATTCAATGTTACCGAATATAGGACTTATCCCAACTACATGATGTTACTTTATGGATTTTGTCATTAAGTAAATCATGAGAAGTTATCCTCAGACTTGAGATGCAAGATAAGTGTCATGAATGTAGTATATTTTTGTGGAACAACTTAACGCTATACGTAACTGGTAGTCATAAGGGTTGTTTTCGAAAGTGTTACAAAGTTTGTGGGTTTTGCTTGTAGTCAAGATAGAATTTGTTCCTTCAAATTTATTTTTGGAGTTTAATACTGCTGGGCCCCTCGTAGGGTTGGTAAGATGTATGTGCGGCCGCACCCAAGATCACCCCTGAATATGTTCAGAAGATTTGGTAATCTTGATCAATCATAAACAACGAGAAACAAAATGGTTAATTAAGAAATGACTTTAATCCATATCCTTATTAACGTGGTATTAGAAACAAAAGGATAATAATAATGAGAAATCATTAAAAGGTTTTTCCAGGAGCCTTACTCGAGATCGTACTAGAGGCATCGGCGTGTTGCAAGACGCTAACCGATGTGATTACACTATTAAAATAGGTCCAAGTGGGAGCTGTTAGATTATGGACATTATTTTAGTAGTTGCATGTTAGGATCGAACTCGAGATCACGGGATTGCACACTTTACGTATGAAAAGTAAATGAATAATAATTATATATAAATGTTACATTAATTATTAGAACGTAAACACGTAATGATCGTTAACATTTAATGGAAAAGGCTAACGACCATTAGACGAATAAAAGGAAAGGGACTATAAATGAAAATTGGAATGTCAAGAAGGCTCTAGAACCCTTGTGGGTTGGTTAGGGTCGATTGGCTAAGGGTATCCCACATCGCTTGGTGAAGCTTTTGTTCAAGTTTTCTATCCTATATAAACACACAAGGTTTCATTGTTTTCTGATATAACTTGAACACCTAATCTTCTGTGTTTTCTCTTCTCTTCTCCTAGCAAAGATTTCGACACCCCATTAAAGTTTAAGGGAGTCGAATACTTTGTTATTCTTCTAGTGTTTGTGCTCGCTTTACTTGCATAAACGTTTACTTGAAGTAGTACGTGTGTACAAGATCGTGAATCAAACACATTATTGTTTGTTTCTTGGATTTGTTCACATAAACCCTAATTAGGGTTCTTGAGTTGAAGATTGCATTTGATTCTTGTTCGGGCTAGAATCACTACGGTACGTTTACTATTTATATTTGATTAATTAATTACATATTATATGATCTTGTTATAACGCTTCCGCATATACTCTCTTGATGTGTTTGATTTATTTTATATGATTGTCATGATATCATAATTCCAACAATAAGCCGGTGCAGGCAACTGGTTGTGCCTTGAGTGAAGCTATGGCCACAGAATCAAACAGGAATCTCTTTGTTATAATGGATTCAGTGCTTGTGAACTTGGAAGGCCATGAATAGTTAAGAGAAGGGTTGTTGGGAAAGACTTGAGAAGCCATAAAACTTGGTGATATTCTTTCGGGAGAACCTCTAGCGGCTGTTGCCCATGCTTTCATGAACAAGAAATACGTATCGCCATCAAAGATCTTGTGCGTAATGCTCATGGAAAGGCCAATCCCTCCACAATTGAAAATGTTTACCAGATGGTACACATATATAAGTAAATAAACAACAAAACATAAAATGCGTATGTGATTACATGGTATCTACATTCATGAACTTGAATAGAGAAACTCACCTGAACACCTATAACATAATTTCCTATTGAAGATTCTCCAGTTCTAGGGCTATTAGGAACCAACTCTCTCACTTTTTTGTCATCTGGTTGACGTAAGAATTCTTTGAGACTTTGATTGATGCGAGCCTCCAGGAAATTGACTCCTTTGTCATTACACTCAATGTGAAAGTTGTTCTTAACTTCTCCAGCAATAGGATAGAATCGAGTCAGAATCTGAGATAAACTCTCCTTGAGGTTCTTTATAACATCCGTAACACTAGAAACTTTGTTATTAGGAAAAAACAATATTAAAGGGGTGTAGCAATCATGAAACCATTGGTCAATAATTGATAGGTTGAAGGTTCTTAGATCGTATGGAGTTTGAGAAGCCAGTTTTATGGCTTCTTTGCAAGTTATTTCAAGATCCACCTTCTTCTCAATATTATCACTGTTTCCATGCTTTATGCCTTCTTTTATCGACCTGCAAGTAATTTATGGTACAATTATGAAATAAAATAAACTAGTTACTATATCAAATACTTAACAAACTAAGAAATAATAAGGAAGCCAACCTGAATGAGGATCCATTTACGACTGTTGAGGTACTATATTGGTGATCATAAAACAAGGGTTTTGACAGCCTTATTGACTTCCAAGCATGAGAATAACCACCAAAATTTGAAGCTCCATGAACACCATATTGCTTACGGTTAAGGAAATAATACCGGGTTGCTTTTTGGGCTGCAAATATGATCTTCATGTTCTATAATGATCAACTAAACACACAACTTCTTTTTATAAGGATTATTGCAAAGCTAAGGGGGTTGGCAATGCATCCCTCACCCCATCAACCTTCACTCACAAACAACCAATCCCCTTATGCCACATTACCCTCCCACTTTTCCTTCACTCACTCACTTTTTGTTGGCATCACACCCCTCACCCTTCAATCACTTCTTTTTTTTTTCTTTTTTAAATTCTATTAAAATTTACGAAAAACTAAAATTCATTAAAATTAAAATAAACATTACATAATATTATTAAAAACATAAAATACTGTGGAAAACTAGAAGGGGGGTTGAATAGTTTTACGTCTTTTTCGTTTTATTTGTTTTATAAAAGTTTGCTTCTAAAGAATAGACGTAAATTTCAAAACTCTTTAATGCAAAAATATAGATACTATTTTATTTACGATTTTCGTATAAACACTACTTATATATAATGTTGGGAAAGAATTTACAATTTCATATCTTTTATATAATAAAGTAAAACCTCTATTGGAATATTTCCATTTCAAAAAAATCAATTCATACCTTATTAGGTAATATTTTTTTAATTAGATTTTTTTTCCTAAATATTTCTTTATTTGGCAAAAACCTAAACCTAAAATCGTGACTTGAGTTACATTCCTTATGTACTTCTAAATATTATTGATATTAGATAATTATAAATCATGTGTCTATCATCATCTACGCCATTATATCATAATATCATCGATCATCATCACCAACAAATTGTTTCATCATGAAACCAATCATCATTATATAGACGCTGATTTGATTTGATTCCAATAAAGATATTTTTTCCTTCTTCCCAAAACCCTAAATATAACTTATCCCTTTATTCTCAAAAAAACTTAATCACACACAGTTAGACCACAGATCCTATGTATCATAATTACTTATCAGCAAAGCCTCCCATCCTTATGATTGTTTCTGTGGAAAAGAGAAGCTGGATTGAATCAAGGTAAAACTGTTACTTTTAATTCGCCCCTGATTATATTGTAATAGGTATGTGATGTTTTGTATATTTGTTGTGATTTAGTTATAAATCATAAGTAAGAATTTGGAAAAACACTATTGTTTCATTAATGCTTTACTCGTTTTCCTATTGGAAAAAGGGTTACTTGGTCTTTGGATAACGGGTATATCAGTGTGACAAAAACAAGTACAATTGCCCACCCGCAGTTGTGGCTTCCCTGGCAGCTATAGCCTAAATCGCCTTTGCAAAAAACCATAAACCACAACCCCTAACTACAAAAGTATTGGCCACATGTGACTAGGTATGACAGGTAACGTCCCATTAGGAGTATGGTGCGAACACAGCAAAAAAATTATCACCTTGCTTTTTAGTCGTTCATGCAGCTGTCCTATTATATGTTTGATTAGAAAGTAAGCTTTTAAGGCCAAAATCATTGTAGCAGGGGGTGCTGTCACTAATACACTATGGGTATCCAACGGTCCAAATGTAAGTAGCTGTTGTTTCACCTTTGTAGCAGAGAAGTAATAAGGTCTTAAATTAAATATATACGTGTGAGAGAGGGTGCTGCCATTAATAACACAATGGGTGTTAACAAACGGTCTAAAAGAAAGTAGTTGTTTCACCTTTGTAGCAGACTAGAAATAAGGTCTAACATTACAAATCTTTGTAGCAAAGAGGGTGATGCCAATTAAACACTAAGAGTTGTACATAATCAAAATTTGTAGTTTGTATGACTGTTGAAGGTAGCCATAAAGGACCGACGTAATGACATACATGTAAAATTTTCAGTTTGAATAGTCGTTCAAAGCGGTCATTAAGAACACGTGTGGTAACAGGTCCAGTTATATATAGTTGGCAAGAATAATGCATTTTTTCGATTACCTATTAAACATATAACAAATCAGTGTACTTAAAAACATTTAATTTGATCTTCATCTGCTATTTTTGGTTCTTGAATCCTAGCAATGGAATTGGTTACTATGAACCAACATGAAAATAGTTTATTTGTGCTAATGTGTTGGGTTGCATCAATAATAGTTTCAGACGTGATACCGTAACATAGTTATACAATTATCTTATTCCAGCCGAGGCTACTTGAAAAATCTTGGCATTGACTCGATGGCTAATTTCAAGGTATGATACTTTATGGGTGGAAAATAGGATCAAGTACTTTTCGCAGAAGAGGTAAAGGAAAGAAGCCCCTTGCGGTATGGATACAAGTTGTGAAAAAAGTCAAAAACCAAAGATTGGATATCTTCCATTTATTGCAAGTCAAAAGCCAATTGAAGGTTGGTGCAATTCCCACCCGTTTGGTTCATTTGCTTGAAAAAGGGTTTATCAGATGGTAGTCAAGCTCAATGGTTAACAGATGGAGAAAAAGCATTTGAAGCAATTTCTTTGGCAATAGAAAATGCAAAATCAGAGGTACACTATATCTTCACTCTCTTAGATCTAGGCTCCTTTATGTAAGGGTTGTTTGGATGTGCATTTTGAAAGTGACTACGTGATATCTTAAACTCAGAAACAAATAGTTAGTTGTTTTGGTTGTGATTTGTTGTCTAAAGTTGTTATAATGTTTAAGCGGGTAACAAATTTGATGTGTTGTGATATTAAAATATATCGGGAACAAAACTTATGTTGTTTGTTAAAAGGTGTTTCAGAATTCATATTCAAACATCCGAATGAAAAGTTAAACTGATAAACCCTTTCATGCAGATCTATGTTATCGAATGTTTATAACCAACATTTTTTAATATTCTGCTTATAGTTAGGTAAGGCTTGTGAATAGGGTTAGTAGTAGATGGAAGATTGTATAGATTATTAGATTACATGGGGCTGGTGAAAACACTTGACCAAGTTGTTGCTTCCACCTTTTTAGCTGTTGTTTTGGCTGGGACAATGTTTATTAATGAACAAGTGCTAAGATAATAAATAGTGTGGATGTTCATTACAGATTGCTCGAGACAATGTTTCAAATATTAGTAGTGTTGCCTTGATAGATGCTTATGTGGTAGTTTGGTTTTAACTCGGCGTATTATCAACTTTGTGTTGTGGTAGATGTAGATGCTATCAATCCACATTGGGAAAGTAATAGAGGATTATTAATAGATATGCTATTAAGTAAGGAGTGAGGATTTTGATCGGCGGTATTGTAGTAGGGATTAATGAATAAATGATAGGATGATAAAGACTTGAGATATCGAGAATAAGTGCAGAACTAATACCATGAATACGCAAAAGTAATTTCTGATTGGTATCCCATTGGTAGGAAGTAATAAAGAATTGACATATATTCAAAAAGTAAAAGGATTCTCATATGTAACATGTGTGTGTTTGTGGGCTAGACCTATGCATGTTTATTAAGTTGGGTGACTCAGTACGGGTCAAATGGGTTGAACAATCTCCTTTGTAGAAATATGCGCAAAACGACTGTATAAGGTGAAATATGTTATGCGCAAAGTGTGCAAAGTTATAATATAGGATTTCAATTTTGTGCTAGAGTTTAGTGGTATTTTTGCAGGTTCAATTTATGTGTGGTTACATTATTTTATTTTACCAAAAGGTAAATAGGTTTTTATTAACCGCTGCTCCTTTACATCGATAGACTCAACACAAGAAAGTTGAAGCATGTCATTTTTAGTGCAGGTCAAAATGGGTAGGACGGGTTGGGTTGACATGTATACAATTTTCATCGTTTTATGTTTATTTTGTATGAATAGTTAATGCGTTAATGACGATTAAAAAAGAGCGTTATTATAATTATATTCTTAAATCTTTGAATAAAAGGATTTAGGAAGGTGTATGCATTAAATTACACTTTCAGTGTCGTACATAGGTGGCAAGATGGGTGAGTCGCGCAACGGTATTGATTAAAATGGGTCGCCTTTATTTTGAGTCAAAACTTGTCCGTTGGGGGTTGGTTTGTGTAATTTATCTGTAAATATATGTTTTATCTTTTTGTGCATTATCATTAATAATATTGGAGTCGTTAGACCATTGTAATGAGAATTATGACATGCTGTGCTGCCACTATATTATAACATGTACATGTGTAATGTGATCAATCTTGACTAAGAGCTTAGGTGATATAAGCTTTTATAGTTGCATAGATCAAGAATGTTCAAGTGTTATGAGAAGTAAGAAACGAAAAACTAAATAAATAAGTTGGTAAAACTTAGAAATAACATTATGGTTAACAACAATATCTTAGACATGTTTAGTATTAGAAATACAAAAATCTTCACTAATCTGTTATCATAGTTGCCAATAATATGCCTACTAGAACTATATGAGTGTCTTGACCATTGTTGGTTAGTGTAGTATTTCATCTCAATCAAACCAAACACAGTAATTAAATATTATTGAATGTTAATGTTAATTATTTTATATATATGGGATAAACAAGAGCCAAGAATTGATGTGTTGACTTTAATTTATAACTCCCCGTCATCAAATTGTGACTTAAATCCTTTGAGTAGAAATAGAAAATTTGCCTTGAAATGTAAAAATATAGTCAAAAGGTGTGGGTTTTACTGTCTTTCTAGAACTTTAAGATCTTGAGATGGTTACACACTTATGATACTATGTATTTAATCATTAGTGTACTTTTCTTATAATACATCAAAGCGTCTTGTGAGAAAGAAGGTTAGAAAGTTTGATAAGAATATCACTAGGCGTGGATATGTGCGTGAAACATCGATCTTTAAGGGAAATAACTATTATGTTAGCCCTGTTATGCTTGCCTTTTTTGTTATTTTATAATGCACACAATAATCATTTGTCAAGGGCCACACTATACATTTCAGAACTCACAAAAATAGTAATTCAACTCTAATATTGTAGAAAGTGCAAATATCAAATTTAGTTAATTAGTGAGTCAAAACTTTGGCTCAGGTCAAAATTATGTTCTAAGGAGAAAGTAAGATAGTTTTGTTCTATTAACTGCAAGAATTATGTTGCTGGTGTTAAGAACTTGCAGATCACAGGTGAAGTAAATTTTCCAATAACAAAACCTTTTATTATTTTTCTAAGATAATCTAAAAAAGGTTTGTTTGTCCCGTTTGAAGCTATGCAGTGCTCTTAGGTAACTAGAGATGGTTTATGGATTTTGAAAGGTATTCTGCCAACAAAATGTTTGATAGAATGACTATATGAATGTTCTTGACTTCTCATGATTTGCGAAAAAGAATTCGGTGGTTACTTTGATATTGATTTTTGCATTTATTTTTATTACATAAAATAAAACTTTAATGACAGTGCTTATGTGGTTCATAAATAATGCTTTAGGATGCTGCAAATCATCACTTCCCACAATAGGGTCCAACTCATATCATTATATGGGCTGTTATTGGTGAAATTTGGGTTTAAAGGCTACTCGCAAATCTGTGGCTCAAAAGAAGGCATTTTTCGAAGCTCATTACAAGGAAATTGCAGCTATGAGTGCCAAGGTCGAGTTATTGGATCAAGAAAGAGCCTCATAAGCTTATCCATCAAGTTCATATGATCACACTGAAGACAACTTGGAAGAAGTTACCGTTACTTAAGATAAGATGATCATATTGAGCAAGTTAACGAAGAATACACATGTGGCATCGAAGGTATGGTCAGTCATAATGGGGAAGGAGAGCCAGTTGAGATTTCAGTGACAGAGGGGCCAGGAAAACATCATGAAGATGAACCAAGTAGCAAACGATTTCGGTGTGTAGAAGAAGCTAATTCAGTTCGTGATCTAAACAATTACGATGAATTTAAGCAAGTGTGTAACGCGCTGGAACCTCGTGAATTTTTAATTTAGGTAAATTAAATTTTTTCCCCTCGTGATTTTAGTGACAGAGGACCATTTTGAATTCTTTAACAAAAACTCTTATCTTAATCAAGTAAAAGGATTTTTGAAAATATCTTAGCAGCAATTATATCTTTACCTTAATTTGTAGTCTTTTCATATAGAAAAACAGTTATTTTGGAGCCATCTCATATAATTTAGATATTTGATTAAAATCATATAGGATTAATAGAAAAGATCGATTTTAGCACAAGACAAAAATTAAACTACATTATTGGTCAATAAAAAGCCAAAAACTAAAACTAAAAACTACATTCTAAAGGTTTTTTTATTTCTGAATTTTGTGCACAAAAGTAATTTTAAAAGGCGCTTTGCATTAAGATTTGGGTCTACTAATTATAACATAAAGCTACTTAAAGAATTTGAAGATCAAATGTATTCATGTGTAAGTGTTATTGAGAAAATGGCTAATGTTGTTTTATTTTCCATTGAATTTTAATTGTACAATATTTTTGAAATGAAAGTGCAGGTTCCAATGTTCGTGATGAATGTAGCAACTTATGTAGGAGCAATCTTATCAACACAGATCTGGGAGGAGTATAATAAGGGTGGTGTGGCGGCGGAGCAACCAATTTGTTCCATCAGGGCCATTCTCTGACCTTTTTTGGTGAAGCGTAAGCATCCCTTACAAAACTTTGAATGCTTATGGGACCATTGTTTCACGAATCACTGCAATGATACTTTCATAGTTGTCTTCCTTTTTGCACTCATCGAAATAAAGGCCATCTAATATGTTTGATTTTTCCATTTGTTAGTTTACTGCTAGATATAGCACTATTTAGTACATGTTTTTATTGATTTTTGGATGTCTTGGACTTTTTGGGCACGGTGCAAAGGAAGTATCCATCATGGTTTTAGCAGATAATAAGTTTAGCACAATTCTGGTTGCTGTTGGAGAAGGGTGCATTCCACTACATGTAACACTTAAGCTCTTATGACACCCAGAATACAGACTCATCATGGTTTGTATAAGCAATCCCACCGTGTAATGTATTGCAATGACTTTTAAACTGAAAAAAGCACATAGGCACTTTTTTTTTTTTTAATATTTTGTTGTGATTGCTTTTAAAATTTTATCAAGAGTTGCCATATTTTGATTTGTTTCATGACCGGAACAGCGAAAAATACTGTTGACAGTATCTCAGCTCCACCCTTAGCAATACCTTCTATTGGTTTCCTGAGTAATGGGTCATTCTTCATGATATTTGAAACATATTTAGTCGGGTTCTTAAATCTTGCACACAACATATTTAAAAAATGATCATGCTGATATTGATAGATTATAAGTTTTTACTGCAGGGAAAGCATGATATGTTTGCAAGGCTAGAGGAGCCTTAGATAAATACTGAAAGTAAATACTCAAAGTCTTGCCTACAATTAAGCAATATGAGCTTCAGGTTAAAAGATTGGAGGAAAAGATCGTGAATCACGCTATGAAACTTCATCAGTCTCTCTGGATACAATCACCAAGTTCGAAACACATATAGGAAGAATTGGAGAAGCAAAGAGATGATTTTGAAGATGTTGTAGAAGACTTGATGAGAGTAAAAATAGAGCAAGAGGAAAGGGTTAACAACAAGCAAAAGAGGCTTTGGAAGTGTCAAAGTTGACCAACACAATTGTTGTGAAGAACCTCCAGTAGGAATTGAAAAGGAGTGACTCAAAATAAGCTTTTCATGAACAAAACTATCTATCATCATATGCTATATTCATAAATTTTATTGATTCTATAGATTATAACTGGCCAGCAAAAAACTCATAAAAGAACAGGCCAACTAGACGAAGAAAAATAAACATTTCAAAAGCAATACAGATTTCTACGATGAAACTTCCCCTCTTGAGAAATAAAAGCCCCACATCAAACAAGATAATTACAGTAAATGTTACAAACATTACAATAATAATACAGTCTAATAGATATACGCATTTAGAAAATATATTGGATTACTTTTGTACCGTTTGAGACACTCAAACCATTTATCACGTTTCGTATCAGATTATTTGAAAGTAGATACATTATAGCAAATACGCTTTTAACATGACCCACATTATGTTGGAATTTAAATTACAATTGGTCAAAATATATTATTCAAAAAATAAGAAAAAACCCCGCGCGTGCGCGGGCATTATAACTAGTATCGTATATAAGCATATATATGTATATGTGTTTTAATAAGAGTTTATATACTTGGTTTGTTTTTATAAAATTAATGTTATGAATGAATCCTAGTTTGATCTTTATGTGAAATCAATATATGCACAACACAAGCAATTATAATTATGTATGAAATGCTAACAAGTAAATAATCAAATAGTGAGAGATGGAAAGATCAAACCGAGAGACAAAGGATTTATAGTGGTTTGGCTACAAGGACACCTTCCTTGCCCTACTCCACTCCCCGAGTCACCTACACGAGAGTTTTCTTCACTAGATCAATAACCTCCCTTATGGCGGAGAAAACCTTACACACCAAATTACACACCACAACTTCGTCACAACTCAATCACAACTTCTTCACACCAATTATTCTTCACACCTTTCTACTTCACACCTATCTTCTTCACACCTTTCTACTTCCTAACTCTTCTTCTTCACGCCACTTGTTTCTTCACACCTTCACTACTTAGTTCTATCCACTACTCCAAGATATATACTTCTTCACAACTTCTAGGCTTCAAGGTCTTTTCAACTTCAAGGCTTCAACTTCTTTGTCTTCACAACTAATCTCTACTTCAATATACTACCACTTCTTATTTCTTCTACCACTAATCCTATGCACCTCTACTTCTTCACTTCTAGTACCACTTCACACCTTCAATAAATCTAGATCCTATATCTAAATCTAGCTAACCAATGTATACACTATATTCACCAAAGAATGAATGATATACAAGATGAAATGATCAAACAACTTAGATAGCAAGATGATACTAAGTTGTAATACTTCTAGTCTTGATAAATAGAAGTATTCTTCTCTTTGCACTTTAGTGGATGAGGCTTTGGATCACTTGGAAACAAAGGCTTATGAATTATATGATCAAAGGATTTTTAAGATGGAAATGGAGGTTTGATCAGAAAGTTTTTGTGCAAAAAGGTGGGGAAAAATTCCAGATTTAAGGTGGTATTTATAGGCAAAGATTTCTGACAGCTAGAGCGTGCCGGTCTCCTTAAAATTAAGGGGACCGCCCCTTATAATTAAGGGGGCCGCCCAGCTGTAACGGCCAGAAATCCTGTCTTTTAGTGAGGAAAGTTTATTTTGTGAAAAACTAACTGATTTTTGTTAAAAATTTGAATTCATATATTTAGTGTGATTAAAACATTTTTCTTTATTACCAAAAGTGTTTTTCAAAAATATATAATAGGTTTATATATTAAAATAAACTTTGTAATAATTAATTTAATACCCCTTTGATCTTATAATGCATTATACACTTTGTTTATTCATACCTTAAGTGATTAGATGCTAAAAGTGATTATTTACTACTAAATACTTGTTTACGTCATGATCTTTGGTTTGATGGGTTTTCGTTTTGTGATTATCAAAACATAGAGATATCGAAAGATATGAATAACGTTTTTAGTCATTTATTTATATCAACAATCTCCCCCTTTTTGATGATTACAAAACCTAAAACTCATTAAATCCAAAAATTAATTTTTAGACAAGTATTTAGTGAGTTTATATTCACTTCTCCCCCTTTTTGTAGAATCAAAAAGGTTTAAGCCGATAAGGTGAAAGCTCCCCCTTGATGTATGCTCCCCCTCATTTGAGGGCACCAAGGGTTCGAGCTATGGAATTCTTGCAAGAAAAATATTAGAAGCACAAGCAAAACTATATAACGTACAAATCACAAATAACAAGCATGGCAAAGAGGAATTTTAAACACATATAAAAGCATTCATTAATTCAAAATGATTATGTCAACCACATAATCATTGTTACATAAGCCATAATGATAGAATTCTAAACTAAGTAGAATATCCTATTGTGCCAACAAAGAGTGTCATCAAACTTTTCTTGCATCCCAAAATGGTTTAGGAGTTTTATTTGAAAATAAGAAACATAAGCATATAAAATGCTTGGGTGAGAATGGTGAATGGGGATCATGTTGGTGGCTTAATGGAGGTAAACTTTTGGGTACATGGATGTTGGTGAGTTTGGAGATGTGGAGCTTGGAGGTGGTGGGTTTGAAGTTGGGTTTGTTGGTTGAGGGTTTTGATGTTGTTCAAGTGATGGTGTTTGTTGAGATCAAGTAAGAAGATACTCAATCCAAGTAAAGTGCTCATTCAATGCAATGGTTTGTTGTTGGAGGAAGATGCAACAAGGGCAATTGTTAACATGCTTCTCAATTTGGTTAATGTTGTGTAGTGATGATGGTGAGCTTGATTGAGGTGGATCCAAATTGTGTTGAGCAAGATGTAATGCTAAAAGAGCACTAAGCTCATGAGCCTCTTTTAGCTCCTCAACGAACTTCAAGTGTTCGGAGGAAGGTGATGGTGGTGGAGCATGATAGTTGTCTTGGGTGAAGGTTTGAACATGCAACATAGGAATGGCATGAGAAGTTGTAGGATGAGGTGGTGGTACTCTTGGTGGTGGAGACATGGTTGAGCTTGGGTAGTCATGAAAATATGATATGGGTGGAAGAGGTTCTTTATGAGTGCATGGTATTTGTGTTGAATGAGCAAAATGTGAAGTATTGATTGAGAGATTGGGATTGTTGTTTGGGGATTGAGCATGCTTATCATAAGAAGAAGCATTAATGAGGGCATGAGTGGATGATAGGTTGTGAGATGAGTCATTAGTGTGGGTTTGAGGTTTAGTTGTTGGTTGACTTGGAACAGCATCACTTCAGTTATGACAACAATCAAATTTCCTCCTCCAAACGGGTTTGGCGGAGATCATTGCAGTTCTTGAAATCTAGGGTTTTTGGTTGTTGGGGGATGACATGTTTAGATGTGATGCATTAATGATGGGAAGAGGGTATTTATAGTGTATGAGAAATATGGTTTAGGAAGGTAAATTTTGAGGGATATTATGGGACAAAATATGTTTGTGAATTTTGGGAAGTATAGGGTGTAAATGGTCAAAAAGCAATGTTGCAAAAATCGTGCCAAAACCTTGTAATCGCCGATTAATCGGCCGACTTCCTTGTAAATGTCTCCAAGTTCCAGGGCCTTGTAGCTTGGAATCGGCGATTACAAGACCTTGTAGGCCGTTTTTTGCAACATTGTCAAAAAGTGATAAAGAAAACAGTAACCCCGACCATCAGATGGCCGGTCCCCTTAATTATTAAGGGGGCCGCCATATATAATTAAGGGGGCCGCCCACCTGGTGAATCCCAGAATGCCAGAATTGGGTTTTTGGCAGAAAATTTTCAGAAAGGTTGTGTTTTTGGGTTTGGATTCAAGTAAGTTCAACTCTTTGAGGCAATATAATGTATACTATTCATAAATGTAGAGAATGTTATAAAAATAAGTAAAGTAGATAATAAGTTCAACTTTTTGAGGCAATATAAGGTATACTATTCATAAATGTAGAGAGTGTTATAAAAATAAGTAAAGTAGATAAGTAATTTCTAGTATACATGCAATCTACTTATTGGCCAATTAAGTTAAACAACCAAGGAAGTAATAAAGCATACTAGTTAAATATGCAACTACATGAAAATGATAATATGTAGGCTAGTGCAAACATATTGATGAGTGCTTACAAGTAACAAGTAGGAAGATATGATTATATGGACTTCAAGACTTGTTGCAAACAAGATCCATATGGGCAAACCATGATTCTCATGAAATGATTTGATAAAATTGTGAATGTCATTTCCATAGATGTGTATGACACATGTGGGATAATCAAATATGTTTTTAATAAAACGTTTTTAGTTTTATTCAACAATGCTTTGAAATAGATTCAAGTGTGCATTAGAATAAAATAGATTGAGTTTTGCTTCATAACATGTTGACAAATTGGATAAGAAAAGTTTTTCAATCTTGACTTTGATTAAAATAAAGTTATGGTAGCTTATAGTTAAACATGTTGTTTGAAGAAAAATGAGATAGATATTTGAAAAATTATTATTCAAAGCGAGAGGTTTTAAACATGATATTTTAATTTCGATAACAAGAAATTGCAAGTGAAGGATGTAAAATAGAAACTTATCATTCTCAAGAGAATCAATTGAGCTCATTGTCACATATAATCATCTCTAATGGCAACTAAAGATATGGAAGAGTGATGGTAGATTTTAATGATCTAAATGCAATGTGATAGAGAGGGATAAAGTAAATCATCTATAGACACAAGATAGACATATGTAAATATATGTATACTAAACTCGTCATAATATTAAGTTACTAACAAGTCTTAATTATAGCACATCTATTAATGCAACTTAGTAAGGTCATATAGCTTAAATAGTAAGTATTCTACTATAGATCATAGATGATATTCAATATAAAAGAAGAATAAGAAGAATGGTAATAGACTTAACAACAAGAGGGTTAACTAGCCTAATATCATGTATACATATATTAGTATTAATGATCTATGAACATGGCAACCTATAAATTTAATCATATTAATATACTAATTAAAGCAAACTATAATATAATGTGATATTGACAAGTTTTTGAAAAGAAAACTTACCTCAGGTCCAGCTTTTCTTTAAGAGTGGGCTTGAGAGTGTTAGAAGACATCTTTAAAGTTTGTCCAAAGCATGTCGAAGTAGCAAAGTAAAATCCCAACTCAGTATAGATCAAGGAGACTTGATCCGAAATACTTAATCGATCACAACAAACATCACAAGTCATGTAGATCAAGAATAGTTGTGCTTGAATCCTTCGTCTTGAGGTAGTAACGAACACACCATAAAGCCAATACTACAAAAGTGAAAAACAAAACGCCGAAACAATAAATGACCATAACAACATCATAAGCAAATCGTGTGAATCAGAGTAATAGGAACCAATAGTCATCAAATGTAGGAGAGCAATGTGAGCGATCCAAAAAGTAATAGTCTCTTCGTTCGTCAACTCCCTAAACATGAAAAAGAGCTTGGTACCCAGATTCTCATAGGTCCGAGATGGTTAGTTGAGAACATCCATTGCATTTAAATGCCCATGATAAGGATGTTGTCGAGAAGTACAAGAATTCATCAAAAGTTTGTTTTAACTAACAAACAATGACTTTCTTGACTAGAGTGAAAAATAATTGATGTAAATAATACTAGTTCTAAATTTCTTCACTAGGTTTAACAAATTTTATTTGTTTTGATACATTTGTTAAAGGATCATTTGCGGTAAATCCTAAACCGGTTTTATCATAAAATGACTTTTGAATGTTAAGTAGATATTTTAAAGATTTAGAACTATTTTCGAATTTGGCTAACATTTTTGCTTTTTCATTTTCCATTTTAATTTCATGTTTGTAATCTTGGCATTTTTTACATTCAAGTCTAGACATTTTGTCTTCTAAAATTATTTCTTTTTCAAAGTTATTTTCAACGGAAATTGAGGATCCAATTTTAAAAATAATTTTTGAGTCAATGTTGCAAAGATGTTTGAGGTTGTGTTCCAATTTTAAAAATTCTAATATAAATTGATCATAGCAAAAATGTTCGGTTTCGGATTGTACCTTATTTGTAGTTGTACAATCTTCACATGCTATATGTTGATCAATTTCATCGTCCATGTCGCTCCATGTTTTATTTGTAGTTTCGCTTAGATCTTGAAACATGTAGTCCTTGCCATCAATACTTGTATTCACATTTGTTTGAATATTCTCACAAGCCATATTTTCATCATCTTCTTCGTTATTGCTACCTTCAATGATCACATTTGAACTAGTAGTACATGTGTTTATTTCAACTAAATATTTATCTATTAAATTTTCTAGAGTGACTAATTCTTGTGCAACATCAAGTTTATCATCTTTGGTTTTACATTTCTCTTGGTGAAACTTTAAAAGACATTTCCAAATATCATTTGCCGTTTTAAAAAAGAATAATCTTTCATATTCAACTCTTGGTAGAGTTTTGAAAATAAGTAATTTAGCTTTAGTATTTTTATCAATCTTTGTTTGAAGATTATTATATTGATTTTCAAAATCCATTTTGGTTGGTTTAAGATCACCAATTGAAATGATATGCCAAAGATCAAGATCTATTGATTTCACATAATTCTCAAATTTAATTTTTCATTCAAGAAAATGATCATTTTCAAATAACTGTGGTTTTTGCGTAAATTTCCCTTCTAGATATTTTTTAAATTCCATAGATCGTTACAAGTTTTTATAATACAATATATTTTAAAATTCTTGCTAGACGTGGCTCTTGATACCAATTGTGGAAAACTAAAAGGGGGGGGGGGGGGGGGGTTGAATAGTTTTAGGTCTTTTTCGTTTTATTTGTTTTATAAAAGTTTACTTCTAAAGAATAGACGTAAATTTCAAAACTCTTTAATGCAAAAATATAGATACTAGTTTATTTACGATTTTCGTATAAACACTACTTATATATAATGTTGGGAAAGAATTTACAATTTCATATATCATATATAAGCATATATATGTATATGTGTTCTAATAAGAGTTTATATACTTGGTTTGTTTTTATAAAATTATTGTTATGAATGAATCCTTGTTTGATCTTTATGTGAAATCAATATATGCACAACACAAGCAATTATAATTATGTATGAAATGCTAACAAGTAAATAATCAAAGAATGAGAGATGGAAAGATCAAACCGAGAGACAAAGGATTTATAGTGGTTCGGCTACAAGGATACCTTCCTTGCCCTACTCCACTCCCCGAGTCACCTACTCGAGAGTTTTCTTCACTAGATCAATAACTACCTTATGGCGGAGAAAACCTTACACACCAAATTACACACCACAACTTCGTCACAACTCAATCACAACTTCTTCACACCAATCTACTTCACACCAATTCTTCTTCACACCTTTCTACTTCACACCTATCTTCTTCACACCTTTCTACTTCCTAACTCTTCTTCTTCACGCCACTTTTTTCTTCACATCTTCACTACTTAGTTCTATCCACTACTTCAAGATATATACTTCTTCATAACTTCTAGGCTTCAAGGTCTTTTCAACTTTAAGGCTTCAACTTCTTTGTCTTCACAACTAATCTCTACTTCAATATACTACCACTTCTTATTTCTTCTACCACTAATCCTATGCACCTCTACTTCTTCACTTCTAGTACCACTTCACACCTTCAATAAATCTAGATCCTATATCTAAATCTAGCTAATCAATGTATACACTATATTCACCAAAGAATGAATGATATACAAGATGAAATGATCAAACAACTTAGATAGCAAGATGATACTAAGTTGTAATACTTCTTGTCTTGATAAATAGAAGTATTCTTCTCTTTGCACTTGAGTGGATGAGGCTTTGGATCACTTGGAAACAAAGGCTTATGAATTATATGATCAAAGGATTTTTAAGATGGAAATGGAGGTTTGAATCAGAAAGTTTTTGTGCAAAAAGGTTGGGAAAAATTTCAGATTTAAGGTGGTATTTATAGGCAAAGATTTTTGACAACTGGAGAGTGCCGGTCCCCTTAAATCATGGCCGGTCCCCTTAAAATTAAGGGGACCGCCCCTTATAATTAAGGGGGTCACTCAGCTGTAACAGCCAGAATCCTGTCTTTTAGTGGGGAAAGTTTATTTGGTGAAAAACTAATTGATTTTGATTAAAAATTTGAATTCATATATTTAGTGTGATTAAAACATTTTTCTTTATTACCAAAAGTGTTTTTCAAAAATATATAATAGGTTTATATATTAAAATAAACTTTGTAATAATTAATTTAATACCCCTTTGATCTTATAATGCATTATACACTTTGTTTATTCATACCTTAAGTGATTAGATGGTAAAAGTGATTATTTACAACTAAATACTTGTTTATGTCATGATCTTTGGTTTGATGGGTTTTCGTTTTGTGATTATCAAAACATAGAGATATCGAAAGATATGAATAACGTTTTTAGTCATTTATTTACATCAACAAATACCATCACATAATACTAAAAATCTAATTTTCAGCGTCTTCATCTTCCACCTCAAGGTATGGTAATTGTTGAGCGTGAATATGCTCCATAAAATCAAATCTGACACGAAAATGTGTATCCTCATCTCGTATCTCGGCTAAGGCTGCTTTGTTAAACACCGGTTCGATCGGAGGATCCCGAATATGAACCGGCGAGATTGTGGTACCGGCGTCATGTATAATCATGTTATGAAATATGACACACATATAAACTATTTTTCTAATTCTTTCTATCGTGTGTGGCCGTAAGGTTCGATTCATTATACCCCATTTACCCTTGAGAACACAAAATGCCCGTTCAACATCCTTTCGAGCCGACTCTTGTACTTTCTTGAACTTTTTTTCCTTCGAGTCGGTTGGATATTTGAATGCTTTAACAAAAGTAGACCATGCCGGATGTATGTCATCACAAAGATAGTAGCCACGCTTGTACGCATGGTCGTTCACAAAATGGGCACTTAGGTGCCGTACCATTACGCTCGGTGAGGAATAGCGGAGATTGCATCACAACATTCACATCGTTGTTTGAACCCGGCAGTCCAAAGAACGTATGACATATCCACAAATCTTGATACGCCACTGCCTCCATCATAATCGTGGGGTATTGATGGTCACCCCTTTTATATTGACCCCTCAATTCGATTGGACAATTCCTCCAAACGAAATGTGTGCAATCTAGGCTACCGATCATACCCGGAATGTGATGTCGAGCTTCGTGCGCTTCGTACAAACGTGCAACATCATGACTTGTTGGCCTACGTAGAAAATCTCGAGCATATAACTCAATAATAGCATTGATTGGCCCTAAACGGTCAACCTGAATTGACCAGGTGAGTGGTCAACAAGGTCAAACTACCTAGAGTCAATATCCGTGGAATACAGTGTTTTCCCGGGTCGTTATGTCCCGACGAGGTGTGATGGTATAAAAACGGGTTTGTGATCGGGTGAATTTGGACAGAAAAGGGGGTTAAGTGATTTGTATGATTACACTAAGATATGAGGAATGAAAATAACTTAGAAACACTACATGAACAATTACTGATGATCAGATACACTAAAAACGTGAGCTAAGTCTAAAAACGCGTACGTTCAGATTAAAGTTACGTGATCGTACGAAATAAAACGCGAGTTTTTATGAAATAAAATACCCACGAATATGAAAATTACATTTTTACAATCCTAATGATTAAAAAAAATTAGAAACAGAAAATTAATTTTTACACAATTTAATTAATTTCTATTAATTAATTACTATTTAATAACTAATTAATAATTTTTAAAATACACTAATTATGAATTTAAGCTAGAAAAATGAAAATTTAATTCTAAAAATTCTAAAATAATATAAAAGTAATTTTAAAACTAAAAATATATTTTTCCTACTTTTTCTCTATTTATTATTAATTAATTAAGATTTAAATACTAATTAAATTAAAGAAAAATAGCAAATGAACAGTAAAAATTCTAAAACTTTTTCTAAAAATATTTTATGACGTTTAAAACCTAGGAAAAATATAAAAACATAGGAGTACTTAATAAAAACTATTTATACTATTTAATTGTTTAATATTAATTAATTATTAATAAAACTAATATTAATTATTAAAAATAACAAATGAAAAGAGAAAATTCTAGAAAAATTCTTAAAATTATTTTAATCTATCAGGAACTCAACAAAAATATAAAAATAGAAATTGCTTATAAATAAGCAGAAAAATAAGCCAAATTGGCTTAAATAGAACCTATCACTTTTCTTATTTTTGTCTTTTCTTGATTTTCTTTTTACACAACTAATAAGCAACTATAACTAAGCAACTTTTGTGACGGCAACTACTTTGGAAATCACAAATAAGCTCTGTGCACATCAATAAGCCCAACAGTTTGGCTTTTATGGGTGAAAATGGATTTTGTGAATGAAAAAGCTAACCAAAAGCTACCATCTGATCCTAAGGGTTAAATAAGCTAAAATTCAATGAAGAAAACTTAAAATAAGCCAGAACATGCAAATAAATACACTAGAATAAGCCAAAGAACCTGATCAAATAAGATGCAATCAATAAGCTCAAACAGTCCCCAAGTAAGGACTTTGCAGGCCTTATTAAGCTAGGGGCAAAAGCTCTTGAGCCCAAGATAAGCTTGGATCCTAAAATCTAGTACTACTAGCTCCTCAAAGAACCAAAAATATTATGGAGGGGTTAATTACAGAGCTTGCTATGGGGTTATGAAGGAAGCCTGGTCACCACTGAGTTAGTGAATTGGCTCAGTGTGGGTTTATGAGAGCCACACAAGCTAAAAACTACACCCACAAGCTCACAACTAAGAAACTAAGGTGCACAGGCTTGTGGCTCTCAAAACAACTCAAACAGGAGAAATTACACAGGCTTATGCAAGTTTGAATGACCAACAAATAGGCTAATAGGTTTTAAGTGAGCTTAATGCAATAAGCAGTTTGCCATGATAAGCAAATAAGCCAAAACCAATTAAACACACAAAAGCACAAATACAGGTAAGCAAAATCTAACCAATCATAGTAATCCAACAAGCTTAGATCACACAGGAACAAAAATCAACAAGCTCAGTGGACTGAGACAGAACTGGTCCAAACAGGCAACAAAAAGGGTTTCGAATAAGCATGTAAATAAGCTGATAATGGCAAACAAAAGGTACATTTAACAAGACAACCTAAGTGGGTACTCAATTCACTAAAAATCAAGGAAAATGATCAGATAATGAACAAGTTATGGAACCTAGAAAAAATGGGTCAGAGTGGGTTCTCATGGTGCAGGGCAGGTCTGGGTGAGGCCTAGGGGGCTAATTTTGAGCTTATTATTCAGCAAGCAAATAAGTTGCAAGATGGGAAATTCTTTTTGAAAGTTGTACACAACCTGCCAAATAATACAAAACAACAACAATCTTTTATGTCCAATCCAAATTGAGCCATGTGCATTATCTTAAAATCTGCCCATTTTCACAGTTACCAAAATTTTGACTTTTGAATTTTTTTGCACAAGTTGACTAAGATGAACTTCAATTGTCTAAATCTGAATCTAAATGGAATGTCATGATGGAACAGGACTTGCTAGAGCTAAATGTAACAATATCAAACCTAATCCTAAGATATGAGGATCTACACTCAACCTACTGTTAAGACAATTTCAATACTAAGCTAATTTTGACTTTTATCACTATGACACTAAGTGTTATGGTTTAACTTTTCTAGTCTTACCTAGTGTGTTATGGCTGCATAACCTTTAACCCTTGAAAATCATAAATAGACAGTCAAACCAGTCAATCCAAACATCCCTTTGTGTGGGTCAGTTTGAGTGAAACTTCAAGGTAAACATGGATTTTAAGGCAAAACTAAAAAAATGGGTTTGAGATAAGTTCATAAACACTGAATGAACAGTTTACAAACAACAACTAGCAATTTCCAATAAGCAAACTGAAATAAGCTAAAGTGAGCTAATCTCACAGTTAACTACTAATTTAATGAAAACATAAGCAAGCTACAAGAGTTGAACTAGAACATGTCTAATAAGCAAATAGAAACTAAAGTAAGCTAAGAAAATCAGTAAATAAGCACTAAATAAGCTAGAGTAAGAATTGAGCAGGGTAATGAGCTGAGTAAAAATAATTGTAAAGGATTTGAAAATACCTTGAACACTTACATTGAGAATTTCATTGATAAAACAAAGATTACATGATGACTCTTGGTAGTTTAAAAACAAGTAAAGCTTAAAACATTAACTTGTCTACCATTAACTACTGATTAACTACAACTAAAATCCATTAACTAACTAACTCTTTCTCTGCTTTTTCTTCTCCCTTTTATAGTGAACATTAGGGTTTTTGCGACCAACTGAACACTTCCCACAACACTTCTCAGCCGTTGGATCCTTCAATTCCATCTTAGCCGTTTATGGCATTTAGGCAGGAAAGTTGTAAGTTGCAATTTGGCCTTTAGCTTGTTGGCAGGGGGTGGGATTTGGACTATGGTTTATGGAGTGTAGGGGAGGCAAGGATTTAGTGGAGAGGTGATGATGGTGTTGGCAGGGTGGTTTGGGAGGGAGATGGTGGTTTTGTTGACTAATTGACCTGTGAGGGGTAATAAACGGGGGAGTATTTTTATTAGTGGGGTGGATTAGGCTATTAGGGAGTGGGCCTGGGTGTGAAGTGGATCAGGTTTTTTGGGTGGATTAGGGTGGTGGATATTATCAAAGGGCCCATTTGGTTTGGTATTTAATCACAAGGACCAATCTTGTAATTATCTGAAAATAGTGGGTTGTTTCTGCCAAGTTCTCCATGAATAATCCAAGGGCCAATCCTGCCATTGTTTAATTTCCCAAGGCCCTTTGATATTTATTTCAAAAATTAAATTCCCGGGGATTAGTTTTGCCAAAATCCAAAGTTGAGGGACCATTTTTGCCATTTTATGAAAATTGAACTCCAAGGACTATTTGTGACAACTTTTGGTTTCCTAAGGACCAATATGAACTTTTCTATCCAAAAATATTTCACCAGGGACCAAATCTGCCAATTTCTGAAGTTTAGGGACTGAAACTGTAAATTTCCAAAACTTTTTAACTTTTTCACAAAAGGACTAAATATAAAAATTTATGATTTCAAAAGGACCTTTGGTGACTTTTCTTTTAAAATAAGTAATCAGGGACTATTTTTGCCAATTTTTGAAAGTTGGGGGACTAAAATTGCCAATTTTGCAAACTTTGTACATTTTTCAACTGTTTTTACTCATTTTGCATATAAAACACAATTTTGGAATATTTTCAGTATTTTGATGCATTTCTGAGTGTTTTTGTATGTTTTTGCAGTTCAGATTGACCAAAAATGATGAGTGTTTGAGCACTCATCAAGCATCACAAAAAAATTGAAGGCATTCACGTGAAGTTCTTTGTGCCATTTCCAAATATTCGTCAAACTCATCCGGTGGTGCACCGGTTGCGAGTTGTTTAATGGCAAACGAACATTTTTGTATGGCTGTGAAACTTTTTTTCATTCTAGCATCATAACCTTCTTGAAAATACTCGAATTTAGCCTCAATAGCTCGCGTTATTTTTAAAAATAAACTTTTAGGCATATGATACTTATCTTCAAAAAATTCATCGTCGAATTTTGGATTTTCACAAAAATAATCACGATGCAATCTTTGTGCAGCAGAGATCCGATTGCGTTTCACTGATGTTCGTGTCGACCCAGCCGTATCTTCTTCATCTTCGTCAATCGCGGCAGCAAAAATATCAAGGCTACTATCATTAGACCACTCGAACGGCTAGCTTATTTACAACCCACAATCCACCAATGTCAGATAATGATATATTCAGAAAGTGGTTAAGAGTAATCCACGTAAATCTCTTTTGAGTTAGATTCTAGTTAAGGATATATGCTAACATAATTTCGATGGCAACCGGATTAGTTAACACGTATCACAATGCAAATTACACCATCTTAGTAAAGTAAATAGAGACTACAAAGTCGTCACGAATCTTTAATTTAACTAAATTACTTTCTTTTTCATGATAAAAAGACTTTAAAAATAATAAATAATGATTTTACAAAACAAGTTTTCATAGTAAAATAAATTATATTATTATAGATAAAAAAGTTTTAAAAAGTCCAAAGATTGTTTTGTTTAAAGGTATTTTTTTAATGTGTATATTGTGTTTATTTGATAATTTGGTTAATTTAAGTTTGGTTAATTAATTTAGGTTGTTTTCTTTTTGTTGTGTTTGTGTTTGGTTAGTGCTACCATCACCACCTCCGGACCACCGGGACAGCCGGGTCGAGTGGCGACCTATTTCTGGGTCATTTGGAGGTTCAGTTTTGGTAGGTTTTTTCTGAAAAAAATTCCGGAAATAATCTGGAAATGCAACAATTGCTGCTGTTTTTTTATACGCATGCATAGTTAGTGACGACACTAATTAAAGCGCTTTATTTTTTCTCCTATTTTATAACTGATTTAAATGGGAAAATAAATAAAATAAAGAAAAATAAGTGACGACAGTGTCGTCACAAATTAAATGATTTAATATGTTTTTTCCATTTTGTAAATGATTTAAATTGAAAAATGAATAAAATAATAAAGGATTAGTGACGACAATGTCGTCACCAAATTAAATGATTTTTTTTAATTTTATTAATGATTTAAATTGCACAATATTAAAAAAATATATATATCAGAATTATTAGTGACAATAATGTCATCACTAATTTACGATGGCCCACATCTGGCAAAGTCTTAGCGTTAAAAAAAATGGGCCCAAATGTTGTCACAAATTACATTGTCTTTGTCGTCACGAAGGTTTTTTGTGACAAAGGTTTGGTGACGCGAAATCCGTGACGACATATTGTCACAAACACACATGATGACACTTAGTGTAAATTGGTGACGACTTAGTCGTCACGAAAGGTGTTTTTATTTTTAGTGATACTTTGATCAATTTTAGTTTTAACCATTAGGGTTGACGTGATCAGGTGACAAACAAAATACTCCGTACATATATATTAGATGTAAATGGCCCGAGCTTGGTTGTGGGCTTTGGGTCCGGTTTCTAGTAGGTTTTATTTAATTGCATTATAAACAGTGTATTAATAATACAATATCTCCTACAATACATGGTTTTTTCATTATCTAACATAGTATCAGAGTGGGTTTGATCCTCAGACTTATGTGGCTAAGTTGAGCCGCCTCTGTTATGGCACCCCGTCAAACCTTAGCCGCTGCTAAATATCCCTTTCCAAAAAAAAATGGTGAAGATTAATCTCCGTTTGCTGTCGGATATCTTCATAAACAAATATGATATTTGTTTTTACTGCTGCTTGAAGAATTGCTTCCGCTTGCTGCCGGAATTCTTTATCAACAAATTATGCTTTTATTGCTTTCATGTTTTTTTAGTTTTGTAATCCGATTCGACCTTTTGCGATTTTGCTGCTTGGATTGCGGGGAAGTATTAGACGTAGATGGACCAAGCCCGGTTTTGAGCTTTGAGTCCGTTAGGGTTTCTAGTAAGTTCTATGTAATTGCATTATAAATAGTGTATCAATAATACAATCTTATGGGGTTTTTTCATATATAGCTAACATCATGTATCTTGTAATAAACATGTGAGATTAAAGACTAAGCAAAGACTAATATAGGTGAACTCGCCTTAAACATCATAATTCAGGGGAATGTTGGACCTCCAAAGAACAATGATTCATCTAGATGAACTCTATCACCTTAAACTCGATCTTGATATAAACATGCCATGTATCTTGAGTTATCATGAAAAAGTTTTTTTTTTTTTTTTTTTTTTTTTTTTCTTTCTTTCTTTCTTTCTTTCTTTTTTGGCACAAGCTTCAGTATCGTTTCCTTTGTCATCAAATCTTAATCCTGATTTTGTATAACAAATATGAAGCTATGTATGTTATTTTAACTTTCAAGCATGTGCTTAGAATTTAACCCACCAGGCCACCATTGGAAGAACATCGCCATTTAGTACATACTACTATATAAAAATGGTGATACAAGGGATAGTTTAGAAGTGCGCCATATTCCGACTTCGTATAATCATAATCACACGAATATTGAAACTATTTTATAAATCAATAGATCATCTAACTACATGTTCACTTTCGTTTATAAAAAATTAAAATAACAACATTGTGAATGATTATCTTGTTGATCTTTCTAAAATCAGTTTCTTTATCTTCGATAGATGTGTGATAGTCTACATCCTATTTCTTCCGATCCGAGCTCTAGTAGATTGACTATAGTTGTACTTGTTGATCGTGAATTATTGAATTTTGTTGCCACACATTGAATCTTGGTGAATTTATCATCTTACATGATAGGCTATACATAGGCATAGCCATAGATAAACATAGCACAATACATACGCATAGCAATAAATGTACCTAGTACATTGCTGTTAGCGAAACCGAACGACATCTTTGAAATTTTGTACCACATTACCTTACTTTACATTATACTGTATGAGGTAAATGACATTAGGGTTCGGTTGATAGGAAAAAATGAAATAGAAATAATTTTGTGATAAGCAAAATAATAATAATGAAATCCTTTATTATTACTTTTATCAAGTTTGGTTAGTATGATATCATGTAATAAAATGGATAAGAAGAATATTAGAATAGTTTTTGGTGATAATAGTTTTAAGGTTTTTATGCAGTTTTGATTCTATTGTAAAACGTAATGAAAAAAGGACCTCTCACAAATGAAAATAGTAAATTTTGATGTAATAAATCATTTCATGTCGGTTTCTCACAAATGAAATTAGTAGTTTTTGATATAGTAGGTCATTTCATTTAATTAGTCATTCCATTCCCTATTTGTGAAATTGTGAGTAAATTAAACATTTTTTACTTCATCATGTTTCCTTTACTCAGCGATATAGGATGGAGAAACCAACAAAATTCTTAATTGCACTACTACATATTGTTGTGTTACTAAATATATGTTTGGTTCACAAGTATGGGAATGGGGAATGGAAATGATAGTCATAGTTGGTGTGTAGTATGTATGAATGAGTTTCGAATTTATATATCATACCTATAAAATTGGAATCCTTCAAACCCATCTAAGAGGGTAGGTTTACAATATTCTTTGAGGTTTGTAATAAAGATACTCATATTTAGTCTCATCAACAATTCCTTTTTCCAAACATACCCTGTGTGGCAGGAATTTTTGCTCGCTTCTCCTCGTGGACAATTAGAGTTGCTGATTAATTAGGGTATGCCAATTTCTTTTCTCTGTTTTAGTTTTTTAAATTCGGGTTATTTAAAATATTGTAAAACAAATCTTTTGAAACTTGACATCTACTTTATTTCCATAACTATTAACTTTTTACAAAACAAAGAGAAAAAACGATGAGAAATGCATTAATTGAATTGAGTTGAGATCCATAAAGAACCCACACTTGCCATAGAACCAATCAACAAATCCTAACCATACAATCCAATTTGATCCAAAGGCTTAGACTAAATATGATATTAACACTTAAAGAGCAAAAAAAACAATTATATAAACAAAATAAAAATAAAAATAACTACCTTCATTCTTTTCCAAAAAATTAGGGCAAAAAACACACACACAAAAAACCCCGTATATCAATATTGATCACCACCGCTGGAAACCTTCAATTTCATCAATCCACCGCCATCGAAGCCTAAAACCTTCAATTCCGTCATCAATTTTCACCGTCGAAGCCTAAAACCTTCAATTCCGTCATCAATTTTCATCATAGATCTGTAATTACACCTTCACCGTCGCCAAATCCGTCATTACGCAGTCGTCAAATACATCAACGCCGTAGCTCCGCCGCCGTAACATCATCTGAGATCGTTATGGAAGAAGAAAACATAGCTGATGCAATGGAAGAAGAAAATATAGCTGTTAATGAAGGTAATTTACTCTTTGTTCAAGTTAAGCATGTTGAAAATCGTGTGGTGGATTCTGAAATCCAGGTTATGGATGAAGTTGTTGATGATCCAGATGCACACCATGTGTTTGATGAAATGCGTCTGCGATAATCACATGTGATTCGAAAGCAAAATCACATATGAATCTGTAACAGGTAATTCATATGAGAGGTAAGCACTCATCTTATTGTTACCAGTTCTTAACTGTTTCAAAGTCGGCATAAAAAAGATGAGTTGTAGCAGCCTTCTGATGGCAAGAGGCTCGATCTTCCTTTTTGGGTATTTAATCCATTGGAAGAATCTACCGAGTACATGTCAAATCAAGCAAAACATTTCAATGCAATGGGAGTGAGAGGAATGATGTTTCTGGTGACAAAGGGAAACAAGTCTCATCATTGCACTGCTTCACATGTGATTGTAGTAGAATCAGGTAAATGCGATATATGATGTTGTGAGTAGTTTATATAGGAAAATCACATAAGATTTTAGTAGAATCATATGTGATTTTAGTACAATCACATGTGATTGTAGTAGAATCATATGTGATCTTAAATTTTTGAAACAAAGACATGTTGAACTATATTAAGATCATAATGCTGGTTTGTTTTTCAGAAAAAAAATGTTTAATGCTAACTGCAATCATTTTTTTTTCCTATTCAGTCTTGCCTCGTATATGATAGATGAAGAGATCCAAAAGTGTAAATTCTATCCATCTATCGGCAGGTACCATTCTCATTGTTTTACTTAAATTTACGCTTTTTCTATGATTGCAGAACACATAAATTACTCATAACTCTTGTTCTATGATTGCAGTATAAAAAGCATTACTACTGAAGTTGGAGTTGTTGTGCTTCGGGTAGCAGTCACTAAAGAGAAATAGAACTTCAAGCTGGAGCTAAGCCGAGTAAGAAATGTAGACACAATGGAGAGAAGACTATCAAGAACACAAATACAACATGCTCATCAAATCCAAAATACATTGTTTAGATTTGGATTTTCCATATTTTTGTATAACTTTTTGAAAAGTGTCATGCGGATCTTAATTCAACTATTTTTAATTGAATACCTTTTTATTTGATGTTCTAGTAAATTTGGTATTACACTAAATAATTATTTGATGTTTTAGCAGATTCCGTATTACACTAAATAAAAATGCAAGTTGTACAGTTACATTTTGTGAATCATCTGTGATTCTACAAAATCATATGTGATTTAGAAAAATCACATATGATTCATAAAAATCACATGTGATTCATTAATAAATCACATGTGATCCAGATCTAAAACTTGCCCAGGCTACAACAATCAGATTATGACATTTAGCGAAATTAAAGAAGATACATGTTAAGATATTCAGAAAAAAGAGCAGTTAAAAAGATCATTATAACTTGTACATAATTCGATAAACCAATTACGACCATAAAAAAACTACAACCATGAGTTATCAAAAGACTACCATCAGTTATATGAAAGACTACCATTAACATGTTCTTACCACTACGACCATCAAAACTTCACCAAAATCAAAAGACTACAAAATCATATATCAACACCATAAGTACTACGACTACCAAATCGAGAAAATAATCATGTTCTTGACTTTCACGCTGACCCATGTTCCCACAGCCTTATCTCCTTCCTCGGACTCTTCATTTGAAACCTCATTTTGCTAGTCTTCTCTCCACTGTGTCACCCTCTTCCTCATCATCGCGATCTTCAATAGAAGAGGAGGTTTCTGTTTAACATGAGCAGGTTTAGGTTTGACATGAGGTTTCAGTATGAAAACTTGTTTTGATTTTGGTTGAGTCCTCTTAGCTGCTTCCTTTATAAACTTCAACTTATATTTCACCTTATCTCTAACAATTTTTACTTTGATCCACCTGCACAAACTGAACCATCTAAACAAAAACCCGTTACCCATATTTCTCATAGAACCAAGTCATATAGCTAGACTTCAACTTCCTTTGTTAAAATGCAAGTTGTAAAGTTACATTCTGTTAATCATATGTGATTCTACAAAATCATATGTGATTCAAAAAAATAATCTATAAGCAGGTGTGTAGTGAAAAAAATAACCAAAAAGTGTTTCATCCAGATAGATTTTACTATAAGCAGGTGTGTAGTGAAAAAATAATCAAGATATATGCAATAATCTACTTAATATTCTACTAACAATTTGCTTAAAACAATGAGATGGTTATAAATAATAATTCGAAGTGGCATTAGAATATGTAAACAAATTTATCAAGAAAGAATTTAAACTGTATTAAGGGTTTCCTCAAAAATAGAGTATGTAAACACACTTCCCCTTAAAGCAATATCTAAAAAGGCTTGGCGAGTATTAGGACGACCTAGAATTAAACTCCACAAAGAGCCGAGACCTTGATGTACACGATCACCATCACGTATATCTTTTCCACAATTATTATCTGAGCAACATATATCATCAAGAAGCTTAAATGCAGACTTGGGCAAAAAAGGAGCTTCACTAAAAAGTCGACTGAACGACTTATCTTTTGCTGGCAAAGCATCCAGCAAACACTTGGCCTTTAATAAGAAAGATAATACCAATCAAACTAAAAAACAGGTGAAAACCTGAAACATCAGTATAAGCACTAAAAACATCAGTAAAAACTAGAATCATATATGATTTTAGTAAGGATCACATATGATTCTAGTAGAATCACATATGATTCTACTATAATCATATATGATTTTACAAAAATATCAGTATAAGCACTAAAAACATCAATATAATCACTTAAAACATCATTATAAGCACAACTATATATAAGCACTAAAAACATCAGTATAAGCACACGGCTACTCTTGAGACCATTAACATATTTCAAGAGATCCGTAGTGCCAGATGTCTCACATTTGATTCAAGTCACTAAACGGAAAAACCGCCTAACAAACACTTAGCCTAATAAGCAAAATCTACAAAATAAAGCAACAAAACCTAAAAACCTAAAAATAAGCACCAAAATAAGCAACACATACTGTTAATATCCCAAAAATAAACAACCACTAAAAACATAAAATAAGCAACAAAATAAGCATATGTGATTCAAAACAAATCACATGTGATTCACAACAAATCACATGTGATTCCAAACAAATCACATTTAACTTATAATGAAAAACTAAAAAAATGAACATTCACACGTGTATATGCAACTTTTATACCAACTTTTAGACAACTTTTATACTTTAGAAAGTTCAATATATTTCTCGTATCTGTTACAGTCAAGTGATGACACAAAAAAAAAAAAAAAAAAAAAAAAAAAAAAAAAAAAAAAAAAAAGCTAACATATTATGAAGGTACAATATCTGCAAGGCCACCCAAATATGCAGTCAAGTGATTATCAACTAAATAAACAAAAATCAAAACAACAACGACGACGACGACAACAACAACAACAAAAATAACATGTGATTCATTATCAAATATCAATATTCAATACCTAAATATTTGAAATAAACACTACTTAAACAAATAACAACATGAATACTACTACTTAAAATAAATATCAAAACTACTTCAAAAAATGAACAATCATTATACACTACATATACAAAAATTTAACAACATGAATAAAAATCACATGTGATTCTTCATCAAAAACTAACATCAACTCAAACAAGCAAAAAAAAACTAAAACAAACACAAACTAAATTGATTATTTACTAATTTCAGTTGATTATCTAATAAAAATCTAAATTTTGAAATAAACACTACTTAAACAAATAACAACATGAATACTACTACTTAAAATAAATAGTCACATACCATACTTCATCAAAACTACTTCAAAAAATGAACAATCATTATACACTACATACACAAAAATTTAACATGAATAAAAATCACATGTGATTCTTCATCAAAAACTAACATCAACTCAAACAAGCCAAAATAAAAAATAATAATAAAATAGAAACAAACTAAATTGATTATTTACTAATTTTAGTTGATTATCTAATAAAAATCTAAAATTTGAAATATATATGAACATCAAAACAGACAAAACAACAATTATATCCAATATCTAATACTTTTAATCATAATAAATTGAAAAATAACAGTAATATAAAAAAAAAATCAAAAAAGTTACCGGCAATAATATCACCAGGATAAACAGATGATGATTCGACCTTAGATTTACCCTTACTCACTGCTATTTCATCTCGTATCTCCGTTACTGATAAAATTTAGGGGTAAAATTAGGGTTAGGTATGAAGCTTTAATGAGAGGGATGAAAGAGAGAGAGATAGAAAGATGAGAGAAATAAATGTATGTGTGTGTTTGTAAATGAGCATATGCGTGATATGTTGGCTACTTACAAAAAAAAATGTGGACGCGATATGACCATGATACCCCTCGTCAATAAATGACAAAAAAAAAATCAGATTAATCCTAAGCTTCGGATGAAGAATGGATGGACGGACCAGATGTGTTCAGTAGTTCTATGGTAAAAATTAGATCTACAAAGAACTTTTGTCAAATTGAATTTATCTAAGTTGTTGGAAATACTTTTGAAATGCGTTTCAATTAGAAAATTTGTCTTGCTTTGCGACCGATCTCTTTTATGCATTTATATGTGCGATAATAACATTTATAAAACCATTTAAAAACAAATCTAAATGTGATCTTGTATCTATACATTAAAAAATTGTCAAAAGTGCCAACTAAAGGACAAACCAATATATATTATTTTGAGAGAGGTTATTCCCACTCCAGTTTTTTATAAATGACACCCGCTCTATTTTTGGATTTTTGATTTTTTTACTTTTATAATTTGTTCATATAAAAAGACTATAAATCTAAAAGTACGGAACAGAAAATATAAAGTTTAGTAAGTAAAAAGCTCAAAACTAACAAACACGAAACAGAAACTGATAAAAAACTGTATTGTACTGTAAACTAAATGGACAAAAGTAATCTTTTATACTTTTAACCCCTCTATGTCACATCCCAGTGGGCGAGGATAACATAACCCATTATTTTACTAAAAATTACTGCATATCTTATTCAACCTTTAATCCTCTACATCGTTTATCTTTTTCTTCAAAAATCCAAACTAATAAATAAAATGTTTTTCCACTTATTTTTGTTCATCTTTGTGCGCTAATTCAATCTAAGATTACCACTTTCAAAAAACCAACAATTACATAAAAATTACACCTCGCCGGCTTAAACCATGTGTGACATGTGCCACACGTGGCTCGCACATAGATTTGCCCCTAAACAAATGTACATGAGCTTGAAAAAGATGCGGTAGGATGCTAGAGATGGCAAAAAAAATCCGAATCCGATACCCGACCCTTATTTGACCGGGGAATCCCTGAGTTGACCGAGTATGGAGATGAGGGTAGGGAATCCACGATACTTAAAAGCAGGTATGGAGGCGGGGATGGTAATACCCTCAGGTCACCGAACCCGTCCCCGAATATCTTTTATGTATAAATACAATTATATATGTACATAATTATTGAAATCTTGTCAATTATTAATATCCTATTTGAAAATAACTTTTCAGAATTTTAGAAACAAAGTTGTAGTCATACTTTGGTTTATTTTTAGTTTTTGTTTCCAGTTGTAGTCATACTTTGGTTTTTGATGTTAGTACGTTTGTACCATCAGAAATATATTAAATATGTCAACTTTGTGACGGGGAAAAATCCCTGATTCCCCATTGGGGATCCCCATTCCCCATCGGGGACGGTGATGGGGACTTAACTGTGACCCCCGATGGGGATGGGAATAGCTACTGAACTTCGGGAATAAGGATGGTATCAAACATTCCCCGTAAACCCGACCCCGTTGCCATCGACGCCATCCCCACAATGAATTTCCATTTTTTTTTAAGTGTAAAACAATTGCAGTTGTAAGAAAAAAAAAAAAAAAAAAAACAAAAAAACAAAAAAAAAACATTCATATTTTTCTTTTCATCCATGTCTCAAAAACAAGTTAGTCCATTGGATTCATTGTTGTCCTTTCATTTTTTGGAAATCAAATAGCCCACAACATACCATCAGCATTATTTAAAAATGGGTATTAAACCCACAAACACACTTTATTGTAACATTTTAGTTTAAAAGATTGTAATTTTTTTCTATCTTTTCATAGAGTTGCAAACTGAACCATCTTTAATTCTTTATTGTTGATGGGGCTGACTTCATATTAATGTACTTCTTCTCTGGACAGCTTATGCATATAAAAAAACTTCGAAAAAGGAGATCGTCAAATCTACTTTATTGTATTCCTTTTTTTTATATACAATAATGCATTTAAAATGATCTTGCAATCTCACTTTCAAACAATAAGCATTTTCCTTATTTTATAATGGATGCAATATCAATCAAAACGTGTAGGCATTACTCTTTGAATTCTTTAGTTATTTTAAGTTTCAATTATATTATAGGTGTCAAAAGAAACACTTATTTAGCTCATGATTAGGGTGATTAGGATGGGGAGGTTCCACATGCAACAGAATTTAAGGGTGCTTGGTAAGGGGTTAAGGGGTGAAGAATGGGTAAGAAATTCAAAAGGGTCCACCCCACTTAAATTAGGTGTTTGGTTAGGGGTGTGTAAAGGTATTGATTACCCCGTAGTAGGTAATCAACATTATAGAGTAAATTGAGGGGTAAGGTATTGATTACTCACTCCATTCAATCCTTTGCATTCCCTTTCCATTTCCCTTTACCTTTAATTTTCTCGGCTTTGAATCAAGTGGACCCTTAAGTGTTGGATGTATGTTTTGGTTATTTCTGGTTACATTATCAAATTATCAATTTGTCATTAATTTAACCTGATTTAACTAAGGGCTAATTGCACCAAAATGTGGTAATATACTTGACACCATATGTCATTTTTTAAAAAGATTATAACTATTCAAGAATATGATCATCTTTAATTTTGCTAATTTGCAATTTTTGAGTCAAGATATTATATCTGCTAATACTCAAGTTTTAGCATACGATATATCTGATGGAATTTTATTGTGGTTTGGTAGCTAGCCATCTAGGCTTGTATGCTTCTGTGTAAGGGTGAGTATCGGTTCAGGACCGGACCGACAAGACCGATGACTGAATTAGCCAAAAAGCCAAGACCGAGGACCGGACCGAATGTGGTCGGTCCGGTCCGGTCCGGTCTCGATCGGTCCATCAGTCGGTGCGGTCTAACACAGCCAAATAATCGGTTTGTAGTCCGGACCGGACCGGACCGAGGACCGAATTATCCAAAAACCCAAGACCGAGGACCGGACCGAATGTGGTCGATCCGGTCCGGTCTCGGTCGGTCCGATCCGTTCGAGTCGTTTGCTCATCCCTACTTCTGTGTAACAATTAACACATATATGTTGACATTTTTTGTAAATTAATTCAAGTGAAAATCATGTTTAAATATAGTAATTCATTCAAGTGGGCATGATTAATCTGTTTATAAAAAGAATGTTTTAATTCATTCAAGTGAAATTTATGTTCAAATATAATAATTTACAAGTTCATTTAATGTGTATTTAATGCAGTTTTTGATTAATTAATAAAGTTTGTGTTCATTAACTACACATTAATCTCTGTTCTAATTAATGGGCGTTTGTTAGCAAAACCTGAATATAAATATTTGATGTTTTAGTGACACAATTAGTAGTTACAAAGATTTGAAATGCATAGTGATTTGAATTTTGATGAAGTAAATGCCAAAATTTAGTAATTTACGTAAACTTAATATTTTTAAGATTTTCACAATAAAATGTTCTCAAATGCAGTATAGACATTAAAGATGAAAACATAAATGAAGAATAAGCAATTCTAAACACCTTCTAAACACTATCTTATAAGACAAGACATGCATATCTTTAATCATTATCCATTTAGCCTTCTAATTTCAAAAATTATGTTCAATGACATATCTTAACAATGAGTGATAATTTTTAAAAGTCTATTTTTCGCCTTTTGAGGTATGCATGACAACATATTCTCTATGTTAAAAATAGGGTATATGATAAAGAACGTAAATCCTTCTATATAGAGCAGAATAATCTTTAATATTCAGTTACCCAACATCAACAAAGTAATATTAATTAAAAGAAAATATATAACAAACTCTTGATGGTAAGGTCTTTAAAAAAACATTAACAATGGATTAGAGATAACTAGTCGGATACCCGTGCACAGCTGCGGCGAAAAATATAGTAATATGGTTAGTAAATGAATTGCTAGCCCAACTCTCCCCGCAATTCCATACCCGCTTAGTGAATTCGTTTCATAACACTCCGAACGTATATGTGTTTGTTTGGGTTTTCCGTAGCTTTCTCGTGACATCATTATTACCGTATATAAAAAGATCCTCGCAATCTCTTTCCCGTCAAACACTCACCCAAAAGTATATGATTTTAATGAATCAAGATTGTATTGATTGAAATAAAGGTTAAAGTTGTAAAATTTTGAATAAAAAACCCACTAAAAATCTACAAAACTAAAAACTTGTAAAAATATATCAAAATGGATGTTGAAATAAAGAGCACAAAATTTTAGAAAATATGGTGAAATTAGATAACAAAAAAAATAAATAGATAAAAAGATATTTCAATTTGAAAATAAAGTTGAATTTTAAGTTGGGAAGTGACACATGTCACCTTATTATTAGAGCTCATTATCTTAATTTTTGGTTAGGAGTTAGACTTGGAGTTAGTTGAGAAGTGACACATGTCACCTCGTGATTGGAGCTCCTTATCTTAATTTTTTGTTAGGAGTTAGGCTTGGTTTATCCATGCATTATATAATAGTATAGATTACAAGATTTTAATTTGTATAGTGAAAGATTTATCAGGTAAATGAAGTTGTTGAAAGTAATGAATAAACATATAATTGTTATTACAATTAAAACAAAACATGTAAAAAAAATTGCCGTTTTTCCTACTTGATTATGCAAATCATTTTTTAATTTTATTTATTTATTTATTTTATTTTTTTACTTGAAAAATAAGCAATAAAGCATAAGTGGAAAAAAATCACATATAAGCAATAGAAAAGAGCAATCTCATATTTACCGGGTATAATCCCTTTACCTAAAAAAAAAAGAGCAATCTCAAACACCCTTTTATGGTTCAAAATAACATCATCATTTTTAACACCATCGCGATTCTAATCATGGTTTAAAATACTCAAGTAAATTTATGTTCATTTTCTCAAATTTCAAAATTTGATCACTAGACCATCTATTTTTCATAAACTTTAAGATGTGTCGCATATAATGTCATCCTTTTATTCTAATATTTACATTAGTTTTAACTATTTCTCTAAAGAAGAAAAACATGATAGTGTGAATGTTTCTCAATATAGTGGTTGTCGCATATAATGTGTATATGATGTGATATAGTTAGTTTATTATTTGTCAATATATAATATTCTCAAATACAGAATTTGAGTCGAATGATTATGCATTAGTTTATACAGTGCCAACCATCTAAGAATGTTTTAAAATATTAATATCAGTGACACAATGAGAGTAGCAGAGTGGTGGAGCTTGTGCAATGTGCACTTACTATAGAAACCTTAACTTCTCATTATTAATCTGATGATAAATCCAACTTCATTTCCTTCAATGCCCCACTTTGGGGGTAATCCGTATAAATGTAAATGAGAGAGGCAAGGCAACACAACCCAACCATGTGGGTGGGAGGTAGACACTCCCATCACATGTCCTTGCATTATTGTCATAAAAATAATTCATACATATGAACACATGACCTTTGATAAGAGTACATTTCTATTCTTGTATTTTCATTTAATGCAATTAAATGTTATAGCTTGGCTTTCAAAACAAAGATTACGCGTATAAATCAAATTGCAATGTTTTGAATATCGGGTTTTAGTTGATTCGGCTGAGTTACGGGTTCTTGGTTCGACCAGCTTTTTGCTCAAAACTGGTTTCTAACGATTGTTTCGGTTTTCGCTTAAAACCGGCCGGACAACTCGGGTTAGAAAATATAAACAATAGAAGCGTATGAAAATTTAACAACACGAGGGATAAGATTTTATTTACAATATATAGAGTGAATTGAAATTTGTCCTTATGATTTTAGCAAATTCCAAGCGCAATCGCTACAACTTCGAAAGTGAAAACGTAATTTGTGTGAGAAATTTTTGTTGTAATTATGATATCATGACATTCATATATTATAAACCAAACACATCAAGTGAGCATAGTGGAAGAAATTATAACAAGATCAAATAATTATAACAAGATCAAATAACATGTAATTAATTAATCAATATTTAAATAGTAAACATACCTTTGTGATTCTAGCCCGAACAAGAATCAAATTGCAATCTTCAATCAAGAACCCTAATTAGGGTTTATGTGGATTACAAGAATTACCCCTTACCTCTTTTGTAATTCAATCCAAGAATCAAACAATAGTGTGTTTGATTCACGTTCTTGTACACACGTACTAATTCAAGAAAAAGTTTATGCAAGTAAATTAAACACAAAACTTTGTAGATCAAGAAAATCGAATCCCTTAGGGGATAAGTTTGATGAATCGACCAAGGGACAAAGAAGAGGAGAGAAAACACCAAGATGTGTGTGTACAAGTTATGAGAAAACAATGCATCTTGGATTTGCTTATATACTATTCAAAACTTGGAGCTCAAGGCACAAAGGAGGTGGGATACCCCCCCCCCCCCTTGGCCGATCGGTTTGGGAGTCCCCAAGGGATTCCGGAACCTTCCCTTGTTTTCAAATTTTCCTTAGTATTACTTTCCTAATCTTCGTTAATAGGTCATTAATCATTTATCATTAAATACTAATTACTATTACTAGTTTTGTGTTTATTAATAATTACTTATAACATTTTATAAATAATTATTTCTTTTTCTCTTCATACGTATTGTGTGCAATCCCGTGATCTCAAGTTCGATCCTAACACACGACTATTATTATAATGTCTATAAAACCAACAGCTCCTACTTAGACATATCATAATAGTGTGATCACATCGGTTAGCGTCTTGCAACACGCCGATGCCTCTAGTACAACTCGAGTAAGGCTCCTGGAAAACCTTTTAATGATTTCTCATTATTATCCCTTTGTTTCTAATACCGTGTTAATAAGGATATGGATCTAGGTCATTCCTTATTTAACCATTCTGTTTCTCGTTGTTAGAAATTGACAAGATTACCAAATCTTCTGAACCTTTCAGGAAAGACCTTGGGCGTGGCCACGCAAACACCTTGACAACCTTACGAGGGGCCCAGCAGTATTAAACTTCAAAAATTAATTTAAAGGAACAAATTCTTTATTGATTACAAGCAAAACACACAAACTTTGTAACACTTCCGAAAACAACCCTTATGACTACCAGTTACGTATAGCGTTATGTTGTTCCACAAAAATGTACTACATTCATGACCGTTATCTTGTATCTCAAGTCTAAGGATAACTTCTTATGATTTACTTAATGACAAGATCCATAAAGTAACATCATATAGTTGGGATAAGTCCTATATTCAGTATCATCGAATATCGTCTGAAATAGTATGACTACGCATCAATATACTCTAAGTATATTATACCAACTTCAGATTTGTCTTAGTTTAATAATATTCCCATATTATTAACTGACAACGGACAATTTAGAATAACTCTTATTCATGGATTTAAACATGCAAAAATAGGACAACAATAATTAACAATAGAAATAAACATACCAACATACTTTATTTCAGTAAAATAATAATTGTTTACAATATCCTTTATCCAAATACTAATCACAGTTATGCATGAAACTTCTAGCTAATTTAAGCCCAATTCCATTGCCAATTCATTAAGCTTCTCTTTCGCCAAAGCCTTAGTGAATGGATTAGCTAAGTTATCATCTGTGTGAACTTTCAGCAGATTTATTTCACCTTCGTTAACCTTTTCACGAACAAAGTGATACTTCCGTAGAAAATGTCTGGTGCCTCTCATGACTCCAGGTTCATTGGCAAATATGATTGTAGCAGAATTGTCACAATACATATTAATAGGCAATTCAATTGAAGGCATAACATCAAGCCCTGAAACGAATTTCCTAATCCAAACAGCCTCCATAGCAGCTTCTGAAGCAGCAATGTATTCAGCTTCTGTTGCAGACATCGCAATTGTACTCTGCTTCTTGCTCCTCCAGTCTACTGCTCCTCCATTAATAACAAAGACATAACCCGCCTGAGACTTCGAATCATCTTTATTACTTTGAAAGGACGCATCGCAGAAACCTGTAACACAACGTTCTGCAGCTGGATCTCCACCATATTCCAAAAACATATCTTTTGTATTTCTCAAATACTTAAGAATATGCTTAACATCAATCCAATGTTTTTCACCTGGATTTTGTTGAAATTGACTGGTAATATTTTGAGCAAACGCCACATCTGGCCTTGTGCACTTTACCACATACATAATAGATCCCACAACCGAAGCATAAGGAACTTTACTCATGCAAGCCACCTCAGCAGGTGTTGAAGCACAAAACTCATCACATAAGCCATGTTTTACTTCCATCGGCAAATATCCTTTCTTGGAATTTTGCATATTGAATCTTTTCAATATTTTGTCAATGTAAGCACTTTGACTTAATCCAATTAACCGCCTTGATCTATCTCTATAGATTTTGATTCCCAGAATGTATGCAGCTTCTCCTAAATCTTTCATAGAAAAGCACTTTCCAAGATATGCCTTAACCTTTTGCAAACTTGGAATGTCTTTTCCCATGATCAATATGTCATCAACATATAAAATTAGGAAAATTACGTTATCACTCCCACTAGCTTTGTGTTACACACATGGCTCATCAAGATTTTGAGTAAATCCAAACTTTTTGATTTCAGCATCAAATCTCTTGTTCCATTGTCGTGATGCTTGCTTTAATCCATAAATGGACCTTTTAAGTTTGCATACACGATTTGGAAACTCTGGATTTTCAAACCCTTCTGGTTGTGCCATATAGATGTCTTCATCTAGATGACCATTTAAGAATGCGGTTTTCACATCCATTTGCCATATCTCATAGTCATAGTACGCTGCTATAGCTATGAGAATTCTTATAGCTCTTATGTCTGCTATAGGAGAAAAAGTCTCCTCGTAATCAATTCAAAAAGTTTGAGTAAAACCTTTAGCAACTAGATGAGCCTTATAAGTGTGTGCATTTCCATCCATGCCAGTCTTAATTTTGTAGAGCCACTTACTCCCAACTACCTTGGCACCAGGAGGTAAGTCTACTTCTTCCCAGACTTCATTATCATGCATGGATTGTATTTCCCCATCCATAGCAGCTTTCCATTTAACCTTTTCAGGACTGTTAATGGCAGCTCTATAACTAGTAGGTTCATTAAGATCCCCTAGTAAATGCTCATCAACCTCTACATTAAGACATAGATGGTCAGGAGCTTTCACAGATCTTCAAGATCTGCGAATGGGAACTACTTCAACTTCCGGTGGAGGACCCAGACTTTCCGGTTCTACAGGAAGTGTGCTAGTGTTTTCTGAAGGTAATGCATTATCTAGATCATATTCTAGATCATATACTCTTCCACTGACTTCTTGAATTACAAAATCATTTTCAAGAAAGTCACCATACCTAGCAACAAACACTTTGTTCTCAGGTGGGTAGTAAAAGTAGTAACCCATTGTTTCCTTTGGGTATCCTACAAAAATGCACTTTACAGATCTTTGTTGGAGTTTATCTTGTGAGTCACGTTTAACATACGCCTCACAACCCCAGACCTTTAAATAAGACAAGTTCGGAGCTTTTCCAGTCCACATCTCATATGGTGTCTTATCAACCTTCTTGGTGGGAACCATATTCAAAATACGAACAGCTGATTCAAGAGCATAATCCCAAAAAGACAAAGGAAGATTAGTAAGATTATACATTGATCGAACCATGTCCAACAATGTACGATTCCTTCTCTCAGATACACCATTTTGTTGTGGAGTATATGGAGATGTGAGATTCTGGACAATTCCATTTTCAGTTAAGAAATCTTTAAAATCTTGACTAAGGTATTCACCACCTCGATCAGAACGGAGAGCTTTAATCTTCTTTCCCAATTGCAATTCTACTTCTGCTTTGAAAATTTTAAATGTTTCAAACACCTCATGTTTATGCTTAAGTAAATAAACATAACCATAACGACTGAAATCATCTGTAAAAGTTAAGAAGTAAACAGCACCTCTCCTTGACACATGTCTAAGTGGTCCACACACATCCGTATGTATCAAACCAAGTAGATCTGAAGCTCTTTCCATATTGTTATGAAAAGGTTTCTTCGTCATCTTCCCATAAATACAAGACTCACATTTATCAAATGACTCATCATTGATATTCTTCAAAAGCCCATCACGTTGCAGCTTTTGCATGCGAGTCTTGCCTATATGGGCAAGTCTACAATGCCAAAGGTAAGACGAATTCAAGTCATACTTCATTCTCTTACTTATGTTGTACATCGAATTATTATTATTATTGTTGGAAACACAATCATTCATTTCAATTTCAAACACACCATTCACAGCAACAACATTAAAATAAAATACACCATTTAAAGAAACATAAATTTTATTGCCATCAATAGTATGAGTAAAACCAAGATCCAACAAACATGAAAAGGAAACAACACCTCTAATTATAGAAGGTGCATAATGACAATTGTTTAAACAAAGTACTAAACCCGAAGGTAAAACTAAATTAAACACTCCTATGGCTTCAACTGCTGCTTGTGCTCCATTTCCCACATGCAGAAATTGCTCCCCATAAGCTAGTCTCCTTTCCTCTCTAAACCCCTATAGTGTATTACAAATATTAATACCACATCCAGTATCATATACCCAGGAATTTAATTTATGAGATAAAGTAAATAATTCAATGACAAATAAGTTACCTGAAGTACTGGCGCCCATGTGCCCAGCCTTCTTAACCTTATTGTTTCGCAAGTCATCGAGATAAAGAGGACAATTCCTCTTCCAGTGACCCATCACCTTGCAGTAATGGCATCCTTGATCCTTCTTTGGATTATTCTTCACAGGAGGGTTCTTCTTAGGTTGAGGTGGTTGATAAGCCATAACTTGCTTATTCTTATCAGCCTTCTTCTTTCCTTTACCCTTCTTCTTGTTCGCATTTGGCTTGTTAATTCTACCCCCTTGAATAGCAAGTACTTGGGGCGTAGGAGCCTTTGGTGTTAACCCTTTCTCATAATCAATGAGCAGTGCGTGCAATTCACTTACTGTCTTCCCCACGCAAAGCATATTGAAGTTCCTCACAAAACCACTAAAATCCTTGTTAAGGGATCTATTGATTACGTTCACAGCCATATCATTGTCATAGGGTTTCTTAAGTGTTTGTAGTTGATCCATGAAACTTTTTATCTTCAACACATGAGCACTCACAGGTTCACCATCACCCTGCTTACAACCATGTAGAGCCTCCATCAAATCGTAAATCTCTACATTTGATGGTTTCTCATATAGTTTCTTGAGTTCATCAATCATGTTCATGGGGAAATACTCTTCAAACTGCCTTTGAAGAGGTATGGGCATCGCCCCTAACATCATTGCGGCCATATCAATATGTTCCTTACAAGCAAGATTCCATTCAGCCTTGGCAGCATCAGTAGCTGCAGGGCCTTCAGGTTCAGCAGGACAAGGTGTTTTCAAGATTTCAAGTTGACCGGTTACTCGCAGGACAATCCTGAGTGAACGATACCAATCATTGAAATTCTCTGAGCCAGTCAATTTTTCTCGTTCAAAATAAGTTTTGAACACAGAACGAAAGTTGGTGTTATCAGTTTGAGCCATTTCTACAGATAAAGAAAGTTCAAAACATTAGTATTTTTGATAATACAATTTTTCAAGAAAATTAAAATATCCAAGGAAATCATATCCATAGAAAAATCTTGAAAACTAGGATCCTCCATAAACATAGTTTCATCACATCAGTTGATCTGCTAGTAATGAAAGTATAATATGAGGTAACTTGTCGTACAAGTAATTGGCATAACATTTGTCCAATTCCTAGATATATGGGATTTACAATCACAAAACATTTGTATTGTAAGCATGTTTAGTCCCCATCTTAATGCTTTGAGTCCAAGATCTCACTTACTACTCAATTTAAGTAGTGTAACTTAAAAACTGCAAACTCACAAATCCATTACATCAGTTGATCTGCTAGCAATGAATTTATGAGTTTTACCTCTCCATTGCAATCTCGCCAAGTTCTCACATGACGTAAATTACAACTTCAAGTGTTCTTAATTAGATAGCATTTGACTTAATTTTATAAGGGTATTAATTTTGATGTGATCAAAATAATGTATGAAGAAGCATGCATACAACTTCATAACATTGGTTTTACAAAATATTTTTATTACCAATTTTCTAAGAGTAAAATAACAAAGTTTTGATTGAGGTATCGGGTTCACCAATTAAAGAATTACCAACAATTATCATCCACTACATCGTACTTTTGCATAAGCCCGAAAGCTTAGTGTTTTGGATAATCATTGTGGAATTATGGTTAATTCACCCTTAAGATGACAGTGTACGTAATATAGTGATATAGGTAAGTCTAGGGTCGGCAACCAGGCAGTTGTAGAGAACCGGTAGGTGCATGAGCTTTAAAAACCCCTCTCTACAAGTATGTTGGATGGCAACCTTCGGTCCGCCTTTCGCACACTATGTACAAAAACATCAATCAACCAATCATTTGAAATTTACTTTTAAAAATCAAAACAATTTCGCCATTTATTTAGTCCGTATTATTTTTCTATTCAAAAAATTACCCTTTTCGTTTATAAACATGTCTAACATAATAATAAACAAAAACAAGTAATGTAAAATAAAAAATAAAACAACTAAATAAACATATATACATAATCATAACAATTAAATATGTATAAAACATGTAGCCACATGCAAATCTTATTCAATAGTCCTATTAATAATCAAATCTAGGTGTATAATGTATCTATTCAATTAAGGCTTTCTTTTTCTAGGAAAAAGAGCCACATACATCGATAAATCGATTGCGTAAGCCAAAACTAAATAAATACCACATAGCACATAATTGATTACTTAATATTGGAGTCTTCCCCAATTCGACATCTATTAATAAATTTACATGTTTCGATATAACGTAACCATTAATTCATATATATATACAATTTAAACCATTTAAATTATCACACAATTTAAAATCCATGCAAATATGTACTTTTTCATGGATTTAGCTTAACAATTAACATATTGCACCAAGATCGTTTACTAAAACGCATAACAAATTACATGACTTCCTAGGGTTTCTAATCAAATTAAAAAATTAAAAACCATAAACCCTAAAACCCTTATAAGGTCAATCGACCCATATAATAATTAGGGTTAGGAATCTAACAAAAACCCTAAAAACATGTAACTAAACGAATCAAGATCCAACTTTTATGCGTTCGATAATTAATTACACATTATAACGGCTCTAGATGCCACTGTTGTAATTATGATATCATGATATTCATATATTATAAACCAAACACATCAAGTGAGCATAGCGGAAGCAATTATAACAAGATCAAATAACATGTAATTAATTAATCAATATTTAAATAGTAAACATACCTTTGTGATTCTAGCCCGAACAAGAATCAAATTGCAATCTTCAATCAAGAACCCTAATTAGGGTTTATGTGGATTACAAGAATTACCCCTTACCTCTTTTGTAATTCAATCCAAGAATCAAACAATAGTGTGTTTGATTCACGTTCTTGTACACACGTACTAATTCAAGAAAAAGTTTATGCAAGTAAATTAAACACAAAACTTTGTAGATCAAGAAAATCGAATCCCTTACGCTCCGTTCTCGAGTTATTTTTTAAAAGGAAAGGAAAGAAAATGATAGGAAATTGAAATTTTATTGTGTTCTCGAGTTTTTTTTTGGACAGAAAGGAAAGGAAACAGGAAGGAAATGATAGGAAAATTCTAGTGATTTTCCTATAAGAATTTTCCGCCCAAATATGGGCGGATTTGGACGGAAAGTATTTTACACTCGCACTATTTAGTATATAATGACCAATATAACTTTCAATATTTACTCATATTCGACTCTTATGATAAAATGAACATATCTAAAAGTGCATAAATGTAATTATGTCTCTTTTTCTTTCTTTTCTTCCCAACTCGATAACACAACATTATTTCATTTCCTTTCCTTTCATTTCAACTCAAGAACACGAAATATAAAATCAACTTTCTTTTCTTTCCTTTTCATTTCTTTTCTCTTCTTATCACATCATTTCTATTCCCACCTAGAAAAACTCGAGAACGCAGCGTTAGGGGATAAGTTTGATGAATCGACCAAGGGACAAAGAAGATGAGAGAAAACACCAAGATGTGTGTGTACAAGTTATGAGAAAACAATGCATCTTGGGTTTGCTTATATACTATTCAAAACTTGGAGCTCAAGGCACAAAGGAGGTGGGATACCCCCTTGACCGATCGGTTTGGGAGTCCCCTAGGGATTCCGGAAACTTCCCTTGTTTCCAAATTTTCCTTAGTATTCCTTTCCTAATCTTCATTAATAGGTCATTAGTCATTTATAATTAAATACTAATTACTATTACTAGTTTTGTGTTTATTAATAATTACTTATAACATTTTATAAATAATTATTTCTTTTTCTCTTCATACGTATTGTGTGCAATCCCGTGATCTCAAGTTCGATCCTAACACACGACTATTATTATAATGTCTATAAAACCAACAATTTTTTGGTGTGCTATTATCGTCCATGTCATGATTGCACACTAAAGTCTCATAAGAATCGTGTTTGCCCTTTCAATATCGTTGAGATTAAGCCTATAATTCTGTCAAACCATTTGGATGTCTCAATTTAATTGTCCACTACTAAAAATAGATATGAAAGTTTGATCGAGTTCAGTGTCTTCAATTCTTACCCTTACTTGAAATTATATTACAAAGTTTAAAGAAGATATTAATTACTGTAATTAGTTAAGGGTAAAATTATAATTCTAAAGAAATGTAAAAGAGAAAAAAGAACAGTAATTATGTTGTTTTTTTTTTTTTTTTTTTTTTTTTTTTTTTTTTTTTTTCTGTGAGGAAAATTATTTTAGGAATGAAGGAGCAGTAAATGTTTGAACCAAGGTTGTCAGGATCGAGATCTTACCTAATATGATCGTTTTCGGCTTTGCAAAATTGTAATCGTAGAATCGGATAGGATCGTAAGATCCTATGAAAATGTATATATATTTTTATATAGGGGTTGTAGCTTTACACTTTTATATATTTCTACATAATACGGAGTAATTAACTAGTGTTAAACACAAAAATCACGGGTGTATAACTCTTTGGGTTATGATTAATATAGTTTCCATTTCTTAAGAAAAAACCAGTATAGTAAAAGTAGTACAGTACTAGTTAGAGTGACAAGACTCGGAGATAAGACAAGGTGAAAAGAACGTAACAATAATACAAACTCCAAATTAAGTGGACGCCCCACACACAAACAAGGCGGGAAGTAACAAAAACACAAGCCGGATGGCCGGTGTTTGTATAGTAGTAACTGTAAAAGATAAATAAACCTCTCTCAAATCACAATCACGAGTCTATTTCTTTATTCATTCATTTACACAAACAATCGTGCCGGCCACACACACTCTCTATACTCTATATCTAAATATAACAGCTATGCATGTATCTACTATATTACTTTCTCTCTCTAGATCGTTCCATAATTTTATTAGGTCCTACAATCATAACTACATTCATTAGCAATGGCTTCTTCTGCTAGTACGAAAAATATGAGTAACAATAACAATAATGCTAGTGTTGGTGTTAAAAATGACAAACATCATGTTACGCCTACGGTTAAAACTACTGGTGGTGGTCATGTAAGGTCGAAAACGCCTCCGTCTTCGGTTTCCAGACGCTCCGTTACGCCGAATTCTAGGTCGCATACTCGACAAAACGATGATGATGCAGGTAGTTTGTTAATTTATATATGTGTATTTCACTCATAATGTGTTTGATATTGTGTGCTTTGAAATTGATTATGTGATTGTTATTTGTGTATACAAATGTATATGGATTTGTACTGCATAGAATTCCTAGTATATTAGTATATTTTAGAAGGAAAAAAAAAAAAAAAAATCTCTAGTTTGTTATAATACCGCGATAACCAGAACACTGACCGGCCCCACGCAAGGGCAATATGTGGAAGACAGTGTTGACACGATGTCTGTTTAGGAGAGTGTCCATTGTTTGTTATAAATGAGTAACTGTAACGGATAAACTGGAATGATCAAATATAAATGCTAGCTAGATTAAGTTGAGTAAATTAATGTTTTCTGAATTTTTGAAACTGATGCTTAATTTGCTTCTGTGACCGGGTGATCTTACCTTTTTAACTTCAAACTTGACATGATTCCTTTTTATGTTCCATGAAAAATTTATTATAACCGTAAAGTTCTATACAAAGTTTGCCTTTGTTACCTTTTTTGATGTTTGTGCCTCATAAGTTAGAACTACGCCCCGTTGGCTAGTTAGATGTTAAATCTTTAAGCGAAATTTATGGACTTTCAAAGATACCGGTGTTGACTAAAAAGTTATAACTTATCTCATCTTATGGAGCAGAGAGAATAGTCTAATACTCGATCTAATAGGAAAGAAAACATCATTTGAGGAATTACTAATTGACTTAGTTTTACATGACCATTCGATGGAAGGAAAGATTAATAATTGCTTGGCAAGTTTTGATAAGATGTGAACACATGTTATGTTATTGGGTGAATGTACATTATGCGTATTGGGTGGGATATGTGATGTGTTGATAATATTTGGAAGGTCTTAAAATTGTACTTGCCACAGAATCCGGCAGAGTAAGAGTTGCTGTTAGAGTGCGCCCAAAAAACGCAGATGACCTTATTTCAGATGCTGATTATTTCGATTGCATAGAACTTCAACCTGAGGTAACCATATAATTTACTTTAAAAGAATGGCAATTTTCATAATATTTTATAGTTAGTCTGAATGGTCGTACTATGTGTGATTGCTTTGCCTCATGCAGCTTAAAAGATTGAAGTTGAAGAAAAATAACTGGAGTTCTGAGTCTTATAGATTTGATGAAGTATTTACAGAAGCCGCTTCACAGATGCGTGTCTATGAAGCTGTAGCAAAACCTGTAGTTGAGGTAAGTGAATTGCTTGATTTTTGCACATTTTGATCATGTTTGAGTATCCTAATGAAAGGAAAGTGTTGGATTTTTTAAACTAAAGTTCTTGATTTGACTTCTGCAGGGTGTATTGAATGGGTATAATGGAACAATTATGGCTTATGGTCAAACTGGAACGGGTAAAACTTTTACACTCGGAAAATTGGGTAAAGATGATTCATCTGAAAGAGGTATTATGGTTAGGGCTTTGGAGGACATCATTTCTTGTGCATCTCCAGCGTATGATAGTGTGGAGATCTCCTATCTGCAGGTATTACTAAGATTTAATCATTTAGCTGTGAATGACTAATTAATGCATAACCTACATGATCGTCCTGTATGGTTCCTACTGGTCTCCAAATGAATGAATCCTTACGTTTTGGAATCTGAAATAGCAAAAGAGCAATAATCTATAGTTTGTTATAGCATTACTTCATACAGTAATGTTCTGAACCTGACGTTGTCTTCTTAGCTATTGCGTCATATTTTTTGAATCATCAACATGCCATAAGTAGTGACTGAACGACGAGTATTGCATCAAGAGGTCATACGCTATAGGTCATATTGCATATGCTGCTTCAAAGAATTGATACACGTCCTGGCTGTTGTAACAGATTTATATGGAATCTGTTCAAGACTTACTTGCACCAGAAAAGGTGAACATTCCAATTGTTGAGGATCCGAAGAATGGGGAAGTGTCTGTACCTGGTGCAGCAGTAGTCAAAATTCAAAATGTTGATCACTTTTTGCATTTACTGCAAATTGGAGAAGCAAATCGTCATGCAGCAAACACAAAGATGAACACTGAATCTTCTCGTAGCCATGCAATTCTTATGGTACATATGTCAATGAAAAGCTTTTAAACAATGTTTAACATATATCGTATCCACTTACTAACACACATGGTTATTTTGCCAAATTTTATAGGTGTCTTTTAGAAGATCTGTTCAAGATAAAGAAGAAAACAACACATCTTCTCAAAGGAAAGACGATAGAAGTGCAATAGTTGGTGGACATGTGATACCGACTGTTAGAAAGAGCAAACTACTTATTGTTGATCTTGCAGGGTCTGAGCGCCTTGACAAATCTGGTATGTTGCATGTGCACTCAGATACTAGACTTCTACATTTCTTTATAAGTGTCAGTATATACAAACCATTCATTACATGAACAAGCATAAGCATATTAGCCTTTTAGGAACTTATATATATGGTTGCACAAAATGCAGGAAGTGAAGGTCACATGGTTGAAGAGACAAAGTTTATCAATCTTTCTCTTAGTTCTCTCGGGAAATGTATAAATGCATTGGCTGAAAATAGCCCTCATATACCAACCAGAGATTCTAAGCTAACGAGATTGCTTCGTGATTCTTTTGGAGGTAAACTGTCCATATTCTGCTTTTACTTTACTCAAGTACTCCGTATATTATACAGTGAATAGCGGTCATGCTCATATCTAAAATATGATACTTGTGAAATGTTTTCAAATTTTCTTGTGTATTTACTTATTGGTACTAAACACATCAAATTGAGCAGGCTCAGCGAGGACATCTCTAATAGTAACAATTGGCCCATCTTCTCGACATTATTCAGAAACCTCAAGCACCATAATGTTTGGACAACGGGTAAGTTGGATCCACAAGTTTTATTATATCTTATCAAATTGCATCGTGGTGATAAGTAATTTGTGATTCTTATATGACAAGGTGGATTTTGACCCATTAACTAAAGATTTTGTCGATTTGGGTGTTGTTTTATCTCAAACGGGTCAAATTTATACTTTAAACAAAAAGTGGAATGGGTCAAACAGGTTTAAAGTCGACCAAAGTCTAAGTTATGCATAGGACCTTCTAAATTAATTTCTTTAAAATTTTATATTGTTATTGCAATAATTTTATATTTATAATCATTAGAAAGTGTTTAAGGGACACCACGACCTGACCCTTACAAAGATTGACTCATCTCTCATAAAACTGTTTTGAACCGTTACCCAATCCCTACATCTTGCCACCTCTACGTCTATGCTTACATATTTATCCTTCATGTTTTCCAAATACAAAAAGACACACACACACACATTAAAGTGGTACTGTTTCATATTTCTGGTCCTTTTATACTTTATTATTTTGCTTACAACTTACTGGTTGTGCAGGCCATGAAAGTTGTAAATTTGGTAAAGGTGAAAGAAGAGTTTGATTACGAGAGCTTGTGTCACAAACTCGAGAATCAAATCGATATACTCACAAAGGAGGTAGACAGACAACAGAAATCTAAAGCAGACAGCACTTTCAAATTAGAGACCAATCTCAGAGAGTGTCAAAATAGATTTAAGGAAGCAGAAAAGTCGTTAATTGCAAGGTGTGAGGTACATTTCTCTCTTTCTGGTTTATCCTTTTCAATATTATGCTACAAATCCCTCTAAATTTTGTAATCTTAATTTATATAATACCTTTTGGCCTGTGTCACACTTGTAATCAGTTGCTAGAAAAAGATAAATCTCGCTTGGAATCGGAGTTGAAAGATATTCTAAAAGAATTGAATTCCCAGAAAGATCATAATGATATCGTTTGCAAAGAGGTTGAGCGTCTAGAAAGAAGCTTGAAGCATTTTGAGGTAGTCACAAAGTGAGCTGAAATTTTGATTTTCCTTCTATCAGAACTAAGTTTGACTTTGACTTGCAGTTATTAGAGAAGGAGAAGGCCAATTTGGAATCAGAAATGAAAAATGTGTTGGAGGAATTAGATTATCACAAGAATAAAAATAATAGGATGCATGACGAGATTGCACGCCTGGAACTCGGTCTAGAGCACAACAAGGTTATTGCAATAACTACTTATTTCTGGTATCTTATCAGTAGTTTTATTTTGTTAGGTCTGCTTAATACTGAAAGTTGGCTATAAATAATGGAAGATCATTGCTGATATAAACATGTGAAAGGTCAAAATTTTAAAGGGTCAAAATTTTCATGGACTGGGCTCTGTAACTCCTCTCACACTTTAAAATTTTGACCCTTTGATCTTTTTGATCTTTGTTACTTTGTGAGAGGTCTCAAGTTCGAATACTGCTTGATGCAAACAAACCTTAAGTGGCCACGCCAACCTCCATAAAAAAGGGGAGGGCTTTACCCGGTTTGAGTCTCTGTGCGGTGGGCTCAAGCCCCGTGGATTAGTTGGTTAAAAGATCGGAAACCAGAGTTACCCAAAATAAAAACGATAAAAGACAAATGTATTCATGGATATGTAGCTAGCCAGCAAATTTGGTAACAATATTAAAGAAATATAGTAACTATAGGCCTCTAAATTATTTTTCATAAATAAGGAGCTAGGAAAAAAAGAAACCACTCCGTATTTGTGGCCTATTTAGCTTCATTGAGCTTCATTGCTTTCATTGTTTCTATAGTTTTTATTATACTGCTAAGTGGATTTGCACTTGTTTGCTTGAACACATATATTTACACTATTCTCTTGTGTGCTTGTAGAAATACCAGGCTGAAACATCGACATACCAAAAAGTACTTGCAGACACGACCCAGATGTATGAGAAGAAAATAAGCGAGTTAATGTCACATTTAGAAGATGAGCGAGAACGGGCCAGCAGTGTTGAAGAACAGTTAGATTTAATGAAAAATCTACTAAGTGAACATCAAAAATCAATGGAGGTATATGATTCATTGTATTCAGTTAAAACAGTTTTATCCACTGTAGTTTATTTATTTATTTATTTATTTTTAAATTAATATTATTTTTTTTAACCATAATCTATATCATCATCTTTTTTATAGCAATATCAAATTGAACGTGCTACATACCAGAAGGCGCTTGCAGAAACCACTCAGATGTATGAGCAAAAAATAAATGATATGGTAATACAAGTGGAGGACGAGCATGCACGATCTGTTGGATTAGAAGAACTAGTTATTTCACTACAAAAAGCGTCAACCGACAATCAGAGTTCACTGCAAGTAAGTTCTGGACGCACATGATTTACTAACAACAACCTTTGTTTGCAAGTTGTTAATTCAAGCCAATCTCTTCTGCTTGCAGATCAAAGGGAAAAAGGAAATTGATGCTCTTAAGATGGAACTAAAAGAAATGGCTCAGCTACATAAAAAAACTCTAGATGAACTTCAGTCAGTGAAAACGGAACATACGGATATATCATCAGAGAAGGTAACTGGAACGCAAATAGTTGATGCCTTTTTTACAATAAGCCATTCAAATTGTAATGCTGATTGTAATGCAGGTTAAATTAAGCGATGAACTTCAAGCTGTAAGAGAAGCCCTTTCACTCGAGGAAAAGCGCAGGAAGGCGGTTGAAAAAGAGCTAAGTAGTATTAAAAATGCTGTACCCGAAAGTGAAGATGACTTCGAGGTATTGTGAAAATGAAGTCTGTTTAGTATTTGTTAAACGCGAAGCTTTTGACCCAATTTTTTTTTTATAAACGGGTTAATTAGCATTGTGTTTTTATCTCTAATTGGTCTACTGGGTGAGCAAAATAATAGCTAAAACTGAGGATCACAAGGCACAGATGTATATTTTGCATCATTTATCATGATTATTAATTTATTATTGATGAAATTATTCATATTTAATAAACATTTTTGACACACCAATCATTCATAGATAGTTGGACTAAAAGTGTTTTTAGTCGACGTGTTGGGACCTCTTATATTTTCCCTGTCAAGTATGGCGGAGATCTCATGTATAAAGTTTGTATAGGATAAGAGACCATCCATGAAAGAAAACATTGCAAGAGGATCTGCAAATGGCGCCCCCTTGAGATTACATAACTCAAACTCTTTTCAGCGAACCACTATAGCTAAGATATGCGAAGAAGGCAAGTTTGAACCACTATATAATGATTTTGTGAACCTTATAAATTTTGTAAATTAAAGCTTAGAATTAACTAGAAATCTTTGCCATCTGCAGTTGGCCTTCAAAAGATATTGGCATTATTGCAATCTGCTGATTTAGATGTCCAAACACACGCTGTGAAAGTTGTGGCAAACCTTGCTGCAGAAGGTAGGTGCTTTAACAACTAATCAACTGTACTTACATAATGGTGTCGTACTAACTGCACATTTGTACTTTGTAGAACAGATCGATGTTTTAATTATCCTTGTTGGAGATTGTTCTTATTTGTACCATTAAAATTAAATGAAACTTAAAGATCAACCGTGCTCCTTATTTTGTACATACCGCAATTTTTACACAATGCTGTCCCAGAGGATAATCATTTTTCTGTAAAAACAAATTAGTGCCAAGTTAATAGGATTTTTAGATGATATTTACCTAGTTAAGCTAATTAATGTATTGTTTACAAATTACAGATATCAATCAGGAAAAGATTGTACAAGAAGGGGGTCTAGATGCACTGCTCATCCTACTGAGAACCTCCCAAAATACAACGCTACTTAGGGTTGCTTCTGGAGCCATTGCAAATCTTGCAATGAATGGTAATCCCAAATCTATTTTTTGACTATCACATACGGTTCATTAGATTTGACTATTCAGTATATTGATGATGTGAAGGTTCTTATAAAAGATTAGCATCTGTTATTTGCTTTCATTAATCTAACTATGATAAAATCCCTTTTATGCTAGAACCAAATCAAGCCCTAATCATGGGTAAAGGAGGTGCAGCTTTGCTGGCACATACAGCTTCGAAAACAGAAGATCCCCAAACTCTCAGAATGGTAGCCGGAGCCATTGCAAATTTATGTGGAAATGGTAAGCCCTTAGTTAAATGGGTCATTTTCTACTAAAGTTCAGGATGGGATGGGTCGATTCAGCATACAGTTTTTTGTCCATTTTTTTTATAATTAGCCAATTTGTTAAACCATGATTTGAGAAATAACAACATTCCTATATCAATAATCTAGTTCTTTGGATTAACCTATTTCGGAGGTCGTATGCATCAAAACTGAGTTTGTGCACTTTCAACCTTTTTATGGGTTAAAATAGTTAGCTGTATCAAATACTGATACATTTGGTTATTGTTTATGACATCAGAGAAGTTACATTTGCCACTGACTGAACAAGGAGGCATTAGAGCACTCTTGGGCATGGTTAGATCCGGAAATAATGATGTCATTGCTCAGGTTGCCAGGGGATTGGCAAATTTCGCTAAATGTGAATCTCGAGCAATAACTCAAGGTTTATATAATCTTATCTTTATCAAAGTTCTTCATAATGAAACTGGTCAGAAATTATTTATAACACAACCTTGGATGGTTTCAAAATTGTGCAGGACACAAGAAAGGTCGGTCTCTTCTAATGGATGACGGTGTGCTTACATGGTTGCTTGCAAACTCAAATATTGCTTCAATATCAACCCGGCGTCACATTGAGCTTGCTCTTTGTCATTTAGCACAAAACGGTACACATTTACTTCGATACATGTAGATTAATTTGTGTATCATAATATGTTCTAACTTTGCTAGTATTTATTATCAGAGGACAATACAAGGGACTTTGTAACCAGTGGAGGGGTTAAACAACTTGCAAAAATCTCTGTCGAATCCAGCAGAGATGATATTCGTGACCTGGCAAAGAAGATATTGAGATTGAATCGATCTTTTAAGGCAGAGGTGCAACTAGAATAACACAAGATAAACGCATACGTGGTCTCAAATCTAACAAGACTAATGAACTGCTATTTTTTCTAGATCAACAATTATCTGTGATTTACTTGGGTATTTCCAAGATTATACAATAACAATGAGTTGTATTATGAACTCGATCGTGTAAAATACGTACTTGTCTATATATAGAACAAAAACTTTAGAGAATTCAAACATTACCAGCGCTACTAGAATACAAATATTAGTAAATGTTTCTTACTACTTCTTGCATGTTTAATTGATTTTACTAACATTGGTAGTCTTCCCCCCCCCCCCCCCCCACCCACCCACCACCACCACCAACCTTCAGTTTGACTTTGAACTACTTAAGTTATATAAATTGTTATTGATTAACTTACTTTGTTGGAGTATAGGCTTACATGAATAAGGGTACATTTGATTTATGGGTGGGTGGGTATCCTACTATCCTCTCAAACATCAAAAATGTGATTTTCAGGAATCTTTGAAAACAAAAAAGGTTGATAAATTAAATTTCCAATGCTAATGATGCCAGGGAAACCAATTATGTGTATATATCTACCAAATCAAAACAAAATAAAAGTCTAAGAACCTGAGCTTAAACAAAATATTAATTGCATATGTTCTATTGAGGAAACCAATTTAGTTTGCACTCAAGGTAACCAGGGAATGTGTGAAGAACGCGTATCCAAGAACTTGTTAGAGCTTCCCATTTTTCATTACGAGGATTTTTCAATAAAACTTCTTTTAGATGAGTCGTATTCCCTTCCATCATCTTCCTTATCACCTGGTAAGAGGACCTTATGTAACTCGGATGGCAGATCAAGAAAAATGCATCAAAGAATCGTGTTTGCTTCCACGCGTGTTCATCTAAATTTGTAAAAAGTGTAAGTTGAACGTTCCCAACCGGAAACAAGACCCTTCTTCTGAGATCATCAACATCAATGTTTAAACGCGCAACTGAATCAAGGTTAGCACTACTTATGTTGATGTCAAACTTGCTTGATAAATTGAGTGCTTCCCTCATCCTGAGAAAGTACGAATGACCCAAATCTTCCCATGCATTGAAAGTAAGCTTAACTTGCTCGGGAGCGGTGGTTCGAAAAAGGAGACCAGTCGGTATATTACCACCACTATAGATGAAAGAAAGTAATCTTGGAGCATTAACTTGTACATTGACCTGCCAGCCTTGAAATAGTTTTAGGGTCAACCACTTGAGCGAATAACAAGTGATAACCATGTTTTCAAGCTCCCAACGGCTGATTCCAAGGGTCAGACTCTCGAGCACAGAAAACTTCGATTCGACTGTTTTAAAAAACGAATCATCTATAATCACACCCTCTATACATAATTGTGTCACACTTGCTAAAAAATCTATTTGAAATGGTATAGGCTTCTTATAAGCAAATAACGCGCTGTAACAAAAGGAGCAAAGACTTGGTACATTATTGATCTCCCAATGATCGTCCTCTTCAATTGATAAAATTTCCAATTCGCTAAGACGAAGAAGGTTTTTAACCTTAATATTCTTCAAGCCATCACACCACAAGAGTTTAATCTTCTCAAGTAAGGTACAAGTAGACAACAAGCTATGAACCACATTTTCAGTTATAACGACGTGTTCTAAGTCCAGTACACGTAGACACACACAGTTGATGACAGGATGATTGGTACAAATTCGAAGAGGGATGTGGAAATGATCAATTGCTGAGGTTACATTGATTGTATGTAGGTTTTGGCTTGAGAATAACTCATTTGGCAAGGTGAGAGACTCATCAACAAAAAAGTCGATAGAAAGTGAAAGGTTTTTGAGACAGCTTTTGGAAACTACAAGTCGTATCCAATTTTTGACGTCGCCTATATTCAAGTTGTTTTCTCTAATGTTCAGTTGAAGATGAAAAGACTCGATGGGTATGTTGTCTCGGTGGTACCTTTGCAGAGTGGTATGAATGAGCTTGTTATACTTTGTTTCGTTTTCGTCGGCATCAAGTTCATGAGGTATTAATTTAAGGGTAGGGAGGGTATACCAAGCGCGTAGCCATGACTTCGACAAGATACAAGTGCTTGCGGCTTCTTTTAAAGGCAACAATAACTGAATATGATGAATCAACTCCACAGGAAGATCATATTCCTTAATTATTATACTTCTTTTTGACATCTCAAAAACAAGTAATTAAGAATGCAATGTAAAAAAATTTCTCTTACGTTGAAATCGAAAGTCGTGATCGTCTTGCTAATTCTCTCTTGTAGAATAAGTGAGAGAGATTTTGGGCTTTCAAAACGCTCTCTCGCACTTCTCTTTCTTTCACATAACAATTTCTATCAAAATATTTGTGTTTCATCGGGGAAATTTTTACGATTAATATAAGAATTCTGCAATAGCACATTAACACTGCGTTCCCGAGTTATATTTTCGAAAGAAGAGAAAAGAAGTGGAAATAAATCAAAATAAATTCATGTTCCCGAGTTTTTTCAGGAGAGAAGAGAAAAGAGATGGAGAGGAAATTTGGTTCACTTTCTCTCCAAAATCTTCTTCCCAAAAGTGGGATGATTTGAAGAGAAAGTAAATAAGGAAACTTATAATTAATAAAATGACTTAAATGCCTAAAATATAATATAATTTTTTATTCAACAATGGTTATACTTGTAAAATCATTAATTTTTCTTTTTTTTCTCTCTAACTTAAGAACTCGGGAGCACGAAAAAATAAGTTATATTTCATTCTTTTCCTCTTCTTTCCTGCCCATTTTTATCACTTCTCTTCTTTTCTTTTATTTTAAAACTCGGGAACAGAGCGTAAGGTTTGGATATTTTTGGAGGAGGGTAGAAACGAGCCAAGCTCGAGCTCGGCATGTTTATATATATAAAGTTCGAGCTTGGGCTCGAGCTCGTTTTGATCCTCAAATATTGAGCTCGAGCTCGACTCATGAAAATTTTAACAAGCTCAAGGTCGGCTCGGGTCGACTAACGTATATAAGTGTTGAAGGAAATAAAGATCAAAAGCTCGTTAACCACACTAGGCTCGGGCTCGTTTGTTTTTTGAAGCTCGTTTATACACACATGATAAACAATGTATACACGTATATATTTTTAAGGCTCGTTTAGGCTCGCGAGGCTACTCGATTTTTATATATAAAGGGAGATAATTTGGACACTCCATCAATTGATTTGCACACTCAACATCAGGGGCGGTTTTGGGGCGGCGCACCATCAGCAACCGAGCCGGGCCCAACTCAATAAGGGGCACTAAAATTTTTTATACCCCTTATATGTATTAGATCCAACCCACTATGGATATTATAATATAGGGGCATTTTTTTTCGTGTTAGGCCTAATTTTTTTTTTGACGTTCTCAGCACCGCCCCTGCTCAACATGTTTGTGTCATGTCATTTATACCCCCCACATCATTTGGTGGGAGTGTGCAAATCAAAACACAAATATTAAGGGTATAAAGGTCATGACACAAATTTTTGAGTGTGCAAATAAATTGGTAAAGTGTGCAAATCACTTCTCATATATAAAGCTCAGGCTTGAACTCGATTATTAAATGAGCCTAAACTTAAGCTATAACTTGGTTCGAGCTTAAGTTTAGGCTCGGCGCGTTCGAGCTTTTAACCGATCCGATTCTGAGCTTTTCACAAGCGGCTCAGCTTGTTTCCACCCCTAGCTGTAGGTTCATGATTTGGATTTCACTCAAATTTAAAACGTTTGGTTCAAAGTTTAGTAGTTGGATTTATGATTTGTCATGGAAACAGTGCACTTTTTGAAACCTCACATAATAGATGGGATTCGGTGAAATTGTGGCCCAACTCTTAAACGTGTCTTTCTTTCTCTCTTAAACTTTTATTATAAAATAATATTTTTTAATTTAATTATTTTCAATAACTTTTTAAAAATTGTTTTATTAATAAATTATAATTGTGTCTCTCTCTTACTTTTCTTTCATACTAATGCCAAATCCAATTTTATTCCAAACTTATCTACAAACCAATCAGGACGTAATAATATAAAGCTGCTACCTCATGTTATCGGCTTATTATAACTTCGTCAATGTGAGTTCATGAACTTAAACAAGCCGTAAACTCAAGTTGAGAAAGGAAGCCTCGGTTGGTCGGTAGATGGGCAAACGTCGCATCAGGTATTTTTTTCCCAAAGGACGGAAGCTTTGGCTGAGTATTTGAAACTTAAGAAACACAAATGGAATTGAAAGAACAAGCGCGCCAGGATCAAGTGAAATTGGAGAGACAAAAGCTTGCACATGAAAAAGAATTGGAACAACATAGGCTTGCACAAAGGCAAGAAGAACTTGAGTTGCAATGTTAAATATTTTGATTTAAGCAATAAAAAAAAGGGAGACAAAGACCTCATGTTCTACAATGAACCCCATGACTATTTAACAGGAAAACAGCGAGAAGCGATGAAGTAGAAATAGCTCAAAAATATAGTTTTGTCTATTAGGTTTTTTTTTTTTTTTTTTTTTTTTTTTTTTTTTTTTTTAATTATTAAAAATTATTATGTTTTTTTTAATTATAATGAAATTTTAATTTAAAAAAATAATAATAAGTGTTAGGTCACCCGTAAGGTCATAATTACGGGCATTTGATCATGTATTTGATCTTAGAGAGAGAAACTGATGTGACGCTGAGTTGACAGAGTAGTTTGGTCACCATTAGGTAAGAGGGCGTGGATTACGGGAAAACGAAAGGAACACCTCATTTCATGGTTTCCGTGTAGGAGTACCATACACTATTCGGCAAAGGACAATTTTTTTTTTCTATACGGGACTCTAGTCCCGTAAGAATGAAGATAGAGAAAGTGGCTTTTTAAGAGAGGAATTAGTTTATTGGTTATTGTGTATGGTTGTGTGTATGGAAGTATTTTTAAATGATAGAAAATAAAATTTTAAAAGATAAGGTGCTATAATAGTTAAAGGAATGAGAGAAAAAAAGCTGATATAGGGGTGTTCACGGTTCGGTTAATTAACCGAATAAACCGAAAACCGAACCGAACCGAACCGAAATAAAACCGAACCGAACCAAATTAAAAATTCGGTTTTCGGTTTGGATATGGGTTTAGCTATCTGAACCGAAAACCGAACCGAAAACCGAATTTATATAAATATATATATTTTATATATATTTATATTATTTTAAATATAAAAAATATCCATTAAAATTTTATAATAATATAAAAAAACACATTTTTATGCTTGAAATATTTTTTTACCAAAAATATATATAATTAAATTCAAAAAAAAATATAAATAGTGTAATTTAAGTAAAAAATTCGGTTTTCGGTTTTGACCCATAACCGAACCGAACTTTGGTTCGGTTCTCGGTTCGGTTCGGTTATAGATATTTTCGGTTCGGTTCGGTTTTCGGTTATGACCCAAAAAATTTTTTTAACCGAACAACCCGAACCGAATAAACCGATTAACCGATAACCGAACCGATGAACACCCCTAATCTGATATGTACTCGATGTTGCGAATGAAACCCTTCAACCACACCCTCCACCCTTAGTATTACTTACACTTACCCTTTAAGTCTTGGCTTTGATAATTTCCATAAGAGAAATGCTAAATTCTACCAAAACCTTCTACTTATCCTCTACTCACAGGATTCTGACAAGTGTCAAAACTAAAGATTTAAATGCAGAGAGAAAATGAGTGAAAAAAAATATACACAATATTTTTATATGTGTACGAGATATTGTAAGAGTTTTTAGGGCCCGTTTGGTATAAGGGTATTGGAGGGTATAGAATGAAAGAAAAATGAAAACACTTGTTTGGTACATGTTTTTCTTTCAGGTAATAATATTGAATGATAGATTTGATAATAGGCAAAATTAGTAGGAATTGGTAAATGATTTAAAATGGTCCCACTTGTGCATCAATATCAACCACAAATTTCAATAGTTTTATATAATAAATTAATTTATAAATTATATATACTACATATTTTCTTTCAAACTTTTCTCAAATTCAAATCAAATTCCAATCCTACTTATAAACCAAACGCACATTTAGTGATGTTCTTTTAAAAAAAAATAAAAAAAAAATAATACGGAGTAATAAAAAATAATAATAAAAAAAAACTTATACATATCATTTTTTTTAATTTCCATTTATTTATTTATTTATTTATTTATTTTTCATATAGTTCTTCACCAACATCATCACCACTACACTACCATCATCATCAACATCAACATCAACATCACCACCATCACCAATGAACCCCCCAACCGAAACCCACCAAACCCTCAACCACCTCCTCTCCCTCGGCATCCCCCGCAAACGCCGCCGTGGCAGACCCCGCGACACCCCATTCCCCACCCCAAACCCTAACCCTAATTCCATCACCCCCGACACCTCCGACGAAATCATAGTCATCAACAAAGAAGCCACTTCAGAAGCCCTCATCGCCTTAACTGCCGGCTTCCCAGCCGATATCTTAACCGAACAGGAACTCGAAGCTGGCGTTGTCTCCGTTATCGGCGGTATCGAACAAGTTAACTATATCTTAATTAGGAATCACATTATTACTAAATGGCGCGAAAATGTGTTTAATTATGTCACTAAGGATATGTTTGTTAATGTTGTTCCTAGTCATTGTATGAAGCTGTTAGATAGCGCGTATAACTATTTGCTTTCCCATGGTTATATTAATTTCGGCGTTGCTCCCCTTATTAAGGATAGGATAGTTAGTGAGAGTAATGGTGTGAAGAAGGGTAATGTGATAGTGATAGGGGCGGGTATGTCGGGTTTAGGGGCTGCTAGGCAGTTGATGTCGTTTGGGTATAAGGTGACGGTTTTGGAAGGGAGGAAGAGGGCGGGTGGACGGGTTTATACTAAGAAAATGGAAGGGGGGAATAGGGTGGCGTTTGCGGATTTAGGTGGGAGTGTTTTGACGGGGACGCATGGGAATCCGTTAGGGATATTGGCGAGACAGTTGTCGTATGGTTTGCATAAGATAAGAGATAAGTGTCCGTTGTATGGGTTGGATGGGAAGCCGGTTGATGGGGAAGTTGATGCCAAAGTTGAGCTTGCGTTTAATCAGCTTTTGGATAAAGCTAGTAAGCTTAGGATGTTGATGGGTGAGGTTTCGCAAGATGTGTCGCTTGGTGCGGCTTTAGAGACGTTTTGGGAAGCTGGTGATTTGGAAGAAACGGGTTTGTTTAATTGGCATCTTGCGAATTTGGAATATGCTAATGCGGGTTTGTTGTCTAGGCTTTCGTTAGCGTTTTGGGATCAAGATGATCCGTATGATATGGGTGGGGATCATTGTTTTTTGCCAGGTGGGAATGGAAGATTGGTTCAGGCATTAGCTGAGAATGTGCCGATTCAATATGAGAAAACAGTTAATACGATTCGTTATGGTAGTGACGGTGTTCAGGTTGTTGTTAACGGGGGTCAGGTATTTGAAGGTGATATTTGTCTGTGTACTGTCCCACTCGGGGTTTTGAAAAGTGGTAGTATTAAGTTTAATCCCGAGTTGCCTCAAAGGAAGCTTGATGGGATTAACAGGCTAGGTTTTGGTTTATTAAATAAAGTTGCTATGCTTTTTCCGACTTTGTTTTGGGGGACTGATCTTGATATGTTTGGGCATTTATCTGATGATCCTAGTCGTCGAGGTGAATTCTTTTTGTTCTATAGCTATGCGACTGTTGCTGGTGGTCCGGTTTTGATGGCATTGGTAGCAGGAGAGGCTGCTCATTCTTTTGAAAGTATGCCACCCACTGATGCTGTCACACGGGTTCTTCAAATTCTGCGAGGTATATAATCTTATACTGGAATTATATGTGTATTTAAGACATTCTGCTTGTATGTTCTGAAAGTTAGAGATGACAAAATCACAAAACGGGTGGCCGGTTGGGTATTGGGTCAAAACGGGTATCTTTGTATGGGTTGAGTTGGTTTGGTCTGAAACACCATCTTGTTCTAATTTTATAAGAATAAATTGCAGAAATATTTTCCTGTTTTGTTGGGAATAACGGAAGTCCTTCCTCATTGATACTGTTTGCATAAATGGTTTCAATGGCAATGTTTGCTTTTTCTTTTGGTCCCTCTTATGTGACCCTCTTAAGGAAAGTGAAATTATTTAAATGCTTGAGAGATCAAAAGTAAAGTTATTACATACTCGAGGGACCAAAAGTGAAAGTAAAGAGTGCAATTGGGGAGCATTAATACAAACACGATTGAGGGATGATTTCCGGGGGTTTTTTTTTTTTTTTTTTTTTTTTTTCTCAAACCTCATGGACGATGTCTGTAATTTACTCTCTTTTTTATAAATCGCTGCTGTGTTTAATATGAATATAAGAGCTAAATTGTTACATTGATAATCTAATATATCAAATAAAATCATATATGGCATTTTATGCATTAGAAATACAGTTCGAACAACTTTCTACGCAATTTCCATTTTAGCATTTTACCCATTTGACTGTCAAAGATATACCTTGATCGAGCATTGGACCAAAAACAAATTTGGGGCCAAAATGACCACATCTGCTGAAAAAATCATATCAAACAGCAGTTGCTTTTCTCAGATCAGCTATTTTACTCTGCTAATTGATGCAGGTATATATGAACCACAAGGGATTGAAGTCCCTGAACCAATACAAACTGTCTGTACAAGATGGGGAAGTGATCCCTTCTGCTTAGGCTCCTACTCAAATGTTGCAGTGGGTTCATCAGGGGACGATTATGACATTTTAGCTGAAAGTGTAGGAGATGGAAGACTTTTCTTTGCAGGGGAGGCCACCACTAGAAGGTATCCTGCCACAATGCATGGAGCTTTTCTTAGCGGTTTACGGGAAGCTGCAAATATTGCACATTATGCTACTAATCGAGCCCTAAAAGCCAAAATTGCGAAAAACCCATCCAAAAATGCCCATGCATGTGCCACACTCCTTGCTGATTTATTTCGGGACCCGGATTTGGAGTTTGGGAGCTTTTCGGCTATTTACACCAAGAAAAATCTAGACAACAAATCAATGGCTATTTTACGGGTAGTGTTTAGTGGACCTTTAAAGAAGGCTCAGGAAGGTAATGGACCGGATCATTCTAATAAGCTGTTATTTCAACAGCTTCAGTCACATTTTAATCAGCAACAGGAGCTTCATGTCTACACGTTGTTATCAAAAGAACAAGTGTTTGAACTACGAGAGGTGAAAGGCGGTGATGAAATGAGGTTGAATTACCTTTGTGAAAAACTCGGAGTAAAACTGGTTGGAAGAAAAGGTTTGGGACCTGCTGCTGATGATGTCATTTCTTCTATCAAGGCCGAGAGAAGCAAACGCAAGCCTGCTGTGACTTCATCTACATCTAAATCTGGTGTGTTCCTAAATTTGATTAATCAGTTTCTGAATTTGTACAGTTTCCAAAGGTGCAAAACACATATCATTTGGAATTATCAGAGTTGGTAAGATGTTGGGAGAGATGAGTAATGGGTTTAAACATGATAAAGTTAAAATGGGTCATTTTATTTGAGTTGAATCGGGACGGGATGAGTTTAGTTGATCCACAAACACCATTGGTATTAATTTTATAAATGATAATTAATTGGTTTATTACAAAAGCGATAGTATCTACAGGCTACAGCTATAATTTAAATCGTTGAGTCGAAAAGTTCAGGAGGTTTACATTTGAGTTCAATTTGGGGTTTGAGCGACTCCCAATTTAGGACATAGCATGTTAAAGCAGCTCCGGTCAGGTTGGAATGACCCAAATTCCTTTGTCCGTTCTAAATTTTATCTCTAAACAATAAATGCTTTATTAGATTACAAAAACTATATTAATCTTTGATAAAACAATTTAGGGGGTTGTAATGCATTAAGTTCAATTTTGACTCGTTTCACCCGTTCATCTAGCATAGTTTAATCTGTACGGATTGAGACATAACACAACTAACATTCGTTTTGACTTTCTTTCTTGGGAAAAGGAGCCTTGAAGCCGAAAGCAGCCTTAAAGCAAAAGTTGGTCAGGTGCACTTTCTGTACCTGTAAATCTTTACTTATTTTAAATTATCTGCCAAGTCCTAATACCTTTTTCCATCAATTTTGTTTTCAGAAAGGCGAAGATATTGCGCAAAAACAACAATAGTCCGCTTCCTCCTGTTAATAGAGAAGGGATAGTAGCTAAAGTAGTTGATAGTAATGATGGGTCCAATACCCCTCAAATAAACCAAGATGTAGAAACTAAAGTAGCTAGTAGCAGTGTTGCCTCCAATGGCTCTCCGAGTGTTGGTGCAACAAGCAAATCAGTAGTTAATGGCGGCAATGACTCTATTTCAAGTGTAAATGTGAGTAGTCTTGGATCAATAACCGATAGTAACTGCTCTAATCTTCCAAACGTACACGGCGTCGGTGCAAATGATTTGGATCTGGTGCCTACTTCAACTGTTGAATTAGATGACAAAATGCAATAGCAGAAGGTGACTCTTGTATATAGATGTACCATGGAATAGTATAATCTTTTCTATGTGTTTAGGAATTTGAATTGTGCTGAGGCTTGCAACCATATGGATCCTTTTAGGATCTAAGGTGGTTTGAGACTCCATCATAGAACAAGATTTCGCCCAAAAGCAAAAGGGTAAGATGGGCTACATTAGTTCTAAAATGACTTGTACAACGTATCATATAATGCTTTCGTCAATCCGGATAAAAGGTGATTCAGAGGCTTTTTGCTTTTTTTGGTGTTGAAGTGATTACTGGGATTCGTTTAAGTGTTGAATCATAGGTTTCTGTGTTTTAATAGAAGCATTTGGATCATGTATGTAACAATATACAGATATAAACGCAAAACCCTATTGCTACGATATGGCTGTATTAGAGGGACATCCTCAGTGACAAGATTCTTGTTGCGACTTGAAAAAATATATTTAAAGTTGATGATTATGACGAGTTATACGCTCCCGATTTTGCCCCTGACGGCCACTTCTCCGTTAACTGAATAGTTTGCCTTAAAGCAATGATGCTCATGGACCGTTCCGTGCTCTTGCAGATTATATTGCATTTAAAAGGTGAATTTATCATCTAACCAACTGAATAGCCACCTTTAATTAAAATTTTTGCCGTGTTTGATCTTGAAAGGTCTGGTAATACACAGCGAACTTGTCATGTACTCCGTAACTAGTAAACAATCCCAAAAGCCAACTATGAGTTTTGTCAAATGTACGCTTACTTTCAAAACAAAGAAGTACAGTACTTATATGACCAGCGTAAAACTGAATACACGTTGGACAAGTAGTCATAAAACCATCTACAATACAACGCTTTTTATTAAAGCTTATCACTATTTTGCGAAGTCTTTGAAAGACTTTTTTACATTGCTTATCTAAGCTTTTTCAAAAGCTTTTTGCAAAGACTTCTGAGCATCTACAATGCAAAAAGTCTTCAAAGACTTTTTGCATTTAATGCATTTAATGTTTTTTATGTTTAATGCAAAAGACTTTGAGTTTGCCAAGTCTTTCTACAAAGCTTTTCAAAAAGCTTTCACTACGATGCCAAAAAACCCTTTCAAAAGACTTTTAGTAATAGTAAAAAACTATTGATGGTTTGTGCATTGTGGATGCTCTTCTTGTACTCTTTGAAGCTTTGTACTATACTATTATTTTAATCAAGATATACACTCAACTTGAAAAAATATATTTAAAGTTTCCATTCTAAAAAGTTATTGTTAAAAGCTTTCACTATATTTGATAGTGGGTGGGATTCTGGGAATACATCTTACACAACCCATATCACAGCTTTAAACACATTAAAGCAACTGACAATACAATCTCAAAGATTTTGAGTTACTGTGATTACGTGTATTTTCTGCATTTCATGAGTCAAGTCTCCGTTTTCTATTGAGTTCAAAATGATTTAAGCATAAACTCTATGGGTCGATATTTTTGGATGATATAGCTAGAAGGATGTTTTTCTGCAGAATTATGGTTTTCTGCATTGCTGATTATCAAAGCTGGTGTCTTTTATTGTTCATTAACCAGTCTTAGTAGCTTAACCAAGTTAACGTATGTACTCTGTGTAAGAAGCGTTTTACTAGAGGATTGACCATTTTAGATGTTCCTGTTCGAGCATCAAACATATTTTGATACTTTAGATGTTCCAGGTGTTAAGGATTGGTATACTTGTTGGGATGTGATGGTTTTAATACCAATGTTTTCACTGTTACGATGTAACAGAAAACATCATTATTTTGAGGTATGACATAAATGAAGTCCCCGCGTATTTCTCATTTCTATTGCATTTGCAGCCCTTCAAATTTCAGTGATCTATTTAATTACCCTTCTGATCAGTTGCTGCACAATAAACTTGTGTAAATAATACATAAAACATCATATTCTGCAATTTCACGCCAACTTTAATCACACGATCGCTTTTATTATTGGTCTCATGAGCCATCACACATATAAGTCTCTTGTAGGTAATACTCTAATAACATGTGGGAAAACAAAATGATTGGTAGATAGAGACAACTTATGGGCTTGGAACAAGACGTAAGCAGGATACATGCTGCTTACGTTGATAGGACCAGAGAGTGAGAACCGAGATAAACAACTAACTAGTGGAGGTGTGATGGTTGAAGTTAATGTAATACCAACTATGATTATAGTTGGTAACACAATGTATTTGTTAATTACTGTAGTTCTAGACTAACTTGAGAGAGTTGGTGTAAGATTATAAATTATCACACTTGTATGCTTATTTAACGTAAAGTAAGAACCGGTCAAAAATGCACTTTCTACTCCCTTTTATATATATTCATTATCTAAGTTCCCATTGGACAGGCTGCACCTGTTTCAGAAGGATGAATATGATGGATTTGGAATTAAACCACCTTATAATGTCACTAGTAGACTAATGACCTTTTACTTGATCTTAATCTTAATAAAAGCACATAACAGATTAAGACCTAATGATTGCTGCAGTTTTTTTAGCCCTTTCTAGTAAAAAAAACAGCCGTGTTTGTGTCATGGTTACCTACATACTTATGCATCAGCAAGAAAACGAACTTTAGTTGAATAAACACATATAATTTAGTATCTTCAAAATTAAATCTAATGTGAACAGAGTTGGCCAACTTCATCATTTAATAAAGACTATTATTTTAAGAATAGCTTTCCTTTATATACCCGCATAAAGTCATAAGGTTGATATATCAGTTTCCCTTTTCATAATGAGATTCAGTCCATCAGAAAAGCCCAAGCTAAAGCGCAAGAGGGGCTTATGGTCACCCGACGAAGATCAAAAGCTGAGAGATTACATCATGAACCATGGTCTTGGCTGCTGGAGTTTGGTCCCCATTCATGCAGGTAAATTAATATCAGTGCTACATGATCAATATTAACATCCATATATGTCCGTTGGTAATTATGTATGTGTCCTTGACTTGCAGGCTTGCAGAGGAGTGGGAAGAGTTGCAGGCTAAGATGGATCAATTATCTAAGGCCGGGATTAAAGCGAGATACATTCACCTTACACGAGGATTACATCATCCTGACTCTTCATGGCATGCTAGGCAATAAGTATGCAAAAATTATACCACCACTTTTTATTTATGTTTCCATTTTCATCATAACAAGTGAATATGATATTGATTTAGTTACACTCAATTTGCACAGGTGGTCTCAGATATCGCAACATTTGCCTGGAAGGACAGATAACGAGATAAAGAACCACTGGCATTCTTATCTGAAGAAGAAAGTCAACAAACAAATAGATTCAAGTCTTGAATCTTCAGAAGCATATGGGTGTAGAAAGTTGCCCAAGATTTTATTTGCTGATTGGCTATCACACAATCAATTTCACAATTTTGGCACTTCCAGCCATTCACTAGTTTCAACGGGTGCATGTCATTACGCTTTTGGCTCTCAAACAACAGTTATGAATGACATTCAAGATATTGATGTAGAAAGTAACTTTTATGATATAATCTTTGATGATAATACATGCCAAAACTTCAACAATATTGATGTAGCGTATTATCTCTGATGATAATACATGTCAAGCTTAATAACGTGTGATGACATGTAAATAGATTGAACTAAAATAACGCGTATTGTGTCATGATAATAAAAAGTGCATTATATATGCTTTGTATTCCAGTTCCATATTTGCTTAAATGGGCTAAAAATGTTATATATCAGTATTGTCTTCGAAAGAATTATGCCAACAATAGTGATCATTTATAACCCGCAATTCTGTGCAGTGTGTAGGACACTCATACATGAGTGGACCTATAGCAAGACATGGCATGAACAACATATTTAAACATGTAAAATGTGAGTGGGAAATCAAAGTTGAATATGTTCCTGCCACCAAAAGGTATTTTTTTTTCCTAGTCTGAGTTCTTATTTTCAATTTCATAGCCATGTAATTAATATCCATGTATAAATGTTCACTGAGGTTGAAAAATAAGTACGGCAGGCAACGGGTCAAAGTGAGTAGTTTCGCCTATTTAACCCATTTTCTTAATGTGTGTGTATATAATGAATGGGTAAAAAAAATGACCACGTCTGCATATTAACATGAAAAAGCGTAGATGGACTTTTTCTTACCTCCCTTTTCTAAGTAATAATGCCCAGCCTTACTTAACAGTTAGCTTAATTTGCTTGGGAGCAATAGTTGGAAATGAGAAACCATGTATTATTTACTAGTATTTTCATAGATGAAAGAAAGTAATTTTCGAGCATACACTTGTACATTGACTTGCCTGTTGTATTCCCATAGATATAGGGTCAACCACTTCAGTGAAGCACTTCTGGTAACCAAGCTTTCGAGCCCCTGATACATAATCTTAAGTCTTAAATTCTAGAGCAAAGAAAATTTTGATTCAATTGTGTCAAAAATCACAGCAGCTATATTTAATTGTGTCACACTTCCTAATGAATCCATAATAAAAGGTATAGGTCCAACTAGTGTGGTTCAATTAAACGAGCGAAGACTTAATGCATTGTTGATCTCCCAAAGATCGTTCTTTTCTTCTAAATATATCACCAATTCACACGATGAGGAAGGTTTTTGACCTTTCAATTCTTCAAACCCTGACAATTCAAAAGCGTAATCTTCTCAAGCAAGCTACAAACAGGTAATAATTTATCAAGTACCTCATCACTTGACGTGAGTAGAAACAGAGACTTGACTCTGAAATGCAGAAAATACACGTAATCACAGTAACTCAAAATCTTTGAGATTGTATTGTCAGTTGCTTTAATGTTTTTAAAGCTGTGATATGGGTTGTGTAAGATGTATTCCCAGAATCCCATTTGACAAGATGTAGAGTGTGATGCAAAAAAAAAAGAGGAGGGGGGGGGGGGGGGGATTGGGATTGGGATTTGATGGTGGTGGTGGTAGATGGTGGTGGTTGTGTGGTGGTAAAGTTGCATATTCAGAAGAAAATGAGAAGTGGGTTGAAGACAAGGGCAAATTAGTCATTTCGCAGGGCGTTTGACCTTGACCAACGGAAAAAAAAATAACGATTGTTAGCGCAAGGAACATAACTTGTTACAAATAGTAAACAGTAATTACATAATTTGCGTTTTTGCAATTTACCCTAAAAATTAATAAAATTGATGATATGAAGATGGTAAAAGCTATCGGAAAAGTTAAGCATCATGTACGCTCTAATAAGTTAGTACATTGATAAATCATAAACGCCCATTACTCGATAACAGTTATCACATAAAACAATAAAAGATGTAACACATTTTAACAATTTCTTACCAAATCAGCCAATGTACCAATTAACCCATTTTCTTCATAACTATCTTTGAATTGTTTTACCTTTCATCAATTTCACAGTACAATACATCATAATTGACCCGTTCAAATAAAATGGGACGAAAGTCGAAAACTTCCAACTACAACGAAAAGAGAATCCCAACAGAAATTGTCCAAATTCTCAAATATATTTGACTCATATCATTCCAATTTTACAAGGAAACATCAGGGTTTTTGTAAGGTTTCAGTTAAAGTTATCAATGATCATACAAGTAACATCACAACCGGCTTCAAGCACAATTTCTAGCTTTTCTCTACATAATCTTTCCTTACTTTTCTAAAGGTTTCAAACCTGGTTATACAGTTTATTACAGTGACTTTACTTACAGACTCGATTCTTTCAAAATCAATCGAGATCTCAAAGTATAAACCTTTATTCAACAGTCCCTCCGTTATGATGACCATCATTAGTATCATTACCTCCTAACCATTCCTCCAGTTTTGCTTCTTTATTAGCTTTAAACTCATCAAAATTTTCAGCAAGTGACAAATTCGATATCAGATCATCAACTCGGTCATCTTTGTCTTGATCACCAATGGAAACAGGGCTAGATATAGGCAAGTCTTCACTTGGTTCCGAAGTATCAATTTGGGTCCATTTTATATTAGTTGCCTTTTGTTTTGCTGACTTGAAAACTGATGATAAGTAACTACTTGACTTTTCAACGTCATTAGTACTTCCCCAACTGGACGGACCCCACGCCGTTTGAAATGCTGAACTCGGTTTGCTACTAATCACCCCTTTTTTCGGTTGTTTTGTTGAGATGATAGCTAGTGATCTTGTGATGTCTGAAATCATATCATCGACAATAGGGAAGCCACATTCCTTCATTGACCTCAGCATTGTGATTGAATCTTCTGTATCTTCTGTATGTAAGCTGATTTCACGGCTTTTGGTGACGATGTTGTTTCTGAGATTCACGAGGTTTGGTGCTGCTTTGTGAGTGTGTTGTTGAACGTAGAAAAGACCCACCGAGGGTTCATTTGCTAAGGATTTTATCATGCTTCCCAACCCTTCTGAGATCTCTACAAAGCCGTCTACTGGGGAGCATTCATACATTTTAGAGAGAGCAGATCGTACCTCATCATCACTGGTTACAAAAATTGTTATAATTTATTCAATACATGGTAAACATTGACATACTAGCATTTGCAAGCCAATAAATTTCATTACTTATTACTTTTGAAACATATACGCATTATATTATCTCTACTTTGTGACTGTAACAATTAGAAGACAAGTGTATATGCAAAACGGGCTAATACTATTGGAAGTTACTAGTAATTCGGTTAGTCAATTTCATTCCTTTCTTATTTTCCATTTCCGGGTCATGGAGAGAAAGATGATGAAGAAAAAAAAAAACTGAAGTAACAAATTCACATCCGGCATTATAACGTGCAGATAGTAGTTATATACGAGAAGGGATGCATTGCCTATGACGAAATAAACAGGCACACATGACCAGTAACATACTTGTTAAGAGAATAAAGCCAGTTAAGTAAAGCTAAATATGTTACCGTAAGTCGGTAACAACAAAAAGAAAAACATTAAACCATCCAGTTACGCTATTAGCAATCACATTAACTAGTAGTCCTGCGTACATGGCAGATTTTCATACCCAAATACAACTTCAACCAACACTCATTACCTTTGCAGATTTAACGAAAATGTAACAAATTTCCAAACACGAGAGACCGGAATCGCAACAAGATGATTTAAGATTCCAACATTAATAACTAAAGCTCCAAACCCATATACTATCTCTATTACAAGTTTCGCCTAAAACAAAAGGAACATAGCAGCATAGTTTTCTAAAGCTAAAGCCTAAATTAAAATCCTAACATTAGGCACACTACACAAACATTTAATCCCATGAATTAAAACACTATAACATAATAATCAGATTAAATCACCTACTCCTAAACTAAGTAATTTTATAAATCCATTAGAATTGAAAAAAATCACTTACTTGAACATAGATCGTTAATTAGCAAGGTTAGTTTCTGAATCCCTTATTTTTGGTTGGTGTTGTGATTTAAATTGCAGGTGTATAAAAGTGATGTTGGAAATTATGAATCATTGGCTTTTTGTTTACGAAATTGATGATGATTTGGTTTGGGGTTTGGTTGGTGAATAAGATGTACGGATAGATAGATATCCAAAGGTTACAAACTACTCCTTCTCTTGTTTCTACTATGTCTTTTTGTGTGTTTTTTACTTTTTTTTATTTTCGAGTTTATAGGTAAATCTTTGTTAGGAGAAAAGCTTAAGGCTGCAGTTAAGGGTGTCAAAAATTCCTACCCGAACCCCGACTAAGTCTATTCGGGTCGGGTTACTTGGGTCAAAATTTGAATTCGGGTTATTCAGGTCAACCTGAGTAACCTAAATACTAAATAGTGTTGGGTATCAGGTTGAAAATATTTGGCTAACTCGGGTTCGGGTCGACCTATTTGACCCGAACAAAGGTTTTTTTTTTTTTTTTTTTTTTTTTTTTTTTTAAATAAAATCTCAACCTATATAAAATACAAGTGTGATTGCTATTTTTAGAGGCAATAAATCAGCTCAAAATTCTATAAAAACTACACGTGTAAACATCAAAACTATTAGTAAGTTGGTGTTTGTTTTTTAAGAGGCTCTGAATCTGAATCTGAACCGCACATCTGAATCTGAATCTGAGGCGTAAATTTCTGAATCTGACGGCATCTGAACGAGAAAAAAAAAAAAAAAAAAAAAAAAAAAAAAAAAAAAAACTCATGTTTGAACCGCACATTTGCTTGCTTGTACTATTTTATTATTATTATTACTATTTTTTATTATTATTATTATTATTTTTTTGTCAGCAAGAGGTATTCAGACACACCTCTCAAGTCTAGACCATTAAGATCTTACTGCCTCTGAACTAAAAAAAAAAAAAAAAAAAAAAAAAAAAAAAAAAAAAAAAAAAAAACGGTCTGAATGACAAAAATGTCTGACCGCGTCTGAACGGTTCAGATTAAGAGCCTGTTAAGAGCATCTTTATAAAAAAACAAACACCACCTAAGTTTTTGAAATTTTTTTCAAACCGGATTTGGGAGATAATTAAAGAGCTTCATTTTGAATTTAATTAAATAAAAATAAAAGCGGGAGAACAAATAGGGAGGCAATGTATTTAATTTATTATTTAATCAACTTACCAAATATGATCTTTTCATATTATATGTGAATTAAAATCAAACAAATGTGTATAGTAAATATGTGTAACAATTGTTGTTGCAATATGTTCAAAAAAAAAATTGTTGTTGCAGGTATGGATGATGAATATGCAACATAATTTGTTCAATCTTATTATATAGAGAATGTGTATAGCAAATATGTGTAACAAGTGTTTTGTACTTTTGTTGTATTTTTTATGTTTTTTTATGTACAACATGTTCAAGATAATATAAAGCAAAATTAAAAAAAAAATCAAAAAATAAAAAATCAAAATTTTTATCTGCATAATGTTTGATATAAGGAATGTTTTGAAATTTCAAGATAATGAACCACTGCATGCATGCAGTTAATCATCCGTTTTTTATAATCTTATAAAACAGCAACACATTTGTAAATTATCATTTTTTTATTGTTTTTATGTAAATGAAATAACTTTTAGTCTTATAGGCACAAGATGAATAATATTGCACTACTGCATGCATGTTTCTTCGATCTAATATACGTCAGGTATAATGAATTTTGTACAACATGTTCAAGATAATATACAGCAAAATTTGAAAAAATTTGGAAGTTTTTTATATGCTAAATTAATGATATAATGAATGTCAAAATTTGAAAAAATATCCCTATAAAAATGCAAAATACACCAAACATTTCATGGATAGCTACTCTAATTCCATTCAATATTTCATAGTTTGTTTCATATCAAAACGAAATTCAAATGAAATTTGATCATATAATACCGAAAGTTCTGCCATTTTGAATATGAGGAACCATAATTTTGTATCCTATAAATACTGATACAATCTTAATCACCAACCACGCTTTTCGTATCATTCATCAGTAATCGTTAATTTTAGGGTTTCTTTACTAAAGTTATATGTTTACTCAAAGCAAAATGTATGATATGTTATAAACCATTCATTTTAATGTTTATATTTATGATTATTATCAGGTTTCAAGATGAGTCAAGTGTCGTACACTGAGTTGTGCGATGTCGACCCTATGCTTGACGACATTACTGTCATTGCCAGATGCATCAGCACATGGCATTCTCATGCTAAAGGAAGAACTAATGATCCATGGAGTTTGGATGCTGTTTTTATGGATCCACAGGTTTTAATATATTCGTTATTATGTTTATTATATCAAATGATTTCTATAATGAATATATGATTTACAATGTGTTGTTAACAATAATTTCAGGGTAACAGAATTCAAGCTACTATAAAGAGGGACGCCATGTGTAACACCCCCTAAATTCGGTTAACAACAGCGAAAGACTTAACGGGGTATTACGTAGTGGATCTTCGTCATAATCATAGCTAGGAAACGTATTGAAAACACATTTTGTCATTCATTTAAAATATTCTGAGTACAGAAACCGTTTTGGAAAACTAGCTGATGAAGCGACAAGTGTACTGCTTTTGGGGGGTCATTTAAGGCCAAAGTCGCGATTATTTGATCTAATATTACCCTAAATCATTCCTTTTGTCATTTTAGGTACTTTTGAGAGGAATTTTACAAAAGGAAGCATTTTGGACGTTTTTTGAGTGAAAAAGTGAAGAAAACGACAAAGTCTCAAAATCATGCTGGAAATTGCACTTGACGGCGTCGCATGGTGCTAGTGACGGCGTCATGACTTGACAAAAGGTTGGATAAATCAATTACACGTGACGCGCCACAATGTTTTGTGGAGGGATCGTGACTGCGTCACGTATTGAGTTGTCAAGGCCATCAAGAGTAATTGCAAAGAGTGACGGGCCAGAGTCCATAAAGAGTGACGGCGTCAGAAGTGGATCTAGGCAATACGAGTTTATTTTGGCGGTGAGTTGACGGCATCACACATTACTCTTGACGCCGTCAGGATACAAAATCTATATATAGTTTTCTAGTTTTCATTCATTGTGTGCAACTTTGAAGGGAGAAAACCCTAGACAAATTTTACAGCTTTTTTAAGGGTTTCAACCCTTTGTTTCTTCCATGCTTAATTGAAGATAAGTCCTTTATCAAATCATCCAATACGTCTATGTGTTGTTTGATTATATCTTACGCTTGTCTTCTCTTTAACATGCTAGGCTAGGTTTTCTTTGTGTTTGCTTAGATGTAATGAAACGTAGATATTGATTATGGGTTGGTTGCTTGTTTATAATTGGTGTGGATGAATGAAATCGATGTTAGGCTTAAGAAAACTGGCAGACTTCCAATTGGTAACTTGCTTGAACGTCTTAAGAAACATGATCAGAGGTGTACTACGATATTTTGGTTGTATTTAATGCGTAGGTAACTACTAATGAGGTCATGTTAGGAGCTAGTAGTCGGCTCGACATAGGAAGAGGTAAAAGCATATAGAGTTAGGGAAGATCGTACACGGCCCTACGAATGGTATTAAGGAATATAACCCGTCATCCATGCAATTGTAACAAACTAATCAACCTGTAAAAGATAGCTAGGGAGTAGTGAAATCTAAGTAAACACATTTTCTCTCATTATTGTTTACACCACAATTTAGTTTAAGTTTAGCTTATTTTATTTTGATTGCATCTTTAGTTATTTGGGCTAGTTGATTAGCAACTAATTCTGCCAACTCCTTCCATAACCGAGATTTTTACTTGCTTCCCTTGAAATATAAAAATACAAAAAGAATCATCCCTCATCTCTAGACCTAGTTTTAGTGAGTTTTAACCCTAGCGAACAATTTTCTTTGAGTTGAACGATCAATCCCCCGGTACTTGTCACTATACTATACTACGACGAACAGGTACACTGCCTGGTGGGGATTGCAAGCTTCTCAAGATCCCTTGAGAGTAGGGGTGTAAACGAGCCGAGACAGCTCGAGAGCTATTCGAGATCGACTCGTAAACTACTCGAAACGACTCGATATAAACGAGTCGAGTACACTTTCGAGTCGAGTTCAAGCTCGAATATACTCAGCTCGTGAGGCTCGCGAGCCCTTATCGAGCTTCAATGATATTACACTTTTACCCTTTTATATACATGTATTTACGTAATTTTCATAAAATCGAGTCGAGCCGAGCTTATTTTTCATCGAGTTCGAGAATTAAATGTGGCAACAGTCGAGCTCGAGTTGAGTTTCGAGCTCGAGTTTCAGATGACGAGTAGAGCTCTAGCTTGAAATCCAAAGCTCGAACGAGCTCGAGTCGAGTTTCGAGCTCGAGTTTTACTAATCGAGTCGAGCTCGAGCTTGGCAGTACTCGGCTCGTTTACACCCCTACTTGAGAGGTAAAACCTTTTGCGAGGGCGCAATTCCACGCATCAAGTTTTTAGCGCCGCTGCCGGGGAATAGTTATTGTCTAGGTTAAAATTTCTTTTTATTAAGTCTACTTGCTAGATTCCTTTCTAGTAAGATTTTTATTTTATTTTTATAGGTTTCTTTAGTGTATCTTTTTCTTCGTTCCTTTGTTCGTAACCTTTGCCATCCGCCATCATGGAAGGTGGTAATCTCTTTGATCCCATTAACCCACCACAACAAAACCATCCACAAAACCCACCACAACCAAACCAACCTCCTAGACCCCGAACTTTAGGAGAGTACTCCCGTCCTAGCCACCAAGGCTATCGAAACATCATTGAGCTCACTCAAGGAGCCAATGTGTCTCCCTTGCGATCCGACACCATCCGGTTGGTGCAAAGCGGATGTGCATTCCATGGACTTCGTTCTGAAGATCCTAATCAACATCTCAAGGATTTCCTCAAAATCGTATATTTCATATACCTTGATGTTGGAACTCGAGAGATGACCCGATTGCGTCTCTTTCAATTCTCTCTACGTGACCAAGCTAGTCAATGGCTTGAGCGTTTACCCGCGGGATCCATCACCTCTTGGGATGATCTCACTACTCGTTTCCATACTCAATTTTTCCGATAGAGGAGAACCACTAAGCTTAGAAATGACATATTGATGTTCCAACAACGTCAAGGTGAAACTCTCTATGAAGCATGGACTCATTTCAAGGACTTACTTCAAAAAGTCCCTCATCATGGCATAGATCTTTGGCTCCAAATACAAATTTTTTACGACCATGTCGACTTCCATACCAAACGTACCATTGATCAAGCCGGCGGCGGTATATTGCGTGACAAAGACGCCAAAGAGTCGTGGGAAATCATTGATGAACTTGCATTCGATGATAATGAGTTATGGGAGGTTGCCCATGTCGTAGACTCTGTCGTCAATGCAATCTCATTATCAGGAGGGACCACTCAACTTTCCGAAGAAAACCTCTGCAAACTTGAGGAAAAAGTTGACTATCTCATGGAAAAATGAAAAAATTCTTTAAGTCCTAGACATGCGTCGGTCAACTCTATCTCAAACATAAACCCAACACCGTTGTCTGAATCACCCCTAAGAGAGAATGCCGAAACCTTTCAAAAATATGCTCGGCCCTATTCCCCTCCTCAAAACCTCAGCCCGGAATTCAAAACTCGAATGAGAGAATATATGTCCACTCATTCTAAGCGATTAGCAAAATTCGAGGAGGCAGTCTATAAACAAAAGGAGGAGATGCAAGAGAAAATGACGGAGATGATGAGCTTATTAGAGGAATACTCAAACATAAAGACTCCGAAAAATGTGTTGTTAAGAAAGGAAGACGTCACCCCCACTACCAAGTTTGTTAACTCTATATCCATTGTCCATGAGGGCAATGAAGAAAAGGAGACCCCCATTGCACAAGATCCCAATCACTAAGGTACTATCTAAAGCATGAGATAAATGAGAAAACAATAACCAACTGGATAGAGGGTGACGGACGTAATCGATCTTCCAAAAAGGACTCTGAAGGAGAGGAAGTAGGGGAGGATGATTATGACACCGTGCATGGGGGACCGGTATACGAAAAGTTACTTAAGCAAAAAGTTACGAAGCAGATAGCTTATGGGAACTTTGAAATACCTGCTAGCATTGGGAAATTGCAATATTTGGATGCTTTCGCCGATCAAGGATAAGAGGTGAACCTGATGCCTTTAACTATCTATACCCAACTCACCAATGAAATGACTGCCACCACCCGCGTTAGGCTATCCTTCGCTAGTCACTCGTATGTGTATCCTTTAGGAATTGCAGAGGATGTGCTGGTCAATGTAGCAGGTTTCATGTATCTCGTCGATTTCATGATTATCGATGATAAAGAAAATGGGTGTATGCCAATAATCCTTGGAGCACCATTCCTTACCACAGCAAGAGCTGTTATCAAGTATGAAAAAGGAGAAATTGAACTTAAGTCAGGAAAAAGGAACATTCACTTCCCCATGACCCCAAGATATGTGCGAGAAAGCATGATGGAAAAGAGGCTAAAAAATAACGTTGGCACACCGCATAATCATGTTCAAAAAAAAATCCTTGCATGGGAAACAAGGATTAAAAGCTACAAAGAAACTACGCTTAAGAGATGCAAAAGTAGCGATAAAGTTCATGTCGGATTCGAGCACAAACAGCCGATAGAGAATCATACCCCATTCATCGAAGGAGACATAGTACTCCTAAAGTATTTAGGGATGAAGGCGCCTCCCGATAAATCAAATTCCTGGTGGTATGGACCATTCACGATCAAAAACTTAGGTCACAATGGAGTAGCACTCTTGAACAACGAAAGGGGTGGGGAAATAACTGTGAATATCGAACGATTGAGACATTACCACCCGAATGACGTGGATTCTGTTGATAATGGTTACATAATATTACGATGACGAGGTCACGTAATAGCCCGTGACTTTGAGTCTAGCTACAAGACTCGTAAATAAAGAAAAGCGCTTCTTGTGAGGCAACCCATGTTTTATTTGTTTTGTTTGTTTGATTGTTTGTTTGTTTGATTTTATTTATTTCCGTATGCATGCTTTGTTTTTATTGTTTGTGGGTCATGTTTCATAATAAATTGTGAAAATGCTTTACCTTGTTGTTTGTCTTAACTTCATAAAAAGGTATTTCGCAAAAGATAAGTGTTGGGGAAACCTAAATTTGTTTTTAAGAACGGAATTGAACATGAACCACAACAATATTAAATGAACATGTATATTAGTATTTGTTTAAGTCAAATGCTTGTATCGAGTCATAATGATGTTTTGCAGGATTTTCCAGAAATTAAGGCATGAGTTTTTCCAGAAATTTTTCGGAAACTTAACATGAGATTTCTGTCAGAACACTCTGACGATGTCAGGATCATAACCTGACGGCGTCAAGTGTAAAATTCTGGAAATTTTGCAAGTTTTGTTTTTCTAACAGAGTCTTAAAGTTTTTGTTAATTTTTTAGTTTTATAAATTCTAGGAAATCTGCAAACATTCATTCAACAAGCATTATATACTTATATATATAGATTGCTGCCGATTTTACGCGAGGTTGCCATGATTGTTTTCTCAGGTTTAACAAGTTATATTGGACAAGAAGATGATTTATTATTTTGGGAGGGAAGCTTTCAACGTTCATTTTCTTGGAGGAGGATTTAACCTTGTTATCCATTTATCCACACCGAACGTATCAGGGGAGTATTTGTTTTCATTCTTTTACCTTATTTACTTTTACATCTTTTTATTGAACATTGGGGACAATGTTCAGCCTAAGTGTAAAGGGAGGGTAAATGATGATACCTTAGAGAATACAATTGCACTTGAGTTTGTTTATTTAATAGTAGGTGTGAAATAAAACTAAGAGAAATACTTGTTAGGGCAATTTTAGCACCAAATTTAAATATTTTTACAACATTTAGGAGTGAAGCTTTAGCCTTAATGAGCGTCTCATGGATAGGAGTTGTATGACTAGCACAAAAACCGTACCACTCAAAAAAAATTTCCACCCAAATATGTGAGGTTCGCCTTTAGATTTGTTAGGAAAAGCATTCATTATTAGTACTTAGATTCTAGAACTTGCGTTAGTGATGCATCCCGAGACCGCTAGTGAGACTACATTCGTGTAGTTAGGATTTACTACATGATAAGAGGCATTAGGATCACCCTTGTGTTAAACCCGTATCATAATTACTTGACCAATAAAGTCATAATTACTTGACTAATAAAGTCAATTAATTTTTCCTACACCTTTGCGTTGTACTCATTTTTAGTACACGATACCCCTAGTACACCCCTCCAAGCTTATCTTTTTCGTTTCTAACTTTAAGCATTTTACTTAAAGGAAGAATTTGTTTACAATCCATCCCAAATGTACACCTAAATCGCCTTAGCCTTCCTTGTATGCACTCATCTTTAGTGCATTATTGTTATTTCTTTAAACCCTTTGTTAATTGTCTAATTGATTACATGGTTGCTAAGTCGAGTCATATCTTGTACATATTGTTTTAGGACGATTGGGACTCAAGGGTAAAATACTTGTGTTATGAAGTAATGGGGAAGAACATTATATATTACCCCAATATGTGCGTTAATCTTAAAAAGTACTCCAAGTGTTTTGATTATTTTGATTCGAGTCATTAGAATACTTTATTGTAAAGTATGTAAAGTTCAAGTGTAAGGGGAATGCAAATTCCCTATGATGTAGTATTTTGGATGGTAGGGTAAGAATGTATGCAAAAAATAAATAAATAAAAAAAAAGGAAAAAATCAAGAAAAAGAAGAAAAAAATTTGAAAAAGAAAAAAAGAAAAAACATACGGACTACCATCCCGTTTCATTCTATGTTTACTTTATGTTTTAATTAGTTTATGATTAGCTTATGTCGAGTCGAGTCTTGGCTTAACAACGCTACATTGTACATGTAATTAACCAAGATGATTAACTCGCTACCCGTAAATATTGCCTTTATCCAACAAAACCATGTTTATCATATCCCTACACCTCACGATATAACCCTTTAAAAGACCTATTTGATAGTTTATCCTAGGTGCTTACGCCAAGTGCTGGAGGTTTGATCCTTTCCAAAGCCTATGGTAATCTATTTGCTATGACAGGTAGTGAGAGATGTTTTCCATTTCCATATTGTGATATATACTTTGTTACACCCGAGAGATGTAAGTATCTAAACACTATTTGTGACGTGCAAGTGTATAATTTCCGTGCTTGTTTTTGGTTGAAGGGGAACGATTATTTGTTGCAATTACTTTTATCTTAGTGTTAAATGACCCCTAACTTGTATTTTGATTAGAATAAAAGCACATTTGCTTGAGGACAAGCAAATCTCAAGTGTAAGGGTATTTGATGAAGCGAAAAGTGTACCGCTTTTGGGGGGTCATTTAAGGCCAAAGTCGAGATTATTTGATCAAATATTGCCCTAAATAGTTTCTTTTGTCATTTTAGGTACTTTTGAGAGGAATTTTACAAAAGGAAGCATTTTGGATGTTTTTAGAGCGAAAAATTGAAGAAAACGACGAAGTCTCAAAATCATGCTGGAAATTGCACTTGACGGCGTCACATGGTGCTAGTGACGGCGTCATGACTTGATAAAAGGGTGGATAAATCAATTACACGTGACGCGCCAGAATGTTTTGTGAAGGGATCGTGACGGCGTCATACATTACTCTTGACGCCGTCAGGATACAAAATCTATATATAGTTTTCTAGTTTTCATTCATTGTGTGCAACTTTGAAGGGAGAAAACCCAAGACGAATTTTACAGCTTTTTTAAGGGTTTCAACCCTTTGTTTCTTCCATGCATAATTGAAGATAAGTCCTTTATCAAATCATTCAATATGTCTGTGTGTTGTTTGATTATATCTTACGCTTGTCTTCTCTTTAACAGGCTAGGCTAGGTTTCCTTTGTGTTTGCTTAGATGTAATGAAACGTAGATATTGATTATGGGTTGGTTGTTTGTTTATAGTTGTTGTGGATGAATGAAATCGATGTTAGGCTTAAGAAAACTGGCAGACTTCCAATTGGTAACTTGCTTGAACGTCTTAAGAAACATGATCGGAGGTGTACTACGATATTTTGGTTGTATTTAATGCGTAGGCAACTACTAATGAGGCCATGTCAGGAGCTAGTAGTCGGCTCGACATAGGAAGAGGTAGAAGCTTATAGAGTTAGGGAAGATCGTACACGGCCTTACGAATGGAATTAAGGAATATAACCCGTCATCCATGCAATTGTAACAAACTAATCAACCTGTAAAAGATAGCTAGGGAGTAGTGAAATCTAAGTAAACACATTTTCTCTCATTATTGTTTACACCACAATTTAGTTTGAGTTTAGTTTATTTTATTTTGATTACATCTTTAGTTATTTGGGTTAGTTGATTAGCAACTAATTCCGCCCACTCCTTCCCAAACCGAGATTTTTACTTGCTTCCTTTAAAATGTAAAAATACAAAAAGAATCATCCCTCATCTCTAGACCTAGTTTTAGTGAGTTTTAACCCCTAGCGAACAGTTTTTTTTGAGTTGAACGATCAATCCCCCGGTACTTGTCACTATACTATACTACAACGAACAGGTACACTGCCTGGTGGGGATTGCAAGCTTCTCAAGATCCCTTGAGAGGTAAAACCCACGCATCAATAGTCATATCTTCATAGATATGTTTTATTAAAGGGAATGATAAAGAAAACGTTTATTTAAAAACTCGTGCCCGGGTTTATACCCTTCTCCGTGCCTTGAATTTCCATGCCTTAATTACCTGAGATAACATGCTAAAAGTCAACCAAAGTTGAGTGATGTGCATAGGTTTAAGTTTAAAGGTTGAACACAAGTAAAGGTGTTAATTGTATCGATAACCAATTAACAAATTTAAAATCAAGTTTGTTATTGCATTAAGCTCATGACACGCAAGGATTTGACAGGCACCAATGTATGATGTAAACTAATATATAGGGTGCCCTCAGGATATGTGACAATTGGCAAATTAGGGATCTATTTTAAAATCCGCATTACTTTAAAATTTAACGATACAAAATGTTTGTAATTTATTTCCAGTGAATTATGTTGAATTTAAACGTGTGATTTTGAATCTATGAATTATATGTGGAGTTTTATTCGTATTATTGATTTTATATGAAATATGTGTCGTGGATTATTGTTGTTGCGTTTGTTACGCACTACGTTGACTCCGGCATTAGGATAACCTAACAAATAGAAAATTTTGAATAACGGTCGCGTTTATATATTAAACGAACGTATTTGTAGTCAAATTTTGTGGAGAGACGGTTTTGAAAACGATGGTGGTTTTAAAAATAATGAATATGGACTCGGGAAGCGAGGGTAGGGATACTTTGGAAATTTAAAAGATTGGTCCTTGTGGTTTATACCTTAGCCGCCCTTTCCCCTTTATTATTATTGTTGTATTTGTTTTAAAAATAAAAAGAGTAACTACACATGGTCCTTGTGATAACCTGGTAAACACACGAACACAAACAAACACAACATCACCCTCACCATCTCTCTCTCTCTTAAACCTAACCCTAGCCGCCCCTAAATTCCGGCCTACCGCCGCTAAACCGCCGCCGTTCACCTCACACCACCACCACCACTTTAATCCCCATCTCGTCCTCTTTCTTTTGGTATATAGCATGCGCCCTAAAACCCCCCATAACATCACGTTTCATCATCAATCCGCCACCAGTATAAGTTATTTTGTTAGATCAGTGAGTCTTGAGGTTCAATAAGGTGAGTAGCATCGTTTTGGCACCTTGAGTGCCTCAATGTAGTCCTAAATCCGTGGAAACACAGATTGTTTTGAAGGGGTTTTGATCTAATCTTATCTAAAAACAATGGGGAAATGATTTTGATAATAAATATTTGATTAAAACGAGTTTGGTATCTGGGTTTGTGATTTTCTTGTGGGTGTCGAGATGAAACCGAGAGCTTAGGCTCTCGGCTTATGAGATTTGTGAGCTTATGTGGTTTCTTGATAATCTTTGGTCTCATGGTAATCTCATCAAGAGTGTTTGGTTATATTTTATGGTTTTGATTGAATTTTGGTATAAAATTTGATGTATTTGTTGTTGTTGTGATGCCGAAGGCCTAAGGGGTCTGTTTGGTTTGTTGTAGCTCGTTGGAGCCGAGCCGAGACCACATAGGTCTCGGGGTTGTCTCTTGGCTTGGTTGTGGTTCGACAATGGTGAGCTGAGACCCACAAGGGTTCGGCAACAACCATTGGGTGGTATACTTGATGTTCTTGTTGTTGTAACTTTTGTTGTTGTTGTTGTTGCTTTGTGCCGAGAAGGAGTAGAATTTTTGGTCTCGGCAATGGACCCATGTGATTATTGTTGAAGTGTTGTCGAAAATGGGAATAAAATGGGGACCGATTGTGAGACGGTCAAACTAGAATGACGGAGATAGGTTAGAAAGGTGCCGTAGTCGGACCTTATTGTTGTAGTTTTTAAAGGGTTGATTTGGACTTGTTGACGGGGTTACTTGATACATAATGATATATATTTTGATATTGGACTTGCGAGTCGGGGTCACCTTGACTTTCTAGTCAATGGTTGATTTCGACAACCGCCTTAACATTTGGATTTGGACAATGAGCCGAGAAGTGATGACTCGGACATGTGACTCATATTTTATAACTCGAAAACAAATAATAAAAACTCGTAATAACTTATATATCGATATAAACGTTCATATAAATACATAAACGTGAAAACGTATATATATATTTGTGTGAATGCATATATAATAAATAAGAAATCACGAGTAATAAAAATAATAACGTTAACGACATATATTAGACTATTAATATAGTATAATATCGTCGAAAACCTTATTATAATTATAATTTTATAAATGAAAGAATAAAGGTAAAAGTGAATCGTTTTACGAATCATAACGAGTTTTTGAAAATAAAATGAGACCTTGCGAGTTATAAAATATTCGAGGGCACTTAAATCCAAGTTTGACCATTTCATTATTGTTGACTAATCGTGCTAGTCATGGATATTTAATGTTAATATACCCGTTCTAATATAACTATTTAACTTATTTTGTTGACGGATTAAATAAGACGTATTTAGTTATATCGAAGGGGTTTATTACCGAATAAAGTATCCTACGACGCCTTAGGTTATGGTAGGAGTTCGGGATGATAAGTTAATAAATATTTCTTGAGGTTGATCGAATTGACGAATTTGATAAGCTTGACGATATATTTAAGAGACTTGTTAAACTCTAAAACTTACCATGTAGTATATGATGCGTGGAATTGCGCCCTCGCAAAAGGTTTTACCTCTCAATGGATCTTGAGAAGCTTGCAATCCCCATCAGGCAGTGTACCTGACCGTTGTAGTATAGTATAGTGACAAGTACCGGGGGATTGATCATTCGACTTGTCTCCCGCTTCGTCGGTATGCGAGGATGCGTAAGGGTTTGGCTCGGGTTTGAAAGTGTACCACTTGTCTCCCGCTTTGTCGGTACGCGAGGATGTGTAATCCACAAAAGCTTGTCCGGGGAGTTCCACGCAATCACGAGTGTCATGGGGACCACTACATAATTCGCATGAAGAAGTGATTTTGTTCACTTGGCTTGAAGGCTTAGGTGCTTCGTAGGATTTCATGAGAAACTTGACTTGGTCCTTAAGTTCTATGATCCTACAGTCGGGAGTGCTAGAATTGTTCGAAGACAAAGATATTGCCTTGACCGTTTTGTTCAAATCACGGGGATCATTCCAACTTTCGTTGTCATAGAGAGCAAGATCTTCTATGAGTTCCCATGATTCTTCCGCACTTAGATCACGTAGCTTGCCACCGGGCGATTAGTCAATGGTTCGCCTTGTGGAGAGATCGATATGGTCGTAGAAAATTTGGACTTGGAGCCAAAGATCTATGCCATGATGAGGGACTTTTTGGAGTAAGTCCTTGAAACGAGTCCATGCTTCATATAGAGTTTCATCTTGACGTTGTTGGAACATCAAGTTATCATTTCTAAGCTTGGTAGTTCTCCCCGGTGGGAAAAATTGAGCAAGGAAACGAGAAGTGAGATCATCCTAAGAGGTGATGGATCCCGCGGGTAAACGTTCAAGCCATTGATTAGCTTGGTCACGTAGAGAGAATTGGAATAGGCGTAATCGGGTTGTCTCTCTAGTTGCAACATCAAGGTCTATGGAATCTACTATTTTTAGGAAATCCTTGAGATGTTGATTAGGATCTTCGGAATGAAGTCCATGGAATGCACATTCGCTTTGCACCAACCGGATGGTGTCGGATCGCAAGGGAGACACATTGGATCGCAAGGGAGACACTCATGGAAGAGTTCATTTGCGAAAACATTCATCATCGCCCTGGAAACGTAATGTTAATGAGACGCCCCAAGCCTGATGTGTAACACCCCTAAATTTAAGTTTGTAGCAGCGGAAAAGTAATTTGGGTGTTACGGGGAGGATCGAAGTTATAATCACATAAAACGGCTTAAAAGAAGCGTTTTGAAAGTTATTTGTCATTCAAATAATATTTTTGATAAAAGATGAACCATTTGATTTAGAATCTTATTAAAAGATATAAAGGCTTGAAAGAATGACATATTTGATTTTTACACCATTTTAATTTATCAGAGTAATAAATGCCCGCTCCGTGTCTTGTCTTGCTCCGTTAAATTACATGAGATACACATGCTTAAAAGTGTCAACACAAAGGTTGGTGAGTTCATAGAGTTTTATGGAAAACCATTTATTTCAATAGATTTCAGGAATATTTGATAATAATAATAATTACTAACAGTGATAGAACAAGTAATGAGTAATGTTGATTATAATCACAGATAAATCATATAAGTATTCAATCAAAATCAAGTATTGGATCAAAATCTTAACATGAGGTGGAGGCTCATGATACTAATGTAGTGAGATCTATCATTCAAATATGGTCAAAATCTATACAGCTGTATCTAAATATATGTTGAAAACATACATTTCCTTATAGATATTGCACCAAGCCTCATGACACGCAAAACGTTAACAAAAGAGGTGATTTATTGTAACACCTAAAATCTGAAAGCATGTGAAATGACCAAAATGCCCCTACATATTTAAAATTTAATTATAAGCTTATTAAGTATCCAAATAAATCCCAAACTCCTAACAATGCACAAGTTATGATCCAAGGTAATTTTAACAACTTCATTTAACATTTATAAAAGTTACAAAATTACCAAATTACCCCTCTATGGACCGAATTAATAATAAGTAGTTTTAATGTTTATTTAAATGGTTTAAATCATGATAAATATGGAAGATAATTATTCCAAGATATCCTCCAACCTAAATTTCGAAATTTCTGGTCATTCCTCTCCCCATTCACACGGAAATACCCCATTTAAAAGATCTCCATACCATTTTATTCCCTAACCTTAATTGTGCCGCTCCAAAAACAAACACACACAAAATTTCTTTGGCCTCCATTCGACAACCCCATCACTCCTAGGCATTTTTCTGTGATCAAACAACATCCAATAAGCCCTAGAAAAATATCCATTCGAATTGTTGAAGCTTGGTACGATCGTGGTCTTGATTTCCTTTGTCGAGCCCTAAAAACAAGGTAAGATCGATTGTGATTTATTCGACCTCTCTAAAATTCGTTTATGATTTTTCTCATACTCCTCATATCATGTATACTCTGGGAAAAATGATAGAAAGGTCGTGGAGAAGCTTTTGGAGTCGTGTGGATTTTTGGTTCGTTTTTGTCCAATCGCATATACAACAATTCGTGCAGCCTTTTCCACACGTTCAATCCTTGGTTTGGTATTTTTCTCAGGTCCCTTACATCATATAAACATCAAATAAAATGGTTGATTCGATCCATGCATGCTCTACATTGTTTTCGTGATTTAAAACCCTAAAAACGTGTTTATTTGTGAAATATATGCTCCGATCCAGAATAATTATTAATAAAATTATTATACACTTGTTATGATGTAATAAGATCTGGAAAAATGTTGGAAAGAATTGTCATGGCTTAAATCATGTGTTTCGAATTTATTTTGATTTATTGAATTTTGATTAAAACGTATAAAAGAAAAAGAAAATAAAATCGTGTGAACTAGGGTTTTGATCTAGGGTTTGTTTTGTGATATTAAACGACATTTAATGATGAGGTGATGATTAAAAATGGATTAGAGTTGGTTAGGGTTTTTAATCTTGGTATTTTATGTTATACGATTTGTGATAAAGGTTTTGGGTGAGTTTTGTAACTTTTAAAACTAAAGGGTTATTTTTGAAACTTATTCTGGGCTGTATACTGTTCGAATAAAATATATAATGAGGGTGCTAAGTGTAAGTTTTGCAATTAAATGGATTAAAATGTATTTTAAACCTAATTAGGGTTTGTTTTGAAAATAATTAAAAGAGAGGGACTAAACATGTAATTTTCAGAAACTTGGAGCTGTTTTGAGTAATTTAATATATTCAGGGGGTTATGTGTCATTTTGATAACTTAAGGGCATAATATGTAGTTATTGATAATTAAAAGTTGAAATTGTAAATTAAAGGGTTAAATATGTAACTTTAATAACTTGAGGGACTTAATGTGTAAATTATGAATACTTGAGTATCCATTCGTATAACTTAATAAAATAAGTGCTCATTATGTAAAATGGATAAGTTAAGGGTTTAATGTGTAACTTTGAATACAAAAAGGTTTAAAGTGTAATTTTGGAAAGTAAAGGGTATAAAATGCAAAGTTATGAAACCATAAGGACCAAATGAGTAAAAAGGTTAAAAGATACTTTATTTCCATTAATAATGATTCAACTTTCTAAATATGGAAACTTTCTAAAAGTGGAAACTTTCTAAATATGGAAACCTGCTAAAAGTGGAAAGTTACTTAAAATGGAAAGATATGAATTTAAGAACGAATTATGATTCCCCCTTTCTCCTCTAGGTGTGAAGAAGGAGAGGTCCTGAGCCACATCTGTTTTCTGAGTTTGTTTCTATTTTCTGTGCTTGCAATAAGGTACGGATACTCTGCCTTTTTAGTAAAGGCTCCATTATGCTATTATGATTTCTGGAAATATGATTCACTTAAGTTTCCCCAAGCCATTGCTATGTTCCCTTTGATTGAACTTTGATACGATTCTGAGATACACATTTGCCATATGACCTTTTTGTATGATATGAGACCTGACTCTTAGTTTGATACCCGAGCCATTTCTGTTTCCCTACCTATGGAGGTACCATGGGCGTGTCTGTGATGCACCACTGGCATGACTAGTGTGTGGCCCTAGTGATTTGGCTACACCGTCCCCTTTCTGTTATATTATGTGCACACTTATGATATGATTTATTATGGCCAATTTGATTTCTGTGGGGGCGTATGGATGCATCCTAGATCTGATATGTTTAGTGGATTTAACTATGATTATGTTTATGATATCTGTCTGGTGACTGGTACTGTGTGCTATACATGCCTTTCACAACTTCTGGGAGCTGATCACTCCACTTTATGATACATGAGGACACCCCTCATATTATCTGGTTGCCTGAGAGGTATCCCCTCTGATTATGAGATTATGATATTGACGGCTTATATGATATGATATGATATGTTTCTGGGCTCGTAGTAGATGACTATCCTATTCTTTCATTTCTATTATTCATTTGTTTATTCCTTATGATATTCCCCACTGCACTATGTTTCAGTTCTATTTCATTATCGTTGCTTTGTTTATGTATTTGTTCACTGGGCTTTTTAAGCTCAGCCGCATTTCCTTTTTCCTGCGGCAGGTATCTAGGCTAGGAGCTGGGCTTTTGCTATGGGATGAGAGTTAGAGCTTGTGTTGGAGCTTTTACCTTAGATGACCACCTTATGTTATGACTTTGGATTTGGATTATGTTCTTATTTCCTTTGGATTATTTTCTTCATCATTGAACTTATGTACTTTGACTTAAGCTGTGTTGGCTTGGTCTTTCTTATTGAATTATGTTTAAGACTTCCGCTGTGTATGATATTATGTATGTATGCTTTGATACGTCACCATTCTTGTGGCACTTCTACCCTTGTCGGGTTGGGGTGTTACAATTATGGTATCAGAGCCCAGGCTGCGACCTGTAGTACATAAACATGGCCTGTGAGTCTTATGGACCTTAGGATTTGACCCTTAAGACTTTAGGTTTGACTGGTGAGGATTTGGGTAGCATAGGTTTCTGCTTCGTCTTCCATTTCGTGCTTATTTTCTCTTATGTTTTGCTAATCCCTTTCCATGATCATTCAGATGGTGAACACCCGCTTTACTCAGTACACTGATGGGGATGATGATGCCCCTGATTTTCAAGCTATGATTAACGCTGCTTTGGAAGCTGCTATTCCACGAGTAGTGACTGAAGTGTCCAATAACCTCAGGAATGGGCCGAGTCCTTCTGGTAGTGGTGCTAGACCTAATACTCCACCAAATGCTCAACCTAATGCTAATGCTTCACCTCATGTTCCCCCAACTGGTATCCATGTGTGGATCGAGAGGTTTAACAAGCTCAAGCCTCTCTCATTCAAGTCCGCTGCTACTCCCCATAAAGCGGAGGACTGGATCACACATGTTGAGAAATTGTTTCGTGTGCTGGGATGTGGTGACGAGTTTAAAACTCGTTTGGCTACATTCAAATTGGAAGGTGATGCTCAGAACTGGTGGACTGCTCTTGTTCAGGCCAAAGGAGGTGATTTTGCTGAGACTTGTTCGTGGGCTGAGTTCATTGAGGCATTTTACAGACAGTATCTCCCTATGGCAGAACAGTTAAGGTATGAGAGAGAGTACGGGTCGATTCGTCAGGGTGATCAGGAGACATCTGGAGAGTTTATGCAGAGATTCTTGCGTTTGGCTAGTTTTGTTGGGCCAGAGGTTACTGGTGATGCTGTGCGTCAGGCACGTCATTTTAAATGGGCTTTGAAGAAGTGGGTGTTGGACAAGATCGTTAACACTACTTTTGAGGATGTTGCTGGAGTGCAGGATGCCGCCCGCAACATTGAGTTACTGCATGCGGATCGGGTGTCTTATAAGCGTGATAGGGATGGTAACAGGGTGGATTCTCGTAGTCATGGTCGGCAGGATCATAGGCAGGATTCTCGGGGTCGACAGGACCAGGGGTATGATCAGAGGGGTCGTCAGGACCGTGGTTATAATAATAGACAGCAGGATTACAGGAACCAGGATCGTCGGGATACTGGTAGGTATGGTGGTGATCGTCAAGGGCAGAATAATAACAACCGACGTAGGGACTCTCAGCAGTATCAGCAGTCGGGATCGTCGGGTCAGAAGAAGATTGAAGCTCTACCCCCTCCTCCTACATGTCCTTCTAGTGGGAAGACTCATCCGGGTCCTTGTTATAGAGCTTCTGGTGGTTGTTTCGGGTGTGGATCTACTCATCATAAAGTCATTGACTGCCCTAAGAAGAAGACTGGTGGACCTAAGATTGATGATAGGACTGCTCCTAATTCAGGCAGGGTTTACTCTATGACTCGTGATCAGGCAGCTGGTTCCTCAGGTACTATTACGGGTTTTCTTTATATTGGAGATCGTACTGTCTTTGTTTTATTTGACACCGGTGCTACACATTCCATAATATCTACTTCACTTGCAAATAAAATAAACATAACCCCAACACAACTAATGAACCGTATATCTATTGCTACTCCGATGAAAACTCATGTGATTATTGATGTTGAGTATGTGAATTGCCCTCTTCGTTTCGATGATCGTATTCGTGCTGCGAACCTTCTTCCCATCGATATGATTGACTTTGATATTATTCTGGGCATGGACTGGTTGGCTACTCATAAAGCGACTATTGATTGTTATGCTCGTAAAGTGATCTTTGGTAATCTTCATCATCCTGAATTTGTTTATTCTGGTTCACAACCTCTGAAATCCGTAAAGATCATTTCGGCTATGAAAGCCCGGACACTGATTTCACATGGCTGTATTGGTTTCCTTGCTTCTATCAAGGATACTTCTGTGGATGTTCCGAGCATTGATGGTATTCACGTTGTGCGCGATTTTACTGATGTGTTTCCAGATGAACTTCCTGGTATTCCTCCTGTTCGAGAAATTGAGTTCAGTATCGATCTGATTCCGGGTGCTGAACCCATATCTAAAGCTCCATACCGTATGGCACCGATCGAATTGAAAGAACTGAAGGAGCAATTGCAAGAACTGTTAGATAATGGATTCATTCGTCCGAGTGTGTCTCCATGGGGTGCTCCCGTATTGTTTGTTAAGAAGAAGGATGGAAGCATGCGTCTTTGTATTGATTATCGGGAACTTAACCGTATCACAATCCGTAACCGTTACCCTCTTCCACGCATTGATGATCTATTTGACCAATTACAAGGAGCGAGGCATTTCTCTAAGATTGATCTGAGGTCCGGTTATCACCAACTTCAGGTGAGGGAGCAAGATGTTCCTAAAACGGCTTTTCGAACTCGGTACGGTCATTATGAATTCTTGGTTATGCCTTTCGGGTTGACCAATGCTCCTGCAGTTTTCATGGACCTTATGAACCGGGTATTTCACGAATTCCTCGATAAGTTCGTCATTGTCTTCATTGATGACATTCTTGTGTATTCTAAGTCTGAGGAGGAACACGAGCAACATCTTAGTATGGTTTTGGAGGTTCTTCGACAGCAGAGATTATATGCGAAGTTTTCGAAATGCGAGTTTTGGTTGGATCGAGTAGCTTTCTTGGGTCACATTGTTTCTGCGGACGGTATTACTATGGACCCTGCAAAGGTTGAGGCTATCACAAAATGACCGAGACCTACAAACGTGACGGAAGTAAGGAGTTTTCTGGGTCTTGCTGGGTATTATAGGAGATTTGTTGAAGGCTTTTCGCGTCTCGCTTTGCCTTTAACACAATTGATGAGGAAAGGAGAGAAGTTTGTTTGGACTGATGAGAGGGAAAGTAGTTTTGAGGAGTTGAAGAAACGTTTAGTGTCTGCACCTATTTTGACTCTTCCATCTGGTTCAGGTGGTTTTCAAATATATAGTGATGCATCAAAGAAAGGTTTGGGATGTGTGTTGACGCAACATGGGAAAGTGATTGCTTATGCTTCGAGGCAGTTGAAACCTCACGAGTTGAACTATCCGACACATGATCTTGAGTTAGCGGCTGTGGTTTTCGCGCTAAAGATTTGGCGTCATTAATTGTATGGAGAGTCTTGTGACATTTTCACCGATCACAAGAGTCTTAAATACATTTTCACTCAGAAGGAACTGAATATGAGACAGAGGCGGTGGTTAGAACTTCTGAAGGACTATGATGTTAATATTCAGTATCATCCCGGTAAGGCGAATGTAGTCGCGGATGCTCTTAGTAGGAAGTCTGGTATGGTTGCAAGTTTAGAGTTTGATCCTCGTGTTTTGCATGACTTAGAGCTTCTTGATGTGAAGTTTTGTATTCGAGGGCAGGATGGTTATTGGGCTAGTCTTAAAGTTGAGTCCAATCTTATCTTGCGAATAAAGGAAGCTCAGAAGGAGGATGGTGAGCTGTGGTCTATAGTTCAAAATGTTGAGGAAGGCAAACCGTCAGAGTTCAGAGTTGACGAATTTGGTGTGGTTTGGTTTGAGGATCGTCTTTGCGTTCCTAACGATCCGGAACTTCGAGAGACTATTCTATCAGAGGCTCATAGTTCTCCGTTCACTATTCATCCTGGTTCTACCAAGATGTACAGGGATCTTAAACAACATTTTTGGTGGAATGGTATGAAACATGATGTGGCGTTGTTTGTATCGAAGTGTTTGACTTGCCAGCAAGTAAAGATCGAGCATCAAAGAGCGAGTGGGTTATTACAGCCGTTAGAGATTCCGAAGTGGAAATGGGAGGAGATTTCCATGGATTTCGTTACAGGTTTACCTCTTACCCGTAAGAAGCATGATGCGATTTGGGTGGTTGTTGATCGACTAACCAAGTCGGCTCACTTCCTCCCTATTCGTGTGGACTACGGAGTTAGTAAGTTGGCGGACATATTTCAGCAGGAGATCGTTAGGCTTCATGGTATGCCTACGGCTATCATATCAGATAGAGACCCACGGTTTACATCTCGTTTCTGGAAGGGATTGCATAAGGCATGGGGTACGCGCCTTAAGTTCAGCACGGCTTTTCACCCTCAGACAGATGGTCAGTCGGAGAGGACCATCCAGACATTAGAGGATATGTTGAGGGCATGTGCTTTAGAGTGGACTGGTAACTGGGACGAATATTTGTGTTTGGTTGAGTTTGCATACAATAACAGCTGGCACGCGAGTATTCGTATGGCTCCTTTCGAGATGTTGTATGGTAGGAAATGCAGAGCTCCAGTTTGTTGGAATGAGGTTGGTGAGCGTATTATTGAAGGTCCGGAGTTAGTTCAGATTGCTACCGAGAAAGTGGATATTGCTAGGGAAAAGTTGAAGGAAGCACGTGCGCGTCAAAAGAGTTATGCTGATAAGCATCGGCGTGACTTAGAGTTTCGTGTTGGTGATCGGGTATTCCTTAAAGTTTCGCCGTTTCGTGGAGTTAAACGTTTCGGGATCAAGGGCAAGCTTAGTCCTCGATTTATTGGACCGTTTGAGATTTTGGAGCGCATTGGAGAGGTTTCGTATCGTTTGGCTCTTCCTCCGCAGCTATCACATGTTCAAGACGTTTTTCATGTATCTCTTCTGAGGGGATACAATTATCATCCTTTGCATGTGGTGTCCTATCCTTTCGATCAGATTCAGCCCGATATGTCTCTTCCGGAGGAGCCGGAAGCTGTTCTTGATCGCCAAGAGCGGGTTATGAGGCGTAAAGTTATTCCTTTCGTTAAGATTCTTTGGTGGAACCACCCAGAGCGGGAAGCTACCTGGGAAACCGAGGAGTCTATTCGAGCTAGTTATCCTCACTTTGTATTCTGATCTGGTATGTCTCCGTTATGTTTCGATTCGTTTCATTTCTGTTTCCTTTCAAATTTCGAGGACGAAATTTTCCTTTTTAGAGGGGAAGAAGTTGTAACACCTAAAATCTGAAAGCATGTGAAATGACCAAAATGCCCCTACATATTTAAAATTTAATTATAAGCTTATTAAGTATCCAAATAAATCCCAAACTCCTAACAATGCACAAGTTATGATCCAAGGTAATTTTAACAACTTCATTTAACATTTATAAAAGTTACAAAATTACCAAATTACCCCTCTATGGACCGAATTAATAATAAGTAGTTTTAATGTTTATTTAAATGGTTTAAATCATGATAAATATGGAAGATAATTATTCCAAGATATCCTCCAACCTAAATTTCGAAATTTCTGGTCATTCCTCTGTCCATTCACACGGCAATACCCCATTTAAAAGATCTCCATACCATTTTATTCCCTAACCCTAATTGTGCCGCTCCAAAAACAAACACACACAAAATTTCTTTGGCCTCCATTCGACAACCCCATCACTCCTAGGCATTTTTCTGTGATCAAACAACATCCAAGAAGCCATAGAAAAATACCCATTCGAATTGCTGAAGCTTGGTACGATCGTGGTCTTGATTTCTTTTGTCGAGCCCTAAAAACAAGGTAAGATCGATTGTGATTTATTCGACCTCTATAAAATTCGTTTATGATTTTTCTCATACTCCTCATATCATTTATACTCTGGGAAAAATGATAGAAAGGTCGTGGAGAAGCTTTTGGAGTCGTGTGGATTTTTGGTTCGTTTTTGTCCAATCGCATATACAACAATTCGTGCAGCCTTTTACACACGTTCAATCCTTGGTTTGGTATTTTTCTCAGGTCCCTTACATCATATAAACATCAAATAAAATGGTTGATTCGATCCATGCATGCTCTACATCGTTTTCGTGATTTAAAACCCTAAAAACGTGTTTATTTGTGAAATATATGCTCCGATCCAGAATAATTATTAATAAAATTATTATACACTTGTTATGATGTAATAAGATCTGGAAAAATGTTGGAAAGAATTGTCATGGCTTAAATCATGTGTTTCGAATTTATTTTGATTTATTGAATTTTGATTAAAACGTATAAAAGAAAAAGAAAATAAAATCGTGTGAACTAGGGTTTTGATCTAGGGTTTGTTTTGTGATATTAAACGACATTTAATGATGAGGTGATGATTAAAAATGGATTAGAGTTGGTTAGGGTTTTTAATCTTGGTATTTTATGTTATACGATTTGTGATAAAGGTTTTGGGTGAGTTTTGTAACTTTTAAAACTAAAGGGTTATTTTTGAAACTTATTCTGGGCTGTATACTGTTCGAATAAAATATATAATGAGGGTGCTAAGTGTAAGTTTTGCAATTAAATGGATTAAAATGTATTTTAAACCTAATTAGGGTTTGTTTTGAAAATAATTAAAAGAGAGGGACTAAACATGTAATTTTCAGAAACTTGGAGCTGTTTTGAGTAATTTAATATATTCAGGGGGTTATGTGTCATTTTGATAACTTAAGGGCATAATATGTAGTTATTGATAATTAAAAGTTGAAATTGTAAATTAAAGGGTTAAATATGTAACTTTAATAACTTGAGGGACTTAATGTGTAAATTATGAATACTTGAGTATCCATTCGTATAACTTAATAAAATAAGTGCTCATTATGTAAAATGGATAAGTTAAGGGTTTAATGTGTAACTTTGAATACAAAAAGGTTTAAAGTGTAATTTTGGAAAGTAAAGGGTATAAAATGCAAAGTTATGAAACCATAAGGACCAAATGAGTAAAAAGGTTAAAAGATACTTTATTTCCATTAATAATGATTCAACTTTCTAAATATGAAAACTTTCTAAAAGTGGAAACTTTCTAAATATGGAAACCTGCTAAAAGTGGAAAGTTACTTAAAATGGAAAGATATGAATTTAAGAACGAATTATGATTCCCCCTTTCTCCTCTAGGTGTGAAGAAGGAGAGGTCCTGAGCCACATCTGTTTTCTGAGTTTGTTTCTATTTTCTGTGCTTGCAATAAGGTACGGATACTCTGCCTTTTCAGTAAAGGCTCCATTATGCTATTATGATTTCTGGAAATATGATTCACTTAAGTTTCCCCAAGCCATTGCTATGTTCCCTTTGATTGAACTTTGATACGATTCTGAGATACACATTTGCCATATGACCTTTTTGTATGATATGAGACCTGACTCTTAGTTTGATACCCGATGTAACACCCCCAATTCATGGATGCAGCGGAATTCAAACTGGGTGTTACTCGACGGCACAATAGTCACAATGATAGAAAACGAACTCCAATTGAGTCGTTTTGAAAAGGTTTATCATTCAAATTATATAAATATCAGAGATTACAAAATGAGGTCCCAATTGGTTCCATGTTTACAATGTATAATAAATGAGTTTTGAATGATAATAAAATTTATAGCCCTCTTGAGTATCCGTGTCCTTCCGTGCCATCCTTGATCGTCATGAACCTGAAATACATGCTTGAGAGGTCAACACAAAGGTTGAGTGATATTCATAGAGTTTGTTAAATCGATTGAACACAATATGTTGGTAGTGTGAGTTATAGGCTCACACCAATGTTTGGAAAACAAAACAGGTAGGCTACGTTATTATACGCCCGGAACATGTATTATACACTAAGCTTATGACACCATAACGTTAACGTGTACCAATATCGATCGGCAGATTTATCCCGGTAGGTACTTTGCTAACATACCTAAATCTCAAATATTATTGCATTTGTTTGAACTTAGTCAATACAAATGGGATTCGTCAATCCCAATAGGCCTATTAATAATATTCGCGCTCACTATTGCTAGTGACTAAATGGTTCATAATAAAGGATCTCGGTTTAGCAAGGTTGGTACTTAGTGATAATAAAACAATCAGGTAAGCATACAATTTAAAAACATTGTGCTCGGTTATAAATAGCATGTATTCCCCCCAAGGGTTTATAAAACATTGAAGTAATGTAAAGTGGGGCTATGAACTCACCTTAAGTAAGATAGCAAGTAATGAAGGTAATGGTCGGATCGTGTAGGTTTCTACGAGCAACCTATAATAGAATGTCGCGACTTAGGATCGGAGTAAAGAATATGAAGTAGTGCCTATATATATATATATATATATATATATATATATATATATATATATATATATCTTGCATTTAGTCCATGATGTGGTATGTTGTATAATGTAAGTCTTTGAAAGAAATGATTCATGAAACATGTATGTTTTGTATATCGTTCACTACCGTTCGGGCCGACATAATTCAGAAGTCATGTTAGTAAGCGTTCGAGGAGCCAGGACACTTTAACTCGTAAATCCACAACTCAACTCGACGGCTTACATAATGAACTCCTCACATGAGGCTCCCTACTATTGTAGTAGTTGATGAAATTTATAGATATAAGTTTTGATCCGAAAAGTTACATGTCCGATACTTGAATAAACTTAGGAAAGTTTATTTGTATATGAAGATTGTTATTAGGGGTAGTTTCATAAGTCTTGAATGACCATTTTCTCTTGGTAAAATCTCATGGTTTCCTTTTAGATGAAGTAGATCCAAATTGTATGTTCAAGTTCTCGTCAACTCTTTGTTTCATGTTTACGCCTATGAAAGTTGGTATGGTCATTTCGTCATGGCCTAGCCATGACCTTTGGTCCTTGTTCCAAGGTCATGAGACTCAACCTTGGTTCTAGTCATGTTTGTGGTCTTGATTATAGGTCATAAGACCTCTTGTTCCTTTCAAAGTATAACCATAATCTAGTGACTTTCGCCTAAAAATGGGCTGTTTAGAATTTGAAGAATTTTATCACTCGGAAAGCGTTTTTAGGGCTCGAGCTTCTTTGTTCCTGAACGAAAACGTCGTTTCGGACAACTTTCGTGTTTTAACTTTTTGATGAATCGGACCAGAAGTGGGACTTTCAAAACCCAAATTTGATCAGGAAGCTATTTGGCAGTTTTGCCGGAAATCTTTGGTAATTTCAAATCGCCATAACTTTTGACTCGTATACTCGTTTTGGGTGGTTCAAATTGCTATGGTTTCCTTGTTAGGTCCTCTACCACAATATGTAATAATCAAATATCATATTTTTACCATTTTGGTCGTGGTTTTCCAAGAAAGTCACTAGTTTGCTTGTTTTAGTAACTTGTTGTAACAATCAATAACAATAACTTGTTTTGGTCATTTTTATACATCATGGACATGATAACAAGACAATATATAGCACAAATAATATGTAAATAACATGAACATGATTATTTAACAAGAATCAAGTTAGGGTTTGGCTCACAACTTTTGGCTTTCAAAGATGAAAGGAAGTTAACATGTAAGGATAGGACATTGATAGACTTGCTTCAACCCTTTTTCACTTCATGCAATCTTTCTACCCTTGGTATTCTTGAAAGATGGATGATGAAGGTTTAGGTGAAATGAGTGGATTTAAACTCAAGAGAAATCACCAAGTATATGAGGTTATGGAAGTGTTTGATGAATGATAACCTATCTAGGGTTTCTACCTTGAAGAATCACTTGAATCATGCATGAAACTTAGAAGGAAATGAGCAAAGGATGGTGTGGTTTTGGTGTGTGATATCCCACAGCAAAAGGGAGGGGGAAGGGGCTTTATATAGCCTTGAGGAGGTTACTAATGTTGACTAGTCCAACCTTGGAGAGCAAGGTGAACACTTGTAATGATCCTAGAGCACAAGTAAGGAGATTAAGCCACACAAGGGGTGACTCCCCCCCCTAAGTCGGTTTCAAGACCTTGGAGAACAAGGGTTGGACTTTGGATGATATTATCCAAGATATCTAGTGTGTTTTGACTCCGAAAACTGCAAACCGTAAGTTGTTACGCCTCAAAACGTAAAACCGGGTGTCGTAAAATTATGGAATTTGAAAGTATTGATAAACATGTCAATAAGTTCCATAATAAAATATAAAATGAGTGGTAGGTTCCATTTGGGTGTAAAACCCTGCTAAAAACTGGAAACACGGGTCTAAAACGCGTAATTCGCGTAAAACGCTGAATATTGCGTAAAATTGAGAAAAGTAAAATGTTACTTTTCTAATGTTATAAAAATGATTTAAAATGACTTATAATGTCTAGACTGGGCTCAGTCTAGTGTCGGTTGGTATTAAATGTCTTTTAGACATCAAACCGTAAGCCTAAAAATCACGAAATGACTTATAACATCAAGGGATGATTTTTGGTCAATGGAGGAGGGAAAAATATGTTGACTTTTCAAATTGTGTTAGAAACGTGTTTTGTGGTCTAACGGTTAATCGCCCATTCGGTTAAGCGTGCTTATGTGAGAGTAGTACCGACATGGGTGACCTGCTGGGAAGTCTTTGGTCATTTTTTCTCAGTCACGATTAATTCTCAAATAAATCATGAGTGTGTCAAACATTTTTCGGATGCGGGGTCACCTGACGGGATCGAATTTCGTTGTGCGTAGAATTTCTGAATGACGTTTTACCCTAAAACGTGTAATGTCGTGTAATTCCTTAATAACTTTCACGAAAATGATCTGACGAATGTCAAACATTTAATTTGCCATGGAAATGATTTATCACTTGAGAATATCAAATAAAAATCAACTTTCGGGAAAGTTTCGGGAAAAATGAATAGTAAAAGTGAATAGTGAAATTTTTCCGGGAATGGTAATTAACCTGAAATTGCGAATTGTTACAGTCTCTACCCCTTACGGGGAACTTCGTCCCGAAGTTCTATGTGTGTCATATGTTGGAGTGGTGTCGATAAAGATGTGTGGTTACTTATGAGGACCAAAGTCTGGGATTTCCGGTAATTTAATTTGATTTGTCATTTCAGTGTATGGTGTATGATGAGGCTTCCTTTTATATAGGAAAGGTATGGTAATAGTCGAATATCAAAGGAATTTGATATAGCAGTCGAATATTAATAGGAATCGATATAGTAGTTGAATATCAAATAGAACTTGATATAGTTAAATATCAAAATGGAAATTGATATAGTTGTCAAGTATCAATAGCAATTGATATAACAGTTGAACAACAATAGCAATTTACATAGGAATCCAATAAATGGAAATTGATATAAGAATCGAATCATGGAATAAGCGTTGAACATGTGGTTGGACCAAGTCCTGTTTGAATTGTACGGCTGCCCATGCATATGGCTACATGGCTTCACTATAAGTTTGGTATGACTGCCCATGCATATGGTTACATGGCCCCGTAATGAGTTTGGTACGACTGCACATGCATATGGTTACATGGCCTCGCAACGAGTTTGTTTGTTATTGCACTATCATTATGAAAACCAAAATGTAAACCTCGTACTTATGGAAATTGGGATAGTCGTTGCAATCATAGCCTTGTAGGTAATCGGTTGTTGTACCTAGTGTTTATGTCATGGTTTGAAGCGATGTCGGTGAAAAGATAGGATTTCTTGTGGCGAATAAAATGTAGGTATCATGCCATACCCGAGCAATGTAATGTAGGTATCAAGCCATACCCGAGCAATGTAATGTCGGTATCAAGCCATACCCGAGCAATGTAATATAGGTATCAAGCCATACCCGAGCAATGTAATGTAGGTATCAAGCCATACCCGAGCAATGTAATGTAGGTTGACTTCATACTTATGTTATTTCGGATATAATTAAGCCCACTTGTTTATAATTCTTTATTTACATAGAGAGGCATCCCAAACAATGTAACTAAAGGAATATAAACGTATGGTTCGATGATTTATAATTTCTTTATTTAAATGAAAAGGCATCCCAATCCATTCAAATAAGGATATTATAAATCATCCTACTCAAGAATTCCCGACACAACATTCATACTTAGCCGGTGAGTTACAAGGTAGTGTATTACGAGATGATACTGGTGTTCCAAAGGTACAAGATGAATATTCAAACTTGTAAAGCTGATGAGGGTACTTGTGGTGTAACTAAGGATGATTTGAGCTTTACAAGTGCATCAAGATCTGTTAATGAGCTTGTGTTTGTAACGGTTGTGAAGATAATGATGTGATATGTTAATGAACAAAAGTGTGTAGTGTATGCTTAACATTAATACTCTTAGGTATCGATGTTGAGTTTGCTTTAAAAGTCTTAAGAGATTTTAAAAGTTTATGATGGAATGGTATCCTAAACAGGATGGTACTTCTACAGGATGAAGAGAATAATTGATAACTATCCCAAGATAGTAGTTCGGATTATCTCATAAATGAAAAATTTCAAGAATGAAATTAGGTAACACAAATAAGGTGTTAAGATTTCGCTGAGTGGTAAGACATTATCGTGTCTCTAGATTGTTTTAATGTATTCTGGTGGTTTATCGAGTTCATGTAGGAAATCAACCTAAACATAACCCTAGTACAACTACTCTCAGTATTTGGAAATTTTAAGTCGAATATAGTTAGTCAGACTATATTCCACTGTCCCTAGGTTAAATATAGGTGACTAGTCTATATTTAGCCAAGGTTCGATAAAATTTTCAAATACCTAAACTAGGTATACTTTTGATATGTCCGTTGCTTTCGGGAAACTGTCCACTAAACAAAGGCGATGTCAAACCCTTAAGTTGCAAGTCCCGTCCATACAAGACTTGTAATGTATGTTTTCATATTCCATTGCATAGAAGGTAGTAAGGGTAGATACGTATGGAAAGGAAGTTTTAAGTAGTTCTAAAATAGAACATACTTGGTCAGGATCACGAACTTTTAATAATGAAGGTTTCATCAGAAAACCTTAATGAATGTAGAGAAAGTTCAGCTTTTGTCGATGATGGATTAGTTTGTCCTTTAGAAATCTCATATTTCTTGTTTTGAAATCGATAGATTGTGACGGGTTTTTGATATCATAAGAAATGATATTGATGATGTGATGGAATAATTCTAGAGACCATTTGCACAAAACACAATGTCTCGGAAGTAGGTTAGACCATTGTGCAATTCACAATGTCTGGGAAGTAGGTTAGGTCATTGTGTGACTCAAAACATTTGAGAAATGATTAAGACCATTGTATCATACAATGTCTTGGAAAATGAATGAGACCATTGTATCTCACAATGTCTTGGAAAATGAATGAGACCATTGTATCTCACAATGTCTTAGAAAATGAATGAGACCATTGTATCTCACAATGTCTTGGAAAATGAATGTTGGAGTAGGAACATGATTGGGAGAGTGTGGCTGTGCCGAAATGCCTTAGAATAGGCATACACAGATATGTTTAGTCCATTGTTTAGATAAATGATTGAAAATAAACCGAGTTTATATATCAATATTCTAATATGTTCATGTAGCATAAAATGCCTAGTGTGTATATATCAATATACTTATATGTGTTCATGTAGCATAAAATGCTTAGTGTGTATATATCAATATACTTATACGTGTTCATGTAGCATAAAATGCTTACGGGGAAATGCTCAATTATGTTTAGGGTACATATATCAATATGCAATTATGTTTGTGTAGCACAAAAATGTCTACGGGGAAATGCTCAAAATGGGTATATATGAATATACTAATATGTTTGTGAAGCATAACATGCTTACTAAGTCCATAATCGTCTGGAGGATGGAAGACACGGAGAGCGGAAGGCTATAAAATGTTTTTGCTTGTACATGTGTGGTTATAGTTTAGGTCTCAATTAGACCCGTTTCTCTATAACCATGGCTCTGGTACCAATCTGTAACACCCCCAATTCATGGATGCAGCGGAATTCAAACTGGGTGTTACTCGATGGCACAATAGTCACAATGATAGAAAACGAACTCCAATTGAGTCGTTTTGAAAAGGTTTATCATTCAAATTATATAAATATCAGAGATTACAAAATGAGGTCCCAATTGGTTCCATGTTTACAATGTATAATAAATGAGTTTTGAATGATAATAAAATTTATAGCCCTCTTGAGTATCCGTGTCCTTCCGTGCCATCCTTGATCGTCATGAACCTGAAATACATGCTTGAGAGGTCAACACAAAGGTTGAGTGATATTCATAGAGTTTGTTAAATCGATTGAACACAATATGTTGGTAGTGTGAGTTATAGGCTCACACCAATGTTTGGAAAACAAAACAGGTAGGCTACGTTATTATACGCCCGGAACATGTATTATACACTAAGCTTATGACACCATAACGTTAACGTGTACCAATATCGATCGGCAGATTTATCCCGGTAGGTACTTTGCTAACATACCTAAATCTCAAATATTATTGCATTTGTTTGAACTTAGTCAATACAAATGGGATTCGTCAATCCCAATAGGCCTATTAATAATATTCGCGCTCACTATTGCTAGTGACTAAATGGTTCATAATAAAGGATCTCGGTTTAGCAAGGTTGGTACTTAGTGATAATAAAACAATCAGGTAAGCATACAATTTAAAAACATTGTGCTCGGTTATAAATAGCATGTATTCCCCCCAAGGGTTTATAAAACATTGAAGTAATGTAAAGTGGGGCTATGAACTCACCTTAAGTAAGATAGCAAGTAATGAAGGTAATGGTCGGATCGTGTAGGTTTCTACGAGCAACCTATAATAGAATGTCGCGACTTAGGATCGGAGTAAAGAATATGAAGTAGTGCCTATATATATATATATATATATATATATCTTGCATTTAGTCCATGATGTGGTATGTTGTATAATGTAAGTCTTTGAAAGAAATGATTCATGAAACATGTATGTTTTGTATATCGTTCACTACCGTTCGGGCCGACATAATTCAGAAGTCATGTTAGTAAGCGTTCGAGGAGCCAGGACACTTTAACTCGTAAATCCACAACTCAACTCGACGGCTTACATAATGAACTCCTCACATGAGGCTCCCTACTATTGTAGTAGTTGATGAAATTTATAGATATAAGTTTTGATCCGAAAAGTTACATGTCCGATACTTGAATAAACTTAGGAAAGTTTATTTGTACATGAAGATTGTTATTAGGGGTAGTTTCATAAGTCTTGAATGACCATTTTCTCTTGGTAAAATCTCATGGTTTCCTTTTAGATGAAGTAGATCCAAATTGTATGTTCAAGTTCTCGTCAACTCTTTGTTTCATGTTTACGCCTATGAAAGTTGGTATGGTCATTTCGTCATGGCCTAGCCATGACCTTTGGTCCTTGTTCCAAGGTCATGAGACTCAACCTTGGTTCTAGTCATGTTTGTGGTCTTGATTATAGGTCATAAGACCTCTTGTTCCTTTCAAAGTATAACCATAATCTAGTGACTTTCGCCTAAAAATGGGCTGTTTAGAATTTGAAGAATTTTATCACTCGGAAAGCGTTTTTAGGGCTCGAGCTTCTTTGTTCCTGAACGAAAACGTCGTTTCGGACAACTTTCGTGTTTTAACTTTTTGATGAATCGGAGCAGAAGTGGGACTTTCAAAACCCAAATTTGATCAGGAAGCTATTTGGCAGTTTTGCCGGAAATCTTTGGTAATTTCAAATCGCCATAACTTTTGACTCGTATACTCGTTTTGGGTGGTTCAAATTGCTATGGTTTCCTTGTTAGGTCCTCTACCACAATATGTAATAATCAAATATCATATTTTTACCATTTTGGTCGTGGTTTTCCAAGAAAGTCACTAGTTTGCTTGTTTTAGTAACTTGTTGTAACAATCAATAACAATAACTTGTTTTGGTCATTTTTATACATCATGGACATGATAACAAGACAATATATAGCACAAATAATATGTAAATAACATGAACATGATTATTTAACAAGAATCAAGTTAGGGTTTGGCTCACAACTTTTGGCTTTCAAAGATGAAAGGAAGTTAACATGTAAGGATAGGACATTGATAGACTTGCTTCAACCCTTTTTCACTTCATGCAATCTTTCTACCCTTGGTATTCTTGAAAGATGGATGATGAAGGTTTAGGTGAAATGAGTGGATTTAAACTCAAGAGAAATCACCAAGTATATGAGGTTATGGAAGTGTTTGATGAATGATAACCTATCTAGGGTTTCTACCTTGAAGAATCACTTGAATCATGCATGAAACTTAGAAGGAAATGAGCAAAGGATGGTGTGGTTTTGGTGTGTGATATCCCACAGCAAAAGGGAGGGGGAAGGGGCTTTATATAGCCTTGAGGAGGTTACTAATGTTGACTAGTCCAACCTTGGAGAGCAAGGTGAACACTTGTAATGATCCTAGAGCACAAGTAAGGAGATTAAGCCACACAAGGGGTGACTCCCCCCCCTAAGTCAGTTTCAAGACCTTGGAGAACAAGGGTTGGACTTTGGATGATATTATCCAAGATATCTAGTGTGTTTTGACTCCGAAAACTGCAAACCGTAAGTTGTTACGCCTCAAAACGTAAAACCGGGTGTCGTAAAATTATGGAATTTGAAAGTATTGATAAACATGTCAATAAGTTCCATAATAAAATATAAAATGAGTGGTAGGTTCCATTTGGGTGTAAAACCCTGCTAAAAACTGGAAACACGGGTCTAAAACGCGTAATTCGCGTAAAACGCTGAATATTGCGTAAAATTGAGAAAAGTAAAATGTTACTTTTCTAATGTTATAAAAATGATTTAAAATGACTTATAATGTCTAGACTGGGCTCAGTCTAGTGTCGGTTGGTATTAAATGTCTTTTAGACATCAAACCGTAAGCCTAAAAATCACGAAATGACTTATAACATCAAGGGATGATTTTTGGTCAATGGAGGAGGGAAAAATATGTTGACTTTTCAAATTGTGTTAGAAACGTGTTTTGTGGTCTAACGGTTAATCGCCCATTCGGTTAAGCGTGCTTATGTGAGAGTAGTACCGACATGGGTGACCTGCTGGGAAGTCTTTGGTCATTTTTTCTCAGTCACGATTAATTCTCAAATAAATCATGAGTGTGTCAAACATTTTTCGGATGCGGGGTCACCTGACGGGATCGAATTTCGTTGTGCGTAGAATTTCTGAATGACGTTTTACCCTAAAACGTGTAATGTCGTGTAATTCCTTAATAACTTTCACGAAAATGATCTGACGAATGTCAAACATTTAATTTGCCATGGAAATGATTTATCACTTGAGAATATCAAATAAAAATCAACTTTCGGGAAAGTTTCGGGAAAAATGAATAGTAAAAGTGAATAGTGAAATTTTTCCGGGAATGGTAATTAACCTGAAATTGCGAATTGTTACACCCGAGCCATTTCTGTTTCCCTACCTATGGAGGTACCATGGGCGTGTCTGTGATGCACAACTGGCATGACTAGTGTGTGGCCCTAGTGATTTGGCTACACCGTCCCCTTTCTGTTATATTATGTGCACACTTATGATATGATTTATTATGGCCAATTTGATTTCTGTGGGGGCGTATGGATGCATCCTAGATCTGATCTGTTTAGTGGATTTAACTATGATTATGTTTATGATATCTGTCTGGTGACTGGTACTGTGTGCTATACATGCCTTTCACAACTTCTGGGAGCTGATCACTCCACTTTATGATACATGAGGACACCCCTCATATTATCTGGTTGCCTGAGAGGTATCCCCTCTGATTATGAGATTATGATATTGACGGCTTATATGATATGATATGATATGTTTCTGGGCTCGTGGTAGATGACTATCCTATTCTTTCATTTCTATTATTCATTTGTTTATTCCTTATGATATTCCCCACTGCACTATGTTTCAGTTCTATTTCATTATCGTTGCTTTGTTTATGTATCTGTTCACTGGGCTTTTTAAGCTCAGCCGCATTTCCTTTTTCCTGCGGCAGGTATCTAAGCTAGGAGCTGGGCTTTTGCTATGGGATGAGAGTTAGAGCTTGTGTTGGAGCTTTTACCTTAGATGACCACCTTATGTTATGACTTTGGATTTGGATTATGTTCTTATTTCCTTTGGATTATTTTCTTCATCATTGAACTTATGTACTTTGACTTAAGCTGTGTTGGCTTGGTCTTTCTTATTGAATTATGTTTAAGACTTCCGCTGTGTATGATATTATGTATGTATGCTTTGATACGTCACCATTCTTGTGGCACTTCTACCCTTGTCGGGTTGGGGTGTTACATTTATCAAGTCAATGATAAATTTTGCACTCTTATAATAGGTGATTTGCCAATTCCTATTTTTGTTCAAATATAGTGTATCACGACTAATATGACTAACCATATGCATATGGCATTCCGTCAAGTATTAGTGGGATATATAGAAGGTCAATCTTTAACAGGTTTCGAAGCTGTTCACTATATTCGCCCTCACATAACAGTGATTAATAGCTCATGGTTGAGGGACTTTATGGCGATGAAGGTAACTTAGGCAATATCAAGGTAATAATGGAATCATTCAGGATACTATAGTATAGTCAAGTATCATGCCACAGTAATCAATTTGAGAACATTATCATCTGACTATCAGTATTTCAGTTAAGTATTTCGCCAGTAACATACATATATCACATGCCACAATAATCAAATTGGAAACATTATCATCTGAGTATCAGTATTTCAGTTAAGTAATTCGCCAATAACATATATATATCACATCATAATTCATAAATTTCATCAGGTAATTATTAATAAAGAAATTGATTCGAATCATGTAATTTATTCATATACTTATAAAGTAATCAAAGTATATGTAAGCATGTATCTCCCCCAATGAGTTAAAAACAAGTATTGGAAATGGGGCTATGACTCACCTTGATTGATGTTGGGATGATGAAAAGTAAAGTAGGATGAGATTATGAGAATGATTATGGAAACGTCTTTGATACGGAACCTGATAAATAAATTTATCTGAGAATCTAACCAAATACTATTTGGTAAACGAATAACGATAAATCGTTAAGATGAAAAGATGATATGCGAATGAAATTATTATGTTTATAATAATATGGTGAGATATGCTATTATTTCTAAAGTTTTCCTTTCTTAAACATGACGAAAATAGTACGTAAAGATAATTAGCTAAAATATCGTTATATATATTATTAACGTAAAATAACTAATATATATATATATATATATATATATATATATATATATATATATATATATATATATATATATATATATATATATATATATATATATATATATATATAATGTAATAAAAATGCATGTGACGTGATTGGTGACGTAAAATAGAAAATAAAATAAGAATGTAAAATATAATATGTTGATCCTTGTCCTTTTCCAGTTTTTACACTTTTTATACTAACGGCGTTAGCATTACACCGTTAGTCCTTTTTATATATATTTTATAATTATAGTCCACTACATGTCCGATATTACAATCTAAGCTTGGAAATTAATAATATGTCATTTTATAATCTATAGTTTCTGTTTTTACTGTTCCAGTCCTTAGTTTTAACAGATTGGCAGTTTTAGTCCTTCTAGGCGTTGTCGCGTTACATTTTTAGTTCAAACGTTCAAAAATTATGGGAAAAATTATATTAAATTTTCTGGAGCTTCTTGAAGCTTGTTAAAACTTGTTTCAACTGCTTATTGGCAAAAATAGCTTATTTTTCAATAAATGGGCTTTAACGAGCTAAATTAAAGGCCCCGTTAATGTTTAACGATCCGTGAGCGTTGAGACAAGTTGGGCTTATCCCTAGACTCATTTTTAAAGTTATAAAATCATATCAAAAGAGCTTTTTGGTCCAGCTTATACAGAGTGCTTATTTTCAGCTTATTGGGCTTTTCAGTCCATTAAGCTTTTTATAACTAGTTTTGAAAATGGATTTAATCACTTTACTTTGGCCAATTTAAAGGGTCTAAACGAGCTTATCATTACAAAGCATAAACATGAAACTCTTAGTTTGTAGCAAGGAGAATTAGGTTGTGCAAAAATATAGATATGTTGTTAAGCGAATTTGAGTTTTACATGGCCATTTTAGTCACGATCTGGGACTATTTTCTGGGTAAAAAGACTTAGAAAAATTCTAAGTGTTGATGGTATATACGAGTTGGTCGATTTACTTTGGTCATTTTAGAAGGTCGAGATATGATTATTTTTACAAGTTATCTATATGAAAGTTGTAGCTAGTCATGACGTCTATTAGATGGTGTAAAAATATATCATGCTCGTTAAGTAAAATTTCAAGATACACGATTGTTTTATGGAACGTTTTTATATATGAAAAGACTTAGAAATATTTATAAGTATTTAGAGTTTTTGTATTTGATTGATACAAGGTTAAAAATAGTGTTGAACGATGCATGAAACAATAATATAAATGTGAAGTGAGTGTGTATCGTGATTCCTAGGCCTTCCACAAGGGAGGCAATCACGTTTTTGTGTTCTATTTGTTAACATGTGATACGTAAAATAAATAGAAACTATATACGTTCGAAAACAATAAATATGTGATGCATGGTGAATTATATACGTATAAAATGAACTCGAAATGATATGAAATGACTTACAACACCTCTAGGGTGGTAGAGAGTCGAGAGTGATGAAGAAAAACACAAGAAAATCCCTCGTTTAGCTTATAACCCAAGTAACGAATTATATGATAAATTCGATCCTATTCGTTTGCTTTCAAACTTGCGAATGAATTATTCCTGGTCTTTCAGAGATGGTTTTGAGAGTATAAGGGAATTACTATGAGTGTTTTAAGTGCAAGAAGAAAGGTGATGAAGATGAAGTAGATATAGGAAGTTATTTTGTATACGTATTGTTTTCATTAATTCACAAAACTAGCTACTAGCCAATGTCAGTGAAATGAGAGACATATTAGATATTTACGAATATAATAAGAATGTGTGAAAGCATGAAATAAGGAAACTTGTCTTTGGAATTAATATATGTCGACAACTACATATATATGTACACAAATTGGAAAAATCGTGTAACCTTGGTATATAGGTGATGACACTTGATTAGAAACATGAAATCATGCTAGAAATATTATTAGAAACTCAAAGAAACAAACGGGATTTAAAACGGTTTAGTTTTGGATTAATTATATATCGATTGGGTTCGATTTTGGCCAAACACTTTGCCTCTAATAAACGTATCAAACGTTCGTCTTAGAAGCTCAAACTTGGCATACTAATTCTTTGGCGAGTAGACAATTAGGAGGTATAAAAATACATATATGTTGTGTTTAGAATTTGAAAGAAAACAGGGCGTTTTGGAGGGGGTCTGCTCGACTGGAAATGAAAATAAAAGGGAAGTTGGGCCCTTGGAGTGGGCTGGTGAACAGTGCGCAGAAAAAAAAAAAAAAAAAGGAGTTGGGCTGAGTTATTATTAAGGGCCCGTTTGGTTATAATTAATTTTAATTAGGATTAGTAACTTTTTAATATTTTGTTAAACATGTCGAGAATTTGTTTCGTCGTTTGGTGAATTCTGTAATAAGAAAATTTCAAATTTTCCCGTAAAAATGGTGATTAAAATAATGATAGAGATTAATATATAATTAAACGATTGTTAACTATATGGATTTTTGCGAGGTTTTACATGATGCTTCAGGCATGATCATGCATAATCAATTTTGATCAGATATCATAAATATAAAGAAGAACCAACTCGAAAAACTCGTCAATTTTAAGCAGGCTTATATCAGTGACAATGGAAGCGGTACCCGTAAAACGCCATGGCTGCAACCATATGGTCAACCCGCCAAGCTTAGCTTTTCCGGCAAATTACACTTACCAAGACAAACAAAGCTTAGGTAACCATGTTTGCACACATATGTGGTGCGAACGAAAACAGCTAAGCCTAGGTCACCATGGTTGCAAACACAAATATGGAATGTGTTGCCGTCCTATGGCTGCAAATAAAATACACACCGTATCATCTTCACAGGATTTCAATAAATTAGGAACTAAAAAAAAAAAGTATAAAAACTTTTTAGTTATACCCATTATCATACACACTTTGAAAAAGTATAAAAACTTTTTAGTTATAAAAGTATAAAATCCACATAAAGTTGGAAAAAAAAATTTAACAAATCCATATAAAAAAAATTTAAAAAATCCATATACATAAAGCTGGAAAAAAAACCCCTAAAATTAGCAAAGAACGTAAATTAAAACATAACCCTAATTTTAGTCATACCCATTATCAAAAACACAAAAGATCACATAGGAATCACAAAACCGACAATCATTTTTTTTGTGGTCCTACTTCAGACATTTGTTATCTACAGTTGGCTAAGGTCGCAATCCTAAAACAACAATCCTAAGTTACTTGCATAAACCACCACAATAACCATAATAAGAATTCAACAAAGGCAAAAGTTAAACCTAACAGCAGAAATTAACGAACACTAAAAAAATAGGGGGAAAACACAATAAGAAGGGTATTTGCAACATGTATCGACTACAAATCAGTTACACAATTAAAAAAAAAAAGGCATAAAAGGAGATAAAAAATTCACACCTACAATAGACGATCTGAAAGAAACGTAAAGCCTTTTTTTTATGATAAATCGGCAGATCTAACCAAAGGGTAGATGATATAAACCAACTAACCTCAAAAAATGTGGCTAGGAATGTTTCCACAACTGTTGGAGGAACAAATGGCTAATCCAAGACCACAAAAGGAATAAAATATTTCCTCTACTGTTCATTCGACAGTAAACCTCCTCACAAAACACTGTAGATCCCCGAATGTTAGTCGGGTCGGAGCCAGTCGCCGGTGCATGGTTCATCGGAGGCGGATCACAAAAAGATAGAGAGTGTGTGAGTAGGTGTCTACAGTTCGGGTCATAAGGTAAGGTACCAAATTCCCTTTGGGTCTTTTATGGGGCGGGTTGCCAAAACATAATGGGTTAGCAATCCCGGTTGTTAGTATATTGGTATAATAATAACACATAAATATAAAATATATTAATCTGGCCCAATACTTTTTATTTATATAAACATTTAATCCGGCCCGAATAAATATGTTGTTGACATAAAAAGGAAATATGACTGTTTTTGCAAGGCCCAATCCATATCAATGCCAACAAATAAACATATTCACAGCATGTTAAAACCAAATTTGCAAATTACCATAGTCTCTATAGCATGTGTTTTTTTTTTGTACAAATTTACAAACACATGTATTCAGTATTTATTCGTTTGTCTATTTATTTTATCTAAAAATTATTAAAACCATTAAACCTCATGTTAAACATTTATATTTTAAAACAAATTTTATTAAATTCTACTTAGCTTTTCAAAGTTCCCTCATTATTATTTCGTTTAAACATATTCAATCGGCAAGAGAAGCAGGAGTGTTGCACGCATGGTTGACGACGAGGAAAAACAAACAAAGTATGTAACCTTTCAAATATTTATACATTCGAATTAGTTTTGCTGCAACAGTTTATATATACGAATTAACAATATGTATTCAATTTTAGGAAAACACGAATTGGAGAAGGATCTTCAACCGGCAAACAATCAGTTAATGGTACATTTAAAACACTTATGCATTCTTTTTAATGTATGCATGCTTGTATTTATTATATGAGGTGGTTTTTTTTTTTTTTAAATAATTATAATGATGTATTTTTAATTCCTTTTGATGTCACACTCTTTGTTTCAAATATTAGTGGAAAATGTTTATGTTTGACGTCTATTTAATCTTTCTTTCGTTAGTGTTATGCATCAATTTTTTGATACATTTATGTTAATACTTCATTATGTTGTTAACACATAAAGTTAAAACAATTTATCCAGCCCAATAGGTTTTATTATTAACATCGTTTAATTCAACCCAATCAAATATGTTCTTGACATAAAAATCATGTAATAGTGTTGTTGCAGGCCCAATCCATTTCACTACAACAAATAAACACATTCTCTATATATACTATTTGCGTTGACACCGACCAACTTTGTGATTAAAAAACTGTTATTTTCTGGGCCTTGCAGTGGGCTTATTTTGCTCCGTTTTCCAGGCCCGTTTGCGAATACTAAATTGGTTTTATTTTTTGTTTTAACGTTTGTAAGATAACGTTTCGTTTCTTTCAACGAATTTGCATAAACTTTTGACGACTTTTTTGTTTCTCAAAGCTTTCGATCAACTTTGACCGCCGCTTTCCAGCAGCAGTTAACATCTTCTTCAACCTGTTTTGTTAGTTAGTTGTGCAAGTGGAAGATACAAAGAAGAAAGTAAACAAATCCATGGGAAGGAGGGAAGACAGATGAGTAATAAAAATCGTTACTTTTAAATACCCTTTCATTACTTTAATCGGTTTATGGTTTTTATGATTTGGGTTGTCTTTAACTGATTAGCTGATGTGTTTTTATTTATAGGTTTTGATTATAGGTCGGTGAAATTGACTGCAAGGCCTTTTTAGGAGTTCAAGTTGCACATATGTTGTTCCATATTTTATACATCATAATTTTTTGGGTGAATTTTTAGAATATTGTATTGGGTTTTCATTTGTTGATGATTTTAGGGGTTGTAACCATTCGTGGTGTTAAATTGTATGATTGGTGAATGAGGATGCTGGGGTGGGTGCTGTTGTGTTCTCGGAAGAGTATGCTAAGGTAGATGGTCCCGTTGGTCTACGACTTACCGAGCGCGAGCCTGTTGTGGTAAGGTGATTACGATGATGCTACTTAGTTTCACAGTTTATGAAGTAACCACAGTTTCCTGCACTCTTAATGTTTGGTTTCAAGGGTGCAGACTCTTGGTGACAAGCATTCTCAGGCGCACTTGACATCTCACTAGAAGTGATTCTGATAATTGGTATGTATTAATTTTTAACTCAATCCATTCTTTTTACTAACAAAGAAACTAAAATCTGACTTAATAGAAAGGACACATTGTAGCGACGTTGGTAAGTGGCCGGAAATCCATTTGAAGGTTTCAGTTTTATATTTAATTGTAGGGTTCAATAATTCATCATCATTTTTTTACGCCGTTTTATAACAGGGGAGGTCAGGAGTTCCATGGGCTTTGTGTTGAAACAAAAGTTGCGAAGGAGATGGGCTAGGTTCAAGGTATTTTTTGTTTGTGAATTGATACTATTGTGTGTTTTGTATTATATGAAGTTTTGGAATCAAGCCGCGTTTATTTTTTCATGTTTAGTTGAATTGTGTTACCGGTATATGTTTAATTGATTAATTTTAGCATGTGTATGCAGGGTTGGTGTATATGGAGATTTGGAAGAAGGATGAAGGTGTAAAGATGTATGAATATGCTACTGAACTTGGTGATCCTGCTAACCAACGTAACTTCAGGATCTCTTATCTTCAAGGTAGGTACAACTGCAAACTGATTTATAAAGTTTTTAATCAATGGGGTCATGGGTTTTATGACAAGCACATTACAAAGAACTGAAGACAATGAATCTTTATGGGCGGATAGAGGTATCATGTTATGCACCGTAGACAATTACTGATTACTTTTGTAATTCTTCAAAAAAGTTTCATGGTTGTTTAATCTCAGTTGAATTGATTCAGCTTGGGGGTGTTTGTTTAAGCTTATATGTGGCGATAGGCCAGTACATTAGGATAGTTAAATTTCATTTAAAAATCGTTCATTCTTATATGTCAAATAGATGTCCGTGTTGTAGATAGTCGTTGTGGTTTCCAATTCGGTTTTGAAGAAGCAGAACATGGTTGAGGACGTTGACGGGGACATGTCAAAAGTTATAGAATTTTAAGAACTTAGTTTTGTCACAGTAACAATTACTAAGGGTGAAAGAAACCGTGTTATTGCATTGTATTTTGAAAGATTAAAATCGGTCTGTCAGGAGAATAGGGTATAAACGATGGGAAATTATTGCCAACTCAACTCTTTCGGGTAGCAGTATCACAAGTAGCAAATACAGGAATGTATATGCTAATACGAAAAACAAAGGTTGCAAACTTCATATGATGAACGGGTATGTTGCATAGAATTTATGTTTTTGCTCCTTTTGTTATAGATGAGAGGATGAATGTTCGTACTTTGGTTGGTGTCTTCTAAGATATTAATGCAGATAAATTAAACATGCCATGAGCAACATTGTTGCCATAAAATCTCAATTGAATTTCATTTTCACTTTTGCATCTACTTCATATTTGCAATAAATTAATTTCAATCTCTAAGATACAAGCTTCATTGTGATATTATTGGTTACTAACTATGCTATGGTATTGTTGTGTCTTTGGTTTGCAGGAACATACTTACAGAAAAAAAAGGCCCCAAAAAAGAGTGTATTGCACAAGTGAAGAACATGGGCATATGTTGTGTTATTGGTTCTTATTCATCTTTGTATTGCACAAAGATCATGTAGTGGTTTTATATTTGTAAATGCACAAGATCTAAACATTTTGTCCAAAAGTTTTTCTGTACGACAATGTTATTACAAAGGGAGGATTGATAAACCAATTTTTGTGTGTACAAATTGCATGTTTGAAAAGTTACTTTTCAGATATTGTTAATCCGTTTATGGATAAACGGCACACGATCTAAATCAGAATTAATGCCTAAAAGACCCGCCGCAACGCGGCGGGCGCCATAACCTTGTTAACACCAAATTACAATCATTACATTTTTTGAATTAAAAATTCCTCAAAACAAATTTGAAAAAACAAAAGGGTTATTTCACTTGTGGGTTATTGTACTTTTGAAAAATGTTCAATTAGGTCATTATACAATTTTTTTTGTTTGTTAAGGTCATTATATTAAAGTTTTTATACTTTTAAAAAATATTTATTTAAGTTATTATAATATGTTTATGCTTATTTAGGTCAATAAACATTTCAAAATATGTTATTCAAGTCATCAAAATTGTTAAAATGTAGTATTCAAAAGTAATTTACATACTTTTTGCATTTATATATTCATTTTTCTACTTGTTTTTAGATGTTTAATGTATTTTGTTTTAAAGTATGTATCTTTATTAATTACAATGGACACATATTTAAACATAATGTGTGCGTATATCATATCAAAATAGTTTTTAAGCTAAATAGGTCTATCAAATTTTTATATTTATAAATGTACACTTTTGATGTCGTTCAAATGTGACTCGCCTTTTACGTCCCTTGGTATGAAATTTAGTTTAGCAAAGTTAAACATGTCAATCACCATTCAAATAACATCATTTAACTTTGCTAAATTAAATTTCATACTAAGGGATGTAAAAGGCTAGTAATCTCATTCGAACGAATTGAAATCAAAAGTGTACATTTATAAATATTAAAATTTGATAACCTATTTAGCTTAAAAACTATTTCGAGTTGATACACGCACACATTATATTGAAATATGGGTCTAATAAATAAAAATACATAATTTAAAACAAAATACATTAAACATCTAAAAACAAGCAAAAAATGAATAAATAAATGCAAAAAGCATGTAAATTACTTTTGAATACTATATTTTGACAATTTTGATGACTTATAACATATTTTGAAATGTTTATTGACTTAAATAAGCAGAAAAATATTATAATAACTCAAGTAAATATTCTTTTAAAAGTATATTGACTCAAAAGTATAAAAGCTTTAGTATGATGATCTTAACAAACAAAAAAGTTGTACAATGAACTAATTGAACATTTTTAAAAAGTACAATAACCCTTAAGGGCAATAACCCTTAATAATTCATGTTTTATTTTCAATATGTTTTATTTTAATTATTCAGTGTTAAATATGGATAGAGAAATTTGATCGAGTTTACTATATTTACTCTTAATTTATTTTATTACTACTACAAAGACATTAATCAATTAATTAAAAATAAACTATCATTATAAAAAAAATAAAAGGAAAAAAACAATAATAATAATAATGTTTTTTCTTATTTGAATCGTCCTAAATCAAGGATTCAAGGGTGGCAAGTGTGTGACAATTATTCCTTATTTTTTTTTTGACAGGTAAATTTCCAACTTAGGTTTACCACCCCGAAGACCAGGGCCCTAACCACCATTCTGACCAGACTATGTTGTCTTAACCGGGTCCACGCTGGTGTACAGAATGTGGCTCTACGGTGTCGCGAGGAAACCGTGCCGCCTCTACACAGATTTTACCCTGCTAGAGAAACGGTCGGATAAAACCCCGACGCTGCTCGGATTCGAACCTCGGTCTACTGACCCAAGGCTCGAATCTTCATCGCATTGGATATATCTCCGGAACAAATGATCTGGCAAATGGCCCACAAATGAGGACTTCCCGGGTGGTCACCCACCCGGTACTACTCCCATTTGTGTGTGCTTAACTTAATAAGCCCCACCCACTAGACCAATTGGCCATCGATATTATTCCTTATTTATTATGCATGTTACAGCCGGATATGATTGAGATATGAGATATCCATAGGCCATATATACAAAAATTGGTGCTTGCAACAGTGTACTATAAGAAAGCCAATAAGGTACGCAAGACTCTTATGTCATCCATCCACTGTCTGACACTCATTTGTTGGTACATGCACTTTCTAGATCCAATCCATCTTCCTGTTTTTCCAACATTCATTCTTTTTCTCTTTAAATTTTCAAAAAAAAAATTCTTTTTTTCTTTAATCCCAATTTCATTAACTTTCATTAAAGGTTTCACAGTCATTAAATCTCTAATGAGACAAATTATCCACACCTTATCATAAGGAAGGTATTCAATGATTGGGTGCATCGCTGATTTATACGGTATGCATCGCGGGTTGTACGGTTTGATCAAACTTTTCTGATATGACAACAAAAGGAAGGTATGTATAACAATTAGCAGGGAAGTGTAAGTTTCATTTTTATAAAAGCCAAACAAGATTTGTTACACAAATATATGGGACAATGTACATTATTATGCAGGACAAGATTCTATATTATTTATTTTTATTTTATTTTATTTTATTTATTTATTTCTTTTGTAACGGCTTGTTAGTTGTTAGTGATTCAGGTAGTAGTTACATTCAATTGGGCAGTATGCTGATTTAGAACTCCGCTTGTACTTCCTCCTATTCCACCTGAAAGGGTAAAAGTCTCGGGTGAGACTCGAACTTGAAACATCCCCTAGCCAAACCTCTCATCCCCAAGCCCCTAAGGAATCTTGGCAGCAAACTGAGCTAGCCCATTTGGTTTATGCAGGACAAGACATGTTTTTAAAATCTGTATATTTGACAATATTTTACATTACGTAAGATAAATTCATTTGTCTCACGTGCAGTGGCGGAATTTGAACTTATTATTATTATTATTTTTTTGATGCCGATTTTTTTTTTTTTTTTTTTTTTTTTTTTTGGGCAGAATCGGAGATTTGTTTGTAATCTCAACTAAATTACCCCTAAAACATATAATATTTACACTAGGTACCACAAATTTTATTTTATTTTATTTTATTTTTTTAGAGGGCGGGACCCTCCCCTGCCCCTACATAGTTCTGCCCCTGTGCTCACGTGCATCCCAGGAACCTCCCAGCTCCGCTCGTGGGGTGTGCAAAACTTTTCTGTTTTAGATTCTTTTAAGAAATATGTGTTTTGTTTGGTTAGGTCCTAAAGGTAGAGAAAATTGAACCAAATTGGTCTATGCTATTTTTAAGTGGAAATGTGATCGATTTTAGCAGGCTAGTGATTTACCATGCTTCATGGGTTTTCTGGGTAGTCTATGAAGTCCGGAATTTACCTGCAATAGTCATCAAAGATTGCTTGTTTCCCGTTACGTACCCAGAAATTAAGACAATTCCAAACATCTATCGTGGTTTCATATGTATCATAACAAGGTGGGTCTAAATTTGTTAGGATGTCAATTTCATTTGTTCTAATTGTTTAGGTCTGATCCATTTTCTTCGATATACGCATACATGTGGATCGTTAGATAAATATGCAATCTAAGATATGCACCTAGCGATTTGTATGGTCATAAAATTTAGATAGTATACTTTACATTTTGGCTGACCTCCTAAATATATGGTAACAACCAACAAGACTTGGCTGAAAAGGAAAAGTCAGACTTCACAATAAAAAAGAACTTGCTAAGATGAAATTTGTTCACAACTTCTCTTCGTATTTGGTTTGTTATTCGTATGTCCAGTACAAATTAGTTTCGTTGATAGTAAAATGAGTATATATGAATGTATAAAGCTTTCGAATAGTTCAAGAAAATCGTTGTTTCTATATGAATACAGATAGTCATTTACATAAGAATGTTACAAACATTTTTCGAAATGTTTTGGCCCCCCAATCAAGACGCCCAAGTACCACCGCTAGCCGTCATCATATTTTTATACTATCACACCTTTTTAAGAGTGCTAGGTGTAGGAAAAGACCGATAACACTTATTGGTGTGTCATTTGATCAGCACTAACACTTCCCAATAACATATCAATTACTAGTACTAAAATACCATCTCTAGTAATAAAACCAATAACACTTATTATCTTATTAGTGCATGTGTGTCTCACAAAAAACCCATGAAAAATACCCACTCACTCAAAATAATAATAATAATAACAGCTCGTTGGTTCAATGGCTGAGGGACGGATGGAGCACCAACGGCGCCGTCGTCGGTGTAGCAACAGCGGCGCCATTGATTAATTTGGAAGGCGAATGGCAGGTAACTGGTCTCCAGACCGTGCTCTCTAAGTGGAAAGATAAGATCATTAATATGCTCAGACGCTCAGTTGTTACAAATTAAGGTTTTGTTGTTAGAATATGATAAAGAGATGGCATTTACAGCCAACAGGCAGATATACGTACTTCGTGCTCGTGGCTTTGCTTTTACTGTTTTGCATGCAAATAATTTAGCATGGTACCTAATTGCAACAGGTAACCTTTGCAGCTCATACTCATTGATTGTCCGTGGATTATAGATAAATCATATACATATACGTACTAAGAATGGTCAGTGGTCAGTGATCATGTACCCGCCTGGCTTAATTAGTTACGAGACTTAATGTTTGTAAAGTGTAAACCGTGAAATAGTCACTTGAGGTTAAAAAAAAATAATAATAAAAATAATAAAAAAAATACCGCTAGCATGTGATGTTGATATAACCACATGCTCGTAGATAAAATTTAGCTGGTTTAGCGACAAGAAATTTAAAGACATTTACAATACTCAGCTTTAAACCTGATTTGTTGTATACTTCAATTCTATGCATAAATTCAGGCTAGGAAAATAGGTAGACACTAATAATTCTACACAAACGTTGTCCATGTGAACCCCTAATTAAATGAGTTGGTGACATCCTTGACTCAAAAATTTGTTACACTGCAAATTGACTAACTAGATTAATGAAGTTTGAAACCATCGTTATCATATACTCGAATTATATAGGAACCCTTTTTTACATAGAACAAAGTAACATACTACTTTTTACGTTGAAGAAACTAACTTAGTGACACATATAATTATACTAGACGAGTAACCGTGTATAGCAACGAGATTTTATAGCGGCAGATAGTTGTAGTAAAAAAGTTTATTGGTTATAAACGAAAAATAACTATGATCGACTCAGCCGGTTCCACCGGTTGAACCAGTTTCGGTGGAAAAAACGGGTCAAATTAAACCGATTTTTATAGTTTCGAAACCCGGTTAGACCCGCAGGGTGTGAAGTGACCCGGATCAACCCGGTTTCGAGATATATATACACTTCTTTTTTGTATCATTCCAAATATATATAAATTAGATTATTGTGGAAGACCGGGTTGACCCGATAGTCGAACCGGTTGAACCGGTTACCATGTGACTCGACCGGGTCGATTAGAGACCTGGTTTTCAAAACATTGATTAAACACTAACACTAATTAAAGTGAATGAAAATAAGATGGGTTATAAACGAAAATAAAAATAAAAGTTTATGATTTCTATAAATAGTTTACTTAATTTTTTCACTTTTCCACTCATGAGTGTTTTTTCTTTATAGTAAGAGGTATAGATAAAAGCTTAAAGCTAGTATCTTAACTACGTATAAAGCATGTAAGTACTTTCGTTTAATTCCTTAATCCATAAACTAATATAAGCAAGTTTGACAATTAAAAACACACGTTATAACTTTAAAAATTGAAAGAGTTAAAAACTTATTATAGGCAACACATTTAATATAGGCGACACATTTAATAAGAACTAATATCCATATAACATGAATTGAAAGTTAGGATTAATCTAACGCATAAAAAGCCATAATATTAACATTTATAGTCATAACAAGCGACACATTTAATAAGAACTAATATCCATATAACATGAATTGAAATTTACGATTAATCTAACACATAAAAAGGCATAATATTAACATTTATAGTTATAACAAGCGACACATTTAATAAGAACTAACATCCATATAACATGAATTGAAAGTTACCATTAATATAACGCATAAAAAGCCATAATATTAACATTTATAGTCATAACAAGCGACACATTTAATAAGAACTAACATCCATATAACATGAATTGAAAGTTACCATTAATATAACACATAAAAAGCCATAATATTAACATTTACAGTCATAACATGGAACAAATTAACATTATATTTATAACGATATAAATATTCATGTAAATTGATGAAAACATAGACCAACATGTATCATGAGTAAACACACTTTCATATACGAAGTCGACCAGCTACCTACATATTGAATTCGGGTTGTAAACATGAACATTTCGAACAACAAACTTTTTTTTTTTAACATGGGTTTCCGACTCGATATTGTGAGCTGACTAATCCCACAGCAACTACCCTTTTTGCATAGCCCGGAGTCGGCGCAAGTAAACCTCCGTGGCTAGAAGATACATAGCATGAACAAATAAACACAACCAAATTGTATTCATTCAAATGAAGATGAACACGTACCATATATAAGGCAATGACTTATGAATTTTTATATTTCTAACAAACTACCCGAAATCAAAGATATAATTTACGAATACACAAAATATTACGCAAAACACTTAATCTAAATCTCACTATAACTATCTGTCGTCAGAAAATCCTGTTGCTATGCATGAGTACTAGTCTAGTTGAAATAAAAAGTGAATTAAATAAAGCGATAATCATTTCAAAATGTTTTGAATTTGACACTATTATTTTCCGTATGCAATGAATTCCTTTTCACACCACTTGGCTATATAATGGTACATATAAAAGGAATAGTTAAATGTTTCATATTAATGGCATGTTTGGTGCGTGAATTTATCAAAGTTTATCATAGCATTAGCTTATTTTTTGTAAAAAAATAAGCTACCATTAAAAATAAGTCTTGTTTGGTTGATATATCTTGAAGGAGCATGTAAAAAAAATAAGCTACTAAATGGTATGCTAGTTAAACTAACATTAAAAAAAAAAAAAAAAAAAAAAAAAAAAAAAAAAAAAAAAAAAAAACCTCCAGCAAGCTGCTCCAGCGATCCGCTCTAGCTCCTTCTAGTGCCAAACACACTCAGTAGGACAAAAAGTTACGTTCATCACATAGGCTGTGTTTGAGAGGGGGCTTATGGGGGCTTAAACTTTTAAAATAAACCGGTTTATGAGGGATTATGAGGGATTTTAACTAGTTAATTTACTTAAATACCCTTAAAAATATAATGGATTATCACTCAAAAGCCGATTATATATCTGAACTTCCTTTGATGTATTTTTATACGATTTTTCATTAATAAGCTTTAGCTCCAACTAATTTGCCAAACAACTTTATAAAAATATAAACTCCATCTTTCGACTTATAATATAAGCCCCAGACCCAGCCCCAGCCTCAGCTCCAGTTTCAGCCCCAACTCCAGTCCCAGCTCTACCCCTATTCACCAAACATACTTATAAACGATTATTGTTTTTGCTACAGGTGTGTGTTGGAGGCACTAAAAATAAATAAATAAAACATCCCAAAGTAAATATCAAATAGAAATGTATTCTTTTCAGGGATAGTTATTTATTTATTAATGTAGAGTATCTAACTTGTCATATTTTCTAGTTCTATATAGCGAATACATTTTTTTGCAAGTTCAAGTAAACAACTTTTAAATTTCATCATTTTTGTATAGTTTTTACTCCACAACCGGTACCAGGTTATCTCATTTTTTTCAAAATTTTTTATTTCCTACATGGCATTCGCTTAGGATGATTATTCGCTACATATAAATAAAAAATGTGACAAGTTAATTATATTTATAAATGAAAAATGTGACAAGTTAGATATATATATAAATGGAAAAATTGGCCCAAAAAGATGATGACATGGATGGTAACTAGTTTCATTTGGCAAAACCGTTTGCGGGGGTAAAATAATACACCAAAGTGACAAGATTTAAAAGTTTAATACATGAATTTGCAAAACCTTTTATTCTTTATAGAAAACTGAAAAATATGACAAGTTACATACATTTTTATGTAATTCATTCGTTTTAAGACATGATGAAAATTATTTACGTAAATAATGTTATTCTTCAAGTATACTTATAAAAAATGTATTTGTTTTTATTCATAATAAATAACACCACTTATAAGTTTATACATCAAACACAAATTTAGAGTCCCTAAAATATTAGAGGCCATGGGCTTCACTTGGTCCACCCTCAAAGATGACCCATGCATTTTCTATAATGTGATTTGTGTGACTGGTATTCTCTCTCTCCACTAATGTGAGCTACGACGCCATCGGCTTACGAAACACCGACCAGAACCACGATTACTTAGTTTGAACACCATCGAACTGAAACAAGAACTGAACCAGTGAACCACTCCACTTTAAAACCACTGATCTAAACCATGATACACATAGGATACCGGGGCCCAACAGGTCCATTATGCTTTGATTAATATGTATCACAAAATATGAGTGACAACATACATTAAATGGCTTACCAACATTCACAAGAATATTAAAAAGTGCTGTTACAGCCGACATATTATTATTAACTATCCCCCTACTCAAAAGATGAGGTTTAGATTCCTTTTTGTTTTCTTGTATCTACACTTTTAGTCTAACCAACTTGACGATCATTCAGATATAGCTTACACTAGTAATAAGAGCATTAGGTATCATAACTCGGGTTAAACTTTCACTCATTAGCACATCAGCTTTAACATTTTCACCTTAATTATAAAAAAAACACCTCTTATCATAACTCAACCTTAACTAAAAAAAAACCACATTTTGTGCCCCATTTTTTTTTTCTTCTTTTCCATTTATAAAATACAAAATAACATTTTTTTAAGTTAACTAAAATTCACAATATTTATTTTTTTTACTTAAAAAAAAAAAAAAAAAAAAAACAAGGACTGAAAATGTCTAGTTTCTTCTTCCCTATAACACACACTGAAAACACACATGTACACACCTACAACACCAAAACACACACGTTATATAAACACACACACACCAAAACCCATTTAAAAAAAAATGCCCTTAACGCAACTTTAAGGGGTTAACGTAAGGGTTAAACTTTCACCTTAACGCGAGACAGCGGTGTGGTAACTCAAGCCTAACGTGCGTTAAAGATAGTCCATGTAGGTCTTAACGTAAGCCTTGGGTTAAGGTACCGTATGCTCTAACGGTGATTTTTAGGTCATCAGACCGTTTTATCATTTCAGCGCTATCTCAGCTTTTCTTTCTAAGACCAAACAGATAATCAAATACCCGTAACGATAATTTTACGGGTGACCCAACAACCAGTTTTTTTTTTTTTTTTTTTTTTTTTTTTAATTAAAATTTCATTAATAATGAAAAAATATTACATAATAATTTAAATAAAATAAAAAATACTACAATAAAATTAGTGTTCATTTGTTTGACGTCAAATATGTTCTACTAAATCGGATTTAATACTTTGATAGTTGGCAGTGCATATCTCTAATAACTAGGAACACTTATTCTTGTGCTCGTACGGGATCATCTTCATGATGTTGTTCCTCCGGATAAAGTCGGAGAGATGGTCTTCCATTTGTTTTTTAAAATCTTATTATGTAATATGATGCATGTGTACATCATATCAATTATTTTCTTAAAACTTTGCAACCGTGCGAAAGTATTTATTAGAGCTCACTTTCTTTTAGCACGTCAAACGCTCGTTTCATATTTGTTCCTGCTTATTCATGCGCTTGCTTATGACTTATTAACTTTGCATCATTCGACCCCGGTTGTGAAATGGACTTCATAAGAAGGGACAATTCCGGATATATACTATCAACGAGATAATATCCCCATATATAAGTTACGTCATTAGCCACAAAAGAAACATCTTGTACTTTCCCGTCTTTGAGATCGTTGAATATAGGCGATTGATGTATAAATTTGATGTCGTTGTTCGACCCGGCAACATCAAAGAACGCATGCCAAATACATAAGTCTTATGAGGCAACCGCTTCCAATATAATGAATGGATCTGACCCGAGATCACCCCTACAGAATTGAGCACGATATGCCTATGGCATTGAGCCCATGTCCAATTCGTACAGTCAATGCTTCCTACCATCCCAAGAAACCCACGTTTCTGCTCATGAAAAGCATAGAGTTTTTTGACATCGGTAATAGTAGGCCTTTGCAAAAACTCCTTTCCATATAAGTCCATAACCCCATTACAGAAAGCATTGAGACAATCATGGGAAGTTTTATCACTAGTTTGCATATATTCGTCTAGTGCATCAGGAACAATGTCGTATGCAAATTGACGAATTGCAAAGGTACACTTCATCAACGGGGAAATGCCAACTTTTCCCGTACAATCAATACGTTGTTGAAAATACGACACATTAACAGTCAATTCCTGAACAATGCGTGTGAAAAGTGATCGAGTCATTCAGTTGTGTTTACGGAATGTACGTGCGTCATGTCACACCCCCTAAATCGGGTCCAGCGGAAGCATACGTGTAGCTGGGGTGTAACTCAATCAGTAACACAACACAAGTACAAAAATGGTTTTCACTTTAAATATTTAGAATAAAATCGTTTAATCAAAATGTTGAATTTACATCGTTAAAAGTAGTGCGGAAGTAGGCCCTTAAAAGTAGTTTAAAACGGTCCCCATATAAATAATCAGAGTCTTCTATGACCATGCCATGCCCTGCCAAAACCTCCAGTAGCGTGCCATAAGTTAAAACCTGAAAATACATGCTAAAGTGTCAACACGAGGTTGGTGAGTTCATAGAGTTTGTTTAACAATTAAAGTTTATAGGATAAATGGTCACACAGCAAAGGCATCGTAAATCCACTCAGTTGCAAATCCCGCCATAAGAGACTTGCAACCTGTGTGTTTACAACCCACTGCTAAATAGTTTAGGTCTAATAGTCAAGCACCCGTGGTCAATAATAAGTCACAATATAAGCACCACCTATATAATAAAGAATGTGGCAAGGCTCCTAAAATAAATAATATGCGTTCCGTAGACAGGGGAACGAGAGGTTGGCCGACCTCTAACAGCGCTATCCATACTATCTACTGCCCCACACAAGGAGGCCGCACGAACGGTACGTATAAACTGGAGTGCGAACGGCAAACCAGCAGGAGACTAACAATTGCTGATGCACGCACAGTACATCATTCACAAACTATTACATAGTATAAAGTCAAAGTTACTCCGTAGACAGGGGAGATTTTATGTTGCTCCGAACATGGGAGACTTGATAATGCTGCTCCGTAGACAGGGGAGACTTTGCACTGCTCCGAACATGGGAGACTTTAGGTTATAGTACGTACGGTACTTTAGGGTCAAAAGTTTAAGTCAAGTTCAAAAGTCAAGTCAAGTTCAATAGTCAAGTAGTAATTCATGTAAAAACGAGCATGTATTCTCCCCCAAAAAGTTAACAAAACAATTTAAAAGAGTAGGGGCTATGACTCACCTGGTACGATAGTTACGAAGACAAAAGTGGTTATGATGGAAATGAGGCTCGGTCTCTAACCGCGACCTATAATGAACGAATGATACGATCTACTTAAATTATGAGGGGATGCGATGAATGTACATGCACATGAAGCCTATACCACTCGTAGTTTGAAAATAAGCGTTGGCGTTGATTTATAGTGTTTCCATAACTTAAGAGAATATGTGCTATTAGAAGTTGTCAAATATATATATAGTTCGCCTAGTTTCAAAAGTGTATATCTTGGTCGTTTTAAGCTCATTTTACTCGTTCTTTATATCCACGGATTCGTGGGACAACATACTAACATATTTTTGATAAGTCGGGACGGCTAGATCAAGTTTTATGCCCAAAACAGCCCGTGACAACTGTTCATCAGCAAGCAGTTTTTCAGAAAACTAGTTTTTGTCGTTAAATTCGGAAAATCATATCTCCTTCGTTATTAACTCGTTTTAATCCGTTCTTTCGCCCACGGCTTCGTTTTTGAAAGTATTTTCTAAAAATATTGTCAAAGGGTACTGTGTAAAAACGGATTTTTCTGGGTTAACCAAAATGGGACAGAAGGTATATTTACTTGTTCAAAACCCATTTTCAAGACTTCAATCTAGTTTCTAACATCACCAAATCACTTTCAAACACCACAAAGCTAGTCTAATCCTACCATACACCTTCTTAGGGTGTCATGGGTTCCTAAACATCATCACCAAGCTACTCTAACAAGGATCTAACAATAATTTATTTCTAGAGTTCAAAAGTTAGATATATATATATAAATGAGTGGTATATACTAACATATGCATGTAAACCTTGTATGAAAACATTTGAACATAATAAGAACATGAAGAAATTATGAACAAAAGTTTGACAACTTACATAGAAAGATTTGTGAGCTTATGGAGATGAAAACTTATAAAACCTTGGGTTTTTATCACAAAACCCAAACAAGAACAACAAAAGGGACAAGATTAACACTTGATCTTGGAAAAATTATGGTTTCTTCTTTGTGTCTTGCCTTGGTCGATCCACCCCCAAAAGAGAAAGAAAAAGGAAATGTTGCTAGTTTGATTTTTGGAAAATGAATGAGTATGAAATTGTTTATGTTATATGTATTATTGAGTTGGAAGACAAGATCCATAAATTATGGAGACTAGGGGGGGGGGGGGGGGGGCGGCAAGTGATGAGAAAAGGAAGAAAAGGTAAGATTTTTGTATGATATCTTGGACTTTTGAGTATATTAGGTATATATTATTAGTTTTAGGTGATACCGGGTACCGAGTTAACTAAAAATAAATTGTAACGAGATAAAATAAAATATAATGAAGTTGTAAAAATTGTAAAATAATATTCCTGATGAGAATCGGAAGTTAAAATAATGATCGGGTTGAAATATCGCAAACCGACGGAGTTTTAAGCTTTGACCGGAAAACGTAACCGTTGATTTGAAAACACCGGATAAATTAATAATATAATTTTTATATTATTATTATGAGTATAAAAATGTGTTAGGACCATAGTTGGGATTGTCGGATCAATTATTCAAAATAATAGTTTATAGGATAACGTTTATTAGGTAGATAATCGTACGTTTACAAAAATGACGCAACCCACGTATAAATGACAAATTTTTTTCCGAAGGTGAATAGTGTTTTATGAATAGTAAAATTTTAAAACGCTTCTCAGAATATCAAACTGACCTCAAAAATGATGAATAGTAAAATGATGAATAGTGATCGATGAATAGTAACCGATGAATAGTAAATGTGAAAGTTCGGGAAAAGACCAGAATTTACGAGTTGTGACAGTCTCTACCCCATAAGGGAACTTCGTCCCGAAGTTCAGTTAACGTTGGTCTCCGAAGTGTTATAAAGGTGAAGATTCATGAGATGAAATGACAAGTTGACGTGTTTTCAGGTGGCGGTTTACGAGGTGATGAAAAGTATAAGCGTTCTGACAACGAGGGTTTACACATACATAAATGAAACATTTAGAAATTGAGTAGAGGATTCAATCCAGACAGAATTTTATTATAACCATTCTCAGTGTTGCAAAATTCATTTCTGAGTCGGATATAGGTAGTCAGCCTATGTCCCACTATCCCGGGTTGAATATAGGTGACTAGTCTATATTCCACCGAGGTTCCATGAATTTTGAAATACTCAGCTCAGTTATACTAATACTATGTCCTTCACAAATACCAAGACATTCAGAAAGACTAAGGCAGGTGACCAAACTCGAGGTCAAAAGATGAAACTATGCAAGGAGAAACATACCAGGGTGACATATATGATACGTGAACATGCTTATATGAAAGACAATGATAGAAATCAATTAGAATAAATGGATATAATAAACCAGATAATGAGACACAAATCTCATCACCTAAGTCAGCAACAAACCACAATGAGGCTTCAACTTGGCAGGCAGGCACGTGACGGTCATAGGGTTAAGTTTTTCATAAAAGTAGCTATAGTCTAGGTTTTAAAAACACTTAGTTCGCTATAGCCAAAGCTCTGATACCAATCTGTCACACCCCCTAAATCGGGTCCAGCGGAAGCATACGTGTAGCTGGGGTGTAACTCAATCAGTAACACAACACAAGTACAAAAATGGTTTTCACTTTAAATATTTAGAATAAAATCGTTTAATCAAAATGTTGAATTTACATCGTTAAAAGTAGTGCGGAAGTAGGCCCTTAAAAGTAGTTTAAAACGGTCCCCATATAAATAATCAGAGTCTTCTATGACCATGCCATGCCCTGCCAAAACCTCCAGTAGCGTGCCATAAGTTAAAACCTGAAAATACATGCTAAAGTGTCAACACGAGGTTGGTGAGTTCATAGAGTTTGTTTAACAATTAAAGTTTATAGGATAAATGGTCACACAGCAAAGGCATCGTAAATCCACTCAGTTGCAAATCCCGCCATAAGAAACTTGCAACCTGTGTGTTTACAACCCACTGCTAAATAGTTTAGGTCTAATAGTCAAGCACCCGTGGTCAATAATAAGTCACAATATAAGCACCACCTATATAATAAAGAATGTGGCAAGGCTCCTAAAATAAATAATATGCGTTCCGTAGACAGGGGAACGAGAGGTTGGCCGACCTCTAACAACGCTATCCATACTATCTACTGCCCCACACAAGGAGGCCGCACGAACGGTACGTATAAACTGGAGTGCGAACGGCAAACCAGCAGGAGACTAACAATTGCTGATGCACGCACAGTACATCATTCACAAACTATTACATAGTATAAAGTCAAAGTTACTCCGTAGACAGGGGAGATTTTATGTTGCTCCGAACATGGGAGACTTGATAATGCTGCTCCGTAGACAGGGGAGACTTTGCACTGCTCCGAACATGGGAGACTTTAGGTTATAGTACGTACGGTACTTTAGGGTCAAAAGTTTAAGTCAAGTTCAAAAGTCAAGTCAAGTTCAATAGTCAAGTAGTAATTCATGTAAAAACGAGCATGTATTCTCCCCCAAAAAGTTAACAAAACAATTTAAAAGAGTAGGGGCTATGACTCACCTGGTACGATAGTTACGAAGACAAAAGTGGTTATGATGGAAATGAGGCTCGGTCTCTAACCGCGACCTATAATGAACGAATGATACGATCTACTTAAATTATGAGGGGATGCGATGAATGTACATGCACATGAAGCCTATACCACTCGTAGTTTGAAAATAAGCGTTGGCGTTGATTTATAGTGTTTCCATAACTTAAGAGAATATGTGCTATTAGAAGTTGTCAAATATATATATAGTTCGCCTAGTTTCAAAAGTGTATATCTTGGTCGTTTTAAGCTCATTTTACTCGTTCTTTATATCCACGGATTCGTGGGACAACATACTAACATATTTTTGATAAGTCGGGACGGCTAGATCAAGTTTTATGCCCAAAACATCCCGTGACAACTGTTCATCAGCAAGCAGTTTTTCAGAAAACTAGTTTTTGTCGTTAAATTCGGAAAATCATATCTCCTTCGTTATTAACTCGTTTTAATCCGTTCTTTCGCCCACGGCTTCGTTTTTGAAAGTATTTTCTAAAAATATTGTCAAAGGGTACTGTGTAAAAACGGATTTTTCTGGGTTAACCAAAATGGGACAGAAGGTATATTTACTTGTTCAAAACCCATTTTCAAGACTTCAATCTAGTTTCTAACATCACCAAATCACTTTCAAACACCACAAAGCTAGTCTAATCCTACCATACACCTTCTTAGGGTGTCATGGGTTCCTAAACATCATCACCAAGCTACTCTAACAAGGATCTAACAATAATTTATTTCTAGAGTTCAAAAGTTAGATATATATATAAATGAGTGGTATATACTAACATATGCATGTAAACCTTGTATGAAAACATTTGAACATAATAAGAACATGAAGAAATTATGAACAAAAGTTTGACAACTTACATAGAAAGATTTGTGAGCTTATGGAGATGAAAACTTATAAAACCTTGGGTTTTTATCACAAAACCCAAACAAGAACAACAAAAGGGACAAGATTAACACTTGATCTTGGAAAAATTATGGTTTCTTCTTTGTGTCTTGCCTTGGTCGATCCACCCCCAAAAGAGAAAGAAAAAGGAAATGTTGCTAGTTTGATTTTTGGAAAATGAATGAGTATGAAATTGTTTATGTTATATGTATTATTGAGTTGGAAGACAAGATCCATAAATTATGGAGACTAGGGGGGGGGCGGCAAGTGATGAGAAAAGGAAGAAAAGGTAAGATTTTTGTATGATATCTTGGACTTTTGAGTATATTAGGTATATATTATTAGTTTTAGGTGATACCGGGTACCGAGTTAACTAAAAATAAATTGTAACGAGATAAAATAAAATATAATGAAGTTGTAAAAATTGTAAAATAATATTCCTGATGAGAATCGGAAGTTAAAATAATGATCGGGTTGAAATATCGCAAACCGACGGAGTTTTAAGCTTTGACCGGAAAACGTAACCGTTGATTTGAAAACACCGGATAAATTAATAATATAATTTTTATATTATTATTATGAGTATAAAAATGTGTTAGGACCACAGTTGGGATTGTCGGATCAATTATTCAAAATAATAGTTTATAGGATAACGTTTATTAGGTAGATAATCGTACGTTTACAAAAATGACGCAACCCACGTATAAATGACAAATTTTTTTCCGGAGGTGAATAGTGTTTTATGAATAGTAAAATTTTAAAACGCTTCTCAGAATATCAAACTGACCTCAAAAATGATGAATAGTGATCGATGAATAGTAACCGATGAATAGTAAATGTGAAAGTTCGGGAAAAGACCAGAATTTACGAGTTGTGACAGTCTCTACCCCATAAGGGAACTTCGTCCCGAAGTTCAGTTAACGTTGGTCTCCGAAGTGTTATAAAGGTGAAGATTCATGAGATGAAATGACAAGTTGACGTGTTTTCAGGTGGCGGTTTACGAGGTGATGAAAAGTATAAGCGTTCTGACAACGAGGGTTTACACACACATAAATGAAACATTTAGAAATTGAGTAGAGGATTCAATCCAGACAGAATTTTATTATAACCATTCTCAGTGTTGCAAAATTCATTTCTGAGTCGGATATAGGTAGTCAGCCTATGTCCCACTATCCCGGGTTGAATATAGGTGACTAGTCTATATTCCACCGAGGTTCCATGAATTTTGAAATACTCAGCTCAGTTATACTAATACTATGTCCTTCACAAATACCAAGACATTCAGAAAGACTAAGGCAGGTGACCAAACTCGAGGTCAAAAGATGAAACTATGCAAGGAGAAACATACCAGGGTGACATATATGATACGTGAACATGCTTATATGAAAGACAATGATAGAAATCAATTAGAATAAATGGATATAATAAACCAGATAATGAGACACAAATCTCATCACCTAAGTCAGCAACAAACCACAATGAGGCTTCAGCTTGGCAGGCAGGCACGTGACGGTCATAGGGTTAAGTTTTTCATAAAAGTAGCTATAGTCTAGGTTTTAAAAACACTTAGTTCGCTATAGCCAAAGCTCTGATACCAATCTGTCACACCCCCTAAATCGGGTCCAGCGGAAGCATACGTGTAGCTGGGGTGTAACTCAATCAGTAACACAACACAAGTACAAAAATGGTTTTCACTTTAAATATTTAGAATAAAATCGTTTAATCAAAATGTTGAATTTACATCGTTAAAAGTAGTGCGGAAGTAGGCCCTTAAAAGTAGTTTAAAACGGTCCCCATATAAATAATCAGAGTCTTCTATGACCATGCCATGCCCTGCCAAAACCTCCAGTAGCGTGCCATAAGTTAAAACCTGAAAATACATGCTAAAGTGTCAACACGAGGTTGGTGAGTTCATAGAGTTTGTTTAACAATTAAAGTTTATAGGATAAATGGTCACACAGCAAAGGCATCGTAAATCCACTCAGTTGCAAATCCCGCCATAAGAGACTTGCAACCTGTGTGTTTACAACCCACTGCTAAATAGTTTAGGTCTAATAGTCAAGCACCCGTGGTCAATAATAAGTCACAATATAAGCACCACCTATATAATAAAGAATGTGGCAAGGCTCCTAAAATAAATAATATGCGTTCCGTAGACAGGGGAACGAGAGGTTGGCCGACCTCTAACAACGCTATCCATACTATCTACTGCCCCACACAAGGAGGCCGCACGAACGGTACGTATAAACTGGAGTGCGAACGGCAAACCAGCAGGAGACTAACAATTGCTGATGCACGCACAGTACATCATTCACAAACTATTACATAGTATAAAGTCAAAGTTACTCCGTAGACAGGGGAGATTTTATGTTGCTCCGAACATGGGAGACTTGATAATGCTGCTCCGTAGACAGGGGAGACTTTGCACTGCTCCGAACATGGGAGACTTTAGGTTATAGTACGTACGGTACTTTAGGGTCAAAAGTTTAAGTCAAGTTCAAAAGTCAAGTCAAGTTCAATAGTCAAGTAGTAATTCATGTAAAAACGAGCATGTATTCTCCCCCAAAAAGTTAACAAAACAATTTAAAAGAGTAGGGGCTATGACTCACCTGGTACGATAGTTACGAAGACAAAAGTGGTTATGATGGAAATGAGGCTCGGTCTCTAACCGCGACCTATAATGAACGAATGATACGATCTACTTAAATTATGAGGGGATGCGATGAATGTACATGCACATGAAGCCTATACCACTCGTAGTTTGAAAATAAGCGTTGGCGTTGATTTATAGTGTTTCCATAACTTAAGAGAATATGTGCTATTAGAAGTTGTCAAATATATATATAGTTCGCCTAGTTTCAAAAGTGTATATCTTGGTCGTTTTAAGCTCATTTTACTCGTTCTTTATATCCACGGATTCGTGGGACAACATACTAACATATTTTTGATAAGTCGGGACGGCTAGATCAAGTTTTATGCCCAAAACATCCCGTGACAACTGTTCATCAGCAAGCAGTTTTTCAGAAAACTAGTTTTTGTCGTTAAATTCGGAAAATCATATCTCCTTCGTTATTAACTCGCTTTAATCCGTTCTTTCGCCCACGGCTTCGTTTTTGAAAGTATTTTCTAAAAATATTGTCAAAGGGTACTGTGTAAAAACGGATTTTTCTGGGTTAACCAAAATGGGACAGAAGGTATATTTACTTGTTCAAAACCCATTTTCAAGACTTCAATCTAGTTTCTAACATCACCAAATCACTTTCAAACACCACAAAGCTAGTCTAATCCTACCATACACCTTCTTAGGGTGTCATGGGTTCCTAAACATCATCACCAAGCTACTCTAACAAGGATCTAACAATAATTTATTTCTAGAGTTCAAAAGTTAGATATATATATATAAATGAGTGGTATATACTAACATATGCATGTAAACCTTGTATGAAAACATTTGAACATAATAAGAACATGAAGAAATTATGAACAAAAGTTTGACAACTTACATAGAAAGATTTGTGAGCTTATGGAGATGAAAACTTATAAAACCTTGGGTTTTTATCACAAAACCCAAACAAGAACAACAAAAGGGACAAGATTAACACTTGATCTTGGAAAAATTATGGTTTCTTCTTTGTGTCTTGCCTTGGTCGATCCACCCCCAAAAGAGAAAGAAAAAGGAAATGTTGCTAGTTTGATTTTTGGAAAATGAATGAGTATGAAATTGTTTATGTTATATGTATTATTGAGTTGGAAGACAAGATCCATAAATTATGGAGACTAGGGGGGGGGGGGGGGCGGCAAGTGATGAGAAAAGGAAGAAAAGGTAAGATTTTTGTATGATATCTTGGACTTTTGAGTATATTAGGTATATATTATTAGTTTTAGGTGATACCGGGTACCGAGTTAACTAAAAATAAATTGTAACGAGATAAAATAAAATATAATGAAGTTGTAAAAATTGTAAAATAATATTCCTGATGAGAATCGGAAGTTAAAATAATGATCGGGTTGAAATATCGCAAACCGACGGAGTTTTAAGCTTTGACCGGAAAACGTAACCGTTGATTTGAAAACACCGGATAAATTAATAATATAATTTTTATATTATTATTATGAGTATAAAAATGTGTTAGGACCATAGTTGGGATTGTCGGATCAATTATTCAAAATAATAGTTTATAGGATAACGTTTATTAGGTAGATAATCGTACGTTTACAAAAATGACGCAACCCACGTATAAATGACAAATTTTTTTCCGGAGGTGAATAGTGTTTTATGAATAGTAAAATTTTAAAACGCTTCTCAGAATATCAAACTGACCTCAAAAATGATGAATAGTGATCGATGAATAGTAACCGATGAATAGTAAATGTGAAAGTTCGGGAAAAGACCAGAATTTACGAGTTGTGACACGTCATACATTTGTTTTTCACCGAAGTAAGCCACCACTATATGATCATGAGCACCGTAACGATCTCTATCTACCGGAGCTTGTGGGATTTTGGGGATTAAAGAAGTGGAAGTCCGAACAAGAAAAGTGGCGTCTTTTAAAAACTATAAAGTTAAACTATTAACTTCGCCTTCTTCATTTGTATCCGTAAAAAAGAATTGATCGAAATTCACTTGTTTGAGTTGAGAAGTTGAAAGTGTGTATAGAAGAGAAAGTGTGAAAAAAATGAAGAAGAAAAGGTAGTATTTATAAAAGAGAAAGTGTATTATTTGAAAAAAAAAAAATTACAAACAACCCCCAACGGTCATATAATAGCTAAATGGCTATTTTTTCATGTATTCCATTCGGTCGCTTTGCCGATCCAACCAACCAAAAAATCGGGGGGGGGGGGGGGGGGGGGAGGGGAGGTAGACCGACCAAGGGCTTGTTCTCGATTATGATCAGCGTGTGTTAGACCAAAGATGAAAAGCTGACTAAATAGCCTAGTGTTTGTTTACTTTTTGTGAGATGAGATCACAATAAAGATCAAATGGACAAGTCTGGATTATTCATCTTTTCATCTAAACAATAGAAACTACTTGATAAACCATTAATCGACAAAAATACATCATTGCGATGATAATTTTTTTAACTTTTCATAGACGGGCACTTCGATATACTTAAGAAAAACTTTTTTTCGAGTTTTTACTTTAGTGTTAAAATTTACGCCCTGAAAAAAATCACATGTGATTGATTATTTAAAGAATTACATGTGATTTCACAAATCACATGTGATTTTATAAATCAGGTGTAGTTTTTCAAATAACAAATCAACTATGAACTTACAAATAGTGATTTTTTCGAGTGTGAATTTCAACACTTACAAAAAGAAATTAATAAAAAAGCTCGTCGAAAATATATGAAAATGTCTCTTTATAAAAAGATGATTAAATTTTCGTCATTATGGTAGTAAATCGTTTCACGTAATAATTAACAGTTTATAACATATTTAATTTTAAGAAAAAATGATGAAAATAAGTTTTTTTTTTTGAAAATAGATGGCCACAATTTATCCATTTATTTTAAAGGTTTTGCTAAACAATGTCTAATGGGCAATGTTTAAGACACAATTAATATAAATATAAAGGGAAACTTGAACTTTATTAAATAAAAATAACATATATTTAAGTTAATTTTTATGTTCATTTATTATACATTAAATGTATAACTAGTTTAAATATAAAAATAACAGATTATTTATTGTGTCTTAAGCAATACCAGTGGGCATTGTTTAGCAAAACCTTTTAAATCTTGGGTTGTGTTAACCGGACCCTCCCTACCATGGGAGGTCCGCCTACTTTATTCAAAATGTACAAATTTTACTGCAGACAGTACAGGCGGCGGCAGCATCTCTTCCATAAAACCCCCCTACAAGGGGGGTCCGGTTAACTTGTACCTAAATCTATTCTAGCTACATAAACTACACTTTTCGGAGACACCATCATCAATTTTTTCCCAAAAAAGCCTGGACCTCTCCCTGTGATACTTGTCCTTTTGCTGATTTTTTTAATTCTTCATTGATCAACCATGTTTCAACACCTAAGCATTTGGTATGTTGTTAATGTCATTTATTAAGTTTTGTTAATGAAGAAAGTCAAAATTACATGAAGTACTTCAATCTTTGTTAATGGCATTTAAGGTGTTTTCATAACAAACAGTTATAGTAAATGCTTCTTTGAATATGTTTGGAGTAACATTTTGCAAGAAAATAATTATTTTTAGATAGTTATAGATTTGCATAATCAATTGTTAGTTTCTTCATTTGCGTTTTACTTTTTGCAAGAATCTACTAATTTTTTTTGCAGTATAAAAGGTTCACAAATTAGCAAAATACATGATTACGGATTACCCATAAACGTGAATGTATCTTAGTATGGTCATATTTTTACAATAAACTAACAATTTAGACCAATTACTTTTAGAATCCATAAGCATGAATGTATCTTGATGTTCAATATATATTTTTTTTTAATTATATTTACAATTTTTTATGTTAACGACATTACATTCAAGCGGCCAATATTGTATGCTATTCTTTATGCAATCTACTCCCTACAAAATTCAACAGTTTTTTCCACATATAGTGAAAAATGTAATGGATCTTCTATGTTTACTTGGAATGCTATGAGTATTTTTCATACACATAAATGTAAAGAATAAAGTGTATGGAGGCGATTTTATTTAATAATTTTTTTCTTTTATACATATTTTTATTTATATGAGTAGAATCATTTGACTTTTGTTGTAGCCTTAAGAAGTTAGTGTGCGCTTCGTTCAAAATAAGGAATGAGAAAGGGAAAGACAAAATGAATGTTAAAGAAATCATTCCTCTCAATTTATTGGGTAATGACCCATTACCCACTATTTAGTAATGGGTCATTGCATTAAAGCAAACCAAGCACCATGTTTCATTTCCTTTCTCATTGATCAGAGCCAACCAACCAACAAAGTATTCAGAGACGTGCATACTATTTTTGATAAATTTTCATATATGCAAGTTTTAGGTGACAAGTATGTCATCGGGAAATATTTCCTAGCCAATATCTACTCATCAACCAAAGCAACAAGACAATCCAAATATAGGAGTAAGAATGCTTCATGCGGTGAAGGCGAATAACACATTATTCGTCTGTTATCTTAGCGCCACATCATCAAGGTATCAATAACACACCAACCAGTAAAATACCTTCCCGGCAAAGAAATTAATAATACGTTATTCGTCCCATATAGGTCTCACAAAAAATACCCATTCACTCAACAAAAAAATAAATAAAATAAAATAAAATAATACAAACGGCGTATGTGAGTGGGATGGTTAAAGCCGAATGGGGGACCAACAACACGATGCACGGTACAACACAACGTGCCATTCATGCGTTGTTCGTGCATATGGCGGACGACAGAGATATGGAACTTTTTTTTTTTTTTTTTTTTTTTTTTTTTTTTTTTTTTAATCATGGGTTTCCTACTCGACATTGCGAGCCGACTAACCACACGGCGACTATCCTTTTGGATAGTCCGGAGTCGGCGCATGTGAACTTCCGTAGCCACAAGGGGATTAATTTTCTCCCCGTTGGATTCGAACCATTGACCTCCTCTTTAGAAGGCTGGTATTCTTACTGCTGGGTCACTCCTTGTGGTTGAGATATGGACCTCTTACCGAGAAGATAAAACCTACGCAAAAGACAGCTTCTTTTAAATCACTTTTAGCACGATATCTCTTAGTGCATAAATTATGGTAAATCTTGCCATTTTTCTCTTGCTCTTATTATTTCATGAAGAATTCAAGATATGGTAAAATGATTATTTCAGGTATAGGTTATATAACACGTCAAATGGGTATCTTTTCAGTACGAGTCGGGATGGGTCGAGATGAATCACTTCTTTTAAATAATTTGTAAATTAAAAAAAGGCATAATTATTTACACGTGTACACGCATTATGTCATTTTAAAATTAATCTTGTTCTAATACATTTTTTTGGTAATTATGATTTCCGACCTTTTAACCGACTAACACACTTTACTAGCATATATATATATATATATATATATATATATATATATATATATATATATATATATATATATATATATATATATATATATATAAAGGTAAATATGACTAAAGTGGGTTACTTTTGTTGTTCTTTAGACTCAAAGTACATTACGAGAACCTATCTCTGCAGTGTGAAATATCTAACTTTTTAATAAGCAAGTCGTTAAATATTTTTTGACGTCTTTATTAAATATCCGTGAATTTCACGGATCTTTTAGTTAATTGTGATATATGTTGAACTTTGTTGTGTCTTATATACTTTATTTATGCATAGATACATGACAACTATAGTTAGTCATGTAGGTTGCATATATTAAAGCCTAAAATATGTTTGTGTCGATTAGTATAATCTAATAAATGTTAACTTGTTAGTGTTCTTTTTCACGTTAACTTATTCGAAGTAGCGATCTTGTGGCAAGGAAGGGGGAAAAGCCTAACTATAAAAGTTATGTTTGTATCAAAATTGAGTTGGTTTAATCTAATAAATGTTAACTTGTTGGTGTTCCTTTTCAAGTTAACTTATTCTGAGTAGCGATCTTGTGGAAAGGAAAGGGACCACTCTAATCTAACACATGTCTTATATTTTCTTCCACTTTCACTATTTTTTCTTCTTCTTCATCTACTCTTTCATCAATAATGAAGTAATGAACATCTCTATCCCTATATTCACTTTTAAATCATTCAAAAATCACAAAATTAGGTTTCGATTATGTTCAATTTTATCAAATATTCTTTCAATTGCTACAAAATGCAACCTTCTTTATGAAGTCGAAGTTCATTGATTTATTAAGAAAGTTAGGGTTTCGATTAATATGAGTCAAAAGAAAATTACTATAACAATTCTTGATCAACAAACCTTAAATTAATATCAATTCTTTATCTTTTTTGTTTTCTAAGTTTTTACTTCAAACTTTTCAACATACCAAGTGTTCATGAATACACCATAAGGTGTTCAATGAAATGTCTCAGTGAAGTAATTTTATGATTTTTGAGTCTGAATGTGTTAATTAGAATATAAATGTTTTAGTAATTCATAAAATCTTAGGTATTTGATGGGGAAAAAAAAATCAAAATTGTGGCGAAACAATTCTTTGAATCTATAATTGTTCATCGTAGAACGTTCATCAAGTGTTTATCAAAGAAGTTCATCAAATAATGTAAAGGAAGCAAAATTGTTTATCGAGTAAATGTTTATCAAAAAACATTGAGGAAGAAAGTTGTTCATCAAATAATGCCGAGGAACAAAATTGTCAATCAAGTAAATGCTCGTCGCATTTTTTTTTGAGTTCATCAATTTGTGTAAATCAATACAAAATGTTCATCAATAATTTACCAAAATGTTCATCAGTAAAAAATATTCATACGTATAAGATATTCATCAATACCAAATGTTAAAAAAATTGTTAATCAAGTAAATGTTCATCAAATAATACTTAAAAGTGTTTGTTATGTTCCTCAATACAAAATGTTCATAAGCTTTTTTTTTTTTTTACTCTGCAAGAATTTTCATCAACACGAAATGTCTATTAGCAGCAAATGTTCATCAGCACGAAATTTTTATTAACAACCAAATGTTTGTCAATATTTCAGTTGTTTATTAATACTTCACCCAAAACTAACAAAAAAGGACATATGTCAAACAACCGGTAACTTTTTAGACTTTTTTTTTAAAGAAGAACAAACTTTTTATTTGATCATTTTTCCTGTATAATAATATTCGAAAAACTATTAACATGTACATTTGACATATTATAAATTTAAAACTATATAGTCCATATCCACCTGAAGGATTAGGATTAGATATCCATACACACTCTTATTTCCATTTTTTTAATACCCACGAATATACGATAATTCTTTTAGGTACAAAGAAAAAAGCACCCAAAAGTTTGAGTATGCTAATCTTACCAGACTTGTGTTAGTAAACATTGATAATGTTGTTATCTGATTTTCCAACATAGTTGGTCGACAAAAAAGGTCAAATATGAAATAACATCTACAAATAAAACGTTTCCTCGTTGCACATATTTTAATAATATATTCTCGTGGATAAATAAAAAAAACACATATAAATAAAGTAAAATAAAAATTGTCTAAAAGAAATAAAAACATGCCTAAAAAACTACAAAAACAGAAACATGTTTCACCTTTTTGAACTAGTTAGAACATTATATTTCTTTTACATAGTAACGTCACATTGCGTGAGGAATTGGCCTGAAAAATCCTTTCATAAAAGAACTTGATAAATATATCTTCACAATACTCGGGGGTGTTTGTTTAAGCTTATATGTGGGCTTACGAGCTTATTTGATTTCGTCTTTATAAGCCAAAATTATCCGGCTTTAAGATTTTAGGGTTTATATAAACTTATCGAATTGTAATAAACTTATATAAGCCTCAAAATAAGCCGTAGAATTGTGGCTTATGAAATATTAGCCGAAACAAAAATAATCTCATAACTATAAGCCACATATAAACTTAAAGAAACAACCCTTCAGAACTCCGCAAATTCATTATATTTTGAGTATAATTCTACTAGATATTTATAGAAGAGCTGTTACTTTAGTAGAAAGTAGTAATAAAGTATCAAAAGAAAACAAGAAACAACGAATTCAGAATAATAAAAAGTTTTGACATCAATAATATTCCATACAAATGGAATAACATCATGATTAGCATCTACATTCAGTAATCCAATCCTCATTAACTAATCATGCAACCAAATCCCATGATTAATAATTTCCTACCATTTTTATCATAGTGGTAATAAGCTGACCATAATAAGAAAATGAAGAGCTTAATAGCCCATCAACAAAAATAGAAAAACAGAAGTTAAAAAAATAGTAATAACCCTAATTATTTTATATGATTAATTTGGTTCTTGAGGTGGGTTAATGGAGATAGGGCTGACATTATTTTTAGCAAGATGTTGCTTGTTGTTATGCATCCAAACCTTAAGCACTCTCCTTTTGATCCCAATTTCCTGACAAAATTCTTGAATCACTGCTTCCTCTTGCCTTTGTAACTTCCACCCAACTTTCTCAGCAAAACTGACCATCTTTTCCTTTTGTTCTTGTGTAAATTTGGTTCTAAACCTCTTTTTCACAACTTGTTGTAGTGGTGCTGGTTGCGCTGGTGGATATCTGCTCAGATACGCACCACCATAACCAGCACCATCTTCTTGCTCATCAGATTCTGATGGATAAGACCCCATTCCCATTCCCATATTGTATGACATTATCATTGGTGGTGGTCCTCTAGAAGGTACAAGTGCTCCTACATTATTATTATTATTATGGTTGTACCCTAAAGATTCTGTTCCCATAATACCCTTAGCATGGTGACCTTGTAAGATGAGGTTTCTACCATTTCCTAGATCAAATCTTTTAAGAGATGGAGGGACAGTATGGTAGTTGCAATCATAGGTAGTAGGAGGGTGGTAGTTGCTATGGTGGTGAGTGTCACCTTCAACTTCTTTTCTATGAAAGTTTCTATGGCAGTTGCAAACTGAGCAAATGAGTGACTTAGGAGTACCCTCTTCACCAGAAGGCAAAAACTCACCACACCCATCAGTTGCTTTGCCTCCCATTGAAGCTGCATGGTTCTTAAGGCACTCTTTGTACCTTACAACCACCATCATCTTCTTGCTTAAGTCATCTATGGAAGGTAGTGGTGGTGGTTGTGGTTGTGGTTGTGGTTGTGGTGATGGTACTATGGTGTTGGAAACATCAGTGTGAGGTGGTTTGTGGTGGTGATGATGTAGTGACAATGGGACAATGTTGTGATTGTGTCCATATGTGCTGCTGATAGGTAGAGGCATGTCTTCTTCATCTTCATGTTCTTGTTCTTGGTGATGAAATTCCATTTCTACCCCTAGTTAGCTTGAGTGTGTTTTTTTGCTTCAAGTGAAACTAAATGAGATGAAGAGGAAAATGGAGAGTTTTGGAGGTGGGTGAAGGACTAAACATGAGTTTATGTGAGAAATGAATACAAATAGAGATATGAGATTATATAAATAAAAAGGGTAAAGCTCTCATTGCTTTGCTTGCACTATCAGCCATCAGTTAAGCCTACTTATCCACACCTTATATTTGATAATTTTCAGAGTTTCTTACACTTTTTTGTACAAAGGGTGCAAGTTGTTCTGCCCTGGTAATAGCTTGTTTTCAATTTTTACCATTGGTAAAATGTGTAGAGTGCATCAGAACAAGTGGAATTGTATTTGACCCATCAACAATTTCATATACCGAAACTATTATCAAATTATTATAGAATCTTTAGAATATATATATGTCCAAATTGTTTATATTTTCCTTCGTCTAATAAAAGGGTGCATACGTAAAAAAGATTACATAGTGAAAAAGATGTAGGAGTAATGAATCATGTCTATTAATCATAACTTGTGGTATATAAATACCCATACAAGAAGAATGTTACATGGACACAAACACTAATAGATAAACATACTATTAACTAATAGATAAACACCATACGACTAACACTCCCCCGCAGTTGGAGCGGGAGGACACCGGACACTCAAACTGGACCTAAATTCCTGAAACAATGCATAAGGTAACCCCTTGGTAAAAATATCTGCATACTGATAACGTGACGGTACATGAAGCACGCGAACTTGACCAGCAGCAACCAAATCCCGTACAAAATGAATATCAATCTCTATATGCTTCGTACGTTGATGCTGAACTGGATTAGAAGATAAGTAAACAGCACTAACATTATCACAGTAGACCAACGTAGCAGAAGACAAAGGTGTGTGTAATTCACGTAAAAGATTCCGCAACCAACAAGTCTCAGCAACAGCATTGGCAACCCCACGATACTCTGCCTCAGCACTGGAACGAGAAAGCGTCGGTTGACGCTTAGAAGACCAGGAGAGAAGATTGTTGCCCATAAAAACACAATAGCCAGAAGTCGATCTCCGAGTAGTAGGGCATCCAGCCCAATCAGCATCAGAATAAGCAACCAAGGAAGAAGTTGATGAAGAAAACAACTGTAAATCATAGTCTAATGTACCCCGAACATACCTCAATATCCGCTTAAGAGCCGAGAAGTGAGGCTCCCGAGGATCATGCATGAAAAGACACACCTGCTGCACTGCATAGGAAATATCAGGTCTAGTAAAGGTAAGATACTGCAGAGAACCAGCTAGACTCCGATATAACTTAGGATCAGAAACCGGATCCCCATCATCACCCAACTTAGACTCCGTGTCAACAGGGGTCCGAGAAGGGTTACAACCAACCATATGTGCACGCTCCAATATCTCCATAGCATACTTGCGCTGTGACAAAAACATACCTGAAGAGTCGCGCGTAACTAAAACACCCAAGAAATAATTAAGTGCACCCAAATCTGTCATAGCAAACTCCTTATGTAAAGAAGTAATAATCTGCTGTAATAAACCATCAGACGAAGCAGTGAGCACAATATCATCCACATAGAGTAACAAAAATGCAGTATCATTACCCTGTTTATAAATAAATAACGAGGAGTCACAACGGCTAGGAGAAAAACCAACAGTAGTGATGTAATTTGCAAAGCACTGAAACCAGGCCCGAGGAGCCTGCTTAAGACCATACAGTGAACGCTGCAATAAACATACATAATCAGGATGAACAGGATCACGAAACCCAGGTGGCTGATACATATAAACTGTTTCTGCCAAATCCCCATGTAGAAAAGCATTCTTGACATCCAGCTGATGTACTGGCCAATGTCGAGAAATAGCTAAACTAAGAACCGTCCGAATAGTACCGGGTTTAACAACCGGGCTAAAAGTCTCATCAACATCCACACCCTCTATCTGATTACTACCATTGGCCACAAGACGAGCCTTGTATCGACTAAGAGTGCCATCTGCTAAAAACTTGTGACGAAACAGCCACATACTACGGATAACATTCGCATCTGGGGGTTTTGGTACAAGAATCCAAGTTTTATTTTTAATAAGTTTATCATGCTCATCACACATAGCATTTTTCCAGTTGGGATTACGAAACGCATCACTAGGAGACCGAGGTAAAGGAGAAATCGTAGACACATGACCAGCATAACGAGGATTGGGACGAGTAATCCCGACACGAGCACGAGTGACCATGGGGTGAATCGAACCAGTGGGCTGGGGAATTAGAGGCTCAACAGGCGTTGGTGGTGTTTGGGGCGTTTGTGGTATTGGTGTTTGTGGTGTTTGTGTGATTGGTGTAGGCATAGCAGATGGACTAAGAGGCTCAATGGGTGCATCAGGTGTAGGAACATTGGGTGTAGTGGTGGGAGATAATCTTAGAATATTGGAAATGACATTAGATGAGTCATCCAAAAATTCATAAGAAGAACTGGAAGTGGGAGTGGTGATAGGGGAAGTCTTGGTGGCAAACGGGAAAACAGTTTCATCAAAGGTAACATGTCGTGAAAGAATAATTTTATTGGTGTTCAAGTCTAAACAACGATAACCACGATGATTGGTGGCATGACCTAAGAAAAGAGAAGGTGTGGCCCGTGCACCAAGTTTGTTATTAGTATCAATGTGAGGATAACAAAGACACCCAAAGGTACGCAAAAGACTATAGTCAGGTTTTAAACCAAAAAGGCGTGTAAAGGGAACTTCATTGTCAATGGCACGTGATGGTAAGATATTTAAAAGATAAACAGCCATATTAAGAGCCTCAGTCCAATAATTAGGAGGAAGATGTGCTTGAAATAACAAGGTACGGATAAGGTTATTGATAGTTCTAATCATCCTTTCGGATTTCCCGTTTTGTTGAGAAGTACGAGGACAAGAGAACCGAAATTGAATCCCATTATCGGAAAAAAGTTTATGAAAGGCTTGGTTATCAAATTCCCCACCATGGTCACACTGAAAAGACTTAATTTCACATTTAAATTGAGTACGAACAAAGCTACGAAACAAAGTAAATTTAGACAAAACATCAGATTTATTAACTAAAGGATAAACCCAAACAAACTGAGAATAATGATCCAAAAACAAGACATAATATTTGAAACCAGAAAGACTCGGAATTGGGGAAGTCCACAAGTCCGAGTGTACAATATCAAATGACGAATTAACCAAACTATGAGAACTAACAAATGGAAGTTTCACGTGTTTGCCAAGCTGACAAGGATGACAAAGAACGGGAGACTTCTCTTTATTACATGAAATGGAACTACTTGAAAGGACACGACGTAGCACTTCACTTCCTGGATGTCCAAGACGTTGATGCCACGTATACTGACTCGCTAAAAAAACATGCGGAATGGTTGAAGGTTGAGTGACAGGATATAGATCTCCAGTGCTATCACAGCGGAGCAGCACCCGACGCGTTTGAAACTCCTTAACAGAAAAACCAAAAGGGTCAAACTCAACGGTACAATAATTATCACGAACAAATTGACGAACAGAAATCAAATTCTTAACAATATTAGGAGTAATTAAAACATTATTTAAATGAAGAGGACGAGTAGAAGTAGGTAAAATGCTATGGCCAGAGTTGATAACAGGAATAGAATGCCCGTCACCAACCGCGACAGATGGATAAATGCACGAATTAAAAACATCACTAAGAGACTTAACCGAATCATTAAGATGAGAGGACGCACCTGTATCCATATTCCAGTTGGGATCATGAAGAGTATCAGTAGTAAAAGCATGAGGTAAAACCGTTTCTTGACCCTGTAGTGCACCCCCCTGCTGGGAACCAATCAAGGGAGTAGAGACCTGCTGTGAACCTGCCAAAAAAGAACCTCCTGTCGTATTAAATGACCCACCCTGCTGCTGCTGTGTGAACCCAGCAGGGACGAACTGCCAATGACCCTGTGGAACCCCCTGATGAACCGAGGAAGGTGAACCCCCATACACAGGTAATTGACCCCCTGACCCGGATGAACCCCCTGCTGCTGTGTGAACCCAGTCACTGGAACCGAACCTTGACCAACGTGAGCCCCCTGATGCATATGTGGACCCCCGTAAGTATTAAAGTGTGGAGTGGGCTGAAAAGTGGACATGGACTGGGCCTGTTTTTCGAAACCTGGTGGAGCCATAACACACGCTAAAGGCTGATGAGGACCAACTGAATTATGCACTTGTGTGTTAACATTAGAAACTTTTGTATCCCCTCCATTGACATTGCACTGAATCCCCAACTTAGCCAAAAGAGTGTGAAAATTTGCCAAGTCATTAGTAGACAAATTGGTACTTGAAGGAGCGGTGACAGTTGAGGGTCGTTTAGACGGGTTATTGTGAATACCATCATGTAGAAACTTACAATGAACACCGAAGCGACAAAACCCTTGAGCAAAAAGAAAACAAGGTTTGTATACCTTTTCATTAGAGTTATTAGTATGGCGCATATTAGAATTCGAGTTAGCCAACAAAACCACCGGTGAAGAAGAGCTAGAATCAACAAGAGTATCTAGTCCACGAGTCTTTAACCGCATCTCCTCCGTTGTAAGCATGGACCGCACCGTTTTAAGATCCGGAAAAACTTCACGATGAGCAATGATAGTGGAAACACTATCGTACTTCGCGGGCAACCCTTCCAAAGCAAAAGTAACAATGTCATCATTGCTAATAGGAGAACCCAAACTTGATAATATAGTGGCCATGTTTTCAATTTTCCGAAAATAAGCATCAATGCTTAGGTCACCAAGTTTTATAGAACGGAGTTCGGCCTTCAATGCAATGGAGCGAGAACGCTTATTGTCATTGAAGATTAAAGCAAGCATGTCCCATGCCTCCTTGGCAGTTTGAGGATCTTCATTGACAAGTCGTTGTTGGAGCGTAGGAGACAAAGTAATGAAAATCCAAGAAAGTACAATGGTGTCAATCTTTAACCATTCGGCATCGGGAGCACTTGAAGTTGCATCATTGGAAGATTGGCCTAGTAAGTGATCCAAGATGGAATATCCTTTGCAAATATGTTTGAGAAAATAAGTCCAAGATGAATAATTCATCTCGTCAACATCCAACTTGACCGGAACAAGGGTGGGAATGTTATTAATTGTCATGAGTTTGTCAGACAAAAGAATAACGGGTGGTGGGGAAGGTGATCCTGTCATGATGATGGTCGACCAAAAATAGGGTTTGGTTTATAGTTGTGAATGAAACAGTAGAGAGATGTAGGGTTACCAATTGATGAAACAGTAAATGTGGTTTGTTGAGAGACAAAAGCAGTAAACGTTGTTTTAGGTTTAGGGTTTGTAATGGAACATTAACATGAAAACGAAAAGCAGGAACGTTAATAACAAAAGAATACCTGTCGACTGGTTATCAAACAAAAACCAACAATCGACTTTTAGAGATGCAAACCAACTGTCGACCGGCTATCAAACATAAACCAACTGTCCAGACGACACTTGAAAAGTGTCACAAAACTGTTGCAAAATCTGTCACTGAGGTGATTAGCAACACTTTTTCTGTCACTGATCTGTTGCTAAACTGTCACTAACCGATCAATAGGAACCAGAAAAGTGTTGTAGAAGCGACAGAAAAAAGTTAGGGTTTATATGGATCGAATTTTTTGGCTGTGATACCATGTAGGAGTAATGAATCATGTCTATTAATCATAACTTGTGGTATATAAATACCCATACAAGAAGAATGTTACATGGACACAAACACTAATAGATAAACATACTATTAACTAATAGATAAACACCATACGACTAACAAAAGATAAATCACATAATATCACAAATGCTGATAGCCAAATGGTGAACTACATAACAACGACATACATATACACCAATTATGTGATATTGTATACTTCTTTATTGTTAATATTGGTATTAATAACTTAAGAGGATGGGGATAACATTTTTCAGCATAGTATCATAGATTCACAGGCTCACAACCTTAAGGTTCATCTCTTCATCCCCTATACTGGCCTTCTTTGTCACCATTGTTGGTGATCCTGTCCATGTCTCCTTCTCCAATCCTACCATCGTCTTGTGTGACATTTTTCTTTCTTTTCCTCCGCTTGTCTTGAGGGACACACACGTACATAAGTTTAAACAAACACATTATTTGGTATGGAATTCAAAATTAATGAAGAAAACAAATGAAAGATTTTTTGAATACACAATTGAAAATTCCTGTCTAATAACTAAACCGAAACCATTAAATCAACTGAAAAAGACTAACTATAAACATAACTATTGAAACACCTTTGCATAAATCTTCAACTGTTACAACTTATACAAGAATAGATTTAGCACTCACTATTGTAAATAAAACCACTCGATTCAACGCAACATTTAGATGTTACTCATAAAATGAAATAGTGTCTATCTTGAAGATGTGTGGAAATATGTTCTTTGAGACATTAAATCTTCTGTTCATATAGATATAGTATTAAATCTTTAAATCTTCCTTAAAAATCTAATCGCCGGCTAATAGTCATACCTAAAATCTTCGACGATTCAATTTTTAATTTCCATGCTTCTTGTAGGCTTATGGTATATGTCACTATTACTAAAGAGTCTTTTTATACGGGTTCTCAGACCATTTAGATTGGTTCTTGGACAAGTCTAAATAAGGGGAGGTCTAAAAGATAAAAGCAAACACACACAACGCTCGAGACACTAGTTAAAAAGAGGTTTATAGAAACCGGTTTATTTCATTTCCACCGGTCTATTTGTCTCGAAAATAATGGCAATTCCTAAACGACCCCTCTTATAGGCAGTTTCAATAAGCAATCCCAAACAACCCTCTTTATAAGCATGTTTATTGCTTACTGAAAATACTTGTAATGGATTGCTTATTAAAACTGCTTATAACAAAAGTTGTTTGCACCTGAACAAATTTTCTATTAAAACTGCTTATAACAAAAGTTGTTTGCACCTGATACAAATGCAACTACATCATCTTTTAAAATTTGGATATCTCATGAAATTAAGCAAAACAAATTTTAGCATCGCGACAAGCATTTTATTATCTTTCAATGGACGTGCACTTTCATATACTTTCGACGAAGTTTTTTTTTCACCTTTTTCATTTTTTTTTTCAATATTAAAATTCAGATGACGTATCTCATGTTGTTTAACACTAAGACTAAAGGTAATGGGTGTGACCTCATCACCCTCGCATCACCTCTCATACCAAACACCATTACCTCTTCATTTGGTCACGCATGAGATGGCAAAAAAAGCCCCATAGAGGTGAGCCGCATGCTTCTTGGTTCGTGTGCAAAGTGTATGTGTTTTATTATTGTTTATTTAGTTTATAAGTGTGGGGGGGGGGGGGGGGGGGTATTTAGTGGTGTATGCTTATTAAATTGAGTATTTTAAAGAAATGTGAGAGTGGTGTAACCATTAGGGTTGAGAGGGAGTGAGAAAAGAGAGAAATTTGAGGCGGCGCTGATGTGAAAGGTGAGATGGTGTGACGATTACTTTTAGTGTAATATAAAAGTGCGAACAATAATAAATTGTACATTCCGTCCAATAATTATAGTTCACTGTTGATTTTTAAATCTTCGTTTTGCAACTTTGACCTTATATATTTTTATTTGTGATATATAATACTTGATAAAAATTATACAAATAGAAAATATATTTAAAACTTAATCCAATCATATATTTTGCATCAAGTAATATATAACACAAATTAAAATATTTATGGTTAAAGTTGAAAACTAAAGACTCAAAAAATCAACAGTGGTCAAAGTTGGCATACTATTTGTGTATATATCAAAACAATTCCCGCTTTTTGCAATGAAAAACACACATCGATTGTTTTTCAACCATTATGACACATTGTATTTAAACTTGTATATATTTATGAAACTTCTATTATTACATAATTTACATTTGATAAAGGTCACATGTGGTATAAATCACATGTGATTTTAAATATTTTGTTCAACTTCTCCTAATCAACTCCTCTAATATATAAGTTGAAATATAATGCGTTATATGATTGGAAAGGTATAATGTATAGTTTTCATTAAAAAACCGGTGAAACTTTTGAATTTTGCAGAAAAAGTTATCTTCATTTTACTACATGTTTTATATGTTCGAACATTAAAGTTAGTGTTAAATCATATGTAATTTCCAATGCAAGTTTTTATAACAACAAATAAAAAATAAAAGACGAAAATAAACACGTGAAGAAAGAAACAAAAAAGGTTTGTCGAAAGTATATCAAAGCATCAATCTATTTAATAATAATAAAATGTTCATCGCGATAGTGTAATATTTTTCGTATAACGATTAACGGTTTAAGAAATGTTAGTTTTTTAAAATGAGAGATTAAAGTGAGTTCGTTAATTGATAAAAAAAAAAATATATTGCTAAGATTGATCTACTGATATGCAACATTTTTTTTTTTGATATGCAAGTGACCTCCGCTAGATGTACATGTTACAAAGGTCTAAAACGTCATTTTTGCAGTAGTTTGTTCAAGTGCAAACTTTTCTTATTATTTTATGTATGATTATTAAAAAATAAAAACATATTATTCTCAAGTACTTACAAATTTAGAAAGATATTTTACGTTAGCAAACGTGATAGAAAGCAACAATTCAGGTGGTGGTAAAAAGACTTCTGATTAACGCATTAAAATGTGTGGCCAAGTGGCTACGCCAACCTCTTAAAAAAAGTGTTTAACATGGTTTGAGTATGTGTGATGATGGGTTCAAACGCGGTAGATTAATCGCTCAAAAGTTCGGAAAACGTTCTTAAAAAAACACGTGATAGAAAATCAGTGATTTAAGAGAATTGATAAAACCTTGATGATCTCACGTACTTGTTGCAGTGACTGTCCTGCAACATACTCGGTAAATATTGCGAGCTTTTTATTTTATTTTAATTAGCCACATCATGATAAGTAATAAATTTTAAATCACGTACAGACCCAAACACCCCATAATGTTATCTGACACCAACTCGACACGTTTGTTGTTTAAGATGCAGCGACTTGTGAGTAGCAACACACTGCTAATGCAACGAAAATTTGCAAATGTATTTGTAGAAGACTTCTGAATATTTGCAAAAGCGGTCAGGAAAAATCCCCATCAAAAACTGGTTGCTAATTCCATCGTCATTTTTTCGCTCAGAAATTCCGTAAAAAAAAAAAAAAAAAAAGGTCCCTTCATTCTTTTTGTAATGGTAGAAACTATATTAGGATTTGCATTGAATTTCAAACATCACATTAGCCAAGTTGTTTCACAGTGTTGGTTTTGGTTCAGAGTCTAGGTCCACATTTTTCATGCATGTTATTTTGGTAGTCTTGGTTTACTTTTTTTTTTTTTTTTTTTTTTTTTTTTTTTTTTTTTTTTTTTCGCGCTGATCGAGTTTGAATTTGGTGTATATCGATCTTAACCAGGTGTTAACTGCCAAACCGGCAATATTATTCATTGGCATTACTAGAAGATCAATCATATAAATGTGTTTGTCTCTCAACCATCTAAATGAATACCAAGATCAAAATTTAATTCTTGCTTGTTGTTATTAAAAGCATCATCAACATACTAAGACGGAAATATCCTTTGTTTTTATTATCGTCGATAACAAGTTTGATGTCCTCATGATCTCCAGAATACTTCAATATAACTTTAAAAAAAAGTTTACTACTTAAGAAGTAAGCATGTGGTATTTATTTTTCAGTCTTTTAAGTGTTGCTACTCAAATGTGCAGACATTTAGTCTTGATTTAGAAGTTTGAACGCATGTGTTTTCAGATATTGGTCCATGTAATCTGAAGTGCAAAAGCAAGTAGATTATTTGCGTATATGTATGCCAAGAGCAACTTTTTTATTTAGCTAGCTGGAGATGACCACCACCATACATGTGGGTATGATATGATGCATGCTTCATAGCTTCATTATCACTCTCTAAAAATGAAAATGTTTTCACATATGGAGATTGCTAGCTCATGAAAATTGCTTCTTTTCACCGTTGTATCTGTTTTAAAGCTGCCAAAAGCCAATCATTTTACCCCAATTTATACTCATCCTGCACCCAATATCATTTATCTAGCTACCTTCTACTTGTCGAATACACTATGACGAGACTCTATTAGCAAATAAATTTATGATTCGAATGTCATGCTTTTGGGTTACTTTGAATAATCAACTAGTAAAGTAGCTTAGTTGAACGAGCATTTTCATTGAATTATTCGTATTAATTTAAGATTAATAAACATGCATGCATGCATGTACGTACGTGGTATAAAGACCACATTTAAAGTTTTTGCAATTGCTAGAACACGTACATATATCATGTTGTAAAAAGAACAGCCTAATAGCAACACATATAACCGATGCATAAAATAAGAAAGTAGAGAGAATCGAGACATCTGTATTTCATTGAGATTGATAACACAAACTACAAACGAACCACATTTTATAGGGCTCTCATAATCAAAGTATTTAGTACAATTATAATGTGGAAATACCAAAGATGAAAGGTTTTAGAGGTTGAAGTAAATGGATAGTCACAATCATAATTATTCATAATGCTCCTAGCCTCTTGGCTATCCATCGTTAGCTCTCATACACTTAGATATGTTGCCTCGTTAAAAGCCTTGCTTGAAAAACCTTGTGGGAGAAAACCATAGCTAAGAAAAAAAATGCAACACGTATATTCTCTCTATGATGATTAGATCACTTAAGTTCACTCAGTCTCTGCATTCCAATGCCTGAACCAACTTCTTAAATGTTGCAGTAGGAAGTGCCTTAGTAAACAAGTCTGCTAGGTTCTCGCTTGAATAAACCTTATGAACAATAGTATCACCACTTTTCTGCAAGTCATGGGTGAAAAGGAACTTTGGTAGAATATACTTGGTTCTGTCACCTTTGATGTATCCGTCCTTAAGTTGAGCAATACATGCTGCACTATTTTCATGTACGACTGTTGGAGCTTCCTGGCCTGAAGAAATACCACATAATTCACGAATATATTGTATCACACTTCTCAATTATATGCATTCCGTACTCGCTTCATGGAAGGCCAAGATCTTTGTAGAAGTGGCGCTCATTATTTGCTTTACGCAACGCCATTGAAATGTCAGTACTAGAAACACAATACATAACTTCTTCATACGCTTGGGGATGTTGCCTCATAAAAAAACTTTGCCGGAACACCTGTAGGGAAAAAAACCAAGGTCAAGGGAAAAAGAGTGCAACGCGTATATTATCTCCCCTAATGATCAAAACACTTGAATTCCTTGAGTTGGCACAACCGAACATCATCAACCAATATCTAAATTATTGTCATGGCCAGTGTCTTTTATAGATAAATTTGGTCAAGTCTCGCATGATTGAATTTGTTAAATACTATTTTCACTAGTTGTGATTCACACATCCAATATGAGGACTCAACATTAATTCTACATTCTTGTACTTTGAAACAAAATCAAACTGAATGATAAATCATATCATATATGACGAGCAAGAACCATCATTGTTTCTTACACGCTTAAATTTGACACTTATAAACTAACATTGTGATCATCATCTTTGTATATCCAAGGGGTCTTGCAACATGTGACCTCATAAACATGAGCATTATTTATATTATTTATCCACATAAAGTATATCTAACAACTTAAGGATTTAATTGATAAAGATTTATTTGTTACTCTTTTAAAGGGTCATTTAACCCTTAAATCGTAAATATATAGTCAAATATTGCCTCAAATCGTTTTTTTCTCATTTTAGGTACTTGGGACATGATTTCTGAAAAATGGTGCATTTTGGACGTTTATGAACTCAAAAGTGAAGAAAACAATTAAGTCAAGAAAAATGTCAGGAATTGCACCTGACGGCGTCAGGCATCGGAAGCTGACGCCGTCACTTGAAGTTAATGAAGCTGGAAAATATCAAACGTGACGCTCCAGTGAACCATTTGAGGATTTACACCTGACGGCGTCAGGTGTAAATGGAAGTAGGCCGTCAAGTTATAAGCTAAAGAGAGACAACCCAGAAGGATTTATACGTGACGACGTTAGAAGCTGAATTGCACAACACGAAACCCTAATAATGGCGTTTTGACGGCGTCAGGAATTATAACCTGACGCCGTCAGCCTTGTAATTCTATATATAGTTTTCGATTTTTCATTCATAAAGTGGTGTAACTTTGGAGACAAAACCCTAGAAGATTTTCAAAGGTTTTTAAGGGTTTTCATACCCTCTTTTCTTCCATGTTCAATTAAAGATAAGTTTATCTTTTAATTATTCAATATGTCTATGTATTGTTTGATTATCTTTTATATTTTTCTTCCCTTTAACATGATAGCGTAAATCTATTAGTGTTTGTTTAGATCTAATGAAACGTAGTTATTGATTGTTGATAAATTGTCTATTGTTGGTTGATGCTACACCTTAGGCCTAAGAAAACTGGCTGACCTCTATATATAACTAGCTTGAACGTCTTAGGAAAGGCAATCGCATGTACACTATGGTTTTTCTCGTTGTATTTAATGCATGAGTTGAGGTTAGTGATCCTATAGTTTGGGTACTAAACGTGCAGCTATTAGGAGAAATTGATATTCATAGAGTTGGGAAAGGCTGTGTACACCCCCATGACTGGTATTAAAGAATACAATGCTTCAGCTAAACAATTGAACTGTGAAATTCAACAAGTCAACAAGAGATAAATACAGATTAATTATATCTAAGTAACACGTTTGTCTCATTATAAGAAGTCCACCAATTTACTTTTCTTGTTATTTTATTTTTGTTTATTTGTTTAATTAGTAGCTTTTGGGTTAGTTGATTAGCAACTAATTTCGCTCATCCCTCTAAAACCGAGATTTAATTGCTTTACCTTTAGACCTAGTTGACCTACACTTCAATTCTAACGACACTATTCCCTTAGAGAACAATCAATCCCACGGACATAACTATACTACACTACAATGACCAGGTACAACGCCTGAAGGATTGCAAGCTTCTCAAGTTCCCTTGAAAAGTAAAACCTTTTGTGAGGCCGCAATCCTCACATCATTAATCCTTATTATGTTCAATTCATATATTAAAACGAACTATGCCTGTCAAGTTAAATTCATTTTATAAGTACTCAACTGCCTTTGTAAACACCCTTGGAGTTCCATCGATATTCAAATAAACAAACTATATAAAACTTATCAGATATTAAAATTCGGATACTTTATAAACTTTTATGAGCAAGCTTATTCATTTTCGTGGCACATTTTCAGCAAGTATACATTAATGCAATTGTAACACGTATGCCTATATTTATTAAACCCATATCGTGGAATCTAGTTTAATCAACTTGTATTCTAGAGAACTTTTCATATGGAAATTCAAATCCGACGAGCTCTATTCATTTGTCATTTAGATGCATATCAATTATTTCTTACATTGACAGACCTCTATAATAACAAAATACGTTATTTGATCCACCACATTAGAACATATCTTTTCAAAATAATTGCTTAGTCTTCATGAAAATATGTGTGCCATTAGTTGTGCCTTGAATATCTTGATTTTAATAATTTAATTTTGCTTTAACACAAAGATTGATGCATATCCAATAAGTTATACACATTCATGTCTATGGACATCAAGTCTCAAAACATGTCTCATCACAAGAGACTTTAATCTATCATTAGTTACTTGCGTCTTTACTTGCTGGCAATTACTAGAGCTGGAAAGTTAAGTGTCCTATGAACTTCTAGTTCATATATATTAGTGTGAGGATCACAATTTATATCATAATTTATTCATATTTCTCGCTGCTTGTTCTCTCATCCTGAATGAATTATCAATTTCAACATCCCATTTTTGTGCGTTGTTGTGGATTTATAGGAAACAAATACCACACATTTAAAAAAATTCTTATATGGGAAACTGATAAGGATTTATTTGATTCTTTTTAAGGGGTCATTTAAGCCCAAATTCGTGTTTATATGATCAAATATTGCCCTAAATCGCTTCTTTTTGTATTCTAGGTACTTGGGACGAGAAATCTGTAATTCGGCCCTTTTTGGACATATTTGGACGAAAAAGTCGAGAAAAACCCGTTAGAAAAGGAAGGCTGACAGAGTCACACGCTAATAACTTGACACCATCACTTGTTATTTGAGCTAGATGAAACTTAACACACATCGCTTTAGAAATAATTCATGAATTTGCACCTGACGGCGTCAGGAGTTATTTGAATAAGGGAATCACGTTTTAAGTCAAAAGATACGACTCAGAACTTTTACAAAGTGACGGCATCAAGACTGAAGGTGACAGCGTCAGAGGCTACAACATGACGCCGTCATGACGGCGATTTATCAAGGACGAAACCCTAAAGGCTGCGGGATGACGGTGTCACACTTGTAAAGTGACAGCAAAGTTGTAGTTTCTAAGGTATATCAATTTACCCCCTTACACTTAAGTCGAACATTGTCCCCAATGTTCAATTAAAATATGTAAAAGGAAAAATAGATGAGAATTAAAGAAACTAGTACTCCCCTGATTTGCTCATGTAGAACCGTAGAGGGGGGGGGGGGGGTGAATACGGTTTCTTCGGCTTTTAAGACGTTTAAAAACTTTAAGCCTCAAAGAAGACCAAGTGGTTGTACAATAATCCAACAACCACTACCACAACCAAAGTATATAAAGCAAGTAAGAACACAACGATATATACTGGTTCGAGATGGAGGGTTTATACCATCCGTACGTCCAGTTGCGAATCCGCGACTCTGATACTATTCACTAGTATAATCCTTTCGGTGGACTACAAACCGTTACAATTCACTCCACCGATATTCACCAATATCGATGCTCACAAAGAAGGAGTTACTTCCCAACGGTATTCCGCCCTCGGAAACTACCCAAAAGAATCTCACGATTCGACTTCACCTAAGTGTCACCAAGACCACTACCAAGACTTCCCACTGGAAGTATCAAACCCCAACTAGATCCCCAATGATCTAGGCTTGGTCACCAAGACACAAGACTTCCCTTACAAACAATTGAATGAATGAATATATGTTTGTTTAACCAAGCCCTAACCTAACCTAGAGACACGATTGTAATAGAAAGGGTATAGAGAAGAAGACCCTCGACACAATCACAAGAGTGGATTAAGTTCTTGTGATTCTTCCCTTGCAAGTAGATGTGTTCTTTCAAAGATGTTAGAGTGATAATCAAGAACACAAGATTAGAGATAGAGAGATTTGAGAGTGTTTAGAGAGAAAGAATCTAGAGAGAAAGAATAATGGCAAGAGGTGAGGAATCCAAGAGGCAAGGGTGGTATTTATAGGCCAAGAACCCAAACTTGGGAATTTTTACCAAGGCCGGCGCGTCACCCGCGCGTCAGCGCGTGGGCAGCGCGCCAGGCTTCTGTAAACATTCCCAAGTGTTGGGTGTTTGGATCTTATAAATACCTATCCTTGCTAAACCCCCAATTGTACTCCACACTAAACCTTAACATTAATCAATCTAAGGTTTACCAACTCAAATAGCCAATTTGGAAAATGTTTTGTGAAGTGTTTATAAGAAAACAAATTACCAAGGGTATAAAGTGTAGATAGGGTAATTTGGAAGGGGTGGAAGTGTTATTCCTCACATGGCATAGAAAAGAGAGAAAGAATATGCCAATGTATATTCCATTGCTTGGGGGGGGGGGGGAAGAATGAGATGGAGGGTTGAGATGAAATGGTTTGAATTGGATGGTGGAGATCAAAGGAGCCTATGCTTGGATTTCAAATAATTGGCATGTGTTGAATATGGATGGTTGAGATGTGATGATTTGAAATAGATGTTTAAGATCAAAGGTGCCTTGTGTTTGGATTGAGAAGGGATATTCCAAAGGAATATGCTTTGCTTGGGTGGAAAGGGTGAATCAATGGTTGAGATGGTTTTGGTTTGAAATGGATGACTTGGATTAAACACATGTGATGGTATAGAGAGGAGGATGAGATGAGTGGTTGAGATGTGTTGTAATTTGAATTCAATGGCTAGGATCAAAGGATCATCCTTTGGAATTCAAATTAAATCCCATGTGTTGAAATTGGAAGGTTGAGATGTGTTGTAAGGAAATAGATGGTTGAGATGTAATGTGTAATGGAATATGTAAGAGTGTAAGAGATTGTGTAAGAGAATATATGATTTGGATATGGTTGGATTTGTCTTTTGTAGAGATGAGATTAAGAAGATGATTAAGACATAATCTAATTGTCATTAATAAGAAAAGGTTTAGACAATTAAGATTATAAGTTGAGAAAATCATAAGTTACTTATTAGTTCAAGAAACACAATGTCGAGAATCCATAGGTTCATATCTCGTGACTTTCCACGACTCGACTTTCTCAACTAATATCTTGGTTCAAACAAGTTAAGTGCTTTGCCTTGATGTAAAGTGTGGAAAACTAGAAGGGGGGTTGAATAGTTTTACGTCTTTTTAATTTGTTATAAAAGATAGTTTTAGTGATTTCTTAGCTTTTAAAAACTTAGATTCGATAATATGTGATCTCAAGTCTTGCACAATATAAACAACTATCAATAAATAATATATAACAATGATAAGTAATGAAATAAATAAGAGATGGAAAGATCGAACCGCGAGACAAGAGATTTATAGTGGTTCGGCTACAAGGACACCTTCCTTGCCCTACTCCACTCCCCGAGCACCTAATTCGAGAGTTTTCTTCACTATATCAACAAACTCCCTTATGGCGGAGAAAACCTTACACACCAATTTGCACACCAATTTACACACCACAACTTCTTCACAACTAAGTCACAACTTCTTCAAATCAATCTACTTCACAACTAACTACTCCACTCCTATCTTCTTCACCCCAATTCACTTCACAACTAACTACTCCACACCTAGCTTCTTCACTACAATCTAATTCCTAACTTTTCTTCTTCACACCAAGCAACTAACTAATCACACAATCTATATATCTAGCACAACTATCTACAATCAAATATTCATAACAATCTTCACAAAGAGTAGTGTAAATAATCTTGATGATGCACCAACAACTTGGATGTGGAGGTTACAACAAGTTGTAATACTTCTTGTCTTGGGGGATAGAAGTATTCTTCTCTTGCACTTGAGAGGATGAAGTTTGAATCACTTTGAAACAAAGAATTAAGCACTTATGATCAAAGGATTAAGAGAATAGAAATGTGGATCTAGAACAGAAAGTTTAGGAGTGCAAAAGGTAAGAAAATTTTGAGGGATGAACCAGTATTTATAGGGGAGAAAAATACTGTTCTGGAGCGTGGCCGGTCCCCTTAATGATTAAGGGGGCCGCCTAAGGAATTAAGGGTGCCGCCGTTGGTTTTTCTTGTCTTTTAGTGGGGAATATTTTTCTGGATAAAATTTGCCATTTTTGGTTGGAAATTTGAAATCATATATTTATAATGAATTAAACATATTCTTTTAATTCCAAAAGTAATTTTGTAAAAGATATAAGATGTTTAATACATTTTATAAAAATTCTAGCGATTAAAAAAAATTTCTTTGATCATTAAATGCAATAAACCCTTTGTTTGTTCATACCTTAAGTGATATGGAAGCAAAGACAAATATTAAGCAGTAAAAACCTGTTTACGTCATAAGTTTTAGATTAATGAGTTTAAGGTTTTGTAATTATCAAAACATAGAGACATTGTTAATATGCTAACAATGTTTTAAGACATTATTTATGTCAACAATCTCCCCCTTTTTGATGATTACAAAACCTTAAACTCATTAGGTCTAAAAAATAATTTTTAGACAAGTATTCTTAGAGTTTAACATTCTCTTCTCCCCCTTTTTGTAAAATCAAAAAGGTTAATGCTCCCCCTTGATGTATGCTCCCCCTCATTTGAGAGCACCAAGGGAATAAGCTATGGAAATCTTGGCTACACAAAATATTAGAAGAGAACAAGGCACATATACATGCAAAGCAATAATTATGCAAATAAAAATAAATTCATTCAAGCATCATAGAAAGCATTACAACATTTAATATGCTTAAGGCATATTGATCATAATAAAACACAAGAAAAGACATAGTCCTATATTGCCTAAAAGAGCACTTGGACTTGCTTGCAACCCATGGTTGATTGTTTTATTTGCTTGAAGGGTAACATAAGCATAAAGCTTAGTTGTTAGATGGAGAATGATATGGAGTGGGGTATGGAGCGGAAGAGGCGGACCTTACGATATTGTATCGTGTTAAGGGTAGTATGGGATGAGGTCGAGTGAGGAGATATTCAATCCAAGAAATATCTTCACTCAAATATAGGATTTGTTTTTGAAGGAAGATGCAACAAGGGCAATAGCGAGTGTGGTTTGTAACTTGATCCAAGTTGAGAGAGTGAGGAAGGCAATTGTTGTAGGGTGATGATGGAGGTTGCCCTTTGTTGCGTTGTGCAAGATGCATGGCATTGAGATCACAAAGATCATGGATTTGTGACATTTCATCACGGAACTTTTGCTTTTCCGTGGCAATGCGGAGAAAGTCATTGTGTTGATATGAATGAATTGGGTTTGTGTAGTTGGAGTTGTAGTGGGATGGTTGATCAAACTTGTATGGATCATTACAAATGGTTGGAGGATGAGATGAGTGGTTTGGCATGAAGGAAGATGTTTGGCCAATGTTGTATGGTTTGTAAAGAGGATCAAATGAATGTCCTTGTGAATTTGGTGTAAAGTTTGGGAAGTAAGTGGTTGGTGGTGTTGATTGATTTCCCACTTCATTGGTTATGATGGATTTGTTTCGAGGGCTTTTTCTTCGCCAAACGGGTTTTTCCGTCATTCTTGCAAGCCTTGAGGCTTTTGGTTTTGGTTTGTTTGGAGAAGTCATGAAGGGATGAGTGAAGATTTTTGAGGATTGGGGTTATTTATAGTGTAAGATTTGTGTGTTTATGGATGGATAAAGTTTGTTTGGGAGATTAGGACAAAATGTGTTGGTGAAAATGGGGAATGTAGGTTGAAATGGGCTAAAAAGCAGAAAAGATTCTGTAAACCCGACCATCAGATGGCCGGTCCCCTTAATTAGGGGGCGGTCCCCTTATTGATTAAGGGGGCCGCCTTACAAAATTAAGGGGGCCGCCCATCTGGTTATTTCCAGGTTACCAGAATTGGGTTTTTGGCAGAAAATTTGCAGAAAGGTTGTGTGTTTGGATTAGAATTCAAGCAAGTTCAATTCCTTTAGGCAATATAGAATCTAATCTAATCAAAATATAGCATGCATGCATGAACACATAAGCAAAAGAGCAAATAATCAACACATAATAAGCAAGAGAAGATAAGTAAAGGCAAGATCACTTAAACTTCCTAAGGCACCTATCTTAGATCAAAGGCAAAGGCAACTAGTGAGTGAAAAACTAGTGATGGATCAAGATGACAACATTGTTAGTAAATTTGTCCTAGTGTGTGTCTATATGCAACAAATGTGGAGTTGTGATTGTTTCGACTCCTAAATGCAAAAAGAAATAACGATCCTAAGAAACAATCCAAAAGATCTCCTTGATTCAATTTTTGCTCGATCATGAATGTCAAAGATATATATTAGATTATACACCTTGACAATTTATGTGAGAGTTTATGCATGATTTTGAAAGACAATGTTTTTAGTATTAGTCAACAATGCAAGGAAAATGATCTTCATGTGATTCCTAGATGTGAGAATAATTTTTAAAAAAAATTGATTGGGTTTTACAAAGGAGTTTATGCAAAGAAAATAAATTTTCCCAATCTTTAATTTTGTGCGAAATAGATTCCTAGACTCAGAAATGAAGAAGTGGAAGAAAGGTAAATTTTATGTAAGTATAAATTTGTATTAATTCAATATAATTTAGTCAACTTGTTCCATCATTCCTAATCCTAAACGCAAGTGGTTGAATAATTCATGCTTAAGGGGTTTTGTGAATATATCCGCAATGTTGTCTTCCGATGCAACCTTTTCTATAGATATATTTCCTTTTTGAACATTATCCCTAAGAAAATGGTGGCGTATTTCTATATGTTTAGTCCTAGAGTGTTGCACCGAATTTTTACTTAAATCTATCGCACCTTTGTTATCGCACATAATGGGGACATTTTCTAACCTAATGCCATAGTCTACGAGAGCTTGTTTCATCCATAGTGCTTGTTGACATGCCTTTCCAGCGCTTACATATTCGGCTTCAGTGGTAGAAATAGCAAGAGCGGTTTGCTTCTTCGAAAACCAAGATGTTAGACGACATCCCATAAACGTGCAAATACCGCTAGTGCTTTTTCTATCTACGTAGTCTCCCGCATGATCCGAATCTGCATAGACGATAGTTTCTATGCCGGATCCCTTAGGATACCATAATCCTAAGTGTATAGTACCTTTAATGTATCGAAAGATACGCTTAACCGCTTCTAGGTGTGAGGTTTTGGGATCCTCTTGAAAACGGGCACAAAGGCAGACACTAAACATGATATCGGGTCTACTTGTCGTCAAGTATAGTAAACTACCTATCATTCCTCTATACTTGGTGTTATCTACGGACTCACCTTCATCGTCCTTTGTGAGCTTTACTTCCGTAGACATGGGAGTTTTCATGGGTTTTGAGTCTTCTAGGCCAAATTTCTTAAGCATTTCCTTAATGTACTTAGATTGGTTAAAAAATATTCCATCTTCTAATTGTTTTATTTGTAATCCTAGGAAGAAGTTAAGTTCACCCATCATACTCATCTCAAACTCATCATGCATGATTTTGGCAAATTCATCACACATGTCTTGACAAGTCGATCCAAATATAATGTCATCAACATATATTTGGACAATGATGAGATTTGGGTCTTTCCTTTTAGTGAAAAGAGTGTTATCTACCATCCCCATAGAATAATCATGTTTAATAAGAAAAGCTTTTAATCGATCATACCAAGCTTTGGGAGCTTGTTTGAGTCCATACAAAGCTTTCTTTAACTTGTAAACATAATCAGGTTTTGCGAAGTCAATGAATCCTGGAGGTTGTGCCACATATACCTCCTCATTGATAAAACCGTTAAGGAATGCACTTTTCACGTCCATTTGGAATAACTTAAAATCTAGGGTGCAAGTAATATCCTAATCGATTCTAGTCTAGCTACGGGGGCATAAGTTTCGTCATAATCAATTCCTTCTTGTTGATTATAACCTTGGGCAACTAATCTAGCTTTGTTCCTAGTAACTATTCCATTCTCATCTAACTTATTCCTATATACCCATTTAGTTCCTATGATGGTCATATTCTTTGGATTTGGGACTAATTCCCAAACATCATTTGCCTTAAATTGATTTAATTCTTCTTGCATAGCTATAACCCAACTTTCATCTTTTAAAGCCTCGTTAATATTCTTAGGTTCTATTGCTGAGAGGAAACAAAATAAATTGTTTTTATCTTGGGCTTGTGACCTAAGGGTTCTTTGGTTAAGATGTCCTATTATATTATCTAATGGATGTGATCTAGATTCTTTATATTAACAGTTTTGTTATTTTCTAAGTGAGTGTCTTCATGATCATTTCCTATGGGTTTTGTTTTACTAACCTCAATCGCTTCATCTTCGACTAAATCATCATCTTCTAAAGGTAATGTTTTAGCAGGTGGTGGTGTTTCATCAAATGTTACATTTAGTGATTCATCTACTTTCATGGAGTGTTTGTTAAGTATTATATATGCTTTGCTATTTTGTGAGTATCCTAAAAATATTCCTTCATATGATTTTGGATCAAATTTAGTGAGGTAATCCTTAGTGTTTAGAATATAACATTTACTTCCAAATACCCTAAAGTAGCTTAAGTTTGGTTTTCTACCTCTTAATAACTCATAAGGAGTTTTTCCTAGAATTCTACTAATTGATACCCTATTTAAAATATAAGTCGATGTATCTACGGCGTGACACCAAAATTTTTGTGGGATGGATTGTTCATTTAACATAGTTCTACTCATTTCTTGTAGTGACCTATTTTTTCTTTCTACTACGCCATTTGATTGAGGAGTACGAGGAGCAGAGAAATTGTGAGATATTCCATTTAGCTCACAATATTTTCCGAATTGTACTTCGTTATCAAATTCCCTACCATGGTCCGTCCTAATGGCAACTATTGAGCATCCTAATTTATTTTGAATCATTTTACTAAATATTTCGAATTTTTCAAAGGCTTGGGTTTTGTCACTTAAAAACCTAGTCCACGTGTATCGTGAGTAGTCATCTACTATTACTAAGTTATATTTGTTTCCTCCATAGCTCCGCACAGCGGATGGACCGAAAAGATCCATATGTAATAATTCTAGGCACCTAGTAGTGGATACTATATTCTTAGCTTTGTGACTAGCATGAGCTTGTTTTCCAATTTTACATGCATCACAAAAATGCTTGTCATATTTTAGATTAGGCAAATTTCTAACTAATTCCTTAGAGGCCAAAGATTGTATTTGTTGCATGTTAGCATGTCCTAATCTCGTATGCCACAATGTAGAGTTTTCATCTAGGGTCGTTAGGCATATCCTATCCTCAGGCTTGTTTCCTAGTTTCATAACATATATGCCACCTTTCCTAATTCCTCTACCTATAATTTTTCCATTCTTAACTATTTCGCTATCCTCTTCGGTAAATGTGACTCTACATTTATTATCACATATTTGTCCTACACTAAGCAAGTTATATGTTAAATTATCTACATGCTCTACATTTTCAATAGTAAGTGAGTCTTGAGAAATCGTACCTTTGCCAATGATTTTTCCACGTAAGTCACTACCGAAAATAACGTTACCTCCATTGTATGCCTTGTATGTAGAGAATAGCTTGCGGTTCCCCGTCATGTGCCTTGAACATCCGCTATCTTTGATCCATTCGTCGGGTTCCAAATCAATTCCTAAACATATTTCGTCGGTTTCTTTTGCCATAAAACACTTTTTGTCTCTTGGCTTTTCAACTTCTTCTTTGTCACTATCACTCCATGTTCCACTAACAAAAGCGCCTTGATTTTCATAACCCGGTGGCTTTAGACATTCGCCAATGAGATGATTTGGACTTCCACATCTAAAGCACTTTCTTTTCCCGTAGTTGTCACTTCTATTTCTTTGGAATGTTTTTCTTTCGTCTCGTGATGATCTAGTGAATCTTCCTCGTCTCTTGAAGAATTTCTTGAATTCTCTTACGGCCATTGCATATTCTTCATCTTTACTTTCGTCACTTGAATCATCATCATCACTAGGTTCCTTTTTGGCTTTTAGAGCAATAGATTTGGTTTGTTCTTTCATGACTTTGACCGTTTCCGAATCTCTTCTTATGATTTCTTCATGAACCTTCAAGTTGCTAATTAGTTCATCTAGTGATAAGGTTATCAAGTTCTTTGATTCTTCAATTGCCGTGACCTTAGCTCGCCATTTTGGATGCAATGCCCTAAGAAATTTCCTAACATAATTTTTACTAGAAAATGTCTCATCAAGTGCTTTTAAACTTGTGATAATAGTGTTAAATTTAGCAAAAGCATTATCAATTGATTCCTCTTCCGGAATCGTAAATTGTTCATATTGTTGTACAAGAAGATCTATTTTATTATCTTTGACTTGGCTATTACCTTGGTGAGTAATTAGTAAAGAATCCCAAATTTCTTTGGCGGTTTTACACATAAAAATTCTTTCGTATTCTTTGCGTGGTAACGCATTATAAATGACCATTTTAGCCTCATTATTTTTTGCTAGTTTCTTTTTCAAATCATCATTTTGTTCTTCGAAAGATACAATTTCATCCATTTTAGTTTCAACATTATATTGAATAGGAAGAAAATCACCAAAGGTAATAATATGCCAAAGATCAAGATCTTTTGATTTCACATACGTTTCGAATCTATTTTTCCAATATAAAAATCCATCACTTTCAAATAGTGGTGGTCTTTGCATAGATTGCTCTTCTAAATATTTTTCAGATTTCATAGATCGTTAGAAGTTTTAAAATACAATATATTTTAAAAATCTTGCTAGACCTAGCTCTTGATACCAATTGTGGAAAACTAGCAGGGGGGTTGAATAGTTTTACGTCTTTTTAATTTGTTATAAAAGATAGTTTTAGTGATTTCTTAGCTTTTAAAAACTTAGATTCGATAATATGTGATCTCAAGTCTTGCACAATATAAACAACTATCAATAAATAATATATAACAATGATAAGTAATGAAATAAATAAGAGATGGAAAGATCGAACCGCGAGACAAGATATTTATAGTGGTTCGGCTACAAGGACACCTTCCTTGCCCTACTCCACTCCCTAAGCACCTAACTCGAGAGTTTTCTTCACTATATCAACAAACTCCCTTATGGCGGAGAAAACCTTACACACCAATTTGCACACCAATTTACACACCAATTTACACACCACAACTTCTTCACAACTAAGTCACAACTTCTACACAACTTCTTCAAATCAATCTACTTCACAACTAACTACTCCACTCCTATCTTCTTCACCCCAATTCACTTCACAACTAACTACTCCACACCTAGCTTCTTAACTACAATCTAATTCCTAACTTTTCTTCTTCACACCAAGCAACTAACTAATCACACAATCTATATATCTAGCACAACTATCTACAATCAAATATTCACAACAATCTTCACAAAAAGTAGTGTAAATAATCTTGATGATGCACCAACAACTTGGATGTGGAGGTCACAACAAGTTGTAATACTTCTTGTCTTGGGGGATAGAAGTATTCTTCTCTTGCACTTGAGAGGATGAAGTTTGAATCACTTTGAACCAAAGAATTAAGCACTTATGATCAAAGGGTTACGAGAATAGAAATGTGGTTCTAGAACATAAAGTTTAGGAGTGCAAAAGGTAAGAAAATTCTGAGGGATGAACCAATATTTATAGGGGAGAAAAATACTGTTCTGGAGCGTGGCCGGTCCCCTTAATTAATGGCCGGTCCCCTTAATGATTAAGGGGGCCGCCTAAGGAATTAAGGGGGCCGCCCCTTCAGAACGTTGGTTTTTCTTGTCTTTTAGTGGGGAATATTTTTCTGGATAAAATTTGCCATTTTTTGTTGGAAATTTGAAATCATATATTTATAACGAATTAAACATATTCTTTTAATTCCAAAAGTAATTTTGTAAAAGATATAAGATGTTTAATACAATTTATAAAAATTCTAGTGATTAGAAAAATTTCCTTTGATCATGATATGCAATAAACCCTTTTTTTTGTTCATACCTTAAGTGATATGGAAGCAAAGACAAATATTAAGCACTAAAAACTTGTTTACGTCATAAGTTTTAGATTAATGAGTTTAAGGTTTTGTAATTATCAAAACATAGAGACATTGTTAATATGCTAACAATGTTTTAAGACATTATTTAGGACTCTTGAAAATGTCATGCAAAAACTTAGACTTGTTTGTTTTGTGACCTAAGTGTCCTTTTATTCAAGTCACCAATGACTTGTTGTATAGGATGACCCCTCGCTTCTCTTATTTCCTTATGATTGCCTTCATCCGAAACATTAACTTGTAATGTTGGCGACCTTTCTTGATCTTGAACTATAGGTTCATTGATCACATCATCTTCTTCCGAAGGAGATGATTTAGGCTCGGGCATGCTCTCTCAATCCTCATTGTTTTCTTGTTAAGCACTATGTATGCTTTACTAGTTTGACAGTATCCTAGGAACACACTTTCATACGACTTTGGGTCAAATTTGGTGAGATATTCTTTGGTGTTAAGTATAAATACTTTGCAACCAAAAACTCTAAAATACTCTAGGGATGGTTTTCTATTCCTAAGTATTTCATATGGAGTTTTATTAATTACCTTTCTTATATGAACTCTATTAAAGATATAACATGCGGTATCTAGGGCATGACACCAAAACTTTTGTGGGATGGATTGCTCGTCAAGCATTGCACAACTCATCTTTCTTAACTTACGATGTGTTCTTTCAACAATCTCAAGCGATTGAGAAGTGAACGGGCTCGATAAGTTATAAGATATTCCAAGTTGTTCACAAAAGGTTCCAAATTGCATTTTATCAAATTCACTGCTATGATTTGTTTTAATTGAGACAATTTAACAATCAAGTAGGTTTTCAAGTTTCTTTATTAAAATGTTGAATTTATTCAAGACTCCATCCTTGTTTTCAAATAATAATATCCAAGTGTAATTTGAATAATCATCTATGATCATTAAAGTGTAGAAGTTTCCTCCATAACTTTAGGATCGGAGATGGACCATACAAATCCAAATGAATCAATTCTAAAACCTTACTAGTTGTCACTTCCTTTTTATTCCTATTATTGGCTTGTCCTTGACTCCCTAGACATGTGTCACAATAATGCCTTTCAAAGCTTAACTTTGGTAAATTCCGTACTAGCTCGTTAGAAGCTAGGTTTTACACTAACCTCATATTGGCATGACCTAACCTCCTATGCCAAAGTGTTGAGTTGTCCACCATGGACGTAAGACATATGTGTTGCTTAGAGTTATCACCCAACTTGCATGTATATAAGTTATTTCTCCTATGATCTTTTGCTAACACAACACCATTTTTACTAATAGTGCAACCTACCTTAGTAAATTTGACCTCACAATCATCATCACATAATTGACTCACACTAATCAAATTGAAACTTAGACCCCTAACATGCTCAACATTGGAGATTACTATAGAGTCATGAAGGACATTACCTTTGCCGACAATTTTTCCGTTAACTTTGCTTCCAAAAATGACTTGATTGCCATTATACGCCGTGTATGATATGAACAATCTTCTATTCCCGGTCATGTGTTTAGTGCAACCACTATCCACTACCCACTCATCCGGTTGTAGATCACTTTTGAGACAAACCTACAACAAAATTACAACTCATGCCTTTGGTACCCATTGTTTCTTGGGTCTATTTTAGTTAGCATTTAAAGTGCCCAAGTTAAACATTCTTGGGTCTTGAAGTAAGACACATAATTTCTCAATACCATATTTAGAAAAAGCGGACCAAGGATTGTTTTGATAGTCATTTTGAGTTTGATAACTTGGTCTATAGTTATGATATGCTTGAGGTCTAAAGAAGTTTTGGTTTGAATAGGAGTTGTCTCTCCTTTGGTAATTGTTGTATGGGTATTGAGAGGACTTTTGACCATAGTTAGAGAAATTTTTTCTTTGGTTGTTGTGAAATGATGGTTTTTGGTTGTATAAGGTAGAAGATCTCATATTAGGTGTAGGCAAAAGTGGTCTATGATTTACTCGAGGTTGTGAGTATCCAAGTCCATTGCGAGAGCTTGAGTTAGAAAATTGTTTTGGATTTTCTCTTTTTGTAATCAGAGCTTGATTACCTCGAGTACTTACAAGAGGAGCTTGAGGAGTAATTGGTTTAATATCATTGTTTAATGAAGATCCAATTTTCCTCAGAGGCCTGGCGCGCTGATGGCGCTTTGATGCGTCAGCCAGCGCGTCAGCCTCGGGGATTGTTGGGGCCTCGTTTTCTTTAGCCTTTACAAATGTTATTGGTTTTGTTAGGCTTATGGGAGTGGTTGTTCCTTGTTTGAAAAATCTAAGACCTCCCTTATCTTGAGAAACCTTTTGACGACTTATTATTTCTTCTAAATCATTTGTGCTCTTTTTATATTTTGAAAAGCTTAATGATTCCTTTTGAAGTTCCAACACTTTTCCATTCAAAGAGTTAACCTCGAGTGTGAGTGCTTCACAACTTTTACAAGGTTCAATCATCCCTTTGCAATGTTCTAGTTTTTTTACTTTATTTTCAAGTTCACAAACCCTTTCTTTAGATTTAACATTTTCTAATTCAAGAAGACGTTTTTCTTTGAGGGCTCTATCAAGGGTTTTTCTAAAATCATCATTAAACTTAACTAGTTCCTCATTCTCCTTTTGCAAATTGATAATATCTAAGTTATTAGAAGAAGAAGGGTTTAGAGATACCTCAAATTTTTCTTGAGCCATAAGACACGTAGCGTCATTTGTTGGTTGGTCTTCATCTTCACTATCACTCCACGCACCTCCAACGAATGCCTTGTTCACTCTATGCTTAAGGCATTCATTGATGAAGTGACCCTTCTCTCCGCAATTGTAGCATCCTTGGGTGCATCTTGAGCTTTCTCAAACCTTGTTGTCACTACTTCGGTCCCCCCCAAAGTTGTTCCTTCCACCATTATCTCGGTTTCCAAACCGATTTCTTCTTCCAAAGTTACCACCTTTCCTAAAGAATCTTCAAAAGTTCTTAGCCATGAGATTGTATTCTTCGTCGTTCATGTCCTCATCTTCATTGCTATCATCTTGACTATCACTATCATCACTAGCTTGAGTACTAGCGACTTTAGCCTTAAGAGGCAAAGACTTAACCTTCTCCTTCTTGTCTTTAGTACTTGTCTTGTCGTTCTCAAGAATCATCTCATAGACTTTGAGATTTCCAATGAGCTCGTCAAGAGGTAGTTCCGCCAAATTCTTGGCTTCTTCTATGGCCGTCACCTTTGGCCTCCACTTTATTGGAAGAGCTCGAAGAAACTTCCTCACATGTTTCTTATTATAGAAGCTAGGATCTAGAGCCGTGAGGCTAGTGATAATAACATTGAACCTTGTGTAACCATTATCAATGGTTTCCTCATCCGAGATCGTAAACTTCTCATATTGTTGTATGAGCAAGTCGATCTTGCAATCTTTCACTTGAGAGTTGCCTTGATGAGTGATGATGAGAGAGTGCCAAATTTCCTTGGCGGTGTTGCAAACATGAACCCTCTCGAACTCCCTTCGAGGTAGAGCATTATAGATCAACATCTTGGCTTCATCATTCTTACCAAGCTTTCTCCTTTCATCATCATTAAGATCTATATGTGGCTTTTTCACCAACATCTTTTTTTCTGAGTCTTCCACCATGAACTCAAAGTTGCCATTTTGGATGATTTCCCACAAATCTAGATCTTTAGACCTAACCTAGGTCTCAAATCGGGTTTTCCAAAAACAAAACCCATCGGTTTCTAGCAAAGGTGGTCTTTGCATAGAACACCCCTCAACATAGTTCTTTTGAGCCATGGATCTATACTCTACTTTACCAAAAATCTTAGTTAGGATTTTAGATTTTTGGAAAAGAAGTTTTTGACTTAAAACGACTTCTCAGGAAGGCTTTAATGCTAAAAAACTTGAGTATACCACTCTGATACCAATTGTAGAACCGTAGAGGGGGGGGGGGTGAATACGGTTTCTTCGGCTTTTAAGACGTTTAAAAACTTTAAGCCTCAAAGAAGACCAAGTGGTTGTACAATAATCCAACAACCACTATGTGACAACCCGCAAATTTCCCGTCATGTATTATTTGGAGAAACGATCAATTATTTTGAGTTCGATATTATTCGTGAGAAGCTATACATATTTTTACGTTCATTTTTATCATAAATATTATTCTGAGCGCATTGGTGTTATCCTCGTATAATAAATCTTCCGTTTACTAGTCTTAATGAGTCTCGAACCTCTTATCGTGAAAGATATAACAAATTTCAAGAATGGTCCCTGGAGATAGTTTACCCCGCGCCCCTCACCTTTCACCACATTTACACTTGAAATGGTAACGTTTGTTTTGAGATTTTTAAATAAGGATATTAGAGTTAGGGTTTTCCCTTATCCTCACTTTTTCACTACCTCTCATCTCACTTCTCTCTCTTCCTAGAGTTAGCAGCCGCCACCCTCCCCCTCACTCTGTATTTCCGGCCATATTCCGGCCACACCACCGCGAGTGGTGCTTCACCTCCACCACCACATTCACCCTCATCTCACCCTCTTTCGTTTGACATACTTCACGCGTAATAAAACCCACCTAAACACATTTTTCATTCGAGTTCCAGCCTTGAAACACCACCACCATCACCTCTTCTCGTGATTATGATTTATCCAAAGACCAAGGTGGTGATAACGCCTCGTTTTGTGGCCATGGTACCACGTTTGGTTCTGGGAATCCTCGAATCTTGAAGGGTTACAAGTATAACGAATTAATATTAATAGAAACAAGAATAATGGGTTGTTTAGTATCACTGTTTGTTCGTGTTTGTGTTGGTTTTGAGTCGTACGAAGTGATGCCGTGAGTCTTAGACTCACGGCCTATAATGGTTCTTGTTGTTGTTCATGTTTGTCTAGGATTTAGATATGGGTTTAGGTTCAGGACCAGGTTGGGAGTCGATTTGTGTGTAGATCTGTTGCCGAGAGTCTGGATGTGGGAGTGTTAGAGTGCTTGGTTGTTATTCTTGAGGTTGTGATTCTTGTTGGTCTTGTCGTTGAATTTGGGGTGATTCCTGATGTTGTCTCGTTGTTATTGTTCTCGGGATTGTTTATTCTTGTCGAGGTGTTCTTATTGTCGTGGTATGTTGTTGTTATTTATGGCCTTGTTCATTGAGTTTGGCAGCCAAACGGCACGGGTCCGTTTGGTTATTTTTTTAGTCGTGGCCAAGGATGGGAGCAGAGACCATTAAGGTCTCGGCATGGATATTGTTTGCTGCGGAAGTTATTATTATGGTTTAGTTTGACGGAGAATAGGATTAGAAACGTGCCGTAGGTTCGGCCGTTATTGTTGAAGTTGTGATTGCGTTATATATGTTATGCGGGCTAAGTGTTATTATTAGACTTTATTTGACTTGTTGACCCGAGGATAAAGTGAACTTGAAATGTGAAATAACTCGAGAAAATATAAAGTATACTTAAACATTACATGTCACATTTATATGTTAAATTAGTAACTTTAAAATATTAACTAATGACTAAACATCGTTACTTAATATTCATAAGTAATCTATAATTATTAAATGATGATAAGAAGTTATATAATGTTTTCTAAATAATAAGGAATATTAAGCGACGTTAAAACGTTAATTAATATTTCTAAATTAGAAAGAAAACATTAAATAATTTAAAACAACGTTATTTAACATTTTATGGAAATAATAATGGAAACGGTATTTACTTTAATACTAACGAGTTATTAAACGTTTCGAGGGCATGTTTATCAAGACTTACCCTATAAGAGTTATTAAGGTTCGTGTTGGTATTTGCCGAGTTATGGATTGGTTAATATTAATATAATCATCCGACACGGTTAACGGACTAATTAGGGTACTAAACCTGATTAGGGTCGACAAACGTGTCGGGGGACAATATTAATGGGTGACCCATCCTACGACTTACCATATCTTTATTAGGTATGAGTAACTTTGGATTAACAAGTGTATTGTTGGAATTGTTGAAATTATCATATTGGCAAATACGATAAGTATCTAATAATTCGTACCATTTCCCTTGTTAAACTTTTGGTTACTCGAGATTGACTTTGACCATAAGGTTGACTTAGTAGCCCTTTTAGGTATGATTGCTTTGGATGGAGTATATAGCTTTGACCCGGATGTTTCGTATTGAGTTTTAACTCATTTTTGGTTGAAGTCGTATGTTATTCATCTCTTGGTGTGAGTACTCTTGAGTCTTGTCTCGATTCTTGTTGACTTCGCTTGTTTAGTCTTTGGCGTGAGTTCACTTGATTATATGTCGTGTTCTCACTACTCCCACAATGATACCAAACACAAACACAAATAAATAGATAATAAGATATTTGGATATAAAAGATTGGGTACTGCTTGGAAGTAGTAGCTTATGGAAGACTTGGTTCATCGTTGAGGATCTCATGTTAGAATAAGTCTTGCATATAGAAGGCTTCGCCGTTTTCCGTATCGATGTACTGCCTCTTTGATGCTGTGTGAATTTGTTCGATGCAGTTGTGTCAATCGTGATCTTTGCGTTGCTGTTGCCCAGGTGAGTTCATAGCCCCTTCTTTTTAACGGTTTCTTAGACTATTTTTGGGGGAGAATACATGCTCGTTTTCAACTAAACTCAAGTTTGCTTATTTGGAGACGTGAATTGTTTGCCCAAGATTTGACTGGTTGGTTGGAATATTTGATTTGGTTAATTGAATGCATTATGTGATTACTTGTTTATTTATGTGGTATGAGATTTGTGATTGTGGTTTATGAACCTGTTACATGAGCTGGCTAAGGGCATGTCGCATCCTTGCGAATGCTGATTGAATTGGTTTAGTGGAAGAAGGCCTAGTCTTGAACTAGGTAAGTTATGGAGCATGTCGTATTCTTACGAATGCTGAGCATGTCGCATCCTTGCGAATGCAGATTGAATTGGTTTTGTGGAACGAGGCCTAGTCTTGAACTAGGTAAGTTATGGAGCATGTCGTATTCTTACGAATGCAAGAACATGTCGTATTCATACGCATGTTGGGCATGTCGCATCCTTGCGAATGCATATTGATTTGATTGGTTTTGGACTATAGTGTGCACTATAGGGAATTATTTTGTGGTTTGACTTAGCCAGCGTAACAGGGTAACTTTGTGTGACTCTATAGGAGTGTAGTATCTATGTGATTAGTTATGATTCTAGTTGTTTGATTATGAGTTGATTACGGTTATTTGATTTGGAATGGTGATTTAAGCTGGGTATGCCTACGTTACATTTAACTTGATGGTAAAGGATGACTTGAACTCGAGAACCCTTGGTTCCACTATACTGTTTTAAACTAAACTCTATGGACTCACCAGCGTAAGCTGACCGTTTTAGCATGTATTTTTAGGTTTATGGCGTTAGCTCACTATTTGAAGGGCGCTTGGCAAGGGGCATTGGTCATAGGCGACTCTGATATATATTTGGAACCGCTTTAACTTCTTTATGGGCCTACTTCCACAATTCTTTTATAAAAATGTAAACTTAACGCTTTTGTCTATGTATTTTATTCTTAATAAATGAAATAAAAACTGTTCTTTGTACTTATGTTTTGATACCAATTTCGTAGCACCCCAATGCATGTATGCTTCCGCTGGACCCGAATTTTGGGGGTGTTACAGTTGGTATCAGAGCCAGGTTATAGAGAACTGGGTAATTTTAAAACCTAGACTATAACCATTTTTGCGAAAACTTAACAATATGACCGCTACGTGCCTGCCTGCCAAGCCGATGCCTCACGTATGATTTAGTTTAAGGATGTAATCGATTAGATGACTATGGATATGATGGATGAGATATGGAATGATGAGTTTGATGAGATATTTGATGGTATATGTGATGAGATGTTTATGGTTTATTTGGCGTATTGTTTGATGATTTATTTGTTGATATATATACCTCTATCTAGTGGATGCTTCGAATCCACCTATGGTAATTATTCAATATAAGCATTCTCACGATACACGCACTATACCTATCACAGGGTTACGCTATTTCCTTGCGTAATCTCATGAATTGATTTTGAGTTTTGGACGCTTGTCATAGTATTGGGAATGATATTGAGATATGAAGGATATATTACTAGTATAACTAGGCTGAGTATTCCAAGATTCATTGAACCTCGAGTGAATATAGACTGATCACCTATATTCAACAAAGGGACAGTGGGACATGGCCTGATCAACTATGTCCGACTTAGAGGTGAATTTTGCGATACCGGGAGTAGTTATAGCAGGATTATGTCCGGGTTAGAGTTTGATTTTTTTTGGAATGATGAGCTTTGTGTGTGTACACGGGCATTGAATATTACTTCCACACACACGACACACTGGCATCACATGGATCGAAATGCTTCTAGCGCCACTAAACGTCCTCGTTCACGTAAAATTCTTGTTGTCGCCATAGAGCGTAGTTCGCCATGGGGAGGGCTAGACCCGCTTGGCACCATTCAAATTCGAGTTGCTTACCGTCATAAGTCTCGTCGATCTTATTGGAATGTTTGGAATTGATTTTCGGCATTGTATGGAATTGATTTCCGGTTACGTCTTGAGTTGACTTTTGGTATTTTGGGACTTGGTTTTGACCATTTTGAACTTGATCTTCGGTTACGTTTGGACCTTATTTTTGGTTACATTCGGATTTTGTTACGTTTAGATTTGATTCTTGGCCACGTTTGGATACAATTTTGGCTAAGCATGGATTCGAATTCAGGCTATGTCTTGATTCGACTCTTAGCTATTATGGGTTGGTTTCAACCATTTTGGATTTAATTCTGGCTTCGTTTGGATATGACCTCGGCTATGTTGAAATGGATTTTATTATGTTTGGATTTGATTTTTGTTCTTGTCTTGAATCGATTTCCGACTATGTCCGAATATGACTCTCGAATATTATGGAGCTGGTCTCGATTATGTTTTGATTTGGTTCTTATTACGAATTTGGATAGTTGGATTTCGTGATTTTCGATCTCGTTTCGAATTTGGATTGGATACTCAGCCTTGTTTCGTTAATGATCTTGTCACAGCCTCCTCTACCCTAAGCCCTGTGCTAAATCGACGATATTCATTTTCTTAACCGACGATATTCATTTTCTAAATTGATGATGTTTGTTTGTTTTTCCGATTGATGTTGTTCAAATCAATGTTGTTTTAGTAGCGACTTTCAATAGAGGTTGTACCTTCCACCTCTACTCTAAGCACCCTGTTAAGTCAATCGACTAATTGCTAGTAGCAATTAGACAGCCTTTTTCAGAATCGTACCCTGAGAATTGTTAAACTCTTTGTTCAGTAGAGATTCCGTGCTCAACGGGAATCTTGAAATCTTAAGGAGTAATCTGAATCGCGTTCTGTGGGACAACCATCTAGTCCTTATCTCGTCCCTCGAGAAGTACCTGATATTCTTGCTACATTCCTACCGATCAATCAACTATACCGCAAGCGAAACCTTAGGAGTTAACCTTACACCTTTACCTGAGTAGTCACTGTTTGTCATCCTACCCAACCTTACACCTCCTGTTGGCCAAATCCTCTTTTACATATCATTTCAGTATTTCAACGGCACAGTAAGAGACCCTCAATGGTTGAAGGTGCGATCACCGTTTTGTTGAGTAGAAATGGAGATACCTAACTTCTTGACCCTGAACCTGTTCATGAAACCACCGAGGAGATCGTTCGAAGGCAAAATGGAGACGTAAGCTACTCGTGAATGATTTGAAACCCTGATAGTGTGAACCTCTCAAATCCTTGTCCTATTAATTCTTTCAAATTCCTGCTGGATTTGGACCGGTAGTTCACCGACTCGAGCTGCCGTCAGGACTCAGCAACGTTCGCGACGTTTTCATGAGTATAATCTAAGTGATGACTTGCCGATAAGACAGCCGTTATTCCTCTGGGAAAAATTCAGATCTTATGACGTTTCAAACATTGTTGACCTATTGGAATCTTTAACCTTGGAATCAGACGACTATCGTAAAGTCGCATCCCTACTGACAAAGTTCGTTGGAACTCGCAAAAAGATCCTAAACTCCCGCAGAAAATGTAAAGATAAATCCTCGGGTGTATGTGCTCATTTTGTTCGTCCTTAACGGGTAACTTGAATTGAATCGAGAGGAGTCGATTCCGTTAAGGAGGTGAGGCTGTGACAACCCGCAAATTTCCCGTCATGTATTATCTGGAGAAACGATCAATTATTTTGAGTTCGGTATTATTCGTGAGAAGCTATACATTTTTTTATGTTCATTTTTATCAGAAATATTATTCTGAGCGCATTGGTGTTATCCTCGTATAATAAATCTTCCGTTTACTAGTCTTAATGAGTCCCGAACCTCTTATCGTGAAAGATATAACAAATTTCAAGAATGGTCCCTGGAGATAGTTTACCCCGCGCCCTTCACCTTTCACCACATTTACACTTGAAATGGTAACTTTTGTTTTGAGATTTTTAAATAAGGATATTAGAGTTAGGGTTTTCCCTTATCCTCACTTTTTCACTGCCTCTCATCTCACTTCTCTCTCTTCCTAGAGTTAGCAGCCGCCACCCTCCCCCTCTCTCTATATTTCAGGCCATATTCCGGCCACACCACCGCGAGTGGTGCTTCACCTCCACCACCACATTCACCCTCATCTCACCCTCTTTCATTTGACATACTCCACGAGCAATAAAACCCACCCAAACACATTTTTCATTCGAGTTCCAGCCTCAAAACACCATCACCATAACCTCTTCTCGTGATTCTGATTTATCCAAAGACCAAGGTGGTGATAACTCCTCGTTTTGTGGTCATGGTACCACGTTTGGTTATGGGAATCCTCGAATCTTGAAGGGTTACAAGTATAACGAATTAATATTAATATAAGCAAGAATAATGGGTTGTTTGGTATCATTGTTTGTTCATGTTTGTGTTGGTTTTGAGTAGTACGAAGTGATGCCGTGAGTCTTAGACTCACGGCCTATGATGGTTCTTGTTGTTGTTCATGTTTGTCTAGGATTTAGATATGGGTTTAGGTTCAGGACCAGGTTGGGAGTGGATTTGTGTGTAGATCTGTTGCCGAGAGTCTGGATGTGGGAGTGTTAGAGTATTTGGTTGTTATTCTTGAGGTTGTGATTCTTGTTGTTCTTGTCGTTGAATTTGGGGTGATTCCTGATGTTGTCCCGCTGTTATTGTTCTCGGGATTGTTTATTCTTGTCGAGGTGTTCTTGTTGTCGTGGTATGTTGTTGTTATTTATGGCCTTGTTGATTGAGTTTGGCAGCCAAACGGCACGGGTCCATTTGGTTATTTTTTAGTCGTGGCCGAGGATGGGAGCTGAGACCATTAGGTTCTCGGCATGGACATTGTTTGCTGCGGAAGTTATTATTATGGTTTAGTTTGACGGAGAATAGGATTAGAAACGTGCCGTAGGTTCGGCCATTATTGTTGAAGTTGTGATTGCGTTATAGATGTTATGCGGGCTTAATGTTATTATTAGACTTTATTTGACTTGTTGACCCGAGGATAAAGTGAACTTGAAATGTGAAATAACTCGAGAAAATATAAACTATACTTAAACGTTACATGACACATTTATATGTTAAATTAGTAGCTTTAAAATATTAACTAACGACTAAACATCATTACTTAATATTCATAAGTAATCTATAATTATTAAATGACGATAAGAAGTTATATAATGTTTTCTAAATAATAAGGAATATTAAGCGACGTTAAAACGTTAATTAATATTTCTAAATTAGAAAGAAAACATTAAATAATTTAAAACAACGTTATTTAACATTTTATGGAAATAATAATGGAAACGGTATTTACTTTAATACTAATGAGTTATTAAACGTTTCGAGGGCATGTTTATCAAGACTTACTCTATAGGAGTTATTAAGGTTCGTGTTGGTATTTGCCGAGTTACGGATTGGTTAACATTAATATAATCATCTGACACGGTTAACGGACTAATTGGGGTACTAAACCCAATTAGGGTCGACAAACGTGTCGGGGGACAATATTAATGGGTGACCCATCCTACGACTTAACATATCTTTATTAGGTATGAGTAACTTTGGATTAACAAGTGTATTGTAGGAATTGTTGAAATTATCGTATTGGCAAATACGATAAGTATCCAATAATTCGTACCATTTCCCTTGTTAAACTTTTGGTTACTCGAGATTGACTTTGACCATAAGGTTGACTTAGTAGCCCTTTTAGGTATGATTGCTTTGGATGGAGTATATAGCTTTGACCCGGATGTTTCGTATTGAGTTTTGACTCGTTTTTGGTTGAAGTCGTATGTTATTCATCTCTTGGCGTGAGTACTCTTGAGTTTTGTCTCGATTCTTGTTGACTTTGCTTATTTAGTCTTTGGGGTGAGTTCACTTGATTATATGTCGTTTTCTCACTACTCCCACAATGATACCAAACACAAACACAAATAAATGGATAATAAGAGATTTGGAGATAGAAGATTGGGTACTGCTTGGAAGTAGTAGCTTATGGAAGACTTGGTTCATCGCTGAGGATCTCGTGTTAGAATAAGTTTTGCATATCGAAGGCTTCGCCGTTTTCCGTATCGATGTACTGCCTCTTTGATGCTGTGTGAATCTGTTCGATTCCAGTTGTGTCAATCGTGATCTTTGCGTTGCTGTGGCCCAGGTGAGTTCATAGCCCCTACTTTTTAACGGTTTCTTAAACTATTTTTGGGGGAGAATACATGCTCGTTTTCAACTAAACTCAAGTTTGCTTATTTGGATACGTGAATTGTTTACCCAAGATTTGACTGGTTGATTGGAATATTTGATTTGGTTAATTGAATGCATTATGTGATTATTTGTTTATTTATGTGGTATGAGATTTGTGATTGTGGTTTATGAACCTGTTACATGAGCTGGCTAAGGGCATGTCGCATCCTTGCGAATGCCGATTGAATTGGTTTAGTGGAACGAGGCCTAGTCTTGAACTAGGTAAGTTGTAGAGCATGTCGTATTCTTACGAATGCAAGAACATGTCGTATTCTTACGAATGTTGGGCATGTCGCATCCTTGCGAATGCATATTGATTTGATTGGTTTTGGACTATAGTGTGTGCTATAGGGAATTCTTTTGTGGTTTGACTTAGCCAGCGTAACAGGGTAACTTTGTGTGACTCTATAGGTGTGTAGTATCTATGTGATTAGTTATGATTCCAGTTGTTTGATTATCAGTTGATTATGGTTATTTGATTTGGAATGGTGATTTAAGCTGGGTATGCCTACGTTACATTTAACTTGATGGTAAAGGATGACTTGAACTCGAGAACCCTTGGTTCCACTATACTGGTTTAAACTAAACTCTATGGACTCACCAGCGTAAGCTGACCATTTTAGCATGTATTTTCAGGAAAATGAAGTGTTTTGGACGTTTTTGGAGCAAAAAGGTGAAGAAAACGGCAAAGTCTCAAATTCCTTGCTGGGAACAGTACCTGACGACGTCAAGCTATAACACATGACGGCGTCAAGAGTGACAAAAAAGGTGGATGTGGAACTTATAACGTGACAGCCCAGAACATTTTCTTTGTCAATGGCCTGACGGCGTCACCAAGGCCGTCAGGGTCCAAATACAAGTGACGGCCTAGAGTAGATTTGCACATGAAGGCGTCAAGACTTGATCTAGGCAATACAAATTTCACTTTGGCGGCGAGTTGACGGCGTCAGAGGATAATACATGACGTCGTCAGGATGCTTAGTCTATATATATTTTTCCAATTTTTCATTGTAAAGTGTGGAACAAGTTGTGGAATACTAAACACAAACCCTAGGTCGAATTTCCTGCATATTGAAGGGGTTTCAAACCCTTCTTTCTTACATGTTTGAATAAAGATAAGTACTTCAATAATCATTCAATATGTCTATGTATTGTTTGATTCTATCTTATGTTTATCTTTCTTTCAACATGTTAGGCTAGGTTTTTATTGTGTTTGCTTAGATGTAGTGAAACCTAGATGTTGATTATTGGTTGATTGTTTGTTTATAATTGTTACGGATGATTGTATTCGATGTTAGGCTTAAGAAAACTGGCAGACTTCCATTGGTAACTTGCTTGAACGTCTTAAGAAACATGATCAGAGGTGTACTACGATTTTTGGTTGTATTTAATGCATAAGTGAATTCTAATGATCCCATGTTAGGAGCTTTTAATCGGCTCGACATAGGAGCGAAGTAGGATCTTATAGAGTTAGGGAATATTGTACACGGCCCTACGACTAGTATTAAGGAATATAACCCGTCATCCATGCAATTGTAACAAGCTAATCAACCGGTAAAAGATATCTAGGGAGTAATGAAATCTAAGTAAACACAACTTTTCTCATTATTGTTTCCACCACATTAGTTAAATTTTCATTTCTGTTATTTTATTTTGATTGCATCTTTAGTTACTTGGGTTAGTTGGCTAGCAACTAATTCCGCCCACTCCTTCAAAAACCGAGATTTTACTTGCTTTCCATAAAATATAAAAATACAAAAAGAATCATCCTTCATCTCTAGACCTAGTTTAGTAGGCTTTCTAATCCTAGCGACACTCTTTCTGAGTTGAACGATCAATCCCCCGGTACTTGTCACTATACTATACTACGATCAGGTACATTGCCTGGCGGGGATTGCAAGCTTCTCAAGATCCCTTGCGAGGTAAAACCTGTTGCGAGGGCGCAATCCCCCGTATCACGTACGTCTAGTTGCGAATCCGCGACTCCGATACTATTCATTAGTATAATCCTTTCGGTGGACTAAAACTGTTACAATTCACTCCACCGATATTCACCAGTATCGATGCTCACAAAGAAGGAGTTACTTCCCAACGGTATTCCGCCCTCGGAAACCACCCAAAAGAATCTCACAATTCGACTTCACCTTAGGGTCACCAAGACCACTACCAAGACTTCCCGCCAGAAGTATCAAACCCCAACTAGATCCCCAATGATCTAGGCTTGGTCACCAAGACACAAGACTTCCCTTACAAACAATTGAATGAATGAATATATGTTTGTTCAACCAAGCCCTAACCTAACCTAGAGACTCAATTGTAATAGAAAGGGTATAGAGAAGAAGACCCTCGACACAATCACAAGAGTGGATTAGGTTCTTGTGATTCTTCCCTTGTAAGTAGATGTGTTCTTTCAAAGATATTAGAGTGATAATCAAGAACACAAGATTAAAGATAGAGAGATTTGAGAGTGTTTAGAGAGAAAGAATCTATAGAGAAAGAATAATGGCAAGGTGTGAGGAATACAAGAGGCAAGGGTGGTATTTATAGGCCAAGAACCCAAACATGGGAGTTTTTACCGAGGCCGGCACGTCACCCGCGTGTCAGCGCGCGGGCAGCACGCCAGGCTTCTGTAAACATTCCCAAGTGTTGGGTGTTTGGATCTTATAAATACCTATCCTTGCTAAACCCCCAATTGTACTCCACACTAAACCTTAACATTAACCAATCTAAGGTTTACCAACTCAAATATCCAATTTGGAAAATGTTTTGTGAAGTGCTTATAAGAAAACAAATTACCAAGGGTATAAAGTGTAGATAGGGTAATTTGGAAGTGGTGGAAGTGTTATTCCTCACATGGCATAGAAAATAGAGAAAGAATATGCCAAGGTATATTCCATTGCTTGGGGGAGGAAGAATGAGATGGAGGGTTGAGATGAAATGGTTTGAATTGGATGGTGGAGATCAAAGGAGACTATGCTTGGATTTAAAATAATTGACATGTGCTGAATATGGATGGTTGAGATGTGATGATTTGAAATAGATGGCTAAGATCAAAGGTGCCTTGTTTTTGGATTGAGAAGGGATATTCCAAAGGAATATGCTTTGCTTGGGGGGAAAGGGTGAATCAATGGTTGAGATGGTTTTGATTTGAAATGGATGGCTTGGATTAAACACAGGTGATGGTATAGAGAGGAGGATGAGATGAATGGTTGAGATGTGTTGTAATTTGAATTCAATGGCTAGGATCAAAGGAGCATCCTTTGGAATTCAAATTAAATCTCATGTGTTGAAATTGGAAGGTTGAGATGTGTTGTAAGGAAATGGATGGTTGAGATGTAGTGTGTAAGGGAATATGTAAGAGTGTAAGAGATTGTGTAAGAGAATATATGATTTGGATATGATTGGATATGGTTGGATTTGTCTTTTGTAGAGATGAGATTAAGAAGATGATTAAGACATAATCTAATTGTCATTAAGAAGAAAAGGTTTAGACAATTAAGATTATAAGTTGAGAAAATCATAAGTTACTTATTAGTTCAAGTAACACAACATCGAGAATCCATAGGTTCATATCTCGTGACTTTCCACGACTCGACGTTCTCAACTAATACCTTGGTTCAAACAAGTTAAGTGGTCTGCCTTGATGTAAAGCATAACCCAAGTGAGAAAGGATGCGTTTACGCAAAGTGATCTTTGACTTAGTTTGACCAATGAGGGAGTAAACCCATTACGTAATTAGAGAAGACGTAAGCACGGGATATGAGCATATTGATGCTTCAACATGATATCATGTGAAATGTATAAGCTCCCTAAGTTTAGAAAAGCCTTGGCTAGAGGCGATAGTTAGAAAACATGAGTTGACGTTTTCCCGTAAATGGGTGTTTTAAAAGTAGGATCTCTCAAGTCTCAAAACTCGTTTCGAGTGTTCTCAATTAAGCACATAACATATTCATACCTATATTGAAAGATCTACATTTGTCGGGTTAGGGGAAAGCCGACTTTCAAAATTCGCCCAGAACCATACAGTGTCCTGGTGCGTCACCCGCGCGTTGACGCGCGGACAGTGCGCCAGGAGCAGACATGGGCTCCGGCGATTTTGAGCTAACATTTATTATTTTATGTGTTTCGATGATTTATTTGTCATCATTAAAACAAGAAGAGATCTTGGTCATATTGCCTCAACAGCTCAGTATAGAAAATGTGGTATAATAGTTAAATCTTCCTCCAAGAAAATGTATATGTAAAGCTTCACTCCTCATATAATCATCTTCTTGTTCAATATAACCTGTGTAAGTAACAAAGAAAACAAACACGAAACCTCGCGTAAAATCGACGGTATACTATATATAAAAGTAAATCCTAGAAAGCAAATAAAGATATAATACTTGAAAAATAAATGTTTGCAGATTCCTGGAGTTCAAAATTTTGAGATTTTACGAAACTTTACAATTCCGGCAGAAAAAACAAAATCCTAATTTTTTTCAGAAAACAAGTCCTAACGCCGTCAGGTTGTGACTCCTGACGCCGTCAGGATCAACCTGACATAATTTTTTTATCTTTTGTTTCCGGAAAATTTCTAGAAAAACCTGTGTTTTAAGACCTGAAATTACTGCAAAACATCCATTGTGCCTCGATACAAGCATTTGACTCAAACAAATACTAATATGTACATTCATATCTCATTATCATCGTTCATGTTCAATTTTTTCTTTTAAAACAAATATGAGCTTCCCTTACACTTATCTTTTGCAAAATACCTTTACATGTAATTAAGACGAAGTTCAAAACAAAATAAAGCATTTTTACAAATTCGTTTGAGACATGAACAATGAATAATAAGAATGAAAATACATACGGAAACAAATAAAAGCAAACAAACAAACAAACAAACAAAATAAAGCTTGGGTTGCCTCCGAAGAAGCGCTTTTCTTTATTTATGAATCTTGAAGCTAGACTCAAAGTCATACCCTATCCTATCTGAGTGAGTTCCTCATCGAGGACATCTTTAGGATCGAACTTAAGTTTTAGCTTCCTATTGGTACGTTCTGTTTGGTATGACTTTTCAAACTTTTCTCCATCTGGATCATATAATATCATCTTTATGTGCCATGATCCATCTCCTTCCTTAGGTGGCTTATTCAAATTCCACTTACATTTATCACCCTCGCTCTTCCACCTATTCATTCATAGATTAATGGATAAAACTCCTAGGAATTTAATCATCTTTCTAAAAACTAGAGGATCTTCAAATGGGTCCAATTCTATGTCCCTAGCCAATAGTTGTTCTATTGAATGCGTTCAGTTAACAAATTCCTCTTCTAGGTAGAATGGGCGTTGGGGCCCTATGAAGTCTCTATTGATCCAAGGTCCATACCTAGAAAGTCTCCTATTTATATCTACCCAATGTGGTGTGGGTTCCTCATTGTTGTCATAGGTGTGTTTCTTAACATCATAGACCGACCAGGTTTCACCTTCTCCTACCGCTATTTTAGATTCCTTACAATCAATCATTGCACTTGCGGTAGCTAAAAATCCTCTTCCTATCAACAAAGGGCATGTAGTGTCACTAACCATATCAAGGACGTAGAAATCAGCTAAAATAGACAGTCTTCCTATGTGCACTAATACGTCTTTTACTACCCCTACCGGATATGCGACACTTCCATCCGCAAGGCCTATAATTACTTCCATTTCATCTAATTTACCTAGCTTAAGAGTGGTGTAGAGGGATAACGGAAGCAAGTTGAGGCTTTACCCAAGATCGGCTAATGTGACAAAAGCTTCAGAATTCCCGATCTTCCAAAGTAAAACAAATATGCCCGGATCATCTAATTTTTTAGGTAATTTATTTTGAACGAAAGCGGTCCTATTTTTACCTAACTTAACCTTTTTCTCATATTTTTCCAAAAGGGAATGATAGTACAGAGCACGAGCTAAGACATCAATGACCGGACGCTAAAGGTGAAGCTCCTTGAATTCTTAGTTAAGGTCTTGAGTAAGAAGTGTTTCAATTATTTTGTTGACCGACTTTTTGTTGGTGGTTTTATCATGTTGGTCTTTTTTAAGAACTTGAGTTTGCTTGAAATACGTGCTCATACAATTGATCGAGTACTATTGTGGGCAAGACCTAGCAGATGAAACTGAAATGGAGTTAACGTTTAGTTTTGGGTTCTTGACTGTGTCGGTTAGAAGGGCTCCCAAGTCTCGGTCATTTAGAATTTTCAACAAGGTGCCAATTTTGCTTGTCATCTCGCTTTGATTTTGTTTGAAATCAACTTCAAACTTTGTCAAACGCGCTTCCTGAGATGCCATAAAATTGGACATTAAACCTTCAAAAATATGGGTACTACCATAGTTTTTAGAAGGATTGTTGTTGAATGTACGGTTCGGGGTTGGATCGCTTGGTTGGAAACGATTAGGTGGATTGGAAGAATTGTTTTGAGAAGGGTTTTGGTTTTGTTTCCACCTAAGGTTTGGCTGATTTTTCAAAAAGGGGTTGTAGGAATCACCATAAGTGTTTGGCTCGGGCTTGAAAGTGTACCACTTTTCTCCCGCTCTGTCGGTACGTGAAGATGCGTAGTCCACAAAAGCTAGTTCGGGGAGTTTCATGCAACACGAGTGTCGTGGGGACTGATCGGCTCCAAAGAGTGGTCAACAAGGTCAAACTGCCTGGTGCCAATTCTCTAGTGAGTACAGTGTTTCCGCGGGTCGTTATGTTCCGACTAGGTGTGATGGTATTTAAAACGGGTTTGTGATCGGGTGAATTTGGACGGAAATAGGTTGTGATTGATAACACTAAGGAAATTAAAAAGGAAATAGCTTAAATAAGCTATAATAACAAATACATGAAATTAGAATAACCAGAAACGTTTAAAAACTAAAAACGCGTACGTTCAATTTAAATTTACGTGAACGTACAAAATAAAACGCGAATTTTAAGAAGTAAAATACCTACGGATATGAAAATTACATTTTTACACTCCTAATGATAAAAGAAAATTTTTGGAAAAAGAAAATTAATTTTTACACTTTTTAATTAATTATTATTAATTAATTACTAATTTCCTAATTACATTTAATTATTTAAATTACACTAAAATACAAACAATTATGATTTTATCCTAGAAAAATAAAATTTTAATTTGGAAAAATCTAAAATAATATAAAACTAATTTTCAAACAGAAAATATATTTTTTAAACTTTTTAAATAATTATTACTAATTTAAAACTAGTTATTAATTAATTTAAACTAATTAAAATTAAGAAAAATAGCAAATGAACAGTGAAAATTATGAAAATTTTTCTAAAATTATTTTAGAACTACAGGAACCTAGGAAAATTATAAAAATGAGATTTGCTTTTGCAAAAAGCTGAAAATAAGCTAAAAAGCTTAAATAGAAGCTATCACTTTATTTATTTTTGACTTTTCTGAATTTTCTTTTTTCAAAACTAATTATATACAAAAAATAACAAACTTTAATGAAGGAAATTTGGCTGTGGATAAAAATAAGCAATATAGACTCACAAATACTTAACAGTCCATATATAAGTGCTTATTAGGACTGTGAAACTTGAATAAGCTTATAAAAAAGCCACACAGTGAAAACCAAAGTTGAAATAAGCTATAATAAGTGCAATGTACTGGAAGTAAGCTGGAACAAGAGAAATATTACACTAAATATGCTGTATGATCTAAATAAGCGAATCCACAATCCTTACACAAACACAGGCCACAAATGGCCAAAATGCAGGCCTAGTGGGGCCCACAGGGATGAACAAGGGCCAAATGAGAGACTTGATATGGAGAGCTGGGGTGGAGGGCTTCCAAATAACCCAAGTTTCAGGACATGGGGCCCACAGGGATGAACAAGGGCCAAAGGAGAGAATTGATATGGAGAGCTAAGTGAGACTGAGTATTGCGGTGCAGGGCATACACCCACCCTGCAGCCTTTTTGAGCACTCAAATAAGCCCTTAGAAAAAATCTTAAAATTAACCTGAGGGTTGATTCCTAAAGCTAAGCTGGCCTACTATCACTTGTAGAAAGCTCAAGATCTAATTCTACACACAAAAATCAGGAAAATTCATGCAATTTTTGGAAAAACTGAGAACATGCACTTTTTGACTTTTTTGGTTTTCATGAAAAGTTGACTAATTTGAGATTTGAATGATCTTAATTGATTGTAACTGATGTATTAAGCTAAAATGTAACTCAATTAAGCTATGTAAATGAGATTTGAAGCTACTATCATGATTATGGATCCGAAAACCTAAACAGTCAAGCAGTGATGAAGATTTGAACCCAATTTTGACTTTTGGACTAGCAACTACCTGAGACTTTGTTGTTTTGGTCTAATTAGGTGCTAAGTAAGATGCATGAACAAATCTCAACCACTGAGACCAACTAATACACTATGTCACAGTCAAATCCAAACACCCTCTTAACAACTGTCTTGAGGATTTAAAGAAGCAAAATTACAATCTAAACCATGAAACTGAAAAATTAGTTCATACTAACATCATATAAGCTCAGAACACTGAATAGCAATGAAGATAAGTAATAAATAACTATGCTACAGTAAAAATAAAAAAAACTTGAGAATTTGCTTACAAATGGATCCTGTGAGCTCAGAACCAATAATCAACTATCCAATCTTGTCCCAATGTCTCCACTGAGACACTAAACCAGGTTCCAAAGCTTTCTTTCATCTTATTCCTTCTTCCCTTCTTTAGTTTTCAACTACTTTTAAGTATTTTGAGAATTTCATCTAAAACTTAACTTAACTGATTTTCATGCTTACAAAAGTTTACAAATAGCTTATATGAACCTGATGCCTGATGGATCCTCAGAACGACATTTTAACATTATTTCACCAACAAGAGTACTTAAATGAAAATTGGCATAAAATGTTGTTAAACAAAAATACTGATCTTTTGATTAAGATAACTTTAGAATTCAATACAACCTTTAAAAACTAAGGATTACAACTGGAATTGAAATAAAAACGATTCTACTAACTAGGCTACAATTACTCTAAAACTACTACTACTAGCTACTATTAACTGACTGCCTGTCTTCTTGTCTTCTTTCTTGATATATAGGGACCAAGTTGGGGTCCTGAGACTATCCCACTTCTAATGTGGACCGTTAGATGGCTTCAATTAATCCCAGCCCTTCAATTGGTTTTTGGCGGGAAAAATAGATTTGGCAGTTGGGGTGGGGTTAGGTTGTTGCAGGTGGAGTATTAATGAAGGGTGAGGTATATGGGACAAGTTGGTGGAGAAGGTGAGGGGAAGGTGGGAAAGGAGGGGGACATGGAGGAGGGAAATCCGAAGGTATGAGATGGTGGTTTGACCGGTTTGACTCAAACATTTTATTAATAAAATGTGGAGTCGGATTGGTGGTATTTGGGCCTGGAGTTAGGATTGGGCTTTTGGTTGTGGGTTTGGGTGGATCAGGGAATGGATTTTGGATTGGATTTGGTAATAAATAATCACAAGGGCCATTTGGTATAGTAACTATCACCAGGACCAATTGTGTAATTTACCCAAAAATGAAGGACTGAAAATATAATATTCCCAAAGTAGTCACAAGGGTCATTTCTGCCATAATTCCATAGTCCAAGGTTCGTGAATGTAATTTTTCACTTTTGGTCCTTCAGGGACTAAAACTGCCAAATGTTGAAACTTGAGGGACCAAAATTGTAAATTTTTAAAACTTTTTACCCAAGGACCATTTTTGATAACTTTTGACTTTTAAAGGACTTGGGTTGACTTTTCTTACAAAATAAATGCCTAGGGACTGATTTTGACAAGTTTTGAAAGTTGAGGGACTGAAACTGCCAATTATGCAAATTTTGTTCGTTTTTCATCTGTTTTTAATCATTTTGCATCTGAAACATATAAAACACAATCCTGGAATATTTTCAGTATTTTGATGCATTTCTGAGGGTTTTTAAATGTTTTTGCAGTTCAGATTGACCAAAAATGATGAGTATTTACACACTCATCAATCCCCCACACTAAACTATTGCTAGTCCCTAGCAATATAGAATCCAAAAACAACCCGTTTTAAAAATTTAATGGATTTGACGTCTCTTTACCAAAAGTCATTACTTCTGGAGTAGCCAATGTTTTAGGGTGATACTTTGGTACATTGATAACCAAATGATTCTGAGCAAACCATCAGCTGTTAACGGATTTGATTTGTCTTTACCAAAAGCCATTTGCTTTTGGACTAGCCAACTCTTTGATAAAATTATCAACTTGGTGAGTTGATTACCAATTATGGTTTTCCACTGCCTTTACCACAAGCCATAACCTTGTGCGCTAGCCAACTCCTCACTATCAAAGATATGGTGAGTTGAATACCTGATGCGTGGGAATTGCACCAGGCTTTACCTCTCGAGGGATCTCGAGAAGCTTACAACCCCCACCAGGCAGTGTACCTGATCGTTGTAGTATAGTATAGTGCCAAGTACCGGGGGATTGATCGTTCAACTCAGGAATAGTGTCGTTAGGATTGAAATTAATCTAACTAGGTCTAAAGGTGAAGGATGATTCTTTTTGTATTTTTATATTCTATGAAAAGCAAGTAAAAATCTCGGGTATTGGAAGGAGGGGCGGAATTAGCTGCTAATCAACTAACCCAAAAGCTACTAATCAAACAAATGTGCAAGAAAAATAAACTAAGGTTTTACAAGATAAGTGAAGCATGTGTACCTATGATATGTTACTCCTTGCTAGCTATCCAATTCTACCTATTAAATTGTCACACCTTGTTTTAATTGACGGGTTATATTCCTTAATACCATTCGTGGGGTGGCGTACGTACTTGCCCAACTCTATAAACTCCTACTTCACTCCTATGTCGAGCCTGCAAGAAGCTCCTAACATGGGATCATTAGAATTCATTCATGCATTAAATACAACCATAATAACCTAGTACGCATTGGTACATGTTTCTTAAGACGTTCAAGCATGTTACCCTATGGAAGTCTGCCAGTTTTCTTAAGCCTAACATCGAATTCATTCAATTAAACAAGAGACAATAGGAAACAAGAATTATAAGCTAAACCAATTAGATCTATCGAAGTGTCACACCCTAATTGATGAAGATAGACACAAACATCAACAAGGAATCAATAAGATCTAATCAATTATATACAAGTTTCACACAATCATAAGTAGACACAATGTGAATTAGCCAAGCATAATTAATAAAGAACACGCAACAATAATGATAATTGAAGACATGAATTAAGATATAATCATCAAACCATTACAAGATGTTTATGGAGTGATTGAAACCCTCTAATTTGCTGGAAAAACACCCACCTAAACCCAGGAATCGACCTTAGGGTTTAGGGCTTACAAAAAGTGAGGTTATGATGTTATATTTATAGGCAAGTTTTCTGTCGGCAAGGCATGACGGCGTCAGCCCATTACACATGACGGCATCATGACCAACTTTTCTTAACCAAATTGTAGATCTCTTCGTCCTCTTCGTGTGGGCTTTTGAATCACCTAAATCCGAGTTCGTATGCAAAAGTTATGACCAAAACAATATCAGCTACAAGTTTTGACAAATTAACACGTGACGGCCTTGGGTGACGACGTCACGTTTCTTCTGGACCGTCACCACTTTTACTCTTGATGTCGTCACATGAATGCTCTTGACGCCGTCAGGTACTGTTCCGAGCAAGGAAAATTAAGACTTTGCCGTTTTCTTCACTTTTATGCTCCAAAAACGTCCAAAATGCTTCCTTTTCCAGAATTCACTCTAAAAGTACCTAAAATCACAAAAGGAGCGATTTAGGGCAATATTTGATCAAATAAATTCGAATTCGGGCTTAAATGACCCCCTAAAAACAGATCATTTTTCGCCACATCAATACCATACAATTTTCGGAAAATTGTCAGCAATAAACGGATTTGAGATATCTTTACCAAGAGCCGTTTGCTCTTGGATTAGCCAGTCCTTATGTGGGTTAGACATGGTGGACTAATAACCATTTGTTGTGTTAGTGCAAAGCACTTTCACTAAAAAAAATTTGGCCAAAAACGGGGGTACTAGAAGGTAAAATATGATCAAATTCGCTAGAATTCCCCCCCCCCCCCCCCCCACTTAGAACTGAATATTGTCCTCAATATTCAAAGTCCCGGCTATTATGCCGACTCTTTGAACGTAAAAAGGCAACATTACAAGCTAAATATGGAAATACCATTTTTATTCATTCATTCAATTTTTATTATTATTATTATTATTATTATTATTATTATTATTATTATTATTATTATTATTATTATTATTATTATTATTATTATTATTTTTACATGGTAACAACAGCAGGGGCAACTCCCCCACACTTAGGGTGAAAACCCCATATTATGCTAATGTTTTTGTTTACCGAGTCACTAGCTTGACTCGACCCCGAATTCATTGGTTCTTGGGGAAGCAAGATATGGAAGAGACAATCTCCATCGAACTTTCATTCAAGATGTTTGGATAAACATTGAAGTACGTGAATGTTCCACACCGATGAGATATACAGAGAGACCCTGGCTGAAAAGAATGATACATGGAAATGCCGAGGTCAAAGATGGTATCCTCATTCCCGAAGGAGTGAAGAAGAGAGGACGTCACGGGATAGTTGAAGAAAAGGAAGAAAATCATGACTAACTCATCATCACCCACAGGAGAATCCATAATTTCTATATTATGAATCTCATTATTCAAGCTCACATGATCAAGACATATCTTGGATGTGTCTGAATCAAAGTAGAAGTTATCATACTCCGGCAGAGATATGATATGAGTGAGTTCACCGGAGAACTCCTCGTGAAGAGAATCGATCACCAGATGTAAATTTGTGAACTCTTGTTCCACTGTGGACTCATCACTATCCTCATCAAAGATTGGATTATCAGAGATCAAAGTGAATTCAGATTCGAATTCAAACAGAGGATTGGAGAAAGTCGCATTAAATGTTTCGGGAACAAGGTGATCAACATTCTCTGCTAGACTATTGGGATAAGAAGTGACTGACGGATCATGATATAAGAGACTTTCAATTTCTCCTAGATTGGCTTCAAAGTCAAAGAGATCATCGTCACTTCCCGTTGGAAGTGGATTGATGTGAGTGAGTTCATCGGCGAACTCCTCAAGTAGATGATCAGCATCAGAATGTGGAACTGATGCCTCAACATACTCGATGTCTCCATAAGATGCACAATCTTCGCTACAATCAGAGAAAGTCTCAAATTGATCTTTCGGACACTCAAGAGGGGAAGGTAAATCACACATATGATCAAAAGTTCCTTGTAACTCTTTTGGGATTGGGATAAGGTTCTCAACACTAGACTTTATGAATTCGTCCGATTCTTTTTCAGAAACAGTGCTAAGATGCTCGTCCCCCATGCTCAGAGAGTGAGTGGAAACTTCGGGTGTGATAGCAGTTGATTGAGATGGAATCACAACTGCTGGGATATCAACTGATTGACTTGATGAAGTTTTATAAAATTGAAGAATATCAAGTGTATCTTCATCATCACTATCAGAAATAAAACGGAACTGAGAGCAAGATCTGGCTGTTTATTCTTTTGTAATTGATTCCCTAATAGATTTCTCAATGGCAATCTGGGAATTTATTTTAGCAGCCTGCTCTTCAGCTAGTAATTCTTCCATGGATTTTTGATGATGATCTTTTTGGGCAAGTTTTTGGACCAAACTTTTAAGATCATCAACGATTTCCATTATATTTTGCATTTCTGGAAGAAGTGCCTGACTCAATTAGGACTGTGGGGTTTGGTCATGATAAGGGTAGTCGTAATTGTCACAAGGAAATGAATTCCTTGTTTGACAATCAGAGCTGAAATGTGGACCTCCACAGCACTCGCAACAATTGAACTGATGTGTTTGTGAGTCATATGAGTTTTGGTTATAATTGTCACCAGGAACCTACTCATAGACAAGCGTGTTTCTTGTTTGGCAATCAGAACCGTAGTGTGATACACCACAGTATTCACAACAGTAAAACTGCTGAGTCTTGACTGGTGAATCATATGGATATTGGTCATAACCAAAGTTCTGATTGTCACCCGAAAATTGTTCATAGACAAACGTGTTTTCGGCTTGACACTCAAATCCTTGGTGAGGACCTCCATAGCACTCACACAGATATGTCTGTATCTCATGATGTGGTGGCTGGTGGAATGAGTCAGCTGTGTCATGGTAGGGATAGGGATCCTGGTTATAGACAGACCCATTTTCGGACTCTACCATGCTACAGTTGGGACAATTCCCACCATTATGAGGACCACCAAACCACTAGAAACCAAAATGGTGTGGATACGACATAGGAAAGAATCAAAGGTTTACAGAGGCGTAGGGATGAAGAATCAAAGATGTGAGAGGGTAAAGGTGAATATTTTTGGAGTTTTTGGAAAACTTTTTTTTTTAAATAAGAAAGGAAATCTTTTTGGGGTTTTGTCTTCGTTGAAAACTAATTTTAAAATGTTTTCAGAAACCGTTTTGTTTTTATATGATAATATGAACAAAGATGGAAAATATACAAAGGAATGAATTCCAAAATCACTAATCTGCAAACCGTTTAAAATACGCGCATAACCTCCCCGGCAGCGGCGCCAAAATTTGATCGGCTCCAAACGGTCAGTCCAAATCAACCGATGTGAGTGGTCAACAAGGTCAGACTGCCTGGTGCCAATGCTCCGGTGAGTACAGTGTTTCCCCGGGTCGTTATGTCCCGACGAAATGTGATGGTATTTAAAACGGGTTTGTGATCGGGTGAATTTGGACGGAAATGGGTTATGATTGATTACACTAAGGAAATTAAAAAGGAAATAGCTTAAATAAGCTATAATAACAAATACATGAAATTAGAAAAACCAGAAACGTTTAAAACCTAAAAACGCGTACGTTCAATTTAAATTTACGTGAACGTATAAAATAAAACGCGGATTTTAAGAAGTAAAATACCTAAGGATATGAAAATTACAATTTTACAGTCCTAATGATAAAAGAAAATTTTTGGAAAAATAAAATTAATTTTTACACTTTTTAATTAATTATTATTAATTAATTACTAATTTCCTAATTACTTTTAATTATTTAAATTACACTAAAATACAAATAATTATGATTTTATCCTAGAAAAATAAAATTTTAATTTGGAAAAATCTAAAATAATATAAAAGTAATTTTCAAACAGAAAATATATTTTTTAGACTTTTTGAATAATTATTACTAATTTAAAACTAATTATTAATTAATTTAAACTAATTAAAATTAATAAAAATAGCAAATGAACAGTGAAAATTATGAAACATTTTCTAAAATTATTTTATAACTACAGGAACCTAAGAAAATTATAAAAATGAGATTTGCCTTTGCAAAAAGCTGAAAATAAGCTAAAAAGCTTAAATAAAAGCTATCACTTTATTTATTTTTGACTTTTCTGGATTTTCTTTTTTTAAAACTAATTATATACCAAAAATAACAAACTTTAATGAAGGAAATTTGGCTGTGGATCAAAAATAAGCACTATGGACTCACAAATGCTTAACAGTCCATATATAAGTGGTTATTAGGACTTTGTAAACTTGAATAAGCTTATAAAAAGCCACACAGTGAAAACCAAAGATGAAATAAGCTATAATAAGTGCAATGTACTGGAAATAAGCTGGAACAAGAGAAATATTACACTAAATAAGCTGTATGATCTAAATAAGCAAATCCACAATCCCTACACAAACACAGGCCATAAATGGCCAAAGTGCATGCCTAGTGGGGCCCACAGGGATGAACAAGGGCCAAAGGAGAGACTTGATATGGAGAGCTGGGGTGGAGGGCTTCCAAATAAGCCAAGTTTCAGGACTTGGGGCCCACTAATAAGCCCTAGGGGAAGGCTTGAACTTGGGTGAGTGAGACTGAATACTGTGGTACAGGGCATGCACCCACCCTGCAGCCTTCTTGAGCACTCAAATAAGTCATAAGAAAAAATCTTAAAATTAACCTGAGGGTTGATTCCTAAAGCTAAGCTGGCCTACTATCATTTGTAGAAAGCTCAAGATATAATTCTACACACAAAAATCAGGAAAATTCATGCAATTTTTGGAAAAATTGAGAACATGCACTTTTTGACTTTTTTGGTTTTCATGAAAAGTTGACTAATTTGAGATTTGAATGATCTTAATTGATTGTAACTGATGTATTAAGCTTAAATGTAACTCAATTAATCTATGTAAACAAGATTTGAAGTTACTATCATGATTATGGATCCAAAAACCTAAACAGTCAAGCAGTGATGAAGATTTGAACCCAATTTTGACTTTTGGGCAAGCAACTACCTGAGACTTTGTTGTTTTGGTCTAATTAGGTGCTAAGTAAGATGCATGAACAAATCTCAACCACTGAGACCAACTAATACACTATGTCACAGTCAAATCCAAACACCCTCTTAACAACTGATTTTCATGCCTACAGAAGTTTACAAATAGCTTATATGAACCTGATGCCTGATGGATCCTTAGAACGACATTTTAACATTATTTTACCAACAAGAGTACTTAAATGAAAATTGGCATAAAATGTTGTTAAACAAGAATACTGATCTTTTGATTAAGATAACTATAGAATTCAATACAACCTTTAAAAACTTAGGATTACAACTGGAATTGAAATAAAAATGATTCTACTAACTAGGCTACAATTACTCTAAAACTACGACTACTAGCTACTATTAACTGACTACCTGTCTTCTTGTCTTCTTTCTTGATATATAGGGACCAAGTTGGGGTCCTGAGACTATCCCACTTCTAATGTGGACCGTTAGATGGCTTCAATTAATCCCAGCCCTTCAATTGGTTTTTGGCGGGAAAAATAGATTTGGCAGTTGGGGTGGGGTTAGGTTGTTGCAGGTGGAGTATTAATGAAGGGTGAGGTATATGGGACAAGTTGGTGGAGAAGGTGAGGGGAAGGTGGGAAAGGAGGGGGACATGGAGGAGGGAAATCCGAAGGTAGGAGATGTTGGTTTGACCGGTTTGACTCAAACGTTTTATTAATAAAACGTGGAGTCGGGTTGGTGGTATTTGGGCCTGGAGTTAGGATTGGGCTTTTGGTTGTGGGTTTGGGTGGATCAGGGAATGGATTTTGGATTGGATTTGGTAATAAATAATCACAAGGGCCATTTGGTGTAGTAACTACCACAAGGACCAATTGTGTAATTTACCCAAAAATGAAGGACTGAAAATATAATATTCCCAAAGTAGTCACAAGGTTCATTTCTGCCATAATTCCATAGTCCAAGGTTCGTGAATGTAATTTTTCACTTTTGGTCCTTCAGGGACTAAAACTGCCAAATGTTGAAACTTGAGGGACCAAAATTGTAAATTTTTAAAACTTTTTACCCAAGGACCATTTTTGATAACTTTTAACTTTTAAAGGACTTGGGTTGACTTTTCTTACAAAATTAATGCCTAGGGACTGATTTTGACAAGTTTTGAAAGTTGAGGGACTCAAACTGCCAATTATGCAAATTTTGTTCGTTTTTCATCAGTTTTTAATCATTTTGCATCTGAAACATATAAAACACAATCCTGGAATATTTTCAATATTTTGATGCATTTCTGAGCGTTTTAAGTGTTTTTGCAGTTCAGATTGACAAAAAATGATGAGTATTTACACACTCATCAGGGACCACTAAAATACTCACATGAAGAAGTGATTTTGTTCACTTGGCTTAAAGGTTTAGGAGCCTCGTAGTATTTCATAAGAAACTTGACTTGGTTATCAAGTTCCATGATCTTATGGTCGGGAATGCTTGAATTATTCTATGGTAAAGATATTGCCTTGACCATTTTGTTCGAGTCACGGGGATCATTCCAACATTCGTTGTCATAGAGAGCAAGGTATTCTATGATTCCCTATGATTTTTCCGCATTCTTGTCATGTATCTTACCACCGGCCGCTTGGTCAATGGTTTGCCTTGTGGATTGATTGACATGATTACAAAAGATTTGGACTTGAAGTCATAGATCTAAGCCATGATGAGGGACTATTTGGAGTAAGTCCTTGAAACGAGTCCAAGCTTCGTAAAGAGTTTCTCCTTGACATTGTTGGAACATCAAGATGTCATTCCTAAACTTGGTGGTTCTTCCCGGTGGAAAAAATTAAGCAAGGAAACGAGAGGTGAGATCATCTCATTAAGTGATGGATCCCGCGGGTAAACGCTCAAGCCATTGACTAGCTTGGTCACATAGAGAGAATTGGAAGAGACAAAATCGGGTCGTCTCTTGAGTAGCAACATCAAGGTCTATGGAATCAACTTTAAGGAAATCATTGAGAAGTTGGTTTGGATATTCGGAACGAAGTCCATGGAATGCACATCCGCTTTACACCAATCAGATGGTGTCGGATCGCAAGAGAGACACATTGGCTCCTTGGTTTAGCTCAATGGTGTAACAACCAGTAAAATTCCCTACGTATTATATTCGGAGAAACGACCATTTATTTTGAGTTTGGTGACATTTTCGAGAACTAAGCGTCTTTATAGTCATTTTTATCAGAAATAATGTTCTGAGCGCAATGGTGTAATTCCCGTGTCTTGGAGTTATCATTTGTTAGTCTAAATATGCCCCAAACCACTAAACGTAAAAGATTTCAGAAATTACAGTTTTGGCCCTGTGGTAATATTTACCCCCGCCACCCTTGAAGTTACTAGGTTTACACCTATGGTCCTTGTTACTTTTCTAAATCCTATATAACTAATGTTATAGATTTTTAGGGTTCATTTTCTATCCCTCCTCCTCCTTCATCTTTTCCAGCCACCTCCATGGCGTCACCACCATCACCGCCACTACACCACCACTCCCACCATCAAGATCATCATAAAACCTTTCTTATACCACCTCCTTGGCCATAGATTCATGGTGTACGCGCCATCAAACCTCTATACGCGCCACCATCGTCACCTACACAACTGAAATACCACATCTCCCACCTCCTAATCATTGATGTGAACCTGTTTTGTAAGATCACGCGCTCAGATCTGCATCACCGGCCATCCATCGTAGCACCACTGACGAGAAGCAGCCACCGCCACAGCCACCACGGCTATCACCACCTCGGTTTCATCTTCATCTCACGCCTCTTTCTTATTTCTCTCCCATTTGTGGGTAAGTTAACACCCACGTTTGTTGTTTTGATATAAACCGATTATAACTATTTTGTTATGTTTTCGTGGATTAAGTTGATTAAAAACATGTTTAGAAGTTGTTTAAATGATATAAAACGGATTAAAACCTGTTTTGATTTGTTTAATCATGTGGTAAGAACCTGGGAAAAAGGTGTTTGTTCACTTATTTTGAATCGGGTCGGGTTATACCCGGTTCATTTTCAGTTCGTGCCACATTGCACAAGGATTTGCAGTTTTGAGTTTGGATTTGTATGACTATTTTTGTTGTTGTTGAGGTATTGAAGTGACTATTGTTGTTATGGAATCGCGTCGCGAATCAAACCCGTTTCGAGTCACAGGTTTGACTTTGGTAGCTTTGTTTGTCTCGGTTGGGTTCTGGGCTCGTTGTTTTGTAACCACATGGGGTGAGCCGAGACCATCCATGGTCTCGGTGGTGTTTGGGTTTTGCTTACTTTAAATGGGTTGAGCTTATTTCCAGTTTATTATTGATTTGTAGCAAAAGGTTTGTATTCCTACTTTGTGTTTAGTTAGGATTTAGAAATATGTTTGATTATATATTGTGGTGTTAAATATATTTAACTAACTAGTTTACTTTTAAGGGACATGGTGCCGATTGGTATGTTACGGATATATTGGATTTTGATAATTGATATTGGACTATATGGTTACTTAACGGACTAAACTTGGATATGATTTAATTGGACAACAGACATTCTTAGACTTATTGAACTGAACCGAATACAATGTATTAGACTCATCACAAATTTAATATATTTGATTCATAACAGGCACGCAATAAGGAAACAATGTTTATTGGACTAATAAATCACTAAATACATATTCCAATAAAAGTCTTTCAATTTGAAAATGCTTTATAAACGGTCGACTCATGGTAAAACTTTGTAAGGATTCTATACTTGAACGTAACTTTCGAAAACAATTTACTATACTCTCGTCAAGTGTCGGAGTTTACTTATTTAAATCATAAACCTCATTGTCTAAACTTGAGATTTCAAAACTTATCCTTAATTATTTATAAACTATTTGGGATTATTGAGTAAACACCGAACTTGCCTATTTTATATTACATGGTTAATTATCATCATGATCTAGATTTTCTTGATTTGCTTGAGTCTGCGTCAGTATTTCTCGACTATGTCGATGTCATATCCTCTTTGGCGTGAGTTGTAAGTCGATTTCCTTTCCATTTTGGCGTGAGTTGTAAGTCGATGTCCTTTCCATTTTGGGGCGAGTTATATTTTGGGTCTAGGTTCTCTTACCACACCACACAAAATTTTGATACTAAACTTTTCATAAGTACTAAACTTGAGTAATCCACGAAAACTATGACACATTGCCTTTTATAGACTTCATTATTGTATGAGCTATATTTTGAGATGATCGTATACATATTAGGTTATGCCTTTTTTGTACCTTTATAATCGTCGTATCTATCTTCTGGATATCGTTGTGATTAGATATAGATGCCAGTTGTGTCAGTTGTGATCTATTGCATTGCTGTGGCCCAGGTGAGTTCATAGCCCCTACCTTTTTACTGGTTTTACAACTGTTTTGGGGGAGAATACATGCTCGTTCTTTTTAACTAAACTTAATGCTTTTCAAATGTTTATTATGTTGTGATCTACTGCTTTCATGATTTGGACAATTTGTGCGTTTGATTGCAATATGTGCCTTATTGTGTGAATTACAATTTGTGTGACTTGGGCTGAATATGCGTAACTGTTTAGTGATGCATTGTTAGTACATCCTTTGGGAATTGGCTCCTAGTACATCCTTTGGGAATAGGCTCCCAGTACACTCTTTTGGGAAGTGGCACCCAGTCAGTGTGTGAATCATTTAGGCATATTTGATGTCTGAGATTTGGCTGTTGTTAGTTGTTATGTGCTTACATTTGTGCATTGTGACATTTCAAAATTTTCATGTCATTAATTTTAATATTTTATTATTTAACTATTCTATTTTTTTTAAATAATTAACTTCGTCGGAAGTTATATGCGTACGTCATGACACGTTCAATTAATTTAACCACAACTAGACTATGTCCATTCTACACTTTCTATGCACCATTGTTTCCTTACAATCCTATTTTTAAAAGTCAATTTTCAATTTTTCCATTTATACGTAAACCTTGCACCTTTTAATTTTTACGCAATTTAAATTTACGTTTTATGGTTTTAACAACATGGACCAACCTTAGACTATGATAATTTTACATATTTTATGCATTTTAACCAATTTTCATATTTACAAGTGAGTTTTATACTTGTCCTTTCATTTTTATAGTTTACGTCACTTTTATCAAGAACAAGTGTCACCAAACGCGTTTTCAACTCACTGTTTTAGTTTTAACAATGTTTAGATCTTCCGATGAACTCAGCACTCAACTAAATTACTAAAATAGGTTATAATATCAAGTTTTAAATATATTTGAAAGTTTTATAAATTATTACTACCCGGTACTACGTTACATGTCTTAAAAACCCTCCGTTTTAAACTACTGGGGATCAAAACTACATCTACAACACACTTAAGCTCAAATTAAATCACAATAACCCACTCACTCCCTCCTCCCTCCTATTTGGCAGGTTTTTGGGTCACCAAGACACTAAGTGTCTTGATAAATATTGTATACACATTACACATGTATTCCACTCACAACTAACCTTATATAAACCCACAAATCTTAACATAGATCATATCACCTTAGTTTTCATTTAAAAATCTGCATTTTACCTCTAAAATTCGTGGCTTCTCAATACTTAAGTCACCATTTTTAGTTGATTTTGCTAGTCCAAGAGTTGGTGCAAGAATGAAGGTTCAAGTGTCCTAGTTGTTTTTGGTCATTTTTCTTCTTCAAGTCTTCATTATCAAGGGTTTTGTTGGTGATTTTTCTAAGGGTTCAAGAGTTAAAGGGCTGTGATTTTTTAAGTTTTACAAAGGGTTTTGGTGGAGAAAAATTTGGGTTGACATGGGTAAAGAAATGGTGCAAGTGTTGAATGGGTTAAACTAGCTTTAGTATTCTTGTTGTTGTAATCTTTCTTGTTCATCACTTTTGTAAGGAAACTCTCCATCTCACTTTTCATTTTCTTTTTATATTCACTACTGTAAAAGTTATATATCTTTGATGTATTTGTATATTATATAAGTTATGTTGCTTGGTTAGGCTTGGTACATAAGTTTAATCACTAAAAACCCTAAAGGACTAGACATGCAAACTGTGAATCTGATTCAGGGGTAAAAACAGAATAAACTGATTTAATCAGCAAACATTGGACCTGAACTAAAAATATGTAGTTATAGCCCTATGTCGTGTGGTCATTTTTACGGGTATTTCATCGAATAACTCATTACGATGATTAAACTAGAATTATTTTTGTGAAACATATCACATTCTGAGTAACAGATTTGAAAAGTGTATAAGTCATTTTTTTTATGAATAACCCACTGTTACTCAAAACATAAAAGTTTTAGATAACATCTTAACTTAAACGTGGCCAAAAGCGGGGAATTAATCGGGTTAGTAAAACTCTATATATCGCACTTTTCGCGGGACAGTTGTCAATTTGAAAACTGATGGACTGAGTAGTATGGATAAATAAATAGTTTTACTAATGTAATCAAATTTTTGACTTAGTGGGACCCACAGAGTTTGTTAGTACAGACAAATACCATTCCGGGGATATAAAGAACGTAAATTTTTGACTTACGGTTTACAAGTAACGGAATTTCTAAGATGAGCAAGTTATAAAAATTTCCATCTGCATTGGAATAAAAAGTATAAAAATGTTTACATTTTATAAAACTTTTGGACTTTAAATATATTTTGAACCACCTCCTATATTTTGAACTCTTAGGCTTAATTTGAACCTTTTTGATTAAAAATGGGACCCTTGGACTAAATTTGAACCTTAGACTCATCATTGGACCTTCATAACATATTTTGGACATACAAACAAATATAAAATTGACACTTGACTTTTATAAAGAATATAAATTCATATTTATAAATAACTCTTTAGTGTCAAACTAAAACTTGTTATATATGTATTTAGTATATGTGTACCAAGCACAATTAAGATCATAATTTATATAACATATAGCCATATGGCATAAATATTTATTTTCAAAAACTAAGACAGGTGTATATCTTTTTAGATTCATCGTAGAACTTTCGCGGCTCATTCTTCACTTGCTTGTTCGTTGTGCTATACTCATACTGTTCTGCCATACTTTCTGGCACCGTTGTGTTACTTGCATCACTTCCTTTGTTCACGGTGAGTTCTTAGCATCGCCTTTACTAATTTAAATGTTTTATAAACCTCGCAAGGGGGATACATGCTAGTTTTTACAAACTAAATACAAGTAGTTTTTGGTATGCTGGACCCGATTATATGATTATAGTGATTGAATGCTTCTTGCCAATTAAGTCCCCACCATGAAACCGTTAATTCCGTAGGGAAACGCTATTATTATGGATATGCATATTAGGCTTGGCCGGCTTTGACTGGGTACGGTCACATAATCTTGAGAGTTTGGGGTAAACTGGCAATTTTTACCTCGGGGCACAAAATCATGGTTAAGGTTTCGGTTTCATAATTCTCAATACTATAATCTGATTACCCGACATGTATTTGTTATATGTTTATTGATAAATAATGCTTGTATTCAACTTATTACTTATTAAACTGTATGAATTCACTCAACCTTTGTGTTGACTTTTAGCATGTTTTATCTCAGGTCCATAAGTGGCTTAAGCATGGATGGGTAGCGCAAAGAAATGGATATCTACTTGATGGCTCATGTTTAATAAAATTTCTCATTCGATAATATATCAAACTTTTAAACTTATGTAACTTTAGATTATGTTAAAAACTTTTGGGATCTTTGTTAACTCTGATAAATTATCGAATGTGAAGTTTTAAAAACAACTTTGTTTTAAAGTTGTTTACTATATTTGTACAATGTGACTAGTATATAACATCCCATGTCCCTTTCCGCTGCGATCCTAATATGGGGGTGTTATATGCATCCTGCTCGCTATTGTCCTATGCTACATTTTTCACAAACTCTATGAACTCACCAGTGTAAGTTGACCGTTTTAGCATGTATTTTCAGGTTTAAGGCAGTAGCTCACTATTTGAAGGCGCTTGGCAAGGGGCATTAGTCATAGGCGACTCAGATAACTATTTGGGACCGCTTTATTTGTTTTATGGGCCTATTTCCGCACTTCTTTTATAAAATGTAAACTTAACGTTTTGTTAATTCATTTTATTCTCAATGAATGAAATAAAAACCGTTCTTTGTACTTTTGTTATGATGCCATTGTAGTAGCACCCCAATGACATGTATGCTTCCGCTGGACCCGAATTTTGGGGGTGTTACAGATGGTATTAGAGCCTAGGTTATAGAGAACTAGGTATTTTTAAAACCTAGACTATAACCACTTTTGCGTAAACTTAACCTTATAACGGCTACGTGCCTGCCTGCCAAGCTGATGCCTCGCATATGATTTGTTTAAATATGTAATTAATTAGACTATTGAGGATATATGGGATAAGATATTGAATGATATAGTTGGCGAATTATTTGATTTTATATCTGTTGAGATATGTGCTTGTCTACTGGATATTTCATATCCGCCTATTTTAGCTGTTTACCATAAGAACTTTCACATGTTTATACACACACCATACTTGTCACAGAGTTACGTTATTTCCTTGCGCAATCTCATGAATTGATTTTGAGTTTTGGACGTTTGTCATGGTTTTGGGAATGATGTTGGATATAAGGGGCATATTACTAGTATAACTAGGCTGAGTATTTCAAAATCCATTGAACCTCGGGTGAATGTAGACTGATCACCTACATTTAACCAGGGACAATGGGACATGGCCTTATCACCTATGTCCGACTCAAAGGTGAATTTTGTAATACAGGAGTAGTTATAATAGGATTATGTCCGGGGTAAAGTTTGATTTTGGGAACTATGAGTTTTGTAAGCACACAAACATTGAATATCACGAAAGCCTACACTCACACACAACACACTGGCATCACAGCCCCTCATGAATCATAATGCTTCTGGCGTCGCTATGCGTCTCTACCTATATGGGATTCCTATCTGTCGCCATCGAGCATAGTTCGCATTGGGTCGGGCTAGACCCGATTGGCACCATCTGAATATGAACTGCTTATCATCATAAGCCTCGCCGATTTTATTGGAGTTATTGAATTTGGTTTAGACTATCGTTTGGATTTGATTTTTGGCTTTGTCTTGATTTGATTTCTGGTTATATCTTGAGTTAACTTTTGGCTATTTCGGATTTGGATTTTGATTACTTTCTTATGATTTTAGACCTCGTTTCGAACTTGAACTTGTCATTCAGCATCGTTCCATTGGTGATCTTGTCACAGTTACCTCTACCCTAAGCCCTGTGCTCAATCGACGATACTTATTTTCTTAATCGATTATGTTCATTTTTCTTAATCAATGATGTTCTTTTCTTAATCGAATATGTTCATTTTCTCTAATCGATGCTATTCAATCAATGCTATTTTAGCAACAACGTCCTATTGAGGTTGTACTTCCCACCTCCAACCTAAGTATCGTGATGAGTCAATCAACACCAATTGCTAGTAGCAATCAACAATCTCTTACAGAGTTGTACTCTGAACTTGCTAAATCTCTCAATCAGCAAGGATTCTGTGCTTAAAAAAATTCTTAAGACCTTGAGGAGTAACCTGAACCACGTTCCTTGGGGCAACCACCTAATCCTTCCCTCGTCCCTCAAAAATACCAATTATCAATACTACCCTCTTATAGGACAATAAAACTACTTTACAATTAATTTACAAACTTTGGTTATCCTACAAGGTGTTTCACTACTACTTTAAAAAAATCAAAATTTTGATTTTACCAATGGAAAATTGTTTTCTTATTATCCCACAAACTATTCTACAAAATTGTTTCGCAAAATGTTTTTATAAAACTTTTAGTTGCCTTGTAACAATATTATGGATCAAAATGCAACCTTACTACCATCCTAAAAATCAAAATTTTGGATATACCGCTACTTTATAAATAATAAATTGTTTGCCTATTATCCTATAAGATGTTCCATTCATCATTTCACAAGTCATTTATGAATCAAATTGCTCACCTCTGCGTGAAGAAGATTGTTCAAAGGTAAAACAAAGATGCAAGCTACTCGTGAATCGTTAGAAACACAGATGACGAAAACCTCTTGAATCCCCAAACATAGATTTGATTATTCTTAAAGCTCGTCAAAAACCTACGAAAAGATCCTAAATTCACATAGGCAACGTGAAGATAAATCCTTGTGCGTATACACTCATTCCCTTTCGACCGTTATTGGTAACTCTCATTTAATCGCGAGGACGCGATTCCGTTAAGGAGATGAGGCTATAACAACTCGTAAAATTCCCTACGTATTATATTCGGAGAAACGACCATTTATCTTTAGTTTGGTGACATTTTCGAGAAACTAAGCGTCTTTATAGTCATTTTTATCAGAAATAATGTTCTGAGCGCAATGGTGTAATTCCCGTGTCTTTGGAGTTATCGTTTTTTAGTCTAGATATGCCCCGAACCACTAAATGTAGAAGATTTCAGAAATTACAGTTTTGGCCCTGTGGTAATATTTACCCCCGCCACCCTTGAAGTTACTAGGTTTACACCTATGGTCCTTGTTACTTTTCTAAATCCTATATAACTAATGTTATAGATTTTTAGGGTTCATTTTCTATCCCTCCTCCTCCTTCATCTTTTCCAGCCGCCTCCATGGCCTCACCACCATCACCGCCACTACACCACCACTCCCACCATCAAGATCATCATAAAACCTTTCTTATGCCACCTCCTTGGCCATAGATTCATGGTGTACGCGCCATCAAACCTCTATACGCGCCACCATCGTCACCCACACAACTGAAATACCAATTCTCCCACTTCCAAATCCTTGATGTGAACCTGTTTTGTAAGTTCACGCGCTCAGATCTGAATCACCGGCCATCCACCGTAGCACCACCGACGAGAAACCGCCACTGCCACAGCCACCACGGCTGTCACCACCTCAGTTTCATCTTCATCTCACGCCTCTTTCTTATTTCTCTCCCATTTGTGGCTAAGTCAACACCTACGTTTGTTGTTTTGATATAAACCGATTATAACTATTTTGTTATGTTTTCGTGGATTAAGTTGATTAAAAACATGTTTAGAAGTTGTTTAAATGATATAAAATGGATTAAAACCTGTTTTGATTGGTTGAATCATGTGGTAAGAACCTGGGAAAAGGGTGTTTGTTCACTTATTTTGAATCGGGTCGGGTTATACCCGGTTCATTTTCAGTTCGTGCCACATTGCACAAGGATTTGCAGTTTTGAGTTTGGATTTGTATGACTATTTTTGTTGTTGTTGAGGTATTGAAGTGACTATTGTTGTTATGGAATCGCGTCGCGAATCAAACCCGTTTCGAGTCACGGGTTTGACATTGGTAGCTTTGTTTGTCTCGGTTGGGTTCTGGGCTCATTGTTTCGTGACCACATGGGGTGAGCTGAGACCATCCATAGTCTCGGTGGGGTTTGGGTTTTGCTTACTTTAAATGGGTTGAGCTTATTTCCGGTTTATTATTGATTTGAAGCAAGAGGTTTGTATTCCTACTTTGTGTTTGGTTAGGATTTAGAAATATGTTTGATTATATATTTTGGTGTCAAATATATTTAACTAACTAGTTTACTTTTAAGGGACATGGTGCCGATTGGTATGTTACGGATATATTGGGTTTTGATAATTGATATTGGACTATACGGTTACTTAACGGACTAAACTTGGATATGATTTAATTGGACAGCAGACATTCTTAGACTTATTGGACTGAACCGAATACAGTGTATTAGATCGTCATGAATTTAATATATTTGATTCGCAACGGGCACGCAATAAGGAAACAATGTTTATTGGACAATAAATCACTAAATACATATCCCAATAATTAAGCTGTCTTACTATAAAAGGTGACTTGAGTAAATTGCATTGTAATAAAAGTCTTTCAATTTTAAAATGCTTTATAAACGGTCGAGTCATGGTAAAACTTTGTAAGGTTTCTATACTTGAACGTAACTTTTGAAAACAATTTACTATACTCTCGTCAAGTGTCGGAGTGTACTTATTTAAATCATACACCTCATTGTCTAAAGTCGAGATTTCAAAACTTATCATTAATTATTTATAAACTATTTGGGATTATGGGGTAAACACCGAAACTAGCCTATTTTATATTACATGGTTAATTATCGTCATGATCTAAATTTTCTTGATTTGCTTGAGTCTACGTCAGTATTTCTTGACTATGTCGATGTCATATCCTCTTTGGCGTGAGTTGTAAGTCGATGTCCTTTCCATTTTGGCGTGAGTTGTAAGTCGATGTCCTTTCCATTTTGGCGCGAGTTGTATTTTGGGTCTAGGTTCTATTACCAAACCACACGAAACTTTCATACTAAACTTTTCATGAGTACTGAACTTGAGTAATCCACGAAAACTATGACACATTGTCTTTTATAGACTTCATTATTGTACGAGCTATATTTTAAGATGATCGTATACATATTAGGTTACGCCGTTTCTATACCTTTGTACTCGTCGTATCTATCTTCTGGATATCGTTGTGATTAGCTCTAGATGCAAGTAGTGTCAGTTGTGATCTATTGCATTGTTGTGGCCCAGGTGAGTTCATAGCCCCTACTTTTTTACTGGTTTTACAACTGTTTTAGTGGAGAATACATGCTCGTTCTTTTTAATTAAACTTAATGCTTTTCAAATGTTTATCATGCTGTGATCTACTGCTTTCATGATTTGGACAATTTGTGTGTTTGATTGCAATATATGCCTTATTGTGTGAATTTCAATTTGTGTGACTTGGGCTAAATGTGTGTAACTATTTAGTGATGCATTGTTAGTACATCCTTTGGGAATTGGCTCCTAGTACATCCTTTGGGAATTGGCTCCCAATACACTCTTTTGGGAAGTGGCACCCAGTCAGTGTGTGAATCATTTAGGCATATTTGCTATCTGAGATTTGGCTGTTGTTAGTTGTTATGTGCTTACATTTGTGCATCCTGCTCGCTATTGTCCTATGCTACATTTTTCACAAACTCTATGAACTCACCAGCGTAAGCTGACCGATTTAGCATGTATTTTCAAGTTTAAGGCATTAGCTCACTATTTGAAGGCGCTTGGCAAAGGGCATTGGTCATAGGCGACTCAGATAACTATTTGGGACCGCTTTATTTGTTTTATGGGCCTATTTCCGCACTTTTTTATAAAATGTAAACTTAACGTTTTGTTAATGCATTTTATTCTCAATGAATGAAATAAAAACCGTTCTTTGTACTTATGTTATGATGCCATTGTAGTAGCACCCGAATGACATGTATGCTTCCGCTGGACCCGAATTTTGGGGGTGTTACAAATGGTGTTTCGATAGCCTTGGTGGCTAGGTCGGGAGTATTCTCCTAAAGTGCGGGCTCTAGGGGGTTCGGGTGGGTTTTGGTGGTTTGGTTGGTTTAGTTGAATGACGGGATCAAGGATATTATCACCTTCCATAATGGTCGTTGATATGAATTGCGAACAAAAACACGTAGAAAAAGATAGTTTAAAGAAAACCTAATAAAAAGAAAATAAAAATCTCATTAGAAAGGAATCTAATGAGTAGACCTAATAAAAATAAAATTCAACCTAAACAATAACTATTCCCCGGCAGCGGCGCCAAAAACTTTGATGCGGGATTACAAAACTCGCAAAAGTTTTACTTCTCAAGGGATCTTGAGAAGCTTGCAATCCTCCAGGCAGTGTACCTGACCGGTGTAGTATAGTGAGTGGCAAGTACCGGGGGATTGATAGTTCTCTAGGGGAATAGTATCGTTAGGATTGAAAACTACTTGAATTAGGTCTAGAGGTGAGGGATGATTCTTTTTGTATTTTTATATTTATATGAAAGCATGTAAAATCTCGGGTTTTGGAAGAGTGGGCGGAATTAGTTGCTAGTCAACTAACCCAAAATTACTACTTAACAAAATAAAATAAAATAACAAGAAAAGTAAATTGGTGAACTTCTTATGGTGAGGAAAATGTGTTTACTTAGATTTTACTACTCCCTAGTTATTTCCTATTGAATTATTGATTTGTTATGATTGTTTGGATGAAAGGATTGTATTCCTTAATACCATTCTTGGGGGTGTGTATAGCCTTCCCCAACCCTATGAGTTTGTATCTCTTCTTTTGTCGACACGTTTAGTATCCTAACATAGCCTCATTAATAGTCATTCATGCATTAAATACAACTAATAAAACCGTAGTACAAATCCGGTTACGTTTCTTAAGACGTTCAAGCTACTTACCATATAAGAGATTTAGCCAATTTTCTTAAGCCTAACGCTAGTCAATAAACCAAACAGTCAATAACAACTCAACAATCAATTAAAAACAACTAGGTTTCATTAGATCTAAGCAAACACCAATAAACCTAAGCTAGCATGTTAAATAAAAGAAAAGATAAACGATTAATCAAACAACGCATAGATATATTGAATGATTAAAAGGAAGACTTATCTTTAATTGAACATGAAAGAAAAGAGGGCTTGAAAACCTTAAAGTAGCTGTGAAATTCGTCTAGGGTTTATTGCTAAAAGGTTCCACACTTTTAATGAATGAAAATCAAAAAATATATATAGATATACAAGTCTAACGGCGTCAGGTTTTAGCTTCTGACGCCGTCAGGTCGCCGTGTCTTAGGGTTTCGTATAGCCCAAGAGATCTCTGACGCCGTCCCGTTATAAATGTTCTGGGTCGTCTCTATTTAGCTTAACACGAGGCGGCCTTGCTTCAAATGCACCTGACGCCGTCAGATGTTATCTTAACAAATTCTTCTAGGGCATCTAGAGTAAAAATCCATGGCTTCTCGTCATAAGGTGACGGCGTCAGCTCCAAAGCGTAACGCCGTCAGGTTTAAAAACCTGACTTTCTTGACTTTTCTTGTTTTCTTCATTCTTGAGCATAAAAACGTCCGAAAAGCTCAAAAATGCTTCATTTTCTAGAATTCATGTCCCAAGTACCTAAAATGACAAAATAAATGATTTGAGGTAATATTTGACCATAAAAACATGATTTAGGGCTTAAATGACCCCCTAAAAACGTATCAAATAAATCCTTATCATCAAGCATGCAAGAAAATATTATACAGTTCTCAAATGATATCAAAGCATAATAAGAAATTCAAAGTTATCAGTCATCATTAATTAATCTTAAACAAAGAAACAATCTACTTCCCACATGTCCCATTTCATAAAATTCGTATCCGTAAGCTATTAGAAAAACAGGATCCATCGGCCATAGAAGAAAAGCATGAATACGCCTAATCCCACATTCAAAAAATTCTAAAAACTATTTGAACCTGATGATCATAGCCACTTAAATTACCTTATAAACAATATAGAAACCGAACACATGAACGAATATCTGTTGATAAAAGACGCGACAATATTAGCAAACACTTATGATAATCAATGGTATTAGAAAAACAGGATCCATCAGCCATAACAGCAAAGTATGAATACGCCTAATCCTATGTTCACATAAATTCTAAAAAAAAAAATTGAAGCTGATGATCACAACCACCTAATTTACCTTATAAACTGTTTAGAAACTGAACCCATGAACACATATCGGCCTATAAAAGATGCGCCAATATTACAAACCACTTAAGAGCACATGTCAACATTTAAAAGACATGTTATAGGTTTAATAAACAAAAATACATATCCATAAATTCACTAATAATATAGCATAAAAACTGAAATCCATCTAATCAGCAATATACTAAGCAAACAAAACAACTTACGACCACATATCAGTTTTTAAAAACAATATAAAATCAACACCAATAAATGAAACTTATATCATACGTTAATCAAAATCATCAAAACTAAAATACATATAAAATTCCAGAAACCCAATCATCGCTCCCGGAAAACATGAGACCCACAAACTAATCGATTTTTTTTACTAAATGCTACAATAAACCTCAAATATTTAAATAAAATAACCACAATTAGGGTTCAGAAACCTACAATTTGGACATGCAACTAAAGATTTATCTGTGTAATCTTCCTCCTCTTTTAATCCCGAAATAGGTGACAATATCAAGAAACTTAATCTTGAATCTCTATTTTCTACTTTCTATGAATCGTTTCTTGGGAGTTTTTGATTTTTTGTATGGATTATTGTAAATAACGATCTGATGCACACGTGTTCTTGAAGGATATGTGTTTAAGCCACGTTTGTCTATACCAAGGACACGTATAAACTAAATTAGATAGCAAAAGGCATCGTTTTTGGGCCAGTGTTATTTGAAACCACGAAACGGCGTCGTATGTAGGCAAAGAAAGAATTAAAAAAACAAAACAAAACAAAACGGCATCGTTTTGGAGCCCTCCAAAAGGCGTCGTTACCAACGGTAAATGTATAATAGAGTAATAATATGTAGATTTGCATAATTTTACAACGCCGATTAAGAAAATGACACTATACTAGGATCTTAAGATCCCGATCCGATCTTACGATCATGATATTGCAAATACGAAAACGATCATAGGTAGAATCAAAATCTTAAAAACCTTGGTTGCTGCTTTGGTATAAGTTTAATTATATCTAATAATTGTTTGTTTTTAGATATTTTGTATGGCGTTTTAGTGTTTATCAGGATACATTCGGGGAAAAAGAATATGGCTTGCTTCTCTTTATAAGCCGGTACAACAAGCACTATTTACACGCCGAGCTGTCCTTCATAAGCTATAAGCCGGTACGTTGTTGTTACCTCCATTTTACCCCTCCCCTTTACTGCATGCTTAACATCTGGATTCCACTTTCAAAATTCATAACACAAATTCTAGAGGCATTGTATGCCCCGTCGCAATGCGCCGGCTTCAAATCCTCGTTGCATGTATATACGATTTGTGATTGCTCTTATACATGTTCAGGTTGAAGCTTTTTCCATCAAGATTATAAACTTATGTAGATATTTATTGTTTTCACGGCCCTACAACAATGAGTTACTTATAAACTTACGTATGTCGATTTTTATTGTTTTCACGGCTCTACAACAATGAATTACTTATGTATGTCGACAGTTATTGTTTTCACGGCCCTTCAACAATGAATTACTTACATTAGTCCACAATCTTCAGTTTTTTTTTTTTTTTTTTTTTTTTTTTTTTTTTTTTTTTAGTTTTAGTTTTTCAAAAATATGCTTCGTATGATGTTAACATCATGATAGAAACCTAAGCGAACTCTGATCCCAGAACATTCCCACCACTAACACTTGATGAATTTGTCTGTAGTCAACACGACCATTCTTTCTACGAGGCATGAGATTCAAAGCAAAAGCGTATACATATTATTCTATTATAAGAAGCTAAAAAGGACCCAAAAGATGAATAACCCACCACACACACCAAAAACTTATGGAATAACTACAAAAAGTGACCAGTATATATTCTATCCTCGTAAGATATTCCTCGCGTCTTTAGCATGTAAAGTTGAATATGCAATCTTTATAAGCCGCATAAAATTTGAATGCAAGTATATTATATTTTCTGTCAATATGTTGACATGCACCGACCGTTATTTTATTCTTATCCGTTATTTTATTCTCATCATATATATATTTGAATGAAAACAGGAAATGTCTAAGTAAGTGAATTGCTTTAATATAGTTCATCGTTTGTTGATCATCTGATCAACAAGATGACCGATTCATGTATTCAATTGTATGGCTAACAAGGAAAAAGTGACACACGATAAAATCAAATATTCATATGAGGACACCAGCTCTTGAAAAAAGAAAAAGCCAAACAACCAAATTTAGTGGTACCTTTGTGGTGTGAGAAACTCGACATCCTAGTGGTCATGGATTCACGTTTTACTTAAAGACATTGTGCGATAGACTAGTTGTAAATATTGTGAGACAATTAAGTGACATTAAAGAAAAACAAAACATTAGATACTATAGACCGTCGGCATTTTACGGTATCATGTTAGTTTAATTAAATATTCAAGAGTTTGGATAAATGATCATGGAATATCTCTTGTTTAATACTTTGAGATAAGAATCTCAATCCATCAAGAATGATTGAAATTGAGAAGGTTAAATATGATAAATTTTAATTTTGATTCAATTTTTTTTATTGTAGTACTTATTTTAATGTGATTCCAAAATGTTTAAAAATATTAAATCAGTGTTAAATATTTTATGATTTTGCGATATAAGTGCAATTGTGAATTATATGTACAAATTTAGTGAATCATTACCATAACTTTATTTTTACAAAGGTTTATAAATCAATTTTGTGAATTTATATGTACAAATTTAGGGTGTTGTGTTTAGGGGAGCTCGTGGAACCGTCAAAACCATTTAAACCAATAGACCCATGGCAAGCCAGCCGGTTTGGCTAATTTAAATATCCCATCCTCGGCCGGATGATTTGAGAAGATTATCATTGTCAACTAGTTAAGTGAAACATGTTAGTAGTAGTTAGAACATAAGTACGTCGCGTTGAAATATGTTGTCCTTGTAAGCTATACGTCTTATGTTGTTACGACAATGAAGAGATGGTGGTAGTTGATGGTGCCACGTAATGGTGAAGCCGTGAAGATATGTCTATCTTCTTATGGTGTAAAATTAAATTAACATGTACGACTGATGTTTTTTAACTACCAATTATAGTTAACAGAATCATATACAAGAGGAGTGTAAAAATGTTATCGTGCAGAACTTCAAATTTTTTGAGCCTCCAAATTTTCAAAGTTTTACGCACCAATATACAGTAAAACATTACGGAGTATAAAATACTGTATCCGTTTTACACACCAATGATTGGGTTGGCAATTTTTAAGCAACAAATTTTCATTGTCTTTAATGTCTTTATTTTTTAAGCCTCGGTTCTAGTAATTTATAATCTTTGCATTTGGTTTTAGAGCATCCACTATTAGAGGTCTAAGAATAGGTCCAAAAAATTTGAAAAAGTTTATGTTTTATATTAGTAATAGTGGAGTTTTATTTCATACACATGTGGCATGAAAAAGTCCTAGATGTTAGACCTCTTCATAATCTCAAGTCATTTAATGCATGTGTTGTGAGAAACAATTATAAAGCTTTAAGATGTTTATGTCATAGTAGAAATATGTTTATTAACTCAAAAGGTCTAAAACTTTTTTTTTGAGGCAACATTTATAACGGAACCAAAATAAAGGCGATACAAAAGAAAAGGCAGCCCCCTTCTAACCAAGATGGTTAAAAGATGAGCCCCAAGGAAAATATAACAATATAAATTGTAAACTTACAACACAAAATCAAGAATCAAAAGGTCTAAAACTTATTGATGTGGCATGAAAAAATTTATTTATAAAGCTTTATAATATTTTACCATAGTGGTTGCTCTTAGAGACGGCCCAAGTGATTAAACGAAGTCAGAATTGTATATATACCAAATGATTAATTGCAATTCTCAATTTAAAAATATCTAATTGTGTAGTTGTTGTGGAAGTTGAGTTTACTATGATCAGTATAATGGTACATCAGTTTTACTTAAAAATTATGCTCAAAAACTTTATGCTAAATGTTTGATTACATAGCTAAAATGCAAAACAGGTGCGACGGACCGCACGTCAAGCTGTAGTGAAGGAGAGAGTATCGAGTCGAAGCGGTGGAGGGGAAGATCATTGAGTCCCAACATGCGAAGGAGCATGGTCAATAGTTGATAGTCAATGACATGCATGGGAGAGTTTATTTGTGCAAGAATTATGTGCATAAAGTTGTAAATTTTCAGTTAAAACTGAAAAGCAACATTAAATCAGCTTATTATTATTATTATTATTATTATTATTATTATTATTATTATTATTATTATTATTATTATTATTATTATTATTTAAACGTGACGTCTTGTTATATACTGTAAGAACTTTAGATTAATTCTACAGTTGGAACAAATGATTTATTATATAATAATTTTTTTTAGTATACATTTTCTTCTACTTTTCAAAATGCAAAAAATATATAACAGCATATCGACGTAAAAGTTAGTGTAGTGGAATGGATCTAGTGTGGTGTGGCGTACAAGGAAAAGCCTACTGGAACAGAAATACATATATTCCATAAAATGCTAAGACCATTTCACATATTCAAGAGGATTGTTATTCTTTTCGTGTTGAGTTGTAAAATAATTTCTAAACTTTTTCCGATTAATTCACGACGTACAAGTTCATGGATATACCACTACAAGTCATTGCTAAGAATGGTGGCAGTCATACTTCCGAAATCATCCATACATTTCAAATCCACCAATAATATCATTCCACCTCATTTCATCTCATTCATAATTTTTCCATACCTCCCAACCCCTTTTTAGTGGCAACCATGCATTTTTCATACCTCCCGACTTTTTTTTCATAAATTAAATTAAACAATTTAATTAAAACATAAATATTTTATTAATAACTAAAAGAAAATTACATAATACTTAAAAAAAAAAAAAAAAAAAAAAAAAAAAAAAAAAAAATTACATTATTCTTAAAAAAGTGAAATAACTAATCATCTACGAAATAATCATTCATACGAAACCGTTCACGAAAACGTTCGTCGTTAAACTTTGGCCGTTCAACGAAATAATCATTCATAAGGGTTCGTAAAGCTTCTTCACAAAAAAGGGTTACATACTCCCGAGTTTCGGTAGAGCTTGCCGTGTCGTCAATTGAATCGTACGCGCCTAATAAGGTTTCTAGGGTGCTACCGGATGACACTAGTTCGGACAATTCGCCGGGGGGACTCACTATCGAGTAGGACGAAGAAGAAGATAATAAAACTATTGTAAAAATATGTGAATTGGTTATATATGTGAATTGTATTGTTTGTGTTAAAAATGTATGTGTTTTAGTTTAATATATATAGGGATTTTTTTTTTTTTTTTTTTTTTTTTTTTTTTTTTTTGCACCGCTCCTCCAACTCCAACGTTCCAAAAATTAATGTCAAACGGTAATATTTTGCATTGAAAATTTCCAAACCGCAGAGGCAATTTATGCCGTTGGAGCTATGCCGTTCGGCATGCCGGCCAAGTGGCGGCGGTGTTCACCGCCGGCAATGGCATGCCGTTGGTGATACCGCCCACCACTGCCACCCTCCTAAAGGGTAAGATTCATGAGAAGGTGCTTAGGTGTACATTAAAGATGATTAGCAATTTACTTTAAATAGATCATGAATAGTTATTATATATATTTTGTATTTTTTGTACGTAGGCATCACAAAATAATACAAGATATATATATATATATATATATATATATATATATATATATATATATATATATATATATATATATATATATATATATATATATAAGAATTATTCGTGATCTATTTAGGGTAAATTGCTAATTATCTTTAATGTACACCTAAGCGCCTTTTCATTAAGCTTATCCTTTAACAATGACTTGTAATATACGGCTAACACACTTCAGGTTTGTTTGCGTATTTTAAACTTGAAAATAGTTTTTAATAAATTGTTACAAACAGTTCTGTATTTGTATCGAGATTGTTAAATAAGGTTTTTCTATACAATTATGTAAAATCTTTTATACTTAGGGGGGGTTTAGGATTGCTTATCATGTTTTGAAACTTGCAAAATAAAACCACGTTTTGAAAAATTAAGTCCTAGGTGCAGCCACAAAGCGTGGTTTTGGAGGATTTATAACGCAAATAAGTGATTATTGAGTTGTTTTGCCAAACACCATAAATTGATTATCCACGTTTGGAAAATGTGATAATCAAATAATCACTTTTAGATCACAATCCCAAACACCCTATTATATACTTATAATACTCGGACATGTGTGGCTTTTTAATAAATTTCTCATTATGTAAAATATTGATTAATATTTTGTATACATTTTTGTTGGACGAAAGATTTGTCTTTATTTAACTGACATGATGTTGAGGTTAATATTGTATAAATTTGGGCAATTTTATATCTTCCCTCTTTAAATTTGAAAATTTCATATTTACCTAAACATGTTTTAAAAACATTATACATTATGCATTCAAATGTTGTACTTTTGGTATATATGAAATTAATTATGAAAGTAGGTGGAGATATTTCATCATAAAATCAGCTATTAATATCATGTTGGAGATATTATGCGGTTTAATCTCACGTAATGACCCTTGAATAAATATGTGTCGTATCTAATGACCCTTCATTTTGATATTTATATTCTTATTAATAATAATTTAGTTGTATTTAATTTAAAACTCGTGTACAAACGGGCTAAACTTATAAAGAGAATATATAGCCAGGCCTAGCCATAATAAAATACTTTTTTGGATGCCCTTATTTAATCTCATAAAGAGGTATAAAATGATTCGTTCGTATATGTACAATTTTGTGTATTCATTACATATCACACTAACCCGTGCTTTCGTTCCGTGCATACATATAAATTTAATAGATAATGATAATAATATTTAATTAATAACACCAACATATATGTTGTTTTCTAAAAAATATATAAAATTTAGGGACTTTTTTTCTAATTTTAAAATTATTAAAAAATATGAAAACTGTTAATTTTTACATTAATCCATATAATCTATTTTAAATTTAACAACTAAAGTTTTATTATTATTATTATTATTATTATTATTATTATTAACATCGATATACATGTTTTTATACATATTTATTTTGACAGATAAAATTTAGATAAGTTTGACCAAATTGAAACCAAATTTGACTTTTATTGGCTAATCGAAATTGAAAATTTTCTATTTTGACTACGTTGTAAAATCGAGCTATATCATTGGTCAAATTGAAAACTCTCCAAAATTTGATTTCTCATTTTGTATGTTTTTCTATTATATAAAAGACCACATTTCAAGACCCATCCAATGAACGAGCTAGTTTCATCAAAAATAAAAACAATATAGAACCATGTGTTTTGGCTATATAAGAAACTTATAATAATGCATAACAAAAAGACAAATAACTTGGTAAAAAATAGAATGATCATTTACTTAAAATATATATATATATATATATATATATATATATATATATATATATATATATATATATATATATATATATATATATATATATATATATATATATATATATATATATATAAAGTCTGCGTGACCCTTCCTTATATATAACATTGTTTGTTTTGTTAGTACAATTACCATATTTGTCAACATAAAACTCGTAAGCCTTTCTTGCTTTTGATCCTTTAAACATCAGCATATAGTTGATCACGGGAGTGAATAGGGCATTGTAAAAAAAGATTAAAAAAAAAAAGGACCATGTAAACAATTATAAATAATACTAGCAACATAAGATTATTTAACTAAGAAAACTCAAATGTGAATATGCACAACAAAATACAGTAAACCTTGTATATTTAAAACCTAACCAAACCTTTTTTGTAAACCAAATTTGTAGTGTAATTTGTGTAGATTACATATTTGTTGCAATTTCTTGCACTTCAAATTGCCTTCAATAATTGGACATACCCGAGCACAAAAGCTTTGTAGGCATGCAAATGATTCTAACTTTTGAGTAGTGACTATTATGACACAAACCAAATATCATCAAAATTGAACATTGTGCATAAAAGGACACAATATAAAAATTGGCACAATGGTCCTCCCATATCATTTATAAGACAAATAGTAATGGCGACCTAACACTTGATCAGACCACTTTGTCATATCAGCGTCACCTCAACTTCTCTCTTTAATACCAAACGCGTGACTCTAAGCCCGTAGTAAGACGACCTTAGTTACAACCAAAAACTTGCCGTATAAAAAAAAAAAAAAAAAAAAAAAACTTTGCAAAAAGTTAGGGTCGCTTTGTCGATTGAAAAAAAAAATGAGGGAGGGAGGGGGGCGGGGAGACACGTCCTTTGGGGCTAGACCGACCCTTGCAAGGATCAACATTACAACTGGTCTAAGGAATACGTTAGCAATAGTAGTAGTCTTGAAAAAAACAGATCGGAAGATTCGGAAACGGAATCCACATATTAACGAATTTGAAGAGATAATCTTTGATGTACGTTGCATCTTTCAACCAAAGCTTAATGGTTTCTTCTGGAAATGTTGGAATAGATCTCAGAGTAAAAAATATGTACATTTTAGTAATGCAAACAATCCAATATCAAGAGAAGGCACATTGAGCAATTGAACCAAACAAAATAAGTTTTTATAATCAAAAGTAAACGCTTAGAATCGTATATCCTTAAATGAGTAATGTTAGTAACAAAATCACAAGAGGTGACCCAACGGTAAGGGCTCATTCTATAGGACGAAAATACCTAGAGATCTCGGGTTTGAATCCTGGGGGGAAAATTAATCCTCTTGTAGGCACAAAGATTCACCCACGTTGAATAAAAAAAAAAAAAAAAAAAAAAAACTCTGTTGTAGTTACACATGGAACCTTTATACCTATTAATAATTGATTGTAGTCATCTGAAGGAGTTCGACTTGTCACCTACGCCATCATAGGGATCAACCCACCGGCTTGCAAAATTTGTTTACCTACTTACTGTAAAATGTAAACATAGCCCTCACAATTAGGGGTGTCATTCGGGTCAACCCGACCCTATAAGGCCTTATCGGGTTCGGGTCGGGTTCGGGTCGGGTCGACCCATATGACACCCCTACTCACAATACTTTTGTTCCTAGTAGTACTTACGACTTTACGAGTGTTTTTTTGTAATGAATCAAATGCGTAAAATAAATCAGTTTCACTAAAAAAACGGGTCAACCATGAGTAGTAGGTAGAAGTTAGCCAAAAGTGTACTAATTATGCCTACAACCTCCTAAATTACCTTAAAAAAAGTTCATTATAGGTATCGTAATGATAACTACAATTATAATAGCGAAGCACTTTCTTTTCCTGAAAAATTGCTTTCCAGCAAAAACCTCGCATAGAATAAAGTCGACCCGGTGAAAGTCAAAAGCTGCAATAAAAAGCTTATTTCGCTAAAAAAATTGCAATCCTAACTTTCATAATATGATTTGTTATAATTTCCTTTCGAATTTGATTAGTTTCTATCAATACAGTCAGTACTTGCTGAATATTTTAGACTGCATTTTGATTAGTTTCCGTTACTATTACTGTATCAAATGTTATGATGATTCGGAAATGACGGAAAAAGAGAGGAAAAAACATGTTTGATAGGACAAGACAAACCACTCACTCTAACGCTTTCCAAGGACTCATCATCACATCACACTCAATTCCATCCATCACTAACTTCCAAACACCTGATTTGTCCAAAATATTACATCTTGTATTCGAATCAGCCCGTTAACGAAAATTTTACTTTATCAATGTGTGACTATTTCGCAATAAATTTTTAAACATAAATGCATAGGTAAATCTGTGAGTTTTGCGTTTAGAAGATTAGTTATGTTTGTTTCATTATGTAAAAGATAATTTGGTAAAAATTAAATAAATGAGTTAATGTCCAGAAATAAATCAAAATAACTAAAATGTGCCATTTGTCTGTCAAAAAAATGATCCTCAGGATATGGACCATTGTGCATCAAAATACTACTATGGATTATGAGTACAACGGCCACATCACCACCCCTGCCTCGTAGTCACTTGAGCAGGAAAAAAGTAAGCAGTGTCGACATAATATAAGTGTACAAATCATCTTCCATTCGAAACCACAAAGAGGCCCGTGTTCCCGTACTCCCCAACACCCAATCCAAAAGCTATACGTGTCTTGATAAACAAAGTCACTTCCTTTATACTCATATGTTTCACAAGTAATGTTACTTCCTCTCAAAAGTATTTTTAGATGACATTTGACAAACATTTATACTGTTGTTAAATTTTAACACCTGATACTAATGTTAAGCATCTATATAAAATTGCTTTTAGGAAGACAATTAAGAGGGTAGTGTTTTGACCATATCAAGAAAAACCCTTGCTTTAAAAGCCTAAAAAAGTTCAAATCATCCATTTACAAAAGGGTAATTATCTGACCATCTCCTTTTGAACGATCAAGTCCATGGTAAAGGTGTAGCATACTACAAAACCTAAAGTATGCTTCTGATGTTCATCTCAACCATTGTAGTAGAAAACAACCTCTGTTAACCACATTAGTCTTCTTAAAAGCACTATACCTAGTTTCATCTGCTTTCTAAAGTTGCTAACCTTTCAGGAGCCTTGAAGCAAACCTGAAACGATCTCTAACAAGCATCACCGTCTAACATCTGCCAACAAACTAAAAACAAAAATTAATATTGCCAAAATAAATGCCAGTTAAGTCGTGTCAAAACGAGCAAGCGGTTGTGTGACCCACAAACAATTTTTACCACTTTTTATAAGAAATAAATAATCAATGGCATATCAATATGATTTTGAAATATTTCTCTCGACTATAAACCAGTTTCTTGAATAAAGTTACATGGGATATATTATGCATTAAAAGTTCATTTTCAATGACCTTTGACCCATATTCAGCTCATTTAATATGATTCTAGGTTAGCTGCATAACCTATTAAAGATTAAACCTAACCAAAACACACACATTCATAGCTAAATGCGTAAATAGACTGTAATTACCACTTCTAGTAAACACATTTGTATTAGCAAAGCTATCAAACCTAACCCAGACACACACACATTCCTAGCTAAATCCGTAATTAGACAGTAATTACCACTTCTAGCAAACACATTTGTATTAGCAAAGCTAAAATCATGGATTACTTGAGGTTTCAGCTCTTCTTTAGGAACAAATTTCGTAACTCCTCGTTAGATTTTGGCTTCTCCTCTCCACCTTCAGCTGTTGCTGATGCTGCCGGATTGCTCGTGCTAGACCAACCTAGGGCTCTAACAGTTCTAGGAACAGCAAAAGTGTTTCTCCCCTTAGGCTCAAATTTTCCATGTCCATGGTCTTCGCCTTGCCCTGCCATTACACCAATACATAATGATGTATTGTTAGACATAACCAAATCGTAAATGAAACTACATTTCCATGATAAAAAGCTACATTGATGCATACAAAATTCGCAAAACATTGAGGCGGTCAGCACACCAAGAAAATAACTTCACACATGACAAGGTACAACTTATTAAAAAAAAAAAAAAAAAAAAAAAAAAAGAAGGCAAATGGGTACAACACCACATAGCAATTGCTTCTTGTGTTCGAAGTAATTTTCTGGTGTGCAAATCATATCCATTCTAGAAACTTGCTCCTACTAAAACTAGAAGAAAAAAAAAAGTAAATCAGTACCTAAGGATAGTTATCTACATGATGAAACCATAGAACCTCCTTGTAACAACCAAGTCAATTATTTTGACAGATAACCTAGATACTAGGATCCTACACACTCAGTTGTTCCAGCTTATTAAATGATCCAGATCTCTCTCTAAATGGTATTAAAGCAACTTTGGCTGTAGTTAACTTGTTAGAAAGATCTAGGCATTTGATTTTTTTGCATAGTTTGAAATCATATAATATTCAGATTAATTGATGTCATTTTGATCAACTGTGACATAGAGCTATACATGAGTGGGTCTCAAAAAGGGGAGAGAGAAAAACGCCATAGAAAAGAGAGATAAGAACCAAATGAGTTTTTTCATCAGAGTAATGCTAACAAAACGAAATCCCACATCACTTTGTTAACCCTAACAAAACTCAAAACTGATTAACCCTTTATATTTGGTAGTTCCATTCTCCATTTATGCAAACAGTAAGATACTGAGACCCATGAAAATGTGAATGACGAATAAAAAAGGATCAAATGAAGGACTATATAAGTCCTTTCAACATGAAACAATAAAGTTAAAAATAATATGAGTGCTAAATACTTCCTAACACTTCATTCTCAAGATAGGATATATACTTTTTCAAATTATTTGTTAAATTTCGTTCAAAAAAAATATATATATATATTTGTTAAAACTATAGTCATGGTCCAAAACATATAGCTGTGATAGTTGGCTACTTGCATGTGAAACATGACAGCTAACTTTGTTAAATGAAACACTGCATTCACTAATACAGGCTTCGCTTAAATTGCGCAACACAAGTTGAGCACCAATATCATATTATAAGCACATACTACGTGGAATTATATAAAAATAGTGGAACTCCCAAGACAGGATGACATAGCATGATGGGCAACATTCAACTAGACAATGCCTTATGGGTAACATTTTCATCTACTAAAATAGATCTGCATTCAATGTATATATCTTGATAGCACAAGCATTGCTAACGACATGTTTTCTTTATAGCATGTAAGCATGCCTATATTTCCAATGTCACTAACATGATGTTTACAATCAGCTCATTGCTATAAAACTTAACCTTATCTTCCTTTCCACTTATGTTCAATTCAAAAGTAACTTATCAATAATAATGTTCTCACTATGGCTACTAAATCATAGCAAAAAGGACCTAATAACAGAAAACAAGCAAGCCAACCTCCCCAAAGGGAAGTGCTTTAGTCTTTACCCGGTTTGAGTGTGTTTGCGGCGGGCTCAAGCCCCGTGGATTATTGGCCAAAAGGTCAGAAACCATGGTCACCAAAAACAAAGAAAGAAAACAAGCCCTTGGCCATAAGAATGGGACTGTAAAATGATACTAACCTATCTTTAAAAACTTTATATCATAATGAGAGAAAACAAATCCCTTTTGACTGAAAAATTAGGCATTGCCAATAGTAAAACCACTTCAACAAAAAATACTTTTAAACGGTCAAATAAGGGCCTGTCAGTAGCGGGTCTTGAACCCATGACCACTGACGTAATAGACTTGATTAGTGGTGAGTTTGTTCCACCATTAGCATGTCTATTGATGTAACCAGTGGTGTCTTTGTCCCACTGCTTAGTCAAAACTGAAACATACACAGGTGAGTACTGAGTTCTAAATACTCAATATGTCCTGACCTTTTTCTGTTGAAGCTTTATGTCCGGCAGAACCCTTTCTTTTGCCTTTAGGATTTGAACGAGCAATGCTTAACTTCCTCCCAAGAAGCATTTGCTTATTTTTTGCAACTGCTGCCTCAAGGTGTGTATCATCAGAGAAGTCCACATATGCTAATCCCTATATAAGAAGTCAAAGTGTTAAAAACAATCGAATTAATAGAACATATAACGTGGAGTTTTGGCAAGTACAATATTTAAGGGAAAACAACTAATGAGAAATTGTCTCTTATTAAAACCCGAGATTCCAACACTGTTTGTGTCTTGATGTATAGGTGAAAGATAACCCCACCAGAATGTGACAACTAGCAAACTTAACACATACAAATTGAGAGGCATTGAAAACTTTTATTAGTATTTTCAGCAATAAAATGTCGGTTTTTAAATTCTTCAGAATTGTTTACATGTCAACTGATGAATATTTTTCCATTTATAATGCACATGATAGGATAAACATGAGTTGCATAAACCCTATTTACAATCAATAGAAAGATACAGCTAAACTCAAACTATAATGTGCTATTAAAAAGCCTATGTGGCTAACAACGCAGAGAGTAGTTTTGCAATGTTAAACTTAGTGGGGAAATAGAGACGAAACTGCAGGAATAAATTCCTTCATTGAAACTAATATAACTGAATATTTTCAGCAATATCCCAGATATAAGCTAATCAATCCGGCCACAAAATGGCAACTGACGAGAAGAGTAATACTTGATGGAATCATGGTTTTGTGTAATTATTTCAAGCACGTTACACTGCCAAACAATGTACAAAAGAAATGACCGGTAGAGAGTTAGTTCTTATTCTTATCCTTATTTTCTTCTCAGTTCTTACTTGATCCCTCTACGCAGCGTTCGTGTGTATATATATAGACAGGAACACATACACAGATCCATATATTTAAGTATATATACTAGTAGGGTACCGGCACCATATTGCAGGGGTATGAGGTGGTAGTGACCGACAATAACTAAAGTGGGATGTGTTGTGTATGTATGTTATCTTTTTTTGCTGTAAAATCTTATTACTTATTTTAACAGCATAAAAACAGATTACTAGACTACTTAATCATGTAGTGTAAATCGTCATTAAAAAGGAAATACTAAAGAAATATACCTAAAAATAATATAAATCATAGATTAATGGTCATAGATAAGAAGAAAAAAAACATCTATAAAATGGAAAAAATAGTTTGTAAATAGGGTTAGAAGAGTAGCTTCCAGACACAATATTATTGCTTTTGAGATTCCATGTGTTAGTAGGCGATTCGTCTTTGTTAAAAGGGTTATAACAGTAATCGTGTTACTTCGAATTAAGCTTTAAGACTTCTACATATCTGCTTTATAATATAATAATACTAAAGATATATACAGAGAGAGAGAGAGAGAGAGAGAGAGAGAGAGAGAGAGAGAGAGAGAGAAAGGGGAATTATACCTTTGATTTTTTAGTAAATTTGTCCAACAATATCCGGATAGCAACAACACCACCAACATCACTGAAGAAACTACGTAAGTCGTCAGAATTTGCCTGCAAATGTCACAAGTATCTCAGTAAGCTCTAGAAAGAATTTGATTATGGTTCAGAACACTTTAATGTTGTAACAGTGCAAAAAGAAATTTACCTTCAGATTGAGATTTGATATAAAGGCAGTGCATTCGTCAGTGTATAGCTTGGATTTATCAGGTATGGCGTCTTTGGTTTTTGTGTTGTCTTCACCATGAGGAGTGTCTTTTAAAGTAACAGTGGTTTCTGTGTTATTTGCTTTAACTGAACTCTTAGAATGAGTATTATCCTTTTTATGCTTTGTGGCATCTTTTTGCCGTTTTGCTGGTGACTCTTCATTAGGTAGTGCTTCGGGAGCAGACTTTCTCTTTTCACCTTTTTTTTTCTTGGGAGCATCCACATGATTTGTTGATGAAGCAATCGCTTTGCTCTCTTGCTGCAATCTAAAAAACTGTAGCTCCTGCAGCCGAGGAGTTACCTGAAAATAAAAACGTGTGCATGAGAAAACAAGATCCACTAGAGGTCCAAAGTAGTATTTCACAGAAAAAACATCATAACAGGTTAGATTATAAGTTTTATCTTGCACTCACAAGCAATGAACATAACAAATAAAATAACAGATGACAGCAATGTTTGAGATATTACTTTCTTATCTCTAAGAAAACATACTTTCTTATCTCTAAGAAAACTCGCATTGCTTTGGCCACCAAACTAAGACACTTAAAATTTGACAATTCAGAAAATTACCTAATTCCTTTATATTGTTGGTTGTAAATAAAAGCATACAATAAGCAAAACAGCAGTTATCACGTCTTCATATCAGTTACGTGTGAGGCTAATCAATCACTTGAATTGGTTCACGTGAATCACATACCGGCATTGAATGTTTGAAAGTGTTTAATTTAATTACTGGTAACATTCATATAAGTACTAGTGTCAAGAATAGACATTGTCATGACGAGAGAAATCTAAGTGTTGTCAAAGCCTATGTGCCACGATAAAAGTAAGCATTCCAAAAGCGTCAATTTACAATGTAGCAGTTCATACGTTTGAAACACCGCTAGCATTTATAATATATTAAAATATTAGCATAAAATGTTACGGTTGCCAAACCAATAAAAGATACCTTCTGTGAAGCATGATCAAAATCTTCCAGTGAACCAAACTCCCTCTCAAACTGTATCCATGAGTTGCATATGTCCTAAATGAAATTGTTGTTAGGATACAATGCCACATTGTAGAAACTGAAAGGACCTAAATACTCTCTAGTACAGCATAAAAATAGAATGGCATTGCACTTTGATATACTCTCGTAACATCCAAGCCTGATATGGGATCTCTAGATACAAACAAGATATCCCTATGAGTTTTCGATAAAAAACATCCACCACTTAGACCCACAAATGGTCTAGTGGTAAGGCACTTGACTTCCTATCAAAAGACTTGTCCTCCCCGAGTAAAACTAAAAGGAGAAAACATCATTTGTTTACCCGTTTTACTTGACCCACAAAAAGTACCTTATTTTGTTTGGTATAGTACCTCTAGCTACATTCCTTGCCTGATAACAATAAATTGATGTAGATATGTTCATATGATATATGGGACGCATTTCCGATTTCTCATTTTCCCTTACTAATCTAACTTTGCTACATGCATTTACCACATAGTGTCCTTATATATATTTGGTCACAAACGGACAGCTGAGCCTCGGTTTTTGTTAACAGGTCAGCTACAAAAAGAAATAAATAAATAAAGACTAAATGTACCTCAGAACCTGTTCCAGAAAACCTTTTAGTATAGCATCGCTTATATAAAGATCTCGCTTCCTTTATGTGCCCCATCTCAATTTCCATCGAAATATAAGCTTGCCAGGCTTCTAACATAGACCCACTACGAATAACACATTTCCAGAAACATAAGTAACATGAAATATCATAACAAGAAAAAAGTTTGTAAATGGGCAAAGGGAATCTGTGAACCTGTTCTTAAGCAAGCTTTCCCATACTCCTCGAGCTGCAGTTATATCTTTCCCAATATTGACCTCCAGACGGGCCCAGTAGCTATGTATTTGCAGCAATCTGTGTGTGTTCTCTAGCTGCGGCTGCAAATAATCACATGCCCTCTGGAATAGAGCATAAACTATCATAAGTTAACAGTCATTAAGATAATAGTTATAAACTGATAAAAGATGACTATGAAGGTAGTCAAATTAGTAGTTAACAACTGAAGTAAAAAAGAATAAAACGAATTAAGATACAACTTTTGAGTTTACATGTATTGTCTGTGAGAAATATCAAGTGACTACAAGGAGTGAAAAACTGTAAGACAATATTTGGAACCTTATTTGATTTCCCATCTTCTTAGGCATTACATACTATAAACCAGTAGTACAAATTCCACTCCTTAGAGAACATGAAAAATATAGGTGCCATAAAAGGACTTCGAAATATTGGTAATGCACCATCCCAAATTTCTTGCTATCTAGGACTTGGATAAATTTTGAAATCCAGATATCTCTATGAGAGCAAGTGCTATTAGTGAGACATTAGAGCAAAAATTAAAACAATTATTTCCCGTAAAGTATACATGCCTATTGTCTCAAAGTTTTTGGAGCACAAGAATCGTTCAATGACCTATATATGAAATTAAAACAAGCAAAGGGAGATCCGCATCCGTCACAAACACATGAAACAATGCTATGTAGTAAGAGAAAGGTATTGTAAATCATGTGTATTAGATTAGATGCGACTCTTTTAAACTAAAGGTTAAGAAACACGTATCATTATCAAAAAGAAAAACAGGAAGATTACCACAAATGTACAAAACCTTAACAAAATTTAGCAATAAAAAAGAAATTACGGTATGTTGAACATTATTTATGAGTACAAGACAAACCTGAAAAGTATCCCTTATCAGAGAAATATCTAAGCCATCATCCAGTTCTTTGGCAAACATGAATCTCCTCCTCAGGCCATCAACTCTAGTGAGATATATGTCTACATACTGAACATTAAGTCCAATTGTAAGTAAACAGCATGCATTATAGTATCTTAATTGTATTTGACAAATGCAAAGCTATCAGAGATCACAACTTATATAGCATGTCATGAATAACGCATTAGAATATGATTCTTTAAGGCATTAGAATACAAGCTCCATAGTTTAAGACCAAAGGAATAAGTATGTTAACATGTATGTTATATGTAGAAAACCTCTTTTAGTTAACAAGAGGCACAGAAGCTCTTAAATGAGTATATTGTTTACACAGAATTGACACTAGTCCCAAACAAATACTGGTGAAACTTCAACATCATCATAGCCAAGTGCAAGGGTTCACAAGTACCAGACTTTGAACATCTGAACTCACTTCGCACTTCAGATACAACTACTTAATCCTCCTCAAATCATGGCTCGTTTTATAACTCATATAAAATTTGTAGCAAAATATCAGCTTTACTCACAATAAATGCTTAATTATAGCACAGAAAGTTTCCGTACTTGTACCAAACAGAGAATTTTGTTTTTACCTCATCTATGGTAGAGAATGTGCATTGCAGAGATCTTTCAAAAACCTGTATTAAGTAAAATACCAGTTATCAGTGGTGCATCAAAGATTACAACTTGTAATATACATAAATACATATGGTGTTAACCATATATTACAATTTACAAACCTCAAAACAATATTACTACAATGGAACATGATCCTCTCAAACTTTGTTTTTATGTGTGATAATGAGATCTTTTTAGCAAATTATTTAAAGAGTAATCATAAACATCTTTCACTAGACAGTAGAGGTGGCAAAACGGGCAGGTCGGGCTACGGGTCCAAACGAACACGTGCCAAAAGGGCTCATGTTATACAAACCGCTTTAGAAAAAACCCAGAACGACGAAAAAACTTCCTCAAACCTAACACCTCATTTATATTTAATAACTAAATATATTATAGTTATAAGTTTAAAAAAAAAAAGACAACTGTCATGTTCTCCAATTGAGAGAAGATATGTGCCCATTAATGCCCATTTAACTTTTGAAAGGCCCATGCATGCCCATTTCCAAAAAGGAGGGGGCTAAATGTGCCCAAATCTTTTACAAAATAGCCTATAGAAGCCCATTTTTTTGATTTTGGGCACAAATTGCCACCTCTACTAGACAGTAATGGCAATTCAATATAAACTAAAAGGTCAAACAACAGAAACATACATCAGAAAGCTCTTTCTCTGAACCACGACACCGCTCAAGGTATAACAGGAACCGAACCCATAGTTCTCCAACCCATGGACAATTCCTTGTGGCTCTGTTAAAACAATCCCTCAATGTTTTGTCTGTCTGTCAATGAACAATTACAGAAGCATTAAAATTTAAATGGTTCACATTCAAAGCACTAAAAGAAAAATTGTTAATTAAAAACCTTTAAGGTCCTATTGAGGTAATCCGTATAATTCATCCATAGATCACCAGATATTGGAAATTCAGTTATTGCCCGTTCATATAAGCTTTTAACTCGAGCAGGATCTCCAGACTGTTCAAAATTCAAATAAGCCTGCAGTAAAAAGACATATCAATAATCCAATAATGGTATGCAATTGCCCAGGTAATTGCAAAATATTAAGAGGCAAAAACTAATTGAGTGACCAAACAAAAAAAGTAATTTTTCTGTAGGGTTTATCATGATTCACATTGACCCGAAACACAGTATTATGCATTTAAAAGATAAGGTATTATGCATTTAAAAGATAAGGTATTATGCATTTAAAAAGATAACCATTCCCTAAGCTATTTCGATCATACCGAATTGAACAGTTAAAAGATAAAAGATAGCCCAAATCGACCCATCCTATAAGTAAATGGCCCAGACTGCCATCACCATATTATATCTCAAAAGAAACTGAAAAGCGTAAACTAGTCATAGTAACGCACCATAAAGCTTTGAAGGCGTTCTGTATCAGGCACGTCACTTCTTACTATCTTTTCTTCGTATTCAGCACGTTCAGTCAACATATCTAAAGCCTTCTGATATGCAGAAGCAACATGAGGGGAAATTCCATCTGTTGTGCTATTTGTGACATCAAGAGTATTCCCATGTTCAGCCTCCCAAGTCTTGTAGGTGAGAAGAGTTGACCTCAGGTCCCCATGGGGAATAGACAACTGACGATGGAACAAATTTTGAATTCTTTGAACCTGTTTTTCCCTCGACTGTAAACCAAAATTAAAGCAACCTGAGATATAGAAATGGAAGATAGACATAGCAAGCATTGCAATGTTTATAGTACAAAAATATTTGCTAACAATTATTTATAATTCAATATACCAAAGGTTAAACAGACTAGATCATTAATCACACTTGTCTTTGACAATGAGCTTTGCTCCCTTTCAAATCAAAGCTGGCAAGTGGTTTTTTAAAGTTATCAACGAGTTCAGTCATGCCACCAGTTGTATTTATTCATATAGGAAGTTGTCTTTCCATAGAATCCTCTAATAAAATTATAACACATTATCAAGTGTTGTTTATGATACTTAAAGCAAAGTCGCATCTCGTGCGTAGTATTTATAATTTCCATCAGATTATAGGTACTATCCACTGAACTGGTTAACTAGCATTCTTGCTTAGATCGGAATCAATCAACAACAAAACAAGCATCTTCTAATCATTTGCTTTCATAAAACAGATTTGTCAGAATGTACTACCCTAATGATATCAGAGAACTGGGCTTTTATATATCGATAAGTTATCCTGGTTTGTATAACCATAACCGAAAAGAAAACATTTGAAAAGCAAAAAAACTAAAAAGCATTCATGAATTGCAGAAAGGAGAATTGCCTACTTAAATGCATACCTCCAAGTCTGTCTCATTCATCTTGTTAAGGATAGCTTCCTCATAACTTCTGTAAGCTTCCCATATTTTACTGCCTTCAGCAACATGTAAACCACATGCAATAAGAGCACGCTCAAATAGGTCTCTTGCCTTAGAAATTCCAGTTGGCGAGCATTCATGAACAGAAGAATCATATTTTTGAATGAAACTCAGATAGTCACACCACAGGGACACAGACTGCATAAATCAATCAACAATTTTAGTTCTGATGAATGAAGCTGACTTGTTGAGAATGACATGGTTAAAAGGAATTAAAGAATAACCCCCTCATTCAGATGATCCATACAAATCAAACTGTTATATTTTAGACATGGCCCCGCCCCCTAAGTCGTCATAATTCAACACTTATACATTGCCTCATCCTACATTCATATTAGTTGGTTTAGCATATGTAGGATTTTTTGCAAGAAAACAAACCACACTGTATGCTATGCTATAAATGATAACTAAATCATCTATCAGAAATTATAATTTTAAAATTTTTTAAGATACACATCTCCAATAGAAGCACGTCAACAGACTCATGCTTCCCTTATGATTTATACATGAGAAAAGTAGATATAATGAACATAGTTTAAATAAGAGCTTACCATGTAGTCCGACACCCCACGCTCATAGAGCTTCTCAATTATAGAAATTGCACCCTCATGCCTGCATATGTAGAAGAAATTGCAGAGTAATTGATCAAAAACCAGTTCAGGTAGGCTAAAAATGAATCCAAAGAATAAAAGAAAACAGAAAAAATGAATCAATATGAAAAACATGAAGAGATGAACATTTCAAAAGTCACTCGACATAACCACACAATCCTGATGGAAGCATGTTGTATATCCACTCACACAATTTTCTTCATTACTGTTTCCATGTAAATTGTGGCCATCCTTTACCCTCAACCGAAAGTATTTTGAGAGAATAATCCTATTCTAAACTAAGACTGACACCTAGAATCTTATGTGCATCTTAAAGAGATTATCTTTGAGCTTTAATCCAGCTAGTAGGTCAAACAGGACTCTAAAGTTTGTATGACTATTTTTATCCTTCTCTAATAATTGTTGCAACTAAAATAATATATATGTTTGAAATAGACCATAAAAATAGAGTAACCACACCTTCTAAGTAGAGTAGTACACTAGTTTTATTCCTACTAAATCTATGACCAACAACTTACAATGTGTTTTCTGCATCGTACTAACATATTTTCCAGGTCTCTATATCAACAACATAAAGATTAATCTTGATTCTTGATATACTACATGCCTTACTTCTTGTTCAACCATGCCTATATTTAACCTCTAAAAGTCAATGTTGATCCTCATGTCAACTCTAACTATATAAGAAAAAAAGAATTATCACGTGGAAGCATACATTCAAAGAAATTCCAAAATCAAAAGCATCTCTGCTCACATAATAGCATTGTGGACATTTCCTTCCCCTTTATGAGACAACTACATCACTACTATAGTATATCATATTTATCTATCATGCTTAAATCCTTTCTATGCATCAAACCGCCCAAACATCTTCCAAACCTCCTAATCATTCTGTTCCTGATATCTCAAGCCATAAAACAAAGTGCCTTCTGCATCTAATAGCAGCATAATCTCCCAAATGTACTATTATGATATATTAACCCAAAAAATTACTGATCCATCCTAAGCACTTACAAATTCCATCTCAATATCATACTTATGCTCACGTGTCATAACTAAAAAAATAACCGCAACAAACTTTTGAAGTGCATAGTATATATTCGTAGCTTTTTTAGTTCAGGTATCATAACGCCACATTTGCTAAAGTAGTCAAAGTACCATGCTAATAAATTAACTAAAACCTAAAAACAAACTATCCTTTGTTCGCACTCGAGTCTACCAACCCTATAACCTAACGTTAACCATACTCTCGTACTCTAATTATATTACCAACAACGTTCATATATTCGCTAACAATTTAGAGCAATAGAAACCAAAACCTCACCCCAAAAGACAACAAAACAAGCGAAACCTCGTCATTCGTCCGTTGACGCCACATTTCCGGAGTTAACGGAAACACCTGACTCATAGCCTCTCTAGCTAAACCCAAAAACAAACCATCCTTTGCCGCACTCTAGTCTACCCTATAACCTAAGGCAACCTTACTCTCACAATCTAATTATATCACTAATAACAACTTAAAGCAATAGAAACCAAATCTCACCCCAAAGACGACAAAACAAGTGAAACCTCATCATTCGTCTGTTGCCACCACATTTCCGGAGTTAACGAAAACACCTGACTCATAGCCTCTCTAGCTAACCTCAACTTATCAAGACATCTTGCGTACTTTCAAATTCCATCTCAATATCATACTTACGCTAACATGTCATAACCAATAAGTTACACCATAAGTATGATATCGAGAAAGCTTTTAGAGCTTCATACGAAATACTCGTCACTTTCTTCGCACTCTAGTCTACCTATAACCTATTGTTAGTTCACACTCTAGCCTACCTATAACCTACGGCTAACCATACTCTAATTATATCACTAACAACCTTCATATAATCGCTAACAAATTAAAGCAATAGAAACGAAAATCTCACCCCCGAAGACGACGAAACAAGCCGAACCTCATCATTCGTCCATTGACGCCACATTTCCGGAGTTAACAGAAACACTGACTCACAGCCTCTCTAGCTTTACTCTAGTCTACCCTATAACCTAAGGCATCTCACAGTCTAATTATATCACTAATAACAACTTAAAGCAATAGAAACGAAAATCTCACCCCAAAGACGACGAAAAAAGCCGAACCTCATCATTCGCCCATTGGCGCCACATTTCGGGAGTTAACGGAAACACCTGACTCATAGCTTCTCTAGCTAACCTCAACTTATCAAGACATATTGCGTACTTTCAAATTCCATCTCAAAATCATACTTACGCTAACATGTCATAACCAAAAACTTACACCATAAATATGATATCGAGAAAGCTTTTAGAGCTTCATACGACATACTCATAACTTTTTTCGCACTCTAGTCTACCTATAACCTATCCTTCGTTCACACTCTAGTCTACCTATAACCTACGGCTAACCATACTCTAATTATATCACTAACAACCTTCATATAATCGCTAACAAATTAAAACAAGAGAAACGAAAATCTCACCCCGAAGACGACGAAACAAGCCGAACCTCATCATTCGCCCATTGGCGCCACATTTCAGGAGTTAACGGAAACACCTGACTCATGGCCTCTCTAGCTAACCGCAACTTATCAAGATCACCTTGCTTCCTCAACGCCGCTATATACTACATACATACAAACACACACACAATTAATCACCACTTAAAACCAAACAATAACAAAAAAAATATAAAATTAACAATTACTTGAACATGAGCGTCATAGTTTTGTGGATTAGTTGTTAGGTCCAATTCTAGGGCTTGTAACTGGAGAGATGTTTGAGCTTCGTCGTCTGATTCGGAGTCTGAGTCCGAACCGGAATTGGAACCGGAACCGGGTGATTGTGGTGGTTCGGTTGTGATGTCCATTGGTTGTACGGATGATGGAGCTAGGGTTTCTTCTTCCATTTTTGAGATGGTGTGAGTGTGAGAGTGGGAATGATGGTGTGGTGTTTGTGTGTTATGTAGCCGCTGGTCTGATTTGCTATAGTCGGTTCGTGGGAAAAAAAAATTACAGTAACGATTTGTTATTTTCGGGGTGTTTGTTTCGGCTTATTCGTTTTTTGGGCTTATGATTTATAAGCTCGCTTTTTGTAGCTTATTTTAACACTTTCTGGCTTATGGTTGGTATATGTACCCTCCGGATTTAGGCCGTATAATTAAATACCTTCCGGATCTATGTCAAACAAGGCATGCACAAATGTATTTAAACGGGACAGACCAATATCCGAAGGGTTTGAAATGTCCACATGACCTCAACCCTCCGCAGATCAGGACCGTTCGGATAAACCAGTAAGTACATGAACCAAAATACAAACAAGTACAACAAGTATATGGTAATGGAGCATAAATTAGCAAACATTAAGGAACTAAGTACATACCAGCCTGACACTTCATATTTACTTTTCCATATTGGAGGCCTATAAATAGAGAGGAAATTTTCACTTAAAGGTTAACTAATTCTCTCACTCTCTAACTTTATATATACTTTCTTTCTCTAAGAACATATATTTACTCTCACGCCGGAAGTGGGTCATGGGATACATTCCCGGGGCGAGACTAACGGACGTACCTGTTTTGCAGATATCCGAAGCAATCATCTACCAACAAGGATCACCTCAAATCCGAAGGACCAATCCAAAGTCCGAAGGATTCATCTCGCTTGTCCGGAGTAGAAGCAAACTTTTACTTCAACAAATTGGCGCCATCCGTGGGACCCGTCATTCACTCTACCCGAACTAAGTAATGACAGGTCCTACTCCTACTACACCTGAAGGAAGCGGGAAAGACCCGGAAGTCAATCCCAACAGCAGAGAACAAATCCAGAGTCACCTCACTGCCCTAAAAGCTCTAATCCAACAATACAATGCCACAGGGGAAACACCAATTAAACCTATTCAACTCGACTTCGAAGACGAAGAACCCCAAGATACCGGAACTCAGAAAAAGGAAGAAGAAAGGACGGACAACCTCTCTAAACCCTTCAAAGCAGCATCAAAAAGTCCTTTTACCCGAAGGATCATCGACTTCTCCGGACCCAAGAATGCAAAATATGTGATGCCTTCGCACATAAAGCTGTATGATGGGTCCACGGATCCGGACGATCATGTCACAAGATTTGAAGGGGCCGCTAATCAATGAGCTTGGTCCATGCCCATATGGTGCATGATGTTCCAGCAAACCTTAGACGATGCCGCCAGAGGATGGTTTGATAGTCTACCCCGGGGCAGCATAGACAACTGGGATACCTTGTGTGAGCAGTTTGTGCAAAGATTCGCCCTTCGTAGAAGATGTGTTAGAGATCCAATGGAAATCACCAAAATCATCCGGCAAGCCAATGAAGGTCTACCAGAATTTAAAGAGAGATGGACGGATGAAGCCAGTCGCATCTCCGGAGTACCGGAAGTAATGCAGATATCTTCTTTCATAGATGGCTGCAAATGCCCGGAGTTAGCCAATAGATTCTCTGAGAAAATTCCCCGAACAGTGACGGAAATGATGGTAAGAGTCGATGATTTCATTCACTCCGAAAAAGCATATCGGTCAGCTGAAGTACCAAGAGGAGAAAGGGTAGATAACTACAGGAGAGATCACCAGCACAGCCCCTATAGCAAGCAAGACTCAAACGTGCGGCGATCTTCCTTCCGGGGAAACCGACGGCAAGAGGGACGCCGAGATGAATTTAGGCCTTGTCAAAACAACCACTATATGCCCTATGGTCCGGTAAGGAACGACAACAGAACGGATTACCGGGGAGAGTATCGTCGTAATGACATCAGTAGAAGGGACACCAGACCCATAGATCTGAACGTACTTACCAAGGCTCCCAAAGAAATTCTGGCTACCAAACATCACCTCCAACGACCGGCGCCCCCTCCATTGAAGGGAAGACCGTCAAGAGAAAACATGGACAAGTATTGTGATTATCACGGAGAAAAATGACATCTCACAAACGACTGCCATAACTCAAAGGAACAGCTCAAAAAGGCCTTGGAAACGGGCAAACTGGACCATCTGATCAGGGATGTCCAGCAAAGGAATCAAGCACCTCAAAGGGGCAATCACCAAGCCAACCCAGGTAGGGTCATAAAGATGGTACGATACCAGGAGAAAAGACGAAAATGCAAAAGCATGGACCAGGAAGAGGAGTGGATGAATACTCCCATCAGTTTTCCTCCGATCTTACCCGGAGATGCCTCGGAAGAACCCCTCATAGTCGAGGCAGAAGTGGAAGGATACACAGTCCGAAGGGTGTACGTTGACCAAGGTGCTTTGGTGGAAGTCATGTATGAACATTGTTTCTTAAACTTAGACTCTGCCATCCGATCAAGACTCACTAAGACAAACACGCCCCTGGTGGGTTTTGCCGGGGAAGTGATTAACCCGTTGGGAAAAATCGAGCTGGAAGTATGCTTCGGAAGTGAGGGATTATATCGGCGAACAACTATGAAATATGCAGTAGTAAGATCCCCTTCCCCTTATAACATAATACTAGGACGCACCGGAATCAAGCAATTAAGAGTCATCCCTTCAACAATACATTCCATGATGAAATTCCCAACCCCAAAGGGAATTGCTACCCTGGTCACTCGTTCCGTCATCATTTCGGAATGTAGAAGGTTGGAAGAAAAGTTTTTGTCAGAAAAGGAAGCCAAAGCAAAGCCCCCATCAGAAACGACAATCATTAATGAAGACACCAGAACTGAAGAGATCTTGGTCCATCCGGCATATCCGGAACAGCTAGTAACGATTGGAAAGAATTTCTCAAATGAAGGACGAAGAAACCTAATTACCTTACTCAAAAACAGTCGAGACTTTTTTGCATGGGAACCATCTGATATGAAGGGTATTCCCCGATGGATTGGCTCAACGCAAACGTTCAGGACAAACCCGTAGCGCAAAAGAAAAGGTTCTTCTCAGAAGAAAAGAACCAAGCCATAAACAAAGACATGGAAGAATGGTTGAAAGCCGGAATCATCAGACCCGTCCGATATCCAACATGGATATCAAATCCAGTATTGGTAAAAAAGCCGGATGGTAGTTGGAGAATGTGCATCGATTTCAAGAACCTCAATTCCTCTTGCCGAAAGGACTATTACCCATTACCAGAAATTGATTGGAAAATTGAATCAGTAACAGGATTCCGTTACAAATGCTTCCTTGACGCTTATAAAGGGTATAATCAAGTTCAAATGGCAAAAGAAGACGAAGAGAAAACCGCCTTCTACACCGATCATGGAACATATTGCTACACTAAGATGCCATTCGGATTAAAGAACGCCGGAGCAACTTACCAGAAGTTGGTAGATACGGTCTTCCGATCGCAAATCGGACGAAATTTGGAGGCATATGTAGATGATATGGTAATTAAGAGCCAAACCGAAAAGGAATTATTGGCCGACATTGCCGAAACTTTCGATAATCTCCGTAAGATAAATATGAAGCTAAACCCCAAAAAATGCTCCTTCGGAGTCGAGGAAGGAAAATTCCTTGGATACCTAATATCTTCGGAAGGAATCAGAGCAAATCCTAAAAAGACAAGATCGATTGCTGACATGCAATCACCCAAGTCTCCCAAAGAAATGCAGAGCATGAGCGGCAAACTTGAAGCACTAAATCGCTTCTTATCCAAATCAGCCGAAAGGTCATTGCCTTTCTTTGAAACCCTTAAAAACATCACCAAAGATAACAAAGACCAGTATCAATGGACGGAGGCCGCTGAAGAAGCTTTTCAGGAAATGAAGAAAATAATTTTAGAACTTCCTTGCCTCACCACATCAAAACCAAAGGAAGATATGTATTTATACCTATTGGCTGCCAAAGAAACAATCAGTGGGGTTATGCTAGTGGAAAGAGAAGGGCGACAGATTCCGTTACATTATGTAAGCAGGACGCTGCACGAAGCCGAAAGAAGGTATGCTCTGGTAGAAAAGTTGGCCCTAGCCCTACTGCACTTATCCAGAAGACTGAGACGATATTTCGAAGCTCATCCCGTCAAGGTCATAATAGATCAACTTATCAAGCAAATATTGAGCAAGGCAGAGGCATCCGGACGACTCGCCAAGTACATTGTGGAACTCGGAGCCTATAATATCACTTACGTACCACGAAATGCAGTCAAAGGGCAGGTCCTAGCGGATTTCATCAACGAAATTCCTATTGGTACTACCAAAGAAGCTCCGAGAAAAAAGGGCAAGGAGATACATGATATCTCCCAGACGGAAGAATGGATACTCTACACTGACGGAGCATCCAACAAAAAAGGCGCCGGAGCAGGTTTAGTCCTAATTAGTCCAGACAAGGAAGAGTACACCTACGCCCTCCGGCTAAATTTCAATGCTACTAATAACGGCGCTGAATACGAAGCATTACTAGCCGGATTGAGAATTGCAAAAAGCATGCACATAAAAGCGTTGGACGTACGGGTGGATTCAAATTTAGTAGCAAGCCAAATTAATGGAGACTTTACAGCATACACGGAGAGTATGACGAAGTATCTTGCCAAAGTCAAAGAATACATCACCTGCTTCGAACGTTTCAACATAAAAAACATCCCAAGAACTCAGAACCAAAAAGCTGACATATTAAGTAAACTTGCATCCATAGCATTCGATCACCTAACGAAAGAAATCTTAGTAGAAGTACTAGAAAATCCATCTACTGAGGAGAAGCTAATCAACGCAATAGTGGAAGAGGAGGAGAAGAACTGGATGTCACCTATCCTCCGGTGTTTGAAAGAAGGAGTCTGGCCGGAAGATCAAAACGAAGCTCGAGCTCTCCGAATGAAAATAAGCCATTATACTTTATTGGACGAAGCCGACCATGCACCGCGACACTAGGGAAGTAATTCAGAAATGTGATTCGTGTCAAATACACGCTCCGGTTCCCAAACTGCCAAAAACAACACTAACCTCCATCATGGCACCATGGTCCTTCTATTAGTGGGCAATGGACATCCTAGGACCTTTGCCCGAAGCTCCAGGAAAGGTCAAATATGTGATTGTTGCAATAGACTACTTCACCAAATGGATGGAGGCAAAACCGTTAGCCAAGACCACCGGAAAGGAAGTCAAGAAATTCGTATGGGATAACATTGTATGCCGATTTGGATTACCCAATGTAATTGTTACAGATAATGGGAGCAACTTCATAGGCGACCCCTTCAAAAGCTGGTGTGAAAGATTGAACATCACTCAGATCAACACAGCCGTTGCACATCCTCAGGCCAATGGGTTGGTAGAAAGAGCAAATAGAAGCCTGATGAAAGGATTCAAGTCACGGCTAGGACAAGAAAGAGTTGGATGGGTCGATGAATTACCCAACATACTTTGGGCCTTTCGTACCACTTTGAAGACCAGCAACGGCGAAACGCCTTTTAGCCTAACCTACGGAAGCGAAGCCATCATCCCGGAAGCGAAGCCATCATCCCGGCTGTGATTGGCATGCCCACCTTCCGGACCATGATGGCCGATATGGAAAGCAATGATGATGAAATCAATCTTAACTTAAATTTGTTGGAGGAACGAAGAGAAATGGCAGCAATAAGGGAAGCAAAATACAAAAAGAAGGTAGAACAGTATTACAACCGAAGGGTACGACCCGAAACATTCAAGGTGGGAGAATTTGTGTACCGGAGGAACGAAGCCAGCAGGGTGGAAGATCAAGGAAAATTAGGGCCAAATTGGGAAGGTCCCTATCGGATAACGGAAGCCTACCAACATGGAACGTACAAGCTGCAAACCATGGACGACATAGAAGTACCTCGAACCTGGTACGCAATCAATTTAAAAAAGTGTTTTATGTAATTAGTTGTTCCGGTAGACTTATTGTAAGGCATGAGCCATTTTCCTATTATCAATAAAACATGCTATGCAGTTGGGCCATAAGAAAAGTTGTTTTTATCTAAACGTCAAACTACCCAGCAAGGAAAAAACCCCAAGTGGGTATAATCCAAGGCCAAGAGCCGAAGGACGCAAGTCGTCCCGTATAATAAAACCCCAAGTGGGTATAATCCAAGGCTAAGAGCCGAAGGACGCAAGTCGTCCCGTATAATAAAACCCCAAGTGGGTATAATCCAAGGCCAAGAGCCGAAGGGCACAGGTTGTCCGATAAAAAAAAAAAAAAAAAAAAAAAAAAAAAAAAAAAAAAAAAAAAAGTGGGTATAATCCAAGGCCAAGAGCCGAAGGACGCAAGTCGTCCCGTATAATAAAACCCCAAATGGGTATTATAGGTGATGTTTGAATATAAAACATATAAGAATGAAATAAACGCAACGGAATAACATCACCCACACGGATCCATATTGCCATATGATCAATCAACAATAATAATAACAATTATTTATACATTTGTAGCGTGCACGGGGAATCACCACCAATACCAATACCCATGAATGGAATGAGAAACCCAAATGATCAATAAGGTTGATCACCTCTATGTATGAAACACACTACACGTCACCGATCACCACCCGATGCTAGTCTAAACCTTGTAACAATAATTCTTGCAACAATCTACAATAGATTAAGCCAAGAAGAGATCAAAAATACAAACCCTAGGAGGGATGTATTTTATGCCGTATATTTTGAGAGAGAGAGGGGGAGATAAACTTGGAAAGTAGTTTTATGTGTTATGGGATTATGGAAGACTAAATCAATATTTATCTTCCCATGATCTAAGTTACACATAGCCCCCTTCAAAAGCTTTCATTCTCCCTCTACACCCCCTATAGGGGCCGGCCATATGATGGGCCCATAATGGGCTTGCCCATTGTTGGTCTAGTCCAAAAAACACTAAGTCTAACTTAGTATTTAATAGCCCGTTATTAATCCCGAGTTACGTAGTCATTTATATATTGTAAATACAATAAATACAATCTATAAAATGGTGTCTCTGTGTATAAGTGTGTGACCCCATAGGCTCACATATGTCTAGCCATATAATTATTTATTATGACACGAGCATACTCCAACAGCTCCCACTTGCGACGTCATAATAATCAAGTAATTATACAAGCAAAGGTTAGCGTCTAGCAACACGCCAATGCTCCTAGAAATATGTGAGGGTAGTTTCTCAAAACTTCACATTTAAATGGTTTATATATCATCCATCCTTTTGTTACAGATACTATGTTAATTATACAACCACACATCTTTATCGACACCACTCCAACATATGACACACATAGAACTTCGGGACGAAGTTCCCCGTAAGGGGTAGAGACTGTAACAATTCGCAATTTCAGGTTAATTACCATTCCCGGAAAAATTTCACTATTCACTTTTACTATTCATTTTTCCCGAAACTTTCCCGAAAGTTGATTTTTATTTGATATTCTCGAGTGATAAATCATTTCCATGGCAAATTAAATGTTTGACATTCGTCAGATCATTTTCGTGAAAGTTATTAAGGAATTACACGTTTTAGGGTAAAACGTCATTCAGAAATTCTACGTACAACGAAACTCGACCGCGTTAAGTGACCCCGCATCAGAAAAATGTTTGACACACTCATGATTTATTTGAGAATTAATTGTGACTGAGAAAAACATGACCAAAGACTTCCCGGCAGGTCACCCAAGCCAGTACTATTCTCACATGAGCACGCTTAACCGTATGGGCGATTAACCGTTAGACCACAAAACGCGTTTCTAACACGATTTGAGTTTTCAACTTATTAGAAAAAGTCAACATATTTTTCCCTCCTCCATTGACCAAAAATCATCCCTTGATGTTATAAGTCATTTCGTGATTTTTAGGCTTACGGTTTTATGTCTAAAAGACATTTAATACCAACCGACACTAGACTGAGCCCAGTCTAGACATTATAAGTCATTTTAAATCATTTATAACCTATTAGAAAAGTAATATTTTACTTTTCTCAATTTTACGCAATATTCGTACATTTTACGTATTACGCGTTTTAGACCCGTGTTTCCAGTTTTAGCAGGGTTTTAGCACCCCAATGGAACCTACCACTCATTTTATATTTTATTATGGAGTATAATGACATGTTTAACCATTCTTCCAAGTTTCGTATTTTTACGATACCCGATTTTAAGTTTCATGACTTAACGACTTACCGTTAGCGATTACCGGGACCAAAACTCACTCCGTAAGCTAGATAATACCAAGTTTAAGTACCTAATCACCCTAACCATCTTATGAACGTGTATAAGGGTGATTCACCATGCCATGTGCCTAAGTTATAAGTCTTGATCTATTGGATTGGTTACATGTGTTAAACTTGGTCTCCAAGTGTTGGAAAATATCCTAAATACTTGCACCTCCTTAAGGCACCTTCCTAGCACCTCCTCAAGGCCTTATATAACCCTCTCCTCACCCTTTGGTCGTTCATACCATCACAAACACAAACACATTCATGATTTTCTCTCTACTTCAAGTTTTATGCAAGAAATCAAGAGCAATATCAACACATAAACCATAGTTTGGTTTTGATTCATCAAGCTACTTCAAATCCTTTGAAACTCTTGGTGATTCTCTTGAGTTTAGATCCACTCAAGTCACCTCAACCTTCATCATCCATCTTTCAAGATTACAAGGGTAGAAAGATTGCATGAAGTGAAGTGGGTTGAAGCAAGTCTATCAAAGTCCTATCCTTACATGTTAACTTCCTTTCATCTTTGAAAGCCAAAAGTTGTAAGCCAAACCCTAACATGATTCTTGTTATTTACATATTATTTGTGCTATATTATGTCTTGTATTCATGTCCATGATGTATAAAAGTGAGTAAAACAAGTTATTGTACATGATTGATAAGACAAGTTACTATAACAAGCAAACTAGTGACTTTCTTGGTAAGACCTGATCAAAATGGTAAAAATATGATATTTGATCATTACATATTACAGTAGAGGACTTAACAAGGAAACCGTAGCAACTTGAACCACCCAAAACGAGTATACGAGTCAAAAGTTACGCCCATTTGAAGTTACCAAAACTTTGTGGCAAACTGCCAAATACCATTCTGATCAAATTTGGGTTTTGAAAGTCACACTTCTGGTCCGATTCATCAAAAAGTTAAAACACGAAAGTTGTCCGGAACGACGTTTTCATTCAGGAACAAAGAAGCTCGAGCCCTAAAAACGCTTTCCGAGTGATAAAATTCTTCAAATTCTAAACAGCCCATTTTTAGGCGAAAGTCACTAGATTATGGTTATACTTTAAAAGGAACAAGAGGTCTTATGACCTATAATCAAGACCACAACCATGGCTAGAGCCAAGGTTGAGTCTCATGACCTTGGAACAAGGACCAAAGGTCATGGCTAGGCCATGACGAAATGACCATGTAAGATTACTTAGGCGAAAACATGAAACAAAGTATTGGCGATAACTTGAACAAGCAACTTGGATCTACTTCATCTAAAGGAACCATGAGATATTACAAAGAGAAAATGGTCATACAAAACTTATGAAACTACCCCTAATAACAATCTTCATGTACTAATAAACTTTCCTAAGTTTATTCAAATATCGGACATGTAACTTTTCGGATCAAAACTTATACTTTATCAACTACTACAATAGTAGGGAGCCTCATGTGAGGAGTTCATTATGTAAGCCGTCGAGTTGAGTTGTGGATTTACGAGTTAAAGTGTCCTGGCTCCTCGAACGCTTACTTACATGACTTCTGAATTATGTCGGCCCGAACGGTAGTAAACGATATATAAAACATACATGTTCATGAATCTTTTCTTTCAAAGACTTACATTATACATCATACCACATCATGGGCTAAATGCAAGATATATATATATATATATAGGCACTACTTCATATTCTTTACTCCGATCCTAAGTCGCAACATTCGATTATAGGTTGCTCGTAGAAACCTTCATGATTCAACCGTTACATTCATTACTTGCTATCTTACTTAAGGTGAGTTCATAGCCCCACTTTACATTACTTCAATGTTTTACAAACCCTTGGGGGGAATACATGCTATTATTTTTCTACTCGAACACAATGCTTTCTACTGTATGCTATTCGACTATGTTTTATTATCACTAAGTAACATCCTTGCCAAACCAAGATCCCTTATTATGAACCATTTAATCACTTGCGAGGGTTACTTGCAAGTGAGCGCGAATATTGTGAATAGGCCTATTGGGATTGACGAATCCCATTTGTATTGACTAAGTTCAAACAAATGCATTAATATTTGAAACATTAGGTATGACGGCAAAGTACCTACCGGGATAAATCTGCCGATCGATATTGGTACACGTTAACGTTTTGGTGTCATAAGCTTAGTGAATTAATAACCTTTCCGGGCATATAACAACGTAGCCCATCTTTGTTTTCCAAACATTGGTGTGAGTCTATAGCTCACACTACCAACATATTGTGTTCAAACGATTTAACTACAAACACTACGATTATTGTGTTCAAACGATTTAACTACAAACACTACGATTATTGTGTTCAAATGATTTAACTACAAACACTACGATTATTGTGTTCAACGATTTACTACCAACACATTGTGTTCAAACATTAAACAAACTCTATGAATATCACTCAACCTTTGTGTTGACCTCTCAAGCATGTATTTCAGGTTCATGACGATCAAGGATGGCACGGATACTCAAGAGGGCTATAAATTTTATTATCATTCAAAAACTCATTTATTATACATTGTAAACATGGAACCATTTGGGACCTCATTTTGTTATCTCTGATATTTATATAATTTGAATGATAAATCTTTTAAAACGACTCAATTGGAGTTCGTTTTCTATTATTATGACTATTGTGCCGTCGAGTAACACCCAGTTCGAATTCCGCTGCAACCATGAATTGGGGGTGTTACAACAGCGTTTAACCATATCAAAGAATAAAATTCCGCACATGCAAGACCTACTTGCATCTCAAGTCTAAGGATAAGAGACATAACCATTTGCGAGATTCACTATTGACGCCGATCCATGCAGTGAATTCTCGAAGGTTGGGTCAGTCCAATGTTCATCACAATGAACAACATATGAGTTTGGCAAATAAATCGCAAACACGCTCACATTTGCCTTAATTCGATGATACTCCCGTATCATCAACTGGCAATGGACAATTTTAGAATAAATAAATTATTCATGGATTAAACATGCAAATATAGAACACAGTAGTATAAATGAAGACGATAATACCCGGTATATCAATTCATTATATAATACGACTGCTTACAGTTCCATTATCCAAATACTAAAAACAGATATGCACAAGACTACATACAGATCAGAATCCGATGTTTCCAACATGATTAATTTTGTTGTACAAGACAACAAGTAGTCATCTGAGTAAACTTTGAGAATACTTGTTTCAAAATTCAAAAATGTTTTGAATGATGATTGTCCTTTTGTATGTGTGCAATCAAATACATTACGAGTATTGCAACAATACATTCCATAGTGTGTTTGAAGCTAGCAAAACACTTACTTTAGACAGTCATAATAACAGTTTCCACACTGTAAAGTATTCTTATTATTTTAATGTATAATGCATCAATGCTCTCAATCAAGCACATCTAGTTAGAGGTGTCATCATTCATGATGTCATCCTACTACGACTAGGGTTGAGCATCATCTCAGTTATATAAGCATTAATGAATGAAAACATAACAGAGCTCCTCAAATATCCGTAAACGTTTGAACAAATATTTGGTCCTTTGCAGGTCCATTAGGTTGTTCGTTTAACAATTATCTAATGACTTTCACTTAGATATTTGTTGTTATCAACTCATCTTGCATTCATGCAAATGATATAAATAATCCAATACATAATATGACTTACATAATGAATCCTTTAGTCAAACTTAAGATTTCCACTCATATATTCAATCTCATCATGTAAGATTGATCATTGAGACTCCCCTCAATGACATGTCATATTGTGTTTAGATTATTAACCGCTTATGTTTATTCTAATAAACACATGCAACAAGGTTTTATGTTTTATTTTCTAAATTCCTTAATTAAAACTTCATTCCAGGCTAAGGATTAAAGTCTAGCTTAGATGGAATATTGTTTCTTATATGTTAACAACATATGAAATTTAAGAAAATAAATTCATTTATCCTACTTGCACTCTGAGTTCTCGGGAGTAATCTTATTTAATCAAAATCAAATTAATGATTAAATTAAGATCTCTGCTCCTAGATGCATGATATAATCCACACCTGGATTCTTATGTCTTGTATACATAATAAATATTATACAGATTCATAAACCCTTGTGATTACTCATCGTCCTCGCAAAAGTAATCAAAAGTGTTCTAAAATCCTATTGTCATATTTCATTTACATGAAAACAAGTATGACAATTAATCATCTTTATACATTTAATTTTTGTAAGTATGAAGATTTAATCATAATCAATTTCTTGAGCATGAGTAAACTCCTTCTACTACGCATGCATTAAATATGTGTACAAGTTTGTCCTTATGAGTCTTCTAGTTCAAGAAACTCATTTTAAACCTCACAGTCTAACTGATTTGGTAAGAGATCAATCAAGCTCCATGAGTGATTATCTTCAAAGGACTGCATCTTAACATTCATAGTTTTGAGTTATTCATCAGATTCAAGATCTGATAATGCATCTCTTTAGTTAGCAGGTTCACAATGATCCTCCAACTTATGTCCCTTAACATTGATATAAAAAATATCATTCAAGTGTTAGGGGTATCCTTGCGGATTTATGAATGTGAGATATCAATCTATGGTTTAACATATGTATGTTCAGCCTTAGAATGACATTAGCAAGTGTACTCAGAAGGTTGTGTATTTAGCTCTTGAATGACTTCAAGATCTAAAGGTGCTCCCACTTGCTTTTGTAAGTGGAGACTAATCTCCAAGTACTCAGCATCTTGATTAACAATAAATTGTTTTCAAGTGGGACATCCAAAATACATCGTTAGTTCTTGACTCTAGTTTGTTAATTACTTACTCTTAGGTATTTAACAAATTCAGAACTAAAATCAAGACATAATGGGATTCATCCCATTCCATAATACAATGGTGTCTTAAATTCCTTCTGGGTTAGAACCATATTGGGTGTACACATGACACATCCAATTTTCTAACCTTGATTGCTTTTGAGGTAAAAGAGTTTAAGTCATCAAAGATCAAATGATATACATGATGGACATACCATAAAGTTGTGGTATTCCACGTGGATAGATGTTGTGAGACTATCACACAACTCATTTGATGAACTTATACTTTTTGGCTTACGTATCTGCCAACCAAGTCATACTAGATGGCATCAATAGTATTTTAGCCTACTGCATACTTTATATTTAAAGTCTTTGACCAAGTCAATAACTTCATGTGTATGCTTTAACTAGAAAACATAAACATTAATTATTTTATTATACGTCGTAAGTGTACATGTCTTTAACAAGAAGACATAACAAATTAACGTCTTTACTTTACGTTATAAGTCTTTCAACAATTAACGGAATTGATGTTTTTGTCTATACAAGAGACCTAAACATATTCAACTAAAGTAATTATGAGTTCCGATAATTGGCCTCAATAGTAATTTCAAGTTAATTACATACTTCATGATTATGAATTTACAAGAAGACATAATCATATTTACTAAACAATTAAGCAAATATGTTGAAGTAACTTTTCATGTTATCTTGACATTTTTTCTAATTAGGGCAACATACATTTTATGTGTATAAGTCCTAGTAGAACCTTATTTTCTTATCTTGCAGTCAAGAAAAACCATTAGTCATATTGTTATATGTTGTACCTTGCACACAATTAAGATTTCTCCCACTTGTGCATGGCACAACATTATGCAAGCAAATATGACAATGTCACAGATAACATATGATTTTAGTCAAAATCAAAATATAGCTGTGTAGAACTTTATCGCTTTTATAAAGAATCATGCACAACAATTTTATTGATAACATTTCAGGAAGCAACATCAGGAACGCGACAAGTTATCTAATAAATTCATGCAATGGTTCTCATAAAAACTATGATGCTTCATATGTGAAAAGTAATGTATTATTTCAAGACAATCTAGAAATAAGATGGGCAACTTGTAAGTTAATAGAGCTTACAACTCCCACTGGATTAGAGAACATTACATGTGTTTCGTCACCAGTAATACAATCATGTAGCTCCCACTGGATTAGACAACATTAAAAGTGTTACATCACCAGTGGAGAGTGAGTGATGATTGGATACTTTCCTGCTTTCTTTGAATATCTACACATTATTGCTAATGTGAGTCACTATGACTAGTAACATGTACTTAGGTATTCAAGGAAGTGCATCAAGTTCTAATATATAGATGATGGGCTAGCCATCATTTTAAACTTGAAAATTAGGCATGCAGTTCCTCCATGTTTATCGGGTTAAGACACATTGCTAGGTAATCATGCTAGTAATTGCCTTTACCACTTTTCGGTTTATTGATATTTCCGTTTTCTAATTATTTTAACTCATATTAGTTTGGTAGCTATAGAAAACATGTTCTCTAGTTATCCAAATATCTTATATTTCTTGAAGGTTTCAAAACCAAAACTAGGGTTATAAAACGAACTTGAAAGAATAAGATGTGCAAACATACTTAACCGTTTTGACTTTACAAGACATCACGATTTCTAGAGTATGTGTGCTTTGAGTTTGATTAGAATTAGGATAATTCAAATATTCCTATTATGGCTTTTCCTCATAAGGAAAATGATAGGAACAAGTCTCTTTCTTACAAGGAAAGGAAGACTTAGTTTGATCCTTTTAACAAGAAAAGAACAAACTTTTGTTTACGTTTTGTGTTGCATTAATTCATTAATTGAATTCTCAAAGTTTATATTTAGTATTTTCGATAATTATCCTTTTATAAATTAATTACCCCATGTTTACAATTTAAAACAATTAATTTACGTAAAAGGCTAAGATCCACATTGTGCTTCTACTATCACATCAGTTGATCTGCTAGCAATAGTAGATTCAATTGGTAGGCGACGATCACCAATTGCATTACAAGTGCAACTCTTAGATCCTTATGGGACTCATGGCATCTAGTGTCAAACAACTAGTGTCATGTAGGCATGTTTAGTCCCATCTTTGCCTCGGGTCAAGGTCTCACCGCTTAACTCGATTAAGTCATCCAATATGAGGACGTGCGAGAATATATCTAGGTCTCACGCATAGAGAATAGTCACCTTGGGTTACAATTCAACCTAGGTCCCACGCATAGGCAAAAGGTAATTGCAAGTGTTCTCAATATTGGACGGCATGACTTAAATTTTGACGGGTAAAAGTTTTGATATGAATCAAAAGGTGTATGAAAGAAGCATGCATTCATCCTTCGTAGCACAAGTTAAAAACTTTTATTAACTTAATTCTAATCATTGTTTTAATTTATGTGTGTCGAGTTGTCCATTTTCATGACTAATATTAATCCTGCGTGGATAATAAAGTTTGGACAATACATAAATAAAATAACATACATAACAAGTTTAGGTGTTATTTTAAGAAACAATGATTTTAAGTTTCAAAAACTTAGTAAAACTAAATCATAAGACTTAGTTTTGAAAATGGTTTGTGTTTCGTTATAAGTTTATAGAAAACTATTTGCAATTTACATATGATCACAAGATATATAAAAAACAAAACAAACACACAACCACAATATGCAAAGCCTCAACCGATGAAAAAAAACCTATGCTTGGTCTCGTGAGCCATCACGACAACCAAGAGTCAACTAGGGACAAACCACACAACCACACGGAGGACTCCCACTTGCTCCAAGACAATCAAGAGCAAGTTGGAAGCCCATGATGCACATGAAAAGTAGTTTCTGTCCTTCCAGAATTTCTGTGTTAGACGGCCCAAAAGTCCATGAAGGAAGCTTCCCCGGGCTTAGCTCAAAACTATAAAGTTGTAGGCCCATGTCTTGGGTACCTGCAAAAAAAAATTCAGCCAAAAAAACCTTACCAATCACCGGGAAACTCCGTTTTACCAACTGGTGTTCCAGTAGTTATTATTCGGCAAAAACGTCTTTAACTCTTTCGCCATTCACCACCAAGCCACGATTACATTATATTAAAAATAAAATACAATTAATCTACTTTTAATCTACTGTAAAAGTGCCCAAACAATGACTACAACCAAAAGAATATAATAACATAAATGCCGAAACAATGGCAAAAACCCCAAAACACGAAATTAAACAACAATCACAACCATCCAATGCACAAGTGGTCTAGGTTTTCATCGGCTTTGCATATAAACATAATAATACCATAATATTATGAATGAAACATGGTGTTGGCTAACTCCATGGACAAACATGCATGTATTTGCCATGAAAAACAAAATAATAACAAGAATTAAATTGTTAGCCAACGAAAACGAAGAAATTAATTGACAAGAATTAAAACCCCGTTAGGTACGTGTTTCCTATGACTTAAGGGTCAAAACCCACTGATATTAGGACCTTCCAAATACCATTTAACCACAGAAAATATGGCCTTAGGGGCTGAATTAAAACCGTTTCGAAAACCAATCAAAAACACGCGTTTTAGGCCATTTTTCACGTACCCGACAAGTAACCAATTAGCGTATGCATAACAAATGGCCATGGGACCAAAGAGTACAGATCATAAGACCCCTAAAGGGTCATCCTATGAGGAAAAAATTGGAGCCCTAGGGCTGTTTTAACCATGACTTAAAAAATCATCAAAAAAACACCCGTATTAGCCATTTTTATGCATACCCGATAATCATATGGCACATATGATGGCTCGTGATACCACTATAGGTGATGTTTGAATATAAAACATATAAGAATGAAATAAACGCAGCGGAATAACATCACCCACACGGATCCATATTGCCATATGATCAATCAACAATAATAATAACAATTATTTATACCTTTGTAGCGTGCACGGGGAATCACCACCAATACCAATACCCATGAATGGAATGAGAAACCCAAATGATCAATAAGGTTGATCACCTCTATGTATGAAACACACTACACGTCACTGATCACCACCCGATGCTAGTCTAAACCTTGTAACAATAATTCTTGCAACAATCTACAATAGATTAAGCCAAGAAGAGATCAAAAATACAAACCTTAGGAGGGATGTATTTTATGCCGTATATTTTGAGAGAGAGAGGGGGAGATAAACTTGGAAAGTAGTTTTATGTGTTATGGGATTATGGAAGACTAAATCAATATTTATCTTCCCATGATCTAAGTTACACATAGCCCCCTTCAAAAGCTTTCATTCTCCCTCTACACCCCCTATAGGGGCCGGCCATATGATGGGCCCACAATGGGCTTGCCCATTGTTGGTCTAGTCCAAAAAACACTAAGTCTAACTTAGTATTTAATAGCCCGTTATTAATCCCGAGTTACGTAGTCATTTATATATTGTAAATACAATAAATACAATCTATAAAATGGTGTCTCTGTGTATAAGTGTGTGACCCCATAGGCTCACATATGTCTAGTCATATAATTATTTATTATGACACAAGCATACTCCAACAGGTATAACCTAAGGCCAATAGCTGAAGGGCACAGGTTGTCCAATATAATAAAACCCCAAGTGGGTATAATCCAAGGCGAAGAGCCGAAGGGCACAAGCTGTCCGATATAATAAAATCCCAAACGGGTATAATCTAAGGCCAAAATATGGAGGAAGCATGTTGTCCAATAAATTAAACACAGATGAGTACAATGTGAAACCAATAATCGAAAGGCACAAATGCCCCAGAACGAACATAACACAAATAACATAGACAATAAAAATAACAAAGGTAAATGATATATATTCATCCGATCAAAATCGATTACATCAAGTGTTCTGGAATAATGGAACAACAAAAGATAGAACATTAACAACCTATTCTATTACATCAATTGTTCCAAAGATACAAAATAACGGAACATCAAATATCCTACACTATTACATCAGCGGCAACCGGGAAATGAGATAGCTTCACAAGGAGTCCGGAATACTTAAACCCATGGTCAAAATGGAAGTATCCGGACTCCGGCACATAGTTCACAACGAAAAGAGTTTGATAACAGTAGCTTCACAAAGAATTTGCAATACCTATACCCATAGTAAAAAATGGAGGTATGCAAACCCTTAAAAACATCTTCAGAGAAAAGCCGAAGTAGTCTGATCCACAGATGGGTTACCGGAGGGATTCTCAGTATGAGATTCAACCACCGGCTCTTCAACTTCCAAAGTAGGAGCAGGATCCGAAACCAAAGCCATCAGCTCATCAAACTTTCGGTAAATTGTCTGGCGGATTTTTTGGATGAAAGGGTAGTCCTGGGAGAGGGCCTGATCATATAATGAACGGTATTTATCATCGGCCTCAAAATCCATCCCTTCGAATTCTCCTAACAACTTAGCTGCCTTCTCCGGCTCTTCAAATAACCCAGCCCCATCTATCAGCCCAGACTGGTAATACAAGTTAAAGGGCTCTGCCAAGGTTGTCCGGAACTCATGACTACCAAGAAAGCGATGAATAGCCTCCGGAATGAACTCGTTGATAATACGATTTCTCTCCACTTCGGCATTACCGGCAGCTATAGCAATTTCTTGTTTCTCTTGATAAAGCTCCTTGTAAGCTTTCTCTTCATCGGTCAGCTTCAACTTGGCATCAGACAAGTGACCCTCCAATAACTTGATCTTCTCAGCCTGCTCCCCAGAAACCTTCCTCCACTCCTCTTTCTCCACTTCGAGTTGAGAGATCCTGTCCTCCAAACTAGCAGTCTCAGCACGCAACTTTTGAATCCCCTCCGGATTCACTGTAGCACACTCTGCATGCTTGACCTGCAGATCCTTCAACTCCTCAGCCATCTCATCAAAACTCTTACACTTATCCTCCAAGGTTTGATCACACACCTTGTGAGTTTCAGACAACTTCTGATGCTTACGTTGAAGAGACTCAAAACGAAAAATGACATCCGCCTGAGCCGTGGCATTTTTGCCCAACAGTAACCAAGACCTTCGGATAACCTCACCATCATCCTGAGCATCCAAATACCTCTCCTCACCCGGGGTGGCCAAATTGATAATCATGTCCTGGCAGACATTCGCATTATTCATGCGAGTCCCCCTCTTCACCACCCATGCAGGGACGAAGGTATCATCATCCTCGTCGTCCCCCTCTATATCCACCTGAACATCCTCCTCGTCCATCAAAACCCCCTTTCCCGGACGCTGGGAGGCACCCTTCGAACTCCCTGAAAATAACGGACCTTCATCAATAAATGGTAAAAATAAATCAAGGAAAAAAACTATGGACATATTATTCACTAAGGCATACCAGTTGGGATATCCTTCGAGTGCACCGAGCGGATTGGCTCCGGCTCCTCAACCCCTTCTGTAGTATCTAGATCAATGACATTGTCAGCAGACTGCTTATGCCTCTTGTGAACCTTAGAAGAGATGCTTCCTCCGGCTCTCTTCGCCGGAGGTTTCTTAGAACCCAGCTTTGCTGCCTACTCCTTTGTTTTGTCTTTGGCAGCCAGCACCCGGTCGTCCGGAACCTCGACCCTCTTCAGCTCCTCATCCTTCTCCGGAACTTCAGCATTGGAGGCTAGAGGGCGAGTAGCCGAGTAGTATGCATCACTTGTCCTTGACCCTGTGGAAGTGGGTCCCCCTTTACCACATTCACCGACTTTCGAAGAGGTGGTTTCTTCAAGTAGCTGGACATGGTTACACCTGCGAACAAACAAAACCTATCGTTAAAAATGAAAAAAGATGCACAACTTAAAAGTTCATATTTATAACAAAGGCTATACCCCTCCCCTGCTCATCCCTCAAAGCCGGACGGAAGCCGGTAAATTCCCAATGATCCGATAGACCCAGAGCATATAAGAACGACTAGGGAACTTGGCATGGCTTAATGATCGTCTCGGCCAGCCTTTCGGCATGAGCAGCATCGTACTCACTCCTCTTGGGAAACGGATCAGACACATCCGAATCCGAATGCCTCCAAGGCATAGCAAAGGGAATGACTCTCCTATCAATCAAGAAGAAGTGATATTTCCAACCCTTCAGACAGGACGGAAATTCCCCGAAACAAATTTTTCTATCTTTGTGTACACGTTTTTCGAAGGAAAACCAGCAACCTTGTTTGCTGAGTTTATAAAAGACGCGAAACAAAGGAGTAGTAGGAGGAATGTGCATGCTCCGGCAATACACCTCAAAAAGGGTAGCACGATGCATACCCAACGGAACCAACTGAGATATATGAATCTTAAAGTATCTAATAACATCTAAGAGAAAGGTAGAAAAAGGGACGGTAAGGCCTCCATCAAAGAAATACTCTGCGTATAAACCAATAGCATCCGCAGGTAATCGATCCATCGTCATGCCTGACGGAGGTACCCTCGGATGTAAATCCTTCGGTATCCCAAAAGTCTCCACTACGACGAGCACTTCACCTTCGTCCATCGTAGACGGCCTCAGATGTATATCCTTCTTAACGTGTGAACCCTCCGGCATGGATACGTCCTCATACTCAAACGACACAGTAGATTCCGACATAATGAGTCCGGTAGGAAAAAGTATAGCCAAACAACAAAAAACTAAACGGACTAGGACGTACCTCAAAGACGATGAGAATAATCGTTCGGAATACGGAAGATATAGAATGTGTCAGAAGTCTGTGTGTGTGGAGAAGAAAATTTACAGTGTTGAAAATGAGGAAAAGGGGACTATTTATAGGCGGTAAAAATTGGGCGCGAAACGACACGTCACCCGTAGGGCAGACGTGTCTCCATCCAAACCGTATAACAGGAAGAGCGTACACGTGTCCCAATCTCAAGGACGCAGTAAAAAATGACAGCGCACCTTAAACGGCACATTAATTACTTTTGGCACTTTGCACACGACTCTAGCAAACGACGAAGCTACGACTCGCGCCCCGAAAAATTATAAAAATAAATTAAGTATCACACCATTGGCATAACCAATACTATGATACTGGGGGGGACATGTTGGTGTATGTACCCTCCGGATTTAGGCCGTACAATTAAATACCTTCCGGATCTATGTCAAACAAGGCATGCACAAATGTATTTAAACGGGACAGACCAATATCCGAAGGGTTTGGAATGTCCGCATGACCTCAACCCTCCGGAGATCAGGACCGTTCGGATAAACCAGTAAGTACATGAACCAAAGTACAAACAAGTACAACAAGTATATGGTAATGGAGCATAAATTAGCAAAAATTAAGGAACTAAGTACATACCAGCCTGACACTTCATATTGGAGGCCTATAAATAGAGAGGAAATCTTCACTTAAAGGTTAACTAATTCTCTCACTCTCTAACTTTATATATACTTTCTTTCTCTAAGAACATATACTTACTCTCATGCCGGAGGTTGGTCCTGGGATACATTCCTGGGGCGAGACTAATGGACGTACCTATTTTGCAGATATCCGAAGCAATCAACTACCAACAAGGATCACCTCAAATCCGAAGGACCAATCCAAAGTCCGAAGGATTCATCTCGCTTGTCCGGAGTAGAAGCAAACTTTTACTTCAACACTTATATAAGTTGTTGATGACATAACGAATTTTTATAAGCCGGAAAGTGTCGAAATAAGCTATAAAAAGTGAGCTTATAACATAAGTCCGAAACTAAATAAGTCATAAGCTGGCTATATAAGCTGAAACAAACACCCCAAATAAAATGATCTTCTATTGTTCAAACTATATTAGTTTGCCTTAATTAATAAATAAAATTTAAAAAAGATAGAAAAGAATAGCGAAAATTATGTAAATGGACATATCAGGATTCGGTTTATAAGATGAAACATTTTGTCTTCCGATATCCAAAGTGGGCATAATTTTGTGCCTCAAAAGGGTGTATCACGAAATATACTTGTACCCTCTCTAATGCTAACACGTGTTCACCTTGTCCCTTGTTTCTTTTATAATGCGATAAATATGAGCTTTATTAGGACCACGTGTGTGTATGCTTTGCCGAAACATGTTAGTGCACTATGGAGGTTTGCAATTGTAGGCCATGGATAAGTGCTCCTAAAAACACAGTCTAGCCACCTCAATGTAACACATTAGATCGAATTAACACTCTTTCATGACTTGGCCCCATCATTTTGCATTGTACAAATCATGAAATGGATGTCGTTTTTTTCTTTTTCTTTTTCTTTTTTCCTAAAAAAAAAAGCCGTGCAGGTGTAGGACCGCAGTGAAGCTCATGGTGGACACGTATTGGCATTAGGGAAGGTACAAGTGCATTTCGTGATACACCCTTTTGAGGTCACGAATTGATTGTCCATTTTGGATATTGGAAGAAAAAGTGTCTTCATCTTATAAACCAAACCTTGATATGTCGAAAAAAATAAACAACTTACTATTTTGTTTACACATATAAAATTTAATAACATCACATACCATGTTCATATAAATACGAGATAATGTTTATCTTTTTGAATAGGTCTTGTAAGAATAAATATCTAAAAAAGTAAACTACAAAACACATCCTTGTGATTCGCAGATTTTTACATCTCTATTAAAATATTGAACTATATACATCCATCTGTAGTAAAAGTCAAACAATTCTTACATTAGAAAAATTCAAACAATTTTCATTTTTAAGGACTAACAGTGCAAATAGTGTTTTCGTTATCCACTAACATAGGTTCTTTTTCATCATTTTGTTCGTCCAAGCTACCATCATTCCCATTTATTTGAACATATGTAGTTAGAATTTGTTTTACTGGAGGCTTTGGGTGGTTATTAATGAAGTGATAAGGTGGTGTATACAAATAAAAGGGATAGTGGTAGCTTGGAACGTTAGCTTAGCTAATAATGGAAAAATATTGCATCATTAGTCTTTAAAGATGTAAATTGTTTGACTTTCACTAACGAAATAATGTAAATTGTTTTTACTAATGAATGGATGTAGATAGTCCGTCGTTTATGGCATGAATATAAACTGTGAGGAATTATAATTCATAAAAATCACAAACCACAAGGACTGTGAGGAATTATAATTCATAAAAATCACAAACCACAAGGATGCATATGGCAGTATACTCTTCTATAAATAAATGAACCTAGCAAGATAACCGTGAGTTGCGTTAGTACATACCCAGTGATTTAAATTTTCGGCTACCAATTTATGGGTTATACTTAGACTAGTGGTAATAGTGATCGCGAACATGACCCCCCAACTCAGCGTCACATCAACTTTTCATGTAATAAGATAATTAACTTCACAAACCAAACATACCTCACTTAAACATAAATATACCCCACAAAAACCAACATCATGAACACATACGACCCCCTTTTTGTTCTTCCACAACTCATTCTTGGGGAAGACCGACTTTTCCATTTTTGTGACCAAAGACACGTCTAATGGGGGTGTTGGTAATAGCGCAGACGCGTGGTATAAGGGGGAAGGCGCGTCTTACCCCCCTTATTACCACTAGTCTTAAGCTTACACTTGTGCCATGTCCCTAGAGTAATCATTTTGCTAGGGAGATGTGACAACTGTAAGTCTGTAGCCTATAAAGTCAACCCAAAATTTTCACCAAAAGCTGAAAGGTATAACTCGTTGTAAATGACTGTCAACCATGCTCTATTCACACTACCCAAGTCTAACAAGTGTTGCAAAAGCAAATACTTCCGTAAAGATAATAGAGAAAAGTTGGGACTTTTTCTTCAGCAAGAGAATTTCTCAACCAGCACTGACACCTTGATCGACATAGCAATGATGCCACTTCTGCAGCTACAGTAAGTGGCTTATTTGGAGACACCAAAACCATGAAAACAGAAGTACAGAATTACATATATGAAAGGTGTCATCTACTTAAGAGAACGCAGTTATTTCACAAGTTCCTTGAATTTGACGATGCATTCTAAAGCACGATCAAAATCAGTATCTTCCAGGGCTAAAGTGAAACGGCAGTAGCCTGGGATTCCAGTCCAAGAAGCTCCATTGATGCAAAGACCTGTGGCTCTGAGCATTGCTTCTCTGATGTTTGAGTCATTAAGATTGACTTTCCAAGTAGAACCATCTTTATTGAGCTCGAATTGTTTTCCCACAAGAGTAGATGGCTTTGCAATGACTGAAACACCAGCAGTAGCTTCGAGTACTTCCCAACCACAACGCTCAAGTGTCTAATCATCATAAATGCAAAGAGATATCAGCAACAACTAAAATGAAAACCATGTTATTGACCAACAGTTTAGGCGCGTGTTTGGGATTGCTTATTCTGCTTATCTGCTTATTTTTAAGCAGATAAGCAGTTTGGAGCGTTTGGAACTGCTTCTGCTTATTTGATCATTTTGGGTAAAATAGGGAGGTTGATACCAACTTATTTTGAAGTACTTACTAAATGAGCTTGAAATTCCTAGGTTATCCTCGTATATAACCTAAACCCTTGATTAATGTATTTTTTAAGCAATTATTACTTTTCGGGACTAAATGTCTTTTTTTTTTATAAGTAGTTAGAAGTACCAAACACCCTCTAATACCAAGTATGACCGGAATAAGTAAGTGTGCATTAAGCAATGGGAATATAAAAGTTAGCTAAATTAAATGGTTACCTCTTTTAACCGTTTAAATCTATCAGTTAACAGTTTCCCTTGTCCTTCAGTAGCAGCCAACAGATCTCCTGCTTTCTGCTCCCTAAGATCTAGTAACTTCTTTGCAGTATACCTAATAGTACTATGAGGTTTGTTTAGCCCTGACGCAATGCTAAATTCATCAATCAAAAACCTCTCGTTAACAACCAAAAAGCCAAATGTAAGTCCTCCTGTTAGCATCTTGAAGAACAACCCTCCAAGCAGACACACACAGAAAGACGGTTTTACAGATGTTAACTTTACTAAACTACCCTCCAAATTCCACCCGTTCCATCCCTGCGAGTTAAACTCCACCCCAGAGAATGAAGTATCAATGATGACCCGTGCTTCGTACTTGGCACACACTCTCAGTAGACTCTCCATCTCTTCATTGCTATAAAGCAGGCCAGTAGGGTTTATTGTGGGACCCGAAATATAAACCCATGGTTTAGTAACGGTTTCCAATACACCATTGAGTAGCTTTTCTGTTAGCTTGAAACCTTCTTCTGACTTTGTAGGGACTTGCACAATATTTGCATTTAAAAATTCAGCAGCCGAGACATAACTTCCGTTTGCACCAGTTGGTATGCACAAACTACCTCCTTCTTGAGTGCAGCATTGGACTAATTTGCTAAAAATAGCAAGCGGGCAGTCTGAATATATAAATTCTGCATCGTTATTAGTTGAGAAACCATATGCATCTTTAATAAACTTTTTAAGGCTGGGTGTGACATCACATTCAGATTCTGTGACATTCTGTCTTGCAAAACTTTCAAAGATGGCAGCTTTAACCGGAGTTGGTGTAGGCAAAAAGATTTGATCCACATCCATGTGAATAAGAGAAGAGTTTTCCGTTTCTCTTACTGAAAACTCTGCGTTGCTAAGAACTGAGACGACTGAGGTTGAAAATCCTATCATTTCGCTACATTTAACATTCTCGACTTCTCTCTGATAAAAAAAAAAAAAAAAAAAATAACAAGAGTCAAACCTAAAAATCTACTTTTCCTCAAAAACAAAGAAAATACAGATAAAACTATATGTGAAAGATGTAACCTCTGCAGGTGGATGTCGATCAGGAAGCTGAAATGACAAAAGTTCATGGAAAAGACAACCATAGTAGTATTGGCTGATCAATGCAGTATTTCCCTGTAATAGCTCCACACTCTTAGCCAATGCTTTACATATGGTTTGCTCTTCTGATATCACAAAAGCTACTTCAAGATCTGTATACACCTGAAAAAAGAGTTTGGTTACAATAATTAGACAGCGTTATGATGGCAACTAGTTGACTAAAATGACTTGGATATTAACTAGATGTTAATTCCTAAGCTTCTCAATAACCAACAGCTGCATAGTGATGAATGATTATCACCGGACTTGGCAGTTCAGGCAAATTGAATACATACAGGCCCATCGGGTGAAATTTTAGAATTTGAATAAAAGGAGATGTCAAATGGGTCAAAAGGGTTAAAAGTCACCCAAAGTGTCTCCAAATGCTCAAAACCTCCAAAATCGTTTTTTTAAAAACTAAGATCATTATTTAATAATATAGCTGTTATAAGCTAATTTTCATACATAAACTTTTATAAAATACAAAAAAATATCAAAAGGTTTTGACGGTTTGGCCCAACCTGACCTGACCCGACCCATTTAAACCTGCAAAAATGGTTGGATGTGAATTAACCTTGTTTTTTAACAACCCACATATAACAGCTACATGTGAAGGCAGTGGTATTCTAGCCAGATATTTCAAGACCCCATTCGAACTGGGGAGGCTGGAAAGCTCAAATTGGTCTGATATGTCTATAAATAGACGAGATCCAATTTCCCTTGTCGTACTTAAGATGTGCTCAAAAGCTGAACTAGTAACAGCCTCAAAGTTAGCCATCCCGGTAATCACCACTTGTGGCCTTAATTTTTTAATTAGCTCTATCATCAGATCCGACTGGCGTGGGGCTTCGATAACGGTGATTCCATTTGTTGACGGCTTTGTATTATCTTTCTGCTGAAATGTAAATCAAGAGCACATATGATGTCGTCAAAGAAACAGTTTTGAACACATACACCATGTATGTGAATCTTGTAAGAAAACATATACATGAGTCGAGGTAACTCATGTAGATGGGTCCCACCATAGCCGTAATGACCCAAAAGAAATCAAGCACACAAATCACAGCAACAATAGTCTACATGAAAGTAACTAAACAGTTTTCATCACATCCAAAGGGAATGTCTTGCCATACCTTATGCATATATTTGTCTATTAAATTTTATCTCTAATCACCACACATTACATAAATAAGAAGTTACAGCCCCAACATGAGATTCTCTGCTTTACTAGGAATAGTCAACAATTGACCAGAGTCCCAGACCAAATTACTAAAGGTTGTTAGGGAGTGACGTTACAATCTTGTCGAGTTTTGTGTAAACTAGTGTCCTTTCTTTTTTCTATTCATATGGATTAAAAGGGGTGTTAACAAAATAAAGCACATTGGCTGGATTCTCAAGATGTATCATTAGCTACACATAAAACATTTACCATTTGATCTTTTTGTTCGCAATAGTTGAATTGAGCAACATTACACTGTTAATCGTGTTACGCCATTTGATGACCAAGGGTTTCTAGCATAGGGATCATTTGGAAACAGGAATTCCATGCTTGACTGTAATTAAAGTTAAATTGACACATGCAACTAGTATATGTTACATGGAACAACTCTTTTCAAGGGTCAAAGATAATTTTATTGATATTTCTGAACACAATGTCCTATCAGAAAAACCTACGATGCAATTTAGTTAATTATGTAAACCACATTATATTTTCTGCGAGTGAATTATATCATGACTGGCCAGATTAAGAACTGTTATTGTAAGAAACTGCAGAGAAATTTTGGCTATGAAAGTATCATAACTTACACACAATAATACCTATAATAAAAACTCAGTAAATGGTCCAAGAAAGAATATTAATTGTTACACACAGCTTTTTCCTAACCTTGTATTATTCAGAAATTTTAAAGGGAATGTCTTGCATACCTCCATTTCAAGCGATGTTAACCACTGCTTGGGTAGGTGTCGACTTAGGTGAGCATCAACAATGGCAAGACGTGGAGTGAACAGTTGCAGAGCATTCTCAATTGCTGTAGCCCTTGAAGGAAAAACAACGACATTCTTGCACAAAGGTTAAGAATAAGAAAAGTTAGTAATTCAACTTATTTGTCACAAAAAGACGTAATATAGCTATTGTACAAACAAGATGCGATGGACGAGATATATTGTAGAGCACCAATATGCATAGATGCAGAGTCTGGATAACAGTCAAGGAAGCAGCATATTTTTCAGAGAAGACTTCTGTAAAAGTCTTTTAAAAATCAAATATGGGATTGTTAATAGTTATATCTGACTTCGTCTATCCTGAAATATCCATCTCCTACAAGTTTCAAACCAAATTAGATGATGGATTTTTCTAAATTTTCTAATTTGAAGTAGATAAATGGCGTCAACAACTGAATTAGTAAAACACAACAGAAGACCATCTGCAGTGCAGCAAAGGGCAAATACAGCTCCTATGGTAGAAGTTTCTTTTAGCATAAAAACATTAATGCAACGTTCACAATCTACTCAGTTCTCCAACACTTATCTAATTTCAGTTAGTAGAACACTTTGACATTAGTTTCAAATTTTCAGCCAATGTACACAGTTTGAGTACATCTGAGGCAATGAACTTAGTCAGTAGAACATGAAATGATGCGATTTATTAAAGGTCTAATGCTTGGCCTGAGCAAAATAGTTTAGGCTTCAAGACAATATGTACTTGTTTAATAACTTGAAACAAAATTATATCATGAGATTTCAACAAAGATACTATAAAAGGTAAAATCTTGATCAACCAAATATTATGCAACAGCCATGCAGCAGATAGTTAAAACAGATATTAAAAAAGAAGACTTCTTACATCAGCGCTAATAGGTACATGATGGTAGGTTCTCATGAAGCCTGCAATAAGATCACGGAACCTTTTGCTTCCAGATGGAAGTTCATACTGGAAGCTTAAACTTTCTTTCAAAACACTAGCAAGATATGCCAAGAAAGGGATCTTCTCGTCAGCAACGGAATCATCTTCAAATGATAAATCTAAAGAATTGCTGATATCTTGAAACCCATTTTTCAGGAACGCAAAGATTTTCTTAACCTGTCAGTTTAATTGGTTCAGTATTTAATCAATAATCAGATCATAAAATGCTATAGTTATAGGGGTGCATAAAAAGGTACAAACTTCACATTGCCAGAAATAAACCATCAAATTTTAAAGTTTTTGTTTATAAATAACCATATTCCAGTGATGACATGGCACAACTTTAAAGTTCTGACAAGGTTACTTTTTCCTGACACAGTGCCGGTGGTTCTGAGGTGTTCTAGAAACCCGGCTACCTAAAGTAATTACTTAAATGAGATATTTAAAACTTTATTGGTCTTTCTTGAACTACAATTAGTTGGTTACCCAAAACAAATATCAGACAATGTATATACCAATTTATGCAATTAGCTCCAGTTATCAATGGTATTTTATGTGCTTTACTTAATAAACCTGATTTGGTTGTCGAAGCTGACAGCTGTAAACCGATAAAGCATGAGAAATTCGTCCACCAGCCTTTCCAAAGGCCCAAGCTGTCCTCGCACAGATTGGCTGGTCCCCGACCAGTCCCATAAAGAATTCAAATCGATGTGGATTGTTCTTCTCAATTTCAACTAAAGCTGAAATATCTGTGTCAGAAGCCTGAAGAATTTTGGTTTGCCAGAGCTGTGAGACAAGCAGACCACGACGTTCAAATAAACGTTTGCAAACAGCCTGCCCTGGACGACCTCCCATATTGAAAATCATGATTCCCATAGGGTTTATGACATCAATTCCTTCTTCAACTGCCCTAGCAATCAGACCTAAACCAAACTGATCCTCAACAAAACCCTGTATGCAACATTGCAAAACAGAGTTGACACATTGCAGCAACTATTATACCGAGAGACCAAGGAGGTATATCAATTATTTCCACTTACCTGAAGCGCACAGTAGTTACTTAATGAATGTAGAAACTCTTCGTTGGCATTTTCTGTGATCAGCTTGGACATTGCATCGGGATTTGGATTAAGAATCTACAATACAACATAGAGGATATACCAATTATATATTTATGAATGCAAGAGTTATACATTACAATTCCCAACCATGTATTAGTATTTTGAAGAAAACGAAGAACAAGTTTGGTTAGTTCATACGAAGTACCTGTGGTATACATCCAACAATTCGTTCAAGCTCTATGTGATTATCTCTGCAATAAGATAGTAGATCAGATTCATAGAACTCTACCCTGTCGAGTAAAGTTTTCTTTTCGTGGTCATAAATGGGCTGCCCGTTATCATCAAAAGCATTTAAATACAAATTTATCCACGAAATCTTCACTGCTCTTGGATTTATATCAAGCCCATAAACCTGCAAAACATTATCTTAATCAGCATATCTTAAGTATAAAATCTAAAGTTCAGTAACAAGAATATCATTTACCTTTGATGGTGACCATCTCTCAGCAATGGCTATGGATATCCATCCATTCCCACAACCGAGCTCGGACACTATCTTGTCCTTGAAGATAGTGTCGGGATGTCTATTCAACCCCTCATAGAAATGAAAGGACCAATCCTCTGGCATAAAGATGCTGGGAATCACCAATGTAGTTAACTTGTTTCTCTTACCATCATCTGCATCAGGCAGAACAACTGATAAGCTAAAACGACATTTCATCTACAGCATGAGAAGTTAATAGCTTCTACAGATCAATTTAATATCAAATGAAAACTGGAATTGCATAAGTTTAAAGCATGCATAATGTGGATGGTGCTTTATTTTGGTAAACTGAAGATCCATTTCAAACATGATTAATCAACCTCTTTATTTGATAAGCTTGCATCAGCATCAGAAGCTTACATACTTTGGAATCTAACAACTTAATGAAAAATTAACTGCTAAGTTGAAGTTTTCAGGACTCAAAACTACATGAAGCAGCCATCAACCTAAGAAAAGGAAACTGCAACATCAACGAACGTATATTCAACTACATACTATAGAGTTCCATGGTAACTTCAATAGCATCACCTGGTACTCACCCAAAATTGGTAACTTTGATAACGCTTAAACTTACCCAGGAACAAATTATATCTGTTAACCAACCTAAACTCGCTAATGATGAAATCATTCTTGTTTTTAGAACCTATACATCATTTGACCGCCCCCTTACCCCGCTCCAGCGGGATTGGGTTTGTTGTTGTTGTTGTTGTATTCTTGTTTTAGAACTCCCCAAGATGAATCACCTTTAGTCCTTCAATCTTCTTTTTACTAATATAAGTACATTTATGCAAACACCTAGAGTTCTAGTGCACGTTCTTCTGCAGGAAATAATGTATAGATACGAAATTCAGCAAATTTGCTTATTAAATGCTTTTCTGATTATTTTTAAATAAAATACGCAGTTGAAGTGTTTGGCAAAAACTGCTTATTTGTTCTATATACATTGAAATAAGGTGTTTGGGACAGCTTATTTGGAGTGTTTCTGTCATTGAAACTGCTTTGTTTATCTATTTTTTGAATTGAAATAAGCAGTTTTTACTAAACAACTGCTTCAAAGTGCTTATTTGATACCAAACTGATAAAAAAACTTTATTATGTTAATATTTAACACAAAACCTTCTATAACATTTTGATTGAAGTTTTCAAGCAAATAATTTTTATCACTTTCGAGTGTTACTGCATTTCTTTCTTACAATATAAGCAAATCCAAAGCTATACCATGAAGTACTTGTTTTAATGCAGCTTATAAGCACTAATATATAATCTTCCATTAGCAAGTTGGTACATGTTTAATAGTTTATTAAATTAAACAATCCCAATCAACCCCCTAATATCATGAGTGTGGTAACATGCCAAACACCATCTTTTTTTGTCTTATATGACACCTTTTTATCACTTTTTCCTTTAACACAACTTTGTTACTCGGGGTTTTTGCATATATATCCTCCCGAAAATGCATAATTGCATATATATCCAAAGCATGCATAAAAACCATTGTACTATGTGTATCAAAAACTTGTACAAAGGATATATATGCAATTATTCACTTTCGGAGGGATATATATGCAATTCTGCCTTTGCGGTTTCTTGTTTGACGAGTATAAAGGAAAAAACAATTAACTAAAAGTTACGATTCCATTAAAACTATAAGAAGATGTGTAATTCTTTTGACATATTAGTGGACTAACTGAAAAAGACATGTATTTGCGTCACAACATTTCGGAACCAAGTTCATCACGACTTTTAACAAAAATTTACACTATGCGGCAAACATCTATCGGGTTCGTGAAACCCCGGAACCCCCTAGGTCCGCCCCCTTTGGACCCACAAAAACCACTCAACGGTCAATACAGCGCACTCCCATTAGCGTGCGCCAAACCGAATGGCGCAGGGCCTCTCTCGTCCCCACACCGCATGCTCTAAAGCTATTATTATTTACAAAACCCAAAAAAAAAAAAAAAAACTCTAACATAATTATGAGTTACCTTCATTTTGGCCCAAATAAACATCCTGTAACTGAAAATGGTACTTTTCCAAACACTTTTCAGACAGTCCATCATTTTCAATCTTTTTCTTAAGATTTGTGAAAAAGATACGGGTTTCGGTTCGGGTATTCGGATCTTCCAACCGTTCAAGAAGTGATCTCAATGCACTGTATGCTGAGTCACCTGACTCTGAACATTGGGTTAAAAACTCGTCTATTGATTTGTATAAACCCTTAACTGCTGCACCCATTGAAAAAAGTGTGTGTGTGTGTGTGTGTTGAATGGTGGTGTCGACGGTGCTAGATGATAGTATTATATAAAGGGGTTTCGACTTTCGCGCTTTTTTATACGACTAGATATTTGTTTACAAGTTTGGTCCAATAAGTGTACACTTTTGTAAGTGACATGCTATTGGTTGAGATTTACTACAAATTGTAACCTTTTTTTATTATTTTTATTTTTTTATTTTTTTTTACTATACTAGCCGAGTGTGTACGAGATTTTATAGCGGTAAATAATTAAATTTATGATGTTGGGATTCAAATCTAGATTGGGGTTGGGAGCAAAAATGAGAAAAATCTATAAAGTTTGAAATTAAAAGTGACTATAGATTATTAAAACAAAAAAAAAACCGGGTTATCACATTTATACTAACCTTTATTTTGGTTTAAAACTTGTTCAACAATAATATCAAGTAGTCAACATTTTTTTCAATCATTCATTTTCATCAACTATAACATAGTTAAGGCAATGTAATATAGTGTCTTAAATACGTGGTAGTAGACTTTACAAATGACTTTTTAGAAATTGTTAATGTTTGGATTAATAAAAGAAAATTTCTAGAAACTACTTAAAAATACTTGTCATGCATATTTTTTAAATTTTCGAAGAGAACATTGTTAAGGCTAACAAATATTTTATTAAGGTGCCGATGGAACAATAAGTGGTCCATAACGGCCACGTGAGACATCACGAAAACTTAGCTTCTGTAGGCACCGCTTGACTCCAAACACTGATTTTCTCGCTGCGCCTAAACGACAACCTTATCTCCACATTACTCGTGTCATGGAGTCTAAACCAAGCAGTATAAATAGAGACATTTACCCAAATGAACAAAGGACATTCTCTCATACTCCGATACTTACTTTCTCTCTCTATCTACTTTCTCTCGCTATATTTCATAACAAGCAAATATTTATTTTCACGCCGGAGTTTGGTCTCAGATAAACACCAGGGGGCGAGCTAACAGTCTTCTGTCTTATTTCCGCTCAAAAGACGAAAGAGTTAGCACTAACGACTACGACTGAAGGAGTGATTATGGAAAATTGCTTCTATATGGGTGGAGGGCTAAGAGGCTAAAAGAGGTGATTTTATATAGGGGTGTGCAGAAAAATCGAAACCAAACCGAACCAAAATAACTGACCGAAACTAAAAACCGATGGTTCTGTATTTACTTTTTCAAAAACCTAAATATTCGGTTCGATTTTGATTTTCGTCCAAAAACCAAATCGAACCGAACCAGTTTTATTATATAATTAATATAATATAATTAAATAACTAAAGAAATTAAATTTATAAATTCATATTCAGTTTGTGGGTGCGTTTATAATATATTTATCTTAACGCTTATATGCGTGTTTCTCGTGTACGTGTTTTACTTAACAATATATCAATACATATGTGACAATGGTCATACTATGTGTATTTTTACTTGCATGTGTGTGCGTCTTATCTATATCCGTGTATTTATAGAAATATGAGGTAAACATTATTAGGCTTAGATTGCCAAAAAGTAAAGAAGAATAACCAATTTTCTACTTAAACCAAGTTTGTTGGTATAAATTGGATACACCCAAATATAACATGGTTAAAAACTGAAAAAACGAACCGAAACCGATAGTAAACCTAAAAGTCCGAACCGCTAAAAACCAAACGATTTTGGTTTTGGGTTTTATAAAAACTAGATATTGCGGTTCGGTTTCGATTTTAGCAAAAAACCGACCTAAACCGAACCGTCATCACCCTAATTTTATATATTAGGAAGAGAAAAGAGACATAGAGGTGATAATTTGTGCCAAAAGTGAAAAGAATCGGTTAATTTGTTAAAGATTTGAGCACATTTAACATCATTTTTTTTAATGAGCATGTATGACTAATTTAAAAGTTAAATAAGCATTAACCGGACACATATTTTCTCTCAATTGAAAATAATTACAATTGTTAGAGTTAATGTCATTTTTCGTCCCTGTGGTTTGCCGTTTCAATCACGTTTAGTTTCTGCCGTTAAATTTCTTTGGATTTGGTCCCCGTGGTTTACAAACCCATACGGGTTTGGTCCCTCTGAAGGGTATTTTTGTCATTTGACAAAAAAAATTCGAAAAAATGTATTTTTGTCATTTGACGAAAAAAAAATCGAAAAAAAATTGGAAAAAAATTCTAAAAAATTTTTTTAATAATTTTTTTTTTAAATTCCAAAAAAAAATTTTAATTAAAAAAATTCGAAAAAATTATTGAAAACTTCGAAAAATATTACAAAATTCTTGAAAAATTCGAAAAAAATTCTAAAAAAAAATTTTAATTAAATTTTTTTAATAAAAAAAAATTATTAAAATTTTATTAAAAATTCTAAAAAAAATTAATAAAAAATTTAATAAATTTTTTTTTAGAATGTTTTTCGAATTTTTTAAGAAAAATTTTTATTAATTTTTTTTTAAGTCCTCCACTTAATTTACGTGAAAGCTAGATACTTAAAAACAAGTTAAACAGATTTAAATTAAGCTAAAGAAAAGAGAAAGGAACATGTAATAAGCCAAAAAGTTGAAATAAGCAAATCCAAAAGCCACTCAGACCAAACAGGCCTAATGGGGAACTTTGAGACCTTTGTGGGGTCCACAGAGGTGAATGGGGGTCTAGAATGAACCCTGACCCTCAAAGTTGACCTGGTCAACTTCCAAATAAGCCAATAAGCTAGGCTTATGGCTTATTTGTGAACACTTGGTGGGCTATTGAAATATGATGCAAATACTGAGGGCTCAGTATGGGTACTGAGGACAAGTCATAACAAGGGGTCCAATAAGCTAAGTCCAATAAACTAGAGACCAAAATAAGCCAAGGCCTGAGAAGCTTAGCTGATAAGCTCCTCAAAAAGCTAAAGGGCCAGGTGTGGGGTCCACAGGAGAGGTCACAGTTGACCAAGGAAAATGAGCCAATGGCCCTGGTGCAGAGGAGTGTTTGCACCCTGCACCCTCAAACAGACCCTTGCACAGTTCCAAAAGAAAATCTTAAAAATAATTTGTCCATTGATTCCTGTAGTTTAGGTGGTGTATTTTTACCACAAAAAATTTCAAGTTCCAATTCCCAACACAAAATTCTAGAAAATTATCACAAAAACTGAGATTCTGATGAAACAAAAGCATGAGCCAAGTGCTTATTTGCCCTTCCTGGCTTATTGTGAGTGCTCATTTGAATCTTTTGTGCTTATTTCTTCATATTATTGTTAGTTGTTGGTTAATTTTGGGCTGTGGCTCAATAGTGTAGCTTATTCAAGCAATTCCAAATCCTAATAAGCCATTGGCTTATTCTGTCTTGTTCATAAGCTCACCATTTGCTTATTCTTGATACTCAGCCAAACTTCCTTTATTAAAGTTGCTTATAAATAGTATATAAACATATTTGAAAAAGAAAAATCCAAAAAAGACCAAAATAATAGAAGTGATATCTTCTATTTAAGCTATTTAGCTTATTCTCAGCTTTTTGTAAAAGCAATTTTCATTTTTATATTTTTCTTAGGTTCCTGATATCTTGTAATATTTTTAGTAATTTTTCCAGATTTTTCTCTTTTCATTTAATACTTTTCATAATTTAATTTAGTTTTTATTAATTAATAATTAGTTTTTAACTAGTAATAAATATTTAAAAAGTCAGAAAAATACAAATTTAATTTTAAAATTAGTTTTAAGTTATTTTAGATTTTTCCAAATATTATTTTCATTTTTCTAGTGTAATTTTTTTTTTAAAATTTAGAATGTTTTTAAAAAAAATTTTAAGAAAATTTTTTAGATTTTTTTTATTAAAAATTTGAAAATTTTTTAAGAAAATTTTTTTAGAAATTTTTTTGAATTTTTCAAGAAAAAATTTATTAGATATTTTTTTTTTGGAATAAAAATTTTTCGTCAAAAAAAATTTTTTTTAGAATGTTTTTCGAATTTTTTAGAAAAATTTTTATTAATTTTTTTTTTTTTGAAAATTTTTTAAGAAAATTTTTTTAGAATTTTTTTATTAAAATCTTTTTTAATCATGATTGGTCCCTGTGGTTTGCATATATATATAACTAAGGGTGTTTTTGTCTTTTTGCATATATTTAACGGTCAACTAACGGTCAAGGGACCAAACACGTATGGGTTTGTAAACCACGGGGACCAAATCCGAAGAAATTTAACGGCAGGGACTAAACGTGATTGAAACGGCAAACCACAGGGACGAAAAATGACATTAACTCCAATTGTTATTAAAGAAAAACTTGTATATATTTAGTTTTTTAAATATAGATGGCATGTTACATTTGAGAAATTTATTTTGTCTTTATAGGTATTTTCTAAATGATTTGTATAACATTAGCACGTTTAGCCCGTGTCGTTTGGGCCCTACCCATTTGAACTGTAGCTCGTGCCACCTGGTGCACCCGTTTTAGTGACACATGAAAAGATTAAAATACTCTCTCTCGTTTTGTAGTCAAACATAATGAGTCACATGAATATTTAAATAAATAATTCTCATTTTTAAATACAAAAAATAAGGAAGCTGATTTGAACATTTTTATTTTTTATTTGTACACTCACCGTACAAATTATTAAAACAGGGTATAAATACGGTATAATTGTATTTGGAGTAGGGGTGTAAACGAGCCGAGACAACTCGCGAGCAACTCGAGATCGACTCGAAAAATACTCGATTCGACTCGATTTTAAACGAGCCGAGACAACTCGCGAGCTACTCGACTCGACTCGATTACACATTTACACCCCAATATATATATATATATATATATATATATATATATATATATATATATATATATATATATATATATATATATATATATATATATATATATATAGGGGTGTAATCGAGCCGAGACAACTCGCGAACAACTCGAGATCGACTCGAAAAATACTCGACTCGACTCGATTTTAAATGAGCCGAGCTCGAGCATGTCAATACTCGGCTCATTTACACCCCTAATCTTTGGAGTGTCTTGAAAGTGTGCAAATCAGAAAAAAAGAAGGGGAAAAAAAAAAAAAAAAAAATTCAAGTCTCGATATACATTTACCAGGCACTAACCGCATTTTTCAGTTGAGCCTAGTAAGTGGATGTTTTGCAGTTGACCAGGCAATTTTCACAATTCTCATATTTCGAATCTCACCAGGTTTAATTTGTGTGTAATACTAGTGCAATGAATTCATTTTGACTGTATCTCTGTCATGGGTTGGTTTTTTTTTATGGCAACCCAGAAAGATAAGTGGGATAGTACGTACCTTATTTAGAGGGTGTTTGGGATTGATTATTTTTTCTGCTTCTGCTTAGAGATAAGCACTTATAAGCCGTTTAAAAATAAACATTCGAGGTAACGGTGTTTGAATTTGTTTATGCCGTTAAAAAAATTACGTTATAATCGATCAAGAAATGATGAATATTAGTTTGTTAGAAGTTTCAATCGAGTCCATTTCTATTAGGATTGTTTAGGTTTAGTATCAGAGTAAAAAAATAATTCGAGTTTCATTCCAAGTGAGCACTTTGAAACAGACAGCTCCCTACCTCAGTTCCTCCTTAAAAGCTGCTTATTTTGCCCAAAGTAAGCAGTTAAGTAAAAGCAGTTGGATTACACAAACACTCCAAATAAACTACTTATATGTGCTAAAAGAATAAGCGGATAAGCAGACAAAATAAGCAATCCCAACACCTTATTTCTGAATATATATGCAGTAAGATCAGACATACATAAAGTACAAAACATTACTGTATATAAGAAATCTGATACTGTGCTTGTGATGTTATGAATTAGTATCTCAAAGTGTGTATTAATTAGATCTAATTAAATTGATATGATGTAGCAAATGCAAAACGTAAATCCATAGATACTCATCATAACAAATAGTCAAATACAAAAACCACAAATCTTATTGTTTATTGAAATAAGGGTATTAATGGTTGGTTTTGTTTAGGCTTACGGCTAGCTAATTCTGCTTAGCAGGGTGTCGCCCTAAGGTGCCATTGGATTGTCAACTTTGTGTATGGATGCACCTATAGCGTCACACATGGAAGGGGTACAAAATTTAAAATTGTCTCTCGAGGAGATAAAGTTGGCCACTGATAACTTTGGGGATAAACATTTCATTGGGCATGGTGAATTTGGGAATGTGTACACAGGAAAACTTACCATATCCGGACAGCAGTGCGACGTTGCTGTAAAGAAGTTAGATCGTACAATGGGACAAGATGACCGTGAGTTCTTAACTGAAATACAAATGCTGTCATCCTGTAGACACAAAAACCTTGTCTCTCTAGTTGGATTTTGTGACGACGGTGGAGAAAAGATCCTTGTTTACGAGTTAGTTAAGCATGGGAGCCTTGACAATTATCTAAGTGACACTCAACTCTCGTGGATGCAACGTCTTAAAATAAGCCTTGGTATGGCCAGAGGTCTGAATTACCTCCATAACGATGTGGGGCCACAACACAGAGTCGTGCACTGTGATATTAAGAGCTCAAATATTCTACTAAATGAGAATTGGGAAGCCAAAATTTCAGATTTTGGTTTGTCAAAAGTAAGCCCTTCAAATGCTAAGTTCACATCTGTATTCACACGTGCTTGTGGCACTGTTGGCCATGTAGATCCGCAGTATGTAGAAACCGATATTTTAACAAAGGAAACTGATGTGTATGCCATTGGCGTAGTGCTATTTGAAATATTGTGTGGTAGGCTGGCATATATTGAACGATATAAAGATGAGAGTAGGTTTCTTGGTCTGTTGGCACAACATTATTATGAAGAAAACAGACTACGCGAGATCATCCATCCTGGTCTCATGAATGAAATGAAGGTGGATTCATTGGACATATATACAATGGTAGCTTATCAATGCTTGAAAAAAGATCGAAGGGAACGCCCAAATATGGGTTGGATCATAGAGATACTTGAAAAGGCATTGGAAATTCAAGTAAGTGTTATGTGAAAGACTCTACCACATTGTTTTATCAAATCTTACATCCTTTTTACATCAAAAATATTCTAGAACCTTCTTTTTTACAAGGCTTGCAGCAAAGTTGCTGGATTTATTCGGTTCGGAACATGGGGAAGACAAAGCGTGGGTGATCACTGGTCTTATGAACTCGAGGAAGGTCATCATCTTTTAAAGTTCACCATTCACTATGATGAAGTAATACACTCACTCATCTTCACTAGTGAATCTGGAGGTGTTATAAACTCTTCTAATAAAATTGGTAGTTGGGCCGGTGCAGACACAGTTTCTGAGGTGAGCAAGTCTTGTCTCAACTAGTCAATAGCTCTAATTTATTCGTTTCACAATAATTTTTCCATTGCCATTAATCAGGTCATGTTTGATGGTGACGAGGAAATTAGTGGCATTAGTGGAACCGTTGGTTATAAAGATGGTAATTCAATAATATCATCTCTATCTTTTAAGACGACCAAGAGAACCCATGGACCTTTTGGTCGGCAAACGAGGGCTTTTTTCTCTGTACCATGGGATAATGGCTCGTTAGTCGGGTTTTATGGCCTGGCCGACAACTATATTGAAGCCATTGGTGTCTATCTTAAAGCACATGAGGAAATGATACGGGTCGGACCATGGGGAAGTCAACTTGCAGGTCCACAAAATTTATGGTCTTTCCAACTTGAGAGAAATGACAATTTAAAGAAGATAACCATAGACCATGGCGAGTTCATATATTCTCTAATCTTCACTACAGAATATAGAGGCTTAGAGCATGATTCTAAAAAGGTCGGTGGTCAGAATGGAGGAGATAAGGTCTCCGTGGTAAGTAGCTATTAACATAATGCCAATTGACAATTGCACCTTTATACATGACAGGCAAAAATTACATCTTTTGATGATAAAAAAACGACCACTGCACCATTTGTATGAGTTACCCTGTATGTGATGAGATGTGCATGCATAACCATCAATCCATTGTTTATTCGATAAATTTTCTTACTTTTACTTTGTCATTTTAATTATGTTTAATTTGTTACTAAATTTTCTTGTTCACTCAGGTTGCATTTGATTGGGACGAAGAAATAAAGACAATCAAAGGCAACGTGAGTTTGTCGAGGGGAAATGCTGCTGGTCATTCAGTAATTTCATCATTATCATTCGTGACAAACAAAAGAACACACGGACCTTTTGGTCGTGCAAGAGGGATGCCTTTTAGAATACCGTTGGAGAATTGTTCGTTTGCAGGATTCTATGGCCATGCTGCTATCTATATCGATAGCATCTGTGTCTATTTAAAGGCTTCAATCTAAAGTCTTCTCTGGACCATCAAACATCTTATATATGGAGAGATGCATATATGATAACATGAACCATTTTTAATGTACATATTTTATTAGCCGAAATCCTTGAAAACAATATGGAGGGTCAGGCATGAGAAGAATCTAACGGGTTTGGTGCCCGATTAGGAGCTAAAGAGCTAAAATACTGGCCTATCGATGATTCAATATGTTGATAAAGTGAAAACAACTTCTATGGTGTATTTAGGTAAACGATTAAAATCAATTTTCAATCATTATAATAGAAAGATTATATTATATATTTTTACCTATGTCACTATGTGTTACGATTGATATGATTATTATGTAACATCATATCAAGTTATCAACTATGCATACCATGAAACAAAATTAAATAAAGAAAATAAAATTGGCACATATTTTTGCTAACTGAGTTGCGAACCTCCCTCACGCTTTTACTACCATTAGTATAACGCCCATACCTTACAACTTTTTCCGTCACAAAACTAACGTCAATACCTTACAACTTCTTCCGTAGTTCCGTCACAAAACTATCGTCCTGATTGAAACTATCGTCCGCATTTTCATTTTGAGATGTCCTAAAATAATAGTGTGTGTTTTTTGTCTGGCAATAATAATTTAAATACCGACGGAGTAGTAATTAATGTGTGGTATCCTATGTAACATGGGAAAATCATTTAAGTAACTATTTATATAAAAACAAAAACAATTTATTATAGGTCACGAGGTGAAAGATGTAGGTAGGTTTGGAAACGATAGATCGAGTGGATGGGAGTGGGCCAGTTGGGGTACGATGGAAAGAGAGATAGGTGGGGTATAAAACGTGGGTAGGTCAGGTCACTTTTGAATTTGAAAGAATGCTAAAAAGATGTCCAAATTTGTTTTGGAAAAGTTCAAACGTAAGAATAGCAACGAGGCGAGAAATATTGAGGATCTTATTTACCATCCTCATCATCCTCATTTCTCACTCCACATCTCATCCATGTCCCCATCCTTGTCGGGGAATCGTTTTACATCCCATCCCCATCCTCAACGGGGATTCTTGGATTTTTTCATAAATCCATTATTGTTCATCTTGTAGCACAAAAATATACTTCAATCATATTCTCAAGTAACAAAACCTTAGTGACCATGACTACCCATGGAAGAGACACCGCTGTTGTGTCAACACAATCGATGAAAACACGACGAAGAATAATAATGTTTCCCATGCCTTACCAAGGTCATCTTACTCCTATGCTTCAGTTAGCAAACATTCTTCATAACAATGGTTTTAAAATAATTTTCATACATGCTCAACAAAACACTCCCCCTTATTCAAACTATCCTCACATCACCTTTAAGTCCATTTTTGATGGATTCTCTGAGATTGGAAAATATATGCCCAAGGAACCTGATGCCAGCTTTATCCTTACGTACCTTAATGAAAACTGTAGAGAATCATTTACTCATTGCCTGACTGAGTTGTTGGCTGAACCAAATGAGCCACCAGTTGCTTGTTTGATAACGGACGCTGAATACTATTTCACGCAGGAAGTGGCTGACTCTATGAAGGTCCCTCGGATTGTGATGTGGGCATGCACTATTGCTTCGGTTCTTGTTTATGGTGATTTGCAGTTTTTCTATGAGAAGGGTTACTTCAACTTTACAAAACAAGGTATATTCTTTCCTAACATACAAAGGTTTTGCATGTCTACATATATATTTTACAAGGCTCTGTTTAATATATGTGTTATAAGTTCATTTGCATTTTCTTTTAAAAGCGTTTGCCGTGTTAATTATATAAACAAAACACTTATCACGTATGATCAATTTAAACTTTGATTTTAGAAGTAAATTTGTTACCTATTGCAGCTTAACTTGTGGCTTTAGGCCCTAAAAAAATAATCAACCAAACACAATAATATTAATTACTTTATGGTTTTGATGTATTCAGATTCAGAATATGATAGGCCAGTGCCGAAATACCCGATTTTGAAAGTAAAAGACATCATAAAGATCGGGCCGAACCCAAAAGGTTTGGGGGAATTTTTTACCAAAGTGGTTAAACAAATAAAGGCATCATCTGGAATAGTTTGGAACTCCTTTATTGAACTCGAAAAACCTACACTTGAAACCCTTAACCATGACTTTCCGATACCAAAGTTCAGTTTAGGCCCACTTCAAATGTATTTTCCAGCATCGCCAAGCAGTGTGCATGAACAGGACCGGTCCTTTTTCTCATGGCTAGATGCACAAGCCCCCAAGTCTGTGATATACTTAAGTTTTGGTAGTATTGCACGTATAACAAAATTAGAATTTCTTGAAGTGGCCTATGGGTTGGCGAACATTGATTTTCCGTTCTTGTGGGTTGTTAGACCAGGGGTGGTTAAAGGTTCAGAATGGCTCGAGTGGTTACCTGATAAGTTTTTAGAAGAAGTTGGCAATAGGGGACGTATTGTGAAATGGTGTCCTCAGCAAGAAGTGTTAGCACATCCCTCAACAGGGTGTTTTTGGACTCACAGTGGATGGAATTCAACATTGGAGAGCATATGTAATGAAGTTCCTATGATTTGTTCACCTTGTGTTGTTGGTCAACCAATAATTGCAAGATACGTAAATGATATTTGGAAGATTGGTGTTTTGTTGGAGGATGGTTTTGAACGGGTGGGAATTGAGAAAGCGGTTAAAAGAATAATGTTGAATGAAGAAGGTGAAGAGATCAGACAGAGAATAAGCCGTGTGAAGAAAGAGGTAGACATCTCTTTTGATGAAGGTGGATCTTCACATCGGTCACTAAAGAGTTTGATTGATTATATTTCATCGTTCTAACTTCAACGATCTCTTTTAACTATATGTATTCTGGAAATGTTAATTTATAAAAAACTGGCAAGTCATCAAATTTGAATTAGTATTCTTTAAAATTAAGTTATGATGTTTGAGTGAGGGAACTAGTTACATAAATGGAACTCCTGCTTTGAGAAACTAATGTGAGATTCAGTACTTTGTGAGAGTGGGATTGCATATCTCATATCTGTGGACAAAAGTGTGTCCACAGAAGTCCGAACCAATACAAAACTTTGGTTGAGCGCAATCTGCATACAGATGATTTATGTAGGTAAGTGTGTTGTGTGGTTCATCTATGTTGGTACTTATGTGGTACTTTCATTTTAAAGTCTTGTAGAATATGCTTTGTACTTGTGCATTAAACTTACTGCTTTGTACTTGTTCTCTTTAGATTTTGATAAATTCAATGCTTAAAAAACAGCAACTAAAGTATGAAGGTTCTGGTCTTCATGTTGATTCATTCGGTGACCATTCTCTGCTGAGGCTGTAAAGCATTTGCTGTAAACAGGTTGCAACGTGATGACGACATGGTGTAGCAGCGGAGGGATACTCTATGTCAAGTTTTGGATTTGGGGGAAATAAGCCTGCAAATCCATAGTTAATTTCTCTCAACAATAGATGCATTTAGCTGACCACCAAATGTTAACATCTAATGAACTTTGTAGGCATGAGCCAAGGTTCACTTAAAAGATAATTGAAAGAAACTCAACTGACTGATACTGCACAATAGGACTAGATTCATGGGTGAAAAGCATCAACATGTGGTCTCAAGATATGATGAACTACATGCTTCAGAACAGCCAAATGGCTAAAAGCGATATAAATGTAAATGATTTAATTTATTATTTTAATAATGTTGTTTTGTAATCATATTTAATGCATGATCTATTTTCTACAAATCTTAAAATTTAACCCATTTTAACCATGTAAAACAAAATGGCCAACTGTAACAGTTTATGTAGCCTCCAGCTAATGAGCTCTTTGTAACTAGAATAGTTCATATGAATTTTAAAAGGAATCTTCAATAAACATACATCAATTTGCAGTCGTCCCATTTATACAAACAATAAGGATGTTAATCAATCATTTTTTAAGAATAGCATAAACAGATAGATACTGAATAATTAAAGTTCGTACATCAGATGATTCTCATAAGGGTTTCCAATCTGTCTTCTTCCACCACCATTGTCTCAACATTAGGGAACTCCTTCCATTGGTATGATATTTCTTCATTGCAGACCACTTTGGTGTATGATAGGTCTTGTAGAGATGATGGCAGCTCATGAATTCCTGTACAACCCTTCATGTAAATTGTTCGTAGACCACCTAAGTTTCCCATATCTTCCGGCAACTCGCTCAAGCTTAAACAGTCTGATATATCGAGAACGCTTAACTTTTGAAGACTTGTGATTGATCCGGGCAATATTTCTAGTTTTGTACAAGAACGAAGGCTCAATGTTTCCAAACTAGTCAATTTACCAAATTCTTCAGAAATTTCCCACATCTCGTTGCAGTTGGTGATGCTGAGATTCTTAAGGTAGACACTCCTACATAATACCCCTGGGAATTCAACTAAATCTTGGCAATAATCCATCTCGATTTCAACTAGTCTTGGCCAGACATCGAGGTCGACGCTGCTGAGTTCCTTAAAAGCATTGCCTATGTTGCACATTATAAACGACATTTTCTGCATGTTTTGCAATGCTAAAGTTGACCTACTCAAGGATGATATTGTAACACGCTCAAGTCTAATTCTTGTTAGGTTTGATAAGCAGCCAAGATAGTCCAAATTCTCAAATGTTGTTGGGTATAAACCATAGTTCGTAACATTAATAATGCTCAGTTTTTGCATTTCCTTCAAGAAGTGGGGTGGAGCGTAGGTCTCTGACATCAAGTTTAATACGAGAACTTCAACCTCAGGGGCTTTCATGTCACACCATCTCGAGGAGAAAGATTCTCCTACAATCAAAATTTCAAAAGTCAGAAATATAACATGACCATATATAAAGGCAGTATTTTACTGCCTTTGTTATTTGTTAGAAAGAGTGAGAAGTCAATAACGCAACCAGAATGTAGTTTGAAACAATGAAAACATGTTTGCTCAAATTGAGCGTGTGCAACGAAACCTGTTGATATAGACAATATGCGGGCTTGCATAGGTTCGTTCACTTTTTCAATTGATGCAGGCCGCTCTTGTCCTCGTACATTTGTAGTGAGCAAGTCTTTTTGTGCACTTATAATCAATCTCTTTCTCTGTGCTATTGGTAGATCGCTATTTAAGTTAATAGCAAGCTGCCTCAGCAAATCGTGTTGTGTCACAAATTGCTGCTCGCAGTAGTTGATCGTTGCACTAACATCTTTCCTATAAGTATAACCAATTTTGTATGGAATACCAGTTAGGGGTTGCATGTGCATTCTCATTAAAATACATAGGATGCAATGTTTCGATGAATCCAATATTATACATTAACTATAAATACAGATATAAACAAGTAAAACATATAAACTATAATAAAGTCACTTATGGGGTGTTTGGATCAGCTTATTTAGCTGGCTTATGGGCTTATTTGACTTTGGAAAAGCCAATAAGCTCACTTATTGAAGCTTATGACCTTATCAACTTCACATTATTGGCTTAAGCCAATAATCTAAACTTAATAAGCTCTAAAAAGTGGGCTTATCAGCTTTTCCAAAATCAAATAAGCCCATAAGCCAGCTAAATAAGCTAATCCAAACGCCCTATAATAGGATTAAAGTGCATCTCAATTAGCAAATCAAGTCGTACACTTTTGAAAGCAGACGGACAACTTCTTACTTATTAATGATTTTTTACTTACTAAACATATAAGGTTTAATTTGAGCTGAAGTTTCTTGATACTAAGAAAGTTGTAAGTTTCCAAATTAATACTAGGAATGATGGCAAGTCAAAATGTACTCTTACTATGACAAAGTAATACATGCAGTAATAGAGAGAGTTCAAATGATACCCCGTTTTCATAAAACTGACAAGATTTCTGTAGGATAGTTGATATAACTTTGCGAGGGTATCGGTGCCTTCATCATCATGGTTGTATAAATGCACCCACATATTCAAGAGAGCATTGGCTGGGATCCTTTGATCTTCTAGAAATAACCCAAAGTCCAAGTAACATTGTTTAAATTTTTCTTCCAAGGCCTTAAAGCTTGTTTCTAGGCACGCAAGTACATCCTCATTTTGATCCAGAACCGAATGACCTTGAGAGAATAGTTTAATTGTATGTCTCCAGACCGATGCATCGTTCCCTTTTAAGGAACTACCAACCACTGCAAGGGTAAGTGGGTGTGTCTTACAGCATTTTACCATCTACATGAAGAAACATATCAATAGTCTTAACTAATTAAGAAAGATCTAAACTAAAAGTAATCATATTAATATATTTGTAGAATTGAAGTTATTATTACCTGATTCACAAGATTCTCATCAATAGAAGGACCAGGTTCCGCAGAGCGGCAAAAGAGAGTCTTGGCATCTTCATCACTCAGTGAGTCAAATTGAAACACATCAAATTGTGGAAAGGCCGTCCGAGATGTGACTACAACTCTGTAACGAACTTTGATTTGGAATTGAAAGTGTTTGATAAATGATTCAGACCAAACATCATCTAATACTAGAAGTATAGGACCTGATACTTTTTTACGGAAAAAGTTCTCCAACTTATGCTGTGCATCTTCAATGCTTTGAAATGGAACTTGCTGACCGAAGTTTGGATTAAAGAGATCATTTACTATCACCATGAATGCGGGTGTTTCTGAAACCGTCACATAGAAGATATTGTCCCCAAATTTTTCTGTATAAGAATAAGGAACATTAGTTATTAAGCAATTATCACAAAATATAATCTACAAGAAGACCCTCATTTGGTCTACAAATGACCGAATATACTCCAATCCAATCTACATAAATTTTAAAATAGGGACAACGGTATTGGGTATAAAAAAAAATACCATTAACCAATTACACAAAATGTAGTCGCATATTCAGAACTAGGGATTTAGATAATAATGCAGCATTTCCAACTTCCAAGTCCATCTATGATGAAGCATACTACACAAACCTTAATTTACTACACAAACCTTAATTTACTATCAATGAGAAGAAGTTACTATGTCTAAAGAATATGAATGTCATTATACCTTTGATTTCAGTATCATTGCATAGCATTCTCACCAAAGTTGTCTTCCCACATCCACCAGCAGCCGAAACAAGCACCACCTTAGCAACCTTAGAAGTATCATCATCATCATCATCATCATCATCATCATCATCGTCAATATGATCATCAATACCAACAAGAACCTTAGCCTTGAGCTTCTCCAGTGGCTCCTCAAACGCCACAATTCCAATAGGACGTGCAGGAACCTGCCAACCCCAGTTATCTCGTTCACTAGTTCCACGACTTCTTCTCGAAGAAACAGATATAGAATAAGTATTCTTTAAAACACTCACATCTGAGGCCACACTTGACAGTCTTGTATTTACATCTTTAATTTCAACCAACATCTGTTTATTGTCACGACACTGATCAGCCTGAACTTCAATCTGAAAGAAACTTAACAACTTGGCATTAATATCTTTAAGTCTAAGTGAGTATTTGAATCTTTTGATAGGATTCCATTTGACCTTTTCACATTTGCAAACGAGTTTGTTTGCTTCTTCTATTTCATCTACAAACATACCCGACTGCGAATGTGTACGATCTAGAAGCTGATTAAGTTTATTGATGTCAACAAATATTGGTTTTATTTTGTCTAGAGTGGTTTTCAGTTTTTTCAGTTCGGGTTTGAAATTGGCTGTTGTTCTTAGTACTTGTATTACTGCTTCACTTAGTTTTGCTATAGGTTCAGAAAATGGATCAATAGACATTTTTCTTGAATTGATGTTTGGGTGGATTTGATTTGTTGGATTTGAGTTAGATTCTATATTCAGGTTTCTGCATCTGTGGTGAAGTGGAGCATTAAGTCAACACGTTTAAAATACGGGACCCAACTTTATACTACTAAACAAAGACCAAAAAGCAAAGACTTTAAAAGAAAGACCAAAAAGCGAAGACTTTAAAAGGCTAAGAGCATCACGCGGCAACACGTCACTTTCACCTTTTAACACTCACACTTCAACATAGTCACTTTCAACACTCACATTTCAAAGCATCCTCTCACCAGTGTTATGTCACTTCTCCCCCATTCAGGACACGCCCACTCACAATTTTATTTTCTTTTCAATTTTTTCAATCGAACTAAATTTTTTTTATTAAAATAAAAATATAAAGGAAATACGGAAAAAAAACCATATGAAAATTTTAAAAATACATCAAATTATTAATAAACTAATTTTTTTTGTTGATGTTGTTCATGTCGTTGCCAAACATGCTCAATAAGATTTCGTTGAAGACTTGCGTGTGTTTGTTTATCACGGAGTTTTTTTGACTTTCTTCTATTGCATTTCGCATCTCTCGATCCAGGTATGTAGTGATACGATTTGTATCGATAGTTTGCACCCGCTTGCTCCTAAGAAAGTAGAGAAGAATGTGATTTACTGTAAACTCTGCCTTTTTCATTCAATGTTGAATCGGTATTTATACTGAATAACCCTAACTTGTTTAACAAGTTGATACAAAATAAACTTCCAGAATAAAAGATACTTATTTCCTAATATGACTTATATGAAATAAAAGATAGTTATCCAACGACATAATCACTATGCCATGCTGGAACTGATGTGACCCTTTTGGGTCGTCCTCCCTCCTTAGCCTCGGGTCGTCCTCCCTCCTTTGCCCCAGACGTAACATTCCCCTCACCATCAGAAAACACCTTGTCCTCAAGGTGAAAATCAGGATAAGCTAATTTGAACTCACCCAGGTTTTCCCAAGTCGCATTTTCTGGTGAACTATTAGTCCACTGCACCAAAACCTGAGTAATCGGCTTTCCTCTAGATAACACACTTCTGACCCCACATATAGAGAGTGGCTGCTCGATAGGACTACCCCCTCAAAGTCAATAGGCAACGCATGAACTCCTCCAGCTTCTACCTCTCCTTCATACCGACGCAACACCGACACATGAAACACGGGATGAATTTTACTTGTTTCAGGTAAAATTAACCGATACGACACCTTACCAATACGTTCACTGACTTTAAAAGGTCCATAATAATGCTTGGACAACTTATTAGAGAGACGTTTAGCAAGGGAAATCTGTCGGTAAGGACACAGCTTGACCAACACCTTGTCTCCTACCGCGAATTCAACCTCTCGCCTGTTTCGATTAGCATTGTTCTCCATTCGATTCCTGGCTATTGCCAAATTGTCTTTGAGCTGACGAATCAACATATCTCGTTCCACCAACATATCATCAAGGGCGGCTAATTTAGTTTTTCCAGGTGGATATGGAATAAGAGAAGGGGGTAATTTTCCATATAAAGCTTGATAAGGCGACATGCGGATGCTACTATGGTAGCTTGAATTATAACAAAATTCGGCCCAACCCAGATATTTGAACCACTGTTGAGGTTGTTCCGACACCATCGCTCGCAAATACTGCTCCAATCCCCGATTTACCACCTTCGTTTGCCCATCCGTCTGCGGATGATAGGCGGTACTATATGTCAATCGAGTACCGCTTAGTTTGAACAAACTTCTCCAGAATTGGCTAACAAAAATCGTATCCCGATCCGACACCACCGTCTTAGGAAATCCGTGATGTTTGACAACGATATCCATGAATAACTCAGCCACGCGATGAGCATTGTAATTAGTAGAAAGTGCTCCGAAATGGGCATACTTAGTGAGCCTATCGACCACCACAAAAATCACCGTGAACCCTTTAGACATGGGCAACCCTGTGATAAAATCTATAGATACGTCCTCCCAAACTGCCTCAGGAATTGATAGGGGCTGAAGTAATCCACCAGGAGCCTGGGTAGAATACTTTGTCTGTTGACAGACCAAACAATTTCTCACAAAATCATTTACCATCTTCCTCATACCATTCCAATAAAAAATAGCGGATAACCCCACCATCATTTTCTTGGTACCACAATGCCCAGAACTCCGTGTCTCATGAAACTCCTTGAGTAGTGAAGTTTTAAGTTTGGAATGGAGACCCACATAGTAACGATCCTGAAAAATCAGTAACCCATCTTGAACTCGAAATCCCTCAATGACTTCACCTTGTTTAATCCGTTGAATCAAGACCGACACTTCCTCAAGTGTTTGGTGTTCTTCCTTAAGACTCTCCAACAACCCGCTAATAGGTCGGCTAAGGGACATGAATGCTGCTGTCTCGAGATCATCCTTGCTATGCATGCGAGACAAAGCATCAACTACAATGTTTGTGGCCCCTGGTTTATACTCAATATCGAAATTAAATCCCATGAGCTTGCGGACATACTGTTGTTGCACTAGAGTTTGGATTACCTGCTGCATTAATTCCTTAATACTTTTATGGTTAGTACGTATTAGGAACTGTTGCCCAATTAAATATTGTCTCCATTTGTACACCGCCTCAACAATGGCATACAACTCCTTCTGATAAGTGGCTGCCATCTTCATTCTGGCACCCAATTTCCGACTAAAAAAACAAATAGGTAGGCCTTTTTGCAATAGGACAGCTCCTATACCATCACCGGATGCATCAGTCTCAACAACAAAAACCTCCTCAAAATCCGGAAGGCCAAGGACTGGCGCTATGGACAACCGGTGTTTCAATTCTTCGAAAGCCTTGTGCTCACGTTCCCCCCATCGGAAGCCATCTTTTTGGAGTAAATCGAACAGAGGGCCAGCTATAGAGGCATACCCTTCGATGAAACGCCTGTAGTAACCCGCAAGTCCTAAAAAACTCCACACCTGTTTCTGAGTTTTAGGAACCGGCCATGTTGTCACAGCTTCGACCTTTTTGGGGTCCATTTCCACCCCTTGACCCGAAATAATATGTCCAAGGTACTCAAGTGAGGATGCCCCGAAGACACATTTGGATCTTTTCACATAAAACTGATATTCCTGTAAACAGTGGAACACACACTCTAAGTGCTCAACATGAGCCATGAGAGATGAGCTGTAAATCAATATGTCATCAAAGAAAACTATAACAAACTTGCGTAAATAAGGAGAAAAGATACGGTTCATGGTGGCTTGGAACGTCGAGGGAGCGTTTGTAAGCCCAAATGGCATCACGAGAAATTCGTAATGTCCGTCATGTGTCCGGAATGCTGTCTTATATATATCCCGGTCATGCACGCGGATTTGATGGTAACCGGCTCGCAAATCCAGTTTAGTAAACACAATTGCTCCACCTAATTCGTCGAACATCTCATCAGCGGTTGGTATGGGAAACTTATCCTTGATGGTCACAGCATTTAATGCCCGATAGTCGATACAAAAACGGTAATTTCCATCTTTCTTTTTAACCAACAAAACTGGAGATGAGAAAGGGCTGTGACTAAATCGGATAATTCCTTGGTCCAACATCTCCTTGACCAACTTCTCCATTTCGGCTTTTTGGTAATGAGGGTAGCGGTATGGACGCACATTAACAGGTTTGGTATTTGGAAATAAATGAATTCTATGATCAAGTACCCGATGTGGTGGTAGGCTAGTAGGTTCCATGAAAAGTGCTTGATACCGATCTAGAAGTGCATCAATTGCGGGATGAATCGGTGTGGTTGTCTCAAAAGTAGAGTCATCGACTTTTACTTGATCAGGTTGTAGCTTATGGACCTCGTACACACCATAAACGTCATCAGTGTCCAACAAGGCTTGCATTTGATGAAACCCAATCTTCTTAAACCGCAGTGCATCATCCTCTTTCAACATATGCTTCTTGTTATGGACCAAAAACTCCATAGTCTGATGAGTATAATCGTGGGTTACTTTGCCTAATTTTTGTAGCCACTGGATTCCAAGTACCGCTTCAGCTCCTTGCATAGGAAGTACAAATAAATCAACATGAATAGTGAGCCCTTGCAGCGTGAGATCAACCTGGGCACACACATGATCACAAAGCAACGTTGCTCCACTCCCAATGTACACCTTAAATGGTTTTGTGGGTGTGATTGGTAACTTCAATTGCTCAATCAACGAGGGTTGTACAAAATTATGGGTGCTGCCATTATTAATCAATACATGTACCTCAGTTGACGAAATCGTGCCCCACAGTTGAAGAGAACGGGGGCTGCCATGCCCAACCAATGAATTTAAACAAGAAACGTCGCCGGTCTCAACCGATTCGTCTGGCTCTTCAGTCGCACCACCCGGTCCTGTATCCAAGTACTCTTCCTCAGACGACATCATTACCATAAATTTCCCAGGGCATTTGTGCCCCTTCGCCCACTTGTTATCGCAATTAAAGCATAGCCCCAAGTTCATACGTTCTTGTCTTTCAGCCGCTGAAATCCATTTAATTGGAAGTGGGTTAGGCGTACTGCCCATTGGTTTTGAGACTGGGGATGGTAACAACGCTTGGCGGGGTGAGTCACTTTTTGCTGAGATGGATCGAGCAACTAAGCCTTGCTGTTTGGCCGAGGTGGTGTTGGTTGATAAAGTGGGCCTAGCTGGCATGGTAGTGGCCCATTGGTCGCTGAAGCGTGCCTCAATGACGCGAGCTAGGGAAAAACATCACCTAAGGTAGGTGGTCTAGAGATCAGTAATTCTCATTGGATAGCAGGTTTCAGGCCCGATATGTAAAACGAGATGAGTAGTTTTTCAGAAACATCTGTGACCCGATTCATAAGTTTTTCAAATTCACCCTAATAGTGTGCCACTGTATCGGTTTTTAGGAGTTTGGAAAGCGCTCCGTGCGGGTCTTCATACTTAGAGGGCCCAAAGCGATTTCGTATACTTACAATGAATTCATCCCAGGTTTTGATGAGGTTGTTGCGAGTCATCCAACGAAACCACTCGGATGCGTCGCCTTCTAAATTAAACCCAACGATCCGGAGATGCTGCTCGTTTGGAGTCGCATGAAGAGTAAAATACTCGTTAAATGCAAAGATCCAAATTTCCGGATCAGAGCTGTTAAACTTGGGTACATCAAGACGCATAGACCGTGGAAGCCCACCTCGATCACCTCCACCATTGCCATGGCGATTACCTGTCAATGCCAAGGTGCGAGTGTTCTGTAATTCCTGCGTCAAGAGCTCGATCTGATGAGTAAAAGAATCAGCTTGTTCTTTCAATAACAAGCGAATGGCAGTTTCATCCATTGGCATCAATGAAAGCACTAATTGATACGATTTGTATCGATAGTTTGCACCGTTCAAGCGTGTGCTTGCTCCTAAGAAAGTAGAGAAGAATGTGATTTACTGTAAACTCTGCCTTTTCATTCAATGTTGAATCGATATTTATACCGAATAACCCTAACTTGTTTAACAAGTTGATACAAAATAAACTTCTAGAATAAAAGATATTTATTTCCTAATATGACTTATATGAAATAAAAGATAGTTATCCAACGACATAATCACTATGCCATGCTGGAACTGATGTGACCCTTTTGGGTCATCCTCCCTCCTTAGCCTCGGGTCGTCCTCCCTCCTTTGCCCCAAACGTAACATGTAGCAAATTATGTTGTGGACTAATATAAAGTTCGTTCATTTCGGATATCACATACTTTTGATCTTTCAAAATCATGTTATGCAATATGATGCATGTGTACATGATTCTTCGTAGCTTGTTGGCAGTCCAAGCACGTGTCGGTTGGTTTATGATATGCCAACGTCCTTGGAGGATACCAAAAGATCTTTCAAAATCTTTTCGTGCACTTTCTTGTCGCCATTTAAATAGGGCATTTTTCTCGTCTCGTGCAACCAAAAATAATTTGACAAAAGTTGACCACGTTGGGTAAATCCCGTCAGCTAAATAACTCATCGATTCACCTTTAGACGTTTGTAAAGACACAGTTTATTATCTATTACTTTAATAATTTTAATAAAAGAAAGTGTGAAGCCTAGCAACCTTCACCATTTTACAATTACAAGTTTTCAATATTCTACTTTACAAACGCATACATATACGTGAGTAAGACGCGCACACAAAGGGCATGACCCAAACACGTTATTCCGTATAACGAAAAGGGTGCGGAGCCTCATAATTAACCCGCAGGTACGTAAGAGGGATTGCAAGCCAAGTACCGGGAGGATAACCCACAAGTATCCAGATAAGACTAAAAGATAAAATTGCATATCAGTACGTATTTTTATCAATAGCAAAAGCACAACACGTAAGTGCGGAAACAAGCTGCAAAAAGGTTAGACGTAACCTTTGCGCAAAAAAACAAACACGTTCTTAAAAGCTACACATGCATGACATAAGCTAGAACGTTAAACAAAACAAACCGACAAAAAATGCACAAAGCAAAATATCATATCCAATCACGGAACATATCGTACGGAATTTACAAAGACAAGTTGTCACTACAAAGTGGAATAACTGTCAAAGTACAAAAAGGCCGTTCCAAGAAAGTCCACAGGTGGTCACGGCATACAATACTAATATAGCTCATTTCGCATGACTATGCTCCGGGACACCTTCAAGCTTCTCTCTAGGAGAATCCACTATAGGAATAAGACTAATAATGTCCCCATCCTTTTCAACATCTGACACCATGATATCATCTATTGAAAAAGCCCCGGTAGATAAAGAAAGGGCGGAAGACATGGATGGGGCAATAACACCAGTAGCGATTGGCTTACTAGAAGAAGCGGCTTCCGAGCCCAATAAAACTTCAGAAGAAAAAGGCCTAACCACGGAAACAAAAACATCCGCAAAGGCGGACCGGTTAGCAGCAATATTCTCTCTGATCTTTTTAACCCTTTGGAGCGCAATGCCCAAAGATGTCACAAGGGCAGCCTCACCAACACCAAGTCACCGTTCATACGCGGTACGAAAAGCTGCTCCAAACTAGGTTGTAAATAAGCCAACCTGAGTGCATCCTCAACATCAGTGTCAAGCTGGAAAAGACGCATAATATCCTCAATGTTGGAATCCTTAAAGGACGATAACTCCGCAAATAGAGGAAAGTCAAGCCCACGGAACGCCTGATAAGCGGAATGATAGTCCGCTACCGCATCAGGTTTGTTAGCAGCAAGTTCCTCAAGCTTCCTACCCTCCTTACCATGCTTAATACCTGCACTCAAACCTTCCTGCATTCCTCTCCTGATGGCATAATTCAAGAGCTTGCCTAACATCGTGCGGTATTTCGAACAGTTCAGACACTTAGTCAAGAACAACTTCATACCGCGCTCAAGCAACCACTTGCGGCTAGCAATAGTCCTAATAAAATATCAAGATGAAGGGTAATGTCCACAAGGCGGACATCTAGCTGGGGCAACTTATCCGTAAGCTTCTTCATCTGAGCATCTTGATACTCCTTAGAAAGACCTTCCAGAGTCTCGGTAGTGGCTTGAAACAAACGAGCCTATTTGATAAAAAGGAGAAAAAATGGATAAGAAAAACAAAAAGGAGAAGAGGAAGGGGGATGATACAAAATAAAGGAAAATAATACACATACCCGATCTGTAGACCATTTGTGTTGGCGCTTCAACTCTATGACGTGGCTGATGAGATGAAAAGTGTACCGCTTTTAGGGGTCATTTAAGCCCAAAGTCGAGATTATTTGATCAAATATTGCCCTAAATCGTTACTTTTGTCATTTTAGGTACTTTTTGTTGGATCGATATACTCTGACCAAACTACTTTGTAGCTTGTAAGGTTTTAACAATCTTGAATAACTCAAAACAATTAATATTGAAACAATGATATTACTTTGTAAAGTATGCGGAATCTACTAACACAAAGCTAAGAAGAACTTTGTTAATATTAAAACAACTCTTAAAACCTGCTTCTCTAAATACAGGTTCACTAACAATCCCTAACTTTCTCTAAAATCGTTTTTGTAAAATTCTAAGACTCTTAGAAAACTTTTTATGACCTCGTACCTCTAATACCATCATAAGGCTCCTTATATAGATAACCTTAAGTCGGTTTAAACTATCCCTAACTAATTCTAGAATATTCATACAATATTACATAATAATCCTTTAATCAATATTACACTTAGGTCCTTGTTCTTCGAAGTACTTTGAATAATCTTCAATATCTAGCAGTACTTTGACCTTTATCAGCATGTTGACTATTGCGTAGTACTTTGACATAGCAGTATTTTGACTTTCCAGCAGTACTTATAACTTCATATCCCAACAATCCTCCCCTAACTTGAACTCCACTTGCTTGATTTCAAGTTTCTTTGCTTTCTTTGATCTTTAAAATCTTTATCATTCAGGAAGATTGTTTCTTTATCTCTTTTCAATCCTGTATGTCAAAGTGCTCTTAATCATCATCTTCTCAGCAACTCAACAACATTTTGACAAAGTGTACATCAAATCTTTTTAAAGTTTCATAATGTTCTCATCACTTCCAGATGTGTTAACTTCTGTGAGAGGTGAATCATTGAACTTTTAATGGATTTTGATGTCTCTTTACCAAAGCCATTAACTCTGTAGTAGCCAATGTTTAGGTTAGAACAACCATGGTACATTGATAGCCATATGATTTTTAGCAAATCATCAGCTATCAACGGATTTGAGTAGTCTTTACCAATAGCCGTTTGCTTTTGGACTAGTTAGTTCTTTGATCTAAACCATGGTGAACTAATTACCATAAATGGTTTTCCACAGCCTTTACCACAAGCCATTTTCTTGTGGGCTAGTCAACTCTTCACTTTTACAGATATGGTGAGTTGAATACCATACAATTTTTAGTAAATTATCAACTAAAAATGGATTTGATTATCACATCAGAGCTGTACCCTCATGATGAGTCAAACTCTTTCTTGTCTGTTAAACATGGTGAGTTGATTACCATTGCTGTGCAGTACAAGTACTAACACCATGTTTTTCTCTTCAAATCCTTTTATTTACTTCATCTTAAACATCAAAAACTTTTATTTTTACTTTACAAAGGACTTATACTTGTTTTATGCAGCAAGCAGTACTTTGGTAAAGTACTGTTTGTCTTGCAGTACTTTGAGAAAAATACTTATTATTCAAAACAGATCATACCAGTACTTGTGCAATATTATTCTTCTGATTTAGTCCACCTGATAAATAGCTTAATCACCATAAAAGCTACTTCAGTTTCATCTTCAAGCTCCATTCCATGATCCAACATCCTGATCATAAGTTCTCTTATCAGAGGATATCTTCTTTCAGCTAGCATGTGAATCATGGTACCATCTTCCATCTCAAGTGAATGAACTCCTGATGACTCAAAGAATCTCCATCTTGTTATCTCCCAGTTTTCTTGATCATTCCACACAGTATCATTACTTGTTTCTTCTGTTTCCCAGATGGTTATTAAATCTCCAAGTAAGATTAATCCCACTCCTGTTGCTTCAATATTCTCATAGTATGTCTACACTTGTAAATATAAGTTGTATAGATCTTCTCTGTCAATTATGTGCAGAACATCCCATAACATATTAAACACTGTGAAGCTTTCATCTTCTCTGTTGAACATAAGATAGTTCCCTTCTTTTGATTCAACCACAGAGAATGAGATAATCTTTGATTTCTTTCCAGAGTCCTCTGTTTTCTTGTTTTCAAAATCAACCACTCTGAAATAATTCTTCAGTTCATCAATTGTATCTTCATGTATCATTTTAAGCTTCTTTGACAATTGATCATCTTGAACAGCTTTCTTTCTTTTTAACTTTCTTTTCTCAGCTTGTTCCTTCCTTATATCTTCTAACTTCTTTCGCTTATCAAATCCATGGGCACAAAACTTTCTAACTCTTTCTGAATAGACTCTTGTACTTCATCCCATAGAGCTTTTACTTCTAGATATCTTAACTTCTATAAATTCTTGTATCCTCTTCTTTTCAAGAAACTAATCATCCAATTTCTTTCTTGAGCAATAGTCATGGGCTTTCTTGTTATAGCAACTGGCTTCTTTATTTCTTCTAAGTACTCTGCATCATACACAGCTTGTTGCTTTCTAGCAATCTCTTCATTCTTTGCTACCTCTATTTCTCTCAGCTGTGCAAGAGTAAACTTCTTCTTTTTCTTCTTGATCTATTTCTGCTTCATGATCCCTTTTCCTTTATCTTTTGGATCTAATTCTTAAGATTCAGAAGAAGATTCAGAGACTTGTTGTGCAGGCTCAGAAATATGTATACCTGAAGGTCTATCCAAATTGAGCATTATCTGAGCTATAGTCTCATCATCACTTGTTGTATGCTCCTTGACTTCTTCTTGCTGGATAGGATTAGAAGGACTAGCTTCATCTTCAAAAGTCTTTGTAGAAGGTCCAACTGTAGAAGTTCCAATTCCATCAATATCCATAGCAGCAGTACCTTGCACATCAGCACCTTGCAGACCAGTACTTTCATCAACAGTACTTTGAACATCAGTACTTTGATTGTGAGTACTTTGAATATTTTGTTCTCCAACATCTTGCTCAACAACTTCTTCTTGAACAATATTCTCATCCTCTTCAATCTTTTTCTCTGGCACAAAATTAAAAGGTTCTTCTGGATAATGCCAAAGATGAGCATCTTCTGAATATTGAATCCCAGCATCATCTTCATTCAAATTATCATCTTGATTCCTCCCCAATTTGAAAGATGATGACTTCTTGTGACTCTTCTTGGACTTAGAAGCTTTCTTTGCTGATTTAGACTTTTTCTTTTGGGATTGTTTCTTTTCTTTCACATAAAGTCTAAAGTTCTTCACTAGGGGCCACACAAACCTCTTTAACCTTTTGAACTTGTTTTTCAACCTTTTAATCTCTGCAGTATGATTATCCATGACTTTCTTCATCCTCCATAACTCTCTAGTCAAGGCATAATTATCCAAAGGACCCTCAATTCCCTCATCTCCTCCAGGTGTTTGAAACCCACCTGTGGAAGTATAATCATTGGGAGAAGGTACTGGAGTAGGCTCTGAAGCAGTACCTTGCAGAAAAGTACTTTGTGGAGAAGTACCTTCAGCAGAAATAGGTTTTTCCCTAGAAACAGATACTGAGGGAGTTCTGTCACTTAAGTCATCAGGCTGTGGTGCAGCAATAGGTGATGTAGGTGTATGTACTGATGCAGAATGCTCAGAATGATCAGATTGGTCAGCATTATTAGAATTAGCAGAACCACTAGCTTCAGCAACATCATCCCTAACAGCCTGTGCTGCTTCTAACATACAAGCATTAAGAGGTGTATTGTTACCCAAAAAATTAACTCCCTTGTGAGACATAAAGGTAAACACCTTTGGTGGCATCCTAACAGTAGGTATATAATCCTGAGTTTTTGGTATCCCATCAAGTGGATTCTCTAAGATAAGTTGAACAAATCTAGGATACATCAGGAAAGGTGATCCAGCCTTAATATGTGCAATCATACCATCAAGGATCATGTAGGAAAAGTTGAATGGCTGATTGGCAACAAGGCCAACTAATGTAGAAGCTATGGCATGTCCAAATTGATCCCAAGCAATACTTTTGGGACTTAAGCAATGAAGCAAAACATAAATAAGATATTTCCAATGAGGACTTACCATTGCTTTCTGAAAAGCAATCCTGTTCAAAGGACCTTCATACCCAATATCTCTCAGTGCATCCCAAACTTCTTTTTTAGCAAACAAAACAGATCCTCCCTCATCATCAAACAGCAAAACCTTCCTGATTATTGCCTCAGTAACACGGATGGCTCTCCCAGCAACTGTAGCATGAATAACATCCTCTCCATCTTCTATCTCAGCCCTAGCCGTGGCCCAAAACGCTTGTATCCAAGGTCCAATAATCTCTGGGTTTACTAAGAGTGAGTAATTGATGGTGGTTCCGGTGAGAAAATCAATGATTCCATGAAAGTCAATGTTTCTCTGTGTTTTCTCAAGGTTTGCAATCATGTTGTGTTTGGTGATGGTTGGTCGGTGTGCCATTGCGATTATGATATGAGAAAAGAATGATAATCGTTGATGAACTTTGTGGATTTGATGAATGATAGTCGTGAATGAATACGGATGTATAAATATGAAAAAGATATGAGTAAAAAGGGATAATATACAAAGAATCACGGTGAATTAATTATTTTACCGTTATTTTTGGAAGTTATCTTCCCCATATCTTTCGAAAGTTTGGTACCCGGATTTTTGACCGTTGGAACAGTATCCTGACACGTCAGCGTACCCTTCAGAACACCAAGCAGTACGTTCCATATAACATGGAGCAGTACTTTCAGTTATAAAACAAAGCAGTACGTTGGGCAAAGTACTTTCCAATCAAAATATCTTTAGTGTTGACTGTTTGACCAAAATATCTATTGAAAGTCAACCCAAGATAATTAATATCTTTCCAAATTAATTCCCAAAGCTACCAAGGCAAGTAGAATTGAATGAGCTTCATTAATTACCCTTATAACTTTTCTTGCCTATAAAAGTAACTTTCCACCAACACATCTCTTTCATCAAAACTTGAAATATTCTCACAAAAACCCTAGTTAGCAACATGAGTCACTTCCCTTTGGTGTACATCTCTTCTGATTTAGATGGCTCTACAGATTCAGAGATCATCTACTATTCTGACTCTGACTTTGATGATGATGCAGGATGGAGTGGCTACTTTCCTCCTAATGTATCAACCTCTACTATCACTGATGCAGCAAGCACTACCAATCCAAAACCCAAGAAAAAGGTGTATGTCCCTGCTCCTGGTTCTTCTTTGGCAAATGAACTTCCACATGCATTGACCCAATCCCTTAAATTAGCTATAAAGAACATGAAGTGGCCTGCTCCAAGAAAATAGAGACCTCCCAAGCAAGTACTTAGCTTGGCTTGCCCAAGGAAGCAAGCTTCTTTTGATGACAAAAGAAAGATTGCTCAAAAGGGAAAGCAAAGCTATCAGGGAAAAGGAAAAAGGCCAATAGAGTAGGGGTGTGTTGGGTAGGGTAGGTAGGTGTGGTGTAGGGTGTGTGTGGTAGTTCTCTAGTTGTCTGTATCTCTTGGACTTATGAATGTAACCTCTGAATAACAATGAATAAAAATCTTTTCTTTTGAATGATACATGTAGCCTCCCCTCAATTAATGACTAACTACTAATGCCTCCCCTCAAAAATAGCTTAATTATTAATCATACCAATACTCACAACTAAAAAAGTAAATCTTGAAACATCAAAGCCCTTTATGAGTAGATTTTCTACATTATCATCTGTATGGACTTTAACCACATTGATAAGCCTATGCTCATAGCAATCTCTGATAAAATGATGTCTGATTTGAATGTGCTTTGTTTTGGAATGATAGACTGGATTCTTCACAATACAAATGGTACTCTCATTATCAATGTTGATAGGAGTATTCTTGAAGTTGAATCCATAATCCAAAAGCTGATTTTCAACCAAAGTACTTGTGCACAACAACTTGCAGCAACTACATACTTTGCTTCTGTGGAAGATGTTGCTGCAATTGTTTGCTTTTTGCATTGCCATGAGACTAATCTACTTACAAGATACTGACACCCTCCAGTTGTTGATCTTCTGTCATAGTTGTCACTAGCATAATCACTGTCTGAAAGCTTGTAGATGAAAAGGGGACTCCCTAGGATACCACAATCCTAGCTTAGGTTGTTGCCTAAGGTTCCTAAAGATCCTCTTGACATCATTCAAATGTGATACCTTGGGTTGAACTTGATGTCTTGCACATAAACACACAGCAAAAGTAATGTCAGGCCTAGATGCAGTTAAGTACATTAGATATCCAATCATAGACCTGTATAATTTGACATCAACATCTTCTCCTTCTTCATCTTTTCCCAAAGGCTTGTTAGCATCAACAGGTGTGGATGCTGGCTTGACAGTTGTGAAGTTGAATCTCTTAAGAATGTCTGCAACATACTTATCTTGACTTATAAAGATTCCACTGCTTGATTGTTGCACTTGAAGTCCCAAGAAGAATGTTAATTCTCCCATTGAACTCATCTGAAATTCTTTTTGCATAAGATCTTCAAATTCCTTCACCATAGATTGCTTAGTAGCACCAAAAATAATATCATCAACATAAACTTGGACAAGCATGATATCCTTCTTATCTCTTTTGATAAACAAAGTCTTGTCAATAGCCCCTCTCCTATAACCATGTTACAATAGAATATTTGAGAGTCTTTCATACCATGCTCTAGGAGCTTGATAAAGGTCATACAGAGCCTTGATAACCTTGTAGACTTTGTTTGGATGTGCAGGATCTTCAAAACCAGGAGGTTGTTTAACATAAACTTCCTCTGTGATAGTGTCATATAGAAAAGCACTTTTAACATCCATCTGATATACAGGAAATCCCATATAAGATGCAAAAGCCAAAAATAGCCTTATGGCTTCAATCCTTACCACAGAAGCAAATACATCATCATAGTCTACTCTTTCTTCTTGTCTATATCCTTGAGCTACTAACCTTGCTTTATTCTTGATTACATTTCCTCTTTCATCTCTTTTAACTCTGAAGACCAATTTTGTTCTAATCAGTCTCTTACCATCAGGTAAATCACATAGTATCCATACTTCTTGAAGTTTAAACTGTAAGAGTTCTTCTTGCATAGCTTCAACCCAACTCTCCATGTCTAATGCTTGTTTTATTATCTTAGGTTCTTCTTGAGACAGAAAGCAAGCAAATAAACACAATTTCTGATCCTTGTGATTCACCCTGTTCTGCTTGTAAATAAAGCTAAGTAAAGAAGTATGTTGTTGAGACATATTCTTAGCTTTAGTTCTTGTAAGTACTCCTGAATTAGAAGGTCCAATTATCTTACTAACAGGATGATCTTTGTGAATTCTTAGAGTAAGAGTTGGTGGTACTTCAAGATTATCTTCCAAATTTTTGAGGTTAGGGTCTTCATTAGAATCTGAGAAAATGCCTTCTTGTTCCAATTCATCATCAGTATCTTCTAAGGCAGGCATGGTTGGATCATGTAAATCATCAGCATTATTCCAATTTGAAGTATCTAAGACTTGAGAAGTACTTTCAAATGGATCAGCAGTACTTTGGGGCAAAGTACTGTCAGTGCCTTTAGTCTTCTTCTTTTCTGCTTCATAAGCTCTTATTTGATCATCTTCATAGGATTTGGCAATTGTTTCTTGAAGAAGCATCCTATTAAGTTCATCTTGGATAGCTTGGTCTTCATCGGATACTGTGGTCTTTGATGGAACAGTACTTTGAGGATCAACAGTACCTTGAGGTGCAGCAGTACTTTTCTTCTCATCATTGGGTGCTTCATAAGAATAATCTTCAGATCTTATGTTAACTCCATGAACAATGTATTGTGTTTCCTCATCATTGTGAACAACTTGATTTTCTTCTCTGACAGGTACATAGTTCATGGATGAGGACATTATATCAAGATCAAACATCCAATCAGGACCCTTACCCTTTTGATTTTCTTGTTCTTCTAGAAATTCAACATGAAGACATTCTTGAACCTTCTTGGTAGCCCTATTGTACACTCTGAATCCTTTGCTATTTGTACAATAACCTAATAAGTATCCTTCTTCTGATTTACCATCAAATTTTCCCAAATTATCAGCAATGTTCAAGATAGTCAGGGGACATCCAAAAGGTTTCATAAACTTTATGTTTGGCTTCTTTCCCATGAGTAACTCATAAGGTGTCTTCATCTGAGGTTTTTTCACTGACACTCTATTTAGCACATAACAAGCAGCACTTACAGCTTCAGCCCAAAATGGAACAGGTAATTGGGAGTCTGCAAGCATTGTCCTTGCTGCTTCTATCAAAGTTCTGTTCTTCCTTTCTGCAACTCCATTTTGCTGAGGTGTTCAAGCAATACTGAATTCTCTTTTAATCCCTTTCTTAGCACAAAATTCATCCATAAGCTGATTCTTGAATTCATGCCCATTATCACATCTAATGCCTCTTACTTTGAGTCTTAACTGATTTTCAAGTGCTATTATAAGATCATGAATAGCATCAAAAGTTTCATCTTTGAATCCTAAGAAAAAGACCCAGTTAAATCTGCTACAATCATCTGTTATAACCAAACAGTACTTCTTCTTGTTTAAGCTAACAACTGAAACAGGTCCAAACAGATCCATATGCAGCAACTCCAAAGGCTCCCTAATTGTTCTTTCTTCAATCTTCTTACATGAAGCCTTGTGTTGTTTACCCTTCTTGCAAGCCAAACATGAATGATCAAGTTTGAATGTTTTAGAAGGTAAACCTCTAACTAAATTTCCTTTGACCAGCTTGTTGATGTTTTTGAAATTTACATGCCCTAGTCTTATGTGCCATTGATGTGCTTCCTCCATTGTTGCCCTTGCAATCAAGCATGTTGCTCTTTCAGCATAATTGATGTTCTTCAAGTCTATGCTATACACATCATTGGTTCTTGGTGCTCTCAGCATCACCAAGTTTTCATTTTCTAATCTAAACTCAGGGGAGAGAATAAGACATTCTGTGTCAAGAAACAACACATGGTACTTCTTATCACAGATCTGAGAGACTGACAAAAGGTTGAACTTAAGCTCCTTCACATATCTGACATTCTCAAAATCAATAGATCCTGCCTTAGTGGTTCCTTTGCCAGTGATTCTCCCTCCATCAGGATCATTCCCAAATACAACTCTTCCTCCAAAATAAGCCTTAAAATCTGACAAGAGCTCCTTTTCTCCTGTTATACTTCTAGAGCAACCACTATCCACAATAAGATGATCTTTAAGCTCCTCTGCTGGGTTGTCGTGCATAAAAATGAAAAGGGTTTGTTTCTTTTAGAAACCCAAGCCATTACTGACTTGTGTTCCCCTTGTGGAGTAACATACTCAAATTCTTTGAGTATGTAATCACCACTATTTTTGAAAATACTATCAAGAACTACTGTTTTTGATTCCAAAACCTGTGTTGAATTGTTATCAATACTCCCTTTTTCACCCTTATATTCTGAAAGTACTTTATCACCCTCAGCAGTACTTTCTTTCTTAACCCACTTAGTTGTAACTTTTGGTGTTGGGTTCTGTGTTCTACCAGCTTTTCTTGGGTTGTAAGGCCTTCTAGATTTGTAAGAGTTGAATCTCCTAGGTCTTACACTTGAGTCTTTGCTAGTAGTACCTTGATTAGGAAACTTCTTAACAGTACTTTGAGGAAGTACTGCTTGACTGGTGCTTTGTGAAGGTATTGTGGGTTTGGAGAGTGGTCTTTTCTGATGAGGGTACCTATAGTCTTTTGTGAAATTACTATGGTTAACCCTATTTGAGTAATTCCAAGCTGGTTTATTCTCCCTTGGTTTATTCTCTTTGTGCTTATGGTTTGCAGATGTGGTCTTTGAGTATTTGCTCAAGTATTCTGAGTGATAATCACAGTCCTTGATCAAATGATGAGGACTATAACATACAAAGCATAACTTTGGACCCATCATCCCAAATCCATTCCCAAAAGGTTTTCTATGATAAGCAGTATTTTGAAAAGAGTTTCTTGTAGGTACCGCTAAATGATCGACAGTACTTTGAGAAGTTTTTAGAGGTACTGCTTGTTTTGAAAAATCCTTTTCACATTTAGAAACCTTATTATTATCCCTAGGTGTTTCAACAGATTCTCCTAAAGACTCAGGATTAGATTGACTTTTAAGCTTTTTCCTAAACTCTAAGTTATCTACACCATAACAAGAAACATCTGTCCTAGGTGGTTGAAAACTACCTGGGGGTGGAGGAACTTCATTGTAACCTTTGTTTTTCTTAAACTTAGGGGGTTTTGAACAAGGTGATTCCTCATCACTGGATGTGTTTCCTTCTAAACTTATGAATTCTTCATCACTAGTTGAGGTTTCCTGAGAAAGATTTAATTCTTGGTTCCTAGATGAAAGTACTTCTGAATTATTATCATAGCCTAGGCCAGTTTTAATGTTTGCTGTTCTCTGTTTTTCAACAAAACTAACATGTGACAGACCTGATTCTTTCCAAACAACAAGTTTTTCTAGCAACTTATCTCTTTCTTTAGTGACCTTTTCTAATTCAGAAACTTTACATCCTAACTTCCACTCACTTAACTTTAATTGATAATCTTGTTGTTCATATTTTTCAGCCCAAGCTACTTCATTATTCTCATGAGTGATTATCTTAGCTTCCATGGATTCTAAAGTCAATTGGTAACCAGCTATCTCAGACCTAGCCCTTCTATAGTTATCTCTTTCTATTTCATATTCTTTAAGCATCTTTTGATAAGAGTTACTACATTTGGAACATACCTTAGAGATAGTGGATGAACTTGGTGAAGTAGCCATCATAGCAAGCTAAACAGGTTCTTCTTCACATTCCGTGCTCCAATCAAAGCTTCCTAGACCATCTCTTGACTCCAAAGCTTCATATACTGGTTCCTCATCAAAAGTTGTGCTCCAATCAACCTCTTCCAGTGCAACCATAGAATAGGTTACTGGTTCATCATCAAATTCTTTACTCCAATCAATTTCTGATAGGTCTTCTTGAGCAACCAAGGCTTGTGACTTTGGCTCAGCAATAAGGACTTCTTTTCTTTCAACCTTAGGTTTAGGTTGTTCAATCATCCTGTTTGCTTGATACTTTGTAAACTTACATTCCCTTGCAAAGTGACCAGTCCTTTGATAGTTAAAGCATTCAATCTTGGACTTGTCAAATGCTATACCTTGCTTAGCCTTGAAATCAATACCTCTTCCTGTCTTGTTCATAAACTTCTTGATCCTTGCAGCAATCATGGCAACCTGCCATCTTATGTCAATTTCTTCCATAGCATCATCATCAATTTGCAAAAGATCTTCTTGATAAGTAACAGGTAGAGTAGCTTGTTGAGCAAAGAATGAACACAGAACATCATCTGAATTGGGGGTATGTGATGAAGTGGTAGTGATCAAAGTTGTACATGGATTCTGGGTTTCTACAATAGTACTTTGGACAGGATGAGTAGTACTTTTGGTGGAAGTACTGCTTTTGTTTTCAGAAGAGACAAAAGCAATGTTGTGAGAACTTGAACCTTTATTACCCTTCATCTCATACTCATACACCTTTAGGTTATTGTAAAGATCATCAAAGTCTATAGTGTCCAAACCAGGTTGTCCTCTAATCATAGTAGCAACCACATGCCATGCAGAAGGCAAACTCCTCAAGAACTTCAAATTAGTATCTTCAACTGTTGCCTCAGCTCCATATAACTGTAGCATGCTGAGTAGATTTTGATATCTATCATAAGCAGAGTCAAGACTTTCTCTTTCTCTAACAGTGAAGGTTTCAAACTGCTACTTCAACAGGTTCCTGTGTATCTTCTTGGAAGCATCATTACCTCCAAATCTTGTTTTAATAGCAGCCCATAGTTGTTTTGCATCCTTGGCATCATGATCAAGAATGGCAGAAAGCAGTATGTTGAGAGCCTTGTCTTGATTTCTTTTGGTAGCAACTGGCAAGGTTGGCTTAGGTGGTGTTGGTTGTCCTGGGAGCTCTATTGGTTCATCAATTACCATATTGCCATTGACAATCACATCCCATAGTGCATGGTCTGTGATGGCAATGTACTGCCTCATCTTCATGGCCCATAAATCATATTCTCCCTTCTTGACAATAGGCATTCTGACAGCAGTGATGGATGGAGCAGGTGCAGCATCTGTTGACATCTTTAAGGGTTTTTAGTAGAATCGGTTTAATAGGTTTTCTTCTTAATCAGAGTTTCCAACACAAGCTCTGATACCACTTGTTGGATCGATATACTCTGACCAAACTACTTTGTAGCTTGTAAGGTTTTAACAATCTTGAATAACTCAAAACAGTTAATATTGAAACAATGATATTACTTTGTAAAGTATGCGGAATCTACTAACACAAAGCTAAGAAGAACTTTGTTAATATTAAAACAACTCTTAAAACCTGCTTCTCTAATATTGAAACAATGATATTACTTTGTAAAGTATGCAGAATCTACTAACACAAAGCTAAGAAGAACTTTGTTAATATTAAAACAACTCTTAAAACCTGCTTCTCCAAATACAGGTTCACTAACAATCCCTAACTTTCTCTAAAATCGTTTTTGTAAAACTCTAAGACTCTTAGAAAACTTTTTATGACCTCGTACCTCTAATACCATCATAAGGCTCCTTATATAAATAACCTTAAGTCGGTTTAAACTATCCCTAACTAACTCTAGAATATTCATACAATATTACATAATAATTCTTTAATCAATATTACACTTAGGTCCTTGTTCTTCGAAGTACTTTGAATAATCTTCAATATCTAGCAGTACTTTGACCTTGATCAGCATGTTGACTATTGAGCAGTACTTTGGCATAACAGTATTTTGACTTTCCAGCAGTACTTAGAACTTCATATCCCAACACTTTTTTTTGGGTAAAAGGTCAAAGACCCGGTAAATGTATTACCCCAAAAAACGTTTAAGAACAAAGGATATGGGAAAATCCCATATCTCAGCCCGTTACATAGGCGAAAGCTTACATAACAAGATACTACCTATTTTTCAAAAGGAAAGCAAACCACTACTCAAATGATAACAAAAGACAATGACACAATAAATTACTTCCTAAGACCTTGAAGCTTAGTGTCGTACATGGAATTAAAAGTATCCAAATTCCCTGGAAGATCATAAACATGCTGCGCATAGTCATCGTAATCATATCCATCATATTCATATTCACGCTCATGACCCCCACCAAATAGATTAGCGAACTCATCAAACATGTTAACAACCTCCTCATCATCACTATCAGACACAACAATATCTCTCACTTTAGAAAATAGGTTAACCCTCTTATTAGAAGAAGTAGATGGAGAAGAAAAGGAACTAGGCTTAGAAATCCCAATCTATTCCTTTTCCTTCGGATCACTCACAAGGGGTTCTTGTGATGTATTAGCAGTCTTTAAAGACCCATCCTCTTTAGCTTCCTCAGTACTTCCAAACGTCACCTCCAAAGTCACTTCCTTAGTAGGAATACCAAAATCATCAGTATTAGCCATATTAAGTGCATCAAACTGATTAGATGTAGCAATCTTCGTTCCACTAGTACTAGGCACATCGGTATTCTTCTTCCTATTGACATCCACTTTCTTGGGTTCAGGAGGAGGCGCTTTGGGTCTATATTGCACCTTCTTTCCCACACCAGGCTTTGTGAAACCTCCTTTATTAGGACCAGATTGACCACCACTATTACTCTTCTTCTTATTATTGACCGTTTGGAAACCATCATTAACATTCGGTGTAGGTTGAGTAGTAGGTGGGACAAATTTAGGACAATCAGCAAGAGTATAACCAAATACCTTACACTTATCACAACGAGGCGGTTTCCACTCATATTTAACCCAAATATTCTCAATAGTCGAACCCGTCCCATCAAGCGAAGGTATTTCAACAGTGAGGCTATCCCGAAGTACCTCATCTGCCTTCACTTCAATCATGCACCTTGCAAAACTACTACGACCCAATGATTCCTTGCACATTTGGCTAGTATAGGCATCTAACATTTTCGGCGTACCAATCAATGTAGCAAGAAGACTCAGACCATCATCAGAGAACAGGGCAAGAGGAACATCATGAAATTTAACCCACACCGGAATGTTGGTCAAATCCTCTTTAAGTAAATTGGTGCTCAATGTCCATGGTTTAAGAATAATAGGAGCATTTCTAATCAGCCATGGACCATTTTCAAGAACATCATCAACACCTTTTTTCGAAGTGAACTTAAAAAAAAGAACCCCTTAGCATTCATCATAACCTTCTGTATACCATACTTAGCCCACACATTGCGTACATAATAATCAACAACAGGAAAAGCAATGCGATGACCAAGAAAATAACCATAAAGTGTATTCTCAAATCTAGTATTCACCTCTTCAACAACTTTCATCGGGACAGAAAGATCAACTCCAGTCTTTTTATTGCTACACTCCAATCGGCGAAAATTAGACACATGTTTTTTGGGATCATTTGAAGTAGCACCCGCGTAAGAGACCGACTTCACTCCAGTTCCAACTGTATTAACAGGCAAATCTGAACCCATTGTAGTGTGAGAACCAGATTTAAGATCAAAACTAGCGTCATTCTTCGCATTCTCAACTTGAACTTTATTCATAGCTGTATTAAATTCATTACATACATTAATCACAAACTGGTCAACATTAGAGGAAGTAGCAAGTATAGGTTCATCCACATGTGAGTGAGTCTGCTTCTTTCTTCCAACAGAAGTTGACACACTAATCCCATCACCATCAGGTAAGCTTGCATTAATCCTATCACCATGAATAGGTAAAGAACCAGTAGACCTCGAAGTACCATTACTAGGATGCCCATCATTGCCAAGTGAAACCGGCTTCACTTGGTTTGATTGTTGAGCCATGTTAGCTTCAAGTGGTGTTTGAGTCACCAAATCGTTAACTTCATGATCAGTAGCTACAAGTGGTGTTTGAGACACCACATGATCATTAACAAGCTAGAAATAGTACCTGACGGCGTCATGTATTGCATGTGACAGTGTCACGTTATGGCAAAGAGGTGGATAAAAAGTATAACGAGATGCGCCAGAACATTTTTGAGAATTAACACATGATGGCGTCACCAAGGCCGTCAAGAGCAAAAACATACTTGACGGCCAAGACTGAATTAATACATGACGACGTCAGATCTATATCTAGGCAATACGAGGGTTTCTTTGGCGGCGAGTTCTCAAAACATGACGCCGTCAGACTACAAAATCTATATATAGTTTTCTAAATTTCGTGTATTAGGGAGGAGAATATTAGAGAGACTTTTGGGAGAACTTGTGGTGAAACCCTAGGTCAAATTTTACAGGGTTTTTCACCCTTTTATCATCCATGTTCTAATAAAGATAAGTCTTCCAATAATCATTCAATATGTCTATGTGTTGTTTGATTCTATCTTATGCTTGTCTTTACTTTAACATGCTAGGCTAGGTTTTCTTTGTGTTTGCTTAGATGTAATGAAACCTAGCTATTGATTATTGGTTGGTTGGTTGTTATTAATTGTAATGGATGAATGATATCGATGTAAGGCATAAGAAAACTGACAGACTTCCAATTGGTAACATGCTTGAACGTCTTAAGAAACATGAATCGGATGTGTAGTATGATTAATTGGTTGTATTTAATGCATGAGTAACTACTAAGGAGACCATGTTAGGAGCTAGTAGTCGGCTCGACATAGGAAGAGGTAGAAGCTTATAGAGTTAGGGAAGATCGTACACGGCCCTACGAATGGTATTAAGGAATATAACCCGTCATCCACGTAATTGTAACAAACTAATCAGCTAGTAAAAGCTAGCTAGGGAGTAGTGAAATCTAAGTAAACACATTTCTCTCATTATTGTTTTTCTCCACATTTACTTTCTTGTTATTTTATTTTCATTGCATCAGTAGTTGTTTGGGTTAGTTGACTAGCAACTAATTCCGCCCACTCTTCCAAAACTTGAGATTTTTACTTGCTTTCTAAAAAACTACAAAAATACAAAAAAAATCATCCCTCACCTCTAGACCTAGTTTAATTAAGTTTTGATCCTAACGACACTATTCCCCGAGAGAACTATCAATCCCCCGGTACTTGCCACTACACTATACTACATCGGTCAGGTACACTGCCTGGTGGGGATTGCAAGCCTCTTGAGATCCCTTGAGAGGTGAAACCTTTTGCGAGGGCGCAATCCCACACATCAGTGGTGTAACACCCCCAATTCATGGATGCAGCGGAATTCAAACTGGGTGTTACTTGACGGCACAATAGTCACAATAATAGAAAACGAACTCCAATTGAGTCGTTTTAAGAGATTTATCATTCAAATTGTATAAATATCAGAGGTTACAAAATGAGGTCCCAAATGGTTCCATGTTTACAATGTATAATAAAGGAGTTTTTGAATGATAATAAAATTTATAGCCCTCTTGAGTATCCGTCCCATCCTTGATCGTCATGAACCTGAAATACATGCTTGAGAGGTCAACACAAAGGTTGAGTGATATTCATAGAGTTTGTTTAATCGTTTGAACACAATATGTTGGTGGTGTGAGTTATAGGCTCACACCAATGTTTGGAAAACAAAACAGGTAGGCTACGTTATTATACGCCCGGAACATGTATTATACACTAAGCTTATGACACCATAACGTTAACGTGTACCAATATCGATCGGCAGATTTATCCCGGTAGGTACTTTGCTAACATACCTAAATCTCAAATATTATTGCATTTGTTTGAACTTAGTCAATACAAATGGGATTCGTCAATCCCAATAGGCCTATTAATAATATTCGCGCTCACTATTGCTAGTGACTAAATGGTTCATAATAAAGGATCTCGGTTTAGCAAGGTTGGTACTTAGTGATAATAAAACAATCAGGTAAGCATACAATTTAAAAACATTGTGCTCGGTTATAAATAGCATGTATTCCCCCCAAGGGTTTGTAAAACAATTAAGTAATCGAAAGTGGGGCTATGAACTCACCTTAAGTAAGATAGCAAGTAATGAATGTAACGGTCGAATCGTGAAGGTTTCTACGAGCAACCTATAATAGAATGTCGCGACTTAGGATCGGAGTAAAGAATATGAAGTAGTGCCTATATATATATCTTGCATTTAGTCCATGATGTGGTATGATGTATATTGTAAGTCTTTGAAAGTAATGATTCATGAAACATGTATGTTTTGTATATCGTTTACTACCGTTCGGGCCGACATAATTCAGAAGTCATGTTAGTAAGCGTTCGAGGAGCCAGGACACTTTAACTCGTAAATCCACAACTCATCTCGACGGCTTACATAATGAACTCCTCACATGAGGCTCCCTACTATTGTAGTAGTTGATAAAGTATATAGATATAAGTTTTGATCCGGAAGTTACATGTCCGATATTTGAATAAACTTAGGAAAGTTTATTTGTACATGAAGATTGTTATTAGGGGTAGTTTCATAAGTCTTGTATGACCATTTTCTCTTGGTAATATCTCATGGTTCCCTTTTAAGTGAAGTAGATCCAAATTGCTTGTTCAAGTTCTCGTCAACTCTTTGTTTCATGTTTACGCCTATGAAAGTTGGTATGGTCATTTCGTCATGGCCTAGCCATGACCTTTGGTCCTTGTTCCAAGGTCATGAGACACAACCTTGGCTCTAGCCATGGTTGTGGTCTTGATTATAGGTCATAAGACCTCTTGTTCCTTTCAAAGTATAACCATAATCTAGTGACTTTCGCCTAAAAATGGGCTGTTTAGAATTTGAAGAATTTTATCACTCGGAAAGCGTTTTTAGGTCTCGAGCTTCTTTGTTCCTGAACGAAAACGTCGTTCCGGACAACTTTCGTGTTTTAACTTTTTGATGAATCGGACCAGAAGTATGACTTTCAAAACCCAAATTTGATCAGAATGGTATTTGGCAGTTTGCCGCAAAGTTTTGGTAACTTCAAATGGGCGTAACTTTTGACTCGTATACTCTTTTTAGGTGGTTCAAATTGCTACGGTTTCCTTGTTAAGTCCTCTACTACAATATGTAATAATCCAATATCATATTTTTACCATTTTGATCAGGTTATACCAACAAAGTCACTAGTTTACTTGTTTTATGAACTCGTCTTATCAATCATGTACAATAACTTGTTTTACTCACTTTTATACATCATGGACATTAATACAAGACATAATATAGCACAAATAATATGTAAATAACATGAACATGATTATTTAACAAGAATCAAGTTAGGGTTTGGCTCACAACTTTTGGCTTTCAAAGATGAAAGGAAGTTAACATGTAAGGATAGGACATTGATAGACTTGCTTCAACCCTTTTTCACTTCATGCAATCTTTCTACCCTTGGTATTCTTGAAAGATGGATGATGAAGGTTTAGGTGACTTGAGTGGATTCAAACTCAAGAGAAATCACCAAGTATTCTAGGGTTTGGAAGATTTTTGGTAACTTATGATCAAACTAGGGTTTCTAATTGAAGAAGCACTTGATTCTTGGATGAAACTTGGAGTAAATGAGTTAAGGATGAGATGATAGTGTGTGTTATGTGTGTGGGTCGTTGAAATGACCAAGGAGGGGAAGGAGGGGCTTAAATATGAGCTTGAGGAGGTTACAAAACATGACTAGTCAAAGCTTGGTGAACAAGTTCAACACTTGTAAGGATCCTAGAGCACAAGTAAGGAGATTAAGCCACACAAGGGGTGACTCCCCCCCCTATGGCGGTTCAAGATGGATAAGGGGGGTGAGGTGTGCCTTGGTTGATAATATCCTAAGTATTAGGATGAAACTTGACTCCGGGAATTGCCAACCGTAAATGATTAAGCCTCAAAACGTAAAACCGGGTGTCGTAAAATTATGGAATTTGAAAGTATTGTTAAACATGTCCATATAGTCCATAATAAAATATAAAATGAGTGGTAGGATCTATCGGGTGCTAAAACCCTGCTAAAAACTGGAAACACGGGTCTAAAACGCGTAATACGTAAAACGTACGAATATTGCGTAAAATTGAGAAAAGTAAAATGTTACTTTTCTAACGTGATAAAAATGATTTAAAATGACTTATAATGTCTAGACTGGGCTCAGTCTAGTGTCGGTTGGTATTAAATGTCTTTTAGACATCAAACCGTAAGCCTAAAAATCACGAAATGACTTATAACATCAAGGGTTGATTTTTGGTCAATGGAGGAGGGAAAAATATGTTGACTTTTTCTAGTAAGTTGAAAAACTCAAATCGTCTTAGAAAAGCGTTTTGTGGTCTAACAGTTAATCGCCCATACGGTTAAGCGTGCTCATGCGAGAGTAGTACTGGCTTGGGTGACCTGCCGGGAAGTCTTTGGTCATGTTTTTCTCAGTCACGATTAATTCTCAAATAAATCATGAGTGTGTCAAACATTTTTCTGATGTGGGGTCACCTGACGGGGTTGAATTTCGTTGTACGTAGAATTTCTGAATGACGTTTTACCCTAAAACGTGAAATTCCTTAATAACTTTCACGAAAATGATCTGACGAATGTCAAACATTTAATTTGCCATGGAAATGATTTATCACTCGAGAATATCAAATAAAAATCAACTTTCGGGAAAGTTTCAGGAAAAATGAATAGTAAAAGTGAATAGTGAAATTTTCCGAGAATGGTAATTAACCTGAAATTGCGAATTGTTACAGTCTCTACCCCTTACGGGGAACTTCGTCCCGAAGTTCTTTGTGTGTCATATGTTGGAGTGGTGTCGATAAAGATGTGTGGTTACTTATGAGGACCAAAGTCTGGAATTACTAGTGATGTAGTTTGATTTGTCTCAGAATATGGTGTGTCAATAGAGATTGATAACATGGTTGAATATCAGTAGAGATCCATATAATAGTCGAATATCAAAGAAAATTGATATAGCAGTCGATTATTAATAGAAATTGATATAGTAGTTGTACAGAAATTGATATAGTTAAATATCAAAATGGAAATTGATATAGTTGTCAAGTATCAATAGCAATTGATATAACAGTTGAACAACAATAGCAATTTACATAGGAATCCAATAAATGGAAATTGATATAGTAGTGAAATATCAATGGAAATTGGGATAGTAGTTGCAATCATAGCATAGTAGGTAATCGGTTGTTGTACCTAGTGTTTATGTCATGGTTTGAAGCGATGTCGGTGAAAAGATAGGATTTCTTGTGGCGAATATAATGTAGGTATCATGCCATACCCGAGCAATGTAATGTAGGTATCATGCCATACCCGAGCAATGTAATGTAGGTTGACTTCATACTTATGTTATTTCGGATATAAATAAGCCCACTTGTTTATAATTCTTTATTTACATAGAGAGGCATCCCAAACAATGTAACTAAAGGAATATAAACTTATGGTTCGATGATTTATAATTTCTTTATTTAAATGAAAAGGCATCCCAATCCATTCAAATAAGGACATTATAAATCATCCTACTCAAGAATTCCCGACACAACATTCATACTTAGCCGGTGAGTTACAAGGTAGTGTATTACGAGATGATACTGGTGTTCCAAAAGTACAAGATGAATATTCAATCTTGTAAAGCTGATAAGGGTGCTTGTGGTGTAACTAAGGATGATTTGAGCTTTAAAAGTGCATCAAGATCTGTTAATGAGCTTGTGTTTGTAATGGTTGCGAAGATAATGATGTTATACGTTGATGAACAAAAGTGTGTAGTGTATGCTTAACATTAATACTCTTAGGTATAGATGTTGAGTTTGCTTTAAAAATCTTAAGAGATTTTAAAAGTTTATGATGGAATGGTATCCTTAGGACTTAAACAGGATAGTACTTCTACAGGATGAAGAGAATAATTGATAACTATCCCAAGATAGTAGTTCGGATTATCTCATAAATGAAAAATTTCAAGAATGAAATTAGGTAACACAAATAAGGTGTTAAGATTTCGCTGAGTGGTAAGGCACTATCGTGTCTCTAGATTGTTTTAATGTATTCTGGTGGTTTATCGTGTTCATGTAGGAAATCAATCTAAACATAACCCTAGTACAACTACTCTCAGTATTTGAAAATTTTAAGTCGAATATAGTTAGTCAGACTATATTCCACTGTCCCAAGGTTAAATATAGGTGACTAGTCTATATTTAGCCAAGGTTCGATAAAATTTTCAAATACCTAAATTAGGTATACTTGTGATATGTCCGTTGGTTTTGGGAACTGTTCACTAAACAAAGGCGATGTCAAACCTTAAGTTGCAAGTCCCGTCCATATAAGACTTGTAACGTATGTTTTCATATTCCATTGCATAGAAGATAGTAAGGGTAGGTACGTATGGAAAGGAAGTTTTAAGTAGTTCTAAAATAGAACATACTTAGCCAGGATTACGAACTTTTTATAATGAAGGTCTCAGAAGAAAACTTTGATAAATGTAAAGCTGAACTTCAGCTTTTGTAGGTGATGGATTTGTTTGTCCTTTAGAAATCTCATATTTCTTGTTTTGAAATCGATAGATTGTGACGGGTTTTTGATATCATAAGAAATGATATTGATGATGTGATGGAATAATTCTAGAGACCATTTGCACAAAACACAAAGTCTCGGAAGTAGGTTAGACCATTGTGTAATTCACAATGTCTGGGAAGTAGGTTAGACCATTGTGCAATTCACAATGTCTGGGAAGTAGGTTAAACCGTTGTGTGACTCAAAACATTTGAGAAATGATTAAGACCATTGTATCATACAATGTCTTGGAAAATGAATGAGACCATTGCATCTCACAATGTCTTGGAAAATGAATGAGACCATTGTATCTCACAATGTCTTGGAAAATGAATGAGACCATTGTATCTCACAATGTCTTGGAAAATGAATGAGACCATTGTATCTCACAATGTCTTGGAAAATGAATGAAACCATTGTAATTAGTTACAATGTCTTGGACATATAATGTTGGAGTAGGAACATGATTGGGAGAGTGTGGCTGTGCCGAAATGCCTTAGAATAGGCATACACAGATATGTTTAGTCCATTGTTTAGATAAATGATTGAAAATAAACCGAGTTTATATATCAATATACTAATATGTTCATGTAGCATAAAATGCCTAGTGTGTATATATCAATATACTTATATGTGTTCATGTAGCATAAAATGCCTAGTGTGTATATATCAATATACTTATATGTGTTCATGTAGCATAAAATGCCTAGTGTGTATATATCAATATACTTATATGTGTTCATGTAGCATAAAATGCTTACGGAGAAATGCTCAATTATGTTTAGGGTACATATATCAATATGCAATTATGTTTGTGTAGCATAAAAATGTCTTCGGGGAAATGCTAAAATGGGTATATATGAATATACTAATATGTTTGTGTATCATAACATGCTTACTAAGTCCATAATCGTCTGGAGGATGGAAGACACGGAGAGCGGAAGGCTATAAAATGTTTTTGCTTGTATATGTGGTTATAGTTTAGGTCTCAATTAGACCCGTTTCTCTATAACCATGGCTCTGGTACCAATCTGTAACACCCCCAATTCATGGATGCAGCGGAATTCAAACTGGGTGTTACTTGACGGCACAATAGTCACAATAATAGAAAACGAACTCCAATTGAGTCGTTTTAAGAGATTTATCATTCAAATTGTATAAATATCAGAGGTTACAAAATGAGGTCCCAAATGGTTCCATGTTTACAATGTATAATAAAGGAGTTTTAGAATGATAATAAAATTTATAGCCCTCTTGAGTATCCGTGCCCTTCCGTGCCATCCTTGATCGTCATGAACCTGAAATACATGCTTGAGAGGTCAACACAAAGGTTGAGTGATATTCATAGAGTTTGTTTAATCGTTTGAACACAATATGTTGGTAGTGTGAGTTATAGGCTCACACCAATGTTTGGAAAACAAAACAGGTAGGCTACGTTATTATACGCCCGGAACATGTATTATACACTAAGCTTATGACACCATAACGTTAACGTGTACCAATATCGATCGGCAGATTTATCCCGGTAGGTACTTTGCTAACATACCTAAATCTCAAATATTATTGCATTTGTTTGAACTTAGTCAATACAAATGGGATTCGTCAATCCCAATAGGCCTATTAATAATATTCGCGCTCACTATTGCTAGTGACTAAATGGTTCATAATAAAGGATCTCGGTTTAGCAAGGTTGGTACTTAGTGATAATAAAACAATCAGGTAAGCATACAATTTAAAAACATTATGCTCGGTTATAAATAGCATGTATTCCCCCCAAGGGTTTGTAAAACAATTAAGTAATCGAAAGTGGGGCTATGAACTCACCTTAAGTAAGATAGCAAGTAATGAATGTAACGGTCGAATCGTGAAGGTTTCTACGAGCAACCTATAATAGAATGTCGCGACTTAGGATCGGAGTAAAGAATATGAAGTAGTGCCTATATATATATCTTGCATTTAGTCCATGATGTGGTATGATGTATATTGTAAGTCTTTGAAAGTAATGATTCATGAAACATGTATGTTTTGTATATCGTTTACTACCGTTCGGGCCGACATAATTCAGAAGTCATGTTAGTAAGCGTTCGAGGAGCCAGGACACTTTAACTCGTAAATCCACAACTCATCTCGACGGCTTACATAATGAACTCCTCACATGAGACTCCCTACTATTGTAGTAGTTGATAAAGTATATAGATATAAGTTTTGATCCGGAAGTTACATGTCTGATATTTGAATAAACTTAGGAAAGTTTATTTGTACATGAAGATTGTTATTAGGGGTAGTTTCATAAGTCTTGTATGACCATTTTCTCTTGGTAATATCTCATGGTTCCCTTTTAAGTGAAGTAGATCCAAATTGCTTGTTCAAGTTCTCGTCAACTCTTTGTTTCATGTTTACGCCTATGAAAGTTGGTATGGTCATTTCGTCATGGCCTAGCCATGACCTTTGGTCCTTGTTCCAAGGTCATGAGACACAACCTTGGCTCTAGCCATGGTTGTGGTCTTGATTATAGGTCATAAGACCTCTTGTTCCTTTCAAAGTATAACCATAATCTAGTGACTTTCGCCTAAAAATGGGCTGTTTAGAATTTGAAGAATTTTATCACTCGGAAAGCGTTTTTAGGTCTCGAGCTTCTTTGTTCCTGAACGAAAACATCGTTCCGGACAACTTTCGTGTTTTAACTTTTTGATGAATCGGACCAGAAGTATGACTTTCAAAACCCAAATTTGATCAGAATGGTATTTGGCAGTTTGCCGCAAAGTTTTGGTAACTTCAAATGGGCGTAACTTTTGACTCGTATACTCTTTTTAGGTGGTTCAAATTGCTACGGTTTCCTTGTTAAGTCCTCTACTACAATATGTAATAATCCAATATCATATTTTTACCATTTTGATCAGGTTATACCAACAAAGTCACTAGTTTACTTGTTTTATGAACTCGTTTTATCAATCATGTACAATAACTTGTTTTACTCACTTTTATACATCATGGACATTAATACAAGACATAATATAGCACAAATAATATGTAAATAACATGAACATGATTATTTAACAAGAATCAAGTTAGGGTTTGGCTCACAACTTTTGGCTTTCAAAGATGAAAGGAAGTTAACATGTAAGGATAGGACATTGATAGACTTGCTTCAACCCTTTTTCACTTCATGCAATCTTTCTACCCTTGGTATTCTTGAAAGATGGATGATGAAAGTTTAGGTGACTTGAGTGGATTCAAACTCAAGAGAAATCACCAAGTATTCTAGGGTTTGGAAGATTTTTGGTAACTTATGATCAAACTAGGGTTTCTACTTGAAGAAGCACTTGATTCTTGGATGAAACTTGGAGTAAATGAGTTAAGGATGAGATGATAGTGTGTGTTATGTGTGTGGGTCGTTGAAATGACCAAGGAGGGGAAGGAGGGGCTTAAATATGAGCTTGAGGAGGTTACAAAACATGACTAGTCAAAGCTTGGTGAACAAGTTCAACACTTGTAAGGATCCTAGAGCACAAGTAAGGAGATTAAGCCACACAAGGGGTGACTCCCCCCCCCTATGGCGGTTCAAGATGGATAAGGGGGGTGAGGTGTGCCTTGGTTGATAATATCCTAAGTATTAGGATGAAACTTGACTCTGGGAATTGCCAACCGTAAATGATTAAGCCTCAAAACGTAAAACCGGGTGTCGTAAAATTATGGAATTTGAAAGTATTGTTAAACATGTCCATATAGTCCATAATAAAATATAAAATGAGTGGTAGGATCTATCGGGTGCTAAAACCCTGCTAAAAACTGGAAACACGGGTCTAAAACGCGTAATACGTAAAACGTACGAATATTGCGTAAAATTGAGAAAAGTAAAATGTTACTTTTCTAACGTGATAAAAATGATTTAAAATGACTTATAATGTCTAGACTGGGCTCAGTCTAGTGTCGGTTGGTATTAAATGTCTTTTAGACATCAAACCGTAAGCCTAAAAATCACGAAATGACTTATAACATCAAGGGTTGATTTTTGGTCAATGGAGGAGGGAAAAATATGTTGACTTTTTCTAATAAGTTGAAAAACTCAAATCGTCTTAGAAAAGCGTTTTGTGGTCTAACGGTTAATCGCCCATACGGTTAAGCGTGCTCATGCGAGAGTAGTACTGGCTTGGGTGACCTGCCGGGAAGTCTTTGGTCATGTTTTTCTCAGTCACGATTAATTCTCAAATAAATCATGAGTGTGTCAAACATTTTTCTGATGTGGGGTCACCTGACGGGGTTGAATTTCGTTGTACGTAGAATTTCTGAATGACGTTTTACCCTAAAACGTGTAATTCCTTAATAACTTTCACGAAAATGATCTGACGAATGTCAAACATTTAATTTGCCATGGAAATGATTTATCACTCGAGAATATCAAATAAAAATCAACTTTCGGGAAAGTTTCGGGAAAAATGAATAGTAAAAGTGAATAGTGAAATTTTTCGGGAATGGTAATTAACCTGAAATTGCGAATTGTTACAAGTGGCATTCAAGTCTACAAGATTGCGGTCCATATCTTCCAAAGAAGACCGACACTTCGCTAATTCTGTTGAAAAAACGGCATGCTCTGTCTCAAGAGCCGCAGCTTGGCTATTAGTGGACAAATGCAATGCTACTAGCTCCGCACCAAGCAAATCACGCTCACCCTTAAGCTTCAAATTCTCTCCCATCAAAGATGACATCTCAGCCGCATAAGGATTATCAGAGGATTCTAGGGAAAAAATTTCAGTACGAAGGCTATACACTTCTGCTTTCAATTTCTCTTTCTCCACATCCTTTTCCTTTAACTGGTCATCCCGATGGCGCTGAAGAGAGAAAAACTTCTTTTTCAGATCAACATTGCGTTCGGCCCGCATCCGCATTTCTGCACTAAAAGCAGTCTGGCGGGCCATCAATTAATTAAACTAATCAAAAAATTCGCCATGCTTCATACGACGAATATCAACAAAGAATCCAGGTGGAGTGAACCCATCAACTATCTCGCGACAATCCACAGCGGTATCCAATCGAGAACCCCAAGGGACATTCCATTCCGGGATATAGACCTCACCAAACACATTAGGATCTACATCAACAGCGGAGCGGATGTGACCAAAAGAAGACTCACCTCCGAAAAAAATCCTCCTGATCATCAATGCCTAACTTGGAACCCTCATCAGACAAAGAAAAGCGCGGAAAAGAAGACGACTCTAAAGCATCCTCTTTATTCTTCCCCTTTGACGAGGGGCAAGTAGCAGATACAGTAGTTGCGGTAGCAACCGACATTGATGGAGCAGAAGACCTAGTAAGAGTATTAACTTCAATATCAGGAGCACTTGAAAAAGATGAAGAGTCAGAGGAAACAACAAACCTCTCCGCATGATGAACAGTACGAAGAAAAGGCCAAGTAGAAACACCATGCTGAACGCCAACTTCTCGTTCTAAAACAAAAGATACGGAAGGAATATGGGGGGATGACTCAAACAAATGTTGTAAATCTTGAAAGTTAGTAGGCATCAAACTTTTGACAACAGCCATAGACTTAACAGAAGTAGTAAGCCTATTCAAAAGACCATGGTCCGACCTCAATTTCTTGGGCGGTAAGCCGGAGTGGTCGCGCTAGCTTTCATCTTTCGCTTCCGCCTATGGAGGACAATAGTACGCTGCGGAGGAATATTTCCAGCAAGATCATCATTTTGGTTGCCAATACCACCCGCACCAGAGGTACTTAGCCCCGAGCCATCACCTCCACTATCATTAACCTCCAACTCATCTCCCGATTGCTTCCGCAGAGGCGAAGAAAGAGGAACAACGCGATCAACAGTAACATCCAAGAGCTTAGGTTCACCCTCTGCTCGTCGGCTTGTTTCAACCGCTACCTCACCTGGTGTAACACCCCTAAAATTTGGTACAGCGGAAGACTCAACAAGCTTTCGGGGTGCTACGGGGATTGGTATCCAACACAAGTCATAATAGAACGAGATAAAGTAAACATGAGTAAAACACAACCAAACGGGGTTTTTAGAGTTTACATTCATCCCAAAATATTCAAAGTAAGGCCCAAAAGAAATAAATGTAGGTCCACAAATACATATCAGAGTTTGAGAAAATAGATCCTTAACTCGCATTGTCAAGCCAAGCCTCCAACCCAAGCATCCAAAATCATTACTTAATTACCTGAGAAAACGCGCTAAAAGTCAGCTTTCGCTGGTGAGATCATAGGTTTAAGTTCATAATTCAATCAAGTGGACATATACGCAAAACGCTTGCTAGCTAGACTAGGCCTCAATCCACTAAGCAAATCCTATAGGTGCACACTATAGTCCAATCACAATATCTCAAACAATAACCATCCATATTATCTAACCATAACTAGTCCCCACGCGATAACCAGATTCGCTGTGTGACTAAGGTTGATATAACTTTCAACATTATCTAACCATATCTAGTCCCCACGTGATAACCAAATTCGCTGTGTGACTAAGGTTGATATAGCCTACCTAGTTCTATAAGCATAGCAAGTTTTAAATAAAAGCGATAAAAGTCCACATAAAACAATTTGCACGTTTCTCACCCCAAGTATTGAAAACAAAGTTCAAGAGTAAAAGTGGGGCTATGACTCACCTCAAGTCCAGATATCAGCACAGAGAAACTGGTAGAAGTAAGATGTATCACAACTCAAAAGACAGCAACTTCGGACTCGGCACTTCCTAACAATGTAAACTCTTTTCAGAATCATTTCCTCAAAATCAAGTATTCCTAATCCCAAACGTATTCCTTTTTACTTTCCAAAAACCCATTTCTCGTATTATTCTCGTATTAGTTTGGAGTTTGGTATCCATGCGGATGGAGGGTCGACACAACTCAAACGAAGAAATCACAACAAAAGAAATAATAATAACAATCTACGGGTTTAATATTAGTCCAATATATCATTTAAATAAATCATCGAAGTTTATCAAATCCGTCGACTTGGTATCCTTCCACAACTTATTTACCTAATATATTATTCCAAGATCATACCCAAAACCTAAGTCATATAGCACGCAGGATACTATATGGTAAGTATCTAAATTTAATAAGTTCCCTAAATATATTGTCAAACTTACCAAATTCGTCAATTTGATAAATCTCACGAGATATTTACTAACTCATCAATCCCGTACACATACCACAACCTATGGGCGTCGTAGGATACAATACCCTTTAATATAATCATTTTATATAACCAAATAGGTCCTATTTAATCCGTCGATCAAACAAGTTACGTAGTTATAGAAAATAGATGTATTAATGTCACATATCCGTGACAAGCACAAAAGTCATAAAATGAATAATATGGCCCACTTGGACTCAAGTGACCACGATCTCGTATAACTCGTAAGTTTCCCGTTTTATCTTCCAAAAGGCATTTCATTTCGTATAACATCCAACGCTACAATTATATCGGCATTTATAATTGTTTAATCATAATGACGTTCTTGACATTTATTATACTATTTTATAGCACAATATATATCGCTACGTTATTATACTATTACTCGTGATCGTTTTATTTTTAATATATGCACTTGTATAAATATATATACATTTTCATGTTTATATATTTATATAAACCTTTATATTATTAATAATAGTATTACGCGTTTTTATTATTAAGTTTGATTATAATTTATATCGAGTTATAAAAGATGGGTCACATGTCCGAGTCATCACTCTCGGCTCATTGTCCAAGTCCAAGTGTTAAGGCGTTTTGCCGAAGTCAATCATTGACTAGAAAGTCAACGTGACCTCGACTCGCACAACCAAGTGTCCAAAGTAATATAATCAAATCCCCAACACAATAGGTTCTGACTACGGCACCCGACTAACCTATCTCCGTCATACTAGTTAACCGTCTCACAATCGGTTCCCAAATACTCTTCGACAACAACTCCACAAGTGAACCATTGTCGAGACCACAAAGGGTCTCGACCCATCCAAATGCATTCGGCCGAAATCAAGATACCACACAACAATAATAACAACAACAATATCAATAAAAGAGACACAACAAGTAGTCGTCAAAATACACGTAATCTGGGTTGGTTTACCAAGCCAAACCCATACCGAGAGACCCACTTGGGTCTCGGCTAGACCACGAGTCACAAAGACTCGAACCCATGACCAAATTGGTCTCGGCACAAGCTCATCCAAGCACACAAAAACTGCCCAAATGGACCCTCTTGGGTCACGGCACATAAGAGCAACAACAACAACAAAAGGTCATCAAATCCAACCAATTCCAAGCTCCAATAATCCAAACCCTAGTTACAAGCTTTCCAAGGTCAAAACCCAACAACTAGAGCCACATGGCTCGAACCCAAAACCATGCCGTGAGCCAAGGCTCACGGTTCACTCAACCCCCATGAGAAACACCTCAAACCCGGATAGCAAACTCAATATTATTATCAAAATAACATTTCCCATCATAAATTTTCGAAACCCAACAAAAATAACCGTGTACACACGGATTTGAACCCAAATCGTGGCACCCTTGGTGCAAAAACATGAATACCTACCTTCAAAACAACTCCAAGCTCAAAATCTTTGAAATCCCAAAAGTATTAATGGTGGTGGTGGTGTTTAGGTGGCGGTGAGATATCAACGAGGGGGTTAGGTTTGTTTGTGTCGCGCGTGGGTTACACCAAAAGAACGAGCACAAGATGGTGGTTAAGATGGTGGTGATGGTTTGGTTGTATGGTCGGCGGTGTGATGGTGGTGGCCGGATTTATGAGCGGCGGCTAGGGTTAAAAGAGAGAGAGGTGAGAGATGAAGAAGTTGGTGAGGGTGTTGTGTTTGTGTGTGTGGGTTTGGACCGGTCCACAAGGACCATTTTATTTATTATTATTATTATTATTATTATTATTATTATTATTATTTTCAAAACAATAGTAATAATAATAATAGTGTAAAGGGTGGTGGCTAGGTATTGAAACACATGGACCAATCCCGTAAACTTTTCAAGGTATTCCGACACTCTCAAACCGAGCTCGTTCCCAAAAATCTTTAAAACTCCACAATACGTTCCATAATATATAAACCAAATCGTACTTTCAAAATATTTAAATTTGTTAGGTTATTCCTAGTGCCGGAGTCAATGTAGTGCCACGAACATTTAAATCAATAACTCTCAACATAAATTCCAAATCAAAATGATAATCCAAATTTAAATTCCATAGAAACCACGTAATTCAAACCCAAGGTTCAAAGTTTACAACTTCTCGCGAATAAAATTTCAAATATTCCAAAAATCATTTAAACTTAAAGTAATGCGGGTTTTTAAATAGTTTCCCTAATTTGCCAGTTGTCACACCTTGACTGTTGTAAGAAATAAAAGCATATGTTGTTAGGTGCCCATATTGATGTTACACAAGTAAGAATGAGGTAGATATAAGGATTGGTTGATTATAAGATTTATGAAAAGTAAAAGTGCAAGAGTTTCATTAACATATCAAAATAACTAACAAAGTTTAAGGTTACATAAGCCTTGTATTTATAGGAAAGAAGCTAGGGCAACATTCCCTAGTCCCTTTCATGCTTTCTACGTGGGCTTTGTAAGCCTTATGGGCTTTTACATATTGCCCATTAACTTAAACATAAATAAAACTAACACTAAAGCAACCTATTACAAAATGTAATGACCGAGACTTGACTAAATACAAAAGTATGTTCCCAACAATCTCCCCCTAAGGGTCGGTCATCACGGTTGCTGGACGTCTTCATCTTTGTCTTTGACTTTTGACTTGTATAACTTTTGACATCTTCAAAAATGTTGTAAGATGAATGTACTTTGCTCTTTAGACTTTGTTCTTTGGTGCTGATGTAGTGATTGTGTAGTCATCTGCCTTTCTCACTTCGTCGTCTTTGGTGGTTGTCCGCCATTCCAACATGCTCATATATCTTTGGACTTTGTCTTTCAAGTGCACGAAGTTCCTTTATATTCATATTGATCTTTAGTCTTTATACTTTGTAGATTCTTCTTTTTGACATAGAATCTGTCTTTTGAACTTTGTGGTGCTTAGATCTTTGGGGGAGCTTTCCATGACTTCAAGATGTATGCATGCGCATGCTGGAATCCACCATCATGGATGTGATATGTACCTGCAGGTAAACAGTTAGCAATAATCACCCGGTACTTACAGATAAGGAATTAAAGATCGTCAATAACATATTGTGAAGACTCCTTCTAACCCTTATCAAAGGCCGTTCCCATGTCAGATACTCCCGAGGGAGCTTACAAGACCTACTAAGTAGCTCAATGACTGGGTGAGTCGCTGGGGATCACTCCACGACTGTAGACCGCTATGGAACCACCGCGAACACTAAGCATAACCCGTAAAGGGTTACCGAAGTGACCTGCTGTCAGGGCTGTTTGATGTTGACCCTGGCAGGAATTTCCGTTCAATCATTGAGAAATACTTTTGTAATTCTCTCATAAACGTTCTTGGAAGATTGCTAAGATCTGCGAAGGACTCGATAATTTACAGCTGGTGTCCATTGATGTAGAACACCAGTTGTAGAAATACTAAGTGTTCCAAATGGATCTTTGATGTATCTCATGGCTCTAGACTCGATAAGTGCACACTTAGGTTTCCTATGCGGAGACTAGGGAGGGGTCTCCTGCTTCAATATCAACCATTTCTAAGAGATAAGTCGATAGATTACACTGGTTCCCCATGAGAATGAAACAAGTTCTTTTAAGAGAACTTGAGTGGTTAAGAAGGTTTAGTGCATTGCGTCACTGGGTCCATGACGAATTTATCTTCAATACCGGCGTTGCCTTAGCAACAACCAGTAGCATACGAATTGAACCCGGTGTCTGCCCTAAGGTTGAACATATGGAGGGCTATTTCTTTTCACCCTTTCTTTACTTTTCTTTTTAATTCTTCAAATCCATTTTTCCCCTTTCATTCTTTTATCCTTTTTTCATATCATACCTAAGGACTTCTAATTCTACCTATCGGTGATGTCCTTGGGTAGATCCCTCCAGCTCTGGCGGATCATAGGACGGTTTTTCCTATCTTAATCACCTTATAACTCCATGATTACCTGACAATTTTCATAAAACCTTTGATTGAAAATCTCTCAAAGTGTTTGTGATTATCAAACATTTTGTTTAACACTTTGAGAGTTTTGTGTTTACTTTTGAAGGGCTCCCTTTTGCACATGCGGGAGGAGCAAGCACCTTTTGAATTGATCCACTTTCAGTGAACAAGACCGATTCAAGACACGCTTACATCACTAGTTAAACTAGCTTGAAGTTATTACCCGGCCTGGTCAAGGCCACAAAAAGTTTCTCGAGATGGTACATTTCTACTATGACAAATCCTTTTCGAGGCACGCGTACGTGGTTAGTTAGAGAGTTCCATTGTTAGCTTTTAGATGACAACTAGCTCTAGTAACTAACTTGATATTATTACCCGTCGAGGATAAGTCTTTTCGAGATTACTAACTTCCGTGTTTCGTCAATTCCTGGGTCAATTCTGAGTCTAGCTCGCACAAGTTACAACTTTTAGCTTTTTGACCACTTATATTTTAATCACTTTTACATTTTCTCCCCCTCAAAAATGGCATACGAAATGATGTTTTTGATGATCCTTTTAGATTAAAATATGCCTTTTTGAGTCTTATGGGGAGATTCACCAAGAACTTTTAACTTTTTAAGAACAAAGTAATTTTGTTTGACAAGTGCTCCCCCTCAACAAGTGATTAGGTCTTATTAAGGTGAAATATTTGTCCTTTTGAGCAGAATTATGAAAATCATAAATCATTTGATTAATTCTACTCAAAAGTAAGAAGTCTTCGCTCCTTATATTAGGATTGAGGCACTGATGTGTACCTCAGGGTCCTTTCATTTACAAGAACGGGTTGTACACTGTAATGTGTGCATAAGCCATTATGAATATATAAAAAATTGACAAGTCAAATCAAGATCTTACAAACTTCTACCATTCGGGTCTCTGAAACGTCAACACTGAAAATCCTGGTCTGCCTCCCACATAGCTTTCAAATCTCCTTATCTGATCCCTACGCTTCAGCTGGTTCTTAATCCTTGTGATGCCTACAAGCTTGTCTTACCTCATCGGTATTCCACCTTTTGGACTTATACAGTGCAACGTCATCTAGTCGGCCTTTGATTCCATCTTTGACAAACTTCAGTGTTTCATCACAGAACTTGTGGATTTCATCATATGCCATAAAGCAGTTGCGTCGGTTAACACTGCGATGGGTGAAACCAAATGCTGGCTGCTTGATCAAGGTGTATTTAGATTCGTGTTGAAGGTTGGGGACATTGTAAAGGTTTAGTTTTGTGAGATTCAACTTCTTTTGGTAACTTTCTACTCCTAGTTGAAGATCTTCTACTCGTTCTTTGATGACGATGTGTCGCATGAAGATGAGAAGAGCTGTGATGAAAGCAAGCTGCATTTCTTTAGGTAGGATGCACAACTTTCCTTGTACTTTGAGTAGATAAATGTCTACGATGTCATTGAGGAGTAGTCATGGAAAGTCAGACTCAGAAATTGATGCGTGGGAATCGCAACAGGCTTTACCTCTCGAGGGATCTCGAGAAGCTTACAACCCCCACCAGGCAGTGTACCTGATCGTTGTAGTATAGTATAGTGACAAGTACCGGGGGATTGATCGTTCAGCTTAGGAATAGTGTCGCTAGGATTAGAAAGCCTAATTACTAGTTCTAAAGGTGAGGGATGATTATTTTTGTGTTTTTATATTTTTTAGAAAGCAAATAAAATCTCGGGTTTTGGAAGAGTGGGCGGAATTAGTTGCTATTCAACTAACCCAATACTAATATGCAATCAAAATAAAATAATAAAAATGAAAATAAACTAATGATACTAAGGTTGTGAGCAGTAATTGGAGAAAATGTGTTTACTTAGATTTCACTACTCCCTAGATATCTTTTACACGTTAATTACTTGTTATAATTGCATGGATGACGGATTGTATTCCTTAATACCATTCATGGGGTGGCATACATAACTCCCCAATTCTATGAGCTCTTATCTCCTCCTACACCATGCCCAACACAACTATAGGGATTGTAAACAGTGGCTCATGCATTAAATACAACCAATAAAGACCTAGTACGCCTCGGTTCATGTTTCTTAAGACGTTCAAGCATGTTACCATTTGGAGATCTGCCAGTTTTCTTAAGCCTAACATATAAATCATTCATCCAAGACAAGAATAAACAAGTAATCAACACATAATCAATATCTAGGTTTCATTAGATCTAAGCAAACACAAAAGAGATCTAGCCTAGCATAATGGAATTGAGACAAGAACAAGATATAGACAACCAACACATAGACATATTGATTGAATTAGAAGAACACTTATCTCAATTACAATGCAAGGTATCAAGGGTTTGGAACCCTTGAAAAACCTGTAAAAGTTGCACCAAAATCGTCTTTAGGGTTTCTCCAAAACTTCTCTCTTTAATGTGAAAAACTAGAAAACTATATATAGGAAAATAGGGCTGACGGCGTCAAGACAACAATGTGACGCCGTCACCTCACCGCCAAATACTTCCTCGGACGGCCTTGATCTACTTCTGACGCCCTGTGTGACGCCGTCATCAACTACGGATTTTTATTCTTGGGCTTTTGACGCCGTTAGGAACACTCTTGACGCCTTCATGAACTACGGATTTTAATTCTTGATGTTTGACGCCGTCATGGCATTACTCTTGACGCCGTCACCTACTGTTTCCAGCATGGAAAATTGAGACTTAGCCGTTTTCTTCACTTTTATGCTCCAAAAACGTCCAAAATGGCTTCTTTTCCAGAATTCACTCTCCAAGTACCTAAAATCACAAAAGGAACGATTTAGGGCAATATTTGATCAAATAAAGTCGGATTCGGGCTTAAATGACCCCCTAAAAACGGATCATTTTTCGCCTCATCATATACCCTTACACTTGAGATTTACTTGTACTCAAGCAAATGCGCTTTTATTCTACTCAAAAGACAAGTTAGGGGTCATTTAACACTAATATAAAAGTAATTACAACAAATAATCGTTCTACTAAAGACCAATAGACAAGCATGGAGGTCATACACTAGCACCTCACAAATAGTGTTTAGATACTCACATCTCTCGGGTGTAATAAAGAGTAAATTACAATATGGAAACGGAAGATATCTCTCACTACCTGTCATAGCAAAATAGATTACCATAGGCTTGGGAAAGGATCAAACCTCCACCACATGGCGTAAGCACCTAGGATAAACTATCAAAGAGGTCTTTTAAAGGGTTGTAACGTTAGGTATAGGGATATGAATTACACGGTTTTGTTGGATAAAGGAAGTTTTACTGGTGGCGAGTTAACAATCTTGGTTAATTACATGTACAATATGGCGTTGCTAAGCCAAGACTAGACTCGACTTAAGCTAATAAATGAAAAATAACAAAAATATAAAATGAACATAGAATGAAAAGGGATGGTAGTCCGTATATTTTTTTTTTTCTTTTTCTATATATATATATTTTTTTCTTTTTCTTGATTTTTTTTTTTTTTTTTTTTTTTTTTTTTTTTTTGCATACACTCTTACCCTACCATCCAAAATAATACATCATAGGGAATGAACGTTCCCCTTACACTTGAATCTTTACATACTTTACATTTAAACTAATCTAATGACTCGAATTAAGAAAATCAAAACACTTGGAGCACTTTTAAGATTAACGTACATATGGGGGTAATAATATTATGTTCTTCCCCATTACTCCATAAAATAAGTACTTACCCATGAGTCCCAATTGTCCCAAAACAATATGTACAAGGATATGACTCGACTTAGCAACCATGTAATCAATTAGATAGTTAACTTAGGGTTTAACAAATAACAATAATGCACTAAAAATGAGCGCATACACGGAAGGCTAAGGCGATTTGGTTGTACATTTAAGTGGGGTGTAACAAATTCTTCCTTTAAGTAAGATCCTTAAAGTTAGAAACGAAAAGATAGGCTCGGAGGGGTGTACTAGGGGTATCGTGTACTAAAAATGAGTACAACGCTAAGGTGTGGGAAAAATTAGTTGACTTAACTAGTCAAGTAGTATGACTTAAATGGTCAAGTAATTTTGATACGGGTTTAACACAAGGGTGATCATAATGCCTCTTATCATGTAGTAAATCCTACTACACGAATGTAGTCTCACTAGCGGTTTCGGGATGCATAACTAACGTAAGTTCTAGAATCTAAATGCTACCGGTACACTCATAAGCACTAATAATGAATGCTTTTCCTATCAAATCTAAAGGCGAACCTCACATATTTGGGTGGAAAATTTTTCTGAATATACGGTTATGTGCTAGTCATACAATCTCCTATCCATGAGACGCTTGCTATGGCTAAAGTTTCACTCCTAAATGTTGTAAAAAATTTTAAATTTGGCGCTAAAATTACACTAACAAGTATTTCTCATAGTTTTATTACACATCTACTATCAAACAAAACAAACTCAAGCGAAAGTGCATATGTAAGGTATCATCTTTTTACCCTCCCCTTACACTTAAGATGAACATTGTCCCCAATGTTCAAGTAAAGAATGTAAAAGTGAAAAAGTAAAGAGAATGAAATCAAATACTCCCCTGATTCGCTCGGTATGGATTATAGGTTGGCCAGGTTAAATCTTCCTCCAAGAAAATGAACAATCAAAGCTTCCCTTCCAGAATATAAATCATCTCCTTGTCGAACATAACCTGTAAATCCTGACAAAAATAGACAAGACAACCTCGCGTAAAATCGGCGGCATCCTATATAAGTTACTAAATCCTAGAAAACAAAGTAAGATATAATGCTTGTGGAATGAAGTTTGCAGATTTCCTGGAGATTATAAAACTTAATAATTCACAAAAACCATAAGACTCCGTTAGAAAAACAAAACCGGTAAAATTTCCAGATTTTAACTCCTGACGCCGTCAAGAGTAATCCTCTGACGCCGTCAGAATGGACCTGCAGAAATTCTTATGTTAATTTTCCGGAAAATTTCTGGAAAAACTTGGTTCTACTTCCTGGAAAATCCTGCAAAACTTCATTATGACTCAATACAAGCATTTGACTCTAACAAATACGAATATACATGCTCATTTAATATTGTGGAGAATCATGATCGGTTTGTTTCTTAAAAATATATTTGGGGTTTCCCCTTACACTTATCTTTTGCAAAAATACTTTTAGGCTGGAGTTAAGACTAGGCCAAACAACATAGTAAAGTATTTCCACATTTTAATTTAGAGACATGATCAACCAACAATAAAAATAAAGCATGCATACGGAAGCAAATAACAATCAAACAAATAAAATCACACAAAACATGGGTTGCCTCCCAAGAAGCGCTTTTCTTTATTTACGAGTCTTGTAGCTAGACTCAAAGTCATGGGTTACTACGTGATCTCATCATTGGTTCCACTCTCTAGGTCGTCTTCTAAACCAATTTTGTATTCCGGACCTAGTTGCAAGCACTCTTTGTAGAAACCAAGCATCCTATTCCTAACATAATCTACTCCTCTACGTCTATCCTCCTCATTCCTATAATAAGACGCTTGCTTGTGTTCCTTTTCGAAATTAGAAAGAAGGCGGTATTGTTCAATCTTGTGGGGCATTTGATAGGCAACCTCATCATTCTCTTTCTTGAATCTAACTATCCCTAAAGTCGGATCATAACTCATCCTAGTGGCCTCAACAAATGGTTTTCCGAATACTATTTGACTTAGGCAAGCATCTATCACCGGACGAATGTCTTCCACTATCATAAAATCGATTTCATAGGTAAGATTCCCTATAATCACATGTAATCCCTTCACTCTTCCTGCAAAATTACTTATCAGATTCCTACCGGGCATCATCCTAAAATTGAGTTGCTTCTTCATCACCCAATTGTAATAAGTCCTAGTCATGATGTTCACGGGGGATCTAAGGTCGATGTAAGCTTTCCATATATGCATGTGCCCGATATTGCATGGGATGTTAATGTTAGAGGGGTCTCCCATTTTGATAAGGGGGTCGCCAAAGATATATGTTTTCTCGGGACTATCGAATAAATCCTTATGGTATTCCCGTTCTTCCTTGCTTGGCAACTTATCAAAGTATTCTTCTATAGGTTCTACCTCCTCTAATTCCTCATCCTTATTAACCTCAACTTCCCTACTCTCATCCTTACTATCGGCTTCTATTCTAACTTCATCCTTGTTACTCTCCTCTATCTCCTTATCTATCGGCTTAATGGTGACAACATTGACAAAGTGGACATGTTTGGATGATGAGGGGTCCTTAATTTGGATTCCACTATTGGTGTCCCTAGTGTCCTTCCTAGGTGTGATTAATGCTTGGTTGTTGAGGGCTTTCAACAAGTTGTCAATCTTGTTGGTCATCTCCGTTTGTTGTTGGTTGAATTCGGTTTCAAACCTAGCTATGCGGGCTTCTTGAGATGCCATGAACTTTGACATCAATCCTTCAAGATTGTTGGTACTACCATAGTTGTTAGAAGGATTGTTGTTGAAAGTACGGTTGGATGGTGGACCGTTTGGTTGGTAACGATTAGGCGGATTGGAGGAATTGGGTTGATTTTGTTTCCACCTAAGGTTTGGGTGATTTTTCCATGAGGGGTTGTATGAATCACCGTAAGGGTTTGGCTCGGGCTTGAAAGTGTACCACTTATCTCCCGCTTCGTCGGTACGCGTAGATGCGTAGTCCGCAAAAGCTGTTCCGGGGAGTTCCACACAATCACGAGTGTCATGGGGACCACTACATAATTCGCATGAAGAAGTGATTTTGTTCACTTGACTTGAAGGCTTCGGAGCTTCGTAAGATTTCATGAGAAACTTGACTTGGTCCTCAAGTTCCATGATCCTTCGGTCGGGAGTGCTAGAATTGTTCGAAGGCAAAGATATTGCCTTGACCGTTTTGTTCAAGTCACGGGGATCATTCCAACTTTCGTTGTCATAGAGAGCAAGATCTTCTATGAGTTCCCATGATTGTTCCGCACTAAGATCACGTAGCTTACCACCGGCCGATTGGTCAATGGTTCGCCTCGTGGGGATGTCGATATGGTCATAAAAAATTTGGACTTGGAGCCAAAGATCTATGCCATGATGAGGGACTTTTTGGAGTAAGTCCTTGAAACGAGTCCATGCTTCATAAAGAGATTCATTTTAATGTTGTTGGAACATCAAGTTGTCATTCCTAAGCTTAGCAGTTCTCCCCGGTGGGAAAAATTGAGCAAGGAAACGAGTGGTGAGATCATCCCATGTGGTGATGGATCCCGCGGGTAAACGCTCAAGCCATTGACTAGCTTGATCCCGTAGAGAGAATTGGAATAGGCGTAAACGGGTAGTCTCTCTAGTTTCAACACCTAGGTCTATGGAATCTACAATTTTGAGAAAGTCCTTAAGATGTTGGTTTGGATCTTCGGAACGAAGTCCATGGAATGCACATCCGCTTTGCACCAACCGGATGGTGTCGGATCGCAAGGGGGTCACATTGGCTCCGGTGAGCTCAATGGTGTTTCGGTAGCCTTGATGACTAGGTCGGGAATACTCTCCTAAGGTTCGGGGCCTAAGGGGTTCTAGTGGTGGGTTTTGTTGTGGTGGGATGACGGGTTCAAAGATGTTACCACCTTCCATGATGTCGGATGGTAAAGAGTTACGAACAAAAGCACGAAGAAATAAGATAGACTAAAGAAGACCTAAAAATAAAAATAAAATCTTATTAGAAAGGAATCTAGCAAGTAGACCTAATAAAAAGAAATCCTAACCTAGACAATAACTATTCCCCAGGCTGCGGCGCCAAAAACTTGATGCGTGGGAATCGCAACAGGCTTTACCTCTCGAGAAGCTTACAACCCCCACCAGGCAGTGTACCTGATCGTTGTAGTATAGTATAGTGACAAGTACCGGGGGATTGATCGTTCAGCTTAGGAATAGTGTCGCTAGGATTAGAAAGCCTAATTACTAGTTCTAAAGGTGAGGGATGATTATTTTTGTGTTTTTATATTTTTTAGAAAGCAAATAAAATCTCGGGTTTTGGAAGAGTGGGCGGAATTAGTTGCTATTCAACTAACCCAATACTAATATGCAATCAAAATAAAATAATAAAAATGAAAATAAACTAATTATACTAAGGTTGTGAGCAGTAATTGGAGAAAATGTGTTTACTTAGATTTCACTACTCCCTAGATATCTTTTACACGTTAATTACTTGTTATAATTGCATGGATGACGGATTGTATTCCTTAATACCATTCATGGGGTGGCATACATAACTCCCCAATTCTATGAGCTCTTATCTCCTCCTACACCATGCCCAACACAACTATAGGGATTGTAAACAGTGGCTCATGCATTAAATACAACCAATAAAGACCTAGTACGCCTCGGTTCATGTTTCTTAAGACGTTCAAGCATGTTACCATTTGGAGATCTGCCAGTTTTCTTAAGCCTAACATATAAATCATTCATCCAAGACAAGAATAAACAAGTAATCAACACATAATCAATATCTAGGTTTCATTAGATCTAAGCAAACACAAAAGAGATCTAGCCTAGCATAATGGAATTGAGACAAGAACAAGATATAGACAACCAACACATAGACATATTGATTGAATTAGAAGAACACTTATCTCAATTACAATGCAAGGTATCAAGGGTTTGGAACCCTTGAAAAACCTGTAAAAGTTGCACCAAAATCGTCTTTAGGGTTTCTCCAAAACTTCTCTCTTTAATGTGAAAAACTAGAAAACTATATATAGGAAAATAGGGCTGACGGCGTCAAGACAACAATGTGACGCCGTCACCTCACCGCCAAATACTTCCTCGGACGGCCTTGATCTACTTCTGACGCCCTGTGTGACGCCGTCATCAACTACGGATTTTTATTCTTGGGCTTTTGACGCCGTCAGGAACACTCTTGACGCCTTCATGAACTACGGACTTTAATTCTTGATGTTTGACGCCGTCATGGCATTACTCTTGACACCGTCACCTACTGTTTCCAGCATGGAAAATTGAGACTTAGCCGTTTTCTTCACTTTTATGCTCCAAAAACGTCCAAAATGGCTTCTTTTCCAGAATTCACTCTCCAAGTACCTAAAATCACAAAAGGAACGATTTAGGGCAATATTTGATCAAATAAAGTCGGATTCGGGCTTAAATGACCCCTAAAAACGGATCATTTTTCGCCTCATCAGAAATCTCGTACTCTTTTTCATCAAGTCTTTTGAGCACGATCTTGTTGAGAAAGGAGTACCCAAAGTGAGTGATTGTAGAGATATACTGAATGGAGACAATCTTCAACTCACTCATCACATTTCCCATTGTTTGACTGAGTCTGCTACTTCGATAGTATTGTGCCCGGTTTTCTGGCCAATGGTGAATCCCGTAGAGTGCATTCCGGTCATAGGCAACAAATTTATCCATGAATAAGTCTGATGCTTCTTCTTCTATGGCATTGTTGAGGTATCTAGCAGCAAGGATTGAGAAGGTGAGTGATGTAGCATACTTCGTCTCTATCTTGCTTCCGTGTTGTAGAAACTCCAAGTCATTGTTGAAGAAGAATTTGTAAGGAATTCGTTCTTGCTTAGGCTTCCCAACCAGGGGTAGAGGTTTGGTCCAATCGGTGTAGTAAGGCCCTTTATTCTTTGAGTAGTAATCAATGTTGGACTCGGCGTTTAGCCAGTCTATGTCATTAGACATTGCTCGGGCTATGTTTTCCAAGTGATACTCGAGTTCAACAGAGTTGGCAGAGCGGTCTTTCAATAAGTTGAATGTTGTATTCTTTACCCTCCTCAACTCTTTCTTGTCCAATTCCTTTAAACCGTAGTCCCGTTGCAGAAGTTGTGCATATTCCACGGTTCGGCCATCTAATGGTGATTGATTTTCTGCAAGGGGTGGTTGAGCTTTGACCATTTCATCAAACCAGGAGTACTCGACAGTTTTGTCTTCGTCGAGCCATTTGAGAATATTTTTGGGTTTCCTAGGTTCTTTGCCTTTCGAAGAGGTGTCAGGTTTGTGTTGAGGAAGTTTTCATTTCTTTTCTTTCTTATTTGTTGATGAAGGTTCGGGTATGTCATCGGGCTGAGGAAAATCATCTCCGCCGGTGTACTCGAAGTGGTCTTGGGCTTTTGGACCTGAACCGGATGCCTTTGGTTGTTGAGTTGGCGTTGTTGTTGTCGGAGGAATGACAGGTTCTTTATGTAGAGATGAGGGTCCTTCGGCTTTCTTTTGCTTCTTTGCCTGAGAGTTAGGATCTTTGTCTTTGTCATCTCTTTGACGCTTCAACTTGTCGGCTTCAGTGCTGCACGATTCCTTGGTCAGCTTGGCTTGTAGAGCTTCCCAGACTTTAATTTCATCAGGTGTCATGGTGAACTTACTTGCCAATTTGTTGAAGAGCTCAGTCTCTAATTCGTCCAATGTCATCTCTTGTTGCGGTAAAGGTATTTTGTCAGCTCAGAGAGTGAATGAAGTAGTTCTGATCACTTTCTTGACAGCTTGTTCAGCAATCTTGGTGAGTTCATCTTTCATCGGCTTCAGCAACTCTTTCAATTCTGCAACTAAGTGTTGGTCCATGTACTGATTTGCTTGAGCAGCCAATGTAGCTTCCATGTCTTCTTGCACATCTTTAGCTAATAAGGCATCCACCTTTCAAGCATTTCCTGAACATTAGTCATTTGCTTTGTCAATTTAGCAACTTGACAAGCTAGTGATTCAACTTGATCTTCTAATTTGTTTTTCTTCTTTTCACGAACTCTCTTTACTGCCTTCTTTATCAACTTAGATGCAACTGAGGCTTCAAGACTTGAAGGTTTCTTGATTGATTCGTCATGTGTTGGTTGTGATGCTAGAGGTGATGATTGAGAAGACTCAATGTAGATGGAGGTATCCTTATCATCTCCTTTTGGTGATTTGGGTTTGTCTTTGGGCTCTTCTTTCTCTTTAGTCACTTTGTCTGCTTCAACCTTTAATTTCTGCTCTTCTGCTAACTTATCAGCTTCTTCTTTTAGCCTTAGTTCTTCTGCTAGTCTGGCTTCTTCTTCTTTTCTTTTCCTAGTTTCTTCTTGAAGCCTTAATTCTCCGGCTAGTTTTTCTGCCTCTTCAGCTTTCCTGCTTTCTTCCATTCTTATTGCTTCTTCCAATTTGGCTTGTTCTTCTTCCTCAGGCCTTGCTTCTTCAGCTTCTTGTTTTCTTTTAAGTTCTTCTTCTTGAGCCTTTTCTCTTTTCTCCATCTCTTCCATGGTCATAAGGTGTGGAAAATCTGTAACCATATGGTCCTCCTCATCATCTTCTCCCTTTTCTGAAGCATTTTGCATTTCTACGTCTTCAGGTGATACTGTGGGAGTTTCGTAGATGATCATTTCAGCATTGGTTCCTGTTTCCTGAGTTTGACCAACAGGAGTGGTCTTAGGAATACTGCTAGATCCGCCTGCCTCAGGAATACTGCTAGATCTGCCAGCCTCACTTGTTTAAGTAAACAGAGGCGGTGGAGGTTGATCAGCTTGAAAGGAGTCGATTTTGCTATAGAGGATACCTAACTTGAGAGCTCTTTCATTCTCTTCTTCCACAGATAGACCAAGGTTAGTATGAGCCTCTTCTTGTCTTTCTTGTTATTCAGTCATGGGTTTCTTCAGCTTTTCACCCCTTAACCGTTCTTCTTCCAATCTTGCATCTTCTTCAGTCAATGGTCTTTGGATGAAGGTAGTTTGATTTTCTACTGCTTCAACAAATTCATCGATATCTCTGTCCCAATCTTTGATAGTCATGTCTTGATCCTCATCTTGTTTGCTGCTTGCATAAGCTTCCTTATAAACTGGACCGCTATCGGATATGATCTCCGAATCAGATAGTTTTGGAGAAGATGGTGGTGTGGGTTCAGGATCTGGTTTCTTGACTGGTATTCTGATCTTAAGTGATCTCTTGTGAGGCTTTTGAGCAGATTTGGTAGAACTTTCGGAGCTTCCATACTTGCTACCTTTCTTTCCCTTTTTCTGCATAAAATACGGGAGAGGAACTTCGTCTAAGAACCCTACTTTGTCTTCCTTGAGAGCTTGAACGTAATACTTGTAGTTCTTGCATTTCTTTACTTTATCATTCAGAAGACATGCGGGTAATTTCATTCCTTGCTTACGTGTACTGGTGTCAAGTCTCTTAATCTGCTTGAGAGTGGACTCATTTCTGAATGTGTTCTTGTCTTCATCATCCAGTCTTGGAGGAATGTCGTCGTACTCATGAAGGAAGCTTTGTATGAGTAACTTGGTGAAACGAACAAATGGAATCTTTGCAGACTTGTGTTGTATGTGCCAAACAATATCTTCCCAGATAATACTAGCAAAGTCCACTAATTTGACATTAGCCATAGCCCAGAAGAGTTTGAGATGTTGTAGTTTGGGGTGTTCGTGACCAACATCTATGCCAGATAATGACTTGGCAATGAGAATGTAAAGAGTTCTCCATGGTTGTGGAAGAAATCTTGTGTTGACCTTTGAGTGTCTAGTCACTACCTCTTCTGACTCATCATATCCAATATCCCGTAACCATGCAATTAGTTCTTCTTCATTTGGGACTGGGTGGTACTGTTCATCTAGACCTAGTTCGGGTAAACCAAGAATGGCACGAAGAGTATCTTTGTCCTTAGTGACTTGTCTCTTTTGAAGCATACAGGTGAAAGATTCTTCGCCAAGGTCCAGTTGAATGGTGTGCCAAAATTGGTGAATGTAGAAGCTGGCCACTTATGCAGTTTTGGTGAGCAGGATTTTGTACGTGTGATATAGTAGAGCATCCACAGCTACAATGCAAAAGGATTCATTGCATGTGATTTTGTTGAAGTTGACCCTTAGGTTGTTCTTTCCAATCTCTCTGGTGTAATCTTCGGGAAAAGTTTCTTCCCATGTGAGCTTTGGTTCAGGTTCTTGTTCTTGTGGAATGTTTTCTTGTTGGGCCATCTGAATTGATCATACACAAACACAGACATTGCAATATTATAATTTGTTAGCACATTTATTCATTTACTGGTTTATGCAGAATTGGATTGATCAGTGGATGTTTGTGTTCAAATGTTGTGTTATGATTAACTTGTTTATATGATGTTCAAACTCAATAGAATTTGATCCCAACTAAAGCACAATATGTGTTAAATAATACAAGTGTTTATACATTTGAAAAATTACAACACTTAGAAAAAATTACAACACTTAGCAATGTTACGCGTAAGATATGGAAATCCTACGCATAACATTTCTTTTGCGTAAGACATTATATTAGGCGTAAGATCAGAATCTACGCATAACTTATAATCTTATGCGTAGGCCAAGTCTTATGCGTAAAGATAAATCTTTTGCGTAAGATTTGAGCTTATGCAAAAGATTGAATCTTATGCGTAAGTTATAACTTAGGCGTAAGTTTTGACTTGTGCGTAAGATAATACTTATGCATAAGAAACATCTTATGCGTAAACACTGTCTTATCCAAGACAGGTTTGCCAAAGGGTCGAATCTTACGCGTAAGATTGTATCTTACGCGTAAGATGAATCAATCTTATGCGTAGAAATGATCTGTTTGCCATTCACCTTCAAAAATTTTGATACTTTGATTCCTGAAAAGTTTAAAACATAATCACTGATCAATACACAATCCAAAAACATCCCAAACGCTTTTATCATAAAAACTTTTGCGTAGACATGCTATAAACAATCTTTTGCATAAGTACGCAAGAACACCAAATCCTGGGTAGAAAATGAAGTTTGGCGAGTGTTCTATACATGCTAAGGAACATTTAGACCAATTTATTACACACTTATTATCCACAAAAACGCATGATCATAGCTGCTAGTGCGCAAGAACCCTAACTAATGATTCAAGAACCATACACATTTCGGAAACAATTCAACCACTAAAACATGTTCCTAATCATATACGAACATTATCCTAAGCACTTAATGATCTCAGAACATCACAAATCAAAAGTACCCAATTTATACGATGAACCCTACATTTGAATTTTGAACGATTTAAGTTTCTGGGCTTGATTAGAGTTCATTAACATGTTTAGTATTGACCTAGGAACAAATCCCACCAACTAATTCGAACATTAACACCCTAAACCTCATGTACTAATTCTACGCAAACCCTAAATCGATTTTAACGATTGTAGCAAAAATTAGCCATTGGATTTAGATGAAATTGAAAACCATTGTTTATAAACATGATCAAAGCATTTTTGCACTTACAGATTGGATGAGAACTGATTGGATTTGCAGAATGAATTGAGGCTGTTGATTGCGTTAGGTGAGTATAGTAAATGTGATTTCAGAATTTGCAGGTGTAGTAAATGGGATGGGTCAAATGTATTTTGACTAGGGTTAATACAAGTTTGTGCATTTTACATCTTAAGTCCCTTAACCTTAGTAATGTCTTAAACTAAGTACATTTCTAACTCACTAACTAAAGTTGGCTACACCATGTATTAGAAAGAAACAATCTTTTAACATTTGCTCCCCCTTGACCTTAGACCGATGCCTTTTAATTTGAAAAAACTATTTCAGAGTCAAGGAGAGAAACCCAAAAAACCTTTTAAGCAACACATTTAATATTATTGAAATAGAAAATATTTTTGGTAAAATGCAAGTACGATGTAAAAGTTTAGAAAATTAAAAAAAAAATACCATGACTCCCCCTCAACACTTGTTTTAGAAATATTTTTTGAAATTTGTAAAAAATAAAGTGTTGAAAAGAGAGGTTTGTACTTGCATTTTTTTTGAAAAGAAGTTATAAAAAAGGAAAAATCTTTTTGTGTTTTTGAAGATTTGATATTTTTGTATTTTGTTTTTGAGAAAATATTTACAACGATAGTTTTGATGTTTGACAATCACTTGTGTTTTAAAAACTTTTTCAGATCTTCTGTAGTCAAACATCGCATACCAATTTGGTGGACTAGATCAGCAAACCTTGTTGGAGGTAATGCTTTAGTGAGTAAGTCTGCCAATTGGTATTCAGTTTCCACAAAATATAATTCAATTGTACCCTTTTCGACATGCTCCTTGATGAAATGATAGCGGAGATCAATGTGTTTGGATTTGCAATGATGAACGGTGTTGCAGGAAAAGGCAATGGCACTTTTGGAGTCACAGTAGATCGGAATCTTATTGAATAGGTAGCCGTAGTCCTTAAGATGTGATCTCATCCAAATGACTTGAGCACAACAAGCAGACATAGCTATGTATTCTGATTCTGATGATGACAGTGATGTGCAGTCCTGCTTCTTAGATTGCCAAGACACAATTTTATCTCCGAGAAACTGTAATCCACCAGATGTACTTTTGCGTGTGTCTAAACATCCTGCATAGTCAGCATCTGAAAAAGCAATTAGTTCAAAACCAGAATCCTTCGGATACCAGATTCCCAAGTTAATGGTTCCCTTTATGTATCGAATGATTCTTTTAGCCTCATTGAGGTGCCTTTCAGTTGGTTTGGACTGATAACGAGAACACATGTAGACAGCAAATACTATATCAGGTCTACTAGCTGTGAGATACATGAGTGACCCAATAATACTTCAGTATTTGGTAGGGTCAACAAGAGTCCCATGTATATCTGCATCTAGTTTTGTGGTATAGGCCATTGGTGTATTATAAGTATCACAACTCCTCATTCCATGTTACTTTAAAATTTCTAAAGCATATTTGGACTGATTTAGAAAAATTCCATGAGGTGATTGATGAACTTGTAGTCCTAAAAAGAACGAAAGTTCACCCATCATGGACATTTCAAAATTTTCTTTCATTAAATTTGCAAAATCATTTGAGTAACTTCTGTTTGTTGAAGCAAAAATAATGTCATCGACATATATTTGAACAATTAGTAAGTCCACCCCGTATGTTTTTGTAAATAACGTTGGATCCACCGAACCTTTAGAAAATTTATTGGCCAGCAAGAAAGCAGATAGTTTGTCATACCACGCCCTTGGGGCTTGCTTGAGTCCGTAGAGAGCCTTTTTAAGTCGATAAACGTGATTGGGATGCTCAGGATCAACGAAGCCTTCTGGTTGGCTGACATAGACTACTTCACGGAGTTCACCATTCAGAAATGCCGTTTTCGTATCAGTTTGATAAACAACCATGTTCCTATGAGCAACATAGGCCAGAAAGATCCGAACAGCTTCAAGTCTAGCAACTGGAGCAAAAGATTCTTCAAAATCAATTCCTTCTTCTTGGAAGTATCCTTTAGCTACCAAGCGTGATTTGTTACGTATGACAGTGCCTTCTGCATCCAGCTTATTTTTCCAAATCCATTCTAGCCCAATAACAAAGACTCCGTCGGGTCTTTCAACTAATTCCCAGACTTCTAATCTTTTGAATTGCTGAAATTCCTCTTGCATAGATGCAATCCAGTTATCATATGTCATTGCTTCTTTGATGTTCTTAGGTTCTTCTTGACAAACTGTGAGTGCATAGATGCAAGTTTCACCATCTGTGTGAAGTCGTTGTCTTGTCATGATTGGTGCATCTGGATGGCCAATAATTTAAACTAAGGGACGATCTCTAGTCCATTTGTGTGTCGAAGGGTGAAGTTGATAGGTATCTCGCATGTTAGCAGGATCCAAATTGCGTGTGGATGATTCAGTTATTTCAGGAAATGTTGGAGCCGATGCAAACGGGTTAAAGAACGCATTTGGATCATACTCTGCGGGTTGTGGAACTGATTGTGGTGTAGAATCTTCAGCCGATTGTCATGAGTTGGATGCGGTTTGTTCTGCTGTTATGGGAGATGCAATTGGAGGACCGTCTTTCTCAACAGTTGTAGTAGTTTATTGAGGTGAGTCAGGTACTTGAATATTTTCAGGTTGTGCAGCGGAAATTAGTGAGACCTCAGAAGAATGGTATTCAATTGTATCATCAAACAGTGGAGCAAACAGGGTTTCCAATTCTTTGCGGTTGAGAGACAATGGTTCAGCTGAAGAGTCCGGAAAGTTAAGACTGTTGGATTCGGGTCCTAAGCTGTTTTGCTCAGAAGCCATTTGTGTGAGTTCATCAAAATTAGCATGAATAGTTTCTTGAATTTCTCTTGTACGACGATTCCATATCCGAAAGCCTTTGGAATTTTCACAGTATCCAACGAACACTCCGATTTCGGCCTTTTCTTTAAGTTTACCTAAATCATCACGATCATTTTTTGGATAACAAAGTGCTCCAAATACATGAAAGTAATCGATGTTTGGTTTTCTTTTGTGAACAATATGATAAGGTGTTTTGTGAATGCTTTTTGTGATCATGCAACGGTTTTTGGTGTAACATGCAGTTGAAACAGCTTCCGCCCATAAGTAATCTGGTAATTGAGCATTTATCAACATGGTTCTTGCAGCTTCCACTAATGTCCTGTTGCGTCTTTCAACAACTCCATTCTGTTCTGGGCTTCTTGCAATAGATGTTTGATGTTCAATTCCTACTTTCTCAAAATATGACCGAAGTGTTTGATTCTTAAATTCTGTACCATTGTCAGTTCTGACCATTCGGACCATGTTGCATAACTGAACTTGAATTTTAGTGAGAAAGGTGATGATCATTGAAGGAGCTTGATCTTTACTTCGTAGAAAATAAACCCAAGTCCATCTAGAGTAATCATCAACAATTACAAGTATGTAGCGTTTACCGTTGATACTTTGAACACGCATCGGGCCACACAAATCCATATGAAGCAATTGTAAAACATGATTCATACTATGCTCGGTTTTTGAAGGAAAATGAGCTCGAGTATTTTTTTCCTTGTTCACAGACCGAACATAAGTGATCTTTGGTAAAACGGAATCTTGGAAAACCATCAACAAGTTTATGACGAGCAAGTTCAGTCATTGTTTTGAAATTCAAGTGCGAAAGACGTTTATGCCACAACCAAGATTTAGTTGATTCTGCTTTGGAGAGAAGACATATCGGAGATGTTGCAATCATGTCAGGCATCGATATAGTATAAAGATTTGAACCACGTGAGCCAGACATAAGATCATTTCCTTGTAAGTCACGAACAAAACAAGTTTTCTCACGAAATGCTACTTCTAGATCCCCATCACAAAATTGACCGACTGAAAAGAGGTTGTGACCTAGGCCTTCCACATAATATATACGACTGATTTCAATGTTCCCACTTACATAGTCACCGTATCCCATGATTAGAGCGTAATGATCATTCCCGAATCTGACAGTTCCGATAAACTTTGAAACAAAGTTGACTAACAGTTTGAGATTGCCTGTCATATGTCGGGTGCATCCGCTATCAACAATCCATAGAACAATCTGAACCACCTGCATCACAAGAAGACGATGAGGATGGAACAGAAGTAAGGGTGGAACCCAAAGAAAGTGCGGGTTGTTGGTTAGAAGCACACGTATTCAATATTTTAGGCATCCATTTAAAGTCTGGTTTATATTGTAACCAACATTGCCAATTCCAACTAGTTCTCGCTATCTTTTTGGTGAATTCACTAGCTTTGGGCTTGTTCCTAGATTTGTTTTGTTCAATTATGGGGGTAACTACAACATCATTAGAAACCGTAGATGGCGGTTTTCCTAATATAGACTTAGAGGCAGTAGTGGGCCTAGAAGGAATGCCTGTCCTATGTTTCTTATGGTGATTTAAGAGAGAATTAGCTACACATTTTGCATGATCACCAGATGATACACTTTTACGACAAAACACACGAGATGCATTAATATTCAAAACATTCAAAGGTTCATTATTCATTACATTTAGACTTTGATTACAATTTGCCAGATTAGAATCTAAATCAGATGCAACATGAGTGTTATTCAAATTCCTAAGTTGGTATTCTACTTATTGAGCTTCTAGTGTTCCTCTTTTACGTTGCAAGATCCTATTCTTCTTGTTACTTTTTTGCTTTGGTCTGCTAACGCTATTAGTGGAGACTAGTCTTGTAGAAGTGGAAGGGTCAACATTAGTGTATTGAACAGAATTATTCCTGTCTGTTTTGTCTATTTGATACAATCCCGATGCAATCACAGTGGTGTCAACAAACTTTCCTTTCTCTAGTAGCTTAATTTTCTCTTTTAAGTCAATGATGATGTGATTCTTATCCTAAATTTGAGACTCAAGTTTTCTATTGCAATGAGCAATATCAATCCGGTTTTGTTCCCATTCAGCATTGTCAATTTGCAAATTTTCAATTTCCTTTTCGTATTGAAGACATTTATTTTGAAAAGACTCATTGTTTTTGCAAATCTAACATGATTTTGAAACATTTTGACTCTGAAGTTGCAATTCCAGTTCAAGACTTTATGCTTGACACCATTCAAGCCTTTGTTTGAGTTGACAAATTTCTTTTGAAAATTGTTTTTTCACATCATCATTATTTATTCTCATCTTATCATTTTCTTGTTTTAATGTCTCAATTTCGGTGTTCAGCAAGTTATTATAGGCACAGTGATCTTCCACAAGCATAGAAGTACCAGATTTATAGAGATCATTCGTAATAACAGACAAAATATCAGCATTGAGAACTTTTTCCAAGAGTCGATCAGCATCATTTTTTAAACCATTGTTTCTTTGTTTTTGAACTAAAATCGCATTTTCATTTGAGTTGAAAATGTTAATCATTGATTTGACTTCTTTTTGAAGTTCCTGTTCCCAACGTGTAGCACAGTGACGTAGGTGTTGAACGATTGGCAACATTTGTTTTTGAAAAATATCTCTCTTTTCTCGCTCGTAAGCGGATTGAAAAGTTTCAATTTTTATTTCTGAATTACGTTCAATTGTTTCTTCCAAAATTTTGATGTCGTCCATAAAGATTTTGAAATAATTTAGAACACGACAACTCTTTGGTAAAGGTGTAACGTCACTTGAAGATGGTAAAGGACCGTTTATTTGTGCCACAGTTTGGACAGGAGCCGCATTAGAAGATGAAACATATGACTCAGTGACATACCAAGATTTCCCAGGTATTTCTTTTTGAGGAACAAAAGATTTAGAAATATGAGGAGCTTTTGAATAATCATATGGTTTCCAATATTCAACTTGACTCATTTTTGATCGACTCTCTTCTTCAAGTTCTTCCTCTTCCTCAGTATCATAAACAATAGTGCGCACAATCGTGTCGTTAACATTTGTTCGATACTGTAAATTTTAGGATTTGCTTTGAATGCTTTGTGAAGAAACATTGATTTGTAATCTCCAAGTGCAAAACCTTTATCGGGTCTCGGTTTCAAAGTAAATTTCTGAATTGTTGAGACTGAGTTCCCGGTTTTGTAAACAACATTACAAAAATCTTTTAGTTGTCTTTCAAGATCAACAATTTCGCCGATTAATTTATCTTCACTTTTCCTTTTTCGCATTTTATGTTCACAAAAATCCTTTTTGCAAATTGACAACTCTGTTTGTGTTTTTGAAAGCTCTTTTTGAAGTTGTTCAACTTGTTTTTGAAGTTCACACTTTTCATTTTCGAGTTTTGAAACCAACTTTCCATTTGACTCAATTAAATCTTGCATTTTATGTTGAAGATCTTGTTCTTTATTGTAATATTCTTGAAAAGCCTTTTCAAAATTTTTTTCATGTTTAACCTTGTGTTCCAGATTTGAAAGTTGTATTTTATAACACTCAATATCTCTTGTAAGTGACGCATTTGTTTCTTTTAAAGCTTTATTTTTCTCATTGCATTTCATTATTTGCAATTGTTGAGCATTCAGTTGTTTGGACAATAATATAAGGTCAGGATCTGGATCAAACAATGGTTCATGTTGTTCTACATGATCATGTTTATCATTCTCAATAGGATCATCAAATGAAACCACTGTTTCATCATCAAATATAACAACTGTGTTCATTGTTCATCTTCTTGAGAAGATAAAGATGAGTCAGATGGAACAACTTGCGCCTTATCTGATTCAGAAGCAGAGGGTGATGCTATTTCATGTATTAAGCAAGCATTAAGATCATGTACCTGAGACAAACCATCAGTGTCGTACACTGGGCCTGAATCATTCATATGAAGTTCCTGCATATTGGCCATAAGCATCACAGCTGCATTAGCTTCCAGATCTTCCATGTCATCATCGTTGTACGCATTTGCCATGAAGTTGTTCTCCTGCTCAGTGAAATGTCCTTCCTTTTCATCTTTGAGAGCCATAAGTAATGCCTGCTTGTGAAACTTACTGCCCCGAGTTCTCGGTTTTGGACATGCTGTTGCAATATGACCTTTCTCATTGCAGTTGTAGCACCACACTGCATTCCCAGAGTTTGAGTTCCCAGTTTCAACAATTTCATTCCTTTTCTGAGTAGCACCGGAGTTGTTTCTGAACCCTCCATTGTTGTTAAACCTTTGTTCATTTCCAGAATTTCCCAAATAACCACCCGATCTTCCATAATTCCGATTCTGTATCTCAACCCTCCCATCTTGAATAACAGCTTGATTCCTAGTGTTTGATGAAGAGCGAAGAAGGTTGTTTGTCTTGTTCGAGAATTTGCTGAAGGCACGAGCAATGAGAGCAAGTCCTTGATTCAACGTATTGAAGTCATCATCTTCATCTTCATTGGAATTAGAGTAGTACATTGACTCACTGTTTTCATAAGGAACAAGTTGATTAGATTGCGGTGAAGAATCATATGGGATCATCTGATTTGGAGTTGTAGATTGTGGGTAGCTGAAGTAATTCTGTTCTTGAACATGAGCATGATTTGACATTGGAGGTGGAGCATAAGGAGATTGAGCTACGAGTGCCAAAGAATTTGGTGTTGTTGGTGGTAAGTAACCTCCTCGAAGAGCATGATCTTTCTCCACTTCAGGTTCATGGTGTTTCAGAAAATCATACAACAAACCATATGGTGCATCATGAAGATTTTTGTTTCGACGAACAAATGTCACATACTTTTGCCAATCCGGACCAAGACTACCGACGAATTTGGAATTCACTGCTATCCTTGGTACTGTGATTTTGTGTCGTCCCAAATCATTAACCACATTAGTGAACCGGTGATAATAGGATTCAAGTGACTCCCCTGGTTCAATGGTGATGTTAGTGTATTCCATGTAGAGTTTTGATTCCATATCATCTTTGTTCAGTTGAGTGCCTTCCATTAGTAAATGAACATGTTCCCACATATCTTTAGCCATTTTCTGAGCATCAACGCTACGATAGATTGGATTTGGAATTCCTTGAAGTATATAGATCATGGCATACTCATCAGCTTCACGATGTAGTTTCTGTTCATATGTGAGTAAAGATTCTGGAAGAGGTTTCTCTACAAGAGCACGTGGAGGATCAGCAGATGGATCACCACCTTCAAGTCTGGTTGGCCACTGAAATGGTCCTTCAAGTAACACTTGTTTCATGAATTTCCCATGGGGTTTCCTAAGTTCAATAAACCGTAAGAATCGACTTGCCCACTGAACATAGTTCCCAGGTGTAAGCATTGGGGGTGTATCAAGTGATCCTGCCTCATGTCTGGATTGTTGAGTTGTAATAACTTCACACATCCGATCAAACCAGTGAGGTTGTTTGGATGAATACTGATTGCGTTGTTGTGACATTGGATATGGTTGTTGTTGAGGAAGGATTTGATGTTGTTGCATTATGAGATATTGTTGTTGTGGATGAAACGGTTGTTGCTGAAAGTGTGATTGTGATGGTTGTTGATACGATTGTTGCTGATGCTATTACTGTGGCTGATACTGCTGATGTTGCTGTTGCTGATGATGAGAGAAGAAGTAATGTGGTGGTTGAGACATATTTGAACACTTGTGTAATGTAGGATCTTGTAGAAGATTGAAATGTAAGTTCCTTTGGTTAAAACCACAATCCTTTGGTAAAGTTGAAAATCTTACGCGTAACAATTAACTTATGCGTAGACTTAAATTTTATGCGTAAGAGAGGATGTTATACGTAAACTATAAGTTTATGCGTAAGATTCTCCTTTAAAAGTAAGATTAAGCTTATGCGTAAGATTCAAGTTTTGTGTAAGGTTAAGGAACCAAACAAATCTTTCAAACTTGTCCAAGCTTGAAAGATATCCATAGTCGAAGTATTCCATTAACTTATCTAAGATAGGGAAGTACTGAGTCACCATTGCACGAAGAGAAGACCGTTGATGAAACTTAAGAGTAGAATTCTGCAACTTACGCGTAAGATTTAATCTTAGGCGTAAGATCCAACTTCTACGTAGAAAGGCAACTTATGCGTAGGAAATCAACTCAAGCGTAGGAAAAGGTTTTTCAGCTTAAACTTATGCATAGAAATCAATCGTATGCGTAGGAATGGGGTATTTTGCATAAACTTAGGCGTAGAAATCACACTTAGGCGAAGAAAAGGGGTTTTAGGCTAAAACTCACTCGTAAAAGTACTGTTGACAGCTTTAAAATTGTACTATACGAAAAACTTACAAGTAAGATGACCAGAAACATGTAAAAATCACTACTTTAAGAAGAAAAACACCTAGAAATAAGGTTCTATTGAGCAAATAACTTCACCAACACTTAGAAAACACTAAATATGAAAGATTTTGCTACCAAAAACTAGTTTTCTAATATCAAAGAAGCTACAAAACTCAATAAACTAAGAGTAAAAGTACTAAAAACTTTAAAAGATCAAAACTTTATGCAAAATTTAAGCTTCTAATCACTATATCAACCTTAAAACTTGTCCAAGCTTCAAGATTTGAGTGAAAGAAACAAAGAAAAAAGCAAAAATATGAAGAAAAACACCCTTAATCCCATGTTAACACCAAGAACAACACTTCAATCTCTATTTAGCGAATGATACCACTTGTTAGGTGCCCATATTGATGTTACACAAGTAAGAATGAGGTAGATATAAGGATTGGTTGATTATAAGATTTATGAAAAGTAAAAGTGCAAGAGTTTCATTAACATATCAAAATAACCAACAAAGTTTAAGGTTACATAAGCCTTGTATTTATAGGAGAGAAGCTAGGGTAACATTCCCTAGTCCCTTTCATGCTTTCTACGTGGGCTTTGTAAGGCTTATGGGCTTTTACATATTGCCCATTAACTTAAACATAAATAAAACTAATACTAAAGCAATCTATTACAAAATGTAATGACCGAGACTTGACTAAATACAAAAGTATGTTCCCAACATATGCGCTTATCTCTGCACAGATATATACAAAAAAGAGTTAGAATAAATAAATAAAGGAAAAAGAGAAAATTCGAGGAAGTAAGTATAGCACACTAACCTTCTCCATTGAGACGACATGAGGGATATTCATCCTCAGTAAAGGGATAGTAGCGGCTCAGGCCAACCCAACAAAGAAAAGCCTCCGGGTACCTACAAAATGGAGTCGGCCTGCCAATAAGGGTGTTATACTCATCTTCACTATGCTCACTGGGCTTGGGAACCGAATCCGCCTTAACAGTATCACTTGTATGCCAAGGAAAGATAATTGGACAGGCAAAAGAATCAACCCAGAAAAATTGGTCTTGCCAACCGTTCACAAAATCCAAGGGTTTACCATAGCAAGTACCGGTATCCTTAGTGCGTTTACTAAACGACAGCCACCCATTCTTTATAGAATTGACATAAAGACGATGGGAGAGTGCCACCGTCGGAACAATGTTATGAGCACGACACAGAACTTCAAAATGAGAAAGCTTACAAGCACCAAAAAGGGAGAGCTGGGAGATATTAATGCAATAATGCTTCAAAACCTCAACAAAGAAAATAAAGAGCGGCAAGTGGAGGTCAGCATAATCGAAAAACTGGCTATAAAAATCAATCTTCCCCAGAGGATATTGGTTGATGGCCTGGCCGGGATCAGGTAGAACAGGGTAGATAAACGACGGAATATGGCACTAGCGACACAAGTCGTCAAGTTTAGCTTGTGACAGATGCGACTCAATCTCCGTGATTTTAACCATCGCTACAAAAAAAGAGCTTTAACACAACGTGCAGAATATAAAACAAGTGAACGAAAGGTAGAAACTTACAAGGACTCTATAGAGAGAAGAAGAGAAAAAATAGTAAAGGAAAAATAACAACACGCCAACCTAGGTATTTATACCTGCGGCATTTCCAATAAACCTAACGCACGATGTGTGCCACAAATGCTCCAACCAACAACTACGATCAAAAGTAAAAAGATAGAAATGACAGCTAAACGGCAACTCAAACGGGCTAAAAACGGTCCACTTCCCTCATGATCCTAACCGCTGACCAAAAAAGACGTGTCGCGAAAAAAGCTACAAGCTCAGGAGCGGAGCAGACAACACATTACTCTAAAAATATTCACTACACGCTACATAAAGAACACGTGCAATAAACACACTAGACTAGGTGGGGGGGGGGGACTTGATGACGTATAGTACATATAGCAGGCTTACTGAGCCTGGACTATGCTATACAACCAAGCCTGGACTATATTATATAAATTATATAATTGGGCCTGGATAACATTACGCATAACTAGGCTCCGACCCAACAAATAAACAAATCGGGCCCCGGCCCAACAAACTGGATACGACTAAAGCCCAAGCCACGAGCAAGGCATAGTCCGGACATACAAGGACATGTATGAACCACTTGAGCGGCACTCCCAAAGTACGCTCACGGAACGGCCCACGGTCCGGAAAGTGACCCACGTCCGCAGTCATCGATTAAGCTACGGATCCTTGCCCGACAAGGGTCCCATCTCGACCACTACATCAATATGCGAAATACTATGAAACCCTAGCATTTCGACCACCTATAAAAGGTAACCTCAGTACATACTCTCGATGTATGACTTTCTCTCTCATTCCAATACACACATATTTCTCTGACAACATGAGTACTTACTCTCATGTCGGAGCTTAATTGTGGGGTCCGTCCCCACGATAAGGCTAACAGTTTACCTTTGTTTGTGCAGGGATTCAATCTACTACTTGGATTAGTGCATAAGTCACACAGTGGACGATCCATCAAGGACGGCCCAGCACGGTCTAAGCCCAATCTTAACCCAACCACACTTTTTGCACTAACAATTAGTATTTAAATATATAATTTATTTATCAATTTACTAGATTTAAACTTTATCACATTCAAAAATATTGATCCAATGTCGCATTCAACAAAGACATATGATACATGTATTGGATTTACTCAATGGTCCTGTACAATAGGACTAGATTCATGGGTTAAAACACTACTACAAAATAGTAACATACTCACACTTATTAGAGCAGGTTGTATTAGAGAATAAATAGGTCCGGCTCGGCTTGTGGGCTCAGGGTCCATTAGGGTTTCATTATGCTATGTACTCTATAAACATCATATGAATAAAACATATCTCCTACAGGTTTTACATTGTCTAACATGGTATCATGAGCAGGTATGATCTTGAGACCTACTCGGTCATCAAACCGCCACTTATGTACCACCCCGTCACACCTACATATCTCAAACCCTAGTTTTCCGTCATTTATCAAACATATATTTTTTTTCTCTTCCGCTGCCTTTGATAGTAATCATAGAATATACACATTTTTTTTCTTCAACTCTTCATATCATATCACTACCCAATCAGAGAAACTTGTTGCTGCTGGAGAAAGGAGAATGGCCTACAACATGCTGCATAGGATATAGATATGTTTTCTTTATTGTGTGGTGCTAAATCAAGCTGCTCTATCATTAGTTTTATTATTAAAAAAAGTAAAAAAGAAAAAAAAATAAAAAAGAAAAAAAAGTTATAGTTATTTAATTGTTTGTTTTTTATGTCGAATCCATGGTATTAATTCCCGACACAACTTTTGTTGGTGTCGAATCTAGGGTTCTTATTCCCGATACGACTTTTGTTGGTGTCGAATCTAGGGTTCTTATTCCCGAGATGAATTTTGTTGGTGTTGAATCTAGGGTTCTTATTACCAAGACGACTGCTTGGGATACTTTGGTCTATCCTTCGGATACTTTGGTTATCCATAAACAAAAATTAGAATAGGGGATACTTTAGGTTATCTCGTTTTACTTTGGTTTATTGTTTTCTTTTGCTTTCTTAGTTTTCTTCTTCAGTCCGAGCTTTCCTGATTTCGCCGCTTGGACTGCGGGGGAGTATTAGAGAATAAATAGGCCTGGCACGGCTTGTGGGCTCAGGGTCCATTAGGGTTTCATTATACTATGTACTCTATAAATATCGTATGAATAAAACATATCTCCTACGGGGTTTTACATTGTCCAACAGGTTGCTCCACTTTAAAGTGTGAAGAAACAAAAAGTTCACACTAGTATACGTGTGAACCAATTTGATGTAGCAAATATTTTCACACTTTTATGTCGGAAGCTTTATGAATATTTTTCACACTAAGTGAAGGGTTTTTAAACAATTCCTCACACTTTTAAGGGGTAATTGCAAATTTAGTCACTGAGGTTCTGCGAAAGTGTAAAAAATACCCCGAGACATAAAGGCATGCAAAAATGCCACTCACGTTCCAGATAAATGCAAAAAAGACACCGAGTCCAACTTTTTGCTAACGTCCGTTAGTTATCCCGTTAGTCAAGGGTATTATCGCCATTTCACTCGTTTCCCGCCTTTGACTATACAAACTTTATTTCAATTACCCAATTTGCAAAGTAATAACTTTAGTTTGCAGGCAAAACATACGTGTCAAACGAAGAGAATGTCTCGAGACTTTTTTTCAACGACTAAATTTGAATCATCAAACCTTTCCCTCCCAATGTAACACGGCAACCGAAACGATTGCATAGGGACTATTCATTTCCGTCTACATTCCGCTTATTTAAACGCACCAAACCACACACACATTCCACCAATACACACATAAACCCAAAGAACAAAAAACACTGTAGCAGATGGCTATCTACATTGGTTCCGAGGAAGAGGAGTACAAAAAAGTTTTGAAGAATGATTATCTAATGGATTTACTCCTTGATGGTTATGGTGCTGAACCAATTGACGAGTATGGTTCTTACAGGAAGGTACCGAAGGAGTTGAGGAAACAGATGCTTACTTGGCTGAGGAAACAAGATGGCTACTATGAGATGCTTTTGGGTGATACGCAGGAGGAGGAGTAGAAGCAAGAGACTGTGGATACCGGTATACCACAGTTTGATAAGTTGGAACAGAGGATCTCCCATCTTGAAGATGTGCTCAAGCATCTCAAGGATAAGAAGGAGAGGAAAGAAAAGGAGATGAAGAAAAGGAAGAAAAAGGATTGTGTGGAAGGTAGCAGGTCAAACTTCTAAACAATTATGTGTTTAGAAAGTTTTTTTTGAAATTTGTAATCTTGTGAACACCTCTAATTATCATCAATGAAATTTTATGTTTCTGTTTAGATGTATTATGTTTCAATATTTATGTTTGTTTTTCAATTTTTATGTTTTTGTTTCAAATTTTTTGTTTATGTTTCAATTTTTATGTTTCTATTTAATTTTTGTAGTTTACTAATTGCATATGCAGTAGTGTAGTGTTTGAATAATCGAATTTGACTATTAAAGTCAACATATATTAGATACCAAAGTTTGCATCAAGAAATTAACCATAAACTAAAATTGGACATAACCCAGTTCAGATACAAAGACATAATGAAAACAGACTAAAACTAGCCTACTTATGTCTGATACAATCGTTAACTATGTCTGATGAACACATCTCAGACAATAAACAAACAGAGGAGCACAACCAGTCACTTATCTTCTTGCAACTCCATATCACTTATCTTCTTGCAGATTCTTCACTTGGCTTTTTAGTAGCAGGTTCTTCATTACTTGGGCATACTCCACTTACTGTTTCAGTTGTAGTTGGTTCACTTTGTTCATTACCACTGCCCAAGTAAGCACCAACTCTAGTAGATGCATTAACACCTAAGCCAATTACACACCCACTACTATCTTTAGTAGGTGTGTTTTCCCTTGTAACACCACCTCTACCAGTATAATATGGGGTTCCCCTTCTTTCAAGGCACGATGGACAAGTATATCACATGAAATTTGTGTAAGGGGGACACCTTGCAAAAAACACCAATCCAGCCCTGTTTTCCTTTTCAACCCAACAGTCAAGGCAAACTATTTGACAACCATTTTGTGGATCCATGATGAAAAGCATTGAAATGATAAAAAACTGATGATAACTAGGGTATTATATAATGCAGGAAAAAAGGATAAAATATGGTACAATGTGGTTGTTGAACAAGTAGATATGATTAAAGACAACATAAATGCTTACTATTAGATATGGGGTGTTTGGCATGAGTGTATACATCACTCCCATTTAATATGGATTCAGTTTGACTTTGGAAAGTCAAAATTCAATTGGTAAAAGGGAGTCCTAAGTTTTGACCACAATAGATAAAGGTGGTGTTTGGCATGATTGTATCCATGAGCATTTTAACGATTTCCAGCCAAATAAACACATTAGTACATTAAATACACTACATGACAGTTGAATTTAGATTGTCAAAGTAAGCAAACATGTAGTCTATGACAGTTGACTTTAGAATGTAAATGTTTGGGTCAGTTTGGATTTTGAACACATTATACAAAGAAAGTGTGAATCATAAGATCCATTTCATTCGGTAATCATAACCATAATATTACAAAAGGAACCCACCCTAAACTACATCAAGCAACCCCCTCACGTATACCTCTCCCTCACAGCAAACTCTATCTTCATAAGAATCTTCTCGCGCATTTGCTTAGCCATCCTTATCAACGCCCTCGCCCTACGCAAATCAATAGTATGGAGTCTTCTAAGCTTCTTCCTATTGTCCCTTGCATTTCTTGAACGTGAAAAGTTTCGAAGTTCAACTATAAGCTCCCCTCTACGTTCGACCCTAGCAGTAATCATTTTTGAATAGTTCTCCAAATCGTGTGACCTCTTTATGTCTTGAAGAATCTCTGTCTAGTAATGGCCAAGAATAAGTTATGTTACAACAAAGGAGTGACAGAGGGTTGTGAGGTCAATACCAGACATGTTCATAGTTATATCAGTGTGGAATTTGAGCTTGTATTAGGAGTGAGTGTTTTGAGGGATGATTGAATGTGCTAAATAGGAAGTGTGAGGTAGGTAGAGGCATAGTTAGTACATTAAATACACTACATGACAATTGACTTTAGAATGTCAATATTTGAGTCAGTTTGGATTTTGATCCATTCTAATACAAATACTCTTTTAATTCATTTCAATTGAATTCAATGTAACAATTTTATCCCAACATCTCAATGCATAACATGATTATTAAATAAAGACAGACATATAGCATTGTTCAAAAGACAATAAAGTCAAACATAGAGTACAAACATAGAATCCAAAAGACATGAACATTAACAGAATTTCTATTGTTCAAAGATCAGTGCATAACACATGAAAAACTTGGAATTGCAAGCTCATCAACTGACTTCTTCTTTTTTGTTGGCCTGTCAACCTGAGGTCTGTGAATGGGTGGTATTATTACTGATATAGACTCAATTCTTGGCCAGAAGTTGCTGCCACAAAATCCATTGATCTTGAATGAGTATATACGTGCCCATGTTTCTAGTCTGTAAGCAGCATGAACCCACTCTTCAGGTATACCAACTCCTCTTCCGTTCTCATTCATGTACCCAATTGTAGCCACAACATGTTTACATGGTATTCAGTAAGCTCCTACTTCCTACAACCACACTCCTTACTATCCATGTTAACAACACATTGATCCTGGCAAGGCACAGATACTTTATATAAAGAAGCTTCAATCCATTCAACAACACAATCAGTAGCTTCTTTTTTTATAGCATCAAACATGGATTTCACAGTAGGAGTAAGTTATCCAACATTCTTTTCTATTAGTTGTCGAACTACCACAATCCTCTTCATCAAGTACTCTCTAATATATTCAAGACAAGTGATGATGGTTCCATCTCTGACATCATTTAGTTGCCTATCGAATACCTCACATATGTTATTTAAGAGTAGTCCACAATGGGCTTTTCCTGTTAAACAAATGACACATTATATATTACTATATGATCAATTATCAGTATGCTTATGTCCATTGCAACTTAATGAATTACCTGAAAAATGTGATATGCTCCATTGTTCAGCTGGAATGTTCATCAACCAATCATAAGCATCAGAATTGTAATACTTGAGATGATCCATCTCATTGTTGAATTCAACAACAGTAGTGGCTCTAGCTGCCTTCCAAAGCATGTCCTTGTAAACACCTCCTTTAAAATGTGACTTCATCTCCTCATGAATATGCTTAACACAAAACATATATTCACCATTTGGAAACACACTAGCAACGGCTTGTATCAATCTCTGTGAACAGTTAAGGTTATTGATGGTGTTAAAAGTTTACATGTTCTCACTGTGCATAAAACACGTGATTAATTATAGAATAGAAAAGTGCACCTTTTGCCTATCAGAAATGAAAGTGAACTTGCAGTTGGTTTGTATACCAAGATCCTCACCTAGTAGTTTCAAAAACCAACACCAAGTTGCCTTATTTAGTGCATCAACTACAGCATATGCTACTGGATAAATCCCATTGTTTGCATCAATCCCAACTGCTGTTAGTAATTGACCTGGAAAAGGACCTGACATGAAGAATCCATCTAATCCTAAGAATTCTCTGCCACAAGCTTTGAAACCTTGTTTCAGATCTCCCAAACACACATACACCATTTTAAAAGTTCTTGTTGAACTCTCTGGATTTGGTTCTAGCTGTACATCAAGCCTAACAGTGGTGCCTAGATTTTGATTAACCAACTATTGGGCATACTCTCTAAGCAGTGCATAATGTTCCATAAAGGCTGAATGATTTGTACATTCTAGTGTATAGCATATCATACTTACTTATGGGAACATCTTCAAGTATATGCTCATCATCATCAGCAAACACTTCATAATCATTTGGATTATAATCCAAATCCTCTGAACCACTCTCACCACTCTTTTCTTTTATTTCAGTATCCACCTCTACTTCTTTCACATTTCCCATATGCCCACCTACAATTATAAACCCATAATATTAACAACAAATATACCCTTTTTAAAAACCAAGAACAATATTGAAGTAAACAGGGAAATGCAGTGTGTTCTTACCGTATTGTGCAACGAGTTAGAGTGGCGGGTTAGTGTGGTAACGAGTTAGAGTGGCGGAGCCAAATGAGGGTTGTATCTGAAGATAAAGGGGTAAATTAGTCATTTTATATGTATTTACCCTTGACTAACGAGATAACTAACGGGCGTTAGTAAAAAGGTGGACTCGATGTCTTTTTTGCATTTACCTGGAACATGAGTGGCATTTTTGCATGCCTTTATGTCTCGGGGTAGTTTTTGCACTTTCGCAAAACCTCAGTGACTAAATTTGCAATTTACTCCACTTTTAAGTGTAATAATTTTGATTTTGAAATCATTCTTCACACTTTTAAGTGTGAGATTGAAATTCTTCACACTTTTTAAGTGTGAATTTTGAAACAATTATTCACACTCTTAAGTGTGAATATCTTTAGAAAAAAGTTCACGCTTTATAAAGCGCGAAAAAAAGCGTGTAAAAATGACAAGTTTATTGTAGTGAAAGTATCAACACGTGGTCACAATATGTGATGCACTCAATGCTTCGGAAGAACCAAGTGGCTAAAATCAATTTAACTCTAAAATGATTTAATTTATAATTGCAATTATGTTTTTTTGTAATCATATGTGATGCATTATCCATTTAATTTGAAATCTTGTAAATAAACCACACATGCTTTCATGCCAGTAAGATTTGACCCATTCTAACCATGTACAACAAATAACCACCTGTAACAGTTTAACTTAACTTCATCTAACGAGCTCGTTATAACTTGAATAGTTCATATTAATATCAAAAGCAATTTTTAGAAAACATACATCAATCCTCCGTTGTCCCATTTATACAAACAATCAAGATATATGTTACTCAGTGATCCTTTAAAGAACGGCGTAAAAAGATAGATACTGACGATAATTGGAAGTGTGAATATCAGATAATTCTCATAAGGGTTTCTAATCTATCTTCTTCCACCACATTTATCTCGACATTAGAAAAGTCATTCCAGTGGTATGAAATTTCTTCGTTGCAGGTCACTTGGACGTTCGATAGGCCCACTACAGAGTAAGGTACCTCATGAATTCCTGAACAACCTTTCATGTAAATTGTTCGTAGACCAACTAAATTTCCAAACTCTTCTGGCAACTCGCTCAAACTTAAACAGTCTGAAATGTCGAGAAAGCTTAGCTTTTGAATATTTGTAATTGATTCAGGCAGCTTTTCCAGTTTTGTACAAGATCGAAGACTTAGTACTTCCAAACTTGTCAGCTTACCAAATTCTTCCGAAATTTCATTCATCTCATTGCAGTTGGTGATGCTCACCTTCTTAAGGTAGACACAGCTACACAAAACCGATGGAAAATCCACTAAATCTTGGCAATAATCCATCTCAATTTCAGCTAATTTTGGCCAGACATTGAGGTTGTCGCTGCAGAGTTCCTCAAAAGCATTTCCTACTTTGCACATTATAAATGACACTTTCTGAATGTTTTGCAGTGCTAAAGTGGACCTACTCAAGGATGAGACTGTAACACGCTCAAGCCTAATTCTAGTTAGATTTGATAAACAGCCAAGAACGTTGAGATTTTCAAAAATTGTTGGGTGTAGACCATAGTTTGTGACATTTAGAACAGTCATTTTTTGCATCTCCTTCAAGAAGTGGGGTAGAGTGTAGGTCTTTGACATTAAGTTCAATACCAGAACTTCAACCTCAGGGACTTTCATGTCACACCATCTGGAAGAGAATGACTCTCCTGCAATCAACATTGTACTCAATTAGTACAAAGTAGTGTAAAACATAATGCACCATTCATAAATTCATTATCACCCCTTTGTTCCCAAAAAAATAGAATTTATATTTTTGAACCTAAACAAATAGTCTGCCCTTTTATTCATCAGCAAAAGTCAATAGATAATATAAATGACCCACAAGTCAAAATGTAGCTCCTCAGTTTTAAAACAATATGAATAGGTTTTCTCTGAGAAATTGAAACAAAACCTGTTGAAATAGACAAAATGCGGGCTTGCATTGGTTCTTTCACACTTTCAAGTGACACAGGCAGGTCCTTTCCTGGTACATTTGTAGTCAATAAGTCTTCTTGCGCACTTATTAGCAATCTCGGTCTCTGTGCTATCGGCAGTTTACTATTCAGGTTAATAGCAAGCTGCCTCAGCAAGTCGTGCTGTGTCAGAAATTGCTGCTCACAAAAGTCTACAAGTGTAGTTACCTCTTTCTTAAAACTGCACAAAATATTAGAGAATTAGGACTAAAAGATTGTGACAATTGCGCCATATAGAATGAAACTGATGTCCGTCCTATTTTGCAAAAGTTGAACAATTTTGAATTCAATGGGACAAATTGTTAGTTCAAATTTGTAGAATTTAATGTTATTAAAAAGTTTCATGAAACTTAAAGTTCCAAATTGATTTGAAGTGTGGCAAGTCAAAGTGTACATTTACTTATCCAAAGTGATTAATACTGAAACTTCACATACTCTGTGGTTGTTGTACTGACAAGATTTCGGTAGGAAAGTTCACAGATCTTCGCGAGTGTATCAATGCCCTCGTCATCATGGTCGTACAAATGCACCCACATATTCAAGAGAGCACTAGCTGGAATCCTTTGATCCTCTAGAAATAAACCAAAGTCCAAGTAACATTCTTTTAAATTCTCTTCCAAGGCCTTAAAGCTTGTTTCTAGGCGCTCAAGTACTTCCTCATTTAGATCCAGAACCGAATGACCTTTAGACAATTTTCTTATCATATGTCTCCAGACCGACGCGTCTTTCCCATCTAAGGACCCACCAATCACTGAAAGGGTGAGAGGGTGTTTCTTACAACATTTTACCATCTACATACAAGGGATAGAAACCGATTAATTAGTCAAAATCTTGAGACACTGTATGACAATAAGTAAAAGAATTTGTATATATGTTTAAGTAGAACAAAATATTACCTGATTCACAAGATTCTCGTTAATAGTAGGACCAGGTTTCGCAGAACGGCAAAAGAGAGTCTTGGCATCTTCATCACTCAATGGGTCAAATTGAAAAATAGTATATCTTGTAATGACCATCCTAGACGTGACTACAACTCTGTAACTTTTAATTTCAAATTCAAAGTTTTTAATAAAAGATTCAGACCAAACATCATCCAATACCAGAAGTATAGGACCTGATACTGTTTGGAAAAAGCTCTCCAGCCTATTCTGTGCATCTTCACTGCTTTGAAATGGAACTTGCTGACTGAAGGAATTTGGATTAAAGAGATTATCCACTATCACCATGAAGTTGGGTGTTTCTGAAACCGTTACAAAGAAAACATTGCTTCCAAATTTTTCTGTCCGAGAGTAAGAAGTCAGTATCAAACCTTATAAGATGAAGACCTGATCTTCAATTCACGAATAATTATATTTAAAATAGAAAGCCTCCTTTAAGCAATTACTGCTTTCGTTCAAAAATCGTGAGTAAGTGAGGTTTGCTAAAAATCCCTAAAATACATTTTCTCACCAAAGGGAATTAAATATGATGGTCTTGATCATATTTATGGGGACAAACAACGGTTATAAAATGGGCAAAGTTTATTCAAGTACTGAAATATTAGTTGAACAATACCAATGCATAATATGAAAGCTAATCAGATGGTGCGTGGTATTGTAACTTTGGCTAGCAAGAAACGAAAAACCTTCCGATCATGTCGAAAGTTCATTGCAACTTTGGCTAGCAAGAAACAAAAAACCTTCCGATCATGTCGAAAGTTCAAATGCTGATAATCCAATCAAAATAACTTTATTCACTAGCAGCAAATGCAATAATATTAGGCACAGAAAGCATTTATAAATGAAGTTCCATACAATATATTATGAGCAAGTTCGACATAATCCTCATTTCTAATCAAAGCTAAAATCATCAGTATAGGAAGTTGCTATTACGCTAAAAAGAAACTATTACATCCAAACAATACAATTGATAATGATTGTCATGAATTACCTTGAATATCAGAATCATGACATAGCATTTTCACCAAAGTAGTTTTCCCACATCCACCAGCAGCCGAAACAATGACAACCGTACTAACATCAAAAGTATCATCCACTTCCATTTTACTTCCATCATCATCATTATCATCATTATCAATATTAGCAAGAACCTTAGCCTTGAGCTTCTCTAGTGGCTCCTTAAACGCAACGATACCTCTAGGAAGCCTTGGAACCAACCACCCCAATCTTTCTCGTTCAAAACCCGCATCTCCTCGTCTCGCAGAAAAAGACATCGAACTACTACTATACGTCTGTTCAAAATTCTTCACATCAAGTGTTAAATTCCTTAGGCTGTCATGAACTTGACCTATTTGTTCACCAAATTTATTCACTGTGACCAATGTCCTTTTAATGTCACGGCTCTGATCAGCTTGAACATCAAGCTGAAAGAATCTTAACAAACTGGCATCAACCTCTTTGAGTTTTAGTGAGTGAGTAAATCTTTTGAAAAGGTTCCATTTTATTTTTACGCATTTGTATACGAGTTTCTTAGCTTCTTCTAGTTCATCAGTGAACATATCGGACTCTGAAGGCGAAATATCGAGTTCGAGATTAAGTTTACGGATTTCTTCAATCCTTGGGTTTATTCTGTCTAGAGTGGTTTTCAGTTTTTTCAGTTGGGGTTTGAAATTAGCTGTTGTTTTTAGTACATGTATTACTGCATCACTTAGTCTTGAAATGGGTTCAGAAAATAGATCCATAGACATTTTTCTTGTTGCTAAAAATGAATATGGTATTGGGTGGATTGGATATGAGCTTGATGATTTGCAAATAGTAGTTTTCTTTAGATTCTATTCACAGCTATGGGAGCTTTGAGTCAACGCGTTAGAAACATGCGGCCAGTGGCCAACTACTTGCTCCGAAAGAGGATAAAAAAACATAGACTTTGTCGGCAAATGCTAAATACACTCGGGACATGATTGATAGATTAACATTTATAATTTTATATTACGGGTAAAGTAAGTTGCCATTTATAAATATAAAACTAGCTATCATGTATATTATTTCCTTTTTCAAATTAATATTTTGTTTTGAATTTTTTTTTTCCTTCTTCTTTCACATGATTTTTAATTTTTTAATTTTATTAATTATAATATGAAGATATACATTATGAAAAGTGCTCCTTAAATTCAACAACTGAGTCTTGTTTATCTGCTCTATATACGGAGTAATTCATGGAGTTGCACAGTCAGACTTGGATGCATAGCAGTAGGTATCAAGTATCCTTCTTTTAACCATATTGTTGTATTTTTTTTTAATAAAATAAAAAATGTAATGGATAATTATTAAATTTATAAAGTTATTAAAAAATATGAAACTAATAAGTACATTTTATTAAAATTTAACAACTAAAGTTATATTAATTACTTTTTTTTTTCTTTTACAAAATTGACACAATTTATTTTTAGCAAATTTTATAAATTAAACAAAAACTTAATAGTTTGACCAAATTGAGCATCAATTTTGACTTTTATTGCTCAATTACATTGCTCGATTTTGTCACGTGTCAAAATAGAGTAACATAACATGATGTAATTTTTTAATAAAAGACAAGAAAAATAATGCACACTTGAAAATAAATTAATCTTTAAACAAACAAATAATAAATCTTGATTGTATAAAGTAGAAAATGATGATGATGACAGATAGGCTACCAAAACTATGATTATTAAGATCTCGATTCTGATCTTAGGATCTTACGATTTTATGATACTTAACAGCAAAAATGATCTCGATTTTACGTAGGATCTTTGCGAGATAGGATCTTAATATGATCCTGATCTTAATCATAGGATTTTAAGCTCTCGAACAATCTAATCTTACTTTTCTTGAACCATAAGCTAAAACATACAAATTTATATATTAAGTTTTGTAGAATATGAAAAACAAGAGACTAATTATATTAAACATTGTATAATCATAATTTTGACCTATAATTTCATGATATATATATATATATATATATATATATATATATATATATATATATATATATATATATATATATATATATGTAATATACAATAATATATAGATTTGCATAATTTTACAACGCTTAATAAGCAAATGACACTATAGATCTGAACGATTACAATCTTGCAAAGATGAAAATAATCTTAGGTAAGATCCCGATTTTAATTACCTTAACCAAAACTGTTGTAAAAAAATCTTGGAGAAAATGTAAAATAAAGAAACAGACCCTCGATGGTTAGATTCACTAAAAGAAACAAATTAAATAAAATATTAAAATGATACTTTTTATAGTGCATGTGAAAGTCACTTCTTTGTTAAACGTCAAGTGTGCCATTACTTTAAATTACTTTAAAGTAATAGTGCTTTTTGTATTTTTGTAATTAATGGGAGTTTAGTTCACACTCAAACTCCAAACTATTGCTTTGTAATTTTCAATTAGCAAATAAAACTAGTGGTAATACTGATTTTCATTATCATCGTTAACTTAGCGTTACATTAATTTTTAACACTACAAATATCACATCGATATAGTGTAATAATGCAATCAACACCACCACTCAAATATACCACTAGTGGTGTGAATCAGTTCGATCGGGTCCGGGTCACTCGGGTCGGGTTAATTCGGGTAAAGGCTCAAAAAAATACCCAGACCCGACTTTTTTTTCTTTTTTTTTTCCTTAGTTGAAAACGAGCTGGTTTGCCCGCGCGTTGCTACGGGGCAACCGTATTTATGTTTCCGATAAATGTGTGCGGCCTTTCTTTGCTTAATCGGATAAAGAACTCTTGTCATGGCTAGTGTACCCGAACCGATGCTAATTAGTCGAAGATGACGAAAGGCCAATGTAAATGAATTATATGACTTTGATATTCACACTTATTTGAATGTTGTAAGTACTATATGTTAACCACTATGTCTGCACACCCAAATGCTTACTTAGACATATCTACACAATACAGCTTCAACAAAAAAAAATAGAACATCTTTACCAAAAAAAAAACTCATCTCACTCTAAAAAATACACACACTTTCATCTTAAAAAATACTTTCACCACCAACATCAAAATCAAATTTACCATCCCAACTCACACCACCACCACGCTACGCCGCCACCGCCCAACCACCCAACTGCACCAATAACGCACCACCAAAACCTTCCAACATCAAGTTTTGAGGTATAAATCTATATATATATTTTGTAAATCTATAGGGTTTTTTTGTAGATCTATAGTTTTTTCGTAGATCTATAGTTTTTTATAGATCTATTGGTTTTATTTGTAGATCTATATATTTTTTTTGTAGATCTAACATTTTTGGTATTTTTTTTGTTAGTGCCGCCGCTTGCCACTGTTGTAGCCACCGTTCTCTCGCCAGAAGAAGTTGTAACAGCCGCCGGAAAAATTTGTGGTCGCGCTGGAATCATTTGTAGTCGCCGGAAAAATTATTACTGTAATTATTAGTGTCTTTAAAAGGTGTTTTTTGTATATACTTGTTAATATACTAGTAGGGTACCTGCGCGATGCGGCGGCGGGTACCCTAAAATAAATTTTATGGGCGTAAAATATCTAGTGGCGTGTCCAAACAGTGTCACAGATCAAATATACATATGCATTCTACTCTTCACGTAGGACTTCTCAATACATAACGTTTTCGTGAATAATGGCGCAAGTTTCATAATTTTTCGAGTCCATTTGCTATGTCGAATGAGCCCATAATCGTTTTTGTGAAAAGTTTAGCCGAATTGACATATATGGCCCCTCCGCCCCTATCTTACACAATCTACCTTCACTTTTCAATTTACATATCCATCCCTCCCCATTTAATATAAAAATCTTTTATTTCATTTTTTAATTCATTTTACAACTAATAATAAAACACACATTCCACCTACTCTCTATATCTCTCTCTAAACTCCCTCACCGGATCTTCATAATATCCGGCCAGCACCAGCAGAATCCGGCACCACCGTCGCCGGAATAATTTTTCCGGAGAGACCTTTTTCCCTCCCAATTGATAGATCAACCTATTTCTAGCATTTCTGGAGCTTATTAGCTCTCGAAGCACAGTGTAACACCATCCACGCGCCACCACCGCCACTACAGTCCGTACACCACCACCGCCGCACCTCCCCTCGCCACTTCCCTCTCCGTTTTGGTAACCCACGCGCCTTATTCTTTCCCCTTTACACCATTTTCAGCAAGCCCTAATTTTTACTTTTTAATAAAATCTGATTTATAATAATTTATTTTGATAAAACCTTTAACTAAATGTTTTTAAACATGAAAAACCGTGTGGATCTTGTTTTTCTGTCGCGATTCGGTCAACTTAGAAGAACCACCGAGTCGACTCAGTGACTCGGTCTGGATTATAGTTTGATTGATTTCTTCTTTTCTTTTCTTATTATTTCTTGTTTTTGTGATTGGTTTTGGATTCGGGTTTGTTTGGATGTGACTCGGACTGTTGGAACTGAGTGGGGCCTAGCCGCGACTCACGGGAGTCATGGCGAGGCAAGCTGAAGAGATATGCATAGGGTTTGTCTAGGATTCGGATTTGTGTGGTTATGGTTGTATCTGATTTGATTTGAATGTGGATTTTGGAGGGAAAAGTTTGCATTTATAGCTGGGAATTATATAGAGGGTTGTACATTACGTTTAAATAATTGTAATATTAGGTGTAGGGGTGTTTTTAATGTTATTTAATGTATAATTGTAATATTTTAAGGCTATTAATGGCATAAACAAAGTGGTCTGTACATGTAGCTACTAAAGTTGTAAATGTCTAATTATATTTCATTTATGGTATTAAATGTCTAATTGTGTTGAATCACTTGTACTTTTAGCATTGAAATGTGTAAGGCTTAATTTTAAGAATTTCTTTTTTTAGAAGGGCAAAATGCATTATAAGATAGTAAGATATTTTGTTAGTATAGACTTGCGTTTATTTTTTTGTGATATGTGAATTGAATGTGTTGCAAATTTGTACAAATCATATTTGTTAGATCTGATAAACTGAAATAAAACGATTGGAAAAAAAACAAAAAAATTGTTATTAAGGACTGAATTTGCGAAAGATCGCTAACTGGGGACTAACGGTGCGATTTACAGCTAACCCGAGGGACCATTTTTGTAAATTCGTTAGGAACAATAAACGCCATATTCACCACTGTTTCGCACTATAGCAGTACTGTTTTGCACTGTTTGGTACTGTAGCATATATATTTTTGTTTTTAGTCCCTGAAAGTGGCGTTTGTTGCAAAGTTAGTCCTTAGAGACTAACGGTGAAAATAAAAGCTAACCTTATGGGTTGTTTCTGTTTAATATTTGCACAGAAACAACCCCTGAATTTATTGTTCCGTTGCAAATTTAAGCGACAACTGTTAGGTAACGGTCGTTAAGGAGTAACTTTGCAATGGATCAATAACCTCAGGGTCTAACATGAAAATTGAACGCATACTGTAGCAACAGTGTTTTGGGGCAATGTTACACGCCTTTTAGTATATATTATAATGTATTTAAATTGTCACTTATTACTTAGTTGTGTGACATTCTCTTTTTCCCCTATTAAATAACATGATTAAGCAAATAATGATTACTTGTCATTCATTAACAAAAAGTTAGCCACTAATCTAGCCACATTGTCTTAGTAAATTTTTATTCCCAAACACCCCTTAAAAGTGATGACTATCCATCACTGTTAAACCAGAAATAAACATTACAACCTGTATGTAGAAGCAACCCTTAGAAGTGATTTCAAAATCAAAAGTGATGAGTGATGACATCCATAATTGTTAACCCAAAAATTAGCAAAAAATAAACATTACAACCTTTAGATCTTCATAAACCCAACCCAGGCATGATAAACAATTACAAAAGATAGATCTTCATAAACATCTTCAACAAATTGAATCCTCTCATATCCATTCAACAAACCTAATGAAAAATCCAGAGATCTATTCAACAAGAACAGAAGTGATTTCAAACTGACTCAGCCACATCGATTGATTATAGAAACATCCCTCAGAAGTGATTTCAAACTCAAACATAAGCTTTAGAAGTTTATGTACATATATTTATCTCTAGTTTCTCTCAAATCAAGAGCAAGACATTACAACCTTGTGACTCCACATATCACAAGAACAGAAAACGATTTGCCAATTGGTTTCGAATTGGAAATGTATACATGTAACCGAACTTAAAACATGGCGGTGGCAGTGGTGAACTGGTGATAAAGGTTGTCGTGTAAGGAATTGTTGGATGTTAGCAAGTATTGGGGACATATAAAGGATTAAAGGGTTCTCACATTTCTTATACTACCTCTGTCCCATAAAAACTGTCCAGTTTGACTTTTCAAAGTCAAACTGGTTCAACTTTGACCTTATCTATTTTTGTGGGTATTATATAATACTTGATGAAAAATATATGAATGGATTGTGCTTTAAGTGTGTTTTTCATTGGTATAATTTTTCATCAAGTATTATATAACACATAAAAAATATTTAAGGTCAAAGTTAAACCAGTTTGACACTGAAAAGTCAAACTGGATAGTTTTTATGGGACGGAGGGAGTATATAAATATCAATGTGGCTTTTGTTTTTGGTGTAGTTGATTGTTGGTTTATTTTAAAACTGAAGTGACGGGTGTGGGTGTGGTTTGTAGTGATAGCGGTGGTGCTAATGTTGGAATTATAATATCATGACAATCATATAAATAAACCAAACACATCAAGTAAGCATATGCGGTAGCGTTATAACAAGATCATATAACATGTAATTAATTAATCAATAATAAATAGTAAACATACCTTTGTGATTCAAGCCCGAACAAGAATCAATATGCAATCTTCAACTTATGAACCCTAATTAGGGTTTATGTGGATTGTAAGAATTACCCCTTACCTATTTTGTAATTCAATCCAAGATACAATCAATAGTGTGATTGTATCACGTTCTTGTACACACATACTATAACAAGTTAAAGTAATGCTAGTTTTTAGAACACAAAATTAAACCAAAACCTTTTGTTTAATAAATAAAATCGATCAACCCTTTAACGGTGTTTGTTTGATCGATTACAAGAAAACAAGGAGAGAAAAACAAATTTAGGGTTTGTGTGTGTGCACAAGAGATACAAACCTTTAACCCTTAGCCCTTGTATATATAGTGTATGAAACTTGGAGTTCAAGAAAACAAAGGAGGTGCCCTCCTTTTGGGTTGGCCGATCGGTTCAAGGCCCAAGGGAGGCTTCGAGATGCTTCTTGACTTACCAATTAATCATACACATTCTTTCCTTATATTCGTCTAACGGTCGTTAGTCATTATCCATTAAATACTAACGGTCGTTATATATATTTGTGTAATAAATAATTAAATATAAACTTTTACATTTAATTATTAAACTTTAACTCTCATACGTAAAGTGTGCAATCCTGTGATCTCGAGTTCGATCCTAACGTACGACTACTAAAATAATGTCCATAATCTAACAGCTGAAGTGACGGGTGTGGGTAGGGCAGGTTGTGGCGAGGAAGTGGTTGGTGATGGTAGTGGTGGTGGTGGACTGGTGGTTGGTGGTGGTGCTGTTGGGGTGGTGGAGTGAAGTTGAGAGAAAAGGGATGTTTGTTAAGTGTACAACATGGGTGTTTGAAACTATACATCTAACATATAACGGAACTTATAAATATAACGGGCATTTTTAGAATAAAATGAGGTCACTAGAGCCATGTCAGCTCAAAAGCGTAATCATCTCATTTTGAGTTTGGAAGTTTAGCAATATCACCAAATTTATTAGAAAAAAAATGTTACTCGACATAGTAAAAACAAAAAAACAATGTTATTCAACATAGTAAAAAGTGGCAACGTGGATATATTTATAATCAGTTATCCCTAAAAGTAATGAAATAATAGATAAAAGTATTTGTTTGTTTTTTTGAAATTGGATTCGAAAACGACACATTTTTCCAAAGGTTTTATGAAATCACATTGGGATGTAGGTTTGGTGCTCAAATCCTTATTTTGTTATGGTATCTCAGGTGCAAATGTTAGGAATGAGTGGAAAAGACTTAAAAAATAGGCAATGCATTGAAGTAAAAGTTAAAGAATGACTTATTTGTATGGGTTAAGTCTATATAATAGAAACAAACTTTTCTTATTTTACAAAGTTAGATATTATGGCCATTTTATTACACAGTTAGGTAATGAATACTTTGAAATCGTTATGTTACCAATTTGGTAACTAGTAACCTGGTAAACCGGTTAACTAGGCTATATGACATTTTCTTTTTTGGTTTTTTATGCTTATGTGTTAACTTATGTCATCAACACAAATATTCTCCGGCAACCACTATCTTCTCCGACAAATTTTCCTGCGATCTTCATATTTTCCCGCGAGCTTAATTTTTCACTTTTTACGTTTGCATTACCATTCATTCTAAACGCGTAACAATAATCTAAGTTCCTAAAGTAGACAATCAAATTCGCACAATTAAAAATACACATCAATTTCATAATTACACATTCATAGATTCAAAAATGAATTAAATCCGGACATATTTGTACATATAGATCTGGACATATGCTGCAAATCATAAATACATCATTATTACCGGTATCTATACTAGGCACATTAGTGACCTTCATTTTGCCATCAGCTTTTTCTCTCCGGCGACCTACAGATGACCTTTTATCACACTAAGACGACATTTATTTTTATTTTTCTAAAATAAATAAATAAATAAATAAATAAATAAAATAAAAATCTCACACACACAACTCACAACTTCACAAAATATGGCTGATAACCCAAATGAAGTGATATAGACAGTCATTAGACGACTACGAAGGGAACTAGTTGCTGAGGTGACATTGGCAAATGAATTGTTGACCGAGTTGAGACATATTCTTGAGCAACTGCAAAGCCGTCATCCATAAATGGAGAGGTTGCGTTCCATGCCACTGGACCAGTTTATTTTTAGCTACTGTTTACAAACTCTCCTTATGACCCATGAATAAGATATACTTACTGCAACCAATTTGAGGACACAAGAGAGGAAGTGTTGCGTAGCGTTACTGAGAAACAAGAATTCATTGCGAATTACAGAGCAATATAAAAGCTCGAACCATGTTTAGTTGACGAACTTATGTGTTTTAATTCTCGTATCGTAATTTGTATTTGTATTTCAATGTTGTACTGTACTTTGCTGTTTGAATGAATAAAAGTTCGTATTCTACTTTGTATCTTCGTACTCGAAAATTAATTTTCATTCATTTAAATAAAAGTAGATATTATAATATGAAATTTAAAAAACAATACAAACACATAATAATCCTATTTATTTTTTAGATGCATCTAAGCAGATTTAAAATTCATTTGTTGTTCTAGTTTTCCCACATTTCCTAACAAAGCATTATGCATCTTGTAATCGAAATCAGATTCTTGTTTCAAATAAGCGTCGATCAAAGCACGTTTCTCTTGTGGAATTTCATTGCATTCAACGTATGCTTTCCTCAGGTCATCTATAGCTATGTTTATTATCAGATTCTATGGCTAAGTTCATAAGGGTTTGTTGACGAACTTTATCCTCGTCGATTTGTTTTTTAGCCATAGCTAATTTGATTTCATCAACATTGTGTGGAAGTGAACAAGCAATTTAAAAAAGTTGATGAAAGTGTATAAATGTATATAAATTTTGTATAAAATGATAAAATAAATGAGGTATTTATAAGGTAAAAGGGTTTAAAATTTTAAAATTTATTTTTATTATTTTTAATACATGAACCAACCAAACGGTTGGATTTTTGAAACAATTATACAAGTGAATCGATCGTCCTATCCTCTTCCGACCAAGACCGACCGAATCAACCACATCAGTGTCGACCGGCCCCGACCAAAGGTCAACCCTAACCGGTGCAAGTAGCCTAAGTCTCTCTGACCAAAATTATTAACTGATGGTTAGCTACTCGAATTAAAATACACTAACTCACCAAACACTCATTAAAACAAACACAAACCACAATTTTGTTGTCACCATCCACTTTATTACCAACTTTGATCATTCATCAATCTTTGTGTAACACAAATTCACACCACATATCACACAATACAGAAAACCGGGTTCTCCAACTAACCTTGCAGATTCGTTGTACCACCGCAACCATGCCTGTAAACTGTCATAATTGGTGTCAATGACATTCATTGTCCATTCTCTTAAACCGATAGATCTTTGTTGTATATTTGATTATAACAAACCTTTCACCCATTTCTTTACCAAAGTAGATGCACCCAATTTGTTATATTATGTATCTACTTTGCCACCATTAACAGATTTGACAAACGGCAAGTTGTTGTGGTTGTTTCGTTACCAACGCCACCGCCGCCCTTTTGTGTGTAAGTTGGTGACAAATAATTTAAATGGATACTTACACGAACACACCTAACTTGATAATAAATTGAACATGATACCTAACTTTGTAAAATAGGATAAATTTATTTCTATTATATAGACTTAGGGGGTGTTTCTTTTTTCCCCTTAGCTAAGGGATGCAATTTAATATTATTACTTTTTTGATGGGGCCCATACAATTCCTTTGTTCCATCTATATCTACAAGACTTAATTTATCAACCCCTCCCCATTAAGATGCTTATATAGTAGTAGAACCCACATACACCCTTAGCTAAGAAAAAAAAGAAACACCCCCTTAGGGGGTGTTTCTTTTTTATGTTAATGAGTCTTAATGGGGAGATAGTGGTGGGGCCATACATATAATATATGTAGAACCCTGTAAAAATTTCTTGTAATTATATCGTTAATAAAATAAATAATCTTTCGTTATCATTACTAATTCCCATTTTCTCGGAAAAATTTGAAATTTTTCTTATTATATTATTTTGACGATTATCACAAAATAATATAATTCACGAAATGACAGAATTAATCCTCGACACGTTACTCAAAACCTAAACATTTCATTTAATCCAAATTATAATTACTAAACCTAATTAAATTTCCTAATCACTATATTAATACAAACGGACCCTTAATCATTTTCAGCCCAACTCACAGTCACTATTCACGAGCCCAAAACAAAAGCCCAACTTCCAAAATTTTAATAATTCATCCGATCGACTAAGCTTCAAGCCTCCCAAAATGCCTCGTTTAATCTCAATTCTTACACACGACCCACCAATATTTTTACACCATCTCGTTTACCACCTAGCCAAATATTAGTGTGTTAAATCCCAAGTTCATTGGATGACGTTTGATACGTTTTTAAATGGCAAAGTGATCGATATATACTCGACCCAATCAATTCATAGTTTATTCAAAACTTAACCGTTTTGATTCCCGTTTGTTCCTAATTATTCCTAATAACATTTCTAAGATGATTTTATGTTCAAATATCAAAGAGGATCAGTTATATTCAAGTGGTATACGATTTAGTAAATCGTATACACATAAAAATGGTTGGTCGACATGAGTATGATTCATCAAGACAATCCTCCACATTTTGTGCACTCACATTTCAAAGTTTAACAATATATAATTCACCCTAGCCTAGGTTTTACTGACCTGAAATAGTACGGAAGGTTTCTTTGAAATATTTCACATATACGTGTTATATTTTGAGACCTTATATAGCATACATGCATGCACCCGTCTCTCACCATTCTCATACTCTCTCAAATAATTATTTCTTCCTATAAACTACTCCTAAAGACCTGAAGTCGATTGCAATATTGTTTGGAAGCAAGAAAAAGGATATCGGGTTTGATATATACGTATAACGTTTGGGTTATACATTGAACGAGATTTTCCTTATGTTCCATACTTTCATTCTCGATTCTCTACCACCTCAAAGGTGTTGTAACTTATTTCTACTCATTTCCATTCAAATCACGCGTTAAAAATTAGTCATGCACCTTGTTTATATAGTTGTACGATCGTACATCACTTTGCATAATATTTTTACGTATATATTGTCATATATAAGACTAAACGTGACTAGCCTCTATCTTGGAAGGCCTAGGAGTCACGTAGCACACAAAGTTCATGTTAGTTTAAACGTTACATGCATTACACACACCTATTTTAAACCATACTCCATCGTATGAAATTTAGTAAAAACACTTAGTAATATTTTTAAGTTTTTCAAATATATATACGATACAAACAAGCTACAAGCCACACGTATAACTTTAAATTTCATGTAACAAGAGTACTATATTATTACACGACTCAATAGACCACCTGGAAAACTACTACTTTCATTTATACAACTTGTAAAAATACTCACGTTTCGACACACCAATTGAACCATTTTGAATCGACATGAACAAGGTTTTTAACTCCAAAATTTTATATAAAAACTTAATATTTTGTGTGGGCTCAATTCCAAGCCCAATAAGAAATTAAGATCCGTAAGCCCACTGGGCCCATATGAAATGTTTTTAGAATCATAAAAATAGTCCAAAGCCAGGCCCAAAACATTTTCCATGCCCTCGCCTCTAAAAATCTTAACGGGCCTTGATATGGTTCGTTAATGGCCCATAAGCTAAAAAATAAGCTTTTCGTTAAATAAGCAGTTGAAATCAGCTTATTATTGACTTAATAAGCCACGGAAATTTTTAGAAAATTTTTATAATCATTTTTGTAATTTTGGACTAAAAATGTAACGCGACGACACCTAGAAGGACTAAAAGTGTAAATATTGAAAAGTAAGGACTAAACCTGTAAAAACAGAAATTTAAGAGTAAAAATTGATGAAAGTTAATATTCTAAGCCTAGTATTGATTATTGGACAATTAGAGGACTATAGTTGAATTTATTTATAAAAAGGACTAACGGTGTAACGCAAATATCGTTAGAGTAAAAATGGTAAAATTGGAAAAAGAGAAAAAGACTAAACATAATCTATTTATCATTCTTATTTATTTTCTATTTTCGTAAATTTATTTCGTATTACATTTAAACTTTTATTTTTACTTATATATATTATTTAACGTAACGTTAATAATATATATAACGATATTTCAAAAGTTAATATTTTACTTACGATTTAAAAAGGTAAAACTTCGATGGATAATTTAAATATCATATTTTGTCATATCATGCATATCACAAGAATTACACTGCACATCACCTATTCGTCATAACGAATAATTATTATTTGTTATTCGTTCGTTATTACCAAATAGTATTTGGTCAAATTCTCAGATAAATCTATTTATCAGGTTGTGTTTTGAAGCCGTTATCATAAATTCATCCGACTTTATTTTCTTCATTTCAGTATCAATCAAGGTGAGTCATAGCCTTACATTTACTTATTTTCAAACTCCGTGAGGGGGATACATGTTATAAACAGATCACAAGTAATTTTCTGTATGCTTCCTGACTTGATATATGCCTAAGTTAGCTATTGCCAAAAGACCCTTGATCATGAGCCATTAATCACTGTTATGTGAACGCGAATATAATGAATAGATCTATTTAAGGTTTGACAGCCTATCCCATTAATACTTGACGAAATGCCATTATGCATGTGGTTAGTCGTATTAGTTGTGATAATTATGTTTGAGTAAAAAATAGGAATTGGCAAATCACCTATTACATGAGGGCAAAATTATCATTGATTTGATAAACACCTCCGTTTTTACGGTATTTGTTAACGTTTTGCGTGTCATGAGACTTAGAGCAATATATATACTGCAATATCAATTTTCAAACTGATTGTATTTCCAATACAATCTTACTTGTGTATCAGAATGATTAATAAATTCAAACTCTATGATACCACTCAACATTTTTGTTGATTTTTAAACATGTATCTCAGGTATTTAGCAGGGGAAGCAAGCATGGAACGGGCGGCAAAACTTCAAAACTTATCTACTTTATTTCAATAATGGTGTAAAATAAAAGATGTTTGATTCAGTTTAAAACATCAAGACTTTTATTATAATACTCTGATAGTGACCTCTTGTATTTGAATTTTTATAAATGAATTTATGTTTTAAAACGTCTCTTTAGAGCCGTTTTCTATCATTATGACTTCGATCCTCACCGTAACACCCTAATTACTTTTCCACTGCCATGTTACAAATTAGGGGGTGTTACAATATATTTCTTTTTCTGTTAAATGGTCTATATGAGGAGAGGAAGTAAAGAGTGCTCCTCCCCATTAAGACTTATTAACAGAAAGGGCCCACCCACTTAATCTGAAGAAAAAAAAAAAGAAACAAACCCTTAACCCTATTTGTGTAATACGTTGATAGGGTATGTTCATGTGAGAATTATATATTTTGTGTGAACATGAGATGTTTTGAACCACATTACTAAAATTTTCACAAGGTAGAGGAAGTGAATGAAGATTCCTTAATTTTTTTTATTATTATTTTTAATTCACATGTGATCGGTTACGATAAAAATATGATTTTTACTGTTAATCAAAAGAAAATCCTTATTTTATATGTGACTTTGCAAAACCACAAAATCCAAGAAAATCACAAAAATTTTCACAAGGTAGAGGACATTAGTTAATAAAGAAACGCAGAAAAAAAAATTACATGTGACTTTGTAAAACCACAAATCCAAGAAAATCTGAAAAAAAAAAAAAAAAAAAAAAAAAAAAAAAAAAAAAAAAAAACTTCACAAGGTAGAGGACATTAGTTAATTAGGAAACGCAGAAAATTTTTTTTTAATTTTGCATGTGACTTTGTAAAACCACAAATCCAAGAAAATCTGGAAAAAAAAATCATAAGGTAGAGGACATTAGTTAATAAGGAAACGCAGAAAAAAATTTAAATTTTACATGTGACTTTGTAAAACCACAAATCAAAGAAAATCTGAAAAAATTTCACAAGGTAGATGACATTAGTTAACAAGGAAAAAAAATCCGAAATTTACATGTAAATTGTTACAAAAGAATCAAAGCGATTTCTTCATATATGAAAATATGCACATGTGAAGAAATTGTATTTTATTTATCCCGTGAAAATTTACATGGAATTTGATTTTTTTTATTTTTAATTTTATTTATTTAATTTTATTTATTTATTTACTATTTTTTGGGATTCTTCATTCATCAATGTACTATACCTTGTGCAAAATTTTCAGATTTTTTAAACATGTAGTTACAAAAGTTCTCATGTTTTTTTGACAAATATATAGTTCTCATATGAACGTTCTCCTAAGTTGATATATATATCAACCTCTTGATATTTTTTGTTGCATGTGTAAGAAATAACTTGGGATTGAGTTGAAAAGGTTTTTACCATTAGACCAGTCGTAGTGAGAACAAACCAATTCGGTCGGTCTCTAAGAATGAATGCGTCCCCTCTCTACTAGACCATACCAAACACGTCTCTCCCTCAAAAATTGAAAGATTCGGTCGCCTAGCTGACCAAATGAATTGAGTGTATCTGTGTGTGAGAGTATTTTTTAATATATTTTTATGAGGTTGTTTTTGTTGTGACTACTGTCATTTTACTATGAACATTTAGTTTAACTGAGCTGGAGCTAAAATGACGAGGCTGTTTGGTCACAAATATGGTCACCAGTCACCAGGGGCGGATCGACAACAAAAGCAGGGTATGCAAGTGCATACCCTGCGTAAATTTTTAGTATGTAAAAAAAATTGTTTTTTCTTCAAAGTAACAAGAAAATACACTAAAAAATTGTGAGTGCATACCCTTTCAAATACCCCAAAATTCTGAGTTCATACCTTTAATCTAACTAACCTTTGTTCAAAATAAAATAAATACTGAAAAAGCACTGCCGGTAAGTTTTAGTAATGAAGGGGCAATTTTGGGGAAGAAGGTAGAAGTCTTGATGCATTGTAGCATAAAAAGGAGATTTTATATTTTTAACCTAGTCCAGTTGTGTAAATAATTTAACTAGCCCATTTCATATGTGTAAGGCCCAACCTGTTTAAAAGTAATGCAACTTAAAACATTAGTTTTAGGGAATTGATTTGCACACTCACACTTTTGATTATGACACTCTATTGTGTGCATTGGATACTTGTACAAGGTTCACAGTGTGCTTTAACTATCTGTACAGTTGAGTGTCCCAATCACAAATTTGAGTGTGCAAATCACCTCCTTTGGTTTTATTATCAGACTATTTACTGTTACAAAGTATTGAAGTTTATTGTACTACGATTAGTTATAACAAGAAATTTAACACTCTCGCGTTGTGGTGGGGCTCTTTCGCTGTAATATATGTGATGAAATTTTATATATTTATTTGTTTGGTCTTTTAGTAAATATTTCAACATTTGTTATAAAATCGTGTGTACGTCAAAAGTATATCAATATTGGGTTTGTTTTATTTGTAATTCAGAGATTTTTTCGACGGTATGCTATGTTTTTTTTAAAGTAATCACTAGATATTTGTTGCACTCGATCAAATGGGTTTACTTTACTTGTAGTTGCTAATAATATTATGCTAATTCTAGTTACAATACTTTAATCCAACTAATTAACCAACTCAATTTTGATTAACGCAAACTTGACAACGTAGATCAAGTTTAATCTCATACCCGAAAATAAAAAAAGACACGCCCAACCTAAATTCTGAAAAACCCCAACCTAAATTCTGAAAAACCCGACCCCGAAAAAACACCCCGAAAAACTAAAGTTAATTAACAACTCCACTTAAAATTGTGCATACCCTATTTCGAATTCCTAGATCCGCCACTGCCACTCACCATTCACCACCACTACTCGTCTTAGAGTAATATAGGTTGAAAATATTGAACACGTATTTCATAGAAGATACGTATCACGCCTATAACGTGCTAAATTATGAGTGACCACAGATACAACACATCAATATCAATAATTAAGTATATTATCATGTTGGTACGACAAACCCATCATATTATGCATTTTTTTTATTTTTATTTCTTAGACTTTTCTCATAAATGCTCTTTACCCGCTACAAACTCGAGAAAAATTATCTCGCTACACACTTACCCTTGAAAATAATAGCAACAATTGCGGGACCAAGTTTTGAAGGCACACGGGGCCAAGAAAGTGACATATTTTACACGTTATCATTGACTAATTAAATATCATGTAACAAAACATTACCTTCCTTATCAATTTCATCAGTAAGAAGAGCATGCTAAAACCACCATCACAATTTACCAATCAAGTCAGGCCAATGCTGTTTGTTGTATTTCTTGTGTTATTTTCATTGGAAGTTATCGACTCACGGTCCCTCGTTAAGACACTACCAGGATTCGATGGTGATCTTCCTTTCACACTCGAAACTGGGTAACCTCGTGATACTCTTTTTAACTGAATTGTGTTGGTTCAACTTCTTGTTTTCTGTTTTATAAGAACTCTTACTATAACTATGTACACGGTTTGATAAAAGGTACATTGGGTTAGGAGAGTCCGATGATGTGCAGTTATTTTACTACTTTATTGAGTCTGAAGGGAACCCGAAAGATGACCCTCTCATGCTTTGGATGAGTGGAGGTCCTGGTTGTTCTTCTGCTTCTGGCCTCTTTTATGAAATTGGTACTAGTAATTTCTTACATCTCTAGCTTGTTTTAGCCAAAACAGCGCGCTTTTACATATATATTCAATGTAGAGGTCGTGACCCAACTTTACATTTAGCTCACATTACGGTTTGGTAATTCCAAAACAACCAGCCATTCCTGTTTTGGTAATTCCGAAACGAGTGCTGATCGTGAGTTCATGACATTAACTAGCTAACACTGAGATCGCAAAATAAGTATAAGGTGATCCTATATATGAGTAGGTTTCTTCATTTCAAGTTCCTAGATATTTTTTGTTTCAATATAATGTCTTTGGTCGAAAGTCCATCCCAGTACTAAGTATTGAGTTTTCGAGACGAATTGCCGCCACATGAAACTAATAGCAACCCCAGTTGGGATTAAGTTAACATATGGAGCAGAAGTATCCTATTAGGATTCATTATCCCTATATAAAGAAATCTAATATAAGTGTAAATTTGTATCCGAAATCCATGATCAATATCTATTCTAGTTAATTTGGTTGTGGATGTAGCACGGTTATCCTAGTTATGTAAACCATGCAACTAGGACTTATTGCTGTGATACTCTAGCAAACAGCAAACTTTTTTGCTTTACAAACGTACATGTGTGTGAGACTTTGATTGTTCCTTGCAGGCCCCCTCACTTTTCCATATGAAACCTCTACTTTGGAGAAGCGAGTACTTGAGTTAGTCCCTTACAGTTGGACAAAGGTGACTCTAAATCTTACCTGATGTATTGATTTCATTACCAATATAGTTGCACTTTTTTATACAAACATTCATGTTCAAAAAAAATGTGCCGAGTTACTTCACAATAATTTCATACCAATGTAATTACATTACATTTTAGGTGGCCAGCATAATATTTCTTGATCAACCCGCTGGGACTGGATTCTCCTATGCAAGAACTCCCGAAGCTTACATAACAAATGATACATCAACAGCAATATATTCATACAATTTTCTGAGGAAGGTTGGGTCATTATCCTGTATAAGCAATTACTTCTCCATTTTCTCAGTAAACATATATCTTCAATGCATATATGACGTGTAGTTTGTGTCACAGGTTTTATGCCAATGTTCTTTGGTCTCATAATGTGATTATAGTTAACCATGTTTGTGTTGTGTTTTGAATGAATGTCTGTTGTAATCTTTACAACAAACCTGGAAACTAGAGCGGAATAAACCCGATCATTGAAGAAGACACACACCAAACAGATTATACTCGACAGAAAAGTAAGCAAGACACAAGATGGTTTAACCAATCGTTAGTATTAAACCTTGAAAGAATGACGTACAATAACCCCTCCCCCCTCACCTCTTTGTATAGAGATGAGGGGGGAAGAAAACCAACTCTTGAAGGAGTTGAAACCGGCTGCAACAATGGAGAAAACCTAAACTACCGATTGAGTTCACGTTTATCACCCTATATAAAGGTGTTATAGTCGGCTATGCATAACAACCGACTATCCATCCTATTTGACTAATCTACACTAAGACCCCCTACACTTAGAAACACTTGCTAATATGGATACTATAATATAACAATTTCCACCTTAGTATCATATTAGCCATTTTTCGATACGCAGCAGCTTCAACCAGCACTGGAACCTCGGATAGGGGTGTGCCTTCATCCACGCACTAGTAGCAATAACTGCTACTAACATTATCTTAGCTCCTGACTCTATCGAGAGTCCCTTTAGCCAAATAGCCTCCTTTGCAGCCTCTGTAAGTGTCATATGCACCGCTTCAGTTGTTGAAAAAGCCTCCATGTGCAGCATCATAGCTTCCGAGCTTCCTGCACATCCTTGTATCATAAACCCGTACCTTGTGATTGATCTACCCATGACAGTGATCGATCTACCCATAGCGTAGTCAAAATCCACAAAAACCTGTACGTCTGTCTGTAATCCACGATCGAACCTATCCAACATACCCACATCTACAGATGCTATGTCAGATCTCGTGCAGACCATCTGATACTCCCGGCTTCCATCCGCATATGTATATAACAACTTACCATTCTTTTCCACATCACAGTCTCCTGATAGACTACCCTCCAACGACAGTATGGAGTGTCCCTCCAACAAAGTTTTTACCAACTTTCTGTTGTGAACCCTGGACTGTGAACCCCTCAGAGTATTACCACTCTGATTCCTGATGATCTCCATACCAAGTATATTTCCTTTTGCTTTATCCAACAATCCCTTGGTAACCCAGATCTCAGCCTTGCATTCGCAAGAAAAAACCATACTATCTATATAGAGAAATAGATGTATGAACATACCTGGTGTATACTTCCAGTAATAGCTGTGGCTGTCGTCACTGCTTTTACTGCAACCGTTGCTGAGCATACACACACTTGACCAAGTATCCATTTCTTCTTTCAATCTAGTCTTCTACTTGGAAATTACCTCACAAGTAACTGTATTATTGAAAGTCAATGAATCATGTGCGTATATCTTCTCCACTGCAGCAACTGCAAAAGCAGCCTCATTACTGTTTTCTCTATACCTGTATAGTTCCCGTGCTGAGTGTTGCTCCCTATCACGTGCTAAATGATAGTCCATCAAATCCCGAGTTTGTACTTCCTGTGAACCAGCTACCTGACCGACATTCCCCTGAGGTTCCACCTCAAATGTATGATCCCCAAGCGGTTTCACCTCAAACTCAACTCCCTGCAACACATGCACTGAACCTGTACCTACACTAGAACCAATGAAAGTTTCTTATATTCCTCACTCTCATTGAAACCCATATTCCTGTAAAGCACTACCTTTGAAGTAACGTCATCAAACCTCCAAAGCTTATTACCCACTATACCTTCACGGTATCCCAGGAATATGCACCTGACCTTAACCGGTTCAAGCATCCCTTGCTTATTATTAGCAAGCAGTCCGTGTTTGTCTTTCCTTCAAGTCGTTTAACCTCCAACTTTCTTTGAGCCACTGCAGCATGATCGTTACTCTCCTGAATTACCTCAGTTTCACGATTTTCCTGAGCTCCCTGCAGTTCCACCTCAAACCAAACACGCTTTTGAACATGTACTCCATGGACCCTTGTTTTAACACCAAGACCAAGTTGCTTGAACCCAACTTGTTTTGAACCTCCATGTTTTTGTACAATATTCACATCGAGCTTTTCGATATTTAACCTAGTATTCATACTAGCTCTTCTTTAACCTTGCTACAAACCTTGTTAAGTTGGTTTTTAACCAACTTTACCAACAAGTCTCGCAAGCCGTGTGCTAAATCCGATTTCTTGTAGTAATTGATCTACTAACCTTTAGAAAAACCCTAAAGCTTCGATCTTTCCACCTCAAGTCTACAACCTTGATATACCTTGTACTCCAAGTAATCACTTTTCTTGAATCCCAAGACAAAGCTAAACCTTACTTGCCTTCCAAGAACCACCAAGACTTGAATTCCAAGAAATCGAAAACTTGAAGTTGAAACTTCTTGCAAAACCTTGTCACCTTTGAAGCTCAAAACCGAAACTTCAAGAACCTTGTGACAAAAGAAAACGATTTCCTATAACCCTAGGAGATTCGATCCACCTCCTTGCAAGACAACTTCAAGAACCTTGTTGCCCAAGTAATCTTGACTCGAAAACCTAGAAATCACCAGTTCCATCGAATTTCTCGATCTCAAAATTGGCTCCCATCATTCTTTAATCCCTTTGTTAATTTGCTAAACCTTGTGAAAAACCTCACAATCACAAACGAACAAAGTCCCTTGTGCAATACCCTTCAAATTAATAATAACCTTTTGTTTTTATAAAAATAAAAACAAAACAATAAAATCAAAATCTTTAAATATATAGGATTCCACCAATATATTAAAAACGATTATAATAATTTGAAGTAAATAGTTTGACTTTTACACAAAAAAACCAAACTTTCTGTGAACTGTTACTCCTTCTTCTTCGTTTGCACCTCGACAAGAACCAAAACGAAGAAAAAAAAATTGTCGATCTTCGACCCGAAAACCAACAAAACCTTAGGTCTTCTAAACCTTGTCACAAACTCGGACAATCGAAGACCCAAGAACCCTTAACTGTCGAAACCTGCTGCTCCTCGACGTCCAAAAAACCTGAACACCAATCCTTTGTTGTTGATTACCTGGTAGCCCAAACAGAAACACACCCTTCTGCTCCTTCCAGAAAACCGAACACCAAAGCACCCTTCAAACGATCGATCCTAGTAACCAGCGAACCCGCGAACCAAAGCTCTTGATACCACTTGTTGTAATCTTTACAACAAACCTAGAAACTAGAGCGGAATAAACCCGATCATTGAAGAAGACACACACCAAACAGATTATACTCGACAGAAAAGTAAGCAACACACAAGATGGTTTAACCAAACGTTAGTATTAAACCTTGAAAGAATGACGTACAATAACCCCTCCCCCCTCACCTCTTTGTATAGAGATGAGGGGGGAAGAAAACCAACTCTTGAAGGAGTTGAAACCGGCTGCAACAATGGAGAAAACCTAAACTACCGATTGAGTTCACGTTTATCACCCTATATAAAGGTGTTATAGTCGGCTATGCATAACAACCGACTATCCATCCTATTTGACTAATCTACACTAAGACCCCCTACACTTAGAAACACTTGCTAATATGGATACTATAATATAACAATGTCGTATGCAGAATATGCAAAGTATGAACAACAATGTTACTGCAAACAATAAGGACTTTTATTAATATGAAAGAGTTAGTTATGTTTTCTGTGAAAAAACATATATATACATAATGAATAGACACAACCCTTTCTAAACGACATGACTTCTAAATGGCAGTTATTTCCAAGCATTGTAACCTTTGGCAAATAACTGTCATGTAACAAAAATAACTAACTTAACTGTCAACTAATTAACATGGGTTGTTTGGGTGTCTATTTGACCCAAAACAGCAACAATATTCGACCCAATTACAAACATAAATAATACATAACTAAAGTCTTAATAACTTATACTAAAACACTGAAAATGGTTTCTTCAAACTTGTGATATAAGACATTATCAGGTCTACATCTCCCTCCTAATGTTTTAATATCCATGTTTCTTGTGATTGCTTCTTTCTTCACACAATGACATCAAAGTCACTGCTACTTCCATTGCTTGTTCCTTCTTCATCCTGATCTCCATTGCTTCCATCTATATTGCTTCCATCTCTAACACCAAGCCGGTTCACCTCTTATTCTGCATATCCATCCCTAACTGATCTACCTCTCGAACCTTCAAAGCATTGTGGGTTCTTCTGTTCTGTAGTCTAACTGCTTTCACCCCTTTCCTTCTGTGCTTTCTCTGTCCATGGTACTTGAGCAGTGTCATGGTATACCAGAACCATATCTATGAACTTTTTGAAACAAACCTTTGTTGCTTCTCCTTCCTCAGTTGTTATACCCTGCATTTGTGCAACTATACTCCATTTGCCACTTAATGTGACTGCAACATAACCTCCTAGGCTATCCACTGTTTTGTATAAGGCAAGCAAATCCAACTCAATCACTCCAAATTTTGGTGGTATTTCATCCAGAGAATCATAGTTAAGATACACCAAATAAAACCATTTCAACATGTCTACAAACTTTCTACTGAACACATCCCAATTTTTATACACAATACTATCCTTTTTGAGTAAATTCATGAAAGATAGAAACATGTTGTATGAATTAACTTTCAAGGCATAGAGTGTACCATTCCAACTTATGAAGTCATCATCAATATAATCATGTTCATCATTCTTGTCACAACTCAGATCTTCCAATCCTTTAACCAGGGAGCACTCATCTTTTGGATCCAATGATTCAAAATAATCATCCAAGTATCTGTTGTGTTCTGCTATTACATGCTTTGGCCCCCATATCTTATCCAAACTTTATGTGTTCATCCCTTCTTTCTTTCCAGTCCTTGCCTCATCAAACATATATTTGATCTTGCATTTTTTGTCATCTGTATTCACCATATACCCCTGTTCCTCTAACAGATCATAACTCAATATATTTAAAGATACCTCTAGTATATATTGGACGTTTGGTATCACCAATTCTCCTTCTTCTGTATCAATAGTAACATCACCAATTACATATGAAAATATGAACTTCCTTTCTGTCTCCTCTTTCCTAATCATTTTAAACTTGTATTTAATCTTCTTGAACATTTCTTCTTGGACATAGATGAAACTTGTATTGATTACTAATCTACCAAACTTCATTCCAGGATTTCAAGTTTGATCCTTCAACCATGTAGTCTCCAATCACATGAACAGTTTCTGGGTAATTCACTTCCTCTTCAAGAATTTTTGATGTAGTAAAAGATTCTTGGTTTGATTTTGCAACTGCAATCCTTTTCCTACTCTCACACGCCCAAAAGGCATGTCCCTTTTCCTTGCAAAAATAGCATCTTGATCTCTTTTTTTATTTTTGTTTTCACCCTCTCTTCTTTCTGCTTTTCTTTCATCTTGGCATCATTGTATGCCTGGTTCTCCAAGACCTTCTTCACAAGCATCTCTTTCCCCTTAGGAGAAATGCTTTTCTTCCTTGTGTTCCACTGATAAACACGCTTGGGTGTTTCCCTGAGCAAATATCTTCCTGAGTAGAAACCTTTGTCATTATGTGTTATTGGCATATCCCATGGTCGAGAGCCATAACTCTGATACCAATGTGTCACAGGTTTTATGCCAATGTTCTTTGGTCTCATAATGTGATTATAGTTAACCATGTTTTTGTTGTGTTCTGAATGAATGTCGTATGCAGAATATGCAAAGTATGAACCACAATGTTACTGCAAACAATAAGGACTTTTATTAATATGAAAGAGTTAGTTATGTTTTATGTGAGAAAACATATATATACATAATGAATAGACACAACCCTTTCTAAACGACATGACTTCTAAATGGCAGTTATTTCCAAGCATTGTAACCTTTGGCAAATAACTGTCATGTAACTAAAATAACTAACTTAACCCGTCAACTAATTAACATGGGTTGTTTGGGTGTCTATTTGACCCAAAACAGCAACAATATTCGACCCAATTACAAACATAAATAATACATAACTAAAGTCTTAATAACTTATACTAAAACACTGAAAATGGTTTCTTCAAACTTGTGATATAAGACATTATCAGGTCTACATCTCCCTCTTAATGTTTTAATATCCAAGTTTCTTGTGATTGCTTCTTTCTTCACACAATGACTTCAAAGTCACTGCTACTTCCATTGCTTGTTCCTTCTTCATCCTGATCTCCGTTGCTTCCATCACTAACACCAAGCCGGTTCACCTCTTATTCTGCATATCCATCCCTAACTGATCTACCTCTTGAACCTTCAAAGCATTATGGGTTCTTCTGTTCTGTAGTCCAAATGCTTTCACCCCTTTCCTTCTGTGCTTTCTATGTCCATGGTACTTGAGCAGTGTCATGGTATACCAGAACCGTATCTATGAACTTTTTGAAACAAACCTTTGTTGCTTCTCCTTCCTCAGTTGTTAGACCCTGCATTTGTGCAACTATACTCCATTTGCCACTTAATGTGACTGCAACATAACCTCCTAGGCTATCCACTATTTTGTGTAAGGCAAGCAAATCCATCTTAATCACTCCAATTTTTGGTGGTATCTCATCCAGAGAATCATAGTTAAGATACACCAAACAAAACCATTTCAACATGTCTACAAACTTTCTACTGAATACATCCCAATTTTTATACACAATACTTTCCTTTTTGAGTAAATTCATGAAAGATAGAAACCTGTTGTATGAATTAACTTTCAAGGCATAGTGTGTACCATTCCAACTTATGAAGTCATCATCAATATAATCATGTTCATCATTCCTGTCACAACTCAGATCTTCCAATCCTTTAACCAGGGAGCACTCATCTTTTGGGTCCAATGATTCAAAATAATCATCCAATTATCTGTTGTGTTCTGCTATTACATGCTTTGGCCCACATATCTGATACAAACTTTCTGTGTTCATCTCCTCTTTCTTTCCAGTCCTTGCCTTATCAAACATATATTTGATCTTGCATTTGTTGTCATCTGTATTCACCATATACCCTTGTTCCTCTAACAGATCATAACTCAATATATTTAAAGATACCTCTGGTATATATTGGACGTTTGGTACCACCAATTCTCCTTCTTCTGTATCAATAGTAACATCACCAATTTCATATGAAAATATGAACTTCCTTTCAATCTCCTCTTTTCTAAACATTTTAAACTTGTATTTAATCTCCTTGAACAGTTTTCTTCTTGGACATAGATGAAACTTGTATTGATTACTAATGTACCAAACTTCATTCCAGGTTTTCAAGTTTGATCCTTCAACCATGTAGTCTCCAATCACATGATCAGTTTCTGGGTAATTCACTTCCTCTTCAAGAATTTTTGATGTAGTAAAAGATTCTTGGTTTGATTTTGCAACTGCAATCCTTTTCCTACTCTCACACGCCCAAAAGGCATGTCCCTTTTCCTTGCAAAAATAGCATCTTGATCTCTTTTCTATTTTTGTTTTCACCCTCTCTTCTTTCTGCTTTCCTTTCATCTTGGCATCATTGTATGCCTGGTTCTCCAAGACCTTCTTCACAAGCATCTCTTTCCCCTTGGGAGAAATGCTTTTCTTCCTTGTGTTCCACTGACGCTTGGGTGTTTCCCTGATCAAATATCTTCCTGAGTAGAAACCTTTGTCATTATGTGTTATTGGCATATCCCATGGTCGAGAGCCATAACTCTGATACCAATGTGTCACAGGTTTTATGCCAATGTTCTTTGGTCTCATAATGTGATTATAGTTAACCATGTTTGTGTTGTGTTCTGAATGAATGTCGTATGCAGAATATGCAAAGTATGAACCACAATGTTACTGCAAACAATAAGGACTTTTATTAATATGAAAGAGTTAGTTATGTTTTATGTGAGAAAACATATATATATATATAAATAATGAATAGACACAACCCTTTCTAAACGACATGACTTCTAAATGGCAGTTATTTCCAAGCATTGTAACCTTTGGCAAATAACTGTCATGTAACTAAAATAACTAACTTAACTGTCAACTAATTAACATGGGTTGTTTGGGTGTCTATTTGACCCAAAACAACAACAATATTCGACCCAATTACGAACATAAATAATACATAACTAAAGTCTTAATAACTTATACTAAAACACTGAAAATGGTTTCTTCAAACTTGTGATATAAGGCATTATCAGGTCTACATCTCCCTCCTAATGTTTTAATATCCAAGTTTCTTGTGATTGCTTCTTTCTTCACACAATGACTTCAAAGTCACTGCTACTTCCATTGCTTGTTCCTTCTTCATCCTGATCTCCATTGCCTCCATCTCTATTGCTTCCATCTCTATTACCAAGCCGGTTCACCTCTTATTCTGCATATCCATCCCTAACTGATCTACCTCTTGAACCTTCAAAGCATTGTGGGTTCTTCTGTTCTGTAGTCCAAATGCTTTCAGCCCTTTCCTTCTGTGCTTTCTCTGTCCATGGTACTTGCGCAGTGTCATGGTATACCAGAACCATATCTATGAACTTTTTGAAACAAACCTTTGTAGCTTCTCCTTCCTCAGTTGTTAGACCCTGCATTTGTGCAACTATACTCCATTTGCCACTTAATGTGACTGCAACATAACCTCCTAGGCTATCCACTGTTTTGTGTAAGGCAAGCAAATCCAACTTAATCAATCCAATTTTTTGTGGTATCTCATCCAGAGAATCATAGTTAAGATACACCAAATAAAACCATTTCAACATGTCTACAAACTTTCTACTGAACACATCCCAATTTTTATACACAATACTATCCTTTTTGAGTAAATTCATGAAAGATAGAAACCTGTTGTATGAATTAACTTTCAAGGCATAGAGTGTACCATTCCAACTTATGAAGTCATCATCAATATAATCATGTTCATCATTCCTATCACAAATCCGATCTTCCAATCCTTTAACCAGGGAGCACTCATCTTTTGGATCCAATGATTCAAAATAATCACCCAAGTATCTGTTGTGTTCTGCTATTACATGCTTTGGCCCCCATATCTGATCCAAACTTTCTGTGTTCATCCCCTCTTTCTTTCCAGTCCTTGCCTCATCAAACATATATTTGATCTTGCATTTGTTGTCATCTGTATTCACCATATACCCTTGTTCCTCTAACATATCATAACTCAATATATTTAAAGATACCTCTGGTATATATTGGACGTTTGGTACCACCAATTCTCCTTCTTCTGTATCAAAAGTAACATCACCAATTCCATATGAAAATATGAACTTCCTTTCTATCTTCTCTTTTCTAATCATTTTAAACTTGTATTTAATCTTCTTGAACAGTTTTCTTCTTGGACATAGATGAAACTTGTATTGATTACTAATGTACCAAACTTCATTCCAGGTTTTCAAGTTTGATCCTTCAACCATGTAGTTTCCAATCACATGAACAGTTTCTGGGTAATTCACTTCCTCTTCAAGAATTTTTGATGTAGTAAAAGATTCTTGGATTGATTTCGCAACTGCAATCCTTTTCCTACTCTCACACGCCCAAAAGGCATGTCCCTTTTCCTTGCAAAAATAGCATCTTGATCTCTTTTCTATTTTTGTTTTCACCCTCTCTTCTTTCTGCTTTTCTTTCATCTTGGCGTCATTGTATGCCTGGTTCTCCAAGACCTTCTTCACAAGCATCTCTTTCCCCTTGGGAGAAATGCTTTTCTTCCTTGTGTTCCACTGACGCTTGGGTGTTTCCGTGAGCAAATATCTTCCTGAGTTGAAACCTTTGTCATTCTGTGTTATTGGCATATCCCATGGTCGAGAGCCATAACTCTGATACCAATGTGTCACAGGTTTTATGCCAATGTTCTTTGGTCTCATAATGTGATTATAGTTAACCATGTTTGTGTTGTGTTCTGAATGAATGTCGTATGCAGAATATGCAAAGTATGAACCACAATGTTACTGCAAACAATAAGGACTTTTATTAGTATGAAAGAGTTAGTTATGTTTTATGTGAGAAAACATATATATATATATAATGAATAGATACAACCCTTTCTAAAAGACATGACTTCTAAATGGCAGTTATTTCCAAGCATTGTAATCTTTGGCAAATAACTGTCATGTAACTAAAATAACTAACTTAACTGTCAACTAATTAACATGGGTTGTTTGGGTGTCTATTTGACCCAAAACAGCAACAATATTCGACCCAATTACAAACATAAATAATACATAACTAAAGTCTTAATAACTTATACTAAAACACTGAAAATGGTTTCTTCAAACTTGTGATATAAGACATTATCAGGTCTACATCTCCCTCCTAATGTTTTAATATCCAAGTTTCTTGTGATTGCTTCTTTCTTCACACAATGACTTCAAAGTCACTGCTACTTCCATTGCTTGTTCCTTCTTCATCCTGATCTCCATTGCTTCCATCTCTAACACCAAGCCGGTTCACCTCTTATTCTGCATATCCATCCCTAACTGATCTACCTCTTGAACCTTCAAAGCATTGTGGGTTCTTCTGTTCTGTAGTCCAAATGCTTTCACCACTTTCCTTCTGTGCTTTCTCTGTCCATGGTACTTGAGCAGTGTCATGGTATACCAGAACCATATCTATTAACTTTTTGAAACAAACCTTTGTTGCTTCTCCTTCCTCAGTTGTTAGACCCTGCATTTGTGCAACTATACTCCATTTGCCACTTAATGTGACTGCAACATAACCTCCTAGGCTATCCACTGTTTTGTGTAAGGCAAGCAAATCCAATTTAATCACTCCAATTTTTGGTGGTATCTCATCCATAGAATCATAGTTAAGATACACCAAATAAAACCATTTCAACATGTCTACAAACTTTCTACTGAACACATCCCAATTTTTATACACAATACTATCCTTTTTGAGTAAATTCATGAAAGATAGAAACCAGTTGTATGAATTAACTTTCAAGGCATAGAGTGTACCATTCCAACTTATGAAGTCATCATCAATATAATCATGTTCATCATTCCTGTCACAACTCAGATCTTCTAATCCTTTAACCAGGGAGCACTCATCTTTTGGATCCAATGATTCAAAATAATCATCCAAGTATCTGTTGTGTTCTGCTATTACATGCTTTAGCCCCCATATCTGATCCAAACTTTCTGTGTTCATCCCCTCTTTCTTTCCAGTCCTTGCCTCATCAAACATATATTTGATCTTGCATTTGTTGTCATCTGTATTCACCATATACCCTTGTTCCTCTAACAGATCATAACGCAATATATTTAAATATACCTCTGGTATATATTGGACGTTTGGTACCACCAATTCTCTTTCTTCTATATCAAAAGTAACATCACCAATTCCATATGAAAATATGAACTTCCTTTCTATCTCCTCTTTTCTAATCATTTTAAACTTGTATTTAATCTTCTTGAACAGTTTTCTTCTTGGACATAGATGAAACTTGTATTGATTACTAATGTACCAAACTTCATTCCAGGTTTTCAAGTTTGATCCTTCAACCATGTAGTCTCCAATCACATGAACAGTTTCTGTGTAATTCATTTCCTCTTCCAGAATTTTTGATGTAGTAAAAGATTCTTGGTTTGATTTTGCAACTGCAATCCTTTTCCTACTCTCACACGCCCAAAAGGCATGTCCCTTTTCCTTGCAAAAATAGCATCTTGATCTCTTTTCTATTTTTGTTTTCACCCTCTCTTCTTTCTGCTTTTCTTTCATCTTGGCGTCATTGTATGCCTGGTTCTCCAAGACCTTCTTCACAAGCATCTCTTTCCCCTTGGGAGAAATGCTTTTCTTCCTTGTGTTCCACTGACGCTTAGGTGTTTCCCTGAGCAAATATCTTCCTGAGTAGAAACCTTTGTCATTCGGTGTTATTGGCATATCCCATGGTCGAGAGCCATAACTCTGATACCAATGTGTCACAGGTTTTATGCCAATGTTCTTTGGTCTCATAATGTGATTATAGTTAACCATGTTTGTGTTGTGTTCTGAATGAATGTCGTATGCAGAATATGCAAAGTATGAACCACAATGTTACTGCAAACAGTAAGGACTTTTATTAATATGAAAGAGTTAGTTATGTTTTATGTGAGAAAACATATATATACATAATGAATAGACACAACCCTTTCTAAAAGACATGACTTCTAAATGGCAGTTATTTCCAAGCATTGTAACCTTCGGCAAATAACTGTCATGTAACTAAAATAACTAACTTAACTGTCAACTAATTAACATGGGTTGTTTGGGTGTCTATTTGACCCAAAACAGCAACAATATTCGACCCAATTACAAACATAAATAATACATAACTAAAGTCTTAATAACTTATACTAAAACACTGAAAATGGTTTCTTCAAACTTGTGATATAAGACATTATCAGGTCTATATCTCCCTCCTAATGTTTTAATATCCAAGTTTCTTGTGATTGCTTCTTTCTTCACACAATGACTTCAAAGTCACTGCTACTTCCATTGCTTGTTCCTTCTTCATCCTGATCTCCATTACTTCCATCTCCATTGCTTCCATCTCTAACACCAAGCCGGTTCACCTCTTATTCTGTATATCCATCCCTAACTGATCTACCTCTTGAACCTTCAAAGCATTGTGGGTTCTTCTGTTCTGTAGTCCAAATGCTTTCACCCCTTTCCTTCTGTGCTTTCTATGTCCATGGTACTTGAGCAGTGTCATGGTATACCAGAACCATATCTATGAACTTTTTGAAACAAACCTTTGTTGCTTCTCCTTCCTCAGTTGTTAGACCCTGCACTTGTGCAACTATACTCCATTTGCCACTTAATGTGACTGCAACATAACCTCCTAGGCTATCCACTGTTTTGTGTAAGGCAAGCAAATCCAATTTAATCACTCCAATTTTTGGTGGTATCTCATCCAGAGAATCATAGCTAAGATACACCAAATAAAACCATTTCAACATGTCTACAAACTTTCTACTGAACACATCCCAATTTTTATACACAATACTATCCTTTTTAAGTAAATTCATGAAAGATAGAAACTTGTTGTATGAATTAACTTTCAAGACATAGAGTGTACCATTCCAACTTATGAAGTCATCATCAATATAATCATGTTCATCATTCGTGTCACAACTCAGATCTTCCAATCCTTTAACCAGGGAGCACTCATCTTTTGGATCCAATGATTCAAAATAATCATCCAAGTATCTATTGTGTTCTGCTATTACATGCTTTGGCCCCCATATCTGATCCAAACTTTCTGTGTTCATCCCCTCTTTCTTTCCAGTCCTTGCCTCATCAAACATATATTTGATCTTGCATTTGTTGTCATCTGTATTCACCATATACCCTTGTTCCTCTAACAGATCATAACTCAATATATTTAAAGATACCTCTGGTATATATTGGACGTTTGGTACCACCAATTCTCCTTCTTCTGTATCAAAAGTAACATCACCAATTCCATATGAAAATATGAACTTCCTTTCTATCTCCTCTTTTCTAATCATTTTAAACTTGTATTTATTCTTCTTGAACAGTTTTCTTCTTGGACATAGATGAAACTTGTATTGATTACTAATGTACCAAACTTCATTCCAGGTTTTCAAGTTTGATCCTTCAACCATGTAGTCTCCAATCACATGAACAGTTTCTGGGTAATTCACTTCCTCTTCAAGAATTTTTGATGTAGTAAAAGATTCTTGGTTTGATTTTGCAACTGCAATCCTTTTCCTACTCTCACACGCCCAAAAGGCATGTCCCTTTTCCTTGCAAAAATAACATCTTGATCTCTTTTCTATATTTGTTTTCACTCTCTCTTCTTTCTGCTTTTCTTTCATCTTGGCGTCATTGTATGCCTGGTTCTCCAAGACCTTCTTCACAAGCATCTCTTTCCCCTTGGGAGAAATGCTTTTCTTCCTTGTGTTCCACTGACGCTTGGGTGTTTCCCTGAGCAAATATCTTCCTGAGTAGAAACCTTTTTCATTCTGTGTTATTGGCATATCCCATGGTCAAGAGCCATAACTCTGATACCAATGTGTCACAGGTTTTATGCCAATGTTCTTTGGTCTCATAATGTGATTATAGTTAACCATGTTTGTGTTGTGTTCTGAATGAATGTCGTATGCAGAATATGCAAAGTATGAACCACAATGTTACTGCAAACAATAAGGACTTTTATTAATATGAAAGAGTTAGTTATGTTTTATGTGTGAAAACATATATATACATAATGAATAGACACAACCTGTTGGGATCAAAGTTTTACTATTTATCAAGTCTCGGTCATTTACTTGTAATAGGTTGCTAAGGCTTGTATGTTTATTTAATCTTAAGGCTTATGTAGCAAGCCCATGGGCCTTAAGCCCATCTCGTTTTCCTAGATAGGGAGGAAGGGAGTGTTGCCCTACTCCTTCCCTATATATACTAGTTATATGTGACTAGTAAACTTGTTGGTTAATTCGTAATTCTAAGAAAACTCTTTCATTTCTATTTCTCATATTGTCTTAATCAACCGTCTCTCACTCTCATCTCTTTTCTATCATTCTTATACTTGTGTTTACATAAATTGTGACCTAACAAGTGGTATCATTCGCCGGAAGAAGGTGTAGTTATTGTTTTTTCTTTGAATTCGATCCTTAAACTCATTTTTAATTCGTTATTTTGTGAAAAAACTTGTACTTTCTTGTTTTTTTCTTGGTTTTTATCACATCTTTGCTTACAAACTTGTGCTACAAATCATATCAAACAAAAAAGTCTCAATCTTTCTTTCAAAATTTACGATTTGGTTTTTGTACTATTTTTCGAAAATATTAAAATTTTTGAAAAAGATTGTCAAGTTTATAACTTTCTTCAAGATTTCATCATTTTACAACTTGAAGTACAAAAATCTTGGATTAAAAACTCGTTTTTGGATTGCTTTCCTTGAAAAACATATATCTGCCAAGTTTCGAAATCACAACATTGAACAAGTTTCGAAATCACAAGAAGGTGCTTCTTATCGACTTCAGTTTTGTGGACTCAGTCTTTTCTCTCTTGTATAAGAAAGAAAAGGACTTCGACTTTTGGATAACTTTCAAAATTGTATAATTTCGAAAGAGGGTTAGTGAATCTGTGTTCTCGAAAAAAAAAGTCTATTTTTTTTTTCGAAATCACATCTCTTTTCTCGAAAATATCTAAGTTTTCGACATCACTAGTTTTTTCGCAAACTTTCATAGTTTCGAAAACACCCTACTCTCATTAAGTTTCGAAATCTCAACTCACAAGTTTCGCAATTACTTATGTCAGCAAGTTTTGCAATCCCCTACGTCACAAAGATTCGCAATCAGTTAAAGAGCAAAATTTCGCAATCAGAAAAGTTTCGCAATCACATGTTGAGCAAAGTTTTCGAAATTTGGCTACACCTATATCTTCTATAAGATCCATAATTACACAAGTATCTTTCTAAAAATTTTCTTTCTAATATATTCTTACTATATTCTTAATTTTTACAGGAGACTAAACGTTCAATTTTTAGGCGAAATTCAAATTTTGGTTTAACAGTGTAAATTTTGGTCCAGAATTCAAACTTTTAGGCCAAAATTCAAATTTTTTTCGGTGAAATTTGGCGGCAAAATTTTTAAACTAAAATTTTTCCTGTGACATTTGAATAGCATTTTACAGTGATTTTCAAAATTTTTGGAACAGAGAATTTTTCAAATTATTTTTGGAGGGAAAATCTGAAATCACTATTTCGACCTTGAGTGTGACATTTTGGTTTGATTATTTCGATTACGTCGCAACAATCAAGGGGGAGAGAAATGTCATTTACAATGTCTCAATCACCCTCATCCAACTACCTTCCTCACCATTATTCTCATCAGCAACAGTACCTTCTTCCAACTACCTTCCTCACCAATATTCTCATCTGCAACAGCATCATCAACAACAAAGGCACAGCTCCCTCATTCGTCATGTTCTACTATTTGGCAATGAATCAAGGCCTCCAATGTTGCTACCAGGAACGTATACTTATTGGAAACGGAGATTTCTACAATGGCTCACAGATCGTCCTGCTGCAGATCTCATGCTTAATTCCATTCAAGATGGTCCATACAAAATGATACTTCTTGCTGACTCAAAAGGGATTACCAGACTACAAAATGATGAAGATTTGAATGCTACTGAACTTGCTCAGTACGATGCTGACCAACAAGCTGCATGGTTCATGACACTAGCCCTTCCCAACTCAATTTACATGAATATGGACTTTCAAGCCAGTGCTTATGAAATGTTGAAATATCTTGAAGTTATGCATCGTATAGTAGAACTTCATCACATCAGAATGAAGCAAATTATTGAATCTTGCTCAAGCATGATTCCACTGAAGACCATTCTCCCTGCTCCACCATCTCCAGCTGTTGACCATGGATCCTTAATTTACACTCCAAATGGTCTCTTCTTCATTCCTCCAAATGCACCTGAGCCTTTCTTCATTCCTCAGTACCATCCTGCTACACTACATAATAATGTGCAATCTCTTCTGCAAAATCTAGTGAAGCTTAGTCAAGTATCTACTAAGAAAGGCAATGGCGCTATGACTTCAACTGTTGAATGCTTAAACACAATGAAAGATATTGATGATGAAGAAGATCTTATCGAACCAAGCATGGCATTTATGGCATATACGGAAAATATTGCAGATGAGGAAGCTCAAGATTATGATTCAACCTCACTCTCTGACGATTATGTTGAATACAATGCCACACTTAGTCAAATGGAAGTTGAAGGGGGTAATCTCAATGCAGTTTTGCAAAGTGTCATGGGAGATATTCCATCTGATGATGAATATGCAGATTTGGAATCCAATACAGTAGATTTGGAAGCCGATACAACAGATGTGATGTTAATGGCAAACATGCAGGAATTTCACATGAATAATACTGGTCCAGAGTGTGATTCTGATGACTCTGAAGATTCACTTGTGAAATTGAACAAAGAAATGATGTTTAGAAGCATGAAACTGATAAGTCATGTTTTATCTTTTTGCCAAAATCTAGCTGTCGAGCAAGGTGAAAGAGTTGTCATACAAGGAAGAAGTGATCAAAGGCTTGTTGGGAATGGTAAGAATATTGCAGATGTCGTTAATGCAGGCAATGAGGTTAAAGTGTTGGAAGCTAATTTGGTTTTCATGGATAGCAATGGGACATAATCAAAAGTGCAGGATGACAACAGTAGATTGGGGAATGATACAGATGCAGACTGTTCAGAGATCAGACCCTTTTATGACTCAGAGCCCAACTTTGACAAAGGACAGATGGATGAGGAAGATGTCATACCCATCTATGACACAGAACCTAACTTTGACAAAGAGCAAATGGTTGAGGTTCAATCTACTGCTGATCATATTATGCCTACGAATGAGAAACAACAATCTGAGCAACCTAACTTCAGTAATGAAGGAAAGGTTGACCAGGATGTTGTAAAATGTCTTGACAAATGTTCTGAGTCTGAGTCCTTACCTGATAATCCAATTACTGTAACATCAAATCAAACTCTTGAGTCTGAAAACCTTCTTCTCAAAAAGACCATTGCCCAGTGTCATAAAGATTTTTCAAAATTAGAGGCACATTGCATCTCACTTGAACTTCAATTGCAAAATGAATCTATAAATTCGGGCAACAATGGTCAATTTTTGAATGAACAAAGAAAACGTGTGGATACATTAGTTAAAGAAAATGAGCTTTTAAAAGGTCAAATTCAAGAAAAGGTGTTTGCACATGCTGCATTACAAAACAAATTAAGAAGACTGACTGGCCAGAGTGTGGATACTAAGTTTGCAAAACCATCAATCTTGGGGAAACAGCCTTCTCAAACAAACAGAAAACAATCAGTGGTTAGACAACCAACTGCATTTAAATCTGAACGATCTAAATTTTCAAAACCTCGGTTTGCCTCCCAAGTTGTTGAGAAAAACAATTTGACAAAACCAGTCACTCCACATTCTTGGCCTAAGGAAAATGCATCTGTGTCTGCCAAATCTCAACACGTGATTATACCTGGCTCATCTAGGATTAGTTCGAAAATAGTGTCTAAAACGAGCATTAAAAGTAAAAAGTCTTATGGCACATATGACATGTACAAGAACTATGATCTAGAAAAGGCTAGGAAAAAGGCGCTACTTCAAAAGGATGGAATTTTAGGTTCAAAACCTTGTATGATGCCTTCCATTGTAGTACAGAACACTGCTTGCAGTAGCACACCAAAACCTAAGAGTAATCAACAAACTAATAGGAATTGGCTAGCTTCTAAGAGTAGTTGCCTAAATAATCATGTTGTTTGTGCTTTAAAATATCTTCAAAAGGGAAATTCACTGGAAAAGGCTCAATCGACTAAGACATACAAACCCATTGAACCAAAAGTCATAAGTCAGAAACCTAATAAGTGGATCAATATAGGACGTAGGTTTTCTCAACCAAGTGATGCTCCCACTGCATCTAAAAAGAAAACATCTCCTAGACCTAACACTAGGTGGGTACCCACGGGCAGAATTTTCAAATCGATTGGTCTTAGGTGGATTCCTACAGGAAAGATTTTAGACATTTGCACCAAAACTAATGTGAAATCCACAACATCTATCCCTGAGGCGAGAAAGGAAATCATTGATATAGTGTGTCCGAGTGTCAAGAAGATAATTGAGACTACATCTTTATGCTTCTAACATCCGGAACCCAATTACACTTGGGGATCCATGTTCTCTGTTTTGTCTATTCTTTCTTTTTTTCAGATATAACAGGAATGGCTTTGGAACAAATCAGTTTCGGACCCGAGCTTAATGGATTGGCTTCTGAGCACAATAGCTTAGGACCCGTAATCAACCGTTTAAAGCACTTCAGCTATGGCTTCTAAGCACAACAGCTTAGGACCCGCATCCAACCGTCTAAACTTTTCGGATTCTTCTGCTGAACCATTATCACTCTCTCGCAAAGAATTGGAAACCTTGTTTGTTCCATTGTTCGATGATACGATTGAAAACAGTCCTTCTGAGGTCTCACCAATTTCCGCTGCACACCTTAATCATAATCAAGTACCTGACACACCTCAACAAACAACAACAACTGTTGATAAAGACGGTCCTCTAATTGCATCTCCAACAACAGTAGGACAAACCACTTCCAACTCCAGACAATCAGCTGAAGATCCATTACAACAATCAGTACCACAACCTGCAGATTATGATGGAAATACTTTCTTCAATCCATTTGCACCGACTCCAACCGTTCCTGATATAATGGAGTCGTCTTCTCGCAATTTGGATCCGTCTAATTTGCATACGTTCTACCAACATCACCCTTCAAAATGGATTTAGAAAACTGTTACAACTCACCATTACAGGTCATTTACCATTTCAGGTCATTTTCCCAAACTTCGACTTTTTACTATTCATAAATCACTATTCATCAAAACACTATTCATCGTTTTACTATTCATCATTTTCGAGGTCAATTTGATATTCTGATAAACTTTTGGGAAATTTACTATTCACTGAACACTATTCATTTCGGAAAAAGATTTCATCATTCACGTGCATTACTCATTTCATCGTAAATTTAGTTTACGGGTATTCAAATTCGCGTAACCGGATTGGTTTAGGTGCGAATTCATTTCATTAGTGTTAAGGACACTGCATACGGACTGGAGATAGTCTGCATATCATCATAACAACATTTTCATGTTATACCACTCTCAGAATTTTCAAATTTATATATTTGATACATTTAACGTTTTTACGTATAAGTATTTATAGTAAACGTTAACACCCGGTTTATACACGACGAATATATCTAAATATTCCTACAATGGTCCCGACATATTTTTATATCCATTTTAACATCATAAAAGTTATAACATTCAGTTACCCAGTATTTTGGAAATTTATTTTATTTATAACGTACGCTTATGAATATAACGACGGTTTTCGTGAAAACTAAACAATAATCACCCGATCACTCAGTAATTGTACCCAACATATTTTCAACATATTTTTATCATTATTATGACTTTATTTTGTCCCGGTTAACTTCGTGAACATTTATTCCTATTAAACCCGGTACCCGATTTTAACAAATAACACAAACTAACACCTAAACTACATAAGATTTCTAATTAAATCACAAGTACCCCTACCCCCCTCCTTTGTTCACCATAACCGGCCACATGAACACCCCTTCACCTAATGCATTAACTTCCTAGTAATATACTAATAAACCTCTAAAACAAATACCTAAACTTAAACCATAAATCATTTCATACACTTTTTAGAAAGAAAGAAAATCATCTCATCTCTTCCTCTCTTACACCCCATGACCAAACCCAAAATACATGATCAAGTGAAGTTTTTACAAAAGTTAAAGCACCAAAGTTGTTCATTATACTTGCCTAATCAAGAATCATACCTCAAAAACACAAGAAATCTAAGTTTTCTAGTCATTCAATCACCTCATATTTCAAAGTGAGTATACAAATTTATTTTCAAGTTTTCTTCTAATTAACACTTATATCTCATGGTAATCATGCTTAATTTCATGCTCATACTAGTTATACCACTTTATTTTTGAAGACTTTTGAAACATATAAACCCTAGATTGTGATTTAGGTGTTCCCTTGTTAAATAAACTTGATTTCTAGTCATTAGGAACCCATGGCACCCTAAGAAGGTGTATGGTAGGATTAGATTAGTTTTGTGAAGTTTGCAAGAGTTTTGGTAGAGGTTGGAACTAGTTTTGAACCTTGGAAATAGATTTCTAACAAGTTTATAAACATGCTGTCCCATTTTGTTATTTTCTGGAAAATCAGTAAATACCAAGGAAACTTTGGCAAAATTTTTAGAAAATACTTTCAAAAACAAATCCGTAGGCGAAAGAACGGATTAAAAAGAGTTAATAACGAAGAAGTTATGATTTTTGCAAGATTGTTGACGAAAAGTATTTTTCTGGAAAATAGTTGCTGTTGGACGTTTTTCGTCGGTCAAAAAGAGACTTTAGACGTAACCCGGAGGAACCGAGCTTTCCAAAATATATTACTACATACTAAGACGTAACCGTGGATATAAAGAACAAGTAAAACGGACATATAACGACAAAGATATTCACGTTTGAATATCGGCAAAACCCATTTTTATTTTGACAGCTTTTAGTAAAATTGACACTAAAACTACGTAGTACTTTTAGAAGCTAGAAATAATACCAAGTACCAAATTTTATAACTAATGAAGTATTAGTTATTACAAGTATACTTTCATCATTTCAAGGCGTTATTTCAAGGATTTCAACCCGAGGATTTCAACACTAACATGGAAACATACGATATATATATAAGTATATATATTGCAACTAGCTTATTTTATTTTCTAATAGCAATATTTTTCCAAATTCTTGGATTATATATTTTTGATAACACAAGTGTTTTTCCAAAGAGTAGAGTGGTATAGGATCATGAGCATGGACATTCATAACATCATTTGGTGATCTAAATGAGATCGTTCATCATTCATATTAGGTTGTGGCAGCTAACCGTGCATTGTTGTTCACTTCATATTATCATCAGTATCATCAGTTGAGGTGAGTTTTCATAGCCCCGTATACATTTTATATTGTTTTCAAATCCCACGGGGGAGAATACATTGCACCATTTTAGTACGAGCCCAAGTATCAAAACCTATGTACATAGCTTAAGTTGCTTGTCTGCCATGTGATAAGTCCCCTGTATCATCATGAACCGTTAATTTACCGGTAAGCGAGAGTGAGTGGATAGATCTATTGAGGGTGACGCCTCCATCCGTGGTAGTGATTACCAACCGTAAGCGGATGCATTTCATGTCTTTTACATTTGAGTGTTTGGCAGAACATTCAGGAGGGGCATTGTTTCAACAGTCATAGCTTCGGTGTCATGAGCTTAAGGTCTATTGTACTATTTTACGTGACTTTTGTCATGCATTTATACTTGTGGTGGCCGTACAAACATTACATTTCACAAACCTATGATTATTCACCAACATTCGTGTTGACCGTTTTCGCAATGTATTTTCAGGTAACTTAGGCATCATCATATTACATGCATGGAGTCACATTAGGGTGTGCCAGGGATGACGCACTACATTTTGGATTTTTCATGCACTTGTGTAAATTATCGTTTGACATTTTCCTGAACTTGTTTTCTGTAAACGTTTCAACCTTTGGGGACCTATGTTTTGTAGCACTGGATGCTTTTAAATAAATCAAATGATATGTATTTTCCAAACGACACTTTAGGTCGTTCAATATTTCCTTGTTATGGTGCTATGACAGTTACACCCCCAGGCATTCCATTCCGCTGCAAGTCAGGTAAATTGGGGGTGTGACAGATTGGTACCAGAGCCAAGGTTATAGCGAACTAGGATGCATCATAGTAAGGTTTATGATGTATACGATCCCTAGACTATAACCACATTATCATAGCATCTCATCATTTCATCATAAGTGCGTGTTCATTGTTTTAGGTGATTTCATTATACGAGTTATTTATTTTATTTCACCTTGATTATCACAAAACCATGTCTGCAAACCCAAATGTTGTTATACTGTACACCATCACAGACTCCGATGTTGGAGGCTCTATGTCTTCTACTGCCCGTTCACCATTACCTATTCCTCATGTTTCACCTATTGCACCACCCGAGATTACCCGTGCACCCACTGATACATCATCCTCTGCTACCACTATTCCATCAGAACCTAGACTTATGTTTCCTAGTAGTAAGATCATTCGAGTTGCTAGGAAGAGTGTTTGCCCTATTACATCTACCTTTAAGGTACCCACTATTCCTATGTTACCTACACCACCAGCCATAACCGCTACTGCATGCATATCTACTTCACTATTGCCACCTAGGAAGCGTGCTAGGTTTACTGCACCAGATTCCCCTACTACAGAGTCAGAATCAGCAGAACCACCACCAGTATACCATGTAGGGGAGTGTTCGAGAGCAGCAGCTGCTAGGGAGTCTACAGTTGCTAGTGAGCCTACTGTTGTTAGGGAGCCTGCAGATGTTACATTAGAGGGTCAGCTAGGGGCTCATCAGGATCAGATTGATAGTTTGGACTATAGGGTTGATGTGGATATCACTCCTCAACTAGAGGCGGCTGAGGAGCAGATCGAGGGTTTACTTTTAGGTAGAGTTAGTATCGATGTGTCATATCATGGGCTTGAGGCACGACAGTTGGGACATCAGGAGCTGATAGACCAGCTTAGAGGTGAGCTACCAGGGATTCGGGATAGAGCTCAGACTACACAGGAGGCTCAGGGAGAGCTGACACACCAATTGGCTGTAGCACATGAGAGGTTGACAGTGATGGAGCGCAGGGATGTTTCTTCTCAGTTACGAGTTCGGCATCTAGAGGAGATCGTGGTTGCGATGGATCGTGAGATTCGCCGTCTGAGGGGAGATCCTGGACCATCTAGAGCACCTGGAGGAGCATAGACATAGACTAGTATTGTATTAGCTTTTACTATTTCCTAGTCCCGAGGTGTGGGACATAGTTCAAGAACTTGTAGTCTTTTGGTTGTTGTACAAACAAATATATCAAGTGCGACTCTACTATGTTGGAAATGTTGTGCTATATATATATATATATATATATATATATATATATATATATATATATATATATATATATATATATATATATATATATATATATATATATATATCGGTCCATGTAGGCCGAAATTTTCATGTATTATATTCATCTGTTGTGATTATATTTATGATGTTTCATGGTTGCTCTTTATGGTTAACGTATTTATTACAGGTTGTGGTTGTACTCGTACATGTCATGGTTGTATATATACATGTTGTGGGCGTATATTTTGTACGATGACTATTTCTATTATAGTTTTCTCATGGTTGTTGTCGATTATTATTTATCAGAAGTATGGCGCCAAAGAAAGCAAAGGCTACATCAGAAACACCCGCTATGACACAAGCAGCTATCCGCAAGTTGGTCAGGGATAGTATAGCAGAAGCTCTGGAGACTGAGAGAGCTGAAGTTGCTGCTAGGACTGCTGAGGTTCCACCTACTACTGAAGTGGTTCAACCCACTACTAGGCGTGAATGTACTTGGAAGGATTTCAAGATTAGTGATCCTATCAAGTATAAGGGCACTGAGGGAGCGGTTGCTTTAATCCGCTGGTTTGAGAAGACTGAGAACGTTTTTCTCATGTGTGGTTGTCAGGAGGTTAACAAGGTAAAGTTTGCTACAGGTATGCTGCTGGATGAAGCCATGTCTTGGTGGAATTCGTATGCTCAGCCTATTGGTATGGAGAATGCCTACAAACTCACTTGGGCGGAATTCAAAAAGCTGATGACTAAGAAGTTTTGCCCTCGTATTGAGGTGCAAAAGTTGGAAACAGAATTCTACCAGTTAGTAACTAAAGGAGATGATATTGAGACTTATATCAGGAAGTTTCAGGAGTTGGCTACACTATGTCCAACTATGGTTCCGGACGCTGAGAAAAAGATGGAAAACTTTACTGGGGGATTACCCGAAAGCATCCAAGGGGATGTGATGTCTTTCGACCCACAAACAATGGAAGAGGCCATTCGTATAACTCAGAAACTTATGGTCCAAGTGTTGAAAGGAAAGTCTGCTGCAAATAACAACAATAACCGTTCCAACAATACCAACTACAACAACACTCGAAACAACAACAACTATAACAATAACCGAAACCGCAACTACCCCAATAACCAAAACAACAATAACAACAAGAGGAGGTTTGATAATAACCAAGGTGGAAATGCTAACCAACCAGCACCTAAGAGGCAGGAAATGGCAAAGGTCTATGCTGCAGGACCAACAGAAGGAAAAGGATATATTGGAAAACTACCCAAGTGTAACAAATGTCGAACTCATCATAACCCTGGGAATTGTCCTAGAGCTTGTCAGAACTGTGGAAAAGTCGGTCATTGGACTAATGACTGCAGAACTCCACGAGGAATAATTAATCAGAACCAACCAGGAGCATGTTATGGTTGTGGAGAGTTGGGTCATTACAATAACAATTGCCCAAAGAGGAATGGTCAAAGAGCTGGAAATCAGGGCGGAGTAGCTCGAGGAAGGGCTTATGTTATGGGAGGAGAAGATGCCCGTGAGGACCCGAATGTTGTTACGGGTACGTTCCTCGTTAATAATCGTTATGCATCCATTTTATTTGATTCAGGAGCGGATAGAAGTTTTGTTTCTATTACATTTGCACCTTTACTTAACATAGAACCAACTACCTTAGACATTCCCTATATTGTTGAATTAGCCGATGGGTCTTTAGTCAACACAAACACTGTTATCCGTGGTTGCACCATCAATTTCCTAAATCACCCATTCAATATAGACCTTATGCCCGTAGAACTTGGAAGTTTTGACATCGTTATCGGTATGGATTGGTTGTCTCGACATCGTGCAAGGATCATTTGTGATGAGAAAGTTGTTCATCTTTCTTATGGAGGTGAAACTTTGGTTGTTCGCGGGGAGCGAAGTGGAACTAGACTCAGTATCATATCATGCATTAAAACCGAGAAGTACATAAAGAAGGTTTGTTATGCATTCTTGGCTCACATAACGGAAAAGAAGTCAGATGAGAAACGACTTGAAGATGTGCCAATTGTTAAGGAATTTCCAGAAGTTTTTCCGGAAGAATTACCAGGACTGCCACCTACACGTCAGGTTGAGTTTTAGATTGAATTAGTACCAGGAGCTGCACCAATTGCACGAGCACCATATAGACTTGCACCTTCTGAGATGCAAGAATTGTCTAACCAGTTACAAGAGCTTTTAGACAAAGGATTCATTAGACCGAGTTCCTTGCCTTGGGGAGCACCGGTTTTGTTTGTGAAGAAGAAGGATGGATCTTTCAGAATGTGCATAGACTATCGTGAGCTGAACAAGTTAACGGTGAAGAATCGTTATCCACTACCTAGGATTGATGACTTGTTTGATCAGCTACAAGGTTCCTGTTTTTATTCTAAGATTGATTTAAGATCAGGTTACCATCAACTCAGAGTTCGGGAAGAAGATATCCTGAAGACAGCATTCAGAACACGTTATGGTCATTATGAGTTTCAAGTGATGCCTTTTGGATTAACGAATGCACCTGCGGTATTCATGGATCTCATGAACAGAGTATGCAAACCATATCTTGATAAGTATGTGATTGTGTTCATTGACGATATCCTGATTTATTCCAAGAGTAAGGAAGAGCATGAAGCACACCTCAGAACAATATTGGAACTACTCAAGAAGGAGCAATTGTATGCCAAATTTTCAAAGTGTGACTTTTGGATACAAAGAGTTCAATTTCTTGGCCATGTCATTGATAGCCAAGGATTACAAGTCGACCCAGCAAAGATTGAGGCAGTAAAGGATTGGGCTACGCCCAAGTCTCCTACAGAAATTCGTCAATTCTTAGGACTTGCAGGATATTACAGAAGGTTTATCGAAGGATTTTCTAAGATAGCGAAGTCGCTGACTAAGCTGACACAAAAGAATCAGAAGTACGAGTGGGGAGAGAAACAAGAATCTGCATTTCAGTTATTGAAGCAGAAGCTTTGTAGTGCACCGATTTTGTCATTACCAGAAGGTATTGAGAACTTTGTGGTATATTGCGATGCTTCGCATAAAGGACTTGGAGCTGTGCTAATGCAAAATGAGAAGGTGATAGCTTATGCATCTAGACAGCTTAAGACACACGAGAAGAATTACACTACACATGACTTGGAGTTGGGTGCTGTTGTTTTTGCACTCAAGATTTGGAGACACTACCTTTATGGTACTAAATGTGTAATTTTTACCGACCACAAGAGCTTACAGCATATACTTGATCAGAAGGAACTCAACATGAGACAACGTCGTTGGCTAGAATTGTTGAGTGATTACGATTGTGAAATCCGATATCACCCAGGAAAAGCAAATGTCGTAGCAGATGCACTTAGCAGAAAGGAACGACTCAAACCTTTGAGGGTCAGGTCATTAGGAATGACTATTATTTCACCATTACCATCAAAAATTTTAGAAGCTCAGATTGAGGCTCTCAAGGAGGAAAATCGGCCACAGGAGAAACTTTATGGTATGCCAGAAAACAAGAATGGTTTCGTTAAGAGAGCAGATGGAGTGTTATGCTTCAAGGATCGAAGTTGGATACCACTCTATGGTGGAGTACGAGATTTGATTATGCATGAATCACATAAGTCAAAGTACTCTATTCACCCAGGTTCTGACAAGATGTATCAGGATCTCAAAAAGCTGTATTGGTGGCCGAACATGAAAGCAGAAATAGCTACGTACGTCAGCAAATGCCTTACTTGTGCTAAAGTGAAAGCTGAGTACCAGAAACCGTCAGGACTACTTCAACAACCAGAAATTCCACAATGGAAGTGGGAACGTATTACAATGGACTTTGTTACTAAACTACCCAAGACTTCAGGAGGTTACGATGCTATTTGGGTAATTGTTGATCGTCTTACTAAATCAACACATTTCATACCCATTAGAGAGACTTATTCCATGGAACAGCTTGCCAGACTTTATGTCAAGGAAATAGTCTCGAGGCATGGGGCACCAGTTTCTATCATTTCAGACAGGGATAGTCGCTTTACTTCAAACTTTTGGAAGTCATTACAAGATTCCTTTGGATCCAAGTTAGACATGAGCACTGCTTACCATCTACAGACCGATGGTCAGAGTGAGAGAACTATTCAGACACTGGAGGACATGCTGCGAGCGTGTGTGATTGACTTTGGGAATGGTTGGGCTAACCATTTGCCATTAATCGAGTTCTCTTATAACAACAGTTACCATTCAAGTATTAAAGCAGCACCATTTGAGGCATTGTATGGTCGTAAGTGTCGTTCACCAGTTTGTTGGGTAGAAGTTGGAGAGGTACAATGCACAGGTCTAGAGATGGTTAGGGAAACAACAGAAAAGATAATACAGATTCGAGATAGGCTTGAAACAGCTAGAAGTCGACAGAAGAGTTACGCAGATGTTAGACGCAAACCATTGGAATTCCAGGTTGGAGACAAGGTCATGTTAAAGGTCTCACCCTGGAAAGGCGTGATATGATTTGGAAAGCGTGGGAAGTTGAACCCGAGATACATTAGTCCATTTAAGATACTGGAAAGGATTGGTCCAGTAGCTTACAAGCTTGAACTACCATCAGAACTCAGCAACGTACATAATACATTTCATGTCTCAAACCTTAAGAAATGCCTTTCAGATGAGTCTTCAGTTATACCATTAGAAGAGATTCAGCTAGATGACAAGCTTAACTTTGTGGAGGAACCGGTTGAAATCATGGACCGAGAGGTCAAACAGTTGAAGCAGAGTAGAATTCTGATCGTTAAGGTTCGCTGGAATTCTCGAAGAGGTCCTGAGTTTACTTGGGAACGAGAGGACCAAATGCAACGCAAGTATCCACACCTTTTCACCAAACCTATTACTGAGACCAACACTAGCTGAATTCAGGGACTGAATTCCTATTTGGGTGGGCGGATGTCACAACTCACCATTACAGGTTATTTACCATTTCAGGTCATTTTCCCAAACTTCGACTTTTTACTATTCATAAATCACTATTCATCAAAACACTATTCATAGTTTTACTATTCATCATTTTCGAGGTCAATTTGATATTCTGAAAAACTTTTGGGAAATTTACTATTCACTGAACACTATTCATTTCGGAAAAAGATTTCATCATTCACGTGCATTACTCATTTCATCGTAAATTTAGTTTACGGGTATTCAAATTCGCGTAACCGGATTGGTTTAGGTGCGAATTCATTTCATTAGTGTTAAGGACACTGCATACGGACTGGAGATAGTCTGCATATCATCATAACAACATTTTCATGTTATACCACTCTCAGGATTTTCAAATTTATATATTTGATACATTTAACGTTTTTACGTATAAGTATTTATAGTAAACGTTAACACCCGGTTTATACACGACGAATATATCTAAATATTCCCACAATGGTCCTGACATATTTTTATATCCATTTTAACATCATAAAAGTTATAGCATTCAGTTACCCAGTATTTTGGAAATTTATTTTATTTATAACGTACGCTTAGGAATATAACGACGGTTTTCGTGAAAACTAAACAATAATCATCCGATCACTCAGTAATTGTACCCAACATATTTTCAACATATTTTTATCATTATTATGACTTTATTTTGTCCCGGTTAACTTCGTGAACATTTATTCCTATTAAACCCGGTACCCGATTTTAACAAATAACACAAACTAACACCTAAACTACATAAGATTTCTAATTAAATCACAAGTACCCCTACCCCCCTCCTTTGCTCACCATAACCGGCCACATGAACAGCCCTTAACCTAATGCATTAACTTCCTAGTATTATAATAATAAACCTCTAAAACAAATACCTAAACTTAAACCATAAATCATTTCATACACTTTTTAGAAAGAAAGAAAATCATCTCATCTCTTCCTCTCTTACACCCCACGACCAAACCCAAAATGCATGATCAAGTGAAGTTTTTACAAAAGTTAAAGCACCAAAGTTGTTCATTATACTTGCCTAATCAAGAATCATACCTCAAAAACACAAGAAATCCAAGTTTTCTAGTCATTCAATCACCTCATATTTCAAAGTGAGTATACAAATTTATTTTCAAGTTTTCTTCTAATTAACACTTATATCTCATGGTAATCATGCTTAATTTCATGCTCATACTAGTTATACCACTTTATTTTTGAAGACTTTTGAAACATATAAACCCTAGATTGTGATTTAGGTGTTCCCTTGTTAAATAAACTTGATTTCTAGTCATTAGGAACCCATGGCACCCTAAGAAGGTGTATGGTAGGATTAGATTAGTTTTGTGAAGTTTGCAAGAGTTTTGGTAGAGGTTGGAACTAGTTTTGAACCTTGGAAATAGATTTCTAACAAGTTTATAAACATGCTGTCCCATTTTGTTATTTTCTGGAAAATCAGTAAATACCAAGGAAACTTTGGCAAAATTTTTAGAAAATACTTTCAAAAACAAATCCGTAAGCGAAAGAACGGATTAAAAAGAGTTAATAACGAAGAAGTTATGATTTTTGCAAGATTGTTGACGAAAAGTATTTTTCTGGAAAATAGTTGCTGTTGGACGTTTTTCGTCGGTCAAAAAGAGACTTTAGACGTAACCCGGAGGAACCGAGCTTTCCAAAATATATTACTACATACTAAGACGTAACCGTGGATATAAAGAACAAGTAAAACGGACATATAACGACAAAGATATTCACGTTTGAATATCGGCAAAACCCATTTTTATTTTGACAGCTTTTAGTAAAATTGACACTAAAACTACGTAGTACTTTTAGAAGCTAGAAATAATACCAAGTACCAAATTTTATAACTAATGAAGTATTAGTTATTACAAGTATACTTTCATCATTTCAAGGCGTTATTTCAAGGATTTCAACCCGAGGATTTCAACACTAACATGGAAACATACGATATATATATAAGTATATATATTGCAACTAGCTTATTTTATTTTCTAATAGCAATATTTTTCCAAATTCATGGATTATATATTTTTGATAACACAAGTGTTTTTCCAAAGAGTAGAGTGGTATAGGATCATGAGCATGGACATTCATAACATCATTTGGTGATCTAAATGAGATCGTTCATCATTCATATTAGGTTGCGGCAGCTAACCGTGCATTGTTGTTCACTTCATATTATCATCAGTATCATCAGTTGAGGTGAGTTTTCATAGCCCCGTATACATTTTATATTGTTTTCAAATCCCACGGGGGAGAATACATTGCACCATTTTAGTACGAGCCCAAGTATCAAAACCTATGTACATAGCTTAAGTTGCTTGTCTGCCATGTGATAAGTCCCCTGTATCATCATGAACCGTTAATTTACCGGTAAGCGAGAGTGAGTGGATAGATCTATTGAGGGTGACGCCTCCATCCGTGGTAGTGATTACCAACCGTAAGCGGATGCATTTCATGTCTTTTACATTTGAGTGTTTGGCAGAACATTCAGGAGGGGCATTGTTTCAACAGTCATAGCTTCAGTGTCATGAGCTTAAGGTCTATTGTACTATTTTACGTGACTTTTGTCATGCATTTATACTTGTGGTGGCCGTACAAACATTACATTTCACAAACCTATGATTATTCACCAACATTCGTGTTGACCGTTTTCGCAATGTATTTTCAGGTAACTAAGGCATCATCATATTACATGCATGGAGTCACATTAGGGTGTGCCAGGGATGACGCACTACATTTTGGATTTTTCATGCACTTGTGTAAATTATCGTTTGACATTTTCCTGAACTTGTTTTCTGTAAACGTTTCAACCTTTGGGGACCTATGTTTTGTAGCACTGGATGCTTTTAAATAAATCAAACGATATGTATTTTCCAAACGACACTTTAGGTCGTTCAATATTTCCTTGTTATGGTGCTATGACAGTTACACCCCCAGGCATTCCATTCCGCTGCAAGTCAGGTAAATTGGGGGTGTGACAAAAACAAGCTGGACGCGGAAGGCACAATGATTCACAACAAATCTTGTTTAGATACAAAGGGATACAGTCAATGAAGCAGGATTGTACATCACTGTCATCAACAAAAGCTTAGTATGTAGCCATGTCTGCTTGCTGTACTCAAGTTATTTGAATAAGAACTTAGCTCACGGACTACGGCTATGTATTTGACTAGATCTCAATGTACGGCGACTCAAAGTGTGCTTTTGCAATCTCAGACAAAACCATTCATCATTCCAAAGCCCAACAAATTGCTCTCCGCTACCATTTCATCTAAGAGCATGTTAAGAAGGGTACAATTGAATTAGAGTTTGTGGTAACTGAATACCAATTGGCGGACTTGTTTACAAAGGCATTACCTCCATCAAGGTTTGTTGATTTAGTTCACCATATTGGTATGCGGTGTTTGACTCCAGATGATTTGCAAAACTTTCTTAAAAACTAAGAGAGTCAAACATCAAACTTTTTTTGTAAATATTCTATCATAAAGAAAATACAAAAACTGCAAAAAGAATCTTTTTTCTCTGTGTACAAACTTCTAATCTTCAAAACTATGTTCCTACAATAAAACATCTTTTGCTTTACATTGTCAAAATGGAACATGTTTTGAGGGGGAGAAATTTTTTCACAAAATCATGAAGTTTGCACACCTAATCATTATTCTTCAAGGATAAAATGTTTCTTCGTCATTCGGATTAAAAACTCATTTTTCTAAAGGTTCTATGATCTCTCGAATTAAAATGTGTAAAAATGTTTCACAAAATAAATGCTAATTCGAGGGGGAGAAAAGAAAATTTTCAGCAAGGATTCCAATTTAACTATGTTTAGACTTCAAATGGAAAAGTAGTTAACCTTTAATGAGTAAAGTTCACAAAAGTCTTAAACTTAGGTAAAAGGACATTGCATGAAAAAATAAAACAGGCTCGCATCAATATTTTCACAAATGTTCTCGAAAGTTTCACACATAATCAGACTAACAATTTTTTATCCTCGATTTCTTTTCGATTGTGAGTTTCTAATTTCTTCATTGTTGTTATCTAATCGTTCCCTAAATGTTTCAAATGTTTTAAACAGTCAAAAAGGCATAATCAGATACTAGGGTTCAAGTAATTATCGATCGGGGCATTTTTCTTTTATGTGTTTAGTCTAATTAATTATTTCATATAGCTTTAGAGAACACTAAAGAATGCTCGATTGGTGTGTTTGCTCGATTAGAAACAACATAGGTTTGTAGTCATGTGATTTAGGGTTTAAGATGTCGATGTCTTTGCTGCTACTACTAGGACGTTTGATTGTACAATATTCTTGCATTTTGATGCTAACATGTGTGCAAAGTCTCAAATCATAACCCCAAACCATGATAATAATTGGAAAATTTCAAGTGAAAGAATGAATTAATCTGTGATCTTGTGTATTTTGAGCACTTAGGAAGATTTAGAATGAGTTTTTGATTCATCCGCATAATTGTTTATGCCTGATGCATTTTCTCTGTGTGCAAGTACATGTCATCCCATTGAAAGTCAAAACTTCAACAATTGTCAAAATGTTTCTCACGGAACATACTTTGAGGGCAAAGGGTTAAATGTGTTAAAAAGCTAAAACTGGTAAAAGGATTCAAAATGGTGAGAAACAAATTTTTTTTCCAAACTCTACACTCTCGTTTTACTCCGGTAAAGCAAGTGTGAAGACCAAAGCAAAGTTGTTCTAAACTTTTCAAATTTTCAAAATCTGGAATGCTATGGCTACGATAAAAGAATGACTCTGATTTGGGCATCCCTAATACCGGAAGTTTTCCATTCATCACAGAAACAAATCTACAAAAAGAACCCATGAGGTTCAACTTTAGATGGAAATCTTCTTCTTCAGATTTTAAAACTCAAAAGAGAGACTCCGGGTCTCAAACAACTTTCAACAGTAAAAGAGTTTTAACATTCAAGCATTCTTTGTTGTATAATACTTGATTGTGTTTTCTAAAACCTTGAGCAGAATCTTCTCACGAATTTTCAAAAAGTATTTCTTAAATACGAATCAATATTCTGCTCAAGAAGACTATCTCTCAAATAACTTTCATTATTTGAGGGGGAGTATTTTGTTAAAAGAAAACTAATTTTGTATTAAAACTATGGCTTGTGCACACATTACAGTGTACAACCCGTTCTTGTAAAGAAAGGACCCTGAGATACGCATCAGTGCCTCAATCCTGATATAAGGAGCGAAGGCTTCTTACTTTTGAGTAGAGTTAATCAAACATTTTCTGATTTTCATAACTCTGCTCAAAAGGCAAGTATTTCACCTCAATAAGTATTCACTTGTTGAGGGGGAGCACTTGAAAAATTCATCGTTTGAAAACCAAAAGTTCTTGTTGATATCTCCCCATAAGACTCAAAAAGCATATTTTAATCAAAAGTATATCAAAAACAATATCTCATATGCTATTTTTGAGGGGGAGAAAAAGTGAATGTGATTAAAATATGAAAGTTCAAAGTTGCTTAAAGTCAAATCTCATGCGAGCTAGACTCAGAATTGACCCAGGAATTGACGAAACATAAAAGTTAGTAATCTCAAAAAGACTTATCCTCGACGGGTAATAACATCAAGTTAGTTACTAGAGCTAGTTGTCACCTAAAAGCTGACAATGGAACTCTTTAACTAGCCACATAAGCGTGTCTCGAAAAGGATTTGTCTTAGTAGAAATGTATCGTTTCGAGAAACATTCTGTGGATTTGACCAGGCCGGGTAATAACTTCAAGCTAGTCTAACTAGTGATGTAAGCGTGTCTCGAATCGGTCAAGTTCACTGAATGTGGATCAATTCTAAAAGTGCTTGCTCCTCCCGCATGTGCAAAATTATTTAATACTTGTGAGCACATGTGAAGGGGGAGCCCTTCATAAATAAACACAAAACTCTCAAAGTGTTAAACAAAATGTTTAATAATCACAAACACTTTGAGAGATTTTCAAAGGTTTCATGGCTACTGTCGGATAATCATGGAGTTATAAGGTGATTAAGATAGGAAAAACCGTCCTATGATCCGCCAGAGCCGGAGGGATCTACCCAAGGACATCACCAATAGTTAGAATTAGAAGTCCTTAGGTATGATACGAAAAAGGAGAAAAGAATGAAAGGGGAAAGAAGGAGTTGAAGAATTAAAAATAAAAGTAAAGAAAAGGGTGAAAAGAAATAGCCCTACATATGTTCAACCTTAGGGCAGACACCGGGTTCAATTCATATGCTACTGGTTGTTGCTAAGACAACACCGGTATTGAAGACAAAGTCGTCATGGACCCAGTGACGCAATGCACTAAACCTTCTAACCACTCAAGTTCTCTTAAAAGAGCTTGTTTCATTCTCACGGGGAACCAGTGTAATCTATCGACCTATCTCTTAGAAATGGTTGATATTGAAGCAAGAGACCCCTCCCCAGTCTCCGCATAGGAAACCTAAGTGTGCACTTTTCGAGTCTAGAGCCATGAGATACATCAAAGATCTCTTAGGAACATTTAGTATTTCTACAACTGGTGTTCTACATCAATGGACACTAGCTATAAATTATCGAGTCCTTCGCAGATCTTAGCAATCTGCCAAGAACGTTTATGAGAGAATTTACATAAGTATTTCTCAATGATTGAACGGAAATCCTACCAGGGTCAACATCAAACTGCCATGATAGCAGGTCACTTCGGTAACTCCTTGTGGGTTACGCTTAGTGTTTGCGGTGGTTTCTTAGCGGCCTACAGTCGTGGAGTGATCCCCAGCGACTCACCCAGTCATTGAGCTACTTAGTAGGTCTTGTAAGCTCCTTTGGGAGTATCTGATATGGGAACGGCCTTGATAAGGATTAGAAGGAGTCTTCACACTATGCTGTTGATGATCTCTAATTCCTTATCTGTAAGTACCGGATGTTTTATTGCTTATTGTTTTCATGCAGGGTTACATCATCTCCATGGCGACGGATTCCACATGCTCATACATGCATCTTGAAGTCATCAAAAGCTCCCTCAAAGATCAAAGCAACACAAAGTTCAAAGAAAGATTCTATGCCAAAAAGAAGAATCTACAAAGTATAAAGACTAAAGATCTTAAGTGTAAGAAAGGGACTACGTGCATGTATAAGTCAGAATTCAAAGATGTATGAGCATGTTGGAATGGCGGACTACCACCACAGACGCAGAAGTGACGAAAGGCAGACAACTTCATAACATGATCACTATCACAATAACAAAGAACAAAGAACTATGAAAGATTTATCTCATGATTCTTGAAAAACGTCTAAAGTTATGAAAGTCAATAATGAAGAAATGACAAAGACGTCAAGCAACCGTGATGACCAACCCTTAGGGGGAGATTGTTGGGATCAAAGTTTTACTATTTATCAAGTCTCGGTCATTTACTTGTAATAGGTTGCTAAGGCTTGTATGTTTATTTAATCTTAAGGCTTATGTAGCAAGCCCATGGGCCTTAAGCCCATGGGCCTTAAGCCCATCTCGTTTTACTAGATAGGGAGGAAGGGAGTGTTGCCCTACTCCTTCCCTATATATACTAGTCATATGTGACTAGTAAACTTGTTGGTTAATTCATAATTCTAAGAAAACTCTTTCATTTCTATTTCTCATATTGTCTTAATCAACCATCTCTCACTCTCATCTCTTTTCTATCATTCTTATACTTGTGTTTACATAAATTGTGACCTAACACAACCTTTTCTAAACGACATGACTTCTAAATGGCAGTTATTTCCAAGCATTGTAACCTTTGGCAAATAACTGTCATGTAACTAAAATAACTAACTTAACTGTCAACTAATTAACATGGGTTGTTTGGGTGTCTATTTGACCCAAAACAGCAACAATATTCGACCCAATTACAAACATAAATAATACATAACTAAAGTCTTAATAACTTATACTAAAACACTGAAAATGGTTTCTTCAAACTTGTGATATAAGACATTATCAGGTCTACATCTCCCTCCTAATGTTTTAATATCCAAGTTTCTTGTGATTGCTTCTTTCTTCACACAATGACTTCAAAGTCACTGCTACTTCCATTGCTTGTTCCTTCTTCATCCTGATCTCCATTGCTTCCATCTCTAACACCAAGCCGGTTCACCTCTTATTCTGCATATCCATCCCTAACTGATCTACCTCTTGAACCTTCAAAGCATTGTGGGTTCTTCTGTTCTATAGTCCAAATGCTTTCACCCCTTTCCTTCTGTGCTTTCTCTGTCCATGGTACTTGAGCAGTGTCATGGTATACCAGAACCATATCTATGAACTTTTTGAAACAAACCTTTGTTGCTTCTCCTTCCTCAATTGTTAGACCCTGCATTTGTGCAACTATACTCCATTTGCCACTTAATGTGACTGCAACATAACCTCCTAGGCTATCCACTGTTTTGTGTAAGGCAAGCAAATCCAACTTAATCACTCCAATTTTTGGTGGTATCTCATCCAGAGAATCATAGTTAAGATACACCAAATAAAACCATTTCAACATGTCTACAAACTTTCTACTGAACACATCCCAATTTTTATACCCAATACTATCCTTTTTGAGTAAATCATGAAAGATAGAAACTTGTTGTATGAATTAACTTTCAAGGCATAGAGTGTACCATTCCAACTTATGAAGTCATCATCAATATAATCATGTTCATCATTCCTGTCACAACTCAGATCTTCCAATCCTTTAACCAGGGAGCACTCATCTTTTGGATCCAATGATTCAAAATAATCATCCAAGTATCTGTTGTGTTCTGCTATTACATGCTTTGGCCCCCATATCTGATCCAAACTTTCTGTGTTCATCCCCTCTTTCTTTCCAGTCCTTGCCTCATCAAACATATATTTGATCTTCCATTTGTTGTCATCTGTATTCACCATATACCCTTGTTCCTCTAACAGATCATAACTCAATATATTTAAAGATACCTCTGGTATATATTGGACGTTTGGTACCACCAATTCTCCTTCTTCTGTATCAATAGTAACATCACCAATTCCATATGAAAATATGAACTTCCTTTCTATCTCCTCTTTTCTAATCATTTTAAACTTGTATTTAATCTTCTTGAACAGTTTTCTTCTTGGACATAGATGAAACTTGTATTGATTACTAATGTACCAAACTTCATTCCAGGTTTTCAAGTTTGATCCTTCAACCATGTAGTCTCCAATCACATGAACAGTTTCTGGATAATTCACTTCCTCTTCAAGAATTTTTGATGTAGTAAAAGATTCTTGGTTTGATTTTGCAACTGCAATCCTTTTCCTACTCTTACACGCCCAAAAGGCATGTCCCTTTTCCTTGCAAAAATAGCATCTTGATCACTTTTCTATTTTTGTTTTCACCCTCTCTTCTTTCTGCTTTTCTTTCATCTTGGCGTCATTGTATGCCTGGTTCTCCAAGACCTTCTTCACGAGCATCTCTTTCCCCTTGGGAGAAATGCTTTTCTTCTTTGTGCTCCACTGATAAATATGCTTGGGTGTTTCCCTGAGCAAATATCTTCCTGAGTAGAAACCTTTGTCATTCTTTGTTATTGGCATATCCCATGGTCGAGAGCCATAACTCTGATACCAATGTGTCACAGGTTTTATGCCAATGTTCTTTGGTCTCATAATGTGATTATTGTTAACCATGTTTGTGTTGTGTTTTGAATGAATGTCGTATGCAGAATATGCAAAGTATGAACCACAATGTTACTGCAAACAATAAGGACTTTTATTAATATGAAAGAGTTAGTTATGTTTTCTGTGAGAAAACATATATATACATAATGAATAGACACAACCCTTTCTAAACAACATGACTTCTAAATGGAAGTTATTTCCAAGCATTGTAACCTTTGGCAAATATCTGTCATGTAACTAAAATAACTAACTTAACTGTCAACTAATTAACATGGGTTGTTTGGGTGTCTATTTGACCCAAAACAGCAACAATATTCGACCCAATTACAAACATAAATAATACATAACTAAAGTCTTAATAACTTATACTAAAACACTGAAAATGGTTTCTTCAAACTTGTGATATAAGACATTATCAGGTTTACATAGTTTTCAAAGAAATTACTTTGTCTGCTGTAAATATAAACTAAGATGGAAGTTGCTGGCTATGTATTTCTTCTTGCAGTGGCTAATCGAGCATCCTAAATTTCTCAACAATCCGTTGTATATTGGTGCAAATTCATACAGTGGCATAGTGCTGCCAATTATTGTTGAGGAAATATATAACGGTATTCATAGATAGTTTAATTCCATGGTATCGAGCTTGCAATAGAAAAACTAAATTCTTCTCCTCAAAACACTATAGTAATCTTGTTAGCCATAATTTAAAAAATACAGACTCTATCATCTAGCTTCTGTAGTAGACTTCATAAGTTACTTTTAAGAAAGATTATGGCGTAGTACACGCTTTTCAGCTTCTTGTTTCCATCCTTTGTAGGTAATGAAGTTGGAAAATTGCCACATCTCAATATCAAGGTTCAAATTAGTTATTTATCAACACAACTTGTTGTTTATTTTGTTACACTATATGCTGAATTAACTTAATTGGTTACATTGAATTCTATAATTCCAGTTTTTTTAGTTAACGTAATCTTTTTATGGATCACTTAATTGGTTTTTTTTGCAAGTTACGGGTATGTTCTTGGTAATCCTCTAACAGATAAAAATGGAGACACTAATTCAAGAATGCCATTTGCTCATCGAATGGCATTATTGTCGGATGCAATCTACAAGGTAATGGAGCACTTTTAAGCTGCCTGCAATTTCACTACTTTCTAGTATTTGAACTTGTTATATAATGGTTGGAAGATCCTCTTTAAACCATGTCAAATAACCTGTTTCCCCCTCCTTTGACTTAGTTTTATTTTAAAAGTCGTAACTTTGGTAGTGGTCAAATACCCCCTTTTTAAACCAATTATTTGTTCTAATACGCATACATGTTATACCATAACAAAAAACATTAAAAATATTACTCTCGGTCTTGGGGCGTTACAAAACATGATCTATGCAGTATCTAGGCATCGTCATCTACCCATATTTAGTTCATGCACAAACAAAGCTGCAATATGTCGGGAATTAAATCGCTTTCTATTGCAGTCCGTGCAAACATGATCTTCAAGTGGTAAATAAGGTACTACAAGAGTAGTTTTTCAATTTGGCTTATTAGCTATATATTCTGCATTTGTATTCCTTTTAATGCTCCTTTCTTTTGATCTGTAGTGCCTTGAAAGAATTTTCACGTCACATATTCTAGAGCCAACTTGTGAGACTTCAGATGTCTTCAAATCTGACACCTCCATGAGGGGCTTAACAGCTGTTGACAAGACATTTCTCGATAATTGGTCGTTAGCAGAACTTCAGATGCAAGGGTGCCGAGTATTATTCTCTCTCTCTCTAGTTCTTACACTATATATGTGTGTGTTAAGCTTCACACCACTATTCTCCCTCCCCCCAACCCGCCCAAATTGTCATCAAGTATACGGGTTATTTAGAAAGATAGGCAAAATATGCCAAATGGTGATGATGTTTTAATTTCCCTCCCCAATTTTTTTAGAGTTATAGTTCCATGTAACTACATACCATTCAATCGCAATTTGCAGGATGACCTTTATTTGTTCTCCTATGTTTGGGCTAATAACAGGGATGTTCGAGAAGCTCTTCACATTCGTGAGGTTTGTAGGTCACCTCATAGTTTAATTCTTGTTCATCGATCTTAATAACCTAAGATAACATATCTTTTTATCGGGTAGGCTAGAATAATAATATATTGACTGCCAGGAATTTGGGGATATAGAGTGGGTGCGATGCAATGAAACCTTTTCTTCTAAAAATAAGGAAGCTATATCTTACACACACAATGTTCTGAGTAGTGTTGACTATCATCGACGTCTTTCGGATAAAAATTGTCGAGCTCTTATATACAGGTAATACCCATTGTATGCTTCTTCTAGTCGATCTGAAAGTTAAGATAGTGAATATATATGTTTTTTGTTTTTTATGTGTGCGCTTGAATAGTGGAGATCATGACATGCTTATTCCATATGTGGGTACTTTGAGCTGGATTGAATCACTAAGCTTATCGGTTGTAGATGATTGGAGACCCTGGTCTGTAGACTAGCAAGTAGCCGGGTTAGTTGTGCTGTCACTTGGAGCTGATATGAATTCCTGTTAATCAAGATAAATGCATAAAATATTGATGTTTTGGCACTATGATATCATATCCTCCTTTTTTCAGATACACCATGAAATACTTAAATGACAACTACAGCTTAACATTTGCTTCCGTAAAGGTGAATCTCATCGCATGAAATTTGGACATGCCTTTTAGTTTAAAAAAAATTCAGCTAATAATTTATTACCTTAACTTAAACCCAAACTTTTTGGTTTTATACTGAGACTTGTTGCAATTTCATGATAATTGACCTTTTTTTACTGTGGATAGGGAGGTGGTCACACAGCTCCATCGTATAAACTGAGAGAATGTTTAAGCATGTTTATGAGGTGGCTTGCAGACTACACGTTATGAGCAACAGAGCAACAGCCTTTGAATTTGATGTTTGTGTATTATCTTGTTAGTACTATATATCCATTTGTATGTATTTTAACTTTTTCTTCACAAATAATACAAGTAGTTTATACCATTACTGTTGTTTGTTACCAAAATAATTTCTAGTTGTTGCAAGGTGAGGCCACTTTCTGCCGACGGTGAAATGATACAACTTTGGATGTTTATTTCCTATGAACTGTGTATTATGTTTTGTGACAATAAATAAATCTCCAAAATACGAAGGACACTCAAACTAAATCGGTATGGATTAGATAATGGGATGTAATGGGAATTGGTATTAATTGATACCTCAATTCCGATACCAACGTTTGGTTTAATTATCAAGCTAGGTATCAAACTTTCAAAAATATAATCTAATTATTCAAAATTATTAAAAATCAATGCAAGATGGTGTAGGGACCATGATAGATTTGGAAACCAACCTTACTAGTAGACTTTGGAGTATGGCTATTATCTAAGGACACCGGATCCCTTGCAAAGTGAGTAAAATTAAAAAGTGTAGAAAGCCATTTATAGTGTGACAAGTGTCCCTCACTCTAAATTATACATAAAATCCGCCTAGGGGTAATACGGTCATTTGACTCGTTTTTTCTTTTCCACCTCAATTTTCAAATGGATATATCTCTTAATCGACAAACTTTTAGAAAAAACCGATTTTACCAAAATTTTTAAAATTTGATTCTCTTTAATTTGGTATAAATCTTTTTAATTTTTCTCGAAACTTTTTTTTGACATACTCATTGGGTCATGATTTTCTTGATGTTTTTGCTATTTTCGACCCTATTTTTTACCTTGAAAATTGCCGAATCATAAAATACTTAAAACACGAAAGTTGTAGATTTTGATTCACTCTTTACCCAGAAATTTGAATCACTCAAATCCGATATGATATGAGTGAGATATCGCACGTTAAAGATGATGTTTTAGTCATATTTGTTGCACACAAGGTGTTTGATGAAATGTCTAGCTTATATTTTTAGTATTAAATTGCGTTAAATGCTCTAATTTTTGTCCCACAACGCATTATTAATAATTTTATTAATGTAACATTCAAAAAGTGATGTTTTTTAATCATTATTATTTTTAAATATACATTTAGTTCATCAGTTACGTTATTAGGTTCATCAGTTAGGTTATTAGGTTCATCAGTTAGATTATGTTTTGTTCACCAGTTAAATTATGCATTGTTCATCAGTTAGGTTATAGGTTATAGGTTCATCAGTTAGATTATGTTTTGTTTATCAATTAAATTATTTATCGTTCATCAGTTACGTTATAGGTTCATCAGTTAGGTTATAGGTTCATCAGTTAGATTATGTTTTGTTTATCAATTAAATTATTTATCGTTCATCAGTTACGTTATAGGTTCATCAGTTATGTTATAGGTTCATCAGTTAGGTTATGAACAATACATAATTTAACTGATGAACAAAACATAATCTAACTGATGAACCTATAACCTAACTGATGAACTTATAAATGATGAACCTATAACGTAACTGATGAACGATAAGTAATTTAATTGATAAACAAAACATAGTCTAACTGATGAACCTATAACCTAACTGATGAACAATACATAATTTAACTGATGAACAAAACATAATCTAACTGATGAACCTGTAACCTAACTAATGAACCTATAACTGATGAACCTATAACCTATAACCTAACTGATGAACAATGCATAATTTAACTGATGAACAAAACATAATCTAACTGATGAACCTAATAACCTAACTGATGAACCTAATAACGTAACTGATGAACTAAATGTATATTTAAAAATAATAATGATTAAAAAACATCACTTTTTGAATGTTACATTAATAAAATTATTAATAATGCGTTGTGGGACAAAAATTAGAGCATTTAGCTCAAATTTAACACTAAAAATCTAAGCTAGACATTTCATCAAACACCTTGTGTGCAATAAATATGAGTAAAACACCATATTTAACGTGTGATATCTTACTCATATGACATCGGATTTGAGTGATTCAAATTTCTGGGTAAAGAGTGAATCAAAATCTACAATTTTCGTGTTTTAAGTATGTTATGATTCGGCAATTTTCAAGGTAAAAAATAAGGTCAAAAATAGCAAAAATATCAAGAAAATCATAACCCAATAAATATGTCAAAAAAAGTTTCGAAAAAATTAAAAAGATTTATACCAAATTAAAGAGGATTAAATTTTAAAAATTTTGGTGAAATCGGTTTTTTCTAAAAGTTTGTCGTTTGAGAGTAATGTGCGTTTGAAATTTAAGGTGGAATTAAAAAAATGAGTCAAATGACCATATTACCCCTGGGCGGATTTTATTTATAATTTAAAGTGGAGGACACTTGTCACACTATGAATGGCTTTCTAGACTTTTTAATCTTTTTCACTTTTCAAGGGATCGCAACTCATTATCTAAGAATCAAATTTACATCAAATTCTATTAGTCATTAAATAAACAACTTTAATCCCAATGAAAGCATTCCCTTATTCCTATTACCATCTACCAAACACACAAGTTCATACAAATATTGGGTAAAAACCAAGGATACTAATATGACTTATTTGTTATATAATCTATTTGATGTAATTTGAAGAAAAAGAATTTAAGCCATAGGAATGAAACCCCATCACTGCTATTCATCTCTGCATTACTAAAACAGCAAAGATTATCATCCCATTTTGTAATTTTTTAGTAAAATAATATGGATCAATGTTTAGTCTATTTCATACTTCAGGATTTATTGATTCTTCTTGATACAACATCTATCAACTTCGGGAATACATAGAATTACAAGAGATTTGTTGAGCCTAAACTAAACGATGAAACATAATCAATCAATTTCTTGAGACTCTGATGTGAAGATCCACCTTCATCGAAAGAGATGGATGTGTCTTTCTTCACACGATGTATTCTCTCTCTGATTTCTTCACCTTCTTTATCCTCCAATACTCTTTTGATCGCTCTCTCAATTCCCACCCTTTCAAGACCATCCTCCAACAAAACGCCAATCTTCCGAACATCACTTACATATCTTGCAATTATTGGTTGAACAACATGTTAAAAGTTACGTATAAATATTAATATGTAAATGACTAGTATCGAACCCGAGACCTCGGGATTGCACACATTACAAACGAGAATAAAGTAAATAAATATATATATATATATGTTATATGTATCGATTATATATATTTATAAACACTTGAGGGACTAAATAATCGTTAATTATTAAACGTATGTATTAACTATTATTAGGAACGAAAGAACGAGGACTAGAATGTAATTTGGAAGACAAGAAAGTTCCGGAATACCCTTGAAGAGGGCATGGCCGGTCGACCCAACCCACATAGGGTCGATCCATGTTTTCTTGCCCACCAAGATTACTTCTAGTATAAATACATGGCCTTGGGGTTAGACCTAAACATCTTTTGTGCACACACACAAACCCTAAAGTTTTTCCTTGCCTCTCTCTTTTCTTGGCCGATCGGCACAACCCCCCTCCAAGGGATTTGGGTCGATTTTGGTTAAACCAAATCAAGTGTTTTTGTTTACTTGCATAAACCTTTATTCGTTGGTAGTTTGTGTGTACAAGAACGAGGTAATTACTCACTATAGTAATTATCAAGAGATCGATAAACAAAACGGTAAGGGGTTTATCATTGATCTAATTTACACAAGTTCAAGATTTATTCAAGTGCATCGGGTATGTTCTTATTTATGTTTTAGTTATCTTTATACGTGTTATTATTGATCCTAGCTTCCGCATTATGTGCTATTTGATTGTCTAACTCTAAAAGTGGCATCACGAGCCATGGATAACATGTAATTGATTACTAAAACGTAATAAAAATCGGATCTTTAATTGTTTTAGATACATGTTTTTTTTCTAGGGTTTTCTTTAAATTTTTTTTAATAAAATTTAAAACCCTAACCCTAATTTTGGGGGGGTCGATTTCCACTTAAAACCCTAATTAGGGTTTGTGGTTTTCTTGATTAAATTGTAATCATATAGAAACCCTAGGTCTTTAACCGGTTATGTGGACGTACCTGTGACCTATGTGCTAATTGTTAGGTTTACTCCATGACGAAACATGCATGTTAGTCATGGATCTTGTTTGTTTTTTATTTATTTGTCACATGTTTTAAATAGATCTAAATTGGGGAAGACTCCAATTAATATATATATTAAAATCAATTTATATGCTATGTGGTGTGTATATTGATTTTGGCCTACGCAATTGATTCGTCAATGTATGTGACTCTACTCCATTACGAGGAGAAGGCCTTAGTTGATTACATGCGTTATTATACCTAGAACTGATTTTATTAGGATCTTTTTAACAAGGTTTGCATGTGGCTAATTGTTTCAAGTTATTATTATTAGTTGTTTATTTTTCTTTTAATTACTTGTTTTTATTGTTTTCTTAATTATTTGACTTGATGTAAGCAATAAAAAGGGTGATTTTTATAAAAGAAAATAATATAGACTAATAATGGTGAAACCCTAAAGTAATAAAGATTGAATCTTTATTACATAATTTTGAGATTGAATCCATAAACTTTTGCTTGATTGATGTTTTGTACGAGTATGCTTTTAAAATTAAGTCCTTTAAGACGATATTCATAACCGTGATTTGAAGGCTTAGAAAAGAGCCTTAGAGTCTGCCTTGGTTATCACAATCTTGAATATGTCTTAAACGAATTACTTTTAAAATCATAATTGTAGAAAGTCATCTTAGGGTTTATTAAACCTCAAGTAAAACTTTGTGTATTAATTTCACGAATTGGTAATAAAAAGTTTTGAAAACTTATGCTATAAAGATGAGTGCATGCATCTTTATACATATTTTGATTTACACATCAAAATTGAATACCCTTATAATTTAAGTTACATGCCATCTATCTATGAGGAACACTTGGAATTTTAATTTAGTAAACGTGAGACCTAGGCTAAATTACTATAACAAGGTAAAATTCTTTTAACGCGTGAGACCATAATTGTAATTTTACAGTTTCTAAGGTAGACGACTTAATTAAGTTGTGCGTGAGACCTAGAACTTAAGGCATGAGATGGGATGAAACATGCTTACAAGGCAAATTGATGAATCAATTTGATGTAAATCCCATAATGATCTAGGAATTGGAAATCTTGTTTGCCAATTATTGTTCGACAGATTACCATCTTTTGTACTTTCACCACTAGCAGATCAACTGATGTGGTGGAACTATGTAAAGTTGGATCCTAGGTTTTCAAGAAAATTTTGGTGGTTATATGAATATAGCTAATGGGTATTTTATTTTCTTGAAGATATTTATTATCGAAAATACTAATGTTTGAACTTTTATCTGTAGATATGGCTCAACCCGATACCCCATCTATGATTTCTGCTTTCAAGAGTCATCTTGAGAGGGAAAAATTGACTGGAAAGAATTTCAATGATTGGTACCGTTCGCTTAGAATTGTCTTGAGGTCGACCGGTAAGATCAAATACTTGACCGATGAATGCCCAGCTGAGCCTGCTGCTGATGCAGCAGAAGCAGTTAAGGCAGAATGGAGGGAGAAACATGCTAAGTTTAATGAGGTTGCTTGTTTAATGCTCACTAGCATGAGTGCTCAATTGCAAAAGAAGTTTGAGTACTTTTTCCCAAAAGATATGCTTGAAGTACTTCAGCAATCTTATGAGAAACCTCCTGCAGTTGAATTGTATGATGAACTGGACAAGCTACACAACTGCAAGCATGGTGATGGTAAACCAGTTGAAGATTATGTGACTGAGATGAAGGAATCTTTTGATCAGCTTCACAGAATTGGATTTGGTTACCCTGAGAATGTGCAAGTGCACTTGATCAACAGGGCCCTTAACAAGGACTTTGCTGGTTTTGTGCAGAATTTCAACATGCACCGCTCGGGGAAGACAGTCTCAGAATTACTCGCACTGCTTGTTAATTATGAGAAAAGTCTACCAGCCAAGGTCAAGGCTCCTACCCCGCAAGTGTTGGCAATTCATGGTGGGAGAATCCAGAAGAAATCGCATGTGAACAAAGGCAAAGGGAAAGGTAACAAAGGCAAGCAGGTCATGGCCTATCAACCTGAACCCAAGATGAAGCAACATCAGCTTAAGCAGAAAAAGGTGAATCCACCAAACAAGAAGGATCAGGCATGTCACCATTGTCATGAAAAGGGCCATTGGAAGCACAATTGCCCTCTCTACATTCATGACTTGCGACTCAAGAAGCAGGGGAATGAAGCTGGTAACCCCAGCTCATCAGGTGCATTCTTTATGATTGAATTATTCACTCTTACTCCTAAATTGAATTCATGGGTATATGATACGGGATGTGGCATTCACATTTGCAATACCTTGCAGGGGTTTAGAGTTGAGAGAAAGCTGGCCTATGGACAACAATTCTTGCACGTTGGTAACGGAGCGCATGCAGGAGTTGAAGCTATAGGAGTTTATGATTTAGTGTTGCCTTTGGGCTTAGTACTATCTTTAAATAATTGTCATTGTGCACCGTCAATTGTTAGAGGTGTAATTTCATTTTCATGTTTGTTGAACCTTGGTTTTAAGCATACTATTTCTAGCAATGAAATTTCAGTTTCTTTAAATGGTGTTTTTTATTTTAATGCTATTGCTGTGAATGGTGTCTTTGAAATTGATATGAATGATAATGATAATGCTTTTGTTAAAAATAATTCAATGTATAGCATCAACAATAAGAGAATCAAGAAAAGTCTGGATTCGTCTTATCTTTGGCATTGTCGACTTGCTCACATTGGCAAAGATCGCATGAAAAAGCTGCAACATGATGGGCTTTTAGAAAAGATCAATGATGAATCATATGATAAGTGCGAATCTTGCATTGCTGGGAAGATGACTAAGAAACCCTTTAAAAATAGGATTGAAAGGGCTAATGATCTACTTGGTCTAATTCACACAGATGTGTGTGGACCACTTAGACATGTGTCAAGGAGAGGTGCTAGCTACTTCTTAACATTTACGGATGATTACAGCCGTTATGGTTATGTTTATTTACTTAAACATAAACATGAGGTATTTGAAACATTCAAAGTGTTTAAAGCAAAAGTAGAGTTGCAACTAGGAAAGAAGATTAAAGCTCTTCGATCTGATAGAGGTGGTGAATACCTGAGTCAAGAGTTTATAGATTACTTAGCAAAGGAGGGAATTGTCCAGCACCTTACTTCTCCATATACTCCACAACAAAATGGTGTATCTGAAAGAAGTACATTGCAAGATATGATACGATCTATGTTTAATCTAACAACTCTTCCTTACTCGTTTTGGGATTATGCCTTGGAATCTGCGGTTCGCATTTTAAATATGGTTCCAACAAAGAAGGTTGATAAGACTCCATATGAGTTATGGACTGGAAAAGCTCCTAACTTGTCTTATCTAAAGGTCTGGGGTTGTGAGGCGTATGTTAAACGTGACTCAGCAGACAAACTCCAACAAAGATCTATAAAGTGCATCTTCGTAGGATACCCTAAGGAAACTATGGGTTACTACTTTTATTACCCAGCTGAAAACAAAGTTTTTGTTGCAAGGTAGGGAGACTTCTTAGAAAAGGAGCTCATATCTCAAGAATTCAGTGGGAGAGTATATGATCTGGAAGACGATCATGAAGATGTAGCACCTTCTGAAAACACTAGCCAACTTCCTAAGGAACCTGAAAGTTTAAGTCCTCCACCTGAAGTTGAAGTGGTTCCCGTTCGCAGGTCATCTAGATCTGTGAAGGCTCCTACACGTCTATGTCTTAACATGGAGTGTGATGACAACTTGATAGGGGATCTTGATGAACATGCAAGTTATAAAGCTGCTATGAATAGTCCTGAAAAGGAAAAATGGCAGGGAGCTATGAATGGGGAAATGCAATCCATGAAAGACAATGAAGTCTGGGAAGAAGTAGACCTACCTCCGGGTGCCAAGCTAGTTGGGAGTAAATGGCTCTTCAAGAAAAAGACTAATATGGATGGCATTGTACACACCTATAAGGCCCGTTTGGTAGCTAAAGGCTATACTCAAACTTTTGGTGTTGACTATGAGGAGACCTTTTCTCCTGTAGCTGACATAAGGGCAATTAGGATTCTTATAGCCATAGTCGCTTACTATGACTATGAGATTTGGCAAATGGATGTCAAAACCGCCTTCTTAAATGGTAGCCTAGATGAAGACATCTATATGGCGCAGCCTGAGGGGTTTGTGAATCCAAAATTCCCAGATCGTGTATGCAAGCTTAAAAGATCCATTTATGGATTGAAGCAAGCATCACGACAATGGAATAAGAGATTTGATAGTGAAATTAAGAAGTATGGATTCACTCAAAATCTTGATGAGCCATGTGTATATCACAAAGCTAGTGGGAGTAATGTAATTTTCCTTATATTATATGTCGATGACATATTGATCATGGGAAATGACATTCTGAGTTTGCAAAAGGTTAAGGCATATCTTAGAAGTTGTTTTTCTATGAAAGATTTAGGGGAAGCTGCATTTATTCTGGGAATCAAGATATATAGAGATAGATCTCAGCGATTAATTGGATTAAGCCAAAGTGCTTACATTGATAAAATATTGAAGAGATTCAATATGCAAAATTCCAAGAAAGGATATTTGCCGATGCAAGAGCAACATGGCTTGAGCAATAAAGTTTGTGCTTCAACACCTGAAGAGGTGCAACGCATGAAGAGAGTCCCTTATGCTTCGGCTGTGGGATCTATTATGTATGCAGTGAAAAGCACAAGGCCAGATGTGGCATTTGCTCAGAATTTAACCAGTCGATATCAGCAGAATCCAGGTGAAAAACACTGGACTGCTGTTAAGAATATTCTTAAGTACCTTAGGGCTACTAAAGAGATGTTCTTAGTTTATGGGGGTACTCCGTCTGCAGAGCTTGATGTAACAGGTTACTGCGATGCTTCTTGGAAAGGTGATAAAGATGATATGAAGTCTCAGACTGGTTATGTTTTTGTCATTAATAGAGGAGCTGTGGATTGGAGGAGCAGAAAGCAGAGTGTACTAGCGATGTCTGCTACAGAAAGTGAGTATATAGCTGCTTCAGAAGCTGCAATGGAAGCTGTTTGGATTAGGAAGTTTGTTTCAGGGCTTGGGGTTATGCCTTCAATTCAGCGACCTATAAAAATGTATTGTGACAACTCAGCTGCAATTACATTTTCCAATGAACATGGAATCATGAAAGGCACCAGACATTTCCCGATTAAGCACCACTATGTCAGAGAACAAGTTGAGATAGGTGAAATCGAAATGCTCAAAGTTCACACAGATGAAAACTTAGCTGATCAATTTACAAAGCCTTTACCTGGCACCAAGCTTTACAAGCATGCTGAAGGAATAGGACTTAAATTAGCTGATAGTTTCATGCCCATTTGTGATTAGTATTTGGATAAGGGATGTAATGTACAATTATTATTTTAATGAAATAAAGTATTGGTTATGTTTATTTATTCATTGTCTTAATAATATATCCTATATTTGCATGTTTAAGATCCATGAATAATTTATTATTCTAAATGGTCCGTTGTCGATTAATGATATGGGAATATCATTAAACTAAGACAATTTTGAGTATTGGTTAAGGATATACTTGAAAGTATATTGATGCGTACTCATACCAATTTCACATGATATTCAATGAATTGAGTATTGGACTTATCCCAACAATATGATTTAAATTTACTGTGAGAATCATATTTAAAGTTATCCTCAGACTTGAGATACTAGATAAGAATCATGGATGTAGTGCATTTTGTGGAACAATCTACCGCTTACCGTAATTGGAAGTCATAGGGGTTGTTTTCAGAATTGTTGCAAAGTTCATGGGTTATTCTTGTAGTCAAGAGAGAATTCGTTCCTTCTGATTTGTTTAGAAGTTTAATACTGCTGGGCCCCTCGTAGGGTTGACAAAATGTTTGTGTGGCCACGCCCAAAGTCTATCTGGAATATGTTCAGATGTTTTGGTAATTTTGTTCAATCATAAAGAGACGAGAAACAGAATTTAATAAAGAACCTCACATCTTTATTAATGTAGTATTAGAGACGAAAGGATAATAATAATGATGAATCATTAAAGGTTTTCCAGGAAACCTAGCTCAGGTCGAACAGGGGGCATTGGAGTGTTGCAAGACGCCAACCAATGTCATTTTACTATTAATAGATATACGAGTGGGAGTTGTTAAAAGTTACGTATAAAATGTAAATGACTAGTATCGAACCCGAGACCTCGGGATTGCACACATTACAAACGAGAATAAAGTAAATAAATATATATATGTTATATGTATCGATTATATATATTTATAAACACTTGAGGGACTAAATAATCGTTAATTATTAAACGTATGTATTAACTATTATTAGGAACGAAAGAACGAGGACTAGAATGTAATTTGGAAGACAAGAAAGTTCCGGAATACCCTTGGAGAGGGCATGGCCGGTCGACCCAACCCACATAGGGTCGATCCATGTTTTCTTGCCCACCAAGATTACTTCTAGTATAAATACAAGGCCTTGGGGTTAGACCTAAACATCTTTTGTGCACACACACAAACCCTAAAGTTTTTCCTTGCCTCTCTCTTTTCTTGGCCGATCGGCACAACCCCCCTCCAAGGGATTTGGGTCGATTTTGGTTAAACCAAATCAAGTGTTTTTGTTTACTTGCATAAACCTTTATTCGTTGGTAGTTTGTGTGTACAAGAACGAGGTAATTACTCACTATAGTAATTATCAAGAGATCGATAAACAAAACGGTAAGGGGTTTATCATTGATCTAATTTACACAAGTTCAAGGTTTATTCAAGTGCATCGGGTATGTTCTTATTTATGTTTTAGTTATCTTTATACGTGTTATTATTGATCCTAGCTTCCGCATTATGTGCTATTTGATTGTCTAACTCTAACACAACAACACAAGGTGAACAAATCATAGGAACCCCTTCGCATATGCACTCCATTGTTGAATTCCATCCACTATGAGTCCAAAAACACCCTATCGAGGGATGATGTGCTAGAACTTCATTCTGAGGACACCATTTTACTATATGTTCCCTGTCTTCCAATTCATCTAGAAACTTATCAGGCAACCACTCGAGCCATTCTGAACCTTCTACCCACCCTGGTCGAACAACCCACAAGAAAGGAATGTCAATGTTGGCCAACACATAAGCCACATCAAGAAATTCTAATTTTTAAATGCGTGCAACACTCCCGAAACTCATGTATAGAACACACTTGGGGGCTTGTCCGTCTAGCCATGTGAAAAAGGTTCGGTCTTGATCAACCACACTACTTGGCGACACAAGGAAATACATATGTAGCGGGCCTAAACTGAACTTTGGGATTGGAAAATCTAGGTTAAGGGTTTCTAGAGTAGGTTCTTCGAGTTCAATGAAGGAATTCCAAATGATTCCTGATGATGCCTTTATTTATTTAACTACTTTAGTAAGATATTCCCAAAGTGCAAGAGAAGAACTCTTGATATAGATGAAGATTTGAGATGTTATAAGAGTCCACACACAAATGTAACAAGTATTGCAGTTCTAGTCTTCCCTCTATTTTCTTCTTGTAAATATTGTAAATATTTTCAACTTGTGTGTGAGTCGAGGATGGAGTTATGTGTGTGAACTTTGAAGAAGATGAAGATCCAAGAAGTCTTGTAACTAGAATAGGTCTTGTATTTGTTGTGAGGAGAGTGGTGTCCTAGTGTGTAAGTTATGACTTAGTTGAGTTGGTGTGTGAATGCTTGGATCGGGAAAGGATCCAAGTGTGTCTTGTGTGAAGGCTTGGATTGGGTGATGATCCAAGTGTGTCTTAGCGTGAAGGTTTGGATTCTGTGAAGATCTAATTATGTTATTTGTGTGAAGGCTTGGATTGGGTGAAGATCCAAGTTGGACAATAGTGCTTGTTCGTGTGGCCACGTGGGCCTCGAAGTAGATTGGTTCTAGCTACGATTAGAACTCGACATTCCGCTTAATGTCGTTAAACCTTGTGTACGGTTTGCTCCGCCTGAAGGAGTGTGTTGATATAGTGATTGATAACTCTCGAGTGTGGTACTCGGGGAGTGGAGTAGGACGAAGAGTGAACTTCATGCCGAACCACTATAATCGCCGCGTCTCTTTGGTTGTGATATTTCCTTACTCTTTACATTATTTACTTGTCTGCATTCATTTATAGTTTAATATATATCACATAACAAGTAAAATTCAAGATGTTTGCGAAAGAATATTAACCGGACCTAAAAACGATGAAACATTTTAGCAAGTAAAAAGAAACGGTGAAACTATTCAAGCCCCCCCCCCCCCCCCCTTCTAGTTTCTACAGGATTTTCGGTGTTAAAGTTTAGTGAAGATGAGATTGTGACTTTTGTGAGTTTATGAGCTTGAATGAGAGAAAGGACATAGGGGGTGGCTGGGGAATAAGAAAATTAGGGCAAACATTACTTTTTTCATTTTAGGCCGAATTGCAATTGTGGGCCGAGTATTGATGTTTGTTAAAATAAAATTTATATTTGGCCAAATACTAACAAAAATAATGTGGATTGACAATTAGTTTTAAGTTTCGACCGAGTATTATGAGTTGTGTTGGATATTATCCAAATTATTTTTTGAATTATCAATTTTTGTTTGGGTTGCTATTGCTATTGCTTAAAGACATTACACAACAAAATAATAATAATAATAATAATAATAATAATAATAATAATAATAATAATAATAATAATAATAATAATAATAATAATAATCTTTATAAAGTTATTGTCACGGTAAACATTAAATTACAATATGTTGTTCGCCAACAATTTTAATTTCATGGTACTCGCCGCCGCAACGCGCGGGTTTTTGCTATCAATAATTAAGAATATTATCATGTTGGTATGATAAACCCATCATATTATGCATTTTTTAATTTTTAGACTTTTCTCATAAAAAAATTTACCCACCACACACTCGAGCAAAATTATCACGCAACACACTTACCCTTGAAAATAATAGCAACAATGCAACACCGACAAATACTCCGTACCTTATTTTGTGATAATTAAGATTTGCTTACGTGGGCAATCAATTTTATAAATAGAATGAAGTGCGGGACCAAGTTTTGATGGCACACGGGACCAAGAGAGTGACATATTTTACACGTGATCATTGACAAAATATCGTGTAACAAAATATATATTACCTACCTTATCAATTTCATCAGTAAGAAGAGCATGGTGAAACCACAATCACAATCTACCAATCAAGTCAGGCCAATGTTGTTTGCTGTATTTCTTGTGTTATTTTCATAGGAAAAAAAAAACTATTTTTTATAAAGTTATTGTCATGGTAAACATAAAATTGCAATATGTTGTTCGATAACAATTTTAATCTCATGGTACTCGCCGCCGCAACGCGCGGGAACCTTTCTATCAATAATTAAGTATATTATCATGTTGGTATGATAAACCCACCATATTATGCATTTTTAAATTTTTAGACTTTTCTCATAAAAAAATTTACCCGCCACAAACTCGAGCAAAATTATCACGCAACACACTTACCCTTGAAAATAATAGCAACAATGCAACACTGACAAATACTCCGTACCTTATTTTGTGATAATTAAGATTTGCTTACGTGGGCAATCAATTTTATAAATAGAACGAAGTGCGGGACCAAGTTTTGATGGCACACGGGACCAAGAGAGTGACATATTTTACACGTGATCATTGACTAAATATCGTGTAACAAAATATATATTACCTACCTTATCAATTTCATCAGTAAGAAGAGCATGGTGAAACCATAATCACAATCTACCAATCAAGTCAGGCCAATGTTGTTTGCTGTATTTCTTGTGTTATTTTCATAGGAAAAAAAAACTATTTTTTATAAAGTTATTGTCATGGTAAACATAAAATTGCAATATGTTGTTCGCCAACAATTTTAATCTCGTGGTACTCGTCACCGCAACGCACGGGTACCCTTCTATCAATAATTAAGTATATTATCATGTTGGTATGATAAACCCATCATATTATGCATTTTTTTAATTTTTACACTTTTCTCATAAAAAAATTTACCCGCCAAAAACTCAAGTAAAATTATCATGCAACACACTTGCCCTTGAAATTAGTAGCAACAATGCAACACCGACAAATACTCCGTACCTTATTTTGTGATAATTAAGATTTTCTTACGTGGGCAATCAATTTTATAAACAGAACGAAGTGCAAGACCAAGTTTTGAAGGCACACGGGACCAAGAGAGTGACATATTTTACACATGATCATTGACTAAATATCGTGTAACAAAATATATATTACCTACCTTATCAATTTCATCAGTAAGAAGAGCATGGTAAAACCACCATCACAATCTACATATCAAGTCAGGCCAATGTTGTTTGCTGTATTTCTTGTGCTACTTTCATTGGAAGTTATCGACTCACGGTCCCTCGTTAAGACACTGCCAGGATTCGATGGTGATCTTCCTTTTCAACTTGGAAGAAGATGAAGATCCAAGAAGTCTTGTAACTAGAATAGGTCTTGTATTTGTTGTGAGGAGACTGGTGTCCTAGTGTGTAAGTTAGGACTTAGTTGAGTCGGTGTGTGAAGGCTTGGATTGGGAGAGGATCCAAGTGTGTCTTGTGTGAAGGCTTGGATTGGGTGATGATCCAAGTGTGTCTTAGTGTGAAGGCTTGGATTGGGTGAAGATCCAAGTATGTTATTTGTGTGAAGGCTTGGATTGGGTGAAGATCCAAATTGGACAAGAGTGCTTGTTCGTGTGGCCATGTGGGCCTTGAAGTAGATTGGTTCTAGCTATGATTAGAACTCGACATTTCGCTTAGTGTCGTTAAACCTTGTGTACAGTTTGCTCCGCCTGAAGGAGTGTGTTGATATAGTGATTGATAACTCTCGAGTGTGGTACTCGAGGAGTGGAGTAGGACAAATAGTGAGGTTCATGCCGAACCACTATAATCGCCGCGTCTCTTTGGTTGTGCTATTTCCTAACTCTTTACATTATTTACTTGTCTGCATTCATTTATAGTTTAATAGATATCACATAACAAGTAAAATTCAACAAGTTTGCAAAACAATATTAACCGGACCTAAAAACGACGAAACGTTTTAGCAAGTAAAAAGAAACGGTGAAAATATTCCACCCCCCCCCCCCCCCCCCCCCCCGCTTTTCTAGTTTCTACAGGATTTTTGGTGTTAAAGTTTAGTGAAGATGAGATTGTGACTTTTGTGAGTTTATGAGCTTGAATGAGAGAAATGACATAGGGGGTGGCCGGGGAATAAGAAAAATAGAGCAAACATTACTCTTTTTTCATTTTAGGCCTAATTGCAATAATGGGCCGAGTATTGATGTTTGTTAAAATAAAATTTATATTTGGCCAAATACTAACAAAAATAAAGTGTATTGACAATTAGTTTTAAGTTTCGACCGAGTATTATTTGTTGTGTTTGATATTATCCAAATTATTTTTTGAATTATCAATTTTTGTTTGGGTTGCTATTGCTATTGCTTAAAGACATTAGGATATATATATATATATATATATATATATATATATATATATATATATATATATATATATATATATATATATATATATATATATATAAAGTTATTGCCACGGTAAACATAAAATTGCAATATGTTGTTCACCAACAATTATCAATAATTAAGTATATTATCATGTTGGTATGATAAACCATCATATTATGCATTTTTTAATTTTTAGACTTTTCTCATAAAAAAATTTACCTGCCACAAACTCGAGCAAAATTATCACGCAACACACTTACCCTTGAAAATAATAGCAACAATGTAACACCGACAAATACTCCGTACCTTATTTTGTGATAATTAAGATTTGCTTACGTGTGCAATCAATTTTATAAAGAGAACGAAATGCGGGACCAAGTTTTAAAGGCACATGGGACCAAGAGAGTGACATATTTTACACGTGATCATTGACTAAATATCGTGTAACAAAATATATATAACATACCTTATCAATTTCATCAGTGAGAAGAGCATGGTGAAACCACAATCACAATCTACCAATCAAGTCAGGCCAATGTTGTTTGTTGTATTTCTTGTGTTATTTTCATAGGAAAAAAAACTAGTTTTTATAAAGTTATTGTCATGATAAACATAAAATTGCAATATGTTGTTCGCTAACAATTTTAATCTCATGGTACTCGCCGCCGCAACACGCGGGTACTCTTCTATCAATAATTAAGTATATTATCATGTTGGTATGATAAACCCATCATATTATGCATTTTTTAATTTTTAGAATTTTCTCATAAAAAAATTTACCAGCCACAAACTCGAGCAAAATTATCACGCAACACACTTACCCTTGAAAATAATAGCAACAATGGAACACCGACAAATACTCCGTACCTTATTATGTGATAATTAAGATTTGCTTACGTGGGCAATAAATTTTATAAACAGAACAAAGTGCGGAACCAAGTTTTGAAGGCACACGAGACCAAGAGAGTGATATATTTTACACGTGATCATTGACTAAATATCGTGTAACAAAATCTGTAGGGAGACTTTCTTGTGAGAATCATCTTATCTGCAAGAACTGAGAGAACCACAAAAAACATACATGCACGCCTTTTAAAATAAAATAAAAATACATGCAAATTATCAATAAAAGTAAGTATCCACGTATGTTCTTCAATATCATCATGAACTCATCCTCTTTTTTCACTAAAACCTTACACACGGCCGCAATATTGTCGTTGCACGCCTTATAAGAACATACATCCACACCTTCAAAGAAAAATTTTGTATTTCCAATTTTTTATCAAATTCTTTAGAATAACTATGTTTTTTTTTAAACATATATGTTGTTTTTAGAACATATGTGCAAAAATACAATTAATGAAGGCGTGCATATATGTTTTTGGTAGTTCTCTCAGTTCTCGCAGATAAGATGGTTCTCGCAAGAAAGTCTCACTAAAATATATATTACCTACCTTATCAATTTCATCAGTAAGAAGAGGATGGTGAAACCACAATCACAATCTACCAATCAAGTCAGGCCAATGTTGTTTGCTATATTTCTTGTGTTATTTTCATAGGAAAAAAAAACTATTTTTTATAAAGTTATTGTCATGGTAAACATAAAATTGCAATATGTTGTTCGCTAACAATTTTAATCGCATGGTACTCGCCGACGCAACGCGCGGTTACCCTTCTATCAATATTTAAGTATATTATCATGTTGGTATGATAAACCCATCATATTATGCATTTTTTTATTTTTAGACTTTTCTAATAAAAAAATTTACCCGCCACAATCTCGAGCAAAATTATCACGCAACACACTTACCCTTGAAAATAATAGCAACAATGCAACACCGACAAATACTCCGTACCTTATTTTGTGATAATTAAGATTTGCTTACGTGGGCAATCAATTTTATAAACAGAACGAAGTGCGGGACCAAGTTTTGAAGGCACACAGGACCAAGAGAGTGACATATTTTACACTTGATCATTGACTAAATATCGTGTAACAAAATATATATTACCTACCTTATCAATTTCATCAGTAAGAAGAGCATGGTGAAACCACAATCATAATCTACCAATCAAGTCAGGCCAATGTTGTTTGCTGTATTAATAAAACTATTTTTTATAAAGTTATTGTCACGGTAAACATAAAATTGCAATATGTTGTTCGCCAACAATTTTAATCTCATGGTACTCGCCGCCGCAACGTGCGGGTACCCTTCTATCAATAATTACGGATATTATCATGTTGGTATGATAAACCCATCATATAATGCGTTTTTTAATTTTTAGACTTTTCTCATAAAAAATTTTACCCGCCACAAACTCGAGTAAAATTATCACGCAACACACTTACCCTTGAAAATAGTAGCAAAAATGCAACACAGACAAATACTCTATACCTTATTTTGTTATAATTAAGATTTGCTTACGTGGGCAATCAATTTTAAAAACAGAACGAAGTGTGGGACCAAGTTTTGAAGGCACACGGGACCAAGAGAGTGACATATTCTACACGTGATCATTGACTAAATATCGTGTAACAAAATATATATTACCTACCTTAGAGCATGCTGAAACCACCATCACAATCTACATATCAAGTCAGGCCAATGTTGTTTGCTGTATTTCTTGTGCTATTTTCATTGGAAGTTATCGACTCACGGTCCCTCGTTAAGACAATGCCAGGATTCGATGGTGATCTTCCTTTCACACTCGAAACTGGGTAACCTCGTGATACTCTTTTTAGCTGAATTATGTTGGTTTAATTTCCTGTTTTCGGTTTATACGAACTCATACTAAGACAATGTGGTTTGATAAAGGTACATTGGGTTAGGTGAGTCCGATGATGTGCAGTTATTTTACTACTTTATTGAGTCTGAAGGGAACCCGAAAGATGACCCTCTCATGCTTTGGAGGAGGCCCTGGTTGTTCTTCTGCTTCTGCCCTCTTTTATGAAATTGGTAATTTCTTACATCTCTAGCTTGTTTTAGCCAAAACAGCTTTTACATATTTTCAATGTAGAGGTCGTGACCCAACTTTGCATTTAGCTCACAATACGGTTTGGTAATTCCAAAGCAACCAACCATTCCTGTTTTGGTAATTCCGAAACAAGTGCTGATCGTGAGTTCGTGACATTAAACTAGCTAACACTGAGATCGCAAAATAAGTATAAGGTTATATGAGTAGGTTTCTTCATTTCAAGTTCCTAGATATTTTTTGTTTCAATATAATGTCTTTGGTCGAAAGTCCATCCCAGTACTAAGTATTGAGTTTTCGAGACGAATTGCCGCCACATGAAACTAATAGCAACCCCAGTTGGGATTAAGTTAACATATGGAGCAGAAGTATCCTATTTGGATTCATTATCCCTATATAAAGAAATCTAATGTAAGTGTAAATTTGTATCCGAAATCCATGATCAATATCTATTCTAGTTAATTTGGTTGTGGATGTAGCACGGTTATCCTAGTTGTGTAAACCATGCAACTCGGTACTAGGACTTATTGCTGTTATCCTAGTTGTGTAAACCATGCAACTCGGTACTAGGACTTATTGCTGTGATACTCTAGCAAACAGCGAATTTTTTTGCTGTGATACTCTAGCAAACAGCGAACTTTTTTGCTTTACAAACATAGATGTGTGTGAGACTTTGATAGTTCTGTGCAGGCCCCCTCACTTTTCCATATGAAACCTCTACTTTGGAGAAGCCAGTACTTGAGTTAGTCCCTGACAGTTGGACAAAGGTGACTCTAAATCTTACCTGAAGTATTGATTTCATTACCAATATAGTTATACTTTTTTACACAAACATTCATGTTCAAAAAATATGTGCTGAGTTACTTCACAATAATTTCATACCAACGTAATAACATCACATTTTAGGTGGCCAACATAATATTTCTTGATCAACCCGCTGGGACTGGATTCTCCTATGCAAGAACTCCCGAAGCTTACATAACAAATGATACATCAGCAGCAATATATTCATCCAATTTTCTGAGGAAGGTTGGGTCATTATCCTGTATAAGCAATTACTTCTCCGTTTACTCAGTAAACATATATCTTCAATGCATATATGACGTGTAGTTTTCAAAGAAATTACTTTATCTGCTGTAAGTACAAACTAAGATGCAGTTTGCTGGCTATTTATTTCTTCTTGCAGTGGCTAATCGAGCATCCTAAATTTCTCAACAATCCGTTGTATATTGGTGCAGCTTCGTACAGTGGCATAGTGCTGCCAATTATTGTTGAGGAAATATATAACGGTACTCATAGATAGTTTAATTCCATGGTATCGAGCTTGCAATAGAAAAACTAAATTCTTCACCTCAAAACACTATAGTAATCTTGTTAGCCATAATTTAAAAAATACAGACTCTTTCATCTAGCTTCTGTAGTAGACTTCATAAGTTACTTTTAAGGTAGATTATGTAGAATGTGAAATACGTTTTTGGATCAAAACACACCCAAACTCACTGTATATTATTCATATTATGAAGGCCCTATATATAGCCTTGTGAATACAACTTAACGTGGACCAACAAACTAGCATTAAAATACTACTCCTAAAGACTAGGTAAACAAGACCATGCACTTCTACGGTTCTACCCAACGTGCTATTCAGTTACATAAAACTTGGTCTAAGGCTTTTACCAATTCAACCTATTAACTAAAACATAATACATAAAACAATAACATAGTAAACTGTTAAAGCTTTTTAGCCATGCCATGCATACGTGAATCCATTTACATAAGCGATTAATCCAACATTCACCCCCTTAATCGTTTAATCGTTTATTCACGTCACTCGTTCATAGCAGCTCAATCACCTTCTTTTTGAACCATCTTGATTCTTGACCTTTCCCGGACACCCGACCTCTACGTCGGTCACGTCCAAAGTCTTCTTTAGCTCAACCCCTTTTGATTATTCACAACACTTGTAACATGAAACATGGCATCCCGTTGGAACCGCTCATTAACATCTTGACTTTTCACGGATCGACGACCTCTTCCCTGGCCACATCCAAAGCCACCCGATTTGAACTCCAACGCCATAATGTTCACATCATGGTGTTTCTCCGTTCCCCGACTTTTCCCGGACTCACGACCTCTAACTTGGTCTCGTCCAAAGTCTCCAACCACCCGACTATTGTTGTCACCGCACAGAACCCGTTTTCTTATAACACTTCTGTGACACGAGAGCATTCTTCCACCGATCAAGAAAACAAAGCCACCCGCTTCTACACCGTTTTCTTTCACCCGCCAAAAGAACCGAATCAAAGCTACCTGCTTTTCCCGACTCTTCCCGTCCGTTTATCCCGCGAACCGGTTAATCTCTCCATTTTCCGGTAACCTACAACCTACCGCCGGATTTGATCACAACCCTTTGATCATAACTAACAGCTACGGGCCACCTATGTTCATCACCGGTCTCCCCCGTCGTCTTGAACGGTACTCCCCGTCTCCCCCACGACAACGTAGTCCCGAAACACCATATAGGTCTCCGTCTTCTGCTGTAAAACACAGTCCTAATGACAGCACCTGCTGTCCATGCTTCTGCTGCGATGGCAGCCTCGCACCCTAAGGCTCCTCACCTTCGAAAGTCGACTCTCAAACCCGCCCTTTAATCGATCGCGGCTCTGATGCCAAATGTAGAATGTGAAATACGTTTTTGGATCAAAACACACCCAAACTCACTGTATATTATTCATATTATGAAGGCCCTATATATAGCCTTGTGAATACAACTTAACGTGGACCAACAAACTAGCATTAAAATACTACTCCTAAAGACTAGGTAAACAAGACCATGCACTTCTACGGTTCTACCCAACGTGCTATTCAGTTACATAAAACTTGGTCTAAGGCTTTTACCAATTCAACCTATTAACTAAAACATAATACATAAAACAATAACATAGTAAACTGTTAAAGCATTTTAGCCATGCCATGCATACGTGAATCCATTTACATAAACGATTAATCCAACACATTATGGCGTAATACCCAATTTTCAGCCTCTTGTTTCCATTCTTTGTAGGTAATGAAGTTGGAAAATTGCCACATCTCAATATCAAGGTACAAATTAGTTATTTATCAACACAACTTGTTGTAATAATTATTTTGTTACAATATAAGCTGAATTTACTTAACTGGTTACATTGAATTCTATAATTCCAGTTTTTTGAATAAACCTAATTTTTTATGGATCACTTAATTGGATTTTTTCTTCGAGTTAGGGGTATGTTCTTGGTAATCCTATAACAGATACAAATGGAGACTTTAATTCAAGAATGCCATTTGCTCATCGAATGGCATTAATGTCGGATGCAATCTACAAGGTAATGGAGCACTTTCAAGCTGCCTGCAGTTTCACTACTTTCTAGTATTTGAACTTGTTATATAATGGTTCGAAGATCCTCTTTAAACTATGTCTATTGACCTGTTTCCCCCTCCTTTGACTTAGCTTTATTTTAAAAGTCTTAACTTCGGTAGTGGTCAATAACCCCTTTTTAAACCAATTATTTGCTCTAATACTCATACATGTTATACCATAACAAAAAATAAAAAATAAAAAATATTACTCTCGGTCTTGGGGTGTTACAAAACATGATCTATGCAGTGTCTAGGCATCGTCATCTACCCGTACTTAGGTGCTGCATGCACAAACAAAGCTGCAATATGTCGGGAATTAAATCACTCTCTTTTGCAGTCAACTAAAGAAAATTGCCATGGAGACTACATAAATGTAGATCCCGAGAACAGTCTGTGCAAACATGATCTTCAATTTGGGTTATTAGCTATATATTCTGCATTTGTATTCCTTTTAATGCTCCTTTCTTTTTGATCTGTAGTGCCTTGAAAGAATTTCCACGTCACAGATTATAGAGCCAACTTGTGACACTTCAGATGTCTTCGAAATTAAATCCGACACCTCCAGGAGGGGCCTAGCAGCTGTTGACAAGACATTTCTCGATAATTGGTCGTTAGCAGAACTTCAGATGCAAGGGTGCCGAGTATTATTCTCTTTCTCTCTCTAGTTCTTACACTATGTGTGTGTTAAGGTTCACCACTACTCTCCCTCCCCCCCCCCCCCCCCCCCCAACACACACACACACGCCCAAATATTCATTAAGCAGTATACTGGTTATTTAGAAAGATAGGTAAAATATGCCAAATGGTGATGATGTTTTAATATTCCTTCCCCATTTTTTTAGAGTTATAATGTTTTCTTGTAACTACAACCCATTCAATCGCAATTTGCAGGATGACCTTTCCTATGTCTGGGCTAATAACAGGGATGTGCGAGAAGCTCTTCACATTCGTGAGGTTTGTAGGTCACCTCATAGTTTAATTCTTGTTCATCGATCTTAATAACCTAAGATAATATATCTTTTTATCGGGTAGGCTAGAATAATAATATATTGATTGCCAGGAATTTGGGGATATAGTGTGGGTGCGAAGCAATGAAACCTTTTCTTCTAAAAATAAGGAAGCTATACACACACACAATGTTGTGAGTAGTGTTGACTATCATCGACGTCTTTCGGATAAAACTTGTCGAGCTCTTATATACAGGTAATACCAATTGTATGCTTCTAGTCGATCTGAAAGTAAAGATAGTGATTACGTTTTTATGTTTTTTATGTGTGTGTTTGAACAGTGGAGATCATGACATGGTTGTTCCATATGTGGGTACTTTGAGCTGGATTGAATCTCTAAACTTACCGGTTGTAAATGATTGGAGACCCTGGTTCGTAGACAAACAAGTAGCCGGGTTAGTTGTGCTGATATGAATTCCTATAATCAAGATAAATGCATAAAATATTGATGTTTTGGCACTATGCTCTGATATCTTCTTTTTTTTTCAGATACACCATGAAATACTTGAATGACAACTACAACTTAACATTTGCTTCCGTAAAGGTGAATCTTGTCGTATGAAATTTGGGCATGCCTTTTAATTTACAAAAAATTCAGCTAATAATTTGTTACCTTAACTTGAACCCAAACTTTTTGGTTTTATACTGAGACTTGTTGTAATTTTCATGAAACGAATCTTTTCTTACTTATGATCATGATGGTTGACCTTTTTCAATTGTTGACAGGGAGGTGGTCACACAGCTCCATCTTATAAACCGAAAGAATGTTCAAGCATGTTTATGAGGTGGCTTGCGGACGACACGTTGTGAGCAACAGCTTTTGAATTTGATGTTTGTGTCTTTTTTTTTTACTGGCAAACAATTTGATGTTTGTGTATTATCTTGTTAGTACTATATAATCCATTTGTACGTGTGTTTTCTTTTTCTGCACAATTATACAAGTAGTTTATACCAGTACTGTTGTTTGTTACCAAAATACGGAGTAATTTCTAGTCGTTGCTAGGTGAGGCCACTTTCTGAATTAGGAAGCCGATGATGAAATGATACAACTTTGAATGTTTATGATTTGTGTTTTATGTTTTCTGACAATAAATAAATCTCCAAAATATGAAGGATAGTCAAACAAAGTTCATACAAATATTGGGTATAAACCACGGATACTAATCTGACTTATTTGTTACTATAATCTATTTGAAGTAATTTGAATAAAGAGATTTTAAGCCATAGGAATGAAACCCCATCACTGCATCTCACTTGAATTACAAAATCAGGTATTCAAAGCAACAGTCTTGGCCACATTGACACACTAAGGAATTCATACCCATTTTCCAATTTTCATTCCAATTCCAATTCCAATACCAATAGTCATTCCTTGCAGCAAACCAAACGCACCCTCAGCTTTATACATCTTTGAGTTACTATATCATCCCATTTTGTAAAATAATATGGATCATTGTTTAGTTTATTTAATACCATAATTACTGAATTATACCATAATAGAAATTTCAAACCGGAATACTTCATACTTCAGGATTTATCGATTTTTCTTGATACAACATCTATCAACTTCGGGAATACATAGAATTACAAGAGATTTGTTGAACCTAAACTAAACGATGAAACATAATCAACCAATTTCTTGAGACTCTGATGTGAAGATCCACCTTCATCGAAAGAGATGGCCGTGTCTTTCTTCACACGACTTATTCGCTCTCTGATCTCTTCACCTTCTTTTTCCTCCATTACTCTTTTGATCGCTCTCTCGATTCCCACCCTTTCAAGACCATCCTCCAATAAAACACCAATCTTCCAAACATCACTTACATATCTTGCAATTATTGGTTGGCCAACAGCACAAGGTGCACAAATCATAGGAACCCCTTCACATATGCACTCCAATGTTGAATTCCATCCACTATGAGTCCAAAAACACCCTATAGAGGGATGTGCTAGAACTTCATTCTGCGGACACCATTTTACTATGCGTCCCCTGTCTCCCACTTCTTCTAGAAATTTATCAGGCAACAGCTCGAGCCATTCTGAACCTTCTACCCACCCTGGTCGAACAACCCACAAGAAAGGAAGGTCAATGTTGGCCAACACATAAGCCACTTCAAGAAATTCTGATTTTGAAATGCGTGCAACACTCCCGAAACTCATGTATAGCACAGACTTGGGGGCTTGTCCATCTAGCCATGTGAAAAAGGTTCGGTCTTGATCAAGCACACTGCTTGGCGACACAGGGAAATACATATGTAGCGGGCCTAAACTGAACTTTGGAATTGGAAAATCTTGGTTAAGGGTTTCTAGAGTATGTTCTTCGAGTTCAATGAAGGAATTCCAAATGATTCCCGATGATGCCTTTATTTGTTTAACTACTTTAGTGAGATATTCCCCCAAACCTTTTGGGTTCGGTGTGATCTTTATGATGTCTTTTACTTTCAAAAGGGGGTATTTCGGCATTGGCTCTTCATATTCTGGATCTGGAAGCATCAAGACATATTGCATACAGGAAAGTAGTTAATATGACGAACCTAACAGCATAAATATGCACCTATCTATACGCAACAAATATGTTTTGTAATCAAAATTTACAATCTATAATGTGCGTGTGTGTGCAACAAATTATAAAACCTCTGTAAGATAGCAAAGAACAGACCTGTTTTCGTAAAGTTGAAGTACCCCTTTTCATAGAAAGACAGTAAATCGCCATAAACAAGGACCGAAGCAATCGTGCATGCCCACATCACCAACCGAGGCACCTTCATAGAGTCAGCCACTTCCTGCGCGAAGTAGTATTCAGCATCTGTGATTAGAAACGCCACTGGTGGCTCATTGGGTTCAGCCAACAACCCATTTAGGCACTCAGTAAATGAATCTACACAGTTTTCATTAAGGTATGTAATGATAAAGGTAGGATCTGGTGGTGTCTTGGGCACATGATTTATCTCAGAAACATGGTCAGCAATGGCCTTGAAGGTGAAGTGAGGATAGTTTGCATAACTGGGTGAGTTAAATTCAGCGTGTAAGAAAATTATTTTAAAACCATGGTTATGAAGAATGTTTCCTAGCTGAAGCATGGGAGTAATATGACCTTGCCAAGGTAGGGGAAACAATATTATTCTCAGGCTAGTTGCTGCTGTTGGTTGTGTTGACCCTAAAATGGTGTCTCCTACATTGGGGTTCATGTTCAGCGAGTTTCAATTCTAAAATGGTGCCACAAGATGAACAATATAGGATATACTTCAAGTTTTAGTTTTAGTACGTGCTTTTGTTGCAATGTTTTGGGGTTGAAAGTATGACTAAAGAAAGTGTGTTGGTATCATAGCTAAAAAAAGGTATTGTACAACTGTTGTAGATTTTAATATATTAGAGCATCCAAGACTGGGTCATGGTGGGAAATCGTCGGTCCTGTGCAAAGTGGTCACCATTGTGGTGATTTCGTGGTCACCTGTGCAAAGTGGTCACCGAGCAAAACACGAGGCCATCGTCCTTTATTTATTTATTTATTATTATTATTATTATTATTATTATTATTATTATTATTTTCTTCTTCTATAAGTGATTAAAATTTGATAGTGACCATAGTGGGGTATAAGAGGGAGAGGTATGGTGGCGAGCTAAATTTACTTATTAGGGGGCCACGGGTGTCAAATTACCCCAACACCTTTTCACAAGTAACCCCCTCCTCACTCACAACTAACATCAACTTACTCATTTGGTACCCACCACTTACAACTTTATTTTTTTATTCACTCACAAATAACCGTTTGAAAGTAAATATTGCCAACGTTTCTTTCACTTTATGTCAGAACAAAAGCTCGTCGTCTGCACGAGGAGCTCACAACTGGCGAGCTTCAACGAGCCAGGGTCCGGTGTGGTGAAGAGCTGTGGCGAGGCAAATTTGGTTCCAACGTATGAGTGGCGAGGGTGAACAACTAACGACACCACTCCCCTCTAATGGATAATATTTTGACGTGGCTTTCATGGATAAGTAATAAAGTTTCTATTTGAATATCTAGAATACTCTTTCTACCTTTACATATTTAACTAGAACGGTACTCGCGTAATACGTCGGCGAATACATGTAACTATATTTTGCGTTATTTGATTATTAGATTACACATTTAGTTGTTTTTATACTTTAAAAATAGAGATGGTTAAGCAAAAATAATTTTAATTTGAACTACCAACATGCTTCCTAACCAACTTGCTTCCTAACAAATTAATTTTGAAATTCTTCTATAATAAACAAGTAAAAGTCTGAATTTTAAACCTTTCTAACTATAAAATAGTCTCAAATGCATTATATAATAGTATAGATTAATCATATGTTTTCATTATGAATCATGTGAGTCATATAGTTTAAAGAGTAAATTGCAAAAATCACCCTTATAGTATGTTCAAATTAATGTGTGGTCTTTACTTTTTCGAAAGTACATGCGTCGTTTTTTTGGAAAATCTTTGATGCGAATTTTCTCTTTGCCTCAAAGTAAAATGACTAAATTGTCTTTGACTTTAGTGAGATTATGTCTTTCAGTTTGAGGTATTTTTGTCATTTCACTTTAGGCCATAAAGTTTTTCACAAATACAACGTGTGCACCTTTGAATAAAGTAAAGATTGTACTTGTAATAAGAACAAACCACTATGGACAAACCACAAGGATTGTACTCGCAAAAAGTAAAGATTGTACTTGCAATTTACTCTAGTTTAAATCATTTCTTTCAATTATATATCACTAAATATTATGCGTAACAAAATTTACTTGTAGTTAAATAAACTTTTACTTATAATGATTAAAATAACGAACTCAGTAAAATGACAAAATCTAATGTTACGATTAAATATAAAAAGAGAAACAAAGGTACATAAAACCATAAATCAAAAACGCGACAGGCCGTCTTTGACACAATTTTCTTAAGATAGGTTCGTTGTCTATTTTCATTATTATAAAAAAGTGTTTTGTTTGTGTTAATGATGTTGTGTCTCATATATCTTGTTACAACTCAAAGGTTGTGCATACAAGTGTTACGAGATCCTACTATATATAGATCGTTTTTGCCTTTACAAGATCGAAATCGTAAGATCGGATCGAGATTATAAGATGCTACTTAAATGTTCAAATGTCTTATATGTATAGTTATTTGTATTAAAAAAATGATCACATGACAAAATTTTGAAAAAATAAGAGTTCTCAAAATTATAATAATATAAAAATGCAATGTGTAACTGTTTAAAATAATAAAATATCTAATATGTGATTAATGATGTTGAATACATTAATCTTAAAATCTATATATTTCACTCTTATAAAAGATTTATAATTATACATGCTTGCGTTATTGTTGAACTTTAACAAAATTTATTCATTTACTTTGTTATGAAGTATATTATATTGTATGTGTTTAAGTTTGGTGTGTTTGTGTTGTGAGTTTGGTGTTAACGTAACTACTATAAAAATTTAATGGTGAGAATCAGGGCCGGCTTTTAGGGCGTGCAAAATAAGCGACCGTATAGGGCCTCAAAATTTTTAAAGGCTTCAAAATTTGTACCGTTAATAATTATATGCATGTGTACGCATATTTTTCACAAAGAAAAAAGTATATAAATGAGAAAGTATCTTAAATAAGTAATATGTTAGAACGTTTAGCTAACTAATTACTGTATATTATATCTTATAAATAGTGACACTTTATATATAGCATTCCTTATCGAAATGACTCATTATTTAATTTCGTTTAGGTCCCTCAAAATTTTTATAAATTCATGGGACGGCTCTTGTGAGAATGAATGTCGATATAATGCTCATGTAACACACTGTCACACCGCACCACAACTACCTTATTACTTTCATTCTTGTTAGTTTAGATAATGAAAACAAAACCTGTTTTGAATTTAAGAAGTCGTCGCTTTGTTTCACATATAGTCTCTTTATTGGCCCATTTGTCTTATGTATACACATTGGTCGATAGTCAATTGATCACCATCAAACGGTTTAGGGGTTGGCAATGGATGCGGGGAGGCACGGTACGGGGTGTTTCCCGTGCGAGAACATCGTCGCCGTTCATTTGTTACCGCACGGGGGAGCTTTTGCGGGGAAGTTTACCGCACGAGAAATGAAAAAAATCGAACGTTGGAGACCCACAAATTGGACCGTTGGGGAGCTAACGGATCTTTTTTTTTTTTTTTCCTATTTATTGGTTGTAAACATTTGAAATGAGACACAAAAAAAATTGCTCACTGCTAAAAAGAAAGAAATCCGACTAGAGAGTTTACGATGGAGCCAAAAAAAATAGGGATCCTAGAAAAAGTGGTCGTGGATCGGGAGGCGCAATTCGTCCTTGAATTCAATCACAAACCGGTCACGAATCATCTTCACAACCCGGTTACCACCCACAAATGTACCCGCAATCATAACCCGGTCACGAATCATCTTCTTCACAACCCAGTTACCACCCACAAAAGTACCCGCAATCTCCGCCGTTTTTCTACACCCAACAACCCCTCCCGCAACTTCCTACAAACTTCGAGCCGTTTGATTATCAATATACCCAACAACCCCCACCGCAAATGCCTACTAACTTTGACCCGTATGAGCCGCGCTATACCCAACAAAAAAGACGTAACCGGGTTAGTGAACCGTTACCCATTCATGATGATACCGATGATGATGAATATTTCAAAAATGTTAACGTGATACCCGAGACACAACCAATTGATGAAGAATCCGGATAAGTCGATGAGGTCGAAGAGGTGCCGCGGCCTAAAAGTGGAAAAAAACCAAGTAAGATTTGGACGCCCGATGAGGAGGAGGCATTAGCTAAGTCTTGGATTAAAATTTCGGTAGACAAAGAAGTTGGCGACCGTCAAACAAAGCTAGGATTTTGGAAGCGAGTTCTAAAGCATTTTAGAACCCTTGTCCCGAGAACCGAACGCACTCATCATCAATTGAACTCGAAGTGGACTCCTATGCATCAAATGATCGCTGCGTTCAACGGTTACTACATACAAGCGGTATATTTTTTTATATTTATATTTTTTACATACATTAAATATATATACTTGTTTTATATTGTTTCATATATACTTGTTTTATATTGTAGAAACGTTTGAAAGAAAGTGGATGCGACGATCTTCAAGATTATGAGAGAGCCCAACTCGATTTTGAAAAACAATTTGGGAAAGCTTTCGCGTATATCAAAGCGTGGCACATTCTCAAAGATCAATAAAAGTGGAAAGAACAACCGTTGGTTAGTCAGGCTGCTGAATCCACGAGATCGAGCAAGAAAAGAAAGTCGTCAGAGTCAAGTAGCGCTCAAACGCCAACAAACGAGACGCCAATAAACGTGGAAGATTTCGACTGTGACTTACCGAACCTCAACGAGAACCCAAATCCATCACGTCAATCGAAAGGTAAAAAAAAAGACGAATAATGAAGATTCAAGCCGAAGCTCGATGCGTGATTCCCTTGCAAGTTACACGGCCGAAAAAAAAATTTAATAGAGGCGCAGTTGGAGGTGCAAAAGAAAAAAGACGAAGAATATTTCAAGTTTCTTGATGGGGAGGTGATGAATCGTGACATGAAGTTCGTTATGGAGCCGCATGACAATATCCCAGACCCGGCTTTTAAGGATTTCATCATCAACAAGAAACGCGAGATATGAGCAAAATACGGGTGACTATGTAGTTTGTAGGATTTAATGATTTTATGTTTTTTAATAATATTATGTAATGTTTATTTAATTTTAATGAAATTTTAGTTTTTTAATAAATTAAAAAAAAAAATAAAAAAAAAAAAAAAAAAAAAAAATTGAGTGAAGGGTGAGTGGTATGATGCCAACAAAAAAAATGAGTGAGTGAAAGAAAAATTAGGTGAAGAGATTTTAAGTGAGGGAGTGTTGCCAGCCCGTACAGATGGTCCAAGTAGAACACCCAAAGCACTAGTGAATCACATAGATATAAAAACAATTATTTTAACGATTGAGACGGGGCATATACTTACTGTCTTACACCAACCTGCCCTACACACTTAATTAAATCACATTCACATGCATGTCCTGACGTGTTTCAAATCTTGCATGTGCATGACTAATTTTTTTCATTTAGACTTTTGTTAACATCAATTTACTCAATAGGTAATAAAAGTGACCATTTACCATTAATATGACAGGCACCATTTCAACCGTCCGAACTATAGCCAAATGCCAAAGGCTCGCCTTTCGTAGGGTACACATCCACAAATCACAAGACACCTTGAATTTTGAACACCTTCTAAATTTATATATGGGTGACAAGAACATGCATGTTGCTGTTAGCATTAAGACAATGACTAAGAAAATACACACTCTTACACACTCGAAAACCTGTAAAAATCAAACATAGTGAAGCAATTGCAGGCTTGCAATATGTAGTTTTTGTTGTTGCAGATCTTGAAGGACTGAGCGAGAATTTAATATACATTTAGTTGTCATGCGTATTAATGAATTGATCAGAGGAGACCGACTGTTATATTACTGAGATTTGGGATCACGGTTTATTGTTGCGGTACGTATTTATTTGGTGGTAAATTAAGATGAAGAAACAGAAAACTAAGAAGACAGCAACCAGCGTATTTATGAGGTGAAGACTGAAACAATGGCATCTGATGTTGTTCTTCTTCTTAAATGTATTTATTATGGATTTTGTAATTAACTCAAGTAATTATAATCTTTTAATAGAGATAATCTTTTGAGATGAAATGGGTTTTTCAAGAATAGTTGTAAGGTTGAAGAAGGATGATTTTGTAATTATCAAAGAATTATAATCTTTTCATAGAGATACTCTTTTGAGATGAAATGGTTTTTTCAAAAATACTTGTATACAGTAACACTCGATGCAACATGAATGTGGAATCGTTCTATAAAACTCGCATGTATAGAAAGGGGCAAATCACACAAAAAGATATCACATCTAAACACTCAAAAAACTGTTTATTTTATATAAATACCATAAAAGAAATTACAAGCAGGAATACTCAACCTTCAGGATTTGTCGATTTTTCCAGATACATCATCTATTAACTTCTGGAATACGTAGAATTACAAGAGATTTGTTGAACCTAAATTAAACAATGAAACATAATCAACCAATTTCTTGAGAATCTGATGTGAAGATCCACCCTCATCAAAAGAGTTGGTTATGTCTTTCTTCACAAGACTTAGTCTCTCTCTGATCTCTTCACCTTCTTTATCTTCCATTACTCTTTTGATTGCTCTCTCAATTCCCACTCTTTCAAGACCATCCTCCAACAAAACACCAATCTTCCAAACATCACTTACATATCTTGCAATTATTGGTTGGCCAACGGCACAAGGTGCACAAATCATAGGGACCCCTTCACATATGCACTCCAATGTTGAATTCCATCCACTATGAGTCCAAAAACACCCTATCGAGGGATGTGCTAGAACTTCATTCTGCGGACACCATTTTACTATGCGTCCCCTGTCTCCCACTTCTTCTAGAAACTTATCAGGCAACAGCTCAATCCATTCTGAACTGTCTACCCATCCTGGCCGAACAACCCACAAGAAATGAAAATCAGTGTTGGCCAACGCATAAGCCACTTCTAGAAACTCTAATTTTGAAATGCTTGAAACACTCCCAAAACTCATGTATATTACCGACTTGGGGGCTTGTCCATCTAGCCATGTGAAAAAGGTTCGGTCTTGATCAAGCACACTGCTTGGCGACACAGGGAAATACATATGTAGCGGGCCTAAACTGAACTTTGGAATTGGAAAATCTTGGTTAAGGGTTTCTAGAGTAGGTTCTTCGAGTTCAATGAAGGAGTTCCAAATGACTCCCGATGATGCCTTTATTTGTTTAACTACTTTAGTGAGATATTCCCCCAAACCTTTTGGGTTCGGTGTGATCTTTATGATGTCTTTTACTTTCAAAAGGGGATATTTCGGCATTGGCGCTTCATATTCTGGATCTGGAAGTATCAAGGCATATTGCATACAGGAAAGTAGTTAGTATGACGAACCTAACAGCATAAATATGCACCTATCTATACGCAACAAATATGTTTTGTAATCAAAATTTACAATCTATAACGTGTGTGTGCAACCAATTGTAAAACCTCTGTAAGATAGCAAAGAATAGACCTGTTTTAGTAAAGTTGAAGTACCCCTTTTCATAGAAAAACAGTAAATCGCCATAAACAAGGACCGAAGTAATCGTGCATGCCCACGTCACCAACCGAGGCACCTTCATAGAGTCAGTGACTTCCTGCGCGAAGTAGTATTCAGCATCTGTGATTAAACACGCCACTGGTGGCTCATTTGGTTCAGCCAACAACCCATTTAGGCACTCAGTAAATGAATCTACACAGTTTTCATTAAGGTACGTAATGATAAAGGTAGGATCTGGTGGTGTCTTGGGCACATAATTTATCTCAGAAACATGGTCAGCAATGGTCTTGAAGGTGAGGTGAGGATAGTTTGCATAACTGGGTGAGTTAAATTCAGCGTGTAAGAAAATTATTTTAAAACCATGGTTATGAAGAATGTTTCCTAGCTGAAGCATGGGAGTAATATGACCTTGCCAAGGTAGGGGAAACAATATTATTCTCTGGCGAGTTGCTGTTGGTTGTGTTGACCCTAATGTGGTGTCTCTTACATTGGGGTTCATGTTCAGTGAGTTTCAATTCTAACTTGATTAGAAAATAGTTTAAGTTTTAGTGCCACAAGATGAACAATATATAGGATATATACAAGTTTTAGTTTTAGTACGTGCTTTTGTTGCAATGTTTTGGGGTTGAAAGTATGACTAAAGAAAGTGTGTTGGTATCATAGCTAAAAAAAGGTATTGTACAACTGTTGTAGATTTTAATATATTAGAGCATCCAAGACTGGGTCATGGTGAGAAATCGTCGGTCCTGTGCAAAGTGGTCACCATTGTGGTGATTTCGTGGTCACCTGTGCAAAGTGGTCACCGAGCAAAACACGAGGCCATCGTCCTTTATTTATTATTATTATTATTATTATTATTATTATTATTACGGAGTATTATTATTATTATGGGGCAGTTTGGTTTGCGTGGTTAGGATAGATGATTGGGATTTGGACAAGAATTTCACGTTTGGTATACTTTTGTTGGATTTCCGTACGGTACTCACTCCTTAAAATCTTCCGTGTGTAAAAGTTGAGTGGAAGCTCGGATTAGATCCTTACATTCAACCAAGTGGGACATCTTTTTACTATAGCCACACATTCTTTCTTTTTATTTGATTTTAGTTATAATATTCATTTTATAAGTAATAAATATTTTATAAAAACTAATTTATTTTATTAAATTTTGTATTATTTTTTCTCTCTCCTCATTTAATTTAAACCCAACTCCAAATCCTAATCTACAACTTTTCCATCAACCCCAAATTTTAATCTAAACCCATCTACAAACCAAACGGGCCCTATATTTTTTTCTTCTTCTAAAAGTGATTAAAATTTGATAGTGACCATAGTGGGGTATAAGAGGGAGAGGTATGATTGCGAGCTAAATTTACTCATTTGGGGCTTACGGGTGTCAAATCACCTCAATACTTCTTCACAACTAACCTCTTCTCACTCACAATTAACCTTAACTTACTCATTTGGTGCCCACCACTTACAATTTTATTTTTTTATTCACTCACAAATAACCGTTTGAAAATAAATATTGCCAAAGTTTCATTCACTTTATGTCAGAAGAAAAGCCCGTCGTCTGCACGAGGAGCTCACAACTAGCGAGCTTCAACGAGCTAGGTCCGGTGTTGTGAAGGGCTATGGCGAGGCAAATTTGGTTCCAACGTATGAGTGGCGAGGGTGAACAACTAGCGACACCCTCCCCTCTAATGGATAATATTTTGACGTGGCATTCAGGAATAAGTAATAAAGTTTCTATTTGAATATCTAGAATACTCTTTCTACCTTTACATATTTAACTAGAACGGTACTCGCATAATGCGGCGGTGAATCCATGTAACTATATTTTGCGTTATTTGATTATTAGATTACACATTTAGTTGTTTTTATACTTTATAAATACAGATGGTTAAGCAAAATAATTTTAATTTGAACTACTAACATGCTTCTTAACAAATTTGCTTCCTAACCAACTTGCTTCCTAGCAAATTAATTTTGAAATTCTTCCATAATAAGCAAGTAAAAGTCTGAATTTTAAATCTTTCTAATTATAAAATAGTTACAAATGCATTATATAATAGTATAGATTAATCATATGTTTTCATTATGAATCATGTGAGTCATATAGTTTAAAGAGTAAATTGCAAAAATCATCCTTATAGTATGTTCAAATTAATGCGTGGTATTTACTTTTTCGAAAGTACATGCGTCGTTTTTGTGGAAAATCTTTTATGCGAATTTTGTCTTTAACTCAAAGTAAAATGACTAAAATGTCTTTGACTTTAGTGATACTATGTCATTCACTCTGGGGTATTTTTGTCATTTCACTTTAGGCCATAGACGATATCCGCAGCAAAAGTTTTTCACAAATACAATGTGTGCACCTTTGAATAAAGTAAAGATCGTACTTGTAATAAGAACAAACCACTATGGACAAACCACAAGGATTGTACTTGCAATTTACTTGCAAAAAGTAAAGATTGTACTTGCAATTTACTCTAGTTTAAATCATTTCTTTCAATTATATATCACTAAATATTATGCGTAACAAAATTTACTTGTAGTTAAATAAACTTTTACTTATAATGATTAAAATAACGAACTCAGTAAAATGACAAAATCTAATGTTACGATTAAATATAAAAAGAGAAACAAAGGTACATAAAATCATAAATCAAAAACGCGACTGGCCGTCTTTGACACAATTTTCTTAAGATAGATTCGTTGTCTATTTTCATTATTATAAAAAAGTGTGTTTGTTGTGTTAATGATGTTGTGTCTCATATATCTTGTTACAACTCAAAGGTTGTGCATACAAGTGTTACGAGATCCTACTATATATAGATCGTTTTTATCTTTGCAAGATCGGAATCGTAAAATCGGATCGAAATTGTAAGATGCTACTTAAATGTTCAAATATCTTATATGTATAGTTATTCGTATTAAAAAAAATGATTACATGACAAAATTTTGAAAAAATAAGAGTTCTCAAAGTTATAATAATATAAAAATGCAATGTGTAACTGTTTAAAATAATAAAATATCTAATATGTGATTAATGATGTTGAATACATTTATCTTCAAATCTATATATAAAAGATTTATAAGTATACATGCTTGCGTTATTGTTAAACTTTAACAAAATTTATTTCATTTACTTTGTTATGAAGTATATTATATTGTATATGTTTAAGTTTGGTGTGTTTGTGTTGTGAGTTTGGTGTTAACGTAACTACTATAAAAATTTAATGGTTAGAATCAGGGCCGGCTTTGAGGGTGTGCAAGGCGAGCGACCGTATAAGGCATCAAAATTTGTCCCGTTAATAATTATATGCATGTGTATGCATATTTTTCACAAAGAAAAAAGTATATAGATGAGAAATTATCTTAAATAAGTAATATGTTAGAACGTTTAGCTAACTAATTATATTATATCTTATAAATAGTGACACTTTATAAATAGCATTCCTTATCGAAAGGCCTCATTATTTAATTTCGTCTAGGGCCCTTAAAATTTTTATAAATTCCTGGATGGCCCTGGTGAGAATGAATGTCGATATAATGCTCATGTAACACACTGTCACACCGCACCACAACTACCGTATTACTTTCATTCTTGTTAGTTTAGATAATGAAAACAAAACCTGTTTTGAATTTAAGAAGTCGTTGCTTTGTTTCACATATAGTCTCTTTAAATTGGCCCACTTGTATTATGTATACACATTGGTCTATAGTCAATTGATCACCATCAAACGGTTTAGGGGTTGGCAATGGGTGCGGGGAGGCACGGTACGGGGTGTTTCCCGTGCGGGAACACCGCCGCCGTTCACCTGTTACCGCACGGGGGAGCTTTTGCGAGGAAGTTTACCGCACGAGAAATGAAAAAAATCGAACGTTGAAGACCCACAAATTAGACCGTTGGGGAGCTAACGGATCTTTTTTTTTTTTTTTTTTTTTTTTTTTTTTTGCCTATTTATTGTTTGTAAACATTTGAAATGAGACAAAAAAAAAGAAAAAAAAATTGCTCACTGCTAAAAAAAAATAAATAAAAGAAATCCGACTTGAAAGTTTACGATGGAGCCAAAAAAAATAGAGATCCTAGAAAAAGTGGTCGTGGATCGAGAGGCGCAATTCGTCCTCGAATTCAATCACAAACCGGTCACGAATCATCTTCACATGCCAGTTACCACCCACAAATATACCCGTAATCACAACCCGGTCATGAATCATCTTCTTCACAACCCGGTTACTACCCACAAATGTACCCGCAATCTCCACCATTTTTCTACACCCAACAACGCCTTCCGCAACTTCCTACAAACTTCGAGCCGTTTGATTATCAATATACCCAATAACCCCCACCGCAAATGCCTACTAACTTTGACCCGTATGAGCCGCGCTATACCCAACAAAAAAGGCGTGACCGGGTTAGTGAACCGTTACCCATTCATGATGATACCGATGATGATGAATATTTCGACAATGTTGACGTGATACCTGAGACTAGGGGTGTCATATGGGTCGACCCGACCCGACCCGAACCCGACCCGAACCCGATAAGGCCTTATAGGGTCGGGTTGATTTGGGTCCAATATACCTTATCGGGTTATCGGGTCAACCCGATAAACCCGATAGCCTTATAGGGTCGGGTTTCGGGTCTTAATTATTTCATTATCGGGTTATCGGGTTGACCCGATAACCCGATAAGCTATAATAACCCATTAAAAGCTTTATAATTTTTGAACTTGACCCGATAACCCGATAACCCAAACCCGATAACCCGAACCCGATAGACCCGATAACCCGATAGACCCGAACCCGATAACCCGATTCCTTATCGGATCGGGTTGCGGGTTAAATTTTATATGTTGAAAACCCGATAGACCCGACCCGATAAGAGGCTTATCGGGTCGGGTTGACCCGAATGACACCCCTACCTGAGACACAACCAATTGATGAAGAAGCCGAACAAGTCGATGAGGTCGAAGAGGTGCCGCGGCCTAAAAGTGGAAAAAAACCAAGTAAAATTTGGACGCCCGATGAGGAGGAAGCGTTAGCTAAGTCTTGGATTAAAATTTCGGTGGAAAAAGAAGTTGGCGACCGTCAAACAAAGCTAGGATTTTGGAAGCGAGTTCTAAAGCATTTTAGAACCCTTGTCCCGAGAACCGAACGCACTCATCATCAATTGAACTCGAAATGGACTCCTATGCATCAAACGATCGCTGCGTTCAACGGTTACTATATACAAGCGGTATATTTTTTTATATTTATATTTTTTACATACATTAAATATATATACTTGTTTTATATTGTTTCATATATACTTGTTTTATATTGTAGAAAAGTTTGAAAGAAAGCGGATGCGACGATCTTCAAGTTTATGAGAGAGCCCAACTCGATTTTGAAAAACAATTTAGGAAAGCTTTCGTGCGTACCAAAGCGTGGCACATTCTCAAAGATCAACAAAAGTGGAAAGAACAACCATTGGTTAGTCAGGTTGCTAAATCCATGGGATCGAGCAAGAAAAGAAAGTCGTCGTAGTCAAGTAGCGCTCAAACGCCAATAAACGTGGAAGATTTCGACTGTGACTTACCGAACCTCAACGAGAACCCAACTCAATCACGTCAATCGAAAGACAAAAAAAAGACGAATAATGAAGATTCAAGCTGAAGCTCGATGCGTGATACCCTTGCAAGTTACACGGCCGAAAAAAAAAGTTTAATGCAGGCGCAGTTGGAGGTTCAAAAGAAAAAAGACGAAGAATATTTTAAGTTTCTTGATGGGGAGGTGAGGAATCATGACATGAAGTTCGTTATGGAGCCGCATGACAATATCCCAGACCCGGCTTTTAAGGATTTCGTCATCAACAAGAAACGCGAGATATGTGCAAAATACGGGTGGCCGTGTAGTTTGTAGGATATAATGATTTTATGTTTTTTAATAATATTATGTAATGTTTATTTAATTTTAATGAAATTTTAGTCTTTTAATAAATTTTAATAGGTTTTAAAAAAGAAAAAAGAAAAAAAAATGTAAGTGAAGGGTGAGTGGTGTGATGTCAACAAAAAATGGGTGAGTAAATGAAAAAGTGAGAGAATGATGTGACATAAGAGAATTAGTTATAAGTGAGTGAAGGGATTTTGGGTGAGGGGAGTGTTGCCAATCCTTAGGAGGGTGGCAGTGGTGGGCGGTATCACTATCGGCATGGCATTACCGGCGGTGAACACCGCCGCCACCTCGCCAGCAAGACAACGACAAGCCTTCAACGGCATATTTTGCCTCCGCGGTTTGAAAGTTTCAAAGCAAAAATGTTACCGTTGGTAATTAATTTTTGGAACGTTGGAGTGGAGGAGCGGTGCAAAAAAAAAAAAAAAAAAAAAAAAAAAAAAAAAAAAAAAAAAAAATCCCTATATATATTAAACTAAAACACATACATTTTTAACACAAACAATACAATTCACATATATAAACAATTCACATATTTTTACAATGGTTTTATCTTCTTCTTCGTCCGAATCGTTAGTGAGTCCCCCCGGCGAATTGTCCGAACTAGTGCCATCCGGTAGCACCTTACAAGAGTCTGGAAGAAAAGATATCGAGCGAGCTTTTGGTCGTCTTAAAAATAAATGGATGATTCTCGCTCGTCCTCTCCGGGCAATGTCGGTTGACAAGATTCGACAACTCGTTTATACGTGTATCATATTTCACAATATGATTTTAAAAGACGATCGAGTTGCAATATCACCGGTTCATATAATGGATCCGCCAGTCGCGCCAGTTTATTACGATAGTGTATTACCGGAGTTAATCGACGAACAAATGCATTACCGACTCTTATATGATCTTACGGACCACGTAGAGGCTCAAAACTTAACATATCTCGATGATTCGTTATTTCATTTTTTTAAGAATAATGTAATTTTCTTTTAATTTTTTTTTAAGTATTATGTAATTTTCTTTTAGTTATTAATGAAAAATTTATGTTTTAACGAAATTGTTTAATTTAATTTATGAAAAAAATAAATAAATTGGGAGGTATGAAAAAGGTATGGTTGCCACTAAAATGTGGTTGGAAGGTATGAAAAAAGTATGAATGGGGTGAAATGAAGTGAAATGATATTATTGATGAATTTAGGAAGTATGGATGATTTCGGAAGCATGACTGTCACTATTCTTATAGATGGTCCAAGTAGAACACCCAAAGCACTCGTGAATCACATAGATATAAAAACAATTATTTTAACGATTGAGACGGGGCATATACTTAGGCTGGTAGGCAAGATGGTGAAACCTTCACCATATTTGGTGGTCTGACAACCAACCGGATACCAAGGAAATCGGGCCCCACCATTTTATTTAATCTCAATAATTTTTGCTACTTTGTCTTCCATTATCCTCTTCCATCACATCCATTTCCATTATCCTCTTCCATCACAAACCCAGAGTTTCGAGGAGATATACAAACCCAGATGACCCAATCTCAACGAGTCGCATATCTCATTCTTTCACATACATAAAAATATCGCAACTCTGTTTAATGTTGCTTCCGAGGAGCTGGCTGATGGCGATATGTGTTGATGCAAAGATTGGCTCAACCCTCACTTGGATGCAAAGATTGCATATATGTGTTGATGAAGGTAACAGGCTAACAGCTTCATACATGGTAACATCAAGAGCTCCAAGATATTGTTGAATCAAAACTGGGAACCACCTTACATGAGGCAACAGATATTTTAACTAATGGATTAGTTTTTATAACTTGTTTGTATTAAAAAAAATAATAAATAAATAAATAAGTGAAAAAAAAAAGGTGAAAATGGGTTTCCTTGCCCATTAAATGGTGAAGTGAGGTGAAGGGGAGTGAGAGGAGAGAGAAAGCTGACGTGGCGCTGATGTATATAGTGAAAAAATTGCTTCCTTGCCTATTAGCCTTATTGTCTTACACCAACCTGCCCTACATACTTAATTAAATCACATTCACATGCATGTCCTGACGTGTTTCAAATCTTGTATGTGCATGACTAATTTTTTTCATCTAGACTTTTGTTAACATCAATTTACTCAATAGGTAATAAAAGTGACCATTTACCATTAATATGACAGGCACCATTTCAACAGTCCGAACTATAGCCAAATGCCAAAGGCTCGCCTTTCGTAGGGTACACATCCACAAATCACAAGACACCTTGAATTTTGAACACCTTCTAAATTTATATATGGGTGACAAGAACATGCACGTTGCTGTTAGCATTAAGACAATGACTAAGAAAATACACACTCTTACACACTCGAAACCTGTAAAAAGCAAACATAGTGAAGCAATTGCAGGCTTGCAATATGTAGTTTTTGTTGTTGCAGATCTTGAAGGACTGAGCGAGTAAAATATTAATTTAATATACATTTAGTTGTCATCAGTGGCGAAACTTGGATTTTGTAAGTGGGGGTCGGGATCTAAATTTTTTTTTTTCCTAAGGCTATATTTCAGGTATACCGAAATATTTGGGGGGTCGAAACCGAATATAACGAAATTTTTCTACACGAAAACTATATACCCCTACATCGCAAAAAAAATTTCGGGGGGTTGGGCGCCCCCCCGGCCCCTATGAAGCTTCGCCCCTGGTTGTCATGCGTATTAATGAATTGATCAGAGGAGATTAACATGTTATGTTACTGAGATTTGGGATCGTGCAGTGGTTATTTTTGTGACCTCGGATATATTGATTTGGTCAAGTGATTTACTTGTTGCAGTGTATTTATTTGGTGGTAAATTAAGATGAATGAAACAGAGAACTAAGAAGACAGCAACCAGCGTATTTATGAGGTGAAGACTGAAACAATGGCATCTGATGTTGTTCTTCTTCTTAAATGTATTTGTTATGGATTTTGTAATTAACTCAAGTAATTATAATCTTTTAATAGAGATAATCTTTTGAGATGAAATGGGTTTTTCAAGAATAATTGTAAGGTTGAAGAAGGATGATTTTGTAATTATCAAAGAATTATAATCTTTTCATAGAGATACTCTTTTGAGATGAAATGGTTTTTTCAAAAATAGTTGTATATACAGTAACACTCGATGTGACATGAATGTGGAATCGTTCTATAAACTCGCATGTATAGAAAGGGGCAAATCACACAAAAAGATATCACATCTAAACACTCAAAAAACTGTTTATTTTATATAAATACCATAAAAGAAATTACAAGCAGGAATACTCAACCTTCAGGATTTGTCGATTTTTCCAGATACATCATCTATTAACTTCTGGAATACGTAGAATTACAAGAGATTTGTTGAACCTAAATTAAACAATGAAACATAATCAACCAATTTCTTGAGAATCTGATGTGAAGATCCACCCTCATCAAAAGAGTTGGTTATGTCTTTCTTCACAAGACTTAGTCTCTCTCTGATCTCTTCACCTTCTTTATCTTCCATTACTCTTTTGATTGCTCTCTCAATTCCCACTCTTTCAAGACCATCCTCCAACAAAACACCAATCTTCCAAACATCACTTACATATCTTGCAATTATTGGTTGGCCAACGGCACAAGGTGCACAAATCATAGGGACCCCTTCACATATGCACTCCAATGTTGAATTCCATCCACTATGAGTCCAAAAACACCCTATCGAGGGATGTGCTAGAACTTCATTCTGCGGACACCATTTTACTATGCGTCCCCTGTCTCCCACTTCTTCTAGAAACTTATCAGGCAACAGCTCAATCCATTCTGAACTGTCTACCCATCCTGGCCGAACAACCCACAAGAAATGAAAATCAGTGTTGGCCAACGCATAAGCTACTTCTAGAAACTCTAATTTTGAAATGCTTGAAACACTCCCGAAACTCATGTATATTACCGACTTGGGGGCTTGTCCATCTAGCCATGTGAAAAAGGTCCGGTCTTGGTCAAGCACACTGCTTGGGGACACAGGGAAATACATATGTAGCGGGCCTAAATTGAACTTTGGGATTGGAAAATCTTGGTTAAGGGTTTCTAGAGTAGGTTCTTCCAGTTCAATGAAGGAATTCCAAATGATTCCTGATGATGCCTTTATTTGTTTAACTACTTTAGTGAGATATTCCCCCAAACCTTTTGGGTTCGGTGTGATCTTTATGATGTCTTTTACTTTCAAATGGGAATATTTCGGCATTGGCGCTTCATATTCTGGATCTGGAAGTATCAAGACATATTGCATACAGGAAAGTAGTTAATATGATGAACCTAACAGCATAAATATGTACCTATATCTATACGCAACAAATATGTTTTGTAATCAAAATTTACAATCTATAATGTGATTGTAAAACCTCTGTAAGATAGCAAAGAATAGACCTTTTTTTGTAAAGTTGAAGTACCCCTTTTCATAGAAAGACAGTAAATCGCCATAAACAAGGACCGAAGTAATCGTGCATGCCCACGTCACCAACCGAGGCACCTTCATAGAGTCAGCCACTTCCTGCGCGAAGTAGTATTCAGCATCTGTGATTAAACAAGCCACTGGTGGCTCATTGGGTTCAGCCAACAACCCATTTAGGCACTCAGTAAATGAATCTACACAGTTTTCATTAAGGTACGTAATGATAAAGGTAGGATCTGGTGGTGTCTTGATCACATAAATTGTCTCAGAAATATGGTCAGCAATGGCCTTGAAGGTGAAGTGAGGATAGTTTGCATAACTGGGTGAGTTAAGTTCAGCGTGTAAGAAAATTATTTTAAAACCATGGTTATGAAGAATATTTCCTAGCTGAAGCATGGGAGTAATATGACCTTGCCAAGGTAGGGGAAACAATATTATTCTCTGGCGAGTTGATGTTGGTTGTGTTGACCCAAGAGTACTGGTGTCTCCTCCATTGGGGTTCATGTTCAGTGAGTTTCAATTCTAACTTGATCAGGAAATAGTTTAAGTTTTAGTGCCAGAAGATGAACAATATAGGATATACTTCAAGTTTTGGTTTTAGTGTTTTTCTTTGATTAAGGGTGCGTTTGTACGTTGCAACGTTTTGGGGTTAGTTGAAAGTATATATATGACTAAAGAAAGTGTTTTGGTATCATGGTTCAGGTTTTACATATAGCTATCATAGCTAAATAAAAAGCATTGCAGTACAACTTTTGTAGATTTTAATATATTAGAGCATCCAAGACTGGGTCATGCTGGGAAATTGTCGGTCCTTATGCAAATTGGTCGAATATCTAGAATAGTCTACCTAATTTTACATTATTGTCTAAATATTTAATTAATCATATATTTTCGTTATGAATGTGAGTCATATATTTTGTTAGTTCGAATATTGTTCACTAACCATTTGAAAACTGGAAGGTTAGAGAGCAGCCTTGTTGATATGTGTAATAAAGGAACATGCATTCCAAGAAACATGCAGGCCATCAAACAAAGAAACATGACATGCAATCTAATGATTCTAACATGCATCCTAAAACCAAAGCAGAATAAAAGGATGCAAACAAAGTAGAACCTAGATCTGAATCACCTACCTAAGCCCAAGACAAAACTAATTTTTTGATGGGCCAATGTAAGCCCAAACCATGGGCCCGGGAAATTATAGTAAACAAATATGTGGATACACGCACTATAGTATTATTTAGGTAATTAATTATCTAGCCCTTCGTCCTCTTCCATTTTTTTCCTCTCTCTCTCTAAAAGATGATTATCTATTGATAGTAACCTTAGCAGGTAAAAATAATGGGAAAATATGTTGATGTAACATTCGGGAATAACTTTTTTTATTTCTTGAATATCTAGAATAGTCTACCTAATTTACATTATTGTCTAAATATTTAACTAATTATATATTTTCGTTATGAATCATGTGAGTCATATAGTTTAAATTATCTAGCACTTCGTCCTCTTCCATTTTTTATTCTCTCCATCTCTCTAAAAGATTATTATCTATTGATAGTAACCTTAGTAGGTAAAAATAATGGGAAAATATGTTGATGTAACATTCGGGAATAACTTTTTTTATTTCTTGAATATCTAGAATAGTCTACCTAATTTACATTATTGTCTAAATATTTAACTAATCATATATTTTCGCTATGAATCATGTGAGTCATATAGTTTAAATTATCTAGCCCTTCGTCTTTTTTTTTTTTTTTTTTTTTTTTTTTTTTTTTTTTTTTTTTTTTTAACTAAAAGATGATTATCCATTGATAGTAATCTTAGCGGGTAAAAATAATGGGAAAATATGTTGATGTAGGAATATCTTTTTTTATTTCTTAAATATCTAGAATAGTCTACCTAGTTTTACATTATTGTCTAAATATTTAATTAATCATATATTTTCGTTATGAATCATGTGCCATATAGTTTAAATTATCTCTTTCAATTATTGTAGGAAAATTAACTTGTAATTAAATATAGTTTAAATTATCTCTTTCAATTATTGTATGAAAATTAACTTGTAACTAAACAAACTTATAACTATAATGATTAAAATAATTAAATCAGAAACAGACTCTAAGGGCCAGTTTGATTTGTAAAAGGATTTGGAATCGCATTTGGATTCGGTTTATAATAAAAGAAAATAAGCTAAGAGAAAAAATTAATATTTTATTAAAAAGTTTATTTTAATAATTGATAAATAATTTATTAAAGGGAAAGTGATGTAGTTTTATTTTTTAATAATTTATTTATTTATATATTGTGAGTGAAGATTTAAATATGGGGCTTATTATATGTTTTTATTTGCAAAAAATACCATATATGCTAGGTATTGATCTATTATTCTTGGGCCCACATGAATTTCCAAAATTTGAACCAAACAATTAAACTTTGGAATGAAACAATTCCCTAAATTCAAAAGGTATAAACCAAACATGCCCTAACATAATGTTACGACGGAATATAAAAAGAGAAACATTAGTACAAGAAACTAGGGGTGAGCGTGGTTCTGGAACCGCACGGAACCGAACTTGAACCGCGAGAACCGAAAACCAAAAAACGGATGATCAAGGCCTCAAGGGAAGCACGTGTGGACGTGCCCATCCTGCCCCCCTACTGTCTCCGCCACTGGATATCAGCCTAACCAAGATTACCCGTGACCGTTTCTGAAACCTTTCCCTGGTCAGCCTAAGATGTTTACCCAGCGGGCTTCAAACATAAGCCCTCTTGTGAGGGCATGTCTGACCACTAGGTCACCTTGGTGGTGGTTTACATAGGATAGACCAATTTTGCTTATGTGAATTTGTCACTACATATTGTTCAATATGTGGATACTCCTATACATGATATAATATGGATCTCACGTTGACCGTGGACCTTGTAAAATTGTCTATAGATTATATGGAATACTCACTCGTATCCGTACAGCAACCAGTTTAAGAGAAACAAAAAGTTAGGTGATATAGTTGGGCTTATCAAGATGAATTGTGTGTTTTAGGATTTACTGGTGTTCTGTCTTTTCCAAATTAATATACTTTTAGTTAGGCTAAGAGAGGAAAAAAAAATGGACCTTGTGTTCTTGTTCACTGTATATGTTATTTAAACATAAAGTCGCAGTCTCTAATGTTGTTATATTGTAGCACACATATACGAGGGTGATTGGGATTGCTTATTGAAGTACTATTTTGCTTGTTTTAGAGTTAATAAGCAGGTTGGTACAGGCTTATATTTTAAGGAGATAAGCAATCCCAAACACCCCATAAGTAGGTATTTAGGATTTCCTATAATAAACTGGTTATCTTCAAATTTTCAACCGCGTATTTGCTCTATACTATGACCGACAAGATACACAGATATATTGAACACTCAAAAAACTGTTTATAAGCTTAAAAATTACAGCAGGGAAGCACTTAATAAGCAGTCCCAAACACCTCTAAGATTCAAAGTTCTGTAGTAGTGGCATTGAGATGCTCCCAGCTCCCCTATTATGTAATATATTGTTTAAAGATGTAGAGTTGATTAAACAAATGGAAGTTCATGGCCAAGGGTAAAGACATGCGAACACCAGTAATACACACTGTTAATAAGGGAATCAACAGACATTTCCCGATATATTACTCAAAAGAACCGGCACAATATTACTAATTGTTATGCAATTCCCACAAATTTTGGGTAACCATGGTTTCTGACCTTTTGGCCGACTAATCCATGGGGATTGAACCCACCGCTACACAGACTCAAACCGGGTAAAACCCTTTATATATATATATATATATATATATATATATATATATATATATATATATATATATATATAGTGTGAGGTTATTTTCAGAACCAAATAAATTGCGAGAACTGCGAGAACCAATCTGGGCCATCTATTTTTCAATCAATGGCTACAAATAAAGGTGGCATAAATGTAATTAAATAAAACTTCAGGTAAAATTTTAAAAAGGAATAGAGGGTGTTTAAGTAATTTTGAATTACCCATTAAATCCATGATCCGGGAGTTACAACACCCTATTTGTTCTCCCTAAAAGAAACCCTAGCCACCATCTTCATGTTTTGTATACAATCAGACACGGAAAAAAATTATTTGAAGTCGATAAAGAATTTTTTATCGCCTACAAAAGTCAAGTTTTGTCTATACAAATAAAGGTACCATGGTGTATCGATCTGTGATCTACTCCTCGAAATCAACAAAAGATTAAAAGATCTGATCCTCCATTAATCTTTTTGTATTACATGAATTTGATATGCAGGTTACTATTTTATTAATTTAACTTTTAATCATGTTATTCAAGGATTGTAGATAGCAAAACTGTATGTGTACAATATATTTTTGAATCTTCTTTTGATATGAACAAATTTGATTTTCGATCTAAAAAAAACATAGATTAGATCCGAGTTTTTTTTTTTTTTTTTTTTTTTTTTTTTTTTTTTTTGCTTAATCTTGTTTCGATCTATTTTTTTGCTTAAGATCTGAAAACGTTAGTTTATGGCACATACATGTTAGTGTTGACCTTGTTGAATCTTTCCTAACAGGTGACCTTATTTCAATGTGAAATTTATTTGGCTTAAGAGTTTTTTTTTTTTTTTTTTTTTTTTTTTTTTTTTTTTTTTTTTTTTTTTTGTTTGTTTGTTTGTTTGTTTGTATTTTGTAATCATAATAGGTTGTTTGGTTGGGTCATAACTTTTGAATAAAAGATTTTATCCCGGTAAGTGAAAGGATATCATCCATGGAGTGAATACTATACTGTATAAAACGATCATACACTTTTTGGCTATCTACGTATTAAATATTGATGTCTTTAAGGTTGGACTCATTTTGTTGTGACAACCAGTATAGAAAATAATAATAACATGAAATATTTTATTCAAAATGACAAAACAATAGTATAGTGAGGATATGTTTGAATAGATGGTGATGATGTTGATCTAGTGATTCTAAGACGTTCTTGGGCCACGTGAAATGCAATGCGTAAACCAGATTTTGGCATCCTAATATAAAAGTAAATGTTACTTGATCATATACAAATGTGTGTATGTGTGTATGTTATTCTAGTTTATTTAACAAGAATAGTATGACTAAGTATGTTGTTATTATTTGCGTTGATATGTTAGTATATGATAGACGATAGTGGAACTTAAAAAAAAATAGCTTGTGAGTAAATGTGTGTATGTTATGCTAGTTTATTTAACAAGAATAGTATGACTAAGTATGCATATGTGTTATGCAAGATTATGCATTAATTGTGCATATGTGTTTTGTTAGTTGTCATGCTTAAATAATTTGTTTATTAATTTATTGTGGTTATAGGTACGAGTATGATGAGCAATATGAATAGTGCACATGTGTTTTGTGGATACTATCTAGCGAGAAGATAATTATGATGAAAGAGTTAAAGAGTAAAGACACAAGTGCATTCCGTAGATACAAGTGCAATGAACTAAAGCATTGAAGGTAACTAAAAAATGTAGTGATATAAGTGACATTTTATCTTTTCTTCGCACATGTACAATGCAATAATTGTTTAATGATTAAAAATACATGTGCATATATGTATTTTTTTTTCATACATATGCATATGTATAACATGGACATCTAAATTTTCATATGGAGGGTAAATTTTTATTTGGGTGACAAATCAAGTCTTGTGATAATGCGTGTGTTTTAATTTATATACTTCAGGTTGTTATGATCTTTAGATTCAGATCAATTTATACGACTTTTATCTCTTTTTTCCACTTGCTCGTTCAACTAAACACAAATTAAACTAATCCTATTGTCTATGTTTTATTTGATTTCGCATCCAAGATTGGATAAATCATGTAGAGATGTAAGTTTGTGCCTAATCTATTTCATAATTTATGTAACATGTTGAATGATAATTGATGGTTGCAGGTTACTTGACGTTATGGATGCTGGCACATGCTTGTATTAATTAAGATAAGCGAGACGATAAAAACACATGCGCACAAGGATTAAAAACACGTGTGCAAATTTTATGGGTTCCTAAACCAAGCAAGGAATACATGTGCACGCCTAAAAGATGAACGTACTGTTAAAGACATTTGATTATGCACATGTGCACGCTTCATATATTTGTAATAAAATTGAATACAAGTGTAAATATAATAACGTTTGTGATAAAGTTGGATATCATATCACTAGAGTAATACAATTTGTAAATTTTGAAATTGCATAAATCTATTGTTAAAGTTTTGTGTTTGTAATTATATTTATGTAATATTTCTTAAAGATACATGTGCATATACAAAACATCTATGCATAAACGAAAAATACAATTGTGTATTGTTTTTTACAAAACACATATGCACATAATGTATTTTTAAACAAAAAAAAAGAAAAAAAATCCTAAAATTTAGGAACTAAAATTCGTTTTTTATTAAAAAAAAAAATTCAAAAATAAAATAAAAAAGTAATTTACCATTATACCCTTTTGAATTAAATAATAAAAATTAATATCCAAAAAAATCTGATTGGTTAATGTTAGTTCTCGCAGTTCTCGCAATTTATTTGGTTCTGAAAATAACCTCACCCTATATATATATATATATATATATATATATATATATATATATATATATATATATATATATATTTATATATTTTCGGTTTTCGGTTCGGTTTTCAGTTTTCATTGTCAAACCTATATCCGAACCGATAACCGAATATTTAGTTCGGTTCGGTTTTGACCAATTCGGTTCGGTTACAAATTCGGTTCGTTTTTTTTTGGTTCGGTTCAATTTCGGTTTTCGGTTATCGTGGATATTACCCAATCCATGAACACCCCTAGGTCTTGATGGCTTGATGCGTTATGTAGCATAAAAAGGAAATTTTATATTTTTAACCTAGTCCAGTTGCGTTAATAGTTTAACCTAGTCCAACCTGTTTAAAAGTAATGCAACTTAAAACATTATTTTTATTATCAGACTATTTACTGTTACAAAGTATTGAAGTTTATTGTACTACGATTAGTTATAACGAGAAATTTAACACTCGCGCATTGTGGTGGGGCTCTTTCGCTGTAATATATGTGATGAAATTTTATATATTTATTTGTTTGGTCTTTTAGTAAATATTTCAACATTTGTTATAAAACCGTGTCTACGTCAAAAGTATATCAATATTGGGCTTGTTTTGTTCGTAATTCAGAGATTTTTTAGACGGTATGTTATGTTTTTTTTAAAGTAATCACTAGATATTTGTAGCACTCGATCAAATGGGTTTACTTTACTTGTAGTTGCTAATAATATTATGCTAATTCTAGTTAAAATACTCTAATCCAACTAATTAACCAACTCAATTTTGATTAACGCAAACTTGACAACGTAGATCAAGCTTAATCTCTTACCCGAAAATAAAAAAAGACACGCCCAACCTAAATTCTGAAAAACCCGACCCGAAAAAACATCTCGAAAAACTAAAGTTAATTAACAACTCCACTTAAAATTGTACATACCCTATTTCAAATTTCTAGATCCGCCACTGTCACTCACCAGTCACCACCACTACTCGTCTTAGAGTAATATAGGTTGAAAATATTGAACACGTATTTCATAGAAGATACGTATCACGCCTATAACGTGCTAAATTATGAGTGACCACAGATACAACACATCAATATCAATAATTAAGTATATTATCATGTTGGTACGACAAACCCATCATATTATGCATTTTTTAATTTTTATTTCTTAGACTTTTCTCATAAATGCTTTTTACCCGCACAAAAACTTGAGAAAAATTATCTCGCTACACACTTACCCTTGAAAATAATAGCAACAATTGCGGGACCAAGTTTTGAAGGCACACGGGACCAAGAAAGTGACATATTTTACACGTGATCATTGACTAATTAAATATCATGTAACAAAACATTACCTTCCTTATCAGTTTCAAACCACCATCACAATTTACCAATCAAGTCGGGCCAATGTTGTTTGCTGTATTTCTTGTGTTATTTTCATTGGACGTTATCGACTCACGGTCCCTCGTTAAGACACTACCAGGATTCGATGGTGATCTTCCTTTCACACTCGAAACTGGGTAATCTCATGATACTCTTTTTAACTGAATTATGTTGGTTTAATTTCCTGTTTTCGGTTTTATACTTACTAAGACAATGTGGTCTGATAAAGGTACATTGGGTTAGGAGAGTCTGATGATGTGCAGTTATTTTACTACTTTATTGAGTCTGAAGGGAACCCGAAAGATGACCCTCTCATGCTTTGGATGAGTGGAGGCCCTGGTTGTTCTTCTGCTTCTGGTCTCTTTTATGAAATTGGTAATTTCTTACATCTCTAGCTTGTTTTAGCTCACATTACGGTTTGGTAATTCCGAAACAAGTGCTGATCATGAGTTCGTGACATTAACTAGCTAAGTAGCTAACAGTGAGATCGCTAAATAAGTATAACTATATATGATCCTATCTATGTGTAGGTTAATTCATTTCAAGTTCCTAGGTATTTTTTGTTTCAATATAATGTCTTTGGTTGAAAGTCCATCCCAGCACTAAGTATTGAATTGTCGAGAAGAATTGCCGCCACATGAAACTAATAGCAACCCCAGTTGGGATTAAGTTAACATATGGAGCAGAAGTATCCTATTAGGATTCATTATCCCTATATAAAAAAATATAATGTAAGTGTAAATTTGTATCCGAAATCCATGATCAGTAATATCTATTCTAGTTAATTTGGTTGTGGATGTAGCACGGTTATCCTAGTTGTGTAAACCATGCAACTCGGTACTAGGACTCATTGCTGTGATACTCTGGCAAACAGCGAACTTTTTTGCTTTACAAATGTACATGTGTGTGAGACTTTGATTGTTTCGTGCAGGCCCCCTCACTTTTCCATATGAAACCTCTACTTTGGAGAAGCCAGTACTTGAGTTAGTCCCTTACAGTTGGACAAAGGTGACTCTAAATCTTACCTGAAGTATTGATTTCATTACCAATATAATTGCACTTTTTTATACAAACATTCATGTTCAAAAAAAATGTGCCGAGTTACTTCATAATAATTTCAAACCAATGTAATTACATCACATTTTAGGTGGCCAGCATAATATTTCTTGATCAACCCGCTGGGACTGGATTCTCCTATGCAAGAACTCCCGAAGCTTACATAACAAATGATACATCAGCAGCAATATATTCATACAATTTTCTGAGGAAGGTTGGGTCATTATCCTGTATAAGCAGTTACTTCTCCATTTTCTCAGTAAACATATATCTTCAATGCATATATGACGTGTAGTTTTCAATGAAATTACTTTATCTGCTGTAAATACAAACTAAGATGGAAGTTGCTGGCTATGTATTTCTTCTTGCAGTGGCTAATCGAGCATCCTAAATTTCTCAACAATCCGTTGTATATTGGTGCAGATTCATACAGTGGCATAGTGTTGCCAATTATTGTTGAGGAAATATATAACGGTACACATAGATAGTTTAATTCCATGGTATTGAGCTTGCAATAGAAAAACTAAATTCTTCTCCTCAAAACACTATAGTAATCTTGTTAGCCATAATTTAAAAAATACAACTCTTTCATCTAGCTTCTGTAGTAGACTTCATAAGTTACTTTTAAGATAGATTATGGTGTAGTACACGCTTTTCAGCTTCTTGTTTCCATCCTTTGTAGGTAATGAAGTTGGAAAATTGCCACATCTCAATATCAAGGTTCAAATTAGTTATTTATCAACACAAGTTGTTGTTTATTTTGTTACACTATATGCTGAATTAACTTAATTGGTTACATTGAATTCTATAATTCCAGTTTTTTTAAGTTAACCTAATCTTTTTTTGGATCACTTAATTGGTTTTTTTGCAAGTTAGGGGTATGTTCTTGGTAATCCTCTAACAGATACAAATGGAGACTTTAATTCAAAAATGCCATTTGCTCATCGAATGGCATTATTGTCGGATGCAATCTACAAGGTAATGGAGCACTTTTAAGCTGCCTGCAGTTTCACTACTTTCTAGTATTTGAACTTGTTATGTAATGGTTGGAAGATCCTCTTTAAACCATGTCAAATGACCTGTTTCCCGTTCCTTTGACTTAGCTTATTTTAAAAGTCTTAACTTTGGTAGTGGTCAAATACCCCCTTTTTAAACCAATTATTTGTTCTAATACGCCGCATACATGTTATACCATAACAAAAAAAGTAAAAAATATTACTCTCGGTCTTGGGGTGTTACAAAACATGATCTATGCAGTATCTAGGCATTGTCATGCACAAACAAAGCTGCAATATGTCGGGAATTAAATCGCTTGCTTTTGCAGTCAACTAAAGAAAATTGCCATGGAGACTACATAAATGTAGATCCCGACAACAGTCTGTGCAAACATGATCTTCAAGTGGTAAATAAGGTACTACAAGAGTAGTTTTTCAATTTGGCTTATTAGCTATATATTCTGCATTTGTATTCCTTTTAATGCTCCTTTCTTTTGATCTGTAGTGCCTGGAAAGAATTTTCACGTCACATATTCTAGAGCCAACTTGTGAAACTTCAGATGTCTTCAAATCTGACACCTCCAGGAGGGGCTTAACAGCTGTTGACAAGACATTTCTCGATAATTGGTTGTTAGCAGAACTTCAGATGCAAGGGTGCCGAGTATTATTCTCTTTCTCTCTCTAGTTCTTACACTATATATGTGTGTGTTAAGCTTCACACCACTATTCTCCCTCCCCCCAACCCGCCCAAATTGTCATCAAGTATACGGGTTATTTAGAAAGATAGGCAAAATATGCCAAATGGTGATGATGTTTTAATTTCCCTCCCCAATTTTTTTAGAGTTATAGTTCTTGTAACTACATACCATTCAATCGCAATTTGCAGGATGACCTTTATTTGTTCTCCTATGTTTGGGCTAATAACAGGGATGTTCGAGAAGCTCTTCACATTCGTGAGGTTTGTAGGTCACCTCATAGTTTAATTCTTGTTCATCGATCTTAATAACCTAAGATAATATATCTTTTTATCGGGTAGGCTAGAATAATAATATATTGATTGCCAGGAATTTGGGGATATAGAGTGGGTGCGATGCAATGAAACCTTTTCTTCTAAACATAAGGAAGCTATATCTTACACACAAAATGTTCTGAGTAGTGTTGACTATCATCGACGTCTTTCGGATAAAAATTGCCGAGCTCTTATATACAGGTAATACCCATTGTATGCTTCTTCTAGTCGATCTGAAAGTAAAGATAGTGAATATATATGTTTTTTTGTTTTTTATGTGTGCGCTTGAACAGTGGAGATCATGACATGCTTATTCCATATGTGGGTACTTTGAGCTGGATTGAATCACTAAGCTTATCGGTTGTAGATGATTGGAGACCCTGGTCCGTAGACAAACAAGTAGCCGGGTTAGTTGTGCTGTCACTTGGAGCTGATATGAATTCCTGTTAATCAAGATAAATGCATAAAATATTGATGTTTTGGCACTATGATATCATATCTTCCTTTTTCAGATACACCATGAAATACTTAAATGACAACTACAGCTTAACATTTGCTTCCGTAAAGGTGAATCTCATTGCATGAAATTTGGAAATGCCTTTTAGTTTAAAAAAAGTTCAGCTAATAATTTGTTACCTTAACTTGAACCCAAACTTTTTGGTTTTATACTGAGACTTGTTGCAATTTCATGATAATTGACCTTTTTTTACTGTGGATAGGGAGGTGGTCACACAGCTCCATCGTATAAACCGAGAGAATGTTTAAGCATGTTTATGAGGTGGCTTGCAGACTACACGTTGTGAGCAACAGCGCAACAGCCTTTGAATTTGATGTTTGTGTATTATCATGTTAGTACTATATATCCATTTGTATGTTTTAACTTTTTCTGCACAAATAATACAAGTAGTTTATACTTTATACCATTACTGTTGTTTGTTACCAAAATAATTTCTAGTTGTTGCAAGGTGAGGCCACTTTCTGCCGACGGTGAAATGATACAACTTTGGATGTTTATTTCCTATGAACTGTGTATTATGTTTTGTGACAATAAATAAATCTCCAAAATACGAAGGACACTCAAACTAAATCGGTATGGATTAGATAATGGGATGTAATGGGAATTGGTATTAATTGATACATCAATTCCGATACCAACGTTTGGTTTAATTATCAAGCTAGGTATCAAACTTTCAAAAATATAATCTAATTATTCAAAATTATTAGTAAAAATCAATGCAAGATGGTGTAGGGACCATGATAGATTTGGAAACCAACCTTACTAGTAGACTTTGGAGTATGGCTATTATTATCTAAGAATCAAATTTACATCAAATTCCATTAGTCATTAAATAAACAACTTTAATCCCAATGAAAGCATTCCCTTATTCCTATTACCATCTACCAAACACACAAGTTCATATAAATATTGGGTAAAAACAAGGATACTAATATGACTTATTTGTTATTTTATTATTATTATTTTTTTTTGAAAGGTGAATTTCAACTTATTTATTATATAATCTATTTGATGTAATTTGAAGAAAGAATTTTAGCCATAGGAATGAAACCCCATCACTGCTATTCATCTCTGCATTACTAAAACAGCAAAGATTATCATCCCATTTTGTAATTTTTTAGTAAAATAATATGGATCAATGTTTAGTCTATTTCATACTTCAGGATTTATTGATTCTTCTTGATACAACATCTATCAACTTCGGGAATACATAGAATTACAAGAGATTTGTTGAGCCTAAACTAAACGATGAAACACAATCAATCAATTTCTTGAGACTCTGATGTGAAGATCCACCTTCATCGAAAGAGATGGTTGTGTCTTTCTTCACACGATGTATTCTCTCACTGATTTCTTCACCTTCTTTATCCTTCAATACTCTTTTGATCGCTCTCTCGATTCCCACCCTTTCAAGACCATCCTCCAACAAAACGCCAATCTTCCAAACATCACTTACATATCTTGCAATTATTGGTTGACCAACAACACAAGGTGAACAAATCATAGGAACCCCTTCGCATATGCACTCCATTGTTGAATTCCATCCACTATGAGTCCAAAAACACCCTATCAAGGGATGTGCTAGAACTTCATTCTGAGGACACCATTTTACTATACGTCCCTTGTCTTTCACTTCGTCTAGATACTTATCAGGCAACCACTCGAGCCATTCTGAACCTTCTACACACCCTGGTCGAACAACCCACAAGAAAGGAATGTCAATATTGGCCAACAGATAAGCCACTTCAAGAAATTCTAGTTTTGAAATGCGTGCAACACTCCCGAAACTCATGTATAGAACAGACTTGGGGGCTTGTCCATCTAGCCATGTGAAAAAGGTTCGGTCTTGATCAAGCACACTACTTGGCGACACAGAGAAATACATATGTAGCGGGCCTAGATTGAACTTTGGGATTGGAAAATCTTGGTTAAGGGTTTCTAGAGTAGGTTCTTCGAGTTCAATGAAGGAATTCCAAATGATTCCTGATGATGCCTTTATTTGTTTAACTACTTTAGTGAGATATTCCCAAAGTGCAAGAGAACAACTCTCGATATAGATGAAGATTCGAGATGTTATAAGAGTCCACACACAAATGTAACAAGTGTTGCGGTTCTAGTCATCCCTCTATTTTCTTCTTGTAAATATTGTAAATATTTCCGACTTGTGTGTGAGTCGAGGATGAAGTTATGTGTATGAACTTGAAAGAAGAAGAAGATCCAAGAAGTCTTGTAACTAGAATAGGTCTTGTATTTGTTGTGAGGAGAGTGGTTTCCTAGTGTGTAAGCTAGGACTTAGTTGAGTCGGTGTGTGAAGGCTTGGATCGGGAAAGGATTCAAGTGTGTCTTGTGTGACGGCTTGGATTGGGTGAAGATCCAAGTATGTTATTTGTGTGAAGGCTTGGATTGGGTGATGATTCAAGTTGGACAAGAGTGCTTGTTCGTGTGGCTATGTGGGTCTTGGAGTAGATTGGTTCTAGCTACGTGATGTACGTGGGAATCGCACCAGGCTTTACCTCTCAATGGATCTTGAGAAGCTTACAACCCCCACCAGGTAGTGTACCTGATCGTTGTAGTATAGTATTGTGACAAGTACCGGGGGATTGATCGTTCAGCTAGGAATAGTGTCGCTAGGATTAGAAAACCTAAATACTAGTTCTAAAGGTGAGAGATGATTCTTTTTGTATTTTTATATTTTTTTGAAAGCAAATAAAAATCTCGGGTTTGAAGGATTTGGGCGGAATTAGTTGCTAGTCAACTAACCCAATACTAAAGATGCAATCCAAATAAAATACTAGAAATGAAAATAAACTAAATTATACTAATGTTGTAAGCAATAAGTGGAGAAAATGTGTTTACTTAGATTTCACTACTCCCTAGACATCTTTTACATGTTAATTACTTGTTATAGTTGCATGGATGACGGATTGTATTCCTTAATACCATTCATGGGGTATCGCACATAACTCCCCAATTCTATGAGCTCTTATCTCCTCCTATACCATGCCCAGCACAACTATAGGGATTATAAACAGTGGCTCATGCATTAAATACAACCAATAAAGACCTTAGTGCAATAGGTTCATGTTTCCTAAGACGTTCAAGCATGTTACTATTTGGAGATCCGCCAGTTTTCTTAAGCCTAACATATAAAATTCATTCATCCAAAACAAGTATAAACAAGTAATCAACACATAATTAACATCTAGGTTTCATTAGATCCAATCAAACACAAGATAGATCTAGCCTAGCATGATGGAATTAAGACAAGAACAAGATATAGACAACCAACACATAGACATATTGATTGAATTAAAAGAACACTTATCTTAATTACACATGAAAGGTATCAAGGGCTTAGAACCCTTGAAAAACCTGTAAAATTCGCACCAAGTTCGTACTTAGGGTTTCTCCAAAACTTTTTTTTATTTTTATTTTTTTCTTTTTTTTTTATTTATTTATTTTTTTTATGTGAAAAATTAGAAAACTATATATAGGAAAAGAGGTCTGAAAGCGTCAAGACCAAACTTGTGACGCCGTCACCTAGCCGCCAAAACTCTTCTCGGACTGCCTTGATCTACTTCTGACGCCGTCATGTTTTATGCATTTTCAGGCCGTCATGACTTTTACTCTTGACGCCCTTCCTTGTGACGCCGTCAAATCTGTACTGGATCGTCATGGAAATTGCTCTTGACGCCGTCAGGATGTTACTCTTGACGCTGTCACCTACTGTTCCCAGTAAGGAAAATTAAGACTTTGGCGTTTTCTTCACTTTTATGCTCCAAAAACGTCCGAATTGCTTCCTTTTCCAGATTTCTCTCCCAAAGTACCTAAAATCACAAAAGGAACGATTTAGGGCAATATTTGATCAAATAAATTCAATTCCGGGCTTAAATGACCCCCTAAAAGTAGTTCATTTTTCGCCTCATCATATACCCTTACACTTGAGATTTGCTTGTCCTCAAACAAATGCGCTTTTATTCTACTCAAAAGACAAGTTAGGGGTCATTTAACACTAATATAAAAGTAATTACAACAAATAATCGTTCCACTAAAGACCAATAGACAAGCACGGAGGTCATACACTAGCACCTCACAAATAGTTTTTAGATACTCACATCTCTCGGGTGTAATAAAGTATAGATTACAATATGGAAACGGAAGATATCTCTCACTACCTGTCATAGCAAAATAGATTACCATAGGCTTGGGAAAGGATCAAACCTCCACCACATGGCATAAGCACCTAGGATAAACTATCAAAGAGGTCTTTTAAAGGGTTGTAACGTTAGGTGTAGGGATATGAAATACACGGTTTTGTTGGATAAAGGAAGTTTTACTGGTGGCGAGTTAACAATCTTGGTTAATTACATGTACAATGTGGCTTTGCTAAGCCAAGACTAGACTCGACTTAAGCTAATAAATGAAAAGTAACAAAAACATAAAATGAACATAGAATGAAAAGGGATGGTAGTCCGTATGTTTTTTTCTCTTTTTCCTTTTTCTATTTTTTTTTCTTTTTCTTGAAATTTTTTATTTTATTTTATTTTATTTTATTTTTATTATTTTTTTTTTTGTGTGTGTGTGTATGTGTGCATACACTCTTACCCTACCATCCAAAAAATACATCATAGGGAATGAATATTCCCTTTACACTTGAATCTTTACATACTTTACATTAAACTAATCTAATGACTCGAATTAAGAAAATCAAAACACTTGGAGCATTTTTAAGATTAACGTACATATGGGGGTAATAAATGATGTTCTTCCCCATTACTCCATAAAATAAGTACTTACCCATGAGTCCCAATCGTCCCAAAACAATATGTACAAGGATATGACTCGACTTAGCAACCATGTAATCAATTAGATAATTAACTTAGGGTTTAACAAATAACAATAACGCACTAAACATGAGCGCATACACGGAAGGCTAAGGCGATCTGGGTGTACATTTAAGTGGGGTGTAACAAATTCTTCCTTTAAGTAAAATGTTTAAAGTTAGAAATGAAAAGATAGGCTCGGAGGGGTGTACTAGGGGTTTCGTGTAATAAAAATGAGTACAACGCTAAGGGTGTGGGAAAAATTAGTTGACTTAACTAGCCAAGTAATATGACTTAAATGGTCAAGTAATTATGATACGGGTTAACACAAGGGTGATCCTAATGCCTCTTATCATGTAGTAAATCCTACTACACGAATGTAGTCTCACTAGCGGTCTCGGGATGCATCACTAACGCAAGTTCTAGAATCTAAATGCTACCGGTACACTCATAAGCACTAATAGTAAATGCTTTTCCTATCAAATCTAAAGGCGAACCTCACATATTTGGGTGGAAAATTTTTCTGAATATACGGTTATGTGCTAGTCATACAATCTCCTATCCATGAGACGCTTGCTATGGCTAAAGTTTCACTCCTAAATGTTGTAAAAAATTTTAAACTTGGCGCTAAAATTGCACTAACAAGTATTTCTCATAGTTTTATTACACATCTACCATCAAACAAAACAAACTCAAGCGAAAGTGAATATGTAAGGTATCATCTTTTTACCCTCCCCTTACACTTAAGATGAACATTATCCCCAATGTTCAAGTAAAGAATGTAAAAGTTAAAAAGTAAAAAGAATGAAATCAAATACTCCCCTGATTCGCTCGGTATGGCTAATAAGGTGGCCAGGTTAAATCTTCCTCCAAGAAAATGAACAATCAAAGCTTCCCTTCCAGAATATAAATCATCTTCTTGTCAAACATAACCTGTAAATCCTTAAAAAAATAGACAAAACAACCTCGCGTAAAATCGGCGGCATCCTATATAAGTTTCTAAATCCTAGAAAACAAGATAAGATATAATGCTTGTGGAATGAAGTTTGCAGATTTCCTGGAGATTATAAAACTTAATAATTCACAAAAACCATAAGACTCCGTTAGAAAAACAAAACCGGTAAAATTTCCAAATTTTTACATGTGACGCCGTCAAGAGTTAACTCTTGACGCCGTCAGAAGTGACCTGCAGAAATTCTTATGTTAAGTTTCCGGAAAATTTCTTGAAAAACTTGGTCCTACTTCCTGGAAAATCCTGCAAAACTTCATTACGACTCAATACAAGCATTTGACTCTAACAAATACGAATACACATGTTCAATTAATATTGTGGAGAATCATGATCGGTGTGTTTCTTAAAAACATATTTGGGGTTTCCCCTTACACTTATCTTTTGCAAAAATACTTTTAGGTGGAGTTAAGACTAGGCCAAAACAACAAAGTAAAGTATTTCCACTATTCAATTTAGAAACATGATCAACCAACAATAGAAATAAAGCATGCATACGGAAGCAAATAACAAACAAATAAAAATAAAATCACACAAAACATGGGTTGCCTCCCAAGAAGCGCTTTTCTTTATTTACGAGTCTTGTAGCTAGACTCAAGGTCATGGGTTACTACGTGATACGGGTGAGTTCCTCATTGAGGACATCTTTGGGATCAAACTTAGGTTTCAACTTCCTATCGGTTTCCTTAGTATGGTATGACCTTTCAAACTTTTCTCCATCCGGATCATACAAAGTCATCTTCATATGCCATGATCCGTCACCTTCTTTATGTGGCTTGTCCCACCTCCATTTACACTTGTCTCCCTCTCTTTTCCACTTATTCATCTCTATATTAATAGGCATTACGCTCAAGAACTCAATCATCTTCCTAAAGACTAAGGGGTCCTCAAAGGGGTCTAGCTCTTCATCTCTAGCTATGAGTTGTTCTACCGAATGTGTCTTTTCTACGAAATCTTTCTCTAGATAAAATGGGCATTGAGGTCCTATGAAGTTCCTTTCTATCCAAGGTCCATATCTAGATGGTCTCCTATTCATCTCTACCCAATGCGGTGTCGGTTCATCATCACAATCATAACTATGCTTCTTTACATCGTACACCGACCAAGTATCGCCTTCACCTACCGCTATCTTAGACTCCTTACAATCTATCATTGCGCTAGCGGTTACTAAAAATCCTCTTCCTACTAATAATGGGCATGTAGTGTCACTAACCATGTCTAGGATGTGAAAATCTGCTAATATAGTTAACTTTCCTACGTGAACAACTACATCCTTAATCATTCCAACCGGGTGGGCAATACTCCCATCCGCTAGCCCTATGAATACCTCCGTTTCCTCTAACTTTCCTAGTTTAATAGCGGTCAATAAGGATAAGGGAATCAAGTTGAGGCTTGACCCTAAATCGGCAAGTGTGTCGAAAGCTTCGGATCTTCCTATCTTACAAGGCAAAACAAATATACCCGGATCATCAAGCTTTTTAGGCAACTTGTTTTGAACGAAGGCGGTCCCATTTTTACCTAGTTTAAACTTCTCATATTTTTCTAGGAGGGCACTATAGTAAGGAGCACGCGCTAAGACATCAATGACGGGGCGTTCAAGGTGAAGTTCTTTGAATTCATCGTCAAGGTCTTACGTAGGAGGTGTTTCAACTATACTTTTGACCGGTTCTATATCGGGTGTTCTATTTGACTGGCCCTTTTGAAGAATTTGATTTTGTTTGAAATACGTGCTCGTTGATTTAACCGAGTAGTATTGTGGACACGAAGTGGGTGACGAAACTGAAGATATGGAATTAACGTTTAGTTTCGGATTCTTGACCGTGTTGCTTGGGAGTGCTCCCATTTCTCGGTCATTGAGAACTTTCAACAATGCGTCAATTTTGGTGGTCATCTCGCTTTGCTTGTGTTTGAAATCGGCTTCAAACTTAGCTATGCGAGCCTCTTGAGATGCCATAAACTTTGGCATCAATCCTTCAAGATTGTTGGTACTACCATAGTTGTTAGAAGGATTGTTGTTGAAAGTACGGTTGGATGGTGGACCATTTGGTTGGTAACGATTAGGCGGATTGGAAGAATTAGGTTGATTTTGTTTCCACCTAAGGTTTGGGTGATTTTTCCAAGAGGGGTTGTATAAATCACCGTAAGGGTTCGGCTCGGGCTTGAAAGTGTACCACTTGTCTCCCGCTTCGTCGGTACGCGTGGATGCGCAGTCCGCAAAAGCTGTTCCGGGGAGTTCCACACAATCACGAGTGTCGTGGGGACCACTACATAATTCGCATGAAGAAGTGATTTTGTTCACTTGTCTTGAAGGTTTAGGAGCTTCATAAGATTTCATGAGAAACTTGACTTGGTCCTCAAGTTCCATGATCCTACGGTCGGGAGTGCTAGAATTGTTCGAGGGCAAAGATATTGCCTTGACCGTTTTGTTCAAATCACGGGGATCATTCCAACTTTCGTTGTCATAGAGAGTAAGATCTTCTATGAGTTCCCATGATTGTTCCGCACTTAGATCACGTAGCTTACCATCGGCCGATTGGTCAATGGCTCGCCTCGTGGAGAGATCGATATGGTCATAAAAAATTTGGACTTGGAGCCAAAGATCTATGCCACGATGAGGGACGTTTTGGAGTAAGTCCTTGAAACGAGTCCATGCTTCATAAAGAGATTCATTTGACATTGTTGGAACATCAAGATGTCATTTCTAAGCTTAGTAGTTCTCCCCGCTGGGAAAAATTGAGCAAGGAAATGAGTGGTGAGATCATCCCATGTGCTGATGGATCCCGCGGGTAAACGCTCAAGCCATTGACTAGCTTGATCCCGTAGAGAGAATTGGAATAGGCGTAATCAGGTTGTCTCTCTAGTTGCAACATCTAGGTCTATGGAATCTACAATTTTGAGGAAGTCCTTAAGATGTTGGTTTGGATCTTCGGAACGAAGTCCATGGAATGCACATCCGCTTTGCACCAACCGGATGGTGTCGGATCGCAATGGGGTCACATTGGCTCCGGTGAGCTCAAAGGTGTTTCGGTAGCCTTGGTGGCTAGGTCGGGAATATTCTCCTAAGGTTCGGGGCCTAAGAGGTTCTAGTGGTGGGTTTTGTTGTGGTGGGATGACGGGTTCAAAGATGTTCCCGTTGTCCATGATGTCGGGTAGTGAAAAGTTATGAACAAAAACACAAAGAAATAAGATAGACTAAAGAAAACCTAAAAATAAAAATAAAATCTTACTAGAACAGAATCTAGCAAGTAGACCTAATAAAAAGAGATTCTAACCTAGACAATAACTATTCCCCGGGCTGCGGCGCCAAAAACTTGATGTACGTGGGAATCGCACCAGGCTTTACCTCTCAAGGGATCTTGAGAAGCTTACAACCCCCACCAGGCAGTGTACCTGATCGTTGTAGTATAGTATAGTGACAAGTACCAGGGGATTGATCATTCAGCTAGGAATAGTGTCGCTAGGATTAGAAAACCTAAATACTAGTTCTAAAGGTGAGAGATGATTCTTTTTGTATTTTTATATTTTTTTGAAAGCAAATAAAAATCTCGGGTTTGAAGGATTTGGGCGGAATTAGTTGCTAGTCAACTAACCCAATACTAAAGATGCAATCAAAATAAAATACTAGAAATGAAAATAAACTAAATTATACTAATGTTGTAAGCAATAAGTGGAGAAAATGTGTTTACTTAGATTTCACTACTCCCTAGACATCTTTTACATGTTAATTACTTGTTATAGTTGCATGGATGACGGATTGTATTCCTTAATACCATTCATGGGGTATCGCACATAACTCCCCAATTCTATGAGCTCTTATCTCCTCCTATACCATGCCCAGCACAACTATAGGGATTATAAACAGTGGCTCATGCATTAAATACAACCAATAAAGACCTTAGTGCAATAGGTTCATGTTTCCTAAGACGTTCAAGCATGTTACCATTTGGAGATCTGCCAGTTTTCTTAAGCCTAACATATAAAATTCATTCATCCAAAACAAGTATAAACAAGTAATCAACACATAATTAACATCTAGGTTTCATTAGATCCAAGCAAACACAAGATAGATCTAGCCTAGCATGATGGAATTAAGACAAGAACAAGATATAGACAACCAACACATAGACATATTGATTGAATTAAAAGAACACTTATCTTAATTACACATGAAAGGTATCAAGGGCTTAGAACCCTTGAAAAACCTGTAAAATTCGCACCAAGTTCGTACTTAGGGTTTCTCCAAAACTTCTCTTTTTTTATGTGAAAAATTAGAAAACTATATATAGGAAAAGAGGTCTGACGGCGTCAAGACCAAACTTGTGACGCTGTCACCTCGCCGCCAAAACTCTTCTCGGACTGCCTTGATCTACTTCTGACGCCGTCATGTGTTATGCATTTTCAGGCCATCATGACTTTTACTCTTGACGCCCTTCCTTGTGACGCCGTCAAATATGTACTGGATCATCATGGAAATTGCTCTTGACGCCGTCAGGATGTTACTCTTGACGCCGTCACCTACTGTTCCCAGCAAGGAAAATTAAGACTTTGGCGTTTTCTTCACTTTTATGCTCCAAAAACGTCCAAATTGCTTCCTTTTCCAGATTTCTCTCCCAAAGTACCTAAAATCACAAAAGGAACGATTTAGGGCAATATTTGATCAAATAAATTCAATTCCGGGCTTAAATGACCCCCTAAAAGTGGTTCATTTTTCGCCTCATCACTACGATTAGAACTCGACATTCCGCTTAGTGTCGTTAAACTTTGTATAAGCTTGTGTACAGTTTGCTCCGCCTGAAGGAGTGTGTTGATATAGTGATTGATAACTCTCGAGTGTGGTACTCGGGGAGTGAAGTAGGACGAATAGTGAGAACCACTATAATCGCCGTGTCTCTTTGGTTGTGCTATTTCCTAACTCTTTACATTATTTACTTGTCTACATTCATTTATAGTTTAATAGATATCACATAACAAGTAAAATTCAACAAGTTTGGGAAAGAATATTAACCGGACTTAAAAACGACGAAACGTTTTAGCAAGTAAAAAAAACGGTGAAACAATTCAACCCCCTTCTAGTTTCTACAGGATTTTTGGTGTTAAAGTTTAGTGAAGATGAGATTGTGACTTTTGTGAGTTTATGAGCTTGAATGAGAGAAAGGACATAGGGGTGGCTGGGGAATAAGAAAAATATGGCAAACATTACTCTTTTTTCATTTTAGGCCTAATTGCAATAGTGGGCCGAGTATTGATTTTTGTTAAAATAAAATTTATAATTGGCCAAATACTAACAAAAATAAAGTGGATTGACAATTAGTTTTAAGTTTCGACCGAGTATAAAAATTTACCCGCCACAAACTCGAGCAAAATTATCACGCAACACACTTACCCTTGAAAATAATAGCAACAATGCAACACCGACAAATACTCCGTACCTTATTTTGTGATAATTAAGATTTGCTTATGTGGGCAATCAATTTTATAAACAGAACGAAGTTGGGGACCAAGTATTGAAGGCACACGGGACCAAGAGAGTGACATATTTTACACGTGATCATTGACTAAATATCGTGTAACAAAATATATATTACCTACCATATCAATTTCATCAGTAAGAAGAGCATGGTGAAACCACAATCACAATCTACCAATCAAGTCAGGCCAATGTTGTTTGCTGTATTTTTTATGTTATTTTCATAGGAAAAAAAAAACTATTTTTATAAAGTTATTGTCATGGTAAACTTAAAATTGCAATATGTTGTTCGCTAACAATTTTAATCTCATAGTACTCGCCACCACATCGCGTGGGTACCATTCTATCAATAATTAAGTATATTATCATGTTGGTATGATAAACCCATCATATTATGCATTTTTTAATTTTTAGACTTTTCTAATAAAAAAAATTACCCGCCACAAACTCGAGCAAAATTATCACGCAACACACTTACCCTTGAAAATAATAACAACAATGCAACACCGACAAATACTCCGTACCTTATTTTGTGATAATTAAGATTTGCTTACGTGGGCAATTAATTTTATAAACAGAACGAAGTGCAGGACCAAGTTTTGAAGGCACACGGGACCAAGAGAGTGACATATTTTACACGTGATCATTGACTAAATATCGTGTAACAAAATATATATTACCAACCTTATCAATTTTATCAGTAAGAAGAGCATTGTGAAACCACAATCACAATCTACCAATCAAGTCAGGCCAATGTTGTTTGCTGTATTTCTTGTGTTATTTTCATAGGAAAAAAAAAAACTATTTTTTATAAAGTTATTGTCATGGTAAACTTAAAATTGCAATATGTTGTTCGCTAACAATTTTAATCTCATGGTACTCGCCGCCGCAACGCGCGAGTACCCTTCTTTCAATAATTAAGTATATTATCATGTTGTATGATAAACCCATCATATTATGCATTTTTTACTTTTTAGACTTTTCTCATAAAAAAATTTACCCGCCACAAACTCGAGTAAAATTATCACGCAACACACTTACCCTTGAAAATAGTATTGTAGCAACAATGCAACACCGACAAATACTCCGTACATTATTTTGTGATAATTCAGATTTGCTTACGCGGGCAATCAATTTTATAAACAGAACGAAGTGCGGGACCAAGTATTGAAGGCACACGGGACCAAGCGAGTGACATATTTTACACGTGATCAATGACTAAATATCGTGTAACAAAATATATATTACCTACCTTATCAATTTCATCAGTAAGAAGAGCATGCTGAAACCACCATCACAATCTACATATCAAGTCAGGCCAATGTTGTTTGTTGTATTTCTTGTGCTATTTTCATTGGAAGTTATCAACTCACGGTCCCTCATTAAGACACTGCCAGGATTCGATGGTGATCTTCCTTTCACACTCGAAACTGGGTAACCTCGTGATACTCTTTTTAGCTGAATTATGTTGGTTTAATTTCCTGTTTTCGGTTTATACGAACTCATAATAAGACAATGTGGTTTGATAAAGGTACATTGGGTTAGGAGAGTCCGACGATGTGCAGTTATTTTAGTACTTTATTGAGTCTGAAGGGAACCCGAAAGATGACCCTCTCATGCTTTGGATGAGTGGAGGCCCTGGTTGTTCTTCTGCTTCTGCCCTTTTTTATGAAATTGGTAATTTCTTACATCTCTAGCTTGTTTTAGCCAAAACAGCTTTTACATATTTTCAATGTAGAGGTCGTGACCCAACTTTGCATTTAGCTCACATTACAGTTTGGTAATTCCAAAGCAACCAGCCATTCCTGTTTTGGTAATTCCGAAACAAGTGCTGATCGTGAGTTCGTGACATTAACTAGCTAACACTGAGATCGCAAAATAAGTATAAGGTGATCGTATACATGTGTAGGTTTCTTTATTTCAAGTTCCTAGATATTTTTTTTCCAATATAATGTCTTTGGTCGAAAGTCCATCCCAGTACTAAGTATTGAGTTTTCGAGACGAATTGTCGCCACATGAAACTAATAGCAACCCCAGTTGGGATTAAGTTAACATATGGAGCAGAAGTATCCTATTAGGATTCATTATCCCTATATAAAGAAATCTAATATAAGTGTAAATTTGTATCCGAAATCCATGATCAATATCTATTCTAGTTAATTTGGTTGTGGATGTAGCACGGTTATCCTATGTTGTCCCAAGAGTTTTCTGGATCGATTTGTGTGTGAGTCAAATATGATTTGCAAACGTTAATAACAAAAGATAACTTATATTTGTCTAACCAATGTAATGTTACAAATTCATAGGTACTTATAGGTTTCCAAACGGTATTAATGAACCGTTGTATCCTTTCATCTAAAGTCATGTCTATTCGGTGTTTATGAACCGATGCATCAATACAATGGTGATGGTTCGAACAGGTATAAGCCAACCATTGTGACTATTCGACCATCTCCAGGAAATAACTAACTAATTAACTAACTTAACTAATAAACGGTTATTAAGTTTCTGATAAACACGTTTGGTCCTTCATGTTTCCTTTCAAAGCAATGTCGAGATTATCTTGGTTCACATTCTCCTCCTTAATCTTGATCGTTGCTTTGTCCAAGGTCTTGAACTCCGAGCATTTGTCTCATAGTTGTAAACTTGAGTCTTGGTAAAGCTTTCGTTAAGATGTCTGCTCTTTGTAGTTCTCCGCTAACGTGTTCCACATTTATATGACCATTCTCTACGCATTCCCGAATGAAATTATAGCGATTGTCTATATGTTTACTCCTTCCATGAAATACTGGGTTCTTTATGAGTGCTATAGCTGATACGTTGTCAACTCTGAGCATTATCCTTTTTTCTTCAATTCCAGTTAGTTCACTAAGTAAACGTTTTAACCCTAAGGCTTGACATGCTGCTGCAGTAGCCGCCATGAATTCTGATTCACATGATGATAGCGCCACTGTTGGTTGCTTCTGAGTACACCAGGTAATAGGTGACTCTCCAAAGTAAAATACGACTCCAGTAGTTCCTTTTCCTTGATCGGTATTGATTCCATAACTACTGTCACTATAACCTGTTATCTTGCAGCCGCCTTCCTTCTTGTATATTATTCCATGTTCTTTTGTTCTTTTGACATATCGGATTACTTGTTTCACTGCCTTTTGGTGATGATCCTTCGGGTCTTGCATAAATCTGCTAAGTAGTCCGACTGAGTAACTAAGATCCGGACTTGTATGTAATAAGTATCTGAGGCTTCCAATTAAGCTTCGGTAATAAGTTGCGTCAACTGGTTCTCTATCTTCTGCCTTGACCAACTTAGTGCCGGGATCCAATGGTATCTTCGTATCATTGCTATCCGCCATACTTGTTTCTTTTAGGATCTTGTTAATGTATCCAGTTTGCTTGATTGTAATCTCTCCTCCTGTCTGTGTAACTTCTATCCCAAGGTAATATGCTGTCACACCCCCAAAATCGGGTCCAGCGGAAGTATATATGTAGCTGGGGTGTAACTCAATTGGTATTACAACACAAGTTCAAAATGGTTTTCACTTGAATCATTTAGAATAAAATCGTTTAACCAAAAGTGTTGAATCTACATTGTTAAAAGTAATGCGGAAGTAGGCCCTTAAAATAATTTAAAACGGTCCCCAAATGAATAATCAGAGTCTTCTATGACCATGCCATGCCCTGCCAAAACCTCCTGTAGCGTGCCATTGCTTAAAACCTGAAAATACATGCTAAAGTGTCAACACAATGGTTGGTGAGTTCATAGAGTCTTGTGAGAAAGAATGTAATGCATATGGATGAAGATGTCCCAGCAAAGGCAACGTAAATCCACTCAGTTCCAAGTCCCGCCATAAGAGACTTGTAACCTGTGTGTTTACAACCCACTGCCAAATGTGTTTTGGTTTGTGTGAACAAAATAATGCTTGAATCTCAATTCAAAGATAAGTGTAGCAAAACCGCTATATAAACAATTTTAACAACGAGGTTATATAAAAAATGATGACAATCCCATGAAATGCAGGTAATCAAACATACCAATGAAATGCAGGCAATCAACCATGTAAACCGAGTGATGCGTTTAAATAAAACGAGCATGTATTCTCCCCCAAAGAGTTGATAAAACAATTAAAAGAGTAGGGGCTATAACTCACCTAGTGCGATAGCTACGATGACAAAAGTGGATACACAGAAATGAGGTTCGATCTCTAACCGCAACCTAATATGGATGATACGGTCTAATGTAAGAAATGAAATGATGCTACACATGCAAATACGTATGTTATCGATACCACTCGTTAGTTTTGAAAATAACGCTTATCGTCGAAAAATACGTTTTTGACGTCTTGTTAAGTTAATAACCACGTTCCATGTAAATATGTTGAAACGGTACTCCACGATTCTCGTTTGGTGTTCTATCGGCAAATATAAGGTTTTCGTCCCAAAATATAACATTTTCATTATTTGAAAATATGTCCCAATTGGCCTGGTAAAACTAGTCGCGAAATAGTGAATATTAAGAGTTAGGAAAGAAGCTTAGTAGTTTTGAGAAGATTTTAACCATATCTAAAAAGTCACAGAACTGAAGTTTGTCCACACGAGTCTCGATCATAAAGATATATAGCCATGAAGTAAGGCGTTTGGGCTGTTTCGGTAGATTCTGGGCAGTTTTCGGAAAAGTTTGGAAGTCCATAATTTGTTCGTTATAAATCCTATTGACAAACGAGTGGATGGTTTGGAAACTAGGCTGGGTGAACTAACTTTTTGTCGATGATGTAAAGTTTCCATAAATGAGTTTATCAATGAATAAAAAGCTGATGGAAATAAATAGAGTTTCGTCGATTTTGAAACGTGTATATCTTGGTCGTTATAAGCTTGTTTTCTACGTTCTTTATATCTCCGGAATCGTGGGAAAACATACTAATATATTTTTGATAAGTTGGGATGGCTAGATCAAGTTTTATACCTCAGATTGGCCCTTGAAATTCGTGGGACAGCAAGTACAATTTTCAGAAAATAGTTTTCGTCGTTAAACTTGCAAAAATCATATCTCCTTCGTTATAAACTCGTTTTAATCCGTTCTTTCGCCCACGGCTTCGTTTTTGAAAGTATTTTCTAAATCTTTAGCCCAAAGTTACCCGGAATCCCCTGATTTTTCTGGATTTTACAAAATGGGACAGCAACATTTATATAGTGGCTAAAATTCATTTTTCTTGTTTAATACTTGTCCAAATCCACTCCAATCACCACAAATCTAGTCTAATCCTACCATACACCTTCTTAAGGTGTCATGGGTTCCTAAACATCACCAACCTTGGTTGGTTTCATGGGGATAATCATAGGTTAATTATAATCTCATAATAATTAAGAAATACTAGAAAAGTGGTATATATAACATAACTACTTGCATATTTAACCAATATATCATGAAAATACAACATGTTACTAATGAAATGAAGGTAATAGATGATGAAAAAAAAACACTTGAAGCTTACTTGAATATATATGGAGTTTGATGAGAAATGGATTAAGAAACCTAGGTTTTTATCACAAAACCCTAACAAGGAAAGAAAGTAGAGCTTGATTATGTCTTGATCTTCAAAATTTGATGGATCTTGCTTGTGTTTTCAATTTGGGTCGTGGCTAGGGAGGAGAGGAAAGGGAGAAAACCTTGCTTTATGATTCTTGAAAATAAATATGATGTGTTAATTGTGTTTATGTAGAAAATATCTCATCCAATGGCATTTTGGTAAATAAAGGGTCAAGTGGAAGTAACATGGTGAGGGGGGGGGGGGGGGGGGGGGGGGGGGACTGCACATGGTTGATGAGTATGTAGGAAACTTGTTAATATCTAGTTCACGGAGTTGGTTTTGGTTCCGTTAATCGCTAAACGTAAAGTTTTAAATCGCGAAACGTAAATTCGGGTGTCGTAAAAATATGAAACTTGAAAGAATGACTAAACTTGTCAAAATACTCCATGATGAAATATAAAATGAATGGTAAGTTCCATCGGGTTGCTTAAACGCTGTTAAAACTGGAAACGCGGGTTTAAAACGCGTAATTCGCGTAAAACGCTGAACTAAAAAACGTAAAATTCCAAAACTTTTAGAATTGTCGTAATATGAGAGAAAATCATATTTCTATTGTTTATAATGTTTTATGGACATATCGGGATGCTGAATGACGTTTAAACCCAAAAGTAAATCTCTGACACGGCTTCGTGATTTTTGCAGAAATGATCCGACGAGCGCCAAACTCTCGGATTACCGTTAAAATAGTTTAACTTACGAGAGTATGAAATAAAAATTTCGGAGATGAATAGTGAAAGTGAATAGTAATAGTGAATAGTAACTGATGAATAGTAACTTCCCGAAAATAAAAATGAAATTTCGACATGTGAAAAAGGACATGAAATTACAAGTTGTGACATTCTTCCCCTCTAAAAGGAACTTCGTCCCGAAGTTCAGTTTGTGTTGGTTTCTAGAGTGGTATTGGTGAAAAGATGATGATATTTATCGTGTAAACTTCTGAGCTCTAACAAGGTTCAGGTCTGACGGCTACCAGGCCTACTCTGTTTGAAATATTAAATGGTCCAGTGTTGGGTCAGTGTATATCGGGTTTAACTTCCCGAATTTTTCTGAATAGTATCATGCCTTTCCTAGGCAGAACTCTCAACATGACTCTGCCACTAACTTGTAATTCTAATGGTTTACAACTTATCAAACTTGTAACTGATTCTTGATTTGTAGGAAATTCCTGGTTATTTCATGAATGCTTACTAGACTAGTGAGTTGAGCTTTTCTAAATGTAGGTAAATCCATACCCAATAAATGCAGGTAAATCAATACCCAATAAATGCAGGTAAATCTATACCCAATAAATGCAGGTAAATCCATACCCAATAAATGCAGGTAAATCCATACCCAATAAATGCAGGTAACTCTATACCCAATAAATGCAGGTAAATCCATACCCAATAAATGCAGGTAACTCTATACCCAATAAATGCAGGTAATCCATACCCAATAAATGCAAGTAACTCTATACCCAGTAAATGCAGGTAATCCATACCCAATAAATGCAGGTAATCCATACCCAATAAATGCAGGTAAATCCATACCCAATAAATGCAGGTAATCCATACCCAATAAATGCAGGTAATCCATACCCAATAAATGCAGGTAACTCTATACCCAATAAATGCAGGTAATCCATACCCAATAAATGCAGGTAATCCATACCCAATAAATGCAGGTCTCCCTATGTTTCCATCATTCTCTAATTCTGACCATTGGTCTGAAGATGATAGGTGGTGTGGTTCCAAAGGAAACTTAATGAAATCGCTAGGAGTTTGAGGTGAATCAAATTCCTCTATTAGAAATAATTGAAATGGGTATCATGAATCTTGTGGAAGAACTTTGATGCGTGGGAATTGCACCAGGCTTTACCTCTCAAGGGATCTTGAGAAGCTTACAACCCCCACCAGGCAGTGTACCTGATCGTTGTAGTATAGTATAGTGACAAGTACCGGGGGATTGATCGTTCAGCTTAGAAATAGTGTCGCTAGGATTAGAAAACCTAAATACTAGTTCTAAAGGTGAGGGAAGATTCTTTTTGTATTTTTATATTTTTTAGAAAGCAAGTTAAAATCTCGGGTTTGAAGGATTTGTGCGGAATTAGTTGCTATTCAACTAACCCAATACTAAGATGCAATCAAAATAAAATACTAGAAATGAAATAAAACTAAATTATACTAAAGTTGTGAGCAATAAGTGGAGAAAATGTGTTTACTTAGATTTCACTACTCCCTAGACATCTTTTACACGTTAATTACTTGTTATAGTTGCATGGATGACGGATTGTATTCCTTAATACCATTCACGGGGTATCGCACATAACTCCCCAATTCTATGAGCTCTTATCTCCTCCTATACCATGCCAAGCACAACTATAAGGATTGTAAACAGTGGCTCATGCATTAAATAAAACCAATAAAGACCTTAGTGCAATAGGTTCATGTTTCCTAAGACGTTCAAGCATGTTACCATTTGGAGATATGCCAGTTTTCTTAAGCCTAACATATAAAAATCACTCATCCACAACAAACTATAAACAAGTAATCAACATATAATTAACATCTAGGTTTCATTAGATCCAAGCAAACACAAGATAGATCTAGCCTAGCATGATGGAATTAAGACAAGAACAAGATATAGACAACCAACACATAGACATATTGATTGAATTAAAAGAACACTTATCTTAATTACACATGAAAGGTATCAAGGGGTTGGAACCCTTGAAAAACCTGGAAAATTCGCAGCAAAATCGTACTAGGGTTTTCTCCAAAACTTCTCTCTTTTTAATGTGAAAATTAGAAAACTATATAGGAAAAGGGGCCTGACGGCGTCAAGACCAAATAGGTGACGCCGTCACCTCGCCGCCAAAACTATTCTCGGACTGCCTTGATCTACATTTGACGCCGTCAAGACTTAATCATTTCCAGGCCGTCATGACTTTAACTCTTGACGCCATACCTTCGTGACGCCTTCAAATCTGTACTAGATCGTCATGGAATTTTGCTCTTGACGCCGTCAAGGAGTTACTCTTGAAGCCGTCACCTACTGTTCCCAGCATGGAAAATTAAGACTTTGGCGTTTTCTTCACTTTTATGCTCCAAAAACGTCCGAATTGCTTCCTTTTCCAGATTTCACTCCCAAAGTACCTAAAATCACAAAAGGAACGATTTAGGGCAATATTTGATCAAATAAATTCGAATTCGGGCTTAAATGACCCCCTAAAAACGGATCATTTTTCGCCTCATCATATACCCTTACACTTGAGATTTGCTTGTCCTCAAGCAAATGCGCTTTTATTTTACTTAAAATACAAGTTAGGGGTCATTTAACACTAATATAAAAGTAATTACAACAAATAATCATTCCACTAAAGACCAATAGACAAGCACGGAGGTCATACACAAGCACCTCAAAAATAGTGTTTAGATACTCACATCTCTCGGGGGTAATAAAGTGTAAATTACAATATGGAAACGGAAGATATCTCTCACTACCTGTCATAGCAAAATAGATTACCATAGGCTTTGGAAAGGATCAAACCTCCACCACATGGCGTAAGCACCTAGGATAAACTATCAAAGAGGTCTTTTAAAGGGTTGTAACATTAGGTGTAGGGACATGAAATACACGGTTTTGTTGGATAAAGGAAGTTTTACTGGTGGCGAGTTAACAATCTTGGTTAATTACATGTACAATGTGGTGTTGCTAAGCCAAGACTAGACTCGACTTAAGCTAATAAATGAAAAATAACAAAAACATAAAATGAAACGGGATGCTAGTCCGTATGTTTTTTTTTTTTTTTTTTTTTTTTTTTTTTTTTTTTTTTTTTTTTGCATACACACTTACCCTACCATCAAAAATAATACATCATAGGGAATGAACGTTCCCCTTACACTTGAATCTTTACATACTTTACAATTAACTAAACTAATGACTCGAATTAAGAAAATCAAAACACTTGGAGCACTTTTAAGATTAACGTACATACGGGGGTAATATATGATGTTCTTCCCCATTACTCCATAAAATAAGTACTTACCCATGAGTCCCAATCATCCCAAAACAATATGTACAAGGGTATGACTCGACTTAGCAACCATGTAATCAATTAGAAAGTTAACTTAGGGTTTAACAAATAACAATAATGCACTAAAAATGAGCGCATACACGGAAGGCTAAGGCGATTTGGTTGTACATTTAAGTGGGGTGTAACAAATTCTTTCTTTAAGTAAAATGCTTAAAGTTAGAAACGAAAAGATAGGCTTGGAGGGGTGTACTAGGGGTTTCGTGTACTAAAAATGAGTACAACGCTAAGGTGCTGGAAAAATTAGTTGACTTAACTAGCCAAATAATATGACTTAAATGGTCAAGTAATTATAATACGTTAACACAAGGGTGATCCTAATGCCTCTTATCATGTAGTAAATCCTACTACACGAATGTAGTCTCACTAGCGGTCTCGAAATGCATCACTAACGCAAGTTCTAGAATCTAAATGCTACCGGTACACTCATAAGCACTAATAGTAAATGCTTTTCCTATCAAATCTAAAGTCGAACCTCACATATTTGGGTGGAAAATTTTTCTGAATATACGGTTATGTGCTAGTCATACAATCTCCTATCCATGAGACGCTTGCTATGGCTAAAGTTTCACTCCTAAATGTTGTAAAAAATTTTAAATTTGGCGCTAAAATTGCACTAACAAGTATTTCTCATAGTTTTATTACACATCTACCATTAAACAAAACAAACTCAAGCAAAAGTGTATATGTAAGGTATCATCTTTTTACCCTCCCCTTACACTTAAGATGAACATTGTCCCCAATGTTCAAGTAAAGAATGTAAAAGTGAAAAAGTAAAGAGAATGAAATCAAATACTCCCCTGATTCGCTCGGTATGGATAATAAGGTGGCCAGGTTAAATCTTCCTCCAAGAAAATGAACAATCAAAGCTTCCCATCCAGAATATAAATCATCTTCTTGTCATACATAACCTGTAAAACCTGATAAAATAGACAAGACAACCTCGCGTAAAATCGGCGGCATCCTATATAAGTTACTAAATCCTAGAAAACAAGATAAGATATAATGCTTGTGGAATGAAGTTTGCAGATTTCCTGGAGATTATAAAACTTAATAATTCACAAAAACCATAAGACTCCGTTAGAAAAACAAAACCGGTAAAATTTCCAGATTTTTTTTTACACCTGACGCCGTCAAGAGTTAACTCATGATGCCGTCAGGATTGACCTGCAGAAATTCTTATGTTAAGTTTCCGGAAAATTTCTGGAAAAACTTGGTACTACTTCCTGGAAAATCCTACAGAACTTCATTATGACTCAATACAAGCATTTGACTCTAACAAATACGAATATACATGTTCATTTAATATTGTGGAAAATCATGATCGGTTTGTTTCTTGAAAACATACTTGGGGTTTCCCCTTACACTTATCTTTTGCAAAAATACTTTTAGGTGGAGTTAAGACTAGGCCAAAACAACAAAGTAAAGTATTTCCACTATTTTTAATTTAGAAACATGATCAACCAACAATAAAAAACTAAGCATGCATACTGAAGCAAATAACAATCAAACAAAAATAAAATCACACAAAACATGGGTTGCCTCCCAAGAAGCGCTTTTCTTTATTTACGAGTCTTGTAGCTAGACTGATGCGTGGGAATCGCAACAGGCTATACCTCTCGAGGGATCTCGAGAAGCTTACAACCCCCACCAGGCAGTGTACCTGATCGTTGTAGTATAGTATAGTGACAAGTACCGGGGGATTGATCGTTCAGCTTAGGAATAGTGTCGCTAGGATTAGAAAGCCTAAATACTAGTTCTAAAGGTGAGGGATGATTATTTTTTTGTGTTTTTATATTTTATGGAAAGCAAATTAAAATCTCGGGTTTGAAAGATTTGTGCGGAATTAGTTGCTATTCAACTAACCCAATACTAAGACGCAATCAAAATAAAATACTAGAAATGAAAATAAAATAATTTATACTAAGGTTGTGAGCAGTAATTGGAGAAAATGTGTTTACTTAGATTTCACTACTCCCTAGATATCTTTTACACGTTAATTACTTGTTATAATTGCATGGATGACGGATCGTATTCCTTAATACCATTCATGGGGTGGCACACATAACTCCCCAATTCTATGAGCTCTTATCTCCTCCTACACCATGCCCAACACAACTATAGGGATTGTAAACAGTGGCTCATGCATTAAATACAACCAATAAAGACCTAGTGCGCGTTGGTTCATGTTTCTTAAGACGTTCAAGCATGTTACCAATTAGAGATCTGCCAGTTTTCTCAAGCCTAACATATAAATCATTCATCCAAGACAAGAATAAACAAGTAATCAACACATAATCAATATCTAGGTTTCATTAGATCTAAGCAAACACAAGATAGATCTAGCCTAGCATGATAGAATTAAGACAAGAAGATGATATAGACAACCAACACATAGACATATTGATTGAATTAGAAGAACACTTATCTTGATTAATCATGCAAGGTATCAAGGGGTTGGAACCCTTGAAAAACCTGTAAACTTACACCAAAATCGTACTTAGGGTTTCTCCCGAAACTTCTCTCCTTCAATGTGAAAAATTAGAAAACTATATATAGAAAAAGGGGTCTGACAGCGTCAAGACCAAATAGGTGACGCCGTCACCTCGCCGCCAAAACAATCCTCGGACTGCCTAGATCTACATTTGACGCCGTCAAGAACAATTCATTTCCAGGCCGTCATGACTTTTACTCTTGACGCCCTACCTTCATGACGCTGTCAAAACTCTTCTGGGTCGTCAGGGAATTTTACTCTTGACGCCGTCAGGGAACTACTCTTGACGCCGTCATGCACTGTTCCCAGCATGGAAAATTAAGACTTTGGCGTTTTCTTCACTTTTATGCTCCAAAAACGTCCGAATTGCTTCCTTTTCTAGATTTCACTCCCAAAGTACCTAAAATCACAAAAGGAACGAGTTAGGGCAATATTTGATCAAATAAATTCGGATTCGGGCTTAAATGACCCCCTAAAAATGGATCATTTTTCGCCTCATCATAGACTCAAGGTCATGGGTTACTACGTGATACGGGTAAGTTCCTCATTGAGGACATCCTTAGGATCAAACTTAGGTTTCAACTTCCTATCGGTTTCCTTCGTATGGTACGACCTTTCAAACTTTTCTCCATCCGGATCATACAAAGTCATTCTCATATGCCATGATCCGTCACCTTCTTTAGGTGGCTTGTCCCACCTCCATTCACATTTGTCTCCCTCTCTTTTCCACTTATTTATCTCTATATTAATAGGCATTACGCTTAAGAACTCAATCATCTTCCAAAAGACTAAGGGGTCCTCAAAGGGATCTAGTTCTTCATCTCTAGCTATGAGTTATTCTACCGAATGTGTCTTTTCAACGAAATCCTTTTCTAGATAAAATGGGCATTGAGGTCCTATGAAGTTCTTTTCTATCCAAGGTCCATATCTAGACGGTCTCCTATTCATCTCTACCCAATGCGGTGTCGGTTCATTATCACAATCATAACTATGCTTCTTTACATTGTACACCGACCAAGTATCGCCTTCACCTACCGCTATCTTAGACTCCTTACAATCTATCATGGCGCTAGCGGTTGCTAAAAATCCTCTCCCTACCAATAATGGGCATGTAGTGTCACTAACCATGTCTAAGACGTGAAAATCCGCTAATATAGTTAACTTTCCTACGTGAACAACTACATCCTTAATCATTCCAATCGGGTGGGCAATACTCCCATCCGCTAGCCCTATCAATACCTCCATCTCCTCTAGCTTTCCTAACTTAAGAGCGGTGAATAAGGATAAGGGAATCAAGTTGAGGCTTGACCCTAAATCTGCTAGTGTGTCGAAAGCTTTTGATCTTCCTATCTTATAAGGCAAAACAAATATACCCGGATCATCAAGCTTTTTAGGCAACTTGTTTTGAACGAAGGCGGTCCCATTTTTACCTAGTTTAAACTTCTCATAATTTTCTAGGAGGGCACTATAGTAAGGAGCACGCGCTAAGACATCAATGACGGGACGTTCAAGGTGGAGTTCTTTGAATTCATCGTCAAGGTCTTGCGTAGGGGGTTTTCAACTACACTTTTGACCGGTTCTTTATTGGGTGTTTTATTTGATTGGTCCTTTTGAAGAATTTGGTTTTGTTTGAAACACGTGCTCGTTGATTTAACCGAGTAGTATTGTGGACACGAAGTGGGTGACGAAACTGAAGATATGGAATTAACGGTTAGTTTCGGATTCTTGACCGTGTCGCTTGGGAGTGCTCCCATTTCTCGGTCATTGAGAACTTTCAACAATGTGTCAATTCTAGTGGTCATCTCGCTTTGCTTTTGTTTGAAATCGGCTTCAAACTTAGATATGCGAGCTTCTTGAGATGCCATGAACTTAGACATCAATCCTTCAAGATTGTTGGTACTACCATAGTTGTTAGAAGGATTGTTGTTGAAAGTACGGTTGGATGGTGGACCGTTAGTTTGGTAACGATTAGGCGGATTGGAAGAATTGGGTTGATTTTGTTTCCACCTAAGGTTTGGGTGATTTTTCCAAGAGGGGTTGTATGAATCACCATAAGGGTTTGGCTCGGGCTTGAAAGTGTACCACTTATCTCCCGCTTCGTCGGTACGCGTGGATGCGTAGTCCGCAAAAGCTGTTCCGGGGAGTTCCACACAATCACGAGTGTCATGGGGACCACTACATAATTCGCATGAAGAAGTGATTTTGTTCACTTGGCTTGAAGGCTTAGGAGCTTCGTAAGATTTCATGAGAAACTTGACTTGGTCCTCAAGTTCCATGATCCTACGGTCGGGAGTGCTAGAGTTGTTCGAAGGCAAAGATATTGCCTTGACCGTTTTGTTCAAATCACGGGGATCATTCCAACTTTCGTTGTCATAGAGAGCAAGATCTTCTATGAGTTCCCATGATTGTTCCGCACTAAGATCACGTAGATTACCACCAGCCGTTTGGTCAATGGCTCACCTCGTGGAGATATCGATATGGTCATAAAAAATTTGGACTTGGAGCCAAAGATCTATGCCATGATGAGGGACTTTTTGGAGTAAGTCCTTGAAACGAGTCCATGCTTCATAAAGAGATTCATTTTGACGTTGTTGGAACATCAAGATGTCATTTCTAAGCTTAGTAGTTCTCCCCGGTGGGAAAAATTGAGCAAGGAAACGAGTGGTGAGATCATCCCATGTGGTGATGGATCCCGCGGGTAAACGCTCAAGCCATTGACTAGCTTGATCCCGTAGAGAGAATTGGAATAGGCGTAAACGGGTAGTCTCTCTAGTTGCGACATCTAGGTCTATGGAATCTACGATTTTGAGGAAGTCCTTAAGATGTTGGTTTGGATCTTCGGAACGAAGTCCATGGAATGCACATCCGCTTTGCACCAACCGGATGGTGTCGGATCGCAAGGGGGTCACATTGGCTCTGGTGAGCTCAATGCTGTTTCGGTAGCCTTGGTGGCTAGGTCGGGAATACTCTCCTAAGGTTCGGGGCCTAAGGGGTTCTAATGGTGGGTTTTGTTGTGGTGGGATGACGGGTTCAAAGATGTTCCCGTTGTCCATGATGTCGGGTGGTTATGAACAAAGGCACAAAGAAATAAGATAGACTAAAGAAAACCTAAAAATAAAAATAAAATCTTACTAGAAAGGAATCTAGCAAGTAGACCTAAAAAAAAGAAATTCTAACCTAGACAATAATTATTTCCCCGGCAACGGCGCCAAAAACTTGATGCGTGGGAATTGCACCAGGCTTTACCTCTCAAGGGATCTTGAGAAGCTTACAACCCCTACCAGGCGGTGTACCTGATCGTTGTAGTATAGTATAGTGACAAGTACCGGGGGATTGATCGTTCAGCTTAGGAATAGTGTCGCTAGGATTAGAAAACCTAAATACTAGTTCTAAAGGTGAGGGAAGATTCTTTTTGTATTTTTATATTTTTTAGAAAGCAAGTTAAAATCTCGGGTTTGAAAGATTTGGGCGGAATTAGTTGCTATTCAACTAACCCAATACTAAGACGCAATCAAAATAAAATACTAGAAATGAAATAAAACTAAATTATACTAAAGTTGTGAGCAATAAGTGGAGAAAATGTGTTTACTTATATTTCACTACTCCCTAGACATCTTTTACACGTTAATTACTTGTTATAGTTGCATGGATGACGGATTGTATTCCTTAATACCATTCATGGGGTATCGCACATAACTCCCCAATTCTATGAGCTCTTATCTCCTCCTACACCATGCCCAACACAACTATAGGGATTGTAAACAGTGGCTCATGCATTAAATACAACCAATAAAGACCTTAGTGCAATAGGTTCATGTTTCCTAAGACGTTCAAGCATGTTACCATTTGGAGATCTGCCAGTTTTCTTAAGCCTAACATATAAAATTCATTCATCCAAAACAAGTATAAACAAGTAATCAACACATAATTAACATCTAGGTTTCATTAGATCCAAGCAAACACAAGATAGATCTAGCCTAGCATGATGGAATTAAGACAAGAACAAGATATAGACAACCAACACATAGACATATTGATTGAATTAAAAGAACACTTATCTTAATTACACATGAAAGGTATCAAGGGGTTGGAACCCTTGAAAAACCTGTAAAATTCGCAGCAAAATCGTACTAGGGTTTTCTCCAAAACTTCTCTCTTTTTAATGTGAAAATTAGAAAACTATATATAGGAAAAGGGGTCTGACGGCGTCAAGACCAAATAGGTGACGCCGTCACCTCGCCGCCAAAACTATTCTCGGACTGCCTTGATTTACATTTGACGCCGTCAAGACTTAATCATTTCCAGGCCGTCATGACTTTAACTCTTGACGCCCTACCTTCGTGACGCCTTCAAATCTGTACTGGATCGTCATGGAATTTTGCTCTTGACGCCGTCAGGGAGTTACTCTTGACGCCGTCACCTACTGTTCCCAGCATGGAAAATTAAGACTTTGGCGTTTTCTTCACTTTTATGTTCCAAAAATGTTCGAATTGCTTCCTTTTCCAGATTTCACTCCCAAAGTACCTAAAATCACAAAAGGAACGATTTAGGGAAATATTTGATAAAATAAATTCGAATTCAGGCTTAAATGACCCCCTAAAAACGGATCATTTTTCGCCTCATCAAACTTACAAGGTTAAGTCCGTCAAAGGGTGTTGTTGAAAATAATAGATTAGGATAAGGTTGTGATCCTCCGCATGATGTCATGAATTGAGTCTTTCTCTAACTACGATGCTTAGTCTCCATTACTAAGATTTTCCCCAAGCTCTATGTCATCAAATCACAAAATCCTAAATGTATAAGTGATGTAATATAGTGATTGATTTTTCAAAGTTTGTTTTGAGATTGTGTGTTTTGTTCATAAACCTTCCTTGAATAAATGAATTTACAACCTTAAGCAAACAGCTTTTTAAGTAACATTTTTCTTGATGTTTCAGAATTTAATAGTTATGCAAGATAGAACTATTTTCAACATAAGGTGGATAGTATGATTTACCAAAGATCGATGTTTAAAATTTCTTAGCATCCAGTTGTTTTGTAAAAGATTAACCAAAAGGAATTTGCTTGTCAAAATAAGTGCCTCAGAAAAGTATTTCTTACAAAATACATGTTTTGTATAATGGTAGTTTAGAGAAAAATCCCTTTAAAAGTGAAAGTATTAAGAGGATAAAATAGACAGGTAGGTATGTCTGCACAAATGCATAGATGTCTAACGTTTAGTTCCTGAGGTTGAATAATGCCTATTGGTGGGTACTAGGCAAAACTATACGAATAAATATTCAAACTAACTTAAGTCCTGAAATGATTTATCGTTGAAATTTGTCATCACATTGGCAAAATATATGTTCGGGTCTGATCCCTTTCTTGGTATGAAAATGAGGTTATCTGGAATTTCTAGAGGACACAACGCCTTAGGGGAATCTATATCGATATTCTTACTTCAAATCAATTATCCTTGGTGAAAACTCATTGCAGGGAAGTTTGCGTTTAGATAAGACCATGTTTAATAAAAATACTCTACAGTATCGGTTAGAAGGCTTGGTTTATTTCTATAGTGTTGTTAGCGTATCTTAACATTATGTTCGATCCTGTAGCTCAATCTAGCTAGTACCTTTGAATGATAAAGTTAGACAACTAGGTCAGAGATGGTGATTCGGATGGTCTCGTGGTATCTTAGGATTGTTGTTGAGTTATGAGTTTTCTGACTATATACTTCTAGTCCTGGTTAGTAGTTCTGTAATCCTTTCATTGTTTTTCTTGTATCGAGAAATCCTCCTAGTAATTGATGGTATGGAAAAATCTTTCCGAGGGAGGTCATTGATAATATCCACTTATCAATATTGGGAGTACTGAGGGATGAGTGGCATAGGAATCTATAGAGTGTCACCTAATTCCTTATATATATGGATGGGAAAGGGAAATGATAGTGATGGTGAGAAGGGAAAAGAATGTGACAGTTGCGACATAATGTGATTGTGATGAAAGTGACTACTGTAATGTAAATGTATTATGCATAAATGTGAATGTTCATGAGATGAAATGACCAGTTGATGTGCTTCCAGGCGGCGGTTTACGAGGTGATAAAAAGTATGAATGTTCTGACAACGAGGGTATACTCACACATGCATGAAACATTTGGAAAATGAGTAAAGGATTCAATCCAGACAAAATTTTATTATAACCATTCTCAGTGTTGCAAAATTCATTTCTGAGTCAGACATAGGTAGTCAGCCTATGTCCCACTATCCCGGGTCGAATATAGATGACTAGTCTATATTCCACCGAGGTTCCATGAATTTTGAAAAACTCAGTTCAGTTATACTAATACTATGTCCTTCACAAATACCAAGACGTTCAGAAAGACTAAGGCAGGTGACCAAACTCGAGGTCAAATGATGAAACTATGCAAGGAAAAACATAATGCGGTGACATATACGATACGTGAACATGCTTATATGAAATACAATTATAGTAAACAACTATAATTAAATGAATATAATATATCAGATAATGAGACATAAATCTCATCACCTATGTCAGCAACTAACCACAAATGAGGCTTCAGCTTGGCAGGCAGGCACGTGACGGTCATAGGGTTAAGTTTTCTTGAAAGTAGCTATAGTCTAGGTTTTAAAAACACTTAGTTCGCTATAGCCAAAGCTCTGATGCCAATCTGTCACACCCCCAAAATCGGGTCCAGCAGAAGCATACATGTAGCTGGGGTGTAACTCAATTGGTATTACAACACAAGTTCAAAATGGTTTTCACTTGAATCATTTAGAATAAAATCGCTTAACCAAAAGTGTTGAATCTACATTGTTAAAAGTAATGCGGAAGTAGGCCCTTAAAATAATTTAAAACGGTCCCCAAATGAATAATCAGAGTCTTCTATGACCATGCCATGCCCTGCCAAAACCTCCTATAGCGTGCCATTGCTTAAAACCTGAAAATACATGCTAAAGTGTCAACACAATGGTTGGTGAGTTCATAGAGTCTTGTGAGAAAGAATGTAATGCATATGGATGAAGATGTCCCAGTAAAGGCAACGTAAATCCACTCAGTTCCAAGTCCCGCCATAAGAGACTTGTAACCTGTGTGTTTACAACCCACTGCCAAATGTGTTTTGGTTTGTGTGAACAAAATAATGCTTGAATCTCAATTCAAAGATAAGTGTAGCAAAACCGCTATATAAACAATTTTAACAATGAGGTTATATAAAAAATGATGACAATCCCATGAAATGCAGGTAATCAAACATACCAATGAAATGCAGGCAATCAACCATGTAAAGCGAGTGATGCGTTTAAGTAAAATGAGCATGTATTCTCCCCCAAAGAGTTGATAAAACAATTAAAAGAGTAGGGGCTATGACTCACCTGGTGCGATAGCCACGATGACAAAAGTGGATACACAGAAATGAGGTTCGATCTCTAACCGCAACCTAATATGGATGATACGGTCTAATGTAAGAAATGAAATGATGCTACACATGCAAATACGTATGTTATCGATACCATTCGTTAGTTTTGAAAATAACGCTTATCGTAGAAAAACACGTTTTTGACGTCTCGTTAAGTTAATAACCACTTTCCATGTAAATATGTTGAAACGGTACTCCACGATTCTTGTTTGGCGTTCTATCGGCAAATATAAGGTTTTCGTCGCAAAATGTAACATTTTCATTATTTGAAAATATGTCCCAATTGGCCTCGTAAAACTAGTCGCGAAATAGTGAATATTAAGAGTTAGGAAAGAATATTAGTAGTTTCGAGAAGATTTTCATCATATATAAAAAGTCACAGAACTGAAGTTTGTCCACACGAGTCTCGCTCATAAAGATATATAGCCATGAATTAAGGCGTTTGGGCTGTTTCGGCAGATTCTGGGCAGTTTTCGGGAAAGTTTGGAAGTCCATAAGTTGGTCGTTATAAATCCTTTTGACAAATGGGTGGATGTTTTGGAAACTAGGCTGGGTGAACTAACTTTTTGTCAATGATGTAAATTTTCCAGAAATGAGTTTATCAATGAGTAAATTGGCTCTCAACATGATGTATTACAAAAACTATTTTTTCTATACTTAGTAATATTTTGCTAAAAAGCTGATGGAAATAAATAGAGTTTCGTCGATTTTGAAACGTGTATATCTTGGTCGTTATAAGCTTGTTTTCTACGTTCTTTATATCCCCGGAATCTTGGGACAACATACTAATATATTTTTGCTAAGTTGGGATGGCTAGATCAAGTTTTATACCTCAGATTGGCCCTTGAAAATAGTGGGACAGCAAGTACAATTTTCAGAAAATAGTTTTCGTCGTTAAACTTGCAAAAATCATATCTCCTTCGTTATAAACTCGTTTTAATCCGTTCTTTCGTCCACGGCTTCGTTTTTGAAAGTATTTTCTAAATCCTTAGCCCAAAGTTACCCGGAATCCCTGATTTTTCTGGATTTTACAAAATGGGACAGCAACATTTATATAGTGGCTAAAATTCATTTTTCTTGTTTAATACTTGTCCAAATCCACTCCAATCACCACAAATCTAGTCTAATCCTATCATACACCTTCTTAAGGTGTCATGGGTTCCTAAACATCACCAACCTTGGTGGGTTTCATGGGGATAATCATAGGTTAATTATAATCTCATAATAATTAAGAAATACTTGAAAAGTGGTATATATAACATAACTACTTGCATATTTAACCAATATATTATGAAAATACAACATGTTACTAATGAAATGAAGGTAATAGATGATGAAAAAAAAACACTTGAAGCTTACTTGAATATATATGGAGTTTGATGAGAAATGGATTAAGAAACCTAGGTTTTTATCACAAAACTCTAACAAGGAAAGAAAGTAGAGCTTGATTATGTCTTGATCTTCAAAAATTGATGGATCTTGCTTGTGTTTTCAATTTGGGTCGTGGCTAGGGAGGAGAGGAAAGGGAGAAAACCTTGCTTTATGATTCTTGAAAATAAATATGATGTGTTAATTGTGTTTATGTAGAAAATATCTCATCCAATGGCATTTTGGTAAATAAAGGGTCAAGTGGAAGTAACATGGTGGGGGGGCTGCACATGGTTGATGAGTATGTAGGAAACTTGTTAATATCTAGTTCACGGAGTCGGTTTAGGTTCCGTTAATCGCTAAACGTAAAGTTTTAAACCGCGAAACGTAAGTTCGGGTGTCGTAAAAATATGTGTAACACCCCCAAAATTTGATACAGCGGAATACTCAACAAGCTTTCGGGGTGCTACGGGGATTGGTATCCAACACAAGACATAATAGAACGAGATAAAGTAAACAAAATAAAAACACAACTAAGACGGGGTTTTAATGTTTACATTTATCCCAACATCATTCAGAGTCAGGCCCAAAAGAAATAACAGTAGGTCCACAATTCAATATCAGAGTTTAGAAAACTAGATCCATAAACTGGGTGCCTTAGCCGAGCCTTCCAATCCATGCATCCAAATCATCACTTAATTACCTGAGAAAACATGCTAAAAGTCAGCTTTCGCTGGTGAGATCATAGGTTTAAATTCATCAACAATATAGTGGACATATACGCAAAACGCTTGCTAGCTAGACTAAGGATTCACTAAAAGCCTGCGGATACCCTCCGCTCCAACGTAACACACGGATACCCTCCATACTAACATAGATATTCGGGTAACCCCCGCAATATCATAAATACTCGGATAACCTCCGAAGTATTAATAACCTATAGGTGCACACTACAGTATCTAAATAAGCCAACCTTGAATAGTACACACGAACCGTGTGACTAAAGTTGACAATCCACCAATAACCAAATAAGCCAACCTTGAATAGTACACACAAAATATACGTGACTAAAGCTGACAATCCATCAATAACCAAATAAGCCAACCTTGAATAGTACACACAAAATATATGTGACTAAAGCTGACAATACATCCTAGTCCATACGCATAGCAAGTTTTAGAAAGAATTTAAAAGCGATAATAGTCCACATAAATAATTTGCATGTTTCTCACCCCAAGTATTGAAAACATAGTTCAAGAGTAAAAGTGGGGCTATGACTCACCTCAAGTCCAGAAATCAGCAAGAAGAAATCGGTAGAAGTAAGATGTATAATAACTCACAAGACGGAAACTACGGACTCGGCATGACCTAACAATATTAACTCGTTCAGAAATCATTTCCTCAAATTCAAAATATTCCCAAACCCGGACGTATTCCGTTTTATTTTCCGAAAATCCATTTCGTATTAGTTTGGTGTAATTACGTTTGGTATCCATACGGGTGGTGGGTCGACACAAATAAACCGAAAAGGTCACACAAAAGAATAATAAAACAAACTATAGATCTAATATTAGCCCAATATATTATTTAAATAAATCGCAGAAGTTTATCAAATCTATCGATTTGATAATCCCCATATTTATTTACGTAACATACCGTTCCAAGATTACACCCAATCCTAAAGCACATAGCACACAAATACTATATGGTATATATCGTAGTTTAATAAACTTCTTATATACATCGTCAAATTGGCCAGATTTCCCGATATATATATATATAGCAATTTATTATCCTTTACATATACCACAACCTATGGGCGTCGTAGGATACGATGCCCATTAATACACTCATTTCGTATAGCCAAATAACTCGGTTTAACCTGTTGGTTAAGTAAGTTATTTAGTTATAGAAAATGTTTATATTAATCGTCATATATCCGTGACAACACAAAAGTCACAAACAATAACTTACCTGGACTCAAGTGACCACGACTCCGCATAACTCGATAGCTTTACTAGTTATATATGTAAAATAACATTTCATTTGATATTTAGTTAACGTCGAGAATTTCTCGTTTTATAATATTTATTCTTTTTAATAATACTTCCAACATTATTACGCTACTCTCGTAGCATAATATATTTAGTCGTATTATTTATAATACAACTCGTGATCTTTGTTATTATTAATATACGCATTTATACAATTATATATACGTTACTCACGTCTATATATTTATATAAACGTTTATATTACCAATAATATTATTACGAGTTTTATTATTTGTGTTTTAAATTGTAAATAGTTATCGAGTCATACGAAATGGTCACATGTCTGAGTCATGACTCTCGGCTCATTGTCCAAGTCCAAAATAATATGTAAAAGTCATAATAATCAATACATCTCCGTCCAAAACAATCCCAATCCACGTGCTACAACAATAGGGTCCGACTACGGCACCCGACTAACCTATCTCCGTCATTCTAAGTGACCGTCTCACAATCGGTCCCCAATAACACTTTTCATCAACAACTTCTCAATACCATAATCCATTGTCGAGACCAAACATGATCTCGACCCACAAGTATTCGGCCAGAAAAATCAACCAATGCCAAAATCAATACCATGTTTACAACAAAGTAATAAGGAAAAAGAATATAACCAAGGTTCACATTCGGGTTGGTTTACCAAGCCAAACCCGAGTCTCGGCACAAACCACGAGCCACAAGGACTCGAACTAAAAATCAAAGGGTCACAAATACGGCTACAAGGAGCACACCCAAATTACCAAATCGACCACATAGGGTCTCGGCAATAAACAACCATATTCGGCATCAAGCCGTGACTCCATCGAGTCGAATCAAAAATCCAACGCAAGCAAAAACATGAAACCACAATCTCAAGACCAAAAGAAACAAGTAAATCGAGCCCCTAAGCTCGGATCTAAAACCATGCCGTGAGTCTAGGACTCACGGTTCAAATCGAAACATCAAGAAACCAAACCCGGATACCAAACTTTTAGAAAACATGTTTCCAACCAAAACCCATAAGTATTCCATGTTTTTATATATAAACCCAACCGAAACCCATTAAGTCGTGACCCTAGGTCACGTTTTTATCAAGAATACGAGTGAAACTCGTCTCACCTTCGACCTTTAATACTCAAACCGTGATAACCTTCCAAAAACAAGCAAATGGTGGTGAATTTGGTGGTGATTCGAGGTGAATTAAGGGATAAATGGGCGCGTGTAGTGGTAGATCTAAGAGATTAGGTGATGGGGAATCGATTGGTGGTGGTGGTGTAGGGTGGTAACCAGCGGTGACTGTGGTGGTGGCCGGAAATTGTTGGGGCGGCTAGGGTTTGTCAAGAAAGAAAAGAGAGAGAGATGTGAGGGAGGTGAGGGTGTTTGTGTGTGTTGTTTGTGAACCGACCCACAAGGACCAATTGTATATTTACTCTAAAAAAATGTTTTTAATAATAATAATAATAATAATAATAATAATAATAATAATAATAATAATAATAATAATAATATTAATAATAATAATAATAATAATAATAAATATAATATTACTAATAATTATGAGTGGGTAAAAATGGGTAAGTGTAAAACACAAGGTCCGAAACCCGAACTCATTTCAAACGTTTAATATCATCGCGAAACATCCCGTAAATAATCAAATATAGTCGGACTCGTAAAATCGAGTCATAAAATTCCTGTTAGGTAATCCTAGTGCCGGAGTCAACGTAGTACCAAGTGAGAATTCAAAATAAATCTCCAAATAAAATTCTATAACGAATCATTAAATAAATCTCGAATCCCATAACGACATAAATATAATTAACCATAAAATAGGTCATACAAGTTCGTTACGAATAAAAATTTCCAAATAAAATTTATAAACGAACTTTAACGTAATGCGGGTTTTTCAAAATGGCTCCATAAATTGCCGGTTGTCACATCCTCCCAGTCTCAGAAGAAACCCGTCCCGGGTTTCTCTCGGAACAATTCATCTACGAAGTGAAAAGCTTCGGATATCTCTTCCGGAACTCGTCCTCATGTTCCCACGTAAATTCTGGTCCGTGTCGGGAATTCCAACGAACCTTGACGAGCGGAATGCGACTTCGCTTGAGTCGTTTAACCTCACGATCTAAAATCTCAATCGGCTCTTCCACAAAATTTAATTTCTCATCAATACGGATATCCTTCATTGGAATAACAGACATCTCATCAGAAAGACATTTCTTCAAATTACTAATGTGAAACACATCGTGAACTTTACTCAGTTCATGTGGTAATTCCAACCTATAAGCCACGGGCCCAATTCTTTCTAAAATAAGAAAAGGTCCAATGTAGCGTGGGTTGAGTTTTCTACGTTTCCCGAAACGTATCACACCCTTCCAAGGCGAGACTTTCAGCATCACTTTGTCTCCAACCTGGAACTCTAAGGGTTTACGTCTCTGATCGGCGTAACTTTTCTGCCTATCTCTGGTTGCTTGCAACCGATCACGAATCTGAGTTACTTTTTCAGTAGTCTCCAAGATAAGTTCAGGGCCTGTGAGTTGGCTATCTCCAACTTCCGCCCAACCAATAGGCGAACGACATTTTCGGCCATACAAAGCTTCAAATGGTGCAACTTTAAGACTTGTGTGGTAGCTATTATTATAGGAGAATTCCGCAAGGGGTAGATACTTCTCCCAGCCTTTACCAAAGTCTATGATACATGCACGAAGCATATCCTCTAAAGTCTGAATGGTCCTCTCACTTTGACCATCGGTTTGGGGATGATATGCAGTACTCATATCAAGTCTCGTTCCCAAAGCCGTTTGAAGTGATCGCCACAAGGCTAACGTAAAGCGGCTATCGCGATCAGAAATAATCGATATTGGGACTCCATGACGAGAAATAATTTCCTTCACATACAACCTCGCAAGTTTATCCACACTATCATCTTCACTAATTGCTAGGAAATGAGCAGACTTAGTCAGACGATCCACAATTACCCAGATAGCGTCACAACCGCTAGCTGTCTTCGGTAATTTAGTAATAAAGTCCATTGTAATCCGCTCCCATTTCCAGACTGGAAGTTCTGGTTGCGTCAATAATCCTGACGGTCTTTGATGTTCGGCTTTAACCTTAGAACATGTCAAGCACTTACTAACATACGATGCTATATCTGCCTTCATGTTTGGCCACCAATATAACTTTCTCAAATCCTGGTACATCTTGTCAGATCCAGGATGAATAGAGTACCTTGACTTATGCGACTCATGCATAATCAACTCCCGAACTCCTCCATATAAAGGTATCCAAATCTGATCTCCAAAACATAGTAATCCATCGGAACGCTTAAAAAATCCTTTCTCATTCTCAGCCATCCCAAATATGTTCTCAGCAGGTCGGTTTTCTGCTTTCAACGCTTCCTTTTGAGCTTCGAGTATTTGAGATGGTAACGGCGATACGATAGTCATTCCCAGTGACCTAACTCGTAACGGTGGTATTCTTTCCTTTCGACTAAGAGCATCAGCAACAACGTTTGCTTTACCAGGATGGTAGCGAATTTCGCAATCATAATCACTTAGGAACTCAATCCAACGTCGTTGTCTCATATTGAGCTCTTTTTGGTTCAAGATATGTTGTAGACTTTTGTGGTCAGTGAACACAACACACTTTGTTCCATACAAGTAATGTCTCCATATCCTCAAGGTGAAAACCACATCACCTAACTCCAAATCATGGGTGGTGTAGTTTTTCTCGTGCTTCTTGAGCTGTCGGGAAGCATAAGCTATCACTTTCTCTCGTTGCATTAACACGGCTCCCAAACCTTTATGTGAAGCGTCACAATAGACGATGAAGTCCTCGTTACCTTCAGGTAACGCTAAGATAGGAGCACTACACAACATCTTCTTAAGTAATTGAAATGCTTCTTCTTCTTTATCTCCCCATTCATACTTAACACTCTTTTGAGTCAATTTGGTTAACGGTTTAGCTATCTTCGAAAATCCCTCGATGAATCTTCGGTAATAACCGGCTAAACCTAAAAATTGACGAACTTCTGTCAGGGTCGTAGGTGCAGCCCAATCTTTTATTGCTTCAATCTTAGCAGGATCCACATGTACTCCTTGTCTATCAATCACATGACCCAAAAATTGTACCGTCGGAATCCAAAATTCACATTTGGAGAATTTGGCATACAGTTTCTCCTTCCTGAGCAATTCTAAAATAAGTCTTAGATGCTCCTCATGCTCTTTCTCACTCTTTGAGTAAATTAGAATGTCGTCGATGAATACGATCACAAACTTATCTAAGTAAGGCTTACACACCCGATTCATGAGATCCATGAATATCGCCGGTGCGTTAGTCAACCCAAACGGCATCACCTGAAACTCGTAATGCCCATAACGGGTTCTGAAAGCCGTTTTTGGAATATCTTCCTCGCGAACTCGAAGTTGATGATATCCCAATCTCAAATCGATCTTTGAATACACACTCGATCCTTGAAGTTGATCGAACAAGTCGTCGATCCTCGGTAATGGGTATCAATTCTTCACTGTTAACTTGTTCAGCTCTCGGTAATCAATGCACATGCGAAACGATCCATCCTTCTTCTTCAAGAACAAGACTGGGGCTCCCCAAGGTCAAGAACTTGGTCTTATGAATCCTTTTTCGGCTAACTCCGCTAATTGTTTTGAAAACTCTTCTAGTTCGGTGGGTGCAAGTCGATAAGGCGCTCGTGCTATAGGTGCAGCACCAGGTATCAACTCAATCTGAAACTCCACTTGTCTTGTAGGCGGGATTCACGGCAGATCATCGGGAAATACATTCGGAAAATCACGAACTATAGGTACATCTCCAATGCACCTTTCCTTCTTCTCCTTTTCTCCTTTCTCAGAAATTTGAGCTAAGAAAAGGTAACCTCCTTTCTCCATTAGCTTTGGTAACTTAGTGCAAGAAATAACTGCTAACCGGGATGGGCTCCTTGAACCTTTTTGATCTCCTAGTATATTTAGGATTTCCTTTCCGTAAGGTACACGCACGATCTTCTCATCGCAAAGTATGTGAGCACGATACTTCGACAACCAATCCATACCGATGATGACATCGAAACTTCCTAATGTGATGGGTAGAAGATCTATGTTGAAAGGGTGGTTCAAGAAATTTAACGTGCAACCGCGAATGATGGTATTAATCCTTTCTATGTTCCCATTTGCTAACTCTATATCATACCCAATTCCTAAGGCCATCGGGGGTTTCTCTAGTAAGGGTGCAAACGTAGTGGACACAAAACTTCTATCGGCACCAGTATCAAATAGTATGGAAGCATAACGATTATTGAGAAGGAACGTACCAGTAACGATGTTCGGATCTTCTCCTCTCTCGTTCCCGAGCGCATACACTCTTCCCTGAGCAGCTCCAGCTTCCACACGTTGGTCCCCGTTATCTTGTCGTCTACGGTTTCCTCCAGCTCCATGGTTTCCATGATTGTACCCATTACCACCCGATCCTTGATTTCCTCGGTTCCACGATTCTCTACACTCGTTCCTATAATGTCCCTTCTTCCCACACCCATAACAAGTAACGTCTGCCTTATTTCTCATTTCAGGAGCAGCTTGAACCATAGCAAGAGGTCGAGCTCTACAATCCTTAGATGTGTGTCCTTTCTTTGAGCAATTATGGCATCTCACACTACACCATCCAGTATGATGCTGGTGGCAACGATCACACTTGGGTGCATCAGCGTTCTGGTTCTTCTTATCTCCATTCCCAATAGCATACGCCTTAGCTTGTCTCTTGTTTCAGTGATCATTACCCTTAGAGTGATGGTCTCTCTTTCTCTTTCCATTTTTATCCTTATTAGCTCCTTCCAATTCCAACGAATCCATTAGTTGTTGAGCAATTGTGATTGCCTCATGGATGTTTGCAGGCCTAGCAAATATCACATCATTCCTTGTAGCTACAGGCAACCCATCAGTATACCTCTCGATCTTTTGAGTCTCAGTTTTTACCATATCTGAGCAAAGCAAGGCCAACTCCTGGTAACGACGATTGTAAGTTGCCATATCAGTACCCTTCACTTTGTGATTCCAAAACTCAATCTCTAGCTTCTTAACCTCATTCCTTGGGCAATAAGTCTGGATCAGCAGAGACTTAAATTGCTCCCAAGTCATAGCATACGCCACATCACTCCCAACCGAATTTCGGTAATTGTTCCACCAAGTTAAAGCTTCATCTTTGAAAGTAAAAGAAGCAAACTTTACCTTCGCATTCTCTGCACAACCACTGACATTAAACACTGACTCAGTCTTCTCAATCCACCTAACCAAGTAAACCACTTCTTCAGTTCCACCAAACTCAATGGGTCCACAAATCTTGAACTCCTTGTAGTGACATCCATTAGCACGAACAGGTGGAAAAGTTCCAGCAGAATTGTTGGAATGATTTGACTCAGCCAGTAGTTCAGCAACTCTTTGCTCGACAAGTTGATTGATCATTGCTTGATCCACAGTAGGTGCATTAAGTGGAACATGATCATTGTCTCCCTGAACATCAACATTTTGATTCCTGTTGTTGCGGTTAGTAGTGTCCAGGTTGTCAGGAGTAGGGGTTTCAACATTTCGAGTAGGACGGCATCCTCGGCGACCAGGGGTAGTCACTGCAGGACCCGTTCTGGTAGCTCTAACAAGGTTTCGTCGTGGGGCCATTGATCTGAAACATCATACAAGTTCATGAGTCTCCAATAGAACTTATCAATATGCTCAACAAAAGTAATTCAACGAAGCCAAGTCATGGAAAGAATATCAACAATACACCACCAAACATCAATAAAGCGAACAGGGACTCAATTTCCATAATACCCAAAAACCACATAATATCATATATGAATAACCATCAACCATACAATAGAGATCCAACATCGTTCCAACTACTGGAAAACACAAAACATGCTAATCGTTCCAAAAGAGATGAATACTGAACAAAAATACATCAAAACATGATAACTAGCTTTTCTAACCGAACACTCCTCGGTGTAGAAAGCAACAAGACGACATAACCCAAACATCTAGCCACGCTGCTGGCGGAGGCTCCTCAACTCCTGCCTCAAGCCATCAAGATCTCTCCATAATGATCCTAGCTCCACACTATGGGTGTCGCTGTCTCTCCTGAGGTCTGCCACCTCCTTCTCTAGCTCGGTGTTCCGCTGCCATAACTTACGGTCGGCCTCTCGAGCTGTGACAAAACCTCGCTGTAAGCTCGTGATCTGCTCATGAACCTCCATCAAAACTCTCCTCATCTCAGTTGACCTGCCCTCAACAACAGTCATGTCAACTCTCAAATCCGCTATAAACTCTCCAATAACTCTCTCAAGTCGATCAGATAATCGCGAGATCTTCTCGCCTTGGGCAGTAATCTGAGCCCACAACCTGCCACTCTCACCTAACTCTGCCTGCTCAGCAGAAACCTCAGATGACGCATCCGACGCCACTGGACTACCAGGTGGTGAATCAAACAGAAACGGATGGTCAGGTGAGACAGGCTCAATCGAATGTATAGGTGAATCAGGCTCCTCAGCCTGAGCTGGTGGTACTAACATATCATCATCATCAGGCATCTCCTCCTCCTGAGGGTCATCCTCCTCCTCAGGGTCATCATCATCACCCTGCTCAGCCTCCTGATGGTCATCAGCATCATCCTCTCCCTCGTACTCCTCCTCCTCCTCATTGGAAGAGTACATCATCAATCGTCATCTCCTAACAGGTGAACCATGTGGAGATGTGGTAGGTGATCTAGGACGACGACGCAATGATGTGGGTGGCACCTCTGACAGAAGAGGGTGGGCATCAATCTGTAAAGGTGATGGAGTAGGGCGTACCGACATACGTGCCGTAGCTTGGTGGGCAAAGCGTGGAGCCACACGAGCCAAAGCCTGATGAAGAGTAAGTGGCCTCGATGTACCAGGGAGCCCTAGAGAAGATGAGGGTCCCTGCGTAGATGCAGCAGGCGGTGCTGAAGTAGAAACTGTCTGCGACACAGTAGCTGAAAGCATGGCAATCTAGTAAGGATCATCAGATGCCATAGTGAACTGTGCTGTTAATACCGGTGCAGTAAGAATATCCTCGACAACATCGGGCATATGAGAGGCCATAGTCTGTGACAACGGATAAGGGTAGGTGTAAGTGTTTCAAAACAACTAAATCGCAACTCAAAATACCATACCAAAAATCCTCATCAAATAATTTTAATCATATAATCTTACTAAAGAATTTCAAATACCGCATTACTAAAACATTTATAAAACAATTAGACCATATAATTCCTCGAAACGCCATCTTATCGCTAAATCAATATATCCCATAATCTCAAGTCATCTCAAATCTCATAATACCTCAAAATAATAGAAGATGTTTCGGCTTGGCGGGCTGGCGGGCAATGGTCAAGGATCATTTTCTATAAAACTTCGGTTATAGTTTAGGTGTTTATTTACCTAGTTTTCTATAACCTTGACTCTGATACCAATCTGTAACACCCCTAAAATTTGATACAGCGGAAGACTCAACAAGCTTTTGGGGTGCTACGGGGATTGGTATCCAACACAAGACATAATAGAACGAGATAAAGTAAACAAAATAAAAACACAACCAAGACGGGGTTTTAATGTTTACATTTATCCCAACATCATTCAGAGTCAGGCCCAAAAGAAATAACAGTAGGTCCACAATTCAATATCAGAGTTTAGAAAACTAGATCCATAAACCGGGTGCCTTAGCCGAGCCTTCTAATCCATGCATCCAAATCATCACTTAATTACCTGAGAAAACGTGCTAAAAGTCAGCTTTCGCTGGTGAGATCATAGGTTTAAATTCATCAACAATATAGTGGACATATACGCAAAACGCTTGCTAGCTAGACTAAGGATTCACTAAAAGCCTGCGGATACCCTTCGCTAAAACGTAACACACGAATACCCTCCGTACTAACATAGATATTCGGGTAACCCCCGCAATATCATAAATACTCGGATAACCTCCGAAGTATTAATAACCTATAGGTGCACACTACAGTATCTAAATAAGCCAATCTTGAATAGTACACACGAACCGTGTGACTAAAGCTGACAATCCACCAATAACCAAATAAGCCAACCTTGAATAGTACACACAAAATATACGTGACTAAAGCTGACAATCCATCAATAACCAAATAAGCCAACCTTGAATAGTACACACAAAATATATGTGACTAAAGCTGACAATACATCCTAGTCCATACGCATAACAAGTTTTAGAAAGAATTTAAAAGCGATAATAGTCCACATAAATAATTTGCACGTTTCTCACCCCAAGTATTGAAAACATAGTTCAAGAGTAAAAGTGGGGCTATGACTCACCTCAAGTCCAGAAATCAGCAAGAAGAAATCGGTAGAAGTAAGATGTATAATAACTCACAAGACGGCAACTACGGACTCGGCACGACCTAACAATATTAACTCGTTCAGAAATCATTTCGTCAAATTCAAAATATTCCCAAACCCGGACGTATTCCGTTTTATTTTCCGAAAATCCAATTCGTATTAGTTTGGTGTAATTACATTTGGTATCCATACGGGTGGTGGGTCGACACAAATAAACCGAAAAGGTCACACAAAAGAATAATAAAACAAACTATAGATCTAATATTAGCCCAATATATTATTTAAATAAATCGCCGAAGTTTATCAAATCCGTCGATTTGATAATCCCCATATTTATTTACGTAACATACCGTTCCAAGATTACACCCAATCCTAAAGCACATAGCACACAAATACTATATGGTATACATCGTAGTTTAATAAACTCCTTATATACATCGTCAAATTGGCCAGATTTCCCGATATATATATATATATATATATAGCAATTTATTATCCTTTACATATACCACAACCTATGGGCGTCGTAGGATACGATGCCCATTAATATACTCATTTCGTATAGCCAAATAACTTAGTTTAACCTGTTGGTTAAGTAAGTTATTTAGTTATAGAAAATGTTTATATTAATCATCATATATCTGTGACAACACAAAAGTCACAAACAATAACTTACCTGGACTCAAGTGACTACGACTCCGCATAACTCGATAGCTTTACTAGTTATATATGTAAAATAACATTTCATTTGATATTTAGTTAACGTCGAGAATTTCTCGTTTTATAATATTTATTCTTTTTAATAATACTTCCAACATTATTACGCTACTCTCGTAGCATAATATATTTAGTCGTATTATTTATAATACAACTCGTGATCTTTGTTATTATTAATATACGCATTTATACAATTATATATACGTTACTCACGTCTATATATTTATATAAATGTTTATATTACCAATAATATTATTACGAGTTTTATTATTTGTGTTTTAAATTGTAAATAGTTACCGAGTCATACAAAATGGTCACATGTCCGAGTCATGACTCTCGGCTCATTGTCCAAGTCCAAAATAATATGTAAAAGTCAGAATAATCAATACATCTCCGTCCAAAACAATCCCAATCCACGTGCTACAACAATAGGGTCCGACTACGGCACCCGACTAACCTATCTCCGTCATTCTAAGTGACCGTCTCACAATCGGTCCCCAATAACACTTTTCGTCAACAACTTCTCAATACCATAATCCATTGTCGAGACCAAACATGATCTCGACCCACAAGTATTCGGCCAAAAAAATCAACCAATGCCGAAATCAATACCATGTTTACAACAAAATAATAAGGAAAAAGAATATAACCAAGGTTCACATTCGGGTTGGTTTACCAAGCCAAACCCGAGTCTCTCGACTCAAACGAGTCTCGACACTGATGTACGTGGGAATCGCACCAGGCTTTACCTCTCAAGGGATCTTGAGAAGCTTACAACCCCCACCAGGCAGTGTACCTGATCGTTGTACTATAGTATAGTGACAAGTACCGGGGGATTGATCGTTCAGCTAGGAATAGGGTCGCTAGGATTAGAAAACCTAAATACTAGTTCTAAAGGTGAGAGATGATTCTTTTTGTAATTTTATATTTTTTAGAAAGCAAATAAAAATCTCGGGTTTGAAGTATTTGGGCGGAATTAGTTGCTAGTCAACTAACCCAATACTAAAGATGCAATCAAAATAAAATACTAGAAATGAAAATAAACTAAATTATACTAATGTTGTGAGCAATAAGTGGAGAAAATGTGTTTACTTAGATTTCACTACTCTTTAGACATCTTTTACATGTTAATTACTTGTTATAGTTGTACGGATGACGGATTGTATTCCTTAATACCATTCATGGGGTATCGCACATAACTCCCCAATTCTATGAGCTCTTATCTCCTCTTATACCATGCCCAACACAACTATAGGGATTATAAACAGTGGCTCATGCATTAAATACAACCAATAAAGACCTTAGTACAATAGGTTCATGTTTCCTAAGACGTTCAAGCATGTTACTGATGAGGCGAAAAATGGTCCGTTTTTAGGGGGTCATTTAAGCCCGAATTCGAATTTATTTGATCAAATATTACCCTAAATCGTTCCTTTTGTGATTTTAGGTACTTTTGGAGTGAAATCTGGAAAAGGAAGCAATTCGGACATTTTTGGAGCATAAAAGTGAAGAAAACGCCAAAGTCTTAATTTTCCATGCTGGGAACAGTAGGTGACGGCGTCCAGAGTAACTCCATGACGGCATCAAGAGCAAAATTCCATGACGATCCAGTACAGATTTGAAGGTGTCACGAAGGTAGGGCGTCAAGAGTTAAAGTCATGACGGCCTGGAAATGATTAAGTCTTGACGGCATCAAATGTAGATCAAGGCAGTCCGAGAATAGTTTTGGCAGCGAGGTGACGGCGTCAAAATGTTTGTCTTGACGCCGTCAGACCCCTTTTCCTATATATAGTTTTCTAATTTTCACATTAAAAGGAGAGAAGTTTTGGAGAAACCCTAGTACGATTTTGGTGTGAATTTTACAGGTTTTTCAAGGGTTCCAAACCCCTGATACCTTGCATGTGTAATTAAGATAAGTGTTCTTTTAATTCAATCAATATGTCTATGTGCTGGTTGTCTATATCTTGTTCTTGTCTTAATTCCATCATGCTAGGCTAGATCTATCTTGTGTTTGCTTGGATCTAATGAAACCTAGATGTTGATTATATGTTGATTACTTGTTTATAGTTTGTTTTGGATGAATGAATTTATATGTTAGGCTTAAGAAAACTGGCAGATCTCCAAATGGTAACATGCTTGAACGTCTTAGGAAACATGAACCTATTGCACTAAGGTCTTTATTGGTTGTATTTAATGCATGAGCCACTGTTTACAATCCCTATAGTTGTGCTGGGCATGGTGTAGGAGGAGATAAGAGCTCATAGAATTAGGGAGTTATGTGCGATACCCCATGAATGGTATTAAGGAATACAATCCGTCATCCATACAACTATAACAAGTAATTAACGTGTAAAAGATGTCTAGGTAGTAGTGAAATCTAAGTAAACACATTTTCTCTACTTATTGCTCACAACTCTAGTATAATTTAGTTTATTTTCATTTCTTGTATTTTATTTTGATTGCATCTTAGTATTGGGTTAGTTGACTAGCAACTAATTCCGCCCAAATCCTTCAAACCCGAGATTTTTACTTGCTTTCTAAAAAAATATAAAAATACAAAAATAATCATCCCTCACCTTTAGAACTAGTATTTAGGTTTTCTAATCCTAGCGACACTATTCCTAGCTGAACGATCAATCCCCCGGTACTTGTCACTATACTATACTACAACGATCAGGTACACTGCCTGGTGGGGGTTGTAAGCTTCTCAAGATCCCTTGAGAGGTAAAGCCTGATGTGATTCCCACGTATCAAGTTTTTGGCGCCGCAGCCCGGGGAATAGTTATTGTCTAGGTTAGAATTTCTTTTTATTAGGTCTACTTGCTAGATTCCTTTCTAGTAAGATTTTATTTTTATTTTTAGGTTTTCTTTAGTCTATCTTAATTCTTTGTGACTTTGTTCGTAACCACCCAACATCATGGACAACGGAAACATCTTTGAACCCGTCATCCCACCACAACAAAACCCACCACTAGAACCCCTTAGGCCTCGAACCTTAGGAGAGTATTCCCGACCTAGCCACCGAGGCTACCGAAACACCATTGAGCTCACCGGAGCCAATGTGACCCCCTTGCGATCCGACACCATCCGGTTGGTGCAAAGTGGATGTGCATTCCATGGACTTCGTTCCGAAGATCCAAACCAACATCTTAAGGACTTTCTCAAAATCGTAGATTCCATAGACCTAGGTGTTGAAACTAGAGAGACTACCCGTTTACGCCTATTCCAATTCTCTCTACGGGATCAAGCTAGTCAATGGCTTGAGCGTTTACTCGTGGGATCCATCACCACATGGGATGATCTCACTACTCGTTTCCTTGCTCAATTTTTCCCACCGGGGAGAACTACTAAGCTTAGAAATGACATCTTGATGTTCCAACAACGTCAAAATGAATCTCTTTATGAAGCATGGACTCGTTTCAAGGACTTACTCCAAAAAGTCCCTCATCATGGCATAGATCTTTGGCTCCAAGTCCAAATTCTTTATAACCATATCGACATCACCACGAGGCGAGCCATTGACCAATCGGCCGGTGGTAAGCTACGTGATCTTAGTGCGGAACAATCATGGGAACTCATAGAAGATCTTGGTCTCTATGACAACGAAAGTTGGAATGATCCCCGTGATTTGAACAAAACGGTCAAGGCAATATCTTTGCCTTCGAACAACTCTAGCACTCTCGACCGTAGGATCATGGAACTTGAGGATCAAGTCAAGTTTCTCATGAAATCTTACGAAGCTCCTAAGCCTTCAAGCCAAGTGAACAAAATCACTTCTTCATGCGAGTTATGTAGTGGTCCCCATGACACTCGTGATTGTGTGGAACTCCCCGGAAGAGCTTTTGCGGACTACGCATCCTCGCGTACCGACGAAGCGGGAGATAAGTGGTACACTTTCAAGCCCGAGCCAAACACTTACGGTGATTCATACAACCCCTCTTGGAAAAATCACCCAAACCTTAGGTGGAAGCAAAATCAACCTAATTCTTCCAATCCGCCTAATCGTTACCAATCAAACGGTCCACCATCCAACCGTACTTTCAACAACAATCCTTCTAACAACTATGGTAGTACCAACAATCTTGAAGGATTGATGTCAAAGTTTATGGCATCTCAAGAAACTCACATATCTAAGTTTGAAGCCGATTTCAAACAAAAGCAAAGCGAGATGACCACTAGAATTGATGCATTGTTGAAAGTTCTCAATGACCGAGAAATGGGAGCACTCCCAAGCGACATGGTCAAGAATCCGAAACTAACCGTTAATTCCATATCCTCAGTTTCGTCACCCACTTCGTGTCCACAATACTACTCGGTTAAATCAACGAGCACGTGTTTCAAACAAAACCAAATTCTTCAAAAGGACCAATCAAATAAAACACCCAATATAGAACCGGTCAAAAGTATAGTTGAAACACCTCCTACGCAAGACCTTGACGATGAATTCAAAGAACTTCACCTTGAACGCCCCGTCATTGATGTCTTAGCGCGTGCTCCTTACTATAGTGCCCTCCTAGAAAAATATGAGAAGTTTAAGCTAGGTAAAAATGGGACCGCCTTCATTCAAAACAAGTTACCTAAAAAGCTTGATGATCCGGGTATATTTGTTTTGCCTTGTAAGATAGGAAGATCCAAAGCTTTCGACACACTAGCCGATTTAGGGTCAAGCCTCAACATGATTCCCTTATCCTTATTCACCGCTCTTAAGCTAGGAAAGTTAGAGGAAACGGAGGTATTGATAGGGCTAGCGGATGGGAGTATTACCCACCCGGTTGGAATGATTAAGGATGTAGTTGTTCACGTAGGAAAGTTAACTATATTAGCGGATTTTCACGTCTTAGACATGGTTAGTGACACTACATGCCCATTATTGGTAGGGAGAGGATTTTTAGCAACCGCTAGCGTCATGATAGATTGTAAGGAGTCAAAGATAGCGGTAGGTGAAGGTGATACTTGGTCAGTGTACGATGTAAAGAAGCATAGTTATGATTGTGATGATGAACCGACACCGCATTGGGTAGAGATGAATAGGAGACTATCTAGATACGGACCTTGGATAGAAAGGAACTTCATAGGACCTTAATGCCCATTTTATCTAGAAAAGGATTTCGTTGAAAAGACACATTCGGTAGAACAACTCATAGCTAGAGATGAAGAGCTAGATCCCTTTGAGGACCCCTTAGTCTTTAGGAAGATGATTGAGTTCTTAAGCGTAATGCCTATTAATATAGAGATAAATAAATGGAAAAAAGAGGGAGGCAAGTGTAAATGGAGGTGGGACAAGCCACCTAAAGAAGGTGACGGATCATGGCATATGAGGATGACTTTGTATGATCCGGATGGAGAAAAGTTTGAAAGGTCATACCATACTAAGGAAACCGATAGGAAGTTGAAACCTAAGTTTGATCCCAAAGATGTCCTCAATGAGGAACTCACTCGTATCACGTAGTAACCCATGACCTTGAGTCTAGCTACAAGACTCGTAAATAAAGAAAAGCGCTTCTTGGGAGGCAACCCATGTTTTGTGTGATTTTATTTTTGTTTGTTTGTTATTTGCTTCCGTATGCATGCTTAGGTTTTATTGTTGGTTGATCATGTTTCGCAATTAAAATGTGGAAATACTTTACTTTGTTGTTTTGGCCTAGTCTTAACTCCACCTAAAAGTATTTTTTGCAAAAGATAAGTGTAAGGGGAAACCCCAAATATGTTTTCAAGAAACAAACCGATCATGATTCTCCACAATATTAAATTAACATGTATATTCGTATTTGTTAGAGTCAAATGCTTGTATTGAGTCATAATGAAGTTTTGCAGGATTTTCCAGGAAGTAGGACCAAGTTTTTCTAGAAATTTTCCGGAAACTTAACATAAGAATTTCTGCAGGTCACTTCTGACGGCGTCAAGAGTTAACTCTTGACGGCGTCACGTGTAAAAATCTGGAAATTTTATCGGTTGTGTTTTTCTAACGGAGTCTTATGGTTTTTGTGAATTATTAAGTTTTATAATCTCCAGGAGATCTGCAAACTTCATTCCACAAGCAATATATCTTATCTTGTTTTCTAGGATTTAGTAACTTATATAGGTTGCCGCCGATTTTACGCGAGGTTGTCTTGTCTATTTTATCAGGTTTTACAGGTTATGTATGACAAGAAGATGATTTATATTCTGGAAGGGAAGCTTTGATTGTTCATTTTCTTGGAGGAAGATTTAACCTGGCCACCCTATTATCCATACCGAGCGAATCAGGGGAGTATTTGATTTCATTTTCTTTACTTTTTCACTTTTACATTCTTTACTTGAACATTGGGGACAATGTTCATCTTAAGTGTAAGGGGAGGGTAAAAAGATGATACCTTACATACGCACTTTCGCTTGAGTTTGCTTTGTTTAATGGTAGATGTGTAATAAAACTATGAGAAATACTTGTTAGTGCAATTTTAGCGCCAAATTTAAAATTTTTTACAACATTTAGGAGTGAAACTTTAGCCATAGCAAGCGTATCATGGATAGGAGATTGTATGACTAGCACATAACCGTATATTCAGAAAAATTTTCCACCCAAATATGTGAGGTTCGCCTTTAGATTTGATAGGAATAGCATTTACTATTAGTGCTTATGAGTGTACCGGTAGCATTTAGATTCTAGAAAAATTTTCCACCCAAATATACGGGTTTTACACAAGGGTGATCCTAATGCCTCTTATCATGCAGTAAATCCTACTACACGAATGTAGTCTTACTAGCGGTCTCGGGATGCATCACTAACGCAAGTTCTAGAATCTAAATGCTACCGGTACACTCATAAGCACTAATAGTAAATGCTTTTCCTATCAAATCTAAAGGCGAACCTCACATATTTGGGTGGAAAATTTTTCTGAATATACGGTTATGTGCTAGTCATACAATCTCCTATCCATGAGACGCTTGCTATGGCTAAAGTTTCACTGCTAAATGTTGTAAAAAAATTAAAATTTGGCGCTAAAATTGTACTAACAAGTATTTCTCATAGTTTTATTACACATCTACCATCAAACAAAACAAACTCAAGCGAAAGTGCATATGTAAGGTATCATCTTTTTACCTTCCCCTTACACTTAAGATGAACATTGTCCCCAATGTTCAAGTAAAGAATGTAAAAGTGAAAAAAGTAAAAAGAATGAAATCAAATACTCCCCTGATTCGCTCGGTATAGATAATAAGGTGGCCAGGTTAAATCTTCCTCCAAGAAAATGAACAATCAATGCTTCCCTTCCAGAATATAAATCATCTTCTTGTCAAACATAACCTGTAAATACTGAAAAAATAGACAAAACAACCTCGCGTAAAATCGGCGGCATCCTATATAAGTTTCTAAATCCTAGAAAACAAGATAAGATATAATGCTTGTGGAATGAAGTTTGCAGATCTCCTGGAGATTATAAAACTTAATAATTCACAAAAACCATAAGACTCCGTTAGAAAAACAAAACCGGTAAAATTTCCAGATTTTTACACGTGACGCCGTCAAGAGTTAACTCTTGACGCCGTCAGAAGTGACCTGCAGAAATTCTTATGTTAAGTTTCCGGAAAATTTCTGGAAAAACTTGGTCCTACTTCCTGGAAAATCCTGCAAAACTTCATTATGACTCAATACATGCATTTGACTCTAACAAATACGAATACACATGTTCAATTAATATTGTGGAGAATCATGATCGATGTGTTTCTTAAAAACATATTTGGGGTTTCCCCTTACACTTATCTTTTGCAAAAATACTTTTAGGTGGAGTTAAGACTAGGCCAAAAACAACAAAGTAAAGTATTTCCACTATTCAATTTAGAAACATGATCAACCAACAATAGAAATAAAGCATGCATACGGAAGCAAATAACAAACAAATAAAAATAAAATCACACAAAACATGGGTTGCCTCCCAAGAAGCGCTTTTCTTTATTTACGAGTCTTGTAGCTAGACTCAAGGTCATGGGTTACTACGTGATACGGGTGAGTTCCTCATTGAGGACATCTTTGGGATCAAACTTAGGTTTCAACTTCCTATCGGTTTCCTTAGTATGGTATGACCTTTCAAACTTTTCTCCATCCGGATCATACAAAGTCATCTTCTTATGCCATGATCCGTCACCTTCTTTAGCTGGCTTGTCCCACCTCCATTTACACTTGTCTCCCTCTCTTTTCCACTTATTCATCTCTATATTAATAGGCATTACGCTCAAGAACTCAATCATCTTCCTAAAGACTAAGGGGTCCTCAAAGGGGTCTAGCTCTTCATCTCTAGCTATGAGTTGTTCTACCGAATGTGTCTTTTCTACGAAATCTTTCTCTAGATAAAATGGGCATTGAGGTCCTATGAAGTTCCTTTCTATCCAAGGTCCATATCTAGATGGTCTCCTATTCATCTCTACCCAATGCGGTGTCGGTTCATCATCACAATCATAAATATGCTTCTTTACATCATACACCGACCAAGTATCGCCTTCACCTACCGCTATCTTAGACTCCTTACAATCTATCATTGCGCTAGCGGTTGCTAAAAATTCTCTTCCTACTAATAATGGGCATGTAGTGTCACTAACCATGTCTAGGACGTGAAAATCCGCTAATATAGTTAACTTTCCTACGTGAACAACTACATCCTTAATCATTCCAACCGGGTGGGCAATACTCCCATCCGCTAGCCCTATCAATACCTCCGTTTCCTCTAACTTTCCTAGCTTAAGAGCGGTGAATAAGGATAAGGGAATCAAGTTGAGGCTTGACCCTAAATCTGCTAGTGTGTCGAAAGCTTTGGATCTTCCTATCTTACAAGGAAAAACAAATATACCCGGATCATCAAGCTTTTTAGGCAACTTGTTTTGAACGAAGGCGGTCCCATTTTTACCTAGTTTAAACTTCTCATATTTTTCTAGAAGGGCACTATAGTAAGGAGCACGCACTAAGACATCAATGACGGGGCGTTCAAGGTGAAGTTCTTTGAATTCATCGTCAAGGTCTTGCGTAGGAGGTGTTTCAACTATACTTTTGACCGGTTCTATACCGGGTGTTCTATTTGATTGGCCCTTTTGAAGAATTTGATTTTGTTTGAAACACGTGCTCGTTGATTTAACCGAGTAGTATTGTGGACACGAAGTGGGTGACGAAACTGAAGATATGGAATTAACATTTAGTTTCGGATTCTTGACCGTGTCGCTTGGGAGTGCTCCCATTTCTCGGTCATTGAGAACTTTCAACAATGCGTCAATTTTGGTGGTCATCTCGCTTTGCTTGTGTTTGAAATTGCTTCAAACTTAGCTATGCGAGCCTCTTGAGATGCCATAAACTTTGACATCAATCCTTCAAGATTGTTGGTACTACCATAGTTGTTAGAAGGATTGTTGTTGAAAGTACGGTTGGATGGTGGACCATTTGGTTGGTAACGATTAGGCGGATTGGAAGAATTAGGTTGATTTTGTTTCCACCTAAGGTTTGGGTGATTTTTCCAAGAGGGGTTGTATGAATCACCGTAAGGGTTTGGCTCGGGCTTGAAAGTATACCACTTATCTCCCGCTTCGTCGGTACGCGTGGATGCGTAGTCCGCAAAAGCTGTTCCGGGGAGTTCCACACAATCACGAGTGTCGTGGGGACCACTACATAATTCGCATGAAGAAGTGATTTTGTTCACTTGCCTTGAAGGTTTAGGAGCATCGTAAGATTTCATGAGAAACTTGACTTGGTCCTCAAGTTCCATGATCCTACGGTCGGGAGTGCTAGAATTGTTCGAGTGCAAAGATATTGCCTTGACCGTTTTGTTCAAATCACGGGGATCATTCAAACTTTCATTGTCATAGAGAGCAAGATCTTCTATGAGTTCCCATGATTGTTCCGCACTTAGATCACGTAGCTTACCACCGGCCGATTGGTCAATGGCTCGCCTCGTGGAGAGATTGGTATGGTCATAAAAAATTTGGACTTGGAGCCAAAGATCTATGCCATGATGAGGGACTTTTTGGAGTAAGTCCTTGAAACGAGTCCATGCTTCATAAAGAGATTCATTTTGACGTTGTTGGAACATCAAGATGTCATTTCTAAGCTTAGTAGTTCTCCCCGGTGGGAAAAATTGAGCAAGGAAATGAGTGGTGAGATCATCCCATGTGGTGATGGATCCCGCGGGTAAACGCTCAAGCCATTGACTAGCTTGATCCCGTAGAGAGAATTGGAATAGGCGTAATCGGGTTGTCTCTCTAGTTGCAACATCTAGGTCTATGGAATCTACGATTTTGAGGAAGTCCTTAAGATGTTGGTTTGGATCTTCGGAAGGAAGTCCATGTAATGCACACCCGCTTTGCACCAACCGGATGGTGTCGGATCGCAAGGGGGTCACATTGGCTCCGGTGAGCTCAATGGTGTTTCGGTAGCCTTGGTGGCTATGTCGGGAATATTCTCCTAAGGTTCGGGGCCTAAGAGGTTCTAGTGGTGGGTTTTGTTGTGGTGGGATGACGAGTTCAAAGATGTTCCCGTTGTCCATGATGTCGGGTGGTGAAAAGTTACAAACAAAAACACAAAGAAATAAGATAGACTAAAGAAAACCTAAAAATAAAAATAAAATCTTACTAGAACGGAATCTAGCAAGTAGACCTAATAAAAAGAGATTCTAACCTAGACAATAACTATTCCCCGGGCTGCGGCGCCAAAAACTTGATGTACGTGGGAATCGCATCAGGCTTTACCTCTCAAGGGATCTTGAGAAGCTTACAACCCCCACCAGGCAGTGTACCTGATCGTTGTAGTATAGTATAGTGACAAGTACCGGGGGATTGATCGTTCAGCTAGGAATAGTGTCGCTAGGATTAGAAAACCTAATTACTAGTTCTAAAGGAGAGAGATGATTCTTTTTGTAATTTTATATTTTTTAGAAAGCAAATAAAAATCTCGGGTTTGAAGGATTTGGGCGGAATTAGTTGCTAGTCAACTAACCCAATACTAAAGATGCAATCAAAATAAAATACTAGAAATGAAAATAAACTAAATTATACTAATGTTGTGAGCAATAAGTGGAGAAAATGTGTTTACTTAGATTTCACTACTCCCTAGACATCTTTTACATGTTAATTACTTGTTATAGTTGCATGGATGACGGATTGTATTCCTTAATACCATTCATGGGGTATTGCACATAACTCCCCAATTCTATGAGCTCTTATCTCCTCCTATACCATGCCCAGCACAACTATAGGGATTATAAACAGTGGCTCATGCATTAAATACAACCAATAAAGACCTTAGTGCAATAGGTTCATGTTTCCTAAGACGTTCAAGCATGTTACCATTTGGAGATCTGCCAGTTTTCTTAAGCCTAACATATAAAATTCATTCATCCAAAACAAGTATAAACAAGTAATCAACACATAATTAACATCTAGGTTTCATTAGATCCAAGCAAACACAAGATAGATCTAGCCTAGCATGATGGAATTAAGACAAGAACAAGATATAAACAACCAACACATAGACATATTGATTCAACTAAAAGAACACTTATCTCAATTACACATGAAAGGTATCAAGGGCTTAGAACCCTTGAAAAACCTGTAAAATTCGCACCAAGTTCGTACTTAGGGTTTCTCCAAAACTTCTCTCTTTTTATGTGAAAAATTAGAAAACTATATATAGGAAAAGAGGTCTGACGGTGTCAAGACCAATCTTGTGACGCCATCACCTCGCCTCCAAAACTCTTCTCGGACTGCCTTGATCTACTTCTAACGCCGTCATGTGTTATGCATTTTCAGGCTGTCATGACTTTTACTCTTGACGCCCTTCCTTGTGACGCCGTCAAATCTGTACTGGATCGTCATGGAAATTGCTCTTGACACCGTCAGGATATTACTCTTGACGCCGTCACCTACTGTTCCCAGCAAGGAAAATTAAGACTTCGGCGTTTTCTTCACTTTTATGCTCCAAAAACGTCCGAATTGCTTCCTTTTCCAGATTTCTCTCCCAAAGTACCTAAAATCACAAAAGGAACGATTTAGGGCAATATTTGATCAAATAAATTCAATTCCGGGCTTAAATGACCCCCTAAAAGTGGTTCATTTTTCGCCTCATCAGGCACAAACCACGAGCCACAAGGACTCGAACTAAAAATCAAAGGGTCACAAATACGGCTCCAAGGAGCACACCCAAATTGCCAAATCGACCACATAGGGTCTCGGCAATAAACAACCATATTCGGCATCAAGCCGTGACCCCATCGAGTCGAATCAAAAATCCAACGCAAGCAAAAACATGAAACCACAATCTCAAGACCAAAAGAAACAAGTAAATCGAGCCCCTAAGCTCGGATCTAAAACCATGCCATGAGTCTAGGACTCACGGTTCAAATCGAACCATCAAGAAACCAAACCCGGATACCAGACTTTTAGAAAACATGTTTCCAACCAAAACCCATAAGTATTCCATGTTTTTATATATAAACCCAACCGAATCTCATTAAGTCGTGACCCTAGGTCACGTTTTTATCAAGAATACGAGTGAAACTCATCTCACCTTCGACCTTTAATACTCAAACCGTGATAACCTTCCAAAAACAAGCAAATGGTGGTGAATTTGGTGGTGATTCGAGGTGAATTAAGGGGTAAATGGGCGCGTGTAGTGGTAGATCTAAGAGATTAGGTTATGGGGAATCGATTGGTGGTGGTGGTGTAGGGTGGTGACCGGCGGTGACTGTGGTGGTGGCCAGAAATTGTTGGGGCGGCTAGGGTTTGACAAGAAAGAAAAGAGAGAGAGAGATGTGAGGGAGGTGAGGGTGTTTGTGTGTGTTGTTTGTGAACCGACCCACAAGGACCAATTGTATATTTACTCTAAAAAAATGTTTTTAATAATAATAATAATAATAATAATAATAATAATAATAATAATAATAATAATAATAATAATAATAATAATAATAATAATAATAATAATAATAATAATAAATATAATATTACTAATAATTATGAATGGGTAAAAATGGGTAAGTGTAAAACACACGGTCCGAAACCCGAACTCATTTCAAACGTTTAATATCATCGCGAAACATCCCATAAATAATCAAATATAGTCGGACTCGTAAAATCGAGTCATAAAATTCCTGTTAGGTAATCCTAGTGCCGGAGTCAACGTAATACCAAGTGAGAATTCAAAATAAATCTCCAAATAAAATTCCATAATGAATCATTAAATAAATCTCGAATCCCATAACGACATAAATATAATTAACCATAAAATAGGTCATACAAGTTCGTTACGAATAAAAATTTCCAAATAAAATTTATAAACGAACTTTAACGTAATGCGGGTTTTTCAAAATGGCTCCCTAAATTGCCGGTTGTCACAATATGAAACTTGAAAGAATGACTAAACTTGTCAACATACTCCATGATGAAATATAAAATGAATGGTAAGTTCCATCGGGTTGCTTAAACGCTGTTAAAACTGGAAACGCGGGTTTAAAACGCGTAATTCGCGTAAAACGCTGAACTGAAAAACCTAGAATTCCAAAACTTTTAGAATTGTCGTAAAATGAGAGAAAATCATATTTCTATTGTTTATAATGTTTTATGGACATATCGGGATGCTGGAATGACGTTTAAACCCAAAAGTAAATCTCGGACACGGCTTCGTGATTTTTGCAGAAATGATCCGACGAGCGCCAAACTCTCGGATTACCGTTAAAATAGTTTAACTTACGAGAATATGAAATAAAAATTTCGGAGATGAATAGTGAAAGTAAATAGTAATAGTGAATAGTAACTGATGAATAGTAACTTCCCGAAATAAAAATGAAATTTCAACATGTGAAAAAGGACATAAAATTACGAGTTGTGACATATGCTAGCTATCCTAAGTCGCTCATTTCAAATTTATCTTCCATCTGGGATTTCAACAAGTCTATCTCTTTCTTTGGAGTGCCCGTGATTATTAAATCATCTACATATACTCCAACTATAAGTGTTGAATTCTTGCTTCTTTTCGTGTAGACTGCTTGTTCTAGATTACATTTCTTAAAATCTAATGACTTCAAGGTTTGATCAAGCTTTACATTCCAAGCTCTTGGTGCCAAATGTTGTCCCAAGAGTTTTCTGGATCGATTTGTGTGTGAGTCAAATATGATTTGCAAACGTTAATAACAAAAGATAACTTATATTTGTCTAACCAATGTAATGTTACAAATTCATAAGTACTTATAGGTTTCCAAACGGTATTAATGAACCGTTGTATCCTTTCATCTAAAGTCATGTCTATTCGGTGTTTATGAACCGATGCATCTATACAATGGTGATGGTTCGAACAGGTATAAGCCAACCATTGTGACTATTCGACCATCTCCAGGAAATAACTAACTAATTAACTAACTTAACTAACAAACGGTTATTAAGTTTCTGATAAACACGTTTGGTCCTTCATGTTTCCTTTCAAAGCAATGTCGAGATTATCTTCGTTCACATCCTAGTTGTGTAAACCATGCAACTCGGTACTAGGACTTATTGCTGTGATACTCTAGCAAACAACGAATTTTTTGCTGTGATACTCTAGCAAACAGCGAACTTTTTTGCTTTACAAACATAGATGTGTGTGAGACTTTGATAGTTCCGTGCAGGCCCCCTCACTTTTTCATATGAAACCTCTACTTTGGAGAAGCCAGTACTTGAGTTAGTCCCTGACAGTTGGACAAAGGTGACTCTAAATCTTACCTGAAGTATTGATTTCATTACCAATATAGTTACACTTTTTTACACAAACATTCATGTTCAAAAAATATATGCTGAGTTACTTCACAATAATTTCATACCAATGTAATTACATCACATTTAAGGTGGCCAACATAATATTTCTTGATCAACCAGCTGGGACTGGATTCTCCTATGCAAGAACTCCCGAAGCTTACATAACAAATGATACATCAGCAGCAATATATTCATACAATTTTCTGAGGAAGGGTGGGTCATTATCCTGTATAAGCAATTACTTCTCTGTTTACTCAGTAAACATATATCTTCAATGCATATATGACGTGTAGTTTTCAAAGAAATTACTTTATCTCCTGTAAGTACAAACTAAGATGCAGCTTGCTGGCTATTTATTTCTTCTTGCAGTGGCCAATCGAGCATCCTAAATTTCTCAACAATCCGTTGTATATTGGTGCAGCTTCGTATAGTGGCATAGTGCTGCCAATTATTGTTGAGGAAATATATAACGGTACTCATAGATAGTTTAATTCCATGGTATCAAGCTTGCAATAGAAAAACTAAATTCTTCACCACAAAACACTATAGTAATCTTGTTAGCCATAATTTAAAAAATACAGACTCTTTCATCTAGCTTCTGTAGTAGACTTCATAAGTTACTTTTAAGGTAGATTATGGCGTAATACCCGATTTTTAGCTTCTTGTTTCCATCCTTTGTAGGTAATGAAGTTGGAAAATTGCCACATCTCAATATCAAGGTACAAATTAGTTATTTATCAACACAACTTGTTGTAATAATTATTTTGTTACAATATAAGCTGAATTTACTTAACTGGTTACATTGAATTCTATAATTCCAGTTTTTTGAATAAACCTAATTTTTTATGGATCACTTAATTGGATTTTTTCTTCGAGTTAGGGGTATGTTCTTGGTAATCCTATAACAGATACAAATGGAGACTTTAATTCAAGAATGCCATTTGCGCATCGAATGGCATTATTGTCGGATGTAATCTACAAGGTAATGGAGCACTTTCAAGCTGCCTGCAGTTTCACTACTTTCTAGTATTTGAACTTGTTATATAATGGTTCGAAGATCCTCTTTAAACTATGTCAAATGACCTGTTTCCCCCTCCTTTGACTTAGCTTTTTTTTAAAATTCTTAACTTCGGTAGTGGTCAATAACCCCTTTTTAAACAAATTATTTGTTCTAATACTCATACATGTTATACCATAACGCGCAAGTGACTGCCCAACTCAACAAGAGTTAACTCCTCCTTCTTATGCTTAAGCATATGCTTAAACTCTTTCCAAGAGGGAGGTAGTTTATCGATGATACAAGGGACTGAAATAGCCTCATCCATGTTCATCTTGTGTAGTGTGAATCGACCAAGTATACTAAGAAGTTCATTGTATTGTTCCATGACAGGTCTAGAATCAACCATTTTGTAATTGTTAAAATTACTTACAAGGAACTTCTTACTTGATGCATCCTCAGCCATATATTTGGCTTCCAAGGAATCCCATAGTTCTTGAGAAGTTTCAACATTTTGATAAATATCAAATAGAGAATCAGACATACCATTGAGAATTAAACCTCTGCATATGTAGTCATCATTCTCCCACTTGCTCCTTGCCCTCATCTGATCCATAGTAGCATCATCTCCATGATCTTCTGGAATCTCAGTCGTGAGAACATACACCACATTCATACTTGACAATAAGAATCACATTATCAGTAGCAGAATCAGCTATCAACAGGATCAGCTGTCAGCAGAATCCTAGCAGCAGATTCACAACACTAGCAGCAGAGTCTACTAGCAGTACTTTGATCAAACAGTACTTTGATCAATACATAACCACTATTGAGTCAGGGGATTCAGTGACCAAATAGGTGTATACTCCATACCTCCAAACCCATTACCAGGTGTGAATTGATCCCTCAAGTGCACTAAATTTTCCAACAATGCTCCCCAAATTTAGTTCACTTCCTTTGCATGAAAAATCAAACACAAAAACAAAACAAGTGCATAAATGAAAATATCCTGAGGATTGAATTTCCACATTAGTACATATACTTTCAAATATTCGAGAATCAGGGTGTTCTAAGAATTGAACCCTTCAACCCATTTGAATACCTGATGATAAATACACACAATTTTTCAAACACTAAAATACTCCTGACACTATACAAGCCATGTGTCCATATCCAATTTATAAATGTTGTAAAAGCTAAAAGTCCAAAGCTTCCTGAAGCGGCAAAACTTCAACATTCACATAGGTGGTTCATCTTTAATTCATGCTCCTGCTTAGCACTTTTTCAAAGAAAATTAACCATTAAGAAGTGAAGACTTCATCCTCCTTTCAGCAGGTAACAAGCACAACCTTGGGATGTTTGTGATACATGTGCATCAGTCCACTAAATGATCAGCTTTCCACATTGAACTCAGCTTCCAATTTTCCTTAGAAGGGAGTTGGGTATCCTTGCATTCAGTGACTAAGTTGGACTTAAACCCATCCCTTTAGCAGACTTCAAAACCAAGTCTCTAGCTAAACCCTTCGTCAAGTGATCAGCTAGGTTTTGTTGAGATTTAACAAACACTATAGATACTACCCCATTCATGATAAGCTCACGAATCATGTTATGCCTGACACTTAAGTGTCTAGACTTCCCATTGTACATCTGGCTATAAGCCTTTGCCAATGTAGCAGCACTATCACAACGGATAGAAATAGATGCTATAGGTTTAGGCCACAATGGAATCTCAAGAAGCAAGTTTTTCAACCATTCAGCTTCTTTGCCAGCAGCAACTAAAGCCACAAATTCAGATTCCATGGTTGAACTGGTAATGCAAGTTTGTTTCTTGGATGCCCAAGAAATTGCACCTCCACCAAGTAGGAATACCCAGCCACTAGTAGACGAATTGTCTTCAGTGTTACTGATCCAACTTGCATCAGTGTAACCTTCTAATACTGAAGGATAACCAGTATATGAGAGACTATAATCCATAGTTCTCTTCAAATACTTAAAGACCCTCTGAATTGCTTGCCAATGATGAGCACTAGGATTACTAGTATACCTGCTCAGTTTACCCACAGCAAAAGCAATATCAGGTCTTGTACAAGTCATGGCATACATCAAGCAGCCAATCACCCTAGAATACTCAAGTTGAGATACAGCTTTGCCAGTATTAGGCATTAGCTTCTCACTTGTATCCATAGGAGTACTCACTGTAGTATAATCAAAGTAATTAAATTTCTTTAACACCTTCTCAATGTAATGAGACTGAGAGATAGAAATTTTGTTACTTTCATGTTTAATCCTAATGCCAAGGATAACATGTGCCTCCCCCATATCCTTCATGGAGAACTTTGATGACAAAAATTCTTTTGTAAGATCAACTTGATTTTGGTCAGTGCCAAAGATCAACATGTCATCAACATATAGACAAATGATGACTCCTTTACCAGATTCATCAAATTTGCTATATACACATTTGTCAGCTTGATTAAGTAAATAACCACTAGACAAAACCACTTCATCAAACTTTTGATGCCATTGCTTAGGTGCCTATTTTAGTCCATAAAGAGACTTAATCAGTTTACACACCTTGTTTTCATTGCCAGGCATGATGAAGCCTTGAGGTTGGTTCATGTAAACCTCCTCATCTAAATCACCATTCAAGAAAGCTGTCTTCACATCCATCTGATGAATAATCAGATTGTGAATTGATGCCAAAGCAATTAGCAATCTTATGGTACTGATACATGCCACTGGAGCATAAGTATCAAAGTAGTCTATTCCTGACTTTTGTTTAAAGCCTTAAATAACTAATCTTGCCTTGAACTTTTCAACAGTTCCATCTACCTTCATTTTCTTTTTGAAAATCCATTTGCTACCTAAAGGTTTGCAACCAGGTGGTAGATCAGTCAACACATAAGTGTTATTGCCCATGATAGAGTCCATCTCATCATTAATTGCTTCTTTCCAGAAAGCAACATCCTGGGACTTCATTGCTTCTTCAAATATTTTGGGATCATCCTCCACAATGAAGCAATAGGAGTATTGGTCAGAGACCTCACTCCTTGTACCTTCAATTAAGTATAATTGAAACTCAGGTCCAAATGATTTTGGAGTCCTCACCCTATTGCTCCTTCTGAGCTCAGGTTCAGGTTGTTGTTCCACAACCTCGGCAGGAACCTCATCAGCAGGAACCTCATCAGCAGGAACCTCATCAGTAGGAACCTCATCAGTAGGAACCTCTGAAACACCATTGTCATTGGTTCTATTTGGAATCCTTTGACTTGGTCTAGGGATAGATGAGAATCTGTTCTCATCAAATAGTGCATCCCTTGATTCAATTATTGAGTTAATTGAAACAGATTCATTAGGTTCTATAACATAAAACCTATATGCCTTGGAATGCTCAGCATATCCAACAAAGATGCATTCAATGCCTCTTTCACCCAAAGTTTTCTGCTTTGGATCAGGGAGTCTTACAACAGCCCTACAACCCCATATCCTAAGATAATTAAGGTTTGGCTTCTTTTTAGTCCAAAGTTCATAAGGGGTAACTTTATTCCTTTTGTTGGGAACCCTATTTAATAAATAGCAAGCTGTTAACATAGCTTCACCCCAGAAACCTTGACTCAGCCCAGAATAGGACAACATGGAATTAACCATCTCCTTCAGCACCCTGTTTTTCCTTTCAGAAATACCATTTTGCTGAGGAGTATAAGGGGCAGTCGTTTCATGGATTATACCAACAGACTGAAAATACAGAGTATCCATGTACTCACCTCCCCTATCAGTCCTTAATCTTTTGATCAGGGAATTTTGTTGCAATTCAACTTCAGTTTTAAATACTTTAAATTTATCTAATGCTTCATCTTTAGAATGTAATAAATAAACATGACAAAACCTATAAGCATCATCAATAAAAGTCACAAAGTATTTCTTATTCCCCAAAGAAGGAGTAACATGTAAATCACAAAGGTCACTGTGAATTAACTCCAAAACTTTAGTTTCACATTTTACTCCTTGAAAAGGTTTCTTAGTTATCTTGTTCAACATACAAGTTTTACACTTTTCAGTGTTCATATCAAAAGCTGGTATTAACCCATCCTTGGACATATCTTGCATTCTTTTAAAATGTACATGGCCAAGTCTTGCATGCCATAGGTTTGAATCATAAAGTTTAGATGTAGATATAAAAGCAGAATCAATATTATCATGAACAATATTAAGTCTGAACATTTGATTACATAAATAACCAAAACCAATAAACACACCATTTTTATACAAAACAAACTTATCAGATTCAATAACCTGTTTATAACCACAATTATTCAAAACACTACTAGAAACCAAATTCTTTCTAATATCAGGAACATGTAAAACATTAAATAAAGAAACAATCTTTCCAGAACTAAACTTCAACTCAACACATCCTTTTCCATGCACCAGGGCAGTTGACTCGTTTCCCATGTGAAGAATAGAACCATCATTCATTGACTTGTAGGTCTTGAACCAGCTTCTATCTTTACACACATGAATTGTTGCTCCAGATTCAACCCACCACGCAACATCATCATCCTGCACAAAGTAAATATCAGATATATATGTAACATAATAAATCTTAAAAGACTTATTAAACACATTCTGACCTTTCAGAGAATTGGTGTTACCATTCCCTCCACTTGTGCCTGATCCATTGGATTTGTTTCCAACTTTACCACCCTTACAATCTTTCCTGAAGTGTCCAGGTTTCCCACACTTCCAACAAGTCACTTTAGGTTTCTTGTTAAGATCAGATTTGGTGTTATCTTGATGCTTACGCTTGCCCTTGTTGTCATTGTACTTGGTGGAGTTGTTATGCTCCACCATATTGACAACTGATGGACCAGTAGCAGTGCTACTCTTTGGCTTGTCAATGTCTTGAGCTTTGAGTGAATCCTCAATGCGCAAGTGACTGCCCAACTCAACAAGAGTTAACTCCTCCTTCTTATGCTTAAGCATATGCTTAAACTCTTTCCAAGAGGGAGGTAGTTTATCGATGATACAAGAGACTGAAATAGCCTCATCCATGTTCATCTTGTGTTGTGTGAATCGACAAAGTATACTAAGAAGTTCATTGTATTGTTCCATGACAGGTCCAGAATCAACCATTTTGTAATTGTTAAAATTACTTACAAGGAACTTCTTACTTGATGCATCCTCAGCCATATATTTGGCTTCCAAGGAATCCCATAGTTCTTGAGAAGTTTCAACATTCTGATAAATATCAAATAGAGAATCAGACATACCATTGAGAATTAAACCTCTGTATATGTAGTCATCATTCTCCCACTTGCTCCTTGCCCTCATCTGATCCATAGTAGCATCATCTCTATGATCTTCTGGAATCTCAGTCGTGAGAACATACACCACATTCATACTTGACAATAAGAAGTGCATCTTCTTTTGCCACCTTCTGAAATCAACACCTTCAAACTTTTCCAACTTGGAAAAGTTAGCCGTCATTTGTCTCATAGCAGCAGCCATTGATTATCACTAATAGTTTCTATTGATTGTTGGTTGTTATAAGTAAACAGTTCCCAGATTAGGGTTAAGATAATAAATAAAGGTACCGGATATTCACTTGAAATCGTGGTATCACTTTCCAATAGAAACTATTCGACCCTATGCCTGAGTTACACGAATATCTCTATGGGATAAGACCAAGTGATGTTCTTGCTCTAGGCACAAATCAAGAACCAGATGCGTATAAAAGTGTTTAGGGTTTTGTGTTAATCGTATTGTCTATCCATGCAGAATGATGTGACCTCTATTTATAATAGAGAATACTCAAAACCCTAGCTCGTGGAATTATGTATAATTAACGGCCCATTAATTATAACATAATACTTTCCATAATAATAGGGATCAGTGGTTATCAGTGGAAACATTATCACTAGCAGTGGTAATGTTAACACTATCAGTGGAAACAATAACCCTTGCAGTGGTAACGTTAACACATCAGTGGAAACGCTAGCAGCAGAATCACATTATCAGCAGCAGAATCAGCTATCAGCAGGATCAGCTGTCAGCAGAATCCTAGCAGCAGATTCACAACACTAGCAGCAGAGTCTACTAGCAGTACTTTGATCAAACAGTACTTTGATCAATACATAACCACTATTGAGTCAGGGGATTCAGTGACCAAATAGGTGTATACTCCATACCTCCAAACCCATTACCAGATGTGAATTGATCCCTCAAGTGCACTAAATTTTCCAACAGTTAGCATAACTTCAGATGCAAGGGTGCCGAGTATTATTCTCTTTCTCTCTCTAGTTTTTACACTATGTGTGTGTTAAGCTTCACCACTACTCTCCCGACCCCCCCCCCCCCCCCCCCCCCCCACAAACGCCCAAATTGTCATTAAGCAGTATACTGGTTATTTAGAAAGATAGGTAAAATATGCCAAATGGTGATGATGTTTTAATATTCCTTCCCCATTTTTGTCGAGTTATAATGTTTTCTTGTAACTACATACCATTCAATCGCAATTTGCAGGATGACCTTTCCTATGTTTGGGCTAATAACAGGGATGTGCGAGAAGCTCTTCACATTCGTGAGGTTTGTAGGTCACCTCATAGTTTAATTCTTGTTCATCGATCTTAATAACCTAAGATAATATATCTTTTTATCGGGTAGGCTAGAATAATAATATATTGATTGCCAGGAATTTGGGGATATAGAGTGGGTGCGATGCAATGAAACCTTTTCTTCTAAACATAAGGAAGCTATATACACACACAATGTTGTGAGTAGTGTTGACTATCATCGACGTCTTTCGGATAAAACTTGTCGAGCTCTTATATACAGGTAATACCAATTGTATGCTTCTTCTAGTCGATCTGAAAGTAAAGATAGTGATTACGTTTTTATGTTTTTTATGTCTGTGTTTGAACAGTGGAGATCATGACATGATTGTTCCATATGTGGGTACTTTGAGCTGGATTGAATCTCTAAACTTACCGGTTGTAGATGATTGGAGACCCTGGTCCGTAGACAAACAAGTAGCCGGGTTAGTTGTGCTGATATGAATTCCTATAATCAAGATAAATGCATAAAATATTGATGTTTTGGCACTATGCTCTGATATCTTCTTTTTTTTCAGGTACACTATGAAATACTTGAATGGCAACTACAGCTTAACATTTGCTTCCGTAAAGGTGAATCTCGTCGTATGAAATTTGGGCATGCCTTTTAGTTTACAAAAAGTTCAGCTAATAATTTGTTACCTTAACATGAACCCAAACTTTTTGGTTTTATACTGAGACTTGTTGTAATTTTCATGAAACGAATCTTTTCTTACTTATGATCATGATGGTTGACCTTTTTCAATCGTTGACAGGGAGGTGGTCACACAGCTCCATCTTATAAACCGAAAGAATGTTCAAGCATGTTTATGAGGTGGCTTGCGGACGACACGTTGTGAGCAACAGCTTTTGAATTTGATGTTTGTGTCTTTTTTTTTACTGGCAAACAATTTGATGTTTGTGTATTATCTTGTTAGTACTATATAATCCATTTGTACGTGTGTTTTCTTTTTCTGCACAATTATACAAGTAGTTTATACCAGTACTGTTGTTTGTTACCAAAATACAACTTTCTAGGTGAGGCCACTTTCTGAATTAGGAAGCCGATGATGAAATGATACAACTTTGAATGTTTATGATTTGTGTTTTATGTTTTCTGACAATAAATAAATCTCCAAAATATGAAGGATAGTCAAACTAAGTTCATACAAGTATTGGGTATAAACCACGGATACTAATCTGACTTATTTGTTACTATAATCTATTTGAAGTAATTTGAAGAAAGAGATTTTAAGCCATAGGAATGAAACCCCATCACTGCATCTCACTTGAATTACAAAATCAGGTATTCAAAGCAACAGTCTTGGCCACATTGACACACTAAGGAATACATACTCCATTTTCCCATTTTCATTCCAATTACAATTCCAATACCAATAGTCATTCCTTGCAGCAAACCAACGCTTATTCATCTTTGAGTTACTATATCATCCCATTTTGTAAAATAATATGGATCATTGTTTAGTTTATTTAATACCATAATTATTGAATTATACCATAATAGAAATTTCAAACCGGAATACTTCATACTTCAGGATTTATCGATTATTCATACAACATCTATCAACTTCGGGAATACATAGAATTACAAGAGATTTGTTGAACCTAAACTAAACGATGAAACATAATCAACCAATTTCTTGAGACTCTGATGTGAGGATCCACCTTCATCGAAAGAGATGGCCGTGTCTTTCTTCACACGACTTATTCTCTCTCTCATCTCTTCACCTTCTTTTTCCTCCATTACTCTTTTGATCGCTCTCTCGATTCCCACCCTTTCAAGACCATCCTCCAATAAAACACCAATCTTCCAAACATCACTTACATATCTTGCAATTATTGGTTGGCCAACAGCACAAGGTGCACAAATCATAGGAACCCCTTCACATATGCACTCCAATGTTGAATTCCATCCACTATGAGTCCAAAAACACCCTATAGAGGGATGTGCTAGAACTTCATTCTGCGGACACCATTTTACTATGCGTCCCCTGTCTCCCACGTCTTCTAGAAATTTATCAGGCAACAGCTCGAGCCATTCTGAACCTTCTACCCACCCTGGTCGAACAACCCACAAGAAAGGAAGGTCAATGTTGGCCAACACATAAGCCACTTCAAGAAATTCTGATTTTGAAATGCGTGCAACACTCCCGAAACTCATGTATAGCATAGACTTGGGGGCTTGTCCATCTAGCCATGTGAAAAAGGTTCGGTCTTGATCAAGCACACTGCTTGGCGACACAGGGAAATACATATGTAGCGGGCCTAAACTGAACTTTGGAATTGGAAAATCTTGGTTAAGGGTTTCTAGAGTATGTTTTTCGAGTTCAATGAAGGAATTCCAAATGATTCCCGTTGATGCCTTTATTTGTTTAACAACTTTAGTGAGATATTCCCCCAAACCTTTTGGGTTCGGTGTGATCTTTATGATGTCTTTTACTTTCAAAAGGGGATATTTCGGCATTGGCGCTTCATATTCTGGATCTGGAAGTAACAAGACATATTGCATATAGGAAAGTAGTTAATATGACGAACCCTAACAGCATAAATATGCACCTATCTATTCGCAACAAGTATGTTTTGTAATCAAATTTACAATCTACGGAGTATAATGTGTGTGTGCAACAAATTGTAAAATCTCTGTAAGATAGCAAAGAATAGACCTTTTTTTGTAAAGTTGAAGTACCCCTTTTCATAGAAAGACAGTAAATCGCCATAAACAAGGACCGAAGTAATCGTGCATGCCCACGTCACCAACCGAGGTACCTTCATAGAGTCAGCCACTTCCTGCGCGAAGTAGTATTCAGCATCTGTGATTAGACACGCCACTGGTGGCTCATTGGGTTCAGCCAACAACCCATTTAGGCACTCAGTAAATGAATCTACACAGTTTTCATTAAGGTACGTAATGATAAAGGTAGGATCTGGTGGTGTCTTGGGCACATGATTTATCTCAGAAACATGGTCAGCAATGGCCTTGAAGGTGAAATGAGGATAGTTTGCATAACTGGGTGAGTTAAATTCAGCGTGTAAGAAAATTATTTTAAAACCATGGTTATGAAGAATGTTTCCTAGCTGAAGCATGGGAGTAATATGACCTTGCCAAGGTAGGGGAAACAATATTATTCTCTGGCGAGTTGATGTTTGTTGTGTTGAACCTAGAGTGGTGTCTCCTCCATTGGGGTTCATGTTCAGTGAGTTTGAATTCTAACTTGACTAGAAAATAGTTTAAGTTTTAGTGCCACAAGATGAACAATATAGGATATACTACAAGTTTTAGTTTTAGTACGTGCTTTTGTTGCAATGTTTTGGGGTTGAAAGTATGACTAAAGAAAGTGTGTTGGTATCATACCTAAAAAAAAGTATTGTACAGCTGATGTAGATTTTAATATATTAGAGCATCCAAGACTGGGTCATGGTGGGAAATCGTCGGTCCTGTGCAAAGTGGTCACCATTTGTGGTGATTTAGTGGTCACCTGTACGTGCAAAGTGGTCACCGAGCAAAACGCGAGGCCTTCGTCATTATTTATTTATTTATTACTTTTTTCGTCTTAAAATTATTGTCAACAGATAAAAAACACAAAGTTTAATAAAAGTAAGGTCACTTTTATTTTCAACCACTCAAAAATATTCTCCAACTAGATTTTCTAGTTTTTACTTAAAAAAGAAAGTTGACAATTAATTTGGGATATCCCGAAAAAGAAATATAAACTATTATTATGAGACGGAGGAAGTATTTTTTTCTGTCTAAAAATTATTAAAATTTGATAGTGACCGTAGTGGGGTATAATTGAGGGAATAACGTTTCTATTTCTTGAAGGGGGAGTTTATACGGACCTTCAATAAGGAGGTTTTCGTGGGGCCATGTGCATAACGATTTTGTACGATGTGCATCGCGATTTGTATATTTTGACAAAAACCCCTTATTGTCATATAATAAGGGTCTTAATAACATAACCCTGATTGAATATCTAGAATACTCTTTCTAACTTTATTGATTAATCATATGTTTTCATTATGAATCACGTGATTTATAGTTTAAAGAGAAAATTGCAAAAATCATCCTTATAGGATGTTCAAATTAAATGCGGTTTATTTACTTTTTTGTAAATGTTGACGTCATTTTTGCAGGAAATCTTTGGTGCAAATTTTGTTTTTGTCTCAAAGTAAAATGACTAAAATGCTCTTGACTTTAGTGAGACTATGTCTTCACTTTGGGGCATTTTTGTTATTTCACTTTGGGCCATGAACGATATTCGCACCAATAGTTTCTAACAGAGACGAAGCATGCACTTTCGAAAAGGTAATAATTGTACTTGCAATATGAACAAACCACAGCGGCGATTCTTGCAATTTACTGTAGTTTAAATCATTTCTTTCAATTATATATCACTAAATAATATGTGTAACAAAATTTACTTGTAGTTAAATAAACTTTTACTTATAATGATTAAAATAACGAATTCAGAAGCAAACTCTTATATAATGTCACGATTAAATATAAAAAGAGAAACAAATGTACACGAAACCATAACTCAAAAACATGACTGAGCCGTGTTAGATACAATTTTCTTAAGATAGATTCGTTGTCTATTTTTAGTTATTATAAAAATATGTTTGTTTAGTTGTGTTAATGATGTTGTGTCTCATATATAACACACACTCACAAAATATTTCCCACACTCACAAACAAAATAAAAATTAATAAACACACACACTATGAAAGGTGAGTGACTCATCTTTCGTTTCTTTTTTTCTCTCCCTTAGCGCGTGTCACAAGGTGAAAGGAATATGATGAATGGTGAGTGGCTCAGCCACTACTCCCTCTAGCCTCATAGGCAGAGCTTAGTGGAGCTTGGTGGCCTCTTAGAAAGAAAAACAAATAATAATGAGAAAATTCTTAAATGATGCCAAAAAGTTGATGCATTTCCCAAATGAAGCAAAAAATAAGTGGTTTTCTTAAAAGAGTCATATGCGAATGTGCGAACGTGCGATTCCACTGAATGTGCGACAAGTGTCCACTTTTTTTAATAATAAAGTACAGTGGTAGGTGGTGTTTTCTCATATTTTCTTTTTTTGTCTTATTACAAATGTATTAAAAAGACTAAAATACCCTCTTTTTAATGTGCGATATGGTCAGGTGCGATGTGCGACATGATCATTAACAGCCGGCTGCAACAATCATATATTCCCTCTTTTTAATGTACGAAATCTTATCGATCTTTTAAAGATTTGAGAAAAATGTGAAACCTTAGATCTTGATCTTGAAAGTTCTTGTTTTTATTGTTTCGTTTTTGTTTTTATGCTGAAGTTCAATGATGGGGTTTTCCTTAAAAAAATAGACACGTGTTGCACATTCAGTGGAATCGCACGTTCGCACATCACTTGTCTTATACTCGTACGAGCATTTCGAACCCATGCTACGCACACACTTTGTATCTAAGTGTTCATCGGTTAATGTTTGTGTAAATTGCCGAATATACAACAATCTATAACTAAGGTTGCCGCGGGGGATCTTTGTTGATTTGTTGATGAATATACAACAATCTATAACTAAGGAGTCTTCATAGCCGAACCACTATTAATACTCTTATCTTGGTTTGATCTTTTCACACTCTCATTTATTACCTTGCATCTTATTTATTATTGTGTTTGTGTTGTTACTTGCATTGGGTCTCTAGAGTATGTTTTATTTATGTGTAGCCATGTAAGAGCAATTGATATTTTTTATTTGCTTCGATATGACGTTTTTGCATGGGCGTAATGATAATAATGAGTTCCTGTTCATAGCATGTGTGATAAACCGATTTTGTTTTTAAATAAACTATTTAACTGTTGCTTATGTCAAAAACTAAAAAAAAAATGTTATTAAAGTTTACAAATGGCTTCAAGCCAATATTATGTATTTTGTCATTTCTATTCATTATTCAAGTTGATATTTTTAATATGATGTATTTTGTTGTTTTAGCAAATTGTTTTAATTTTGTTGTTCAAATTGGATCTACTAAACCCCACCGCTACAAAAGAGCGTTATTTTACCTTTATCGGTGACATTGTTCCTACATTACATGCAACGTACCAACGTTGTTATCATGTAAGCGATGCAAACATATTCTTACATAGTTCACTACTAATCTTTGTCCGCTTGCTCATCATAATTACGCATTACCAAATGTAATCTTTTAGTAGCTTACCGATGAAGCAACACTCAATATTATTCTTTGGTTCCTTGTCAATACTGTGTATATGTAAAAGTTTGTGTAACCATGTATATATAATAATGCCACATAAATTGTATAAAAATCGTTACAAATCTTTTTGGCTTCATCTCATTTTACTGTACAATTAATTTCATTGAAAATTAACATTGAAGTCTAACTAGTATTAATAAATTTTATCAATAAACTCAATTCTAAATAGCTAACCAAATGAATATTAATTAACACACTATTAATAATTCCTAAAACCTTTGGACTCCACTATTATGTCTTAAATTTTTTTTAATTTATTATTATAATTTACAAATGGGTTCGAGCAAAAATTATGTACTTTTTCTTTCATATTCATTATTGAAGCTGCATGCGATGCAAGGGTCTTGTTATCTCATAACATATAAACTATGGGATAAAAGTGTTTGGTTCAGCTTTACACCATGTCAAACGGATTCAATTCATGTTGAGTCTCATTCCATTTATATACTCCATAAGTTGCCCAGCGAAACATTTATCATTTAATAGTAAATAACTCATGTAAACTATAGATACTTTCGTAGATTTTGATGTTAACACATTATTTTGGGAAAAGTAATTAAATATATTAATATAACATCTCCACCTAATTGTTCGAAGTAATAATCGGAAACACTTAGTTATGGTTCATAATAAAATGTTAAAATTATGATAACGTTATGGAAAATATTGTTATCACCCCGATTCGAACTTTTGTGTTTGTGCATGTGATTTTGACCGGTTTATATAGGAATGCATTAGGTTAAATCATCAATTATTCTTGCAATCTTTTCAACTTCATCTCAATCCATAACCGACTTTTAATTCTATACTAATTACTAAATATCATGTGATCATTTTCGAAAATCCTTACATTTCCATCTCGATTTTGTATATACTTCACATTAAATGTACCGGTTTTGTTTTTCGATAAAAGTTTGAACTTTTGCTTATGTTTAAAACTCAACTTTTTTATTTGATATTATAATTTACAAACGGCTTTAAGTCAAAATTATGTATTTTTCCCTTTATATTCATTACTCAATGTGATATTTTTAATACGTCGCATTTTGCTATTATGACAAACTCATTTAATGGGCGTAAATATTGGTTTCTCACTAATGATTCTACTTATTGAAAAAGAAAACACTTTGCGATGCATGGACCTTCTTCTTTTCAATAATAATTCAATTGCACACGATAAATTTATTCTAATATTTCTCAAAAAGCATTCGAAAGTAACTACTTACATAAACTAACTTTACTGATTAAAAACATTCACATATATATTTTTGATATCATATGCTCTTTTTAAATTGGTGAACACTTAGAGCTCTTGTTTCCTCCCATTATATTTGGATCAAAAAAAGGTTCTTGGTGTCACCAAAAGACATCTAATAAGGAAACAATAATCACAGTGCCTAACGCAAGATTAAGATGTCAACTAATCACGCTAAAAAGTATCATTTAACCATTCAAATTTTGCTTTACATACATGCTCGTGCATATTTTCTTAAATCAAATTGCACATGTGAGCTACATCAATAGAAAACACACATAATTATTTGTATATGAAAATGCATTAACATAATATATATATACACATACATACATATATATATATATATATATATATATATATATATATATATATATATATATATATATATATATATATATATATATATACATACATACATACATACATACATACGGGTCCCTTTCATATGAGAACCATATTATGTGCAAGAACTGCGAAAACCACCTTTTTACAACTAATAATACACAATGTACATCATTTAATGCTCCATAGCATTTTGTTATTTTTATTTAATTCAAAAGGGTATAATAGTAAAAGACATTTTCATTTTATTTTTGTTTTTTTAGTAATTCCCATTTTTTATAACCCCTAATTTTCTTTTTCTTTTTTTTCATGCATGTTTTTGAATTATTCTGTGCACATGTGTTTTTTGGAATTAATTATTTTATTTTAATTTTTGAAATAATTTTTTTAACATGTATGTTTTTTCAAATTGTAAGGTGTATCTGTTCTTTTATAAAGAATGCAAATTTATAACAAAGTAAAAAACACAACTAATATACACAAAATACAATATTAATTAAAATACAATCTAAAAATACAAATAAAAAATACAGACCTTTGTAAAAAATGAGATGCATATACTCGTAGTTTACATTTCGTTAATTACAAATACAAAAAACACATATGCAATAATAGTATCGTTTCAAAAATCGCAAATTATCTTCATGTATATATGTGTTCATCAACTTCTAGGTTTTCAATGGTCATCATCTTCATCAATCTGAAAATAGTATACACAAAATCAATTAAACAAATAAATAGGAAACTAAATTTAATCACAATAACTAGGATAACACATATGCACAATATAATATGCATAGGCACAATTTAAAACATGCATGTCCGCCTTCAAAAACATACATGTCCTCCTTCAAAAAACATACATGTCCTCTTCAAAAACATACATGTCCTGTTCAAATACACATGTGTTGATGCGAATATGTATGTTCTCAGAATACTTGTTTTGAACATACATGTTTAAAAACATCAAGTTCTCAAATATACATGTTTAACCCAATCACATAACACAAAACCAATTACCTTTTTGACGTAAAATATAAATATTGAGCAAAAAGAACCAATTTCCTTTATGACTATATCCCTATGTTGACTATCCCTATATTGTATACAATAACACAAAACCAATTACTAGTACCTTTTTGACATATAAACCAAGACGGATAATTTTTTTTTTCTTTTTCGGTCCAATACCTGTACACAAATTATCTATTTAGTATGATTATTAAATGAACAAAAATCATCTATTTAATATCATCATTAATTGATGGTAGAAATTATTTTCAAGAACCAAAATATATATAATCAAAACATTTTTGAAACTGAAAAATTAAAAACTAAAAACAAGAAAAGACCCAATATAAATAATGATTTTCAACCTTGAAGAAGAAACAAACCTTAGATCTGTGATAGAAATGGAAGGACTCCAGCTTTATTAAAGGACAAATGAACCTTAGATCTGTGGCGAACATCTTTTTTGAGTATTCTTTTATAGATACCAGACAATGACGAATCGACATATGGATTAATGGGTTGCATATTGATGTTTTCTTTTTTCCAATACACAAGAATAACCGATCTATGTGGTGAGATGGGACCGATTATGTGAGTACGAGAAAGATTGGCGGCGGCGGCGGTTTAGTCGATGGTGGTGGGAAGCAGATCTGGAAAGAAAGAGAGAGATAGGAAGATTAATATGTGATGGGGCAGTTTAGCAGGGGGTGTTTATTTTTTTGCAACTAATTTGACGCAATGAATATCCTTTTTTTATGGAAGAATTAAATACCCATATTGCCCCTAATTTAATTTTTTTCTGTCAAATTAAGTTATATGTATTTTCAAAAATGCCATTATGCATTGACATGATGTACATTATGTTTTATTAAGAGTAAAAAAGGTGGTTCTTGTAGTTCTTGCAGTTTAAATGGTTCTCATTTGAAAGTTATACCATACATATATATATATATATATATATATATATATATATATATATATATATATATATATATATATATTCTTATTGTCACACCCCAAAAATGGCGCAGCGGAAAGGCATTTACGGGGTATGACACATTAGTCAAGAACACAAGGTGTCACAATAGAGAAGAACTAAATGCATAACGTCATACAGATAATAGTCGCAAACTCCCACAACCGGGATAAGTACAAAGATCCAATCACTAAACATAAGTCTCAAAGTCAAATAACATCACTTAGGGAAATATCAAAATGCAACTCCCCGAGATACAACTCGGGAGGGTCTTGTCTTAAGTCTTGCTAGGCCAGGCCAATACTCAACCTTCTAGAGCAACGTCATTCTTTACACCTGAAAATGGATACTCGAAAACGTCAACATAAAGTTGGTGAGCTCGTAGGTTTTAAAGTTAAACCACGAAGCTGTGAACAATAGCGTAGGACAATGTGAGTGTGATTCACAATTATAGGCACATATTGAAACAAAATAGTTACTATTGCGACAACTGAACCTGCCAATAGAAACAACACACCACAAAGGTCTTCCGACATACAGTCAGGATGCACAGAGGAGCTACCCCGATAGTACTATCAAACGCTTCGGCACCAAACGGAGTTAAACAGTTGCGCATGCTTGCACATATGAAATCAAGTTATACCACATAGCACATAATCGCAATCAACGCACATAATTGTCCAAAACATAGCATGAAAACATTTAGTCACAGCATGAAAAACAATTTAAAAACATTGAGTACCATTTTCCCCCAAGGAAAAGCATATAAAAAGTGGGGCTACGAGGACTCACCTTAGTCAAGCAACGCACAACACAACGATATAAGAGTAGTTTAGCAAAACGATAAATAGAACGTCACGGCGCAACGGACTCGGCACAACCTATTATAATAAACTTGTCTTAGTATCTAATTCGAAACGTATAAACTTTTAAGAGTTAACTATTTCCAAAAATTACTCATTTTCGCCTCAATATCTATTGTTAAAAAACACATTTATTAATGTTTGGTATCATTTGTGCGCGGTGAAGACACGACCCAGACTCGAGTGAACGCACGCCAAGACAAAGACCAAAACTCAAACGACTTGTAAGAGTATCTAGGTCCTATGATCTCTAAGACTAGTACATCGATAAACGTGCCCTCGAAACGATTAGTAACCCGTCCGCATTCATATTTAATTGGTGTTTCGCTTATTATTATTAATAAGTATTAAATAACGTTTTTATCATTATTTAACGTTTCCGAATTAACTTAGAAATATCGACAACGTCATCGACGTTAACTAATATTTCTTATTAATTTAAAACGTTATATAATGTCTTTTTCGTCATTTAATAGTTATCATTAACTTAAAAGTATTAAGTAACGATTGTTAGTCGTTAGTTAATATTTAAAAGTTACTTTCATATGTACATATATATAAAAAAAATGAGTGTCATTTAATTTTAATCAATATTATCCTTTTTACGAGTTACTCTTCGTTTCGAGTCCATTTTGGCTCGTCGGGTGCCACACAAGACTAGAAAGTCTCGGTGACGCCCAACACGGCCTACATCATTACAATAGAAATATTGTTGTCTAATCCATCCAAATTTCGCAACACAAACTACAACAAACGACGGCCGTCTACGGCACGCCGACTAACCTAAACTCCGTCAATCTACTTGTTTTATCACCAATATGACCACAACCCACAACCAACGATTTGTCGAGACCCTAATGGTCTCGGCTCCCTAGCTTCTCGGCCAATACAACCAAACGACCAGGACAATAAGAGGAACAACACCTCAACAACCAGAATTAACAAAAGTAAGACCAAACCACAATCCTTACACCATCGAATCCAACTCCATCTCCTCGACAACACAATCACAGCCAACCCATTACCAAATCTGAAACTATCCTAATCTTAATCTAGACCCACACCAGCCCGAGTGACACCAACAACAGGAACCAAACAACACTCGGCCGTCAGTCTAGAACTCACGGCACCACTCTCGTTCACCCAAACAGACACGACAGCAAATAACCATGATACCAAACACGATTTAGAGCTCATTTTATTTATTTTTATTTCGATAATAATATGAAACCCCCAAAACTCGTGAGTTTTGGGTCCCACCGTGGCGTGAACGACCACAAATTATGGGTTTTTCCTACCTTAAAAGCTTCGGTGAATCAAGAAACAAGAAGAAAAGATGTTGTGGTGATGATTCGTGGCTGGGGAGATGGAAATCGTGGTGTTTGGAGGCGTATTATAGTGCGTGAGATGTATCAATGTGAAGGAAATGGTGAGGGGAGTAAGATAATGGTGGCGGTGTAGTTGTGTGGGTGGTGGTGACGGCCAAATGGCCGGATTATTGGTCGGAGAAGAAAAGAGAGGGGGCGGCTGATTTGGGGAGGAGGGGTAACAAAACCTTAGATCTATTTTAAGTGGGTATTTATAGGGCTATTTTTGGACTAGTGATGAAATCTTAATTTGCCTACAAGGTCTAAAGTGTAATATTTCCTTTATTATTAACGAAGCAACCTCGAGACCCAATAATAATATCATAAATATGTCCCGAGTAATTAAAAGTTATTCCATGGACTTTAAAACTATTTTTCCAATAATGTTGACTATAAATACGTGTATTTTCGTTAAAACGTTAAAATTATCTTATAAAACGTATATTTGACCCTAGGTTGTGCCGTGTCGTGCGATCTAGCTCACAAACACACATAAAAGTAAACACGTAAACATAATTAAACCGAAAATATTTTGAACTTAAGGTTGAGTAAGGACCTGTAAATTCGCGGTTGCTACAGTCTACCCCCGTTATTTGGAATTTTGCCCTCAAAATTCAGCTAGTACTATGGTCAAACAAGTGTGGATACTGAAGTCTCATCTGATCCTCACGTTCCCAAGTAAACTCTGGCCCATGCTTTGAGTCCCAGCCGACTTTTACTCTTGGTATCTTGCTACGTTTCAACTTCTTAATCTCACGCTCTAGAATCTCAACTGGTTTCTCTACAAAGTGCAACTTAGGATTTATCCGAATCTCTTCCAAAGGTATGTGTAGGGTTGGATCTGCAAGACACTTCTTAAGGTTTGATACGTGAAACGTATCATGAACGCCACTCAACTCTGGTGGTAGTCTTAGTCGGTAAGCTACTGGACCGATTCTCTCAGTGATCTCGAAAGGTCCTACATATCTAGGTGCTAACTTGCCCTTCTTACCAAATCGTACAACACCCTTCCAAGGTGATACCTTAAGTAATACATGATCACCAACGCTAAATTCTAGGGGTCTCCTTCTATTGTCGGCATAGCTCTTCTGACGGCTACGTGCAACCCTGAGCCTATCCTTGATTTGAATGATCTTCTCGGTTGTTTCTAGCACTATTTCAGGTCCTATCATTTGGCTTTCCCCGACTTCTGCCCAAGAAATAGGTGAGCGACACTTTTGCCTATAAAGTGACTTGAATGGCACCATCTTTATGCTAGCATGATAACTATTGTTGTAGGAGAACTCGACCAATGGGAGGTGAGTATCCCAATTTCCCCCGAAGTCTATGGCACACGCTCTGAGCATGTCTTCCAAGTTTTGTATGGTACGCTCGGTTTGACCATCGGTCTGTGGGTGATAAGCCGTACTCATATCCAAGTTCGTTCCCAGTGACTTTTGCAACATTTGCCAAAAATTTGACGTGAAACGGCTGTCACGATCAGATATGATTGATATGGGCACCCCATGCCTTGCCACTATCTCCTTAATGTAAAGTCTAGCCAATTTTTCCATCGCATAATCTTCTCGGATTGGTAAGAAATGTACAGACTTAGTCAGTCTATCTACGATAACCCAGATCGAATCGTGTCCACTACTGGTCCTAGGTAACTTAGTAACGAAGTCCATAGTTATCCTTTCCCACTTCCATTCTGGAATTTCTGGTTGTTGTAGCAAACCAGATGGTTTCTGGTGTTCCGCCTTCACCTTCGAGCAAGTCAGGCACTTGCTAACGTAGTCAGCTATGTCTTTTTTCATCCCAGGCCACCAATACAATTCTCTAAGGTTGTAGTACATCTTATCTGCTCCTGGATGAACGGAGTACCTTGTCGTATGTGCTTCATCCATGATTAAGGTTCTCACACCACCAGTAAATGGCACCCAAAACCGGTCTACAAAGTATAGTCCACCATCATTCTTTTTATCCAACTGTTTATCTAAACCTCGCATCTTCTCTGTGGGTGCATCCATATTTATAGATGCCTCTCCCTGAGCCGCTAGTATCTTATCCTTGATACCCGACTGTATGGTTATACTCATGGCTTTTATTTTCCTAGGCCTGAGTCTTTCCTTCCTACTCAAAGCATCAGCTACTACGTTCGCCTTACCTGGGTGGTAGCGAATCTCACAATCATAATCGCTGAAAAGCTCAATCCATCTCCTCTGGCGCATATTCAATTCTTTTTGATTAAAGATATGTTGGAGACTCTTGTGATCAGTATAGATAGTACTTTTCGTACCGTACAAGTAATGTCGCCACATCTTGAGAGCGAATACTATAGCGCCTAGTTCCAGATCATGAGTGGTATAGTTCTTCTCATGAACTTTAAGTTGTCGAGAGGCATAGGCAATCACCTTACCTCTCTGCATTAACACGCACCCAAGACCTTGACATGACGCATCGCAGAATACTACGAAATCTTCGGGTCCATCGGGAAGGGCTAGAATTGGTGCATTACACAAGTTATCCTTCAACATCTGAAAGGCACTCTCTTGCTCTTCGCCCCAAACGTATTTCTTGTTCTTTTGAGTCAATGAGGTAAGTGGTTTGGCAATCTTGGAGAAATTCGCGATGAATCGTCGGTAGTAGCCTGCCAGTCCTAAGAATGAGCGGACTTCCATTGGGGACTTAGGGGCTTCCCAATTCTTCACGGCCTCGATCTTGCTAGGATCCACATGAATACCATCCTTGTTAACCACATGTCCAAGGAATTGGACTTCCTGTAGCCAAAATTCACACTTTGAGAATTTGGCGTATAATTTCTCCCTCTTTAGTAACTCTAGAATTAACTTCAGATGCATTTCATGTTCCTCTTTTGTTTTGGAATAGATCAAAATGTCATCGATGAATACAATGACAAATCTATCTAGGTATGGCCTGCACACTCGGTTCATCAGATCCATGAAGACCGCGGGCGCATTTGTTAGTCCAAATGGCATGACCGTGAACTCGAAGTGACCGTATCGGGTCCTGAAAGCGGTTTTTGGAATGTCATCTTCGTGTACTTGTAACTGATGGTAGCCGGAACGGAGATCTATCTTGGAAAAGTATCGTGAACCTTGAAGTTGGTCGAATAAGTCGTCAATTCTCGGGAGAGAGTATTGATTTTTAATGGTTAGTTTGTTCCGTTCTCGGTAGTCGATACACATCCTAAATGAACCATCCTTCTTTTTGACGAACAATACCGGTGCTCCCCAAGGCGAAGAACTCGGTCGGATGAAACCTTTGTCTTGGAGTTCCTTGAGTTGATTAGACAACTCCTCCATTTCCGTAGGTGCCAAGCGATAGGGAGACTTTGCAACCGGCATAGCTCCAGGGATTAGGTCTATGCGAAATTCAACCTCTCGTGAAGGGGGTAATCCGGATAAGTCATGGGGAAATACCTCAGGGAAATTTCGAACAATCGGAATATCTTCTAGCTTCTGCTCGTCTACTTTCATGTTCGTGAGGTATTTCACCTTTTCTTCGAGTCTCTCTCCATATACTTTAAGTACTTCACCATTTTCTAGTGGGATACGGACCATCTTCTCGTGGCACACTATTTCAGCCTTATACCTAGACAACCAGTCCATACCTACTATCACGTCGAAGCTCCCGTGTCCGAAAGGTATTAGGTCGATGCCAAAAGTATGGTTTTCTAATTCTAGCCTGCACTCGCGAACAATCTTATTGACTTCTACCCGTTGACCACTTGCTATTTCGATCTCATAACTAAAGCCTAGACTACTAGGTTCTATATCTAACAGGGGCATGAATTTAGTGGAGACAAAACTATAATCGGCACCAGAATCAAACAATACAGTAGCATAGTGGTCATTTAGAGAGAACGTACCCGTCACGATGTTCGGGTCCTGGCGTCCTTCCTCAGCATTCATCACAAATACCCGACCATGAGCTGGGTAACCATTGTTTCCACCATTCGCATTGTTTCCACGGGTTGCATTGTTTCCACCAATTGCCAAAGTTGGATTCTGGTTGTTCTGCACTGGTGTTTGTGCCCTACCTAATCTAGGGCACATACTACGAAGATGGTTTGGACTTCCACATTCATAACAAGCCCTAGGGTTAATGGCATTAACTGGTGTAACTTGTTTAGCCACTACCCTACAATCCCTTGCCATATGGTCACCTCGCTTGCAATTGAAGCACACTAGGCATGGCTTTATCTCAGGTTGATGGTAGTTGCACTTCGTACACTTAGAGTGAGGGCCTTCATATCCTCCCTTACCTGAGGTTGTTGCCACGAATCCTTTTCCCCATTTCGGCTTCTTATTGTCACTCCTTGCATCACCTTGCTTACTTGGCTCACTCACGGCTTTTCTCTTATCACCACTCTTAGACTTTGCACCATTCCTAACTAGCTCATCTGTTAAGGCTGCAGCTTTCAGTATCGCGCTCTGGATTGTAGCAGGCTCAGTCGCTTTCACCATTCCATGAATTTCGGGGACCAACCCATAGATGTACCTTTCAATTCTTTTGGATTCAGGAGTGACCATATGAGGTACCAGCCTAGCGAGCTCATGGAACCGATCTGTATAAGCTGTATGACCAGTTCCTATCATGGTATGGTGGTAGAGTTCATGTTCTAGTTTCTGCATCTCATTATTCGGACAGTACTCTTCTTTCAACAACGCCTTAAAGTCATCCCAACACATTCCCATGGCTGCTTCCCTGCCCCTAGCCTGAACTTGCGTGTTCCACCAGGTCAACGCTTTTCCAATCAATGAGCAGGCAGCAAACTTCACCTTCTTATGATCCGCACACTCACTTATGTCAATCACTGACTCCATTTTCTCCACCCAACGGGTATAAGCTATCGCACCTCCATTTCCATCAAAGTCCACTGGTTTGCACGCGGTAAATTCCTTGTAGTTACATCCCTTATGGCCGTTGGTATGGTTCCTATCATTAACGTGATCGCTTCCATCGCCGTTGTCCACTTGATCATTTCCGCTCACGTTGTTCCCTTGGTTACTGATATGATCGCCGACTTGGGTGACAATAGTGGGTAGCAGTTCCCGCAGTTGCTGAGCAATAATGGCAGCAACATCGGGCGTCTCATTACTGGCATCGTCGCTTCTTGTGCCGCGACCTCCTGCCCTACCTCCTCGTCCACCAGTCCTTCCATCCCTCGTTGGTGGAACACCTCGGTTGACTCGAGTCGACCTTCTTGGAGGCATGTTCCTACAAAAACAGGACATTGGTGAACGTTAGATGGGAGATAGGTAGGGTGGGTCGGTATACGCGTCGTATTACTACACTCAACATCCTATAGACCATCCATGACTTTGATAAGTCCATGCCACATCATGTTATCGTAAAAACGTTGGCCAGGCGTTTTTAAGATCGCATCATGCTGCATTTACTTATCATCATCACTTCATGTCATATTACCTGCATAATCGCACACGTAGATTCTATAACGCAACCTATATGAGGGTTCCTAGGTTATAGTCTAGGTTAAGCCACCTAATTCTCTATAACCGTGGCTCTGATACCAATCTGTCACACCCCAAAAATGGCGCAGCGGAAAGGCATTTACGGGGTATGACACATTAGTCAAGAACACAAGGTGTCACAATAGAGAAGAACTAAATGCATAACGTCATACAGATAATAGTCGCAAATTCCCACAACCGGGATAAGTACAAAGATCCAATTACTAAACATAAGTCTCAAAGTCAAATAACATCACTTAGGGAAATATCAAAATGCAACTCCCCGAGATACAACTTGGGAGAGTCTTGTCTTAAGTCTTGCTAGGCCAGGCCAATACTCAACCTTCTAGAGCAACGTCATTCTTTACACCTGAAAATGCATACTCAAAAACGTCAACATAAAGTTGGTGAGCTCGTAGGTTTGAAAGTTAAACCACGTAGCTGTGAACAATAGCGTAGGACAATGTGAGTGTGATTCACAATTATAGGCACATATTGAAACAAAATAGTTACTATTGCGACAACTGAACCTGCCAATAGAAACAACACACCACAAAGGTCTTCCGACATACAGTCAGGATGCACAGGGGAGCTACCCCGATAGTACTATCAAACGCTTTGGCTCCAAACGGAGTTAAACAGTTGTGCATGCTTGCACATATGAAATCAAGTTATACCACATAGCACATAATCGAAATCAACGCACATAATTGTCCAAAACATAGCATGAAAACATTTAGTCACAGCATGAAAAACAATTTAAAAACATTGAGTACCATTTTCCCCCAAGGAAAAGCATATAAAAAGTGGGGCTACGAGGACTCACCTTAGTCAAGCAACGCACAACACAACGATATAAGAGTAGTTTAGCAAAACGATAAATAGAACGTCACGGCGCAACGAACTCGGCACAACCTATTAAAATAAACTTGTCTTAGTATCTAATTCGAAACGTATAAACTTTTAAGAGTTAACTATTTCCAAAAATTACTCATTTTCGCCTCAATATCTATTGTTAAAAAAAAAACATTTATTAATGTTTGGTATCATTTGTGCGCGGTGAAGACACGACCCAGACTCGAGTGAACGCACGCCAAGACAAAGGCCAAAACTCAAACGACTTGTAAGAGTATCTAGGTCCTATGATCTCTAAGACTAGTACATCGATAAACGTGCCCTCGAAACGATTAGTAACCCGTCCGCATTCATATTTAATTGGTGTTTCGCTTATTATTATTAATAAGTATTAAATAACGTTTTTATCATTATTTAACGTTTCCGAATTAACTTAGAAATATCGACAACGTCATCGACGTTAACTAATATTTCTTATTAATTTAAAACGTTATATAATGTCTTTTTCGTCATTTAATAGTTATCATTAACTTAAAAGTATTAAGTAACGATTGTTAGTCGTTAGTTAATATTTAAAAGTTACTTTCATATGTACATATATATAAAAAAAATGAGTGTCATTTAATTTTAATCAATATTATCCTTTTTACGAGTTACTCTTCGTTTCGAGTCCATTTTGGCTCGTCGGGTGCCACACAAGACTAGAAAGTCTCGGTGACGCCCAACACGGCCTACATCATTACAATAGAAATATTGTTGTCTAATCCATCCAAATTTCGCAACACAAACTACAACAAACGACGGCCGTCTACGGCACGCCGACTAACCTAAACTCCGTCAATCTACTTGTTTTATCACCAATATGACCACAACCCACAACCAACGATTTGTCGAGACCCTAATGGTCTCGGCTCCCTAGCTTCTCGGCCAATACAACCAAACGACCAGGACAACAAGAGCAACAACACCTCAACAACCAGAATTAACAAAAGTAAGACCAAACCACAATCCTTACACCATCGAATCCAACTCCATCTCCTCGACAACACAATCACAGCCAACCCATTACCAAATCTGAAACTATCCTAATCTTAATCTAGACCCACACCAGCCCGAGTGACACCAACAACAGGAACCAAACAACACTCGGCCGTCAGTCTAGAACTCACGGCACCACTCTCGTTCACCCAAACAGACACGACAGCAAATAACCATGATACCAAACACGATTTAGAGCTCATTTTATTTATTTTTATTTTGATAATAATATGAAACCCCCAAAACTCGTGAGTTTTGGGTCCCACCGTGGCGTGAACGACCACAAATTGTGGGTTTTTCCTACCTTAAAAGCTTCGGTGAATCAAGAAACAAGAAGAAAAGATGTTGTGGTGATGATTCGTGGCTGGGGAGATGGAAATCGTGGTGTTTGGAGGCGTATTATAGCGCGTGAGATGTATCAATGTGAAGGAAATGGTGAGGGGAGTAAGATAATGGTGGCGGTGTAGTTGTGTGGGTGGTGGTGACGGCCAAATGGCCGCATTCTTGGTCGGAGAAGAAAAGAGAGGGGGCGGCTGATTTGGGGAGGAGGGGTAACAAAACCCTAGATCTATTTTAAGTGGGTATTTATAGGGCTATTTTTGGACTAGTGATGAAATCTTAATTTGCCTACAAGGTCTAAAGTGTAATATTTCCTTTATTATTAACGAAGCAACCTCGAGACCCAATAATAATATCGTAAATATGTCCCGAGTAATTAAAAGTTATTCCATGGACTTTAAAACTATTTTTCCAATAATGTTGACTATAAATACGTGTATTTTCGTTAAAACGTTAAAATTATCTTATAAAACGTATATTTGACCCTAGGTTGTGCCGTTTCGTGCGATCTAGCTCACAAACACACATAAAAGTAAACACGTAAACATAATTAAACCGAAAATATTTTGAACTTAAGGTTGAGTAAGGACCTGTAAATTCGCGGTTGCTACACTTATCTATAACAATCACCTAAATATGTAAGAAACAAATAAAATAGTTGGTATCCCAATCTTTGGTTCTATTTATCCGAGCATGCATGATCTTGTGTGATTTTCATGGTACCTGCGTATGATAACTAAATTAAGAAAAAAAGAAGATCAAGTTAATTACAAATATCTAAAAGATGTGTGAATCATCTCCAAAATATTTCTCATCAACACACTTCAATAAACATGTACGTACTAAATGTTGTAAAAGAGAATTTACAAACCGCTACAAAGAATCAAAGTTCTAAAAGATGTGTGAATCATCTTCAAATTTACATACTAAATGTGATTTTGACCGGTTTATATAGGAATGAATTAAGTTAAATCATTAATTATTTTTGTAACCTTTTCAACTCTATCTCAATCCATAACCGACTTTTAATTTTATACTAAATACGTGATCAATTCTGGCAACTCTTGCACTTCTATCTCGATGTTGTTATACTTTACATTAAATTATAGATTATAGATATACACATTGGTCGATAGTCAATTGATCACCATCAAAAGGTTTACAAATGGTCCAAGTAGAACACCCAAAGCACTCGTGAATCACATAGATATAAAAAGTTAAAAACTATTATTTTAACGATTGAGACGGGGCATAGTCTTACACCAACCTGCCCTACACACTTAATTAAATCACGTTCACATGCATGTCCTGACATGTTTCAAATCATGCATGTGCATGACAATTTTTTTTCATCTAGACTTTTGTTAACATCAATTTACTCAATAGGTAATAAAAGTGACCATTTTACCATTAATATGACAGGCACCATTTCAACCGTCCGAACTATAGCCAAATGCCAAAGGCTCGCCTTTCGTAGGGTACAGTACATCCACAAATCGCAAGACACGTTGAATTTTGAACACCTTCTAAATTTATATATGGAGTGACAAGAACATGCATGTTGCTGTTAGCATTAAGACAACGACTAAGAAAATACACTCTTACACACTGGAAAACCTGTAAAAATCAAACATAGTGAAGCAATTGCAGGCTTGTAATATGTAGTTTTTGTTGTCGCAGATCTTGAAGGACTTGGCGAGTAAAATATTAATGTGCTAATCTTAATTACATTATAATGCATTTAGGTCATTCTTAAAAAGAAAGTCTTAAAAAAAATAAGATCAAAAACATTTTTTTAATTTGAAGGATTTCAAACTAACCTTAACTACATATGAATAGGAGTTAAGTAACATTATGAATTTTAATTGTAGGAGCAACTAATATTTATAAATCCCATTAACTTGCAATAGCCCATTTAATGAATCTGATATAACAATCCAATTAATAAAATTAAATAAAAAAAAATATAAAAGCTGCAATATGATTAAAAAAAAGGAGAAATAGTACAATAGCCCAGTTGCCCAACGGTTAGGCATATTTAGCCCTTTTTTGAAAATTCTTATATTACCCCGGGCAACTTTTAAAACTGGGCAACTTCAATCATAGAGAAACACGTGTCACGTATTTGTATTATGGGCAACTATATCTAGTTGGGCAACCGTGATAGGGCAACTGATTTTTTTGGTCATTTTACACATTATACAGTATTTTACCAATTGACTTTTCCTAGGATCGTATACGAAAAACAAAATTATACTAAGGAAAATAATCCTAAACTTTAAAAACAAACACTCTATCCTGTATCACCATTAACCCCTTATTCCCTCCATATCGATTCACTATTATTTCAATCTCCAATATTCAATATCCGGTATTATTTAACTTATTCAATCTGTTCCGGTTACTTTTCATGTTTTGTTGCTTCGCACAATGAGTAACTGTTCATGAAACAGTGATCGTGCAAAAAAAAGATTACCAACGATTGTTGATTTTATCAATAGAAATGTGGTATAACAGGGTATGTAAAGCGTATTACCAATGATTTAAATCGTTATTGATTATATGTTTATAGTGTTATTCTATTGACCTGATTGACACAAAAAGTATTTGATGTCAAATAATTGAAATGTTATCGTTAGTCGTTATGGTGTGTCAAAGGTTGCCGTTATATTAGTCTGTGTCTTATATAGAAGTTACTTGGATTGTACAAATTTTCGTTGTTTTATAGTTTGTTTGTCAATTTTTAATCGTTTATGTGGTTTATGATTTCATTTGTGTTTTGGATTGTATTGCATAAGCCCCGATTGTATCCACTTTAGTTGAGACTTGTTGGTTCTTAATGTCTAATCACTCATAAGGCGGTTTTATTTGTTTTTTTGGTTCTTAATGTCTCATCACTCATAAGCCCCGATTGTATCCACTTTAGTTGACACTTGTTGATACGCCAGGCCTGAATCAAATAACTTCACAAGCAGTGATATATACGTAGACAAAACAGTGTATTAAAATGGTCCAATACTAAGTGGTTTTACTTAGGTTCAAATTTGGCATTGAATGATTATTAAATATGCATTTGTATGTATCAGCTGAACTCTTGGTGATAGTGTTTATGGCGCCTGTATACATGTCTGCATACTAAATTTGTTATGTATTGTCGGTTCTGAGTGAGCTTATGTTTTTGTTTTAGGACTATGAAGCGAAACTAATCATTAGGAGCAAACTCAACTACTTTTGGTTAATAAATCAGAAATTAGATGCAAAGCGACGGAACTTGTTTAGGAGTACTTGCTTTGGAAAATGGCTTGATCTGTTATACTTTGAACATGAAACACACCTAATAGACTACATGGTTACGGAAACAACAACGAGTGGACGCCTCTCATTATGATATGCCCTTCATCTATTACCTAGATGGACATACGCTGCATTTTGGTCGTATTGAGTTTTGTCTAATGACTGGCTTGCATTTTGGAAGTGTCAGTTTTGAAGTATACACGTCTGGTGATCTCAAATTCCGTGATAGGCTGTTTCCTGACAAGTAAGGGTTCATTGTAACCAACTTAGACCTCATTGGTGTCATCGAGGATGAAGACCGGTTTCGGAAGCTATCTGATGAAGACGCAATACGAATATCTCTTTTGTTAGTCCTAGAGGTTATCTTTATGGGTCGTTTGTTGACATGTGAAGTTGATGACACATTGATGAGGTTGGTTGAAAATCTAGAAGCTTGGAATGCATTTCCGTGGGGTGAACATATTTGGACTCATTTATATGACCAACTACATAATGTAATGGATAAGCACATGGATAAACACCTTTTAGGATTGAAGAAAAACCCAACCTATGTTCCGACGTATACTTTGTCTGGCTTTGTATTTGCTTTCCAGGTTTGAAATTATTTTTATCGATGAAATTTTTCATCTCGACATGTTGAAGGCTTGTTAAATTGATATGTTTGTGTTTTACAATTTGTTTAGATTTGGATACTTGAGTCTTTTGAGAGCTGTGAACGTTGGTGGACAAAAAAGCCAAATGTGATTCCTAGAGCGATATCCTGGTCTAGGAAGTCGATATTCAAAATAAGTGACCGTTCCACCCTGTTTGCAAAGGTTTATCTTTTTATAATTAATATTTTTTTTACCATACATCAGTCAAATACCTTTAAGGTTACATACGTTATTTGTCCCCATTTATTTGTAGGACTCGACTACACGTTTGGATCTCAGACCGAATACAACTAAGTATGAGTCTTCATGGTGGATAGATAGCCAAGTTTTTTTTTGCAAAACTACATTCCCAGGGCTGCAGCCACATCCAAGTACACCCTCGTGGATGCTTATCTGAACAGGTTGGCAAAGGGACGCAAACATGTCACTGAGTCATTGAAAGTAAATTCCACTCAACGTAGGCCTAGTAATAGTTCGACAACGAAGAGGCTTAAGGATCGTGTCATGGCTGAGCTGAATGGCGAAGTATTGAAACTTGAGATTATTATTGAGGTTACCTTTTATTCACCATCATATATCAAAAGATTGCAGTCTGTAGTTGATGTAATATACTGGTTAAAAAAACTTCTTCCCCATCTTACAGGTTATTGCTCGTGACAGAGCTGGTGGATTACAGGTACCTGTTTTTTTTGCAACAACCGAGTATATACTTTCAATCTACTTTTTAATGTTGTACAAATATAATTATCCCTAACACTTTGGGTTCATACTGGTAGGAAGAACAGTGTGTACTGTTCCGTTTATTTGGTACTGGTAGGCTAAAACTTAGTACTGGTCGGTTACGCTTGGTACTGGTAGGTTAAAACTTAGTACTGGTCGGTTACGTTTGGTACTCTTTGCCAGTAAATTGGGTAATACGTTATCCTAGTTTACACAAATATATCTTCAACAGAAACATAACCTTTATTTACTTGATTAAATGAAACATATCTTCAAGAGTTTCACCAGATAGGCGATTACAAATTTTTTATAACAACTGCATATATACTTCCAATACACTTTTAAATGATGTACAAATATAATTATATCACAGGAGAAACTTGATATTCAAGCACATTTTCCAAACACGAGGCATGAATTTTGTGAATCACTTAACAAAATATACCGCAAAATGATTACGTTGCCTGATTGTGATGAAGAACTTGCTCAGGTACAATACGTTATTTGCAACGCATTTGTCAACTGTCATGTTATTTGTGCTGCATATACAAACCGCAATATGTAATCTGCAAAATCCTGTTTCAGGAGTATCTTATTCAAGAGGAATTGAGTTTGGCGTTAGTAGAGGAAGAGAGGTTGCAGATACAACAGGATCAGATGTTGGCAGAAGACAACCTAAAAAGACAAGAAGAGGCTAAGAGGTTACGATTGGAAGAAGAAAACATGTTGAAGATGGAGGAGGAGAAGAAGCAAAAAAGAAAAGAGTTTTTGCAATCAGACCACTATCAAAGATATTTGGCTAGTGTACATCCGAGCAAGAGACGACGTTATTTGCAACCTGTTTCGGAATCAAACAATGCTAAACGGGTTTGGCAGAGAATAAAAAAACATGGTCCTAATGTTACTCACCCAGCTATTGCTGAATTGCTTACAAGAGTTCAACCTTGGGTTGAGGTATTGGCATGAAGAAAATTTAGTTGACATTTTCTTTTGTTACCTCTTTGACCTTGTATCTTATAAAGTCATTAACGTTTGTAGGATCTATCTCGATCGTTCCATAGTGTGGAAAATGTCTGGCTTACCGATGAAATTGAAATATTCATGGGTCAACCGCCATACACTCAGGCGTGTAAATTTCCATGGTCCGATGACTACACCGTTGACCGAAATTTCTGGCTACGCTTAGTATGCTTAGACCAGACTAGAAAAGGTTGGCTAACTGAGCAGGTGAGCATACAATTGATATTGTAACTCATTTGTTATGTATAAAATTTGCCTCTCACCCTTTCTCAAAATTTGCAGCACATAGACTTGTGGGTTGACTACATGTGGCATGTGAGACCTAATAATGCAAACTGGGCGATGGTTAGTTGTTACTTTTTCCAGATTCTTCGTCAAAATGGCACGCCATCGTTTTATGCCGATGGCCAGAGGTATTTGATGTGCGTTTTATTAGTACAAGTTTTAAAATTTATAAACACGAATTATCCGATTATTATTTAGCACATACGAGCAAGTATACTCGTCCGGTGTAATAAAGGTGGGTAAGTCGAGATCGTCCCAAGGGATTTGGTTGTTTTAGTAATAAGAAAAACGTTTGTAAAATAAAGGTTGTCAATCCTAATTTATGTGAAATAATAATTTAAAAGAAACTCAATAAAAACTAAACATATACTTGTGTATAATTCCTTGATTGGTAATTAGGAGTATTTTGACCATTTAAGTACAAAATTTGGTGTAAAACTTGTTATGATGCGCAACTAAAAATGAGTAGTCATACAATCTATGATGTATGTCATGTTTTAACTACCACTAAGAATACAATCACCTAATTGACTCCTTTCGGCCTTGTCAAATGAGTATGACAATTCTATAATCACATGGTTGTTTTGAAAATCAATTCTTGTCTTATGAATTCCTACGAATCCTTTCGGTCCTTTTTCGTGATGAAATCTTCTCAAATCCATTTTAACAAGTAAATAAGATGGTTGTCAAGCATCCTATTCCATACTAATTCGTGCACTAATTTTTCGGAATAAAAACAAGTTGAAATTCCTTTCGGACCCATTTTTCAAAAGATTGTTTTTACCGACCAATTAAGCAAAAAAAGATGTTATTTCAACAAACTCATAAAATAGATATGTTTTCATGCATCACCTTTTTCATAAAAAGAATACTCCATAACCAATCACACCATATACACAAGTATATCACAAATTACTCCAAAGCAATCATATTAAAACACAAGTAAATAAGAAAGCGTTCATAAAACTTAAAGTAACAATTGTTCATTATAAGTATCAAGGTGTACCTAGTCTTGAGAATTACAATGAATAAACTTGTGGAACTATAGCAACCACACTCCTCCAATTGCTCACTAACGTAAGTAAACAACTCCACACTCGAACCAATGCTTGAGACTCTAACTCAACACGTTCTGGACGTTTTTACAACACTTAGTAAACTTTCAGGCAATATAAGATGAACTAACAAGATTTGGTGTAATACTAAGTTAGATATTTGGTGGTACAAGTAGTTCTAGACCCTAAGTAGTCATTATATAGCATAATGACTCTTATCCTCCAAGTAAAAACGTCCATCCAGAGTAATTAAGCAGAAATGATCAGCCACACATGATTATGGGGAGTAAATACGTCCATAAATGCAAAACTTGTAACTTCAGTCATCTCCATCCGATCGGTTTCTCACCATCCGATCGGATGGTCATTCTTTTGGCATATTCCAGCCGAATCGGATGCGGGTTGCATCCGATCGGTTGGACCCTGTCTGAAAGTTATTTCATTGTCTTTTCTTTGTCGTTTTACGTTGCATGCATTATTTTTCTTCGTGGCATGACTTTATCCATTAGAACTTGATATTTCCTTGATAAATATGCGTAGAAAACTTGTCTTTATCAAATCCTTTTGTCCATGCGACGTTTCTTCCTTTCTTGATCTACTTGAAACTCTCCAAAAATGCATGATCAATTCATTTCTTCATTTTTAATCATTTTTACCTGCTTTTGGCTATATTTGCATGCATAAACACTTTTCCACAATTAAGTAACAAATATATACAAATATGACCAATTTCCATGCATAAAACAAACAATAACGCGACTAAAAACATGTTAATTTTGAGCGTTATCAAATCCCCCACACTTGAGCTTTGCTCGCCCTCGAGCAAGTCTTAATCAAAAGAAAATTGAATTCAATGGCAACAGTGCAAATATCTTATTTGAACTCAATCAAGTAAATAAAGAGCTTTGATACCAATTCTACACACCTCACGAAGATAATTTGAAATTCACTCATCACTCAATATGTGATTAATAAATCACTCATTGCACAGTCATGATTTATGTTTCTTACCATAGGCTTGTACAAGTATCAAAACAATAGAATAATTCATCAAAGAGGTCTTTTATTCGGGTTGTAACGTTTAGGCTAAGGGTAAAATAAAACCTTCGTGCAAATAATTACACTAAGTCAAAAAGGTAAGGATAAGGAATGGGAATATTTATGAAATTGGTTTTAAAGAAAATAAAATAAAATAAAATCAAAGTCTAAGTCCCATTGTTGCTAATCGCGAACAAACCACAAACCCAAAAATGACAATAGTTACAATCTTTCTCCTCTTCGAACTTTCACATGTCGATACATCGATTCACCATAAAAATATTCTTCAAACTTAGCACATTGGCTAACAACATATCTCATAACTTCCTTTCTTCATCTCCATACATAATATAGCACATTGGCTATAATTGTCACCTTATAGTTACGATGACTTATATATATATATATATATATATATATATATATATATATATATATATATATATATATATATATATATATATATATATTTTATCATACATAACATTTTCCCCCACACTTCGCATAAGCATACACCACAAAAAATACAAATAAGAAGTATGCATCCATCGTCTTGTTGGAATGACACACACATGAATGGTGAAGTGTGGCTAACTAATAATCATCAAAAACAATCCAACATACCAAGCAACTAGCAACCCTCCATTTAGACTTCGACAAGGGTTAGGCTAAGGTTTAAAGTGTAAAATCTTTTTGTATTTTTCTGGATTTAAAAAAATGAAAAGGATGGCTCAGAGGGTGAAACTAGGGGTATCTAGCGTTAAAGATGAATGCTAACTGTTAGGAATACAAATATTCCTGTAAAAGTCTCGGTCACCTGATTATTGTAATAGCATTAAGTTAGCTCGTAGTTAGTTTATATAATAGTTAATTAGTATTAGTTTAAGTAACACCGTGGAAGAAGGACGGGTCTTCACCCACTGTATGCCTGATCCACAGCCTAGGTATGGGCGTTTATGTTGTAAGTATAAATACCCCTCTCCACATGTGGAGAGGGTTGGACCTTCATTCAATCTTAATCTAACATTCTCTTTTCTCTCAAGGTTCCACTCTCCCTCTCTTTCTTGTATCTCCATCGCCACACAAACCACAAAGGGAATCATGTTTCCAACCTAATTAGTATTCTACAATTGGTATCAAGAGCCAAGGTTTCATCTTAGGGCCTTGTAGAATCGGATTTGAGGTGGTTTTGTGTAGTTTTGTGAGTATGGAGTCACTTTCTTGTAAAACATCTTGGTTTGATCTCTCTTATGTTGTTAAACATGTTTTTGATGTACTTTTTTAATCATAGGTGTTAGTAGAACATTGTGGTTTAGTTAATGTTACCATATCTTTAATCTATTTGAAGTTTGGATTAGGTTTTGGGCGGATTTCTATGTTGCGGTTAGGTCTCTTGTTCCATTGCTTGCCTGCGTTTAGTTTCTGATATCTGTGGTTAGTTTGACTGCGATTACTATTTTGGGAATACAAACAAATCGCAAGCAAAGTGACAGTTTTGGACCTTTGTCTCTGCGTTTAGCTCCTGTGGTTAAGTGGTCTGTGGTTAGTTCATTGAGTTTAGCTCCTGCGGTTAAGTTGTCTGCGGTTAGTCAATTGTGTTTAGCTTTCTGCGGTTAAGTGGTCTGCGATTAGGTCCTTGTGATTAGCCTCACTTGCGGTTCAACTGTTCTGCAGTTTGCTCAGTTTGCGGTTGGATTATTCTGCGGTTTGGTACACTCTGCGGTTAGTGTCCTGCGGTTGGCGTCCTATGGTCATTGAGGTTAACTTATCTGCGGTTTACTATTTCTGCGGTTAGGTCAAGTTGCGGTTAATTTTCCCTGCGACTAGTGCACTTCTTTGCGAGTATCTCCTACTCTGCGGTTTGGTAGTTTTTATTTTGTGATGTCGACATCCTCTGATGACATTCAAGCTGCTGGGTCCGACACCCGACCTCCAATGTTGGACAGAACTGACTATGAATCATGGTCACAAAGGATTCGTCTCTATTGTCTGGGTAAGGAAAATGGGGTCAACATTTTGAAATCCATCGATGAGGGACCCTTTCAAATGGGTACTACTAGAGACACGGTCGCAGCAACTGATCAACAACCGGCTGTAGTTGGTCCAGATAGACCTCGCACTTACAATGAGCTGTCAGATGAAGAAAAGAAACGCTATGATGCTGACATCAGGGCATCGAATATTGTCATTCAAGGGCTTCCCAAAGATGTCTACAAACTTATCAACTACAACACTGAAGCCAAAGCTGTCTGGGATAATGTGAAAATGCTTCTTGCGGGGTCTGAGTTAACTAAAGAAGATCGGGAGTCTCAGCTTTACGATGAATTTGAGCACTTCAAAATGAACCCAGGTGAAAGCATCACTGACTATTACGTCAGATTTCACAAGCTGGTGAATGATATGAGAGCCATCAAGATGACAATGCCCAATATTCAGCTTAATTCCAAATTCGTGAATAACATGGCACCAGAATGGGATAGGTTTGTTACTGCCGTCAAGCTCAACAAAGGTCTCAGGCATACTAATCATGAGCAACTCTATGCATATCTCCAACAACATGAGAAACATGCTGCTTATGATAGGTTAATGCGAGAAAAGCTCAATCCGTCAACATCAAATGAATCTCTTGCCTTTGTCTCTAATGTTCAACAACTCACCCAAACCTCAAATGATCAATCTCAACCATCACAACCATCTTCCAGGTCTACGCCAACCAATGGTCAATCATCAACTCCCTCACCATCTGCTTTGAATACACAACTGGATTCTGGGTATTCTCACACTGACATGATGATTGATAACCTCTCCAACCAAGTTTCTTTACTGGTCCAACAGTTCAGAGCTGCACTTCCATCTACTAATAACCAACTTAGGACCTCGTCTAATCCACGTAATCAGGTAGTCATTGAAGATGGTAGGGTGGTGGTGCAGAATGTGCAGGGAAGACAAAATTTCAATCAAAGAAATGCTGGTAGAGATAATGGGCAGTACAGAGTTGGCAATGCTCTTCAAGTACAAGGTAAGCAGCCTAAGTGTTACAACTGCGGAGGGTTGGGCCATATAGCTAGGAATTGCACTCTCCCAAAACGTCCTCAAAACTCTGAGTACTTCAAGGAAAAGATGTTGCTGATGCAGGCGCAAGAGAATGGGACAATGTTGGATGAAGAAGCTCTGCTCTTTCTGGCTGGTAATGATGGGAACACCTTTGATGCTGATGTGGATGATCAGCCTGTTCAGGATATGGCTCTACATGATCCGAATATATTTCAAGTTGAAGAGTGTGATGCATTTGACTCAGACGTAGATGACGAACCGACTGCTCAAACCATTTTCATGGCTAATCTGTCTGCAGCTGCATCCTCTCCACAGCATCCTGACTCATCCATCACATCTGCTATCTCTGAGGTACCAACATCTCTTAATCCTGATATGAATAATCCTACAACTTTGCAGGGGGTGTGTGACTCGGTACAACTCAAGAATATTGTCAACACAAACGTCACTGATATGGGAAATACCAATAATATCCCATATGAAATGTATGTGAATGACAATGGACGGTCTGTTGTACCAAGTGACATGCCGTCTATTGACTCTAGTGAATATGAGGTACATGAGCACACAATATACAATCCTGATGATTCCTTAATTACTAGAATTAACACCCTTAAGGATCAAGTGAATATTTATGAGCAGCGTGCAAAATTTGAGCTGAATGAACGTGAGCAGAAAATGGAATGGCAAATACGTACTTACATATCTGAAAACAATTCCAAACAAGAAACATTGAAAAGGGAGTTAGTTTCTTTAAAAAACCAATTGGATCATACAGTCAAACAAAAACAAGAGTTTCAAAAAAGTTTGACTTCAATCAAACTAGAATACAAAGATAAAGAAACTAAACTTCTAAATGATTTCTCAAAACTCAAAATGTTGAAAAATAAATTGGAAGATAAGTTGTACACACAAGGCCAAACCATTCAATCTGCTCAAATGATGAAAAACCATAGGAAACTAAGTGATGAATTTAGTGAACAGGATGCCTCTAAGCCCAAAGCAAGATGCCTTAGAATTGGTTTAGGTGCACAACCTGCATTATATGATGCAAACACTATACTTGAACCTAACCATGCCCCTCCTGATATGAGATCCTATGACGAAATTGATGAGGCGGAGGATAGAACTAGGGCAAAACTTGCTGAACGATTAAAGGATCCTAAGTGCATAGCTAAGAATATTGTGTTTCACTATGATTATGTGAATGACAATCACTCTGCCATTTTTGTTCCTCAAAAGAGAATTCTTCCTGACAAAGTGTTTTGGAATATAGACATTGAGAAAATGCAAGCTGAAAGAGTTGTAGGTAACATACGCACTATCTTTAGAATTACTGACCCAACCATTTATCCCCTGAACACACCCAGGCACCTCGTACCATTTACTCTTCCCACACAGTGTAACACTCTAATTGGGTTGTATGTTCTAGGTCAATTGTTTAATGACTTTGAGAAAACCTGTAAATTAAGAATTACACCTACAGGGATTACTGAAGGGGAAAGGGGTTTTGAGCAAACAAAACAGTGTTACCTAACTGAAGTTATGCCATTTTTTAAACTTCTCAAAGAACATTTTGAGAGCCTTAAAAACACCATTAATGATGATGTAACTCAAATGAAAAAGGTTTTTGATGAAGTGGAAAGTGAGGGTAACCAATTAGCTATTGATCTCAAATATAGTGAAATTGACAGGAAAAACATTCTCATTATGAAAGAAAATTTGATTGCAAATTGCATTGCAAAAGATGTGTTTTATACTGTTACCGACTCAACATTATCTGCTCGACAATTTCATGAAATGTCGGTTACCTTGAATGTCTTCCAGAATTGTGTAATTGAGCTTGAGGGGGAGAATTACAAACTTATTGAAAAAATTCAAAACGAAGACCATGATAACATGGTCAGGAATTTCTCAAAACTAGAAGTTCATAATTTGAACCTACAATTAAAATATCAACATCTAGAAGAAAGCATAAAAATATCAAATGCCAAGACATCTTCGGATGCTCCTGAGTTTGACACATGTTTTGAATTAGCCAAAAAGGATGAAGTAATTCAAGCTCACTCAAACACGATTCAGAAATTGAAGGTCCAAATTGCACAGTTAAAGTCGAACAAAAGCGACGAGACCAATACCAATTACCAGAAGTCGATAGATTCTCAAAACTTTCAGAAACAAGTCATTATAAATGAACTACAACATGAAAATGAGTGGCTTCATGCTGAAATGTCAAACGCTAAACAACGTTACAAAGAGTTATTTGAGTCTATTAAAATAACACGTGACCAAAACAATGAAAGAGTCACTTCTTTGTTAAACAAAATTGAGAATCTAAAGACTATGGTGAAGGGTAAAATGCCCGTCGTTTCATGTGATCATGCAATTTCCAATGTACATGCTTGTAAGAAATATACGTGCGATGCTGTGAATGTCTCTCTTCCCCTTAGGAACAATAAGTTAGTTCATAACAACTATCTTAGAAATCTTAAGGATTGTCTGGTCATACTTAGAGAAACCATTGAAGATGAGAGGATACCTAAACCACATGATGATGTTATTGTTGGTGCTTGCTTCCTCACTAATAGAGCCCAGGAACTATTAGAATATGCTATAGGATCATGCCCCAAGAATGATAACAAGTCGGATAGGTTATTTGCGTCGCACTCTAACAGTGGCAACAAAAATGTTACATTAGATTATCCCCAAACCATGTCACAATCCACCATCATGATCACCGGTAAAAAAGTAGCAACTAATCATACTAATGTTCCCGTCATTGCTTCTACAGGAGTAAAATGTGTATCTAATGCTAGCAAGTCACAGCCTAGGTGCAATACAAAGAATGATAGGGCTTTGCCGGCTAAGAGTACACTTATGAAGGAAGTAGAAGAATCATCTAGGAACAATAAAGTTATGCTTAATGAAAGGAATCGAGTTGATTCAAACATTTATGTTAACAATGATGTAATTAATTCGAATTCTGGTGCTATTTGTAAGACTTGTAACAAATGCTTATTTTATGGTAATCATGATGCTTGTGTTGTGTCCTTTCTAAAATCCACTATGAAATCTCCAGTTATGAATGTCTCGAGTGTTAAACGGGTAAAACAAGTATGGAATAAAACAGGAAAAGTGTTCACCAATGTTGGTTATCAATGGAGACCTACTGGAAGGAAATTCACCCTAAGGGAAAAGTGCCCAATGACTAGGATCACTAACTTCAAAGTTGTGCCTATTAAGAAGTGGAGACCTACTGGTAGAATGTTCCCAATAGAAGCACTTAGTACCACTCCTAGTTCTAGTGCATCAAAATGTGAAAATTCTGGTGAGATATCTGTAACATATGATAATCCAATGTTTGTGTGTGCTAACCAAACGGACCCCAACTATTTGTGGGGCTCCAGTTTTTTCAGTTATCCACCATTGTCTGGTTTCAAATGCAGGTCGTACAAATCGTCCTTTGGTATTTGGACTCAGGCTGCTCAAAACATATGACTGGAGATCACTCGCGGCTCAAGAATTTCGTGGAAAAGTTTATTGGTACGGTTAGATTTGGGAATGACCATTTTGGATCAATAATGGGTTATGGTGATTACGTCTTTGGAGACAGTGTGACATCCAGAGTTTACTACGTGGAAGGACTTGGGCACAATCTATTTTCTGTTGGTCAATTCTGTGATTCTGATCTTGAAGTTTGTGGAAAACTAGAAGGGTGGGTTGAATAGTTTTCCCCTCTTTTTCTTTTTATAAAAACTTTGTTTCAAAATGTTGATTCGAATTTATTCAATTATTTGTTTGGAAAACCTTTAATTAGAGTTTAGTATGAAAACACCATATAATCAATATGATCAATTATATACGTAAGCTTTTGGAAAAACTTAGTTTTATGAATGGAGCTTTGGTCGGTCTTTGTGTGAATACGTTTTCCTTTTAAAATCTTAAAACGTTTTGTATCAAATTATCTATCAAGTTAAACTTAATATGAGAAGTGAGAATAATAATCTATTTGACCATATCATATAATTATACACACAATCACAATATTAACTTCTATGTACAACACAATCAATCATCACAACTATATAAGCAACAACTAAGACATATAGGCAAGCATAGATGTAAAGCGATAAATGCAAGAATAAATGAAAAGAGATAAGAGAAAGGAAATGCAAACCGGACACGATGATTTATAGTGGTTCGTCAACAAGGACACCTTCCTTGCCCTACTCTACTCCCCGAGTCACCTACTTGAGAGTTTTCTTCACAACTAAACAAGCTCCCTTTTGGCGGAGAAAACCGTACACAACTTTTGCTTACACCATTTAACGACACTAAGCTAAATGTCGAGTTCTAATAGTAGCTAGAACCAATCTCACAACACTACTTCGATCACTACACAACTTCTACATGACTTCACGACTTCTTCATGGCTTCACGACTTTACGACTTCTTCATGGCTTCACGACTTCACGACTTCTTCACTCCTCCACAACTTCTTCTATACTCCACTACATATTCACACATCTACTTCTTCACAACTTCATGACTTCTCCACACTACTACTTCTTCCCACTACTTATTACTCACTCATAAACTCACTACTAAGTAAGATCATCTTGATCTACTTATTACATATACATAACTCACAACATTACATAAACACTAACTAGATCCTAATACATCTTTGGCTTTATGATAGGGAGGATTCTTCTCTTGCACTTTGAGTGGTAAAGGATTGGATCACTTGAAACAAAGACTTATAATCTTATGATCAAAGGATTTAGAAGGATGTTTTGAAGGGATTGGGACTGAAAATTTTCGTGCAAAAGGTGAGACAAATTTGTAGAATGAACCAGTATTTATTAGGGGAAAAATACTGTTTGGGAGCATGGCCGGTCCCCTTAATTGGGTGCCGGTCCCCTTAATAATCAAGGGGACCGCCTAGTATAATTAAGGGGGCCGCCTAATAAAAAAATATTTTTTCTTCAGATTTTTTGTCTTTTTGTGGGGGATGTTTTTCTTGAAGAATGTAGCCGTTTTTTGGGTTGAAATTTGAATTCAAACTATTTATTTTGAATAAAACATTTCTTATAAATACAAAATTATTTTGTATAAGTTAAAAAATGTTTGTCCCACTTTAATAAAATGTAAGGTTTGTAAAAATAAAAATTCCTTTGATCATAAAATGTATTAGACATTTGTTTGTACATACCTTAAGTGATTGTTGAGGCAAACTCGAGACGTTGAGATGTCGAGGCTTGTTGACGTAAGAATGCATAGATGAATTATGATCACAAGTAACTTAAGCACTTTACGTTATATGTTGTAACTTACATCTTTGTCATCATCAAAACATGAAGAGAATGTTTAGATTAAATATCGTAATATTCATGCCAACAAAGTTGCTTTCAGAAAACACACCTGTTTTGTTAGAGAATTAGATGGTGTTGATCTTCTCAAGGGGAGTCGGGGCACTAATCTTTATACCATCTCTATCGAAGACATGCTACGGTCCTCTCCAATTTGCTTACTTTCTAAAGCCTCCAAGAACAAATCATGGTTGTGGCATCATCGTTTAAACCATTTGAACTTCGGTACCATCAATGAACTCACACGTAAGGATCTTGTTCGAGGCTTGCCCAGACTTAAGTATGAAAAAGACCATTTGTGTTCCGCATGTCAAATGGGCAAAAGCAAAAAGCACACCCATAAATCCAAGACTGTCAATTCCATCATGGAAGTTCTACACACTCTTCACATGGATCTCTGTGGACCAATGAGGATTCAAAGTATCAATGGAAAGAAATATGTGCTTCTTATTGTTGATGATTACTCTCGATTCACGTGGGTAAAGTTTCTACGGTCAAAAGATGAAGCTCCAGAAACCATCATCAAACTCATCAAGATGTTGCAAGTTCGCCTCAACAAAACAATTAGATTCATTCGTACTGATAATGGAACGGAGTTTGTGAACAAACAACTTACTCAATTTTATGAAGGTGTCGGCATCAGTCATCAAAAGAGCATTCCACGTACTCCTCAACAAAATGGAGTTGTTGAAAGACGCAATCGCACCTTAGTTGAAGCCGCAAGGACTATGCTTATCTTCTCCAAAGCTCTTATGTTTCTTTGGGTAGAGGCAATTGCTACCGCATGTTACACACAGAACCGATCCTTGATACATCCTCTCCACTGCAAGACTCCATATGAACTGGTTCATGGCAGAAAACCAGACCTTTCATTTCTTCGAGTATTTGGTACACTGTGCTATCCAACTAATGATAGTGAAGACCTTGGGAAGCTCAAGGCCAAGGCCGACATTGGTTTCTTTGTTGGCTATGCTCCAGAGCGAAAGGGGTACCGAATCTACAACAAACGTACCAGAGACATAATGGAAACGATCCACGTTACTTTCGATGAGCTGACTGAGCAACCGGTTCCTGGACAGTCAAGTTCTGGACCCGTACCTAGCCTTTTGTCTCCTGGACCTATAAGCTCCAGGCTTGTACAGAATCCCACTCCTGCTGCTCCTTTTGTACCTCATACAAGTGAAGACTGGAAGAAACTGTTTGACCCTATGTTTGATGAATACTTTGAACCTCAACAGACTGATGCTCCTGAAGCTACAGTGGTTCAACAACTAGCTGGGGTAGTGAATATCCCAGTTGATAATGACGGGCCATCCACTTCGTTGTCATGGGATTCTAAAGCCCCCACCATTAGTCGATTAGTTACCACTTCTAATGTCCAACCTTCATTTGTACAACGAGTACAACTTGTTGATAATTCGTCTGAAGTAAATCCTTTTGCTCCACCTGATAATGAGCCATTTGTTAACATCTTTGCCCCTAAATCGTCAAATGATGCCACATCCTCCGACGAATCTAACACGGCTACCTCAGTTCCCTATCCTCAACCCCATGAATACCTTAGGAAATGGACCAATGATCACCCTATTGACAACATTATTGGAAACCCTTCACGTCCAGTATCTACCTGCAAGCAACTTGCAACTGATGCATTGTGGTGTTTCTTCAATTCTGTCCTCTCTAAAGTTGAACCAAAAGACGTCAAGGATGCAATGTCTAAACACTCATGGTTCACTGCAATGGTGGACGAGATTCATGAGTTTGACCGACTGGATGTGTGGGAATTAGTACCTCCTCCCGATTGTGCTATGATCATTGCTCTCAAATGGATATTTAAGGTTAAACTTGATGAGCATGGAGATGTATTGAAAAACAAGGCCAGGCTTGTGGCAAAAGGATATCGACAAGAAGAAGGTATAGACTTTAAAGAATCCTTCGCACCTGTTGATATAATTGAAACCATAAGAATATTTCTCGCAAATGCTGCAAGTCAAAACATGGTGGTTTATCAAATGGATGTCAAGACTGCATTCTTAAATGGTGATCTAAAAGAGGTGGTGTATGTAACTCAACCCGAAGGTTTTGTGGATCCAGAACACCCTAATCATGTGTATCGGTTGAAGAAGGCTCTCTATGGGCTTAAGCAAGCACCTAGGGCATGGTACGACACCTTGTCTAAATTTCTTCTGGCTAACAAATTCTCCAAAGGCGTTGTTGATCCTACACTCTTTACCAAAAAAACGAGCAAAAACCTTCTTCATGTACAAATCTACGTTGATGACATCATATTTGCCTCCTCTGATCCCAAAGAATGTGATCGTTTCTCCCAAGAGATGAGTTCTGAATTCCAGATGTCTATGATGGGTCAAATGTCTTTCTTTCTAGGATTGCAAATTTCTCAAAATCCCAATGGCGTCTTCATCAATCAATCCAAGTATGCCAATGAAATTTTGAAGAAGTTTGGATTCGATTCAAGTGACTCAGTTGACACTCCTATGATTGAAAGATCAAAACTAGATGAAGATGATGTTGGAATCCCGGTCAAACAAACCAAGTATCGAAGCATGATTGGTTCCTTAATGTATCTTACTGCCAGCAGACCAGATCTTCTATTTGTTGTTTGCATATGTGCTCGGTATCAATCCAAACCCACCAAGAAACATCTGGAAGCTGTCAAGAGAGTCTTTCGGTATCTTAAGGGTACAATCCATATGGGCCTATGGTACCCCAAGCACACTTCTATGGCTCTGACAGCATACTCTGATGCTGACCATGCGGGATGTCAAGACACTCGTCGCAGTACATCTGGGGGTGCTCAGTTTTTGGGTAATAAGCTAGTCAGTTGGTCATCAAAGAAACAAATGAGTACCTCTATCTCCTCCACAGAAGCTGAATACATTGCCATGTCCTCATGCTGTGCTCAGATCTTGTGGATGAGATCTCAACTTTCAGACTATGGCTTCATATGCAACAAGATTCCCATGTACTGTGACAACAAAAGTGCAACTGCACTCTGCTGCAACAATGTCCAGCACTCAAGGACTAAGCACATTGACATTCGACATCACTTCATCAGGGAGCAAGTCGAGAAAGGAATTGTGGAACTTTACTTCATGAGGACTGAGTTCCAGCTAGCTGATATCTTCACCAAAGCACTTTCTAGGGAACGATTTCAATTCATCCTCCCACGACTTGGTATGAAGTGTCTCACGCCTGAGGATCTCGTACATCTACAGGAAGACCAGGAGGAGTAAAGGGGTTACTTTACATATCCTTTGTACATAGTATTAAATCAAAAAGAAAATAGAAAAATATAAAACCTATATAAAAGCCATAAAAATTAGAAAATTATAAAAACCAAAAATATTCTTCTAACGACATGTCTCTTGTGTAATCAATATTATGTACGTTTCTAGAAATGTCATTCAACAATGACACGGAATCATACATATGCTTGAGCAAGAGTTTTTCCGTTTCAAATAATGTTTTTCTAAAACATGTCGTTTCTCAAAACATTCTTCAAAACTTTGGCTTGCAGTCATTTCAGGCTGTAACCCGGACTTCAAAATTTTGGCTTGCTATTACTTCAGATAGCAACCCGGTTTTCAAAATGAGGAAAACACGTCGCCAAAAAGACGGTTGTTCCTAGTAAAGGGTGCCGTTCATCCGAGCGTGAATTACTTTATATTCATGCACCCTCGATCTAATGTACGTTTCAGTGCATTATTTCTTGGTAAAGAAGAGAAGTCTTCTTTTTATCGCCAAATACTTTCCCTTCTATGATTTTTCCGGAAAGTATTTGTGCAAAACTTGGTGGTACCATGAGATTTTGTTTGGAAATCAATTTGAACTCAAAATTTTGATAAAATTTTTCACTCAATCAATGACATAATTTACTTATGTTTTAACATCCGTCATTGATTGAGGGGGAGAGTGATTTCTCAAAATTTTATGTATCATCAAAACTCCCCACATTTTGTACAAAACAAAAGCAACAAAATGATTTGTGATGGTTATGTGTCAGAATGAGTACATTTTCAAAGAGTTTTTGTTAAAACTTCGAATCTTTTGCAAACTCTTCAAATCTGACACATAACAACCTCCCTCACTGATTGAGGGGGAGCAAGAAAAAGTTCCTTTTTATCAGAAAATATTAAAAATTAACCGCATTTCTCTCCTAAACGTTTTCTAAATTATTTAAATCAATTGGGATCCAAAATCTCAAAAGATTTGAAATTTTTGATCGGGGGAGAGAATGTGATTTAAATATAAAATCTGATATCAAACGTGATCTTTTGGACTTAATAATAGGCTCCCACATATGTGCTAAACTCTTTCGTATATCGATGCACATATTGAGGGGGAGCAAAGGCGTTTGTGGAAGTAATACCTAAGACCGACCATTTATCTTTATGCATGGAGTTATAAGGATGGTTAAGGTTAGGTATGAGTTCCCATGATCCACCAGAACCGGAAGGATCTTCCCAGGGACAATCCTCTAGATAGATTAGAAGACCTTAGGAATGATTGAAAAAAGGAGAAAAGTGAGAAAGGGAAGAGTGCGGACTGAGATAGAGCTAGGACTGGAACAAACCCAACAAGGTTCTAGTGGTGAAGTCTCGGTAAGCACTGAAGGGGTTGAAGAATGAAAAAGAAATGAAATGAGAAAGGGTGTAAAGAAATAGCCCTCCATATATTCAACCTTAGGGCAGAAACCGGGTTCAATTCATAATCTACTAGCGGTTACTAAGATAACACCGGTATTGAAGACAAGACGTCATGGACCCAGTGACGCACTGCACCAAACTTCCCAACCACTCAAGTTCTCTAAAAAGAGATTGTTTCATTTTCACGGGGAACCCTGTGTAATGTATCGACCGCTCTTTGTGAGCTATGTTGATACCTAAAACAGGAGACGCCTCCCCAGTCTCCAGGAGCGGATCAAAACGCACCATTGAGTCTAGAGCCATGAGATCATCCATAAATCTCGTTAGGACACACATTCCAAATATGCTTATTGTTTCACACAATGTGGAAAATAAGATAAAATATTTAGAGTCCTACGCATTATCCTTGTGGTATTGCCAGAACATCCGAGTGATATGAAAATATTCACAATGAAGATGGAAATCCTTTTAGAGCGAACATCACTCAAGCTCTTGGTAGGTGACATGTGAGATCCATCTTGGATCAATGATCAAGTGACAACTGGAAAGCAACAATGGTGCGATTCATAATTGAATCAAATTTTTCAGGAAATGGATTGACGGATACTTTTGCCAAAAAACCTTTCAATGTGCTCACTTACTAATTTTTCGAGCACATTGATTGTGTAATATCTTTTAAACAAAAGTATTTTTGATGGAAATGTGATTCAAAGTATAAAACTCTCGTCGTGTCTCAAAAATGTTAATCAAAGGACACGCGAGTGATTTCTATAAATCTATTTCTCGTCAATCCCTGAATATTTATTCACCCATTCACTCTATCGTGCTGTTTGCTTTGAGACGCTCCGGTATGAGAACATGCTAAGTATGAAGATTCCAAAGTGGATTCTTTGGAAAATTCATTACTACAAGCTGGAAATTCCTGTCAAGGAGAGTCTTCTTTAAAAGAGACTCTACCTGATCACAGGTCGGTCATATCAAAACTGGAGGGTAGTCTGTCCTCGCAGAACGAATGACAAAGCCATGTTCGTTCTCTATCTTTATTGCCAACTGTTTCATTTCAGGGACACATATAAAGATGGCATTGATGGCTCCAGTTTCCAGCTGAATCGGTTCAATCCATACCTCATGCTCACACATCCTCCACACTATCAATGAAGATGAGAGACTTGCTACAACAAATGTTGAGAGACTACCAACAACGTTTCCGCAACTCTGATGAAAAAGTCTCCTGATCCACAACTCTAATGCAAAGTCTCCTGATCCAGAAGGGTGCGAGCATGATGGTCCTAAAGTCACTACATCACATGAAGGCAATACTACTGAGGATGAGCTTGGAGATTTACTTTGGCTGATGATCTCAAAGAAGCTCAAAGATCACACATCACAAAGGAACTCAAATCACAAGTTCATCGCTTGATTGTTCAAAGTGAGCACAAAGTGAAGAATCAGAACCTACGAGCTACGAAGACGAAAGAATGCTTAAAGACCAAATAGCTTAATTTCAAAGGTGACCTCGCTTAGGGGGAGATTGTTAGGAATACAAATATTCTTGTAAAAGTCTCAGTCACCTGATTATTGTAATAGCATTAAGTTAGCTCGTAGTTAGTTTATATAATAGTTAATTAGTATTAGTTTAAGTAACACCGTGGAAGAAGGACGGGTCTTCACCTACTGTATGCCTGATCCACAGCCCGGGTGTGGGCGTTTATGTTGTAAGTATAAATACCCCTCTCCACATGTGGAGAGGGTTGGACCTTCATTCAATCTTAATCTAACATTCTCTTTTCTCTCAAGGTTCCACTCTCCCTCTCTTTCTTGTATCTCCAACGCCATACAAACCACAAAGGGAATCATGTTTCCAACCTAATTAGTATTCTACACTAACAAATGGGTTCCAAATACGAGGGGTAACTAACCGATGTGGTTAGCAAACATTTGTTTGTAAACGGATGGCCATTTGGTTTTATTCCTAAGTTTGCCTCTTATCATATGAATATATCCTTATCATTCGAAAATGAATTAACCGTAATGCATAACAAGTACAAGTTCTAGAATTAACACAACCACCGGCACACTAATCATGAAATATATAAATAGTATAAGAAACACTATTCACATAAAAAAAAACTAATCCTCATAATTTATAGTAATAAGGGTATAAAATTGTGTTAGCAAATGTTATCAATTCCGAGACGAATTGCTCTTTAAAACTTGAATTTGTTCTCCAAAAATATCATTATTATTTACCATTGAATCAACCTTATTTTAACTAAAATATGAAGGGCGAACTACTACTAGTTACTAAAGTTCACGACTCTAAAAAAAACGAAAATTTAAAATAAAAAAAAAATTAAAAATTAAAAATTATACAATTTTTCTATTTTCTTCCCTCCCCCACACTTAAGTTTTGCATTGTCCTCAATGTAAAAAAAATAACATAACTTCAAAGTAAAGGAAATGGAAAAATTTAGAAAATACCGGAGTTAAATACGCAACATGCATATTTGATCATAATAAGCAAATGAGTTTATCGACTCCAAACGTTGATCAACTATATGCTTCCGTAACAAAACCCCTGCAAGAAAACTGCAAAATATACGAAACAACCAAACAAACACAAACAAAAGCATATCTAAACCAAATAAATAGAAAATTAAGTTACGTTATAAATCCTAATAGAAATAGTTAAAGGTAATGGAAATAGAAATAGTTCGACACATAATTGTTTTTAAAACCAACCATAAACCATATGATCAAACGTCACCATCAATAACTAACATCTGAACGAATGAACTCGTCCTCACTTTCCTCTTCATCCTCATCAACGTCTTCTTCATCGTCTTCATCCACCACTCGTCTCTTCTTCTTTCCAGCTCTTGATGACGAACCTCCAACATCATAACTTGATCCTCCAGGATTAAACCTTGGTCCACCCACATTGACAACTGAACTACCATACTCGGGAAGTCTACAGTACAGAGGGTATGGTTCGGGAAATGGTGAATAACCAGGATACGGATAGGGGTATGGTCCAGGATATGGAGAATATGGTAAAGGGTATGGTGGAACATTTGGTGGGTTGTAGGGAGGTACCTCATAATTGGCATCTTGTACCAAATGTGGATCATAGGCATGGAATAATCAAAGTTGTAATTATACCTCATTAGCATTGAATCTTTCCAAACTTCCCTACACTCAATAGCATTTAACTCTCGGTTCCAATCACCCCATCCTGAATCAAAACCACTTTGAGTATTCCCCGAAAAACTTCCCATTTGAGGTTGTGATGGCGCTTCCACATAAGCTCCTGATTGCGCCCCCACACTTGGTTCGGTCCAAGGTCCCAAAGTCTTGTTATTCCTATCCAATGCTTTTCCAAAACTAAAAGCATCCCATATTTCACTCTCCATCCTCACTCGACACTTCCTCAACTCATTATCATTAAAATACCCAAGATTTTTAGCCAAAACGGTCACATAATGACCTCCACAAACATCACTTTGTTTCTTAATCCCCGGTGCTCTCTTAGAAAGATATTCGGCAATAATCCATGCCACATTCCCATTCTTATCTTCCTCCAACAACTTCATCACCCATAGGTCCGGTTGACTACATTTGTCTTGACTTCCACTCCTATGCAACAATCCCCAAGAAATCAACTTTTGTAACACCTTCAACAACAGATTTCTAATCCTAGAAGAATTTCTCCTAAGACAAGTTGGATCACAAATCCTATTCCGATAAGCATCAACACCCGTGTATTGATCATTAGCTCTAGCCAAACTCACAAAATGTGGTCCAAACAACCTATGATTAACCTCATTCTCCTCATACAAACCAAGGGCAACTGCAAAATTTGGCAAAGATAAAGCATGTTCGCGACCACACAATCTAAACCAAACACAAACATCCCCAAGAACATCATTCACTTTCCTATCAAAGTAAAACGTAGAAAAGAACTCCAAACACCATTCCTTGTAAACATCCTCACGTATACTAAAAGCTCTTTCCCAAGAATAATCTTCAAACCTATCCCCATCACCAGGATACACATAAATCATAGTCATCATGCTCCTCAATTGATCTTCACATTCATACTCCGCAAGCAATTCCCAATCAATCAATCTAGGCTTAGCAATCTTCCTCTCTTGAAGTTTTGAAAGACGTTCCCTATACGCATTCTTCTCATCTTTGTTTTGCACATTAGAAAACTTGACGTTATCATTAGACTCTGGTTTCAAACTGAAAGTGATCCTCTTCCTCTCGTCCCTTTTCAAATACTTATTAACAATCGGATTTCTTTGATTTCGTCCCAATCTTGCAACATTTCCCTGAAAGAAATCTCAAATTATGTTATTATAAAAGTATAAAAACTAATACCAATCAATTTAGAAACTAGAAAACACAATTTCAAAAATGTCAAAATTTTTTCCGAGGCGTCCATCCGATCGGATTGAGGTCCATCCGATCGGATGCAACTTCTGCACATTCCCATCCGATCGGTTGCAATTCGCAACCGATTCGGTTGGAGTTTCTGCATACTTCATTCCTCCTCAATCCATTCTAAACCTTTCCCAATCAATCCGAACTTCTTTCTAACTTGTAATCATCCATTTTTGAGTACTTCTAACATCTAAACTCTCCTATCAATGATTCGTAACATTTCCAATCATCAACCTAATGATCATATGAAAACCAAGAACATTATCTACTAAAATCTTCCAATTAGTGCTCTAATCAACAATGCAATAACCTAACATGACTAATTATCAATCATGTAACATCTGGGATTCATCAATTGCAAATAAACTAGCTCCAAAGATTATACCCAATTCAATACGAAAATTCAATCAATGAATTCTTACTCAAAACTTAATCAATTGCTCTAATTCTTTTGGCAATACCTTCTCCTATCATCTAATCACTTATCCTTGATAACGCTCAAAATTAACATGTTTTTAGGAGCGTTATTGTGGATTTTATGCATATATTGTAACACCCCCAAAATCATCACGTCAGCGGAAGACTTAAAATGTCAGTGGAAGACTTTTTGGGTGTTACTTCGAGGATCTTTATCACAATCATAGAAAACGACACAAAAGTGACGCTTTAAAGTTTAATTCGTTCAAAATACTAAATATTCGAGACATCAAGATGTTTCATAGTTTAAACAACAAATTTATTTGAAATGTGTCAAAACGTTTATTTAAACCCATGCCGGGTTACAAGCCCACTCTGTGCCTTCAAGTTCCTTCTTGTTTAGTTACCTGAGATAAACACATGCTAAAAGTGTCAACACAAAGGTTGGTGAGTTCATAGAGTTTATAGTTTCGAATATCGATTTCCAAAATCAAAGAGTCTATGATTTCATAGAAGTTATAATAACAGTTGATTATTAAATTAAAGTGTGAGTAAATCCATAATGTTCATAGTTTAAATCGTTGATTTATCAAAATCAGAAAATGAGTGATTTCCTTATTAATTCAAAAATAGTCCGTTGGTTGGCCCTTCACCGGGTCAACACCAAAATAGTAGTTTGTTTGACCTAACCGGGTCAACACCAAAATAGTTTGTTCATTTGCCAATTATTAATAGTTTTCCTGCTATATAGTGAGCACAATCTCATAGTTTAATAAAACAGTGGGCTACAGCATTGTACACCCCAAACATCAGTCGTTGTAATACTGTATCATGACTACAGTACTACCGTTCTATTGCTCTAAGCTCATGACACTCAACGATTAACAGGCATCAAAATTATCCATAATAATGATGTAAAACAGTGGCCCTCAGGATAGGTATTTACCAGTAACCTATGAAATCAAATAGCGTGCATTTGGTGGCTTTCCTCTAGCGACCAAATGGGGATTGTCAATCCCTAATAGATCTATTCACAACTACTTACGCTCACCCTTTGGGTGATTAAGGTGCATGAACGAGGGACTTTTGGTAATCGGTACTTAGGCAATAGAGATCAAATATAGCATACTATTGAAAAATCACTTGTAATCATGTCTATAGCAGGTATTTCCTTATGAGATATAATAATGTGTAAACCAGTAAAGTTTATATGAAATACAGTCATGTATTTAGTTAATGAATACTTGTAAAAGTAAAAACAGTAGTTAAGCATGCATCTCCCCCAAAAAAGTTTATAAACCATTGTAAAACAAGTAAGAGTAGGGGCTATGACTCACCTTAGTAGCACAGTAGTAGTGGTAGTAACATAATCTCAACGATGCAAGGCAACGGCTTCACACACAACCTAAAAGATATGGTATGTTTTAGTTGATAGTCTAAATCTAGTTTTATCGCGAATATTAGTCATTCAGTTGTGATTAAAACTCGTGTTTGTTTAAATGCTTGAAGTTCAAGAACAAAGTTATATATACATATAACTTGTGAGTGTAATGATCGATGATCGATGTGCGATGGAAAATCATCAAGAATAAGTCGAAGTATGTAGACGATGTTTTATGATGTTAGTTTTAAAAGAAAAGAAATAAACAACAACAACAACAACAACAACAACATACCCAATCCCGTGAAGGCGAGGTATGGGGGAGGTAGAAATGTAGGCAGGTCCTACCCCTACCCCAGGCAAAACTTGGGAGTAGAGAGACTGCTTCCAGGGAGACCTCCGGCACGTGCACCAGTGCGAGTGATAGAGAAACTAAAAAGAAGCAAGTAGCAAAAGAGCAACAAGTAAAAGCAAATAGAAGCAAGCAACCAACCAGAAAGGGGCCTAGTACAAAAGACAAACAAATAAAACAAGCAAACAAACATGCATCAAAACAACAAACAAACAACAAACAAGGGGCAAGACAATCAAAACATGCAAACAAAGCAAGTAGTGCAAAAGATAGAAAGCAAAAGAAAAGAAATAAACGTATCGTTATATATATATATATATATATATATATATATATATATATATATATATATATATATATATATATATATATATATATATATATATATATATCGTTAAAATTAATTATAGTTACGCGAATATTTATATCGTATATATATAAGTTAAATTTATAAGAGTTTTATACTAAACATGTGTATTTATATATAAAATGTTATTTTTATAAAATAATATTACAGAAAATCCCTTCAAGTTTTACAAATGTTACCTTTTTAACCTTAACGATATAAACTTTTACACCGTTAGTCCAAAGTTAAATATGATTTCATTTTAGGTCCAAGAGTATCAATAGTTACATTTTACAACTCCAAGTTTTAATATTAACAATTTTTAACTTAGAAATCTAGAATTTACAGTTTCTACCCAAAGTTTGCAACTTTGGCAGTTTTAGTCCCTCGGTTTAAGAAAATTTGCAAAGTTAGTCCAAAATTCACCAAACTTGGAATTTAACATTTATACTTTTTCAATAAGCTCAGAATGTTCCAAATAATTTATTTCAACAGCTTAATAGCTTAAAAAGTGCTTATTTTTATAATTGGGCCTTAACGAGACCAATTTAAGGCCCGTTAACAAATTGAGATCCATTGGACTTACGGAACTTTTGGGTTTTCACTTGGGATTGTTTTTATGTCACAAAAAATGTTGTAGTTGAGCTGTTGAGACCAGCTTATCAAATAAGCTCAAAATAAGCTTAACGGGCTAACTAGCCCAATCGTTAGTTTTATAATAGTTATAGAAATAGATTTTTGTTCAATCAAAATAGCCCTTGAAATTAGCTTATACGAGTTTATAAAATCGAACAAAAAGTGTTACTTGATTGTTAGCTATGTTGTCAATGGGGTTGAGCTAAGAAAAGGATATGTCATGTGTCGAAATATTTATATACGAGGCCAAAGTAAACGGCCAAAGTCATATCCAAACAGTTACAAGTTCCAAAAATATTCTTAGTGTTTTTAATAAAGTCGAATAGGTCAAGGTGACTTATAAACGTGTCGTTTTTATTATGTATACGTTATTTTTAGTTTCAAAACTTTACCATTCTCGTTTGTTAGTATATTGAATATATAGAAGGTTGAATAAAAAGTATATATCATGTTTTTATTTAACGAGATAATGAATCAAAAGTAAAGTGTCAAAAACAAAATATAATATGAAATGGAAACATGAAATAGGTGTCGAGTAAGCTTACTTCACTTCAAAATGTGGGGTAAAATTGGATGTAAAGGTTGAGCTGGGGCAAGAGGGGAATGTGGTTTGATTCTCAACCCACCAAGGATCTAGGATGAGCTAAATTTGGTACTTGGACTTGTTTCTAACCCTTCAAGAACTTGGCGATCTTTCTGTCCCACTTATCGTATATTTCGAATAGATTTTTAATGTTTTGGTTCGTTTTTGTGTGTGGTTTCAACTGAGGTCATAAGGTGAGCTTTATAGAGAGTAGTGGAGTGTATGTACAAGCGGAGATCACAAGAGATGGAGTGTTAGATCAAAGGGAATGTATGTCCACCTCTTCGAGTGCCCAATCGAGACTTTACAAAGCATATGAGGACAAGGAAGGTGTAAGATAAGTTCTGAACATTCCTGACAGCTGACAAAACGTTTAGAGCTGGTTTGTGGTGATTGGGAGGCATGGGTGGTGCTAAGGAAGCTTGTGACACGTTTTTGGTTTATCTTGTTCATACGAGTTGGGGGTTTCACTTTGGCCAGATTTGAGGGAGTAAACATACGAATAAAGTCACAATATTTGCCATTCATGATTCTATGCAAGGTTGTCAATCGAGACATGTAAAAATATTCATGTGTTGTGTGTTGAAAACAAAAGAGAATCGGTGCATTTTGTGGGTGTCGCGACTGGCAGAAACAAAAACATAAGGGTGCGTTTTGGGCTAAAAAGCCTGGTGGGCTTGTGTTTGCTTGGCGTGGATCAGGTCCAAAAAAAGAAAGAATAATAAGTGGTCTGTTTGGTGGTAATTTGGGGTTTAAGTGAAAGGTTTGATGTGTTTTTGGTTTAAAATCTCGCGAGTCTAGACGTAAAACATTATTTCGGACAACTTTCGTGTTTTACACTTTTCCTGGTTCGGACCAGAAGAGCCTTAAATTTAGGATTTAAATTCGTTACAGAAAGTTGGTGGTTTATTAGAATTTATGCGAAGTGTTATTACTATTAGTGTTAATTTGAGATTGTGTAAGGTGCCTTAACTTGATCAATATTCTAGTATAGTAATTATATTTAAAAGTTGGTAACAATTGCCTTTCATGGTTCTTAGAAGCATGGATACTAGAGTTGTGAAATAAAAGAGATATGTCGTGTGTAAAAGTTATAATCAACTGAGCTAAAGCAAACATGTACTTGTGACTTGTAAATATAATAGTTAGAGGTGTGCTTGTTCAAAATATCGTGTCGAGGTCCAAAATATTAGTGAGCAATCTCGGGAATTTTCGTAGGCTTTGGAAATATATAAATATTGTACGGTAAATATACGAAACGTATATTTATAAAATATAAACGTTTTAAATATATTATATTATTCGCGATATTAATAAACTATCAAGGTTGTGTGTAAGCATCGTTCCTAGGCAAATGGTCAATCATAATTGTCGTAGTGATTCACATAATAAGTTATGCATAAAAAAAATTGTTCCTCGTAAAAATGGTATTTAATTCACGTAATATCCTTTTATTCAATTATTGATATTTACTAATCGTATGGGAAAATTACGGGAGGTTACATATATTTTGGTCACTTTTATGAACTTATGGTACTTAATGAAGTATATTCTCTATTTTAGGTTCATGACGAAGAAAACCAAGAAAATGACGAAGAAATGAACAAAAACGAAGATTTATGCATGTACGAAGAATTCCCGACTCATTCAATTCTCTTGGAGTATGTTCGAGAAGATAAAAGTCGTGAAGTTGTCACTTAAAAGACTCAAGAATAAAGTACAAGAGGGAAAACGAGAAAAGAAATGAAGAAAAGAAGCTCAAACGAAGAATTAATGGAAGACTTGTTGTTCCCAACACACCTTCACCATTTTAGCCATAACTTGAGCATACGGACTCCGTTTGACCCCCCGTTCGCGGCCACGGAAAGCTAAGAGAAAGATCTACAACTTTCATGTTTATGACTTTTGCCCAACCGATCGGATGGAGTCCTCGTACAGATTTTGCAAAAACTCATTCTACCTCATTCTACCTGATTCTAGGCCATTCTTTTTGGTATTCTAGGTCCTTCTAAACTACTTGGAGGCCAATTTGATGTATTAATGACCCTAGGCCTTGAGAGGAGTATAAATAGAGACCTTTACATGCATTTCTAATCACCACTTACCAATTCTCTCTATTCCAACTCGAGAGAACACCTCTCCTACCACCAATACTCCCTCTCAATACCAAAATTCGTCCATAAAATCCCAGGAAACTTTGGAGGTCCAAGAAGTCATCATTTGGAGGTCAAGACATCAAGAAGTCATCACCAATACTTGAGGCATCATTACTACATCATTTGTTATCTTATTTCAATCATTGTAAGACTTTTAATTATGATTTCTAATGTTCAAAATTCTGAGTTTATGTTCATGTTTGCTATGAGTGGCTAGTGCCTTTGTGCACTTGCTTAGATGATGTTTATTATTTAATGGTTTGCTTATGATTGTGATAACATGTTTTAATTCAATTTCAAGTCAATCCTAAGAACCAATTGTACCTTAAGTTTCATAGTGACATTTGTTGAGTCAAGGTTAACTAATTGATAATAGTTTCAAGGGTCGAAAGATTTGTTATTATTCAACTAGTTATAATCATTTGTCTATTAATGATTGTTTTTCACCATAATTATTCTTGACTAAACAAAGAAACAAGAAGTATGATTGTAATGAGAATGCTTTTATAACATCAAATCAGATTGTTTGTAAACCTTTAGTTGGACGAAAGTTTAGATGTTTATAAACAATTGTAACCTTTTTGTCTATGAATGGGTTACCTTTTGTAATGACCATTTCCTTAGAGTATTTGATTTGTAATTAGAGTTTGTTCTTGTGTTTAAGATATTCACCATACCTTATGAACCTTGGATGGATCTTGAATTGATTGGTTTACACCTAAAGCTTGTTTTTATAAACTAAGATCTTGGCCAAAGTTTAATTTGTAAGAACAATATATTAGACCACCATCTAATTATCACAACCAACATGTTATCAAAAGTTATCACAATCATGTGTGTCATTAAGTAGTAAACTAGTCTAAGCAAGTGTAGTTTTTAATCTTATTGAATTCACATAATCATCATTTTCGTGTTACTTATTGCTTATATGGTATTTTGGATCGTGACAACCAATTACCATCTTTTTATTGCTTACTATTACATAGATTCTTCACAATTGAAAACACCCAAATCCCTGCGAACGATCCCGATTTACCATCATATCTTGCTATAATGGACGAGTACACTTGCTTGTATGTGTTGTTTCTAGATTTGGTAATTCACCCTTATAAATTTAAAACTTGTACTAATAAAACGCACATCAAGTTTTTGGCGCCGCTGCCGGGGATTTGTTTGTGTTTTTGTTTGCTTTGAATCTCTGCTTTAATCATTCCCTAGTTGTGTCGCTTTTACTTTTGAAAAAAAAAATCCGAACCATCCAACCGATCGGTTGAACATCCATCCGATCGGCTGAACCAAAACATTTTTTACCAAGCCATCCAACCGATCGGTTTGATATCCATCCGATTCGGTTAGACCCAAAAACCCAATCCAACCGATCGGTACGAACCCGTATCCGATTCGGTTAGACCATTTTCATCCAATAACTCAATCCAACCGATCGGCTTGTCCACCAAACCGATCGGCTGAGTCTTTTCTTTTTACAAAACCCATTTTTTTTTTCAAAACCCATTTTTACCTTTTCACCTTAGTTTGAAACAAACACCACCCAACCCACCCTTAGGAGTAATTTATTTTTCTTGTGTCCTTGTTATTTTCTTTTCTTATTAGTTTCTTTGGTAAATTATTTTATAAAATTGTCTTTTTAGATTTTTGAATGTCTTTTAAATAAAAGTCTATTAAAAAGTTTTGTCATAATTAGTTTATTTTTCTTAAACTTCTAGTAGTTATAATAGTAACGGTTTTCTTATCTTAGTTAAGCTTATTTTTGTTTACTTCAACTTAAAAAAAAAATACAAAAAGATTTTTCTTAGTGTTCATTTTCATTATGTTTTTATTTTTACTTTTTGTGATATTTTACGAATCGCTCCGGGTTTGTATAAACTCACACTCATGGGGTAAACAACTTGTTAGTCCACTTTTCGAGCTTAAACGTAAAATCAAAAAGAGGACTCGTAAACCCGATAAGACACCAATCTTACCCTTAAATATCGAATCAACCGAACTTTATCCAAAATCACCATTCATCGAGGAACTTTTTGTGGTAATCGACATAATCGAAGAGAAAGTTGAAACTCAACCCGATTCCCTACCTGTAACCGTCATTGATCCTGATGACCAACCCATGTGGTCAAGCACTAGGACCGTTGCACCAACACCTAGTTTCGCTATTATTCAACGCCCTTTTCCAAACAATTTCCATATCAAGGGTACCCACATGCAAATGATTCGGGAGAATCAATTCGATGGGAGAATCCGATCCGATCCTCACCGACACATAGCTGATTTTCTTGAGATTAGTAACCTATTCCATTATGGTGAAAATCAAGAGGAAGCGGTTAAATTGAGGACTTTTCCTTTTTCATTGTCCGGAGAAGCCAAGATTTGGTTGAATGAATTAAATGAAGGAACAATTACTACGTGGGAAGAGATGAGAGAAGCTTTTGTTAGCCGATACTTTTCTCCCGCAAAGTTTAAACGTCTCCTAAATGACATTCACAACTTTCACCAACTCGATCACGAAACTCTCATTGATGCTTGGCTCCGTATGAGAGAGATGCTTCGCACTTGTCATGGACACGGTCTAACCAAAGGAGTGATCATTCAAACATTCTATCATGGTTTAGATAATCTAACTCAAGGAATTCTTGATGCCGGAGGAATGTTCCTCTATAATACTCCCAACGAAGCTTACAAAATCCTTGAGGACAAGGTCTAACTCAAGCTTGATTTTTCAGAAAATTCTCTAATCGTGCCCAAACCAAAAACCGTAGTTTCCGCCGGTGGAAGCAACATCAATGCCGATCATTCCATATTGATTGAGAAATTAGAAGCTCTCACCAGACATATTGACGTAGAATTCAAGAAAATAAGGCAAGAGTTGAAGGAGATACGAGATGCTCGTTGAGATGATGAAGACGCCAATGCTTCAGAATACCACATGGAAAATGACATGTTGATGATTGAACCTAACGAAGCAAGATATCATGACGGATATCACAACCAAAAGCTGAAAAATTCATACTCCTACTCAAGCCAAAACCCGAACCATAACCATCTTCATTTCTGGCCACAAAATGATACACCACTTTCATCACAATATTTTGGACAAAACAAAGAAACCAAAACCTCACCGGAGGAGATGATGAGAGAATGGATGGAAGCAAATGAGAGTATGAAAGACCATGTGGTAGAATTGAAACGACAAATCGATCAAGGAAAAAGGAACCACCAAGCCATAATCCAAGACATGGAAAAGAAGCAAGAATTCCATCGTACCAAATCACTACCATATACAACAGATTCCAATCCAAGACATGAATTTGACTACAGACCACCCTCAATTCAAAATGAACATGATAAGGGTGATGTTGAATTTATCGAGAAGGATGAAACTGAATCTATTCCAACCATGCCTAATCCGAACCAAATCATATCTAGTTCACCAACCGTTTCACCTTTTCTTGAGGATTGCACCGTGTATATCCCGTCCACTGAACGCTTAGTGAAAGAGAAGATGTTTACACACGATGAAGTGTCAAATCATGTTGGTAACAAGGAACTCAATGCAATTGGAGACGTTGGAAATGAAGTCTTGAAAGAAAAAGAGATTAAGAAGCAGGAGAAAGAAGTGTCAAAGGTACCCGACTTAGATTGGAATGAGGAAGGAAAATTGGTTCTTCGAGCCAATCACACTAATCAATACATTTGGCACCCAACAATTAAGACTCCATACTGGAAACGTATCATCAAAGAGTCCTAACCCGGGGAAGAGTCTAGCTAATGACTCAGTAATAAATTAAGCGCTTCTCGGGAGGCAACCCGAGCTTTTAATTGTTCGCTTATTTAAAAAAAAAAATTATTTTTCGTATTTTATTCTTTTGTGTTTGTGTTTAGATCGAGTAAGTTTAAATGTTTTTTTTGTTTTTGCAAGAATCTCATTTCTTAAACTCGGTTTTGCCATTTTTAATTTTTAGTACATTGTGAATAAATAAGTACTTGTTTTAAAAAATAAAAAATGTTTTGAACTTTGTGGGTGTATTCACTGGAAACCCTCACAAGACTTCACTCGTCCACTCGGGCCACCGAGGGGTTTAAAAGGCTTCTTTCATATGCTAAATGCAATCGTGATGCCTACGAAAGTGAGTTTTAGGATTTTATGCGTTTTTGTAGTTTAGTTTGCTTTTGCAGATTTAATAAGCTCTTGGAGATTGGATTATTGGTGACATTGTACTTGGTGTGTTGATGTTTTGTTGGAAGCGAAATTGATTGATCTCACAAGCTTATGCTAGCAATTGCTTAGCACCCTATCATTTGGAGTTCGATCACGATTTCTACGGCCCGGGAAGTTTCGTTTCTCTTGGACTATTTATTTACTTATTTATTTTTCCCATTTTACATGCTTTGAAGTTTATTTGAGTATAATGCTTAACTTAAGTGTGGGGGAAGGTAAAAAAGTGGGAAACGAAACTCATTTTTAACATTCCGAATTTTTGGGCCAATTTGAAAATAAAATTTTGTATACTTGTTTGCCCTTATGATCTAGTTGTTTTCACACTATTAGGATAATATATTAGAATAACTTGATAATCCACTGGTGAAATATGTAATTTTTGAAAAATTTGAGATGTGTCCCGATTAACATTGCAACCCATTCTGGGATCGATAACATTTGTTAGCACATATTATAACCCTTTCCACTAAATTGTGAGGATTTGAGCCTATTTCATATATAGCATACATCTTTTATGCTTGAACCTTTTACTATGAGTGTGCCGGTGATTTTATTTATTCTAGAACTTGTACTTTTAAATCATTACCAGACCGCTGTAAGATCGCATTCGTGTGATATAAGTGTATTCGTGTGATAAAGAGGCAGCCTTAGGAATAAAACCAAATGGCCATCCGTTTACAAAATAATTTTTGCTAACAACATTGGTTAGTTACCCTCGTATTTGGAACCCATTTGTTAGCGTTCATCTTTAATGCTAGATACCCCTAGTTTCACCCTTTGAGCCAATCCTTTTCATTTTGTTAAATCCAGAAAAATACAAAAATATTTTACATTTTAAACCTTAGCCTAACCTTTGTCAAAGTCTAAACGGTGGGTTGCTAGTTGCTTGGTATGTTGGATTATTTTTGATGATTATTAGTTAGCCACACTTTGCCATTCGTGTGTGCCATTCCGACAAAGATGGAGAGGGCCCGCTTCATGTTTTGTATTTTTGTGGTGATGCTTATGTGAAGTGTGGGGGAGATGTTATGTATGAAAAAAAATAAAAAAAAATAAATAAAGGTGAAATAAGTCGATTTGTCACCTTATAATCAAGCAAGAAAATCATTGGGTATTGTCAAACAACTCGATTTTTCACTACTAAAGCTTAAAACGATGAATCGTATCTTGTATTTGTACTTGGTGGATTTGCATCGCAATTTTTCTAAACATACTTGTGGATCTATTTTACTTAATTTTTGCTTGAGGACAAGCAAACCCTTAAGTGTGGGGGAGTTTGCGCTCATTTTCGTTTATTTATCTCATTTTAGCTTGTTTATGTTTAAAAAAATATATTTTTCAAATTTTTATAGTTTTAAAAATTTTCTTTTCGTTTTTTTTTCAATTAGGTATGGTTTCGATTTTTCTTTTCCTAGATTTGCTTGAGGGCAAGCAAAGTTCAAGTGTGGGGGATTTGATAACGCTCAAAATTAACATGTTTTTAGGAGCGTTATTGTGTATTTTATGCATATATTTTGGTCACTTTTATGAACTTATGGTACTTAATGAAGTATATTCTCTATTTTAGGTTCACGACGAAGAAAACCAAGAAAATGACGAAGAAATGAACAAAAACGAAGATTTATGCATGTACGAAGAATTCCCGACTCATTCAAGTCTCTTGGAGTATGTTCCAGAAGATAAAAGTCGTGAAGTTGTCACTCAAAAGACTCAAGAATAAAGTACAAGAGGGAAAACGAGAAAAGAAATGAAGAAAAGAAGCTCGAATGAAGAATTAATGGAAGACTTGTTGTTCCCGACACACCTTCACCATTTTGTCCATAACTTGAGCATACGGACTCCGTTTGACCCCCCGTTCGCGGCCACGGAAAGCTAAGAGAAAGATCTACAATTTTCATGTTTATGACTTTTGCCCAACCGATCGGATGGATGACCATCCGATCGGATGGAGCCCTCGTATAGATTTTGCAAAAACTCATTCTACCTCATTCTACCTGATTCTAGGCCATTCTTTTTGGTATTCTAGGTCCTTCTAAACTACTTGGAGGCCAAGTTGATGTATTAATGCGCCTAGGCCTTGAGAGGAGTATAAATAGAGACCTTTACACGCATTTCTAATCACCACTTACCAATTCTCTCTATTCCAACTTGAGAGAACACCTCTCCTACCACCAATACTCCCTCTCAATACCAAAATTCGTCTATAAAATCCCAGGAAACTTTGGAGGTCCAAGAAGTCATCATTTGGAGGTCAAAACATCAAGAAGTCATCACCAATACTTGAGGCATCATTACTACATCATTTGTTATCTTATTTCAATCATTGTAAGACTTTTAATTATGATTTCTAATGTTCAAAATTCTAAGTTTTTGTTCATGTTTGCTATGAGTGGCTAGTGCCTTTGTGCACTTGCTTATATGATGTTTATTATTTAATGGTTTGCTTATTATTGTGATAACATGTTTTAATTCAATTTCAAGTCAATCCTAAGAACCAATTGTACCTTAAGTTTCATAGTGACATTTGTTGAGTCAAGGTTAACTAATTGATAATAGTTTCAAGGGTCGAAAGATTTGTTATTATTCAACTAGTTATAATCATTTGTCTATGAATGATTGTTTTTCACCATAATTATTCTTGACTAAACAAAGAAACAAGAAGTATGATTGTAATGAGAATGCTTTTATAACATCAAATCGGATTATTTGTAAACCTTTAGTTGGACGAAAGTTTAGATGTTTATAAACAATTGTAACCTTTTTGTCTATGAATAGGTTACCTTTTGTAATGACCATTTCCTAAGAGTATTTGATTTGTAATAAGAGTTTGTTCTTGTGTTTAAGATATTCACCATACCTTATGAACCTTGGATGGATCTTGAATTTATTCGTTTACACCTAAAGCTTGTTTTTATAAACGAAGATCTTGGCCAAAGTTTAATTTGTAAGAACAATAGATTAGACCACCATCAAATTATCACAACCAACATGTTATCAAAAGTTATCACAATCATGTGTGTCATTAAGTAGTAAACTAGTCTAAGCAAGTGTAGTTTTTAATCTTATTGAATTCACATAATCATCATTTTCGTGTTACTTATTGCTTATATGATATTTTGGATTGTGATAACCGATTACCATCTTTTTATTGCTTACTATTACATAGATTCTTCACAATTGAAAACACCCAAATCCCTGTGAACAATCCCGACTTACCATCATATCTTGCTATAACGGACGAGTACACTTGCTCGTATGTGTTGTTTCTAGATTTGGTAATTCACCCTTATAAATTTAAAACTTGTACTAATAAAACGCACATCAATCCCCAAAATATTACATCTTAATTCGAACTAATTCAAATATACCCAATTCGCGACCTAATTTTAATCATCCGAATTAAAACCTAATTGAATGAAATTAATGATATAACTTACTTGACTTGATGCCACTGATGATCAATTATCACTCCTGCAACTTCCAAACAACTTCTAATGGTCGAATTTTCTAACCCCAATTCTTGGTGGATTGTGTGTATGTGGTTTTCTTGAGTTTTTGAAAATTTTGGTTTATATATTCAATTCCATCTGATCAGTTGTGAATACATCCGTTCGGTTTGTATGAAACTGATTTTTCAAAGCTTTTCTTCTACTAAACTTGGTACAAGTACTAGTAGTTTTTATCTTTTCAAAAACTTAATATTTTGTATGTATTCCAAACACACTTTGTCTACCAAAAATTTGGTCATCATTTCTACTTCTAACTTAAGACTAAAAACATAACTTAACCTCTAAAACTAAAACTAAAACTAAACTAAATAGATCAATAGATAAATAGATAAATATATAGATATATAGTCTTATTTCAAACATGAAATGCATAAAACCTAAAAACATAAAATAAATTGCATGAAATTAAAAATACGAAACAAACAAACTAGCACAAGATGTGCTTTATTCTTGTGATCATTCTTTTTCATCCATAGAAATATTCATTCCTAAGAATGTCTTCTCCACGATACTTGTTTGACAACTTCCTAGTAGTCTTTTGAGTTTTGAAACTTCGTACAAAATTCCTTCCGCTAGGACATGTGATATCAAATTTGCAATGCCAATCACCATCTCCTTCTTCTCTTTTGTAAATGCTATGACCATCGGAACCCCATTCCAAGTTCTTCAATTGGACCGGTAAAGATCCAAGAAAATCTGTCAATTTGTTAAACACAAAAATATTTTTAAATGGATTAAAGAAAGCCTCCATTGCTAGAGCTCTCTCCATTTCATCTTCAATATCAAAGAAACTAGGTGTACATGGGCCAAACTTAGGTCTACCGTCTTCATCTCTTCCCACTTCAAAGCAACCAAGGTAATCCTCCTCTTGGTCCTCATCATTATCATCCCCATTACTACCCCTCTAGGCTTTGGATAGTAAGTATTCTTAAGAACTCCATCATCAATTGTCATGGTACCTCTTCCCATGTCTATTATAGTTCCACAAGTTCTTAAAAATGGTCTACCTAACAACAAAGGTAGTTCCTTATCAACCGCAACATCCAACACAAGAAAATCTGCTAAGAACGCTTGATAACCAATTTGAACTCTCACATTTCTTACTTCCCCCATTGCTTCTGCCTTAGAATTATCCGCCATGGTGAGTTTAGAATTGTTAGGTGTAGGGTCTCTTAATCCTAATTTGTGATACAATGGATAAGGCATAATACTCACACTCGAACCCGTATCGGCTAATGCATATAAAGGAGTTGTCCCATTAATTTTAACCGGCAAAACAAAAATTCTGGGATCATTCATTTTCTTTGGGAGCCCGTTCTCAATTATGCTTCTCTCCTCTACTTCATCAAAACTATTATCTTCCAACTTGGACTTCGCCAACATAACTCCGTCTAATTTCTTCCTATAATCCATGTAATTGCTTAACACTTCAATGATCGGTTTGTTTTCCATCAATTCACTAATTTTTGCTTCAAGATTCTCCAAGATAGCTTGGTTTTGCTCTTTGGTTAAAGGTTTGGTACTTTTTGGTAAATTTGGTGTATTTTTGGATGATGATGATGATTTGTTTTCTTTTTGGGTGGAGGGTTGATGAGTGCTCAAACACTCATCATTTTTGGTCAAATCTGAACTGCAAAACATACAAAAACACTCAGTAATGCATCAAAATACTAAAAATATTTCAAAATTGTGTTTTATATGTTTTAGATGCAAAATGAGTAAAAACAAATGAAAAACGTACAAAGTTTGCAAAATTGGCAGTTTCAGTCCCCCAACTTTCAAAAATTGGCAAAAATAGTCCCTGAGCACTTATTTTAAAAGAAAAATCACCAAAGGTCCTTTTGAAATCATAAGTTATCTTATTTAGTCCTTTGGTGAAAAATTTCAAAAGTTTTGAGAATTTACAGTTTGATCCCTGGAATTTCAAAATTGACAGAAATGGTCCATGGGATTTCAATTTTTGGGAATATTCACTTGTGGTCCTTTGGTTACTTATTTTGGCAAGAGTGGTAATTGGGTGGAAAGTTTTAGGAAATTTACATGTTTGGTCCCTCATAATTCAAAGCTTGTCAGATTTGGTCCTCGGGTGCTTTGAAAGGAAAAATTACATCAAGGGTTCTTGGGTTTATCAAGTATGGCAAGTATGGTCCTATGGTTACTTTGGAAAAATTTCATTTCAGGTCCCTTAAACTTTCAGAATATTACATTTATGGTCCTTGTGAAATAATACTTAATGGACCTTATGTTTAATAAATTACCCAACAACAAAACCAAACCACTCCAAATCCAATAAACCTGATCCACCCCAACCTTGGTCCATAAAAATATTACCCAAGCCCACACCAACCAAGGCCCAACCCCCATTTTAAATAAAAATAGCACCAGGGTCAACAATAGTCAACTCCCCCATCCTTTCTCCTTCCACCTTTGCCGCTTAAACCAGACAACCATCCCTGCTCTCCCAACAACTTTGTCCCCCTCCACCATCCTACCTAGCCAAGCTACTCCACCACCTCCCAAAGTCAACCCCAACATCCCCAACACACATGTCCCCTCCTCCACATCATCTGTCCACAACACCAATATACCTTTTGGAGGGGTGAGATAACATCAAAGCAATCCAATGGCTTGGATTTCTTGAAGAAAAGCATAAGCAGAAGAGGACAAGGAGAGAACCAAGAAACCCTTGTTCAATTTGAGTATAAATAAAAAGTTATGTAAGCCATAATTTGGCAGTAGGGGTTTTTAGGGTAGAAATAGTTAGTGTAATTTAATTTAGTTTAAGTTTTCAAGTCTTTAGAAGCTTCTGTATTTTTTAAAAACTTAGCTCAATACAATTTCAGTTTTTCTTTTATTATTTTGCAAAATCTGCTTTTTGCTTATTAGCTTATGTAACTGCCTATTTACTGCTTACTAGTGCTTATTTAGTCTATACTCAGCTTAATTCATGTCATATATTTAGAATTTTAGCTTTAACATTGCTTGTGCTTCCAACTGTTCTTGCAGCCAATAACTAAGGGGGTGTTTGGCATAATCTCACTGCCTACCTAAAAACTAGTTTCAACCTTTTTTCAAAAAGTAGAATAGGTTGTTTGTGATGTTTTTAGTAGTCTTAAACCAGAATTTTGTGTAATCCTTTAGTTTCTGAAATTGGTACTTGTCTATCCAATAACTTTTGTATAAGCTGTTTTACAAAGTGGTTTAGGGTAGAGTTGGATTTAGCCCTCTACATTGGTCATTCCTGAGTTCAAGAAACCCAAAATAGGATTGTAAAGTTGTGCATCACCTGTAGTTGACCATCAGTGGGTCAAAACACTAATTTGGCCCATTGGCAGTCCTGCTACAACAGTAGCCCTGCTATCTCATATCACCAACTTTGATTTCAATTTTAGATAGGATAGCTAGTATCTAAAGTTTTCCATTTAGCTTTTTATATAGCTAGTAGTATAGTGTTTAGGAGTATAAACTTATTTTTGGCCCTAGTGTTTATTTTAGTGGCTTATTATGGGCTGCTAGTACCCCCCACTGCATCAGCAGGCTTAAATACCCCATCCCACACTTTAATTGCAATCTCAGTTAAGCTTAACTAAGATTTAGATTTGGCTATTGTTTTCTTTTTTTTAAGTAATTAGTAGTATAAGGTTTAAGTGTATTAGCTTATTTTGCTCTTTTCTGCTTATTTGATTGCTTAAAAGTGGGTTGCTTATAACCCCTTTTAACCTGCTACATCAATCAGATAGTCCCCACAGTTAGTTAGATTCCTATTTTTAATTTTCTTATTTTTAGCTCTTAAGCTCTAAGACTTGGACCACAGCTTATTTAGCAACTTGTCCACATGCATATATTTTTATCTTAATTTTGAAAATTTTCCTTTACTGCTTATTTGGGACTCTAAACTCAGCCAGTTACCCACTTTGTGCCCTGTACCAGGGGAACAGTCCAAAAGCCCTTTTTATTCAGTCCATAGCTTGTACTATAGTGGGCCCCACCCCATGGTGTTTGGCTTTTTAAGAAGCCATTAAGCTGGTCTTGGGGATTATGGGCTTATTTCCTAATTTACTAGGGCTGCTAGTGATTTCGAGTTTTTTCTGTTTCATACATATGCTTAGATCTCAACATGTACACCCAACTTCAAGGCCTTCTCCTGAACTTATTTGTGGGACCCAGGGCATGAGCCCTAGCTTTTTGGAAACCCCAATAAGCTGGCTTATTGAATCAAGTTCCATCTTGGTCCCTTGTTCACCCCTGTGGGCTATGGGAGTGCTTATTAGCTTATTTTAGCTTATCTTTAGAGTTTTTCTGTTTCCTTTGGCTCACTCTAAGTCACTTAACATCTGTTTTAACTTAGTAATCTCTGTGATAGCTTCTGGTTGGCTTATTCCATCTTCACAGATCCTAATAAGCTTATTTGCCCAAGCTGTTAAGCACTTGGGATCTCAATTGCTTATTCATAAGCTTCTGGCCATACTTCCTTTTTAAAAGATGCTTGTTTTTAGTATTTAAACAGTTTGTAAAAAGAAAATCCAAAAATAAAAGAATTGATAGCTTCTATTTAAGAAGCTTATTGCTTATTAGCTTATTTTCCTTAAGCACTTAATGTTTTTATAATTTTCCTAGGTTCCTGTAGATGTAAAATAATTTCTGTAATTTTTTCATATTTTTCTCTTTTCATTTAGTATTTTTAATAATTAATATTAGTTTTTATTAATTAATAATTAGTTAATAATTAATAATAATTATGTAAAAAGTCTTAAAAATATATTTTCAGTTTTAAAATTAGTTTTATAATATTTTAGATTTTTCCAAATTTAATTTTCATATTTTTAATGTATTTTCATAATTAGTTATAATTTAGTGTAATTTAAATAATTAAAAGTAAATAGGAAAATAGTAATTAATTAATAATAAATAATTAAATAGTGTAAAAATTATTTTTCTTTTTCTAAAAATTTTCTTTTATCATTAGGATTGTAAAAATGTAATTTTCATATCCATGGGTATTTTATTTTACAAAACTCACTTTTTATTTCGTACGCTAACGTAAATTTAAATCAAACGAACGTGTTTTTAGACTTAGCTTACGTTTTTAGTATATCTGATCATCAGTAATTGTTAATATAGTGTTTCTAAGTTATTTTCATTCCTTATCTCGTAGTGTAATCATTCACAACACCTTTCTGTCCAAATTCACCCGATCACAAACCCGTTTTTATACCATCCACACCTCGTCGGGACATAACGACCTGGGGATTCCCTAAACTCCTTGGTTAGTTGGTTTTTGACGTTTGACTTGGTTGACCATCACCTGGTGAACTTAGTTGACCGTTCGGAACCAATCAAAATTTTGGCGCCGCTGCCGGGGAGGCTGTGTGCGTATTCAAACGTATTTGAAGATTAGTGATCTTTGGATATTCAGTCCTTTGTATATTTACCATCCTTGTTCATATTTTCATAAAAACAAAACGGTTCCCAAAAACATTTTAAATTCAGTTTTCAACGAACACAGAAAAAAAAAACCCCAAAAAGATTTTTTTTTCTTATTTGTATATAAAATGTCTTTCCAAAAAACCAAAAATATTCATCTTTACCCTCCTACCCTTTTGATTCTTCATTCCTTACCCTCCCAAACCTTTTGATTCTTTCTATGAGAACACACCTTCTGATTTGTCAATGGTGTGGTAATCCTCATAATGGTGGTAATTGCCCCAGTTGTGGCATGGTAGAGTCAGAAAACGGGTTTGTCTATAACCAAGATCCCTATTCCTACCACGACACGACTAATTTATTCCATTAGCTACCACACCATGAGACTCAGCAGTTTTACTGTTGTGAGTACTGTGGTGGTTCACACTACAGTTCTGATTGTCAAACGGGAAACACGCTTGTCTATGAGCAGTTTCCTGATAACGATTATGACTCTAGCACATACAACCCACAACTACATCAGTTTTACTGTTGTGATTACTGTGGAGGTCCACACTTCAGCTCCGATGTCAAACAAGGAATCCATTTCCTTGTAACAATTTTGACACATCGTATTATGACGAACCTCCACCTCAGCCAATTCCTCAAAGTCTTCTCCTTGATCTTTTGGATTTAGTAAAAGACTTGAAAGGAATAACACATACCCCAGATAATCCAAATCAAAAATCAATGGAAGAATTGTTAGCTGACAAACAGGCTGCTAAAATAAATTCCCAAGATGCTTATGAAAGATCTATTAGGGAATCAATTGCAAAAGAAAAAGCAGCCAGATCTAGCTCTCGATTTCGTTTCATCCCTGATGACAGTGATGATGAAGATACCCATGATATCCTTGGGTTTTATAAAGATTCATCAGGTCCATCAGATGAAATTCCATCAGTTGAGATTCCATCTCAACCTACTGTTATCACACCCGAGGTTCCCACTCACTCTTTGATCATGGGGGACGAGCATCTTGACACTGTTCCTCAAAAGGAATCGGACGAATTCATAAAGTCTAGTGTTGAGAACCTTGTCTCAATCCCAAGAGAGTCACAGGGAATTCTTGATCATATTTGTGATATTCCTCCTCCTCTTATCTTCCCAAGTAATCATGTTGAGATGTTCTCCGATTCTACTGATGACGATTCGTTATCATGTGGAGACATCGTTTTTATGGAAGAATTACCTTCTAAGCTAGTTAGTTTAGAAGAAGAGAATGATGAGATTGACACTGAAATCAAGGATGAAGCACTTCGTGCAACATTATTGAATGTCGATCTCCTCATTTCTAAAATCGAGGCTTTCAATATGAAACCTATTTCATCTCCTATCCCCAGTAAGGATAGTGACATTTTCTCCGATGATCCTATTCCTGAGTTTGAAGCCTTTACTTTTGATCATATGGGAGAGAAGATTAGTGGCAATACCACTTCTCATTCTCAAATTTCTCTCCCCAAATATGATTTATTCACCTTTGAGGAGTTCTCCGGTGAACTCACTCATATCATATCTCCACCGGAGTATGATAACTTTTACATTGATCTAGACAAAGATGATCTTTGTGTCCCGGAGGGAAATATTCTCAACCTTGAGAATTTGATTGATATCAAAATCCCAACCCTCCCACCCATAATATGTCTAGATCATACGAGGTTAAACGATGAGATTCATGATACACCAATTATGGATTCTCTTTCTGATAATGATGACTTTATCTTGATTGTCATCAAGATCTTTCTACCTTTCTTCACCTATCGGGTGACTTCTCCTGTTCTTCATTCCTTCGGGAATGAAGACATTATTTTTGACCCCGGCATCACCACTTATAGTTTATACTATTTTAGGCCTGGGTCTATATATCTCATCGGTGTGGAACTTTCACGTGCTTCAAATGTTTGTCCAAACATCTTGAATGAAAGTCCGATGGAGATTGTCCTTTCCACATCATGCTTCCCCAAGGACAAATGAATTCGGGGTCGAGTCAAGCTAGCGACTCGGTAAACAAAAACAGTAGCATGCTTATAGGGTTTTCACCCTAAGTGTGGGGGAGTACCCCTACTGTGGTTACTTACAAAGTGAAAATACAAACTGGTGTTTTCACATTTAGCATGTAATATTGCCCTTTTACGTTCTAAGAGTTGGCATAATAGCCGGGACTTTGAATATTGAGGACAATATTCATTCTAAGTGTGTGTGTGTGGGGGGGGGGGGGGGTATTTCGCTATTCTAGCGAATTTTATCACATTTTACTATCTAATACCCCCGTTTTTGGCAAAAATTTAAAAAAATTTTCACTTGAGTTTCAAAATTTTTTTTGGTTATCAGTCTGCCATGTCTAAACGACAAAAGTATTGACTAATCCAGGAGCAAACGGCTCTTGGTAAAGATACCTCAAATCCGTTGATGGCTTGCAATTTGCCCAAAATTGTATGGTAAATCAACTCGCCATATCCCAAAAAGTGAATGAGTTGGCTAGCCCACAAGATTATGGCTTGTGGTAAATGCAGTGGAAAAACCATAATTGGTAATCAGCTCACCAAGATGTTGACTATTCCATCAAGAGTTGGCTAGTCCAGAAGCAAACGGCTTTTGGTAAAGACTAATCAAATCCGTTGACAGCTGGTGGTTTGCTCAAAATCACATGGTTATCAAGTGGACCATAGTTCTTACTTGAACTGATACATTTGGCTACTCCAGAAGTGATGGCTTTTGATAAAGAGATTAAAATCCATTAAGTTTTCAAAACATTTTATTGCTAGGGACTAGCAATAGTTTAGTGTGGGGGATTGATGAGTGCTCAAACACTCATCATTTTTGGTCAAATCTGAACTGCAAAACATACAAAAACACTCAGTAATGCATCAAAATACTAAAAATATTTCAAAATTGTGTTTTATATGTTTTAGATGCAAAATTAGTAAAAACAAATGAAAAACGTACAAAGTTTGCAAAATTGGCAGTTTCAGTCCCCCAACTTTCAAAAATTGGCAAAAATAGTCCATGAGCACTTATTTTAAAAGAAAAATCACCAAAGGTCCTTTTGAAATCTTAAGTTGTCATATTTAGTACTTTGGTGAAAAATTTCAAAAGTTTTGTGAATTTATAGTTTGATCCCTGGAATTTCAAAATTAACAGAAATGGTCCCTGGGATTTCAATTTTTGGGAATATTCACTTGTGGTCCATTGGTTACTTATTTTGGCAAGAGTGGCAATTGGGTGGAAAGTTTTAGGAAATTTACATGTTTGGTCCCTCATAATTCAAAGCTTGTCAGATTTGGTCCCCGGGTGCTTTGAAAGGAAAAATTACATCAAGGGTCCTTGGGTTTATCAAGTATGGCAAGTATGGTCCTATGGTTACTTTGGAAAAATTTCATTTCAGGTCCCTTAAACTTTCAGAATATTACATTTATGGTCCTTGTGAAATAATACTTAATGGACCTTATGTTTAATAAATTACCCAACAACAAAACCAAACCACTCCAAATCCAATAAACCTGATCCACCCCAACCTTGGTCTATAAAAATATTACCCAAGCCCACACCAACCAAGGCCCAACCCCCATTTTAAATAAAAATAGCACCAGGGTCAACAATAGTCAACTCCCCCATCCCTTCTCCTTCCACCTTTGCCGCCTAAACCAGACAACTATCCCTGCTCTCCCAACAACTTTGTCCCCCTCCACCATCCTACCTAGCCAAGCTACTCCACCACCTCCCAAAGTCAACCCCAACATCCCCAACACACTTGTCCCCTCCTCCACATCATCTGTCCACAACACCAATATACCTTTTGGAGGGTTGAGATAACATCAAAGCAATCCAATGGCTTGGATTTCTTGAAGAAAAGCATAAGCGGAAGAGGACAAGGAGAGAATCAAGAAACCCTAGTTCAATTTGAGTATAAATAAAAAGTTACGTAAGCCATAATTTGGCAGTAGGGGTTTTTAGGGTAGAAATAGTTAGTGTAATTTAATTTAGTTTAAGTTTTCAAGTCTTTAGAAGCTTCTGTATTTTTTAAAAACTCAGCTCAATACAATTTCAGTTTTTCTTTTATTATTTTGCAAAATCTGCTTTTTGCTTATTAGCTTATATAACTGCCTATTTACTGCTTACTAGTGCTTATTTAGTCTATACTCAGCTTAATTCATGTCATATATTTAGAATTTTAGCTTTAACATTGCTTGTGCTTCCAACTGTTCTTGCAGCCAATAACTAAGGGGGTGTTTGGCATAATCTCACTGCCTACCTAAAAACTAGTTTCAACCTTTTTTCAAAAAGTAGAATAGGTTGTTTGTGATGTTTTTGAAGATTGGTACTTGTCTATCCAAGAACTTTTGTATAAGCTGTTTTACAAAGTGGTTTAGGGTAGAGTTGGATTTAGCCCTCTACATTGGTCATTCCTGAGTTCAAGAAACTCAAAATAGGATTGTAAAGTTGTGCATCACCTATAGTTGACCATCAGTGGGGCAAAACACTAATTTGACCCATTGGCAGTCCTGCTACAACAGTAGCCCTGCTATCTCATATCACCAACTTTGATTTCAATTTTAGATAGGATAGCTAGTATCTAAGGTTTTCCATTTAGCTTTTTATATAGCTAGTAGTATAGTGTTTAGGAGTGTAAACTTATTTTTGGCTCTAGTGTTTATTTGAGTGGCTTATTATGGGCTGCTAGTACCCCCCACTGCATTAGCAGGCTTAAATACCCAATCCCACACTTTAATTGCAATCTCAGTTAGGCTTAACTAAGATTTAGATTTGGCTATTGTTTTCTTTTTTTTAGTAATTAGTAGTATAAGGTTTAAGTGTATTAGCTTATTTTGCACTTTTCTGCTTATTTGATTGCTTAAAAGTGGGTTGCTTATAACCCCTTTTAACCTGCTACATCAATCAGATAGTCCTCACAGTTAGTTAGATTCCTATTTTTAATTTTCTTATTTTTAGCTCTTAAGCTCTGAGACTTGGACCACAACTTATTTAGCAACTTGTACACTTGGTATTCACAAGAAAATCTCTACCAAAGATAACCTCCGGTTCATCGGCATTAGTATATTCCAAAACCACAAAATCAAGTTTAAAGATGTGACCATGAATATTCACTCTAACTCCTTTCACTTCTTTTCTTCCATAACTTCCATAGTCAAGCCTAACAAAACCAAGCTTGTCAAGCACTTCTTGCGAAATGTAATTGTCTCCATATTCCATATTCAATTCTGCATCCCACGCTTTAACACCTTCCACCTCACAAGGTGTAGAATACCTCATGTGTGGAGCATCATATTCCTTAGGTGGTGCTCTTGTGAAAACAACAACTTTCCTTTCCTTCTCCTTCTTTGGGTAACACATTTCATGTGGCAAGTAAGAAACATTATTACCAACAACCTCTTCTCCTTCTAAATCCAACTTAGCCTTTTCCAACATGCTTTCCAACCTTTCCAAGGAATCACCGGAATCCTTGAACATATCTTCCAAATCTTTCAAATACGCAGAAATCTGACTCAAACTCTCCATTTTAACTTAAGCAATTACTAACTATAACATAACCATCACAAAAAAAAAAAAAAAACATCCAAATCATTAGCATTAGGGTTAGTTGTAATCAAATAACTCTTAATATGAAACAAGAACAAGTAAATTAACTAATTTAAAAACTTAGAATTGAAAATAAACTAAAAAATAAAAATGTTAAAAATTTTACCGAGACATCCATCCGATCGGATGGCTCAAATGACCACCTCCAACCGATCGGTTGGAACCCGCAACCGATTCTGTTGGAGTTTTCTGAAATTTTTTATTTTATTTTATTTTATTTATTTAAAAAAAAACTAAGATTTAATAAAACAGTAATTATAATATTAAAGACATTAAAAACATTAAATAAGGTACTCTTAAAATTACTAAAACATTAACTATAATTAAGACTATTAAAAACATTAAAATGACTCATAATGACAACTTATAACTAATAATAACTAACATTAATCATATAATCATTAAAACTAATTAACTAAAAATAGAAAAATAAACATTAAATAAAAAAAAACAGAATCCTAGAAATTTTACCGAGACCACCAACCGATCGGATGGTAGCCCATCCGATTCGGCTGGTTAAAAACCAACCTTTTTTTTTTTTTTTTTTTAATTTTTTTTTTTACTTTAAAAACTTTAAAATTTCACAAATTATAAACAATTTTATTACTAAAAACTAAGAAAATTAATCAAATCCCCGACAGCGGCTCCAAAAACTTGATGTGCGTTTTATTAATACAAGTTTTAAAATTTATAAACACAAATTATCCGATTATTATTTAGCACATACGAGCAAGTATACTCGTCCGGTGTAATAAAGGTGGGTAAGTCGAGATCGTCCCAAGGGATTTGGTTGTTTTAGTAATAAGAAAAACGTTTGTAAAATAAGGGTTGTCAATCCAAATTTATTTGAAATAATAATTTAAAAGAAATTCAATAAAAACTAAAAATATACTTGTGTATAATTCATTGATTGGTAATTAGGAATATTTTGACCATTTAAGTACAAAGTTTGGTGTAAAACTTGTTATGATGCGCAACTAAAAATGAGTAGTCATACAATCACCTAATTGACTCCTTTCGGCCTTGTCAAATGAGTATGACATGTTTTAACTACCACTAAGAATACAATTGTCACACCCTCAATTTACCTGACTTGCAGCGGAATGGAATGCCTAGGGGTGTAACTGTCATAGCACCATAACAAGGAAATATTGAACGACCTAAAGTGTCGTTTGGAAAATACATATCGTTTGATTTATTTAAAAGCATCCAGTGCTACAAAACATAGGTCCCCAAAGGTTGAAACGTTTACAGAAAACAAGTTCAGGAAATGTCAAACGATAATTTACACAAGTGCACGAAAAATCCAAAATGTAGTGCGTCATCCCTGGCACACCCTAATGTGACTCCATGCATGTAATATGATGATGCCTTAGTTACCTGAAAATACATTGCGAAAACGGTCAACACGAATGTTGGTGAATAATCATAGGTTTATGAAATGTAATGTTTGTACGGCCACCACAAGTATAAGTGCATGACAAAAATCACGTAAAAATAGTACAATAGACCTTAAGCTCATAACACCGAAGCTAGACTGATGAAATTCTATGCCCCTCCTGAATGTTCTGCCAAAACACTCAACTGTGACAGAAATGAAATGCATCCGCTTCCTGTTGGTAAATATTACCACGGATGGAGGCGTCACCCTCAATAGATCTATCCACTCACTCTCGCTTACCGGCAAATTAACGGTTCATGATGATACAGGGGACTTATCACATGGCAGACAAGCTACTTAAGCAATGTACATAGGTTTTGATACTTGGGCTCGTACTAAAATGGTGCAATGTATTCTCCCCCATGGGATTTGAAAACAATGATAAAATGTATACGGGGCTATGAAAACTCACCTCAACTGATGATACTGTGATGATATGAAATGAACAACAATGAACGGTTAGCTGCCGCAACCTAATATGAATGATGAACGATCTCATTTAGATCACCAAATGATGTTATGAATGTCCATGCTCATGTTCCTATACCACTCTACTCTTTGGAAAAACACTTGTGTTATCAAAAATATATATTCCAAAACTTAGGAAAAATGTTGCTATTAGAAAAATAAGCTAGTTGCAATATATATACTTATATATATCGTATGTTTCCATGTTAGTGTTGAAATCCTCGGGTTGAAATCCTTGAAATAACGCCTTTTAATGATGAAAATATACTTGTAATAACTAATACTTCATTAGTTATAAAATTAGGTACTTGGTATTATTTCTAGCTTCTAAAGTTACTACGTAGTTTTAGTGTCAATATTACTAAAAGCTGTCAAAATAAATTGAGTTTTGCCGATATTCAAACGTGAATATCTTTGTCGTTATAAGTCCGTTTTACTTGTTCTTTATATCCATGGTTACGTCTTAGTATGTAGTAATATATTTTGGAAAGCTCGGCACCTCCGGGTTACGTCTAAAGTCTTGTTTTGTCAGACGAAAAACGTCCAACAGCAACTATTTTTCAGAAAAATACTTTTCGTCAACAAACTTGCAAAAATCATAACTTCTTCGTTATAAACTCTTTTTAATCCGTTCTTTTGCCTGCGGATTCGTTTTTGAAAGTATTTTCTAAAAATTTTGCCAAAGTTTCCTTGGTGTTTACTGATTTTCCAGAAATTAACAAAATGGGACAGCATGTTTATAAACTTGTTAGAAATCCATTTCCAAGGTTCAAAACTAGTTCCAACCTCTACCAAAACTCTTGCAAACTTCACAAAACTAATCTAATCCTATCATACACCTTCTTAGGGTGCCATGGGTTCCTAATGACTAGAAATCAAGTTTATTTAACAAGGGAACACCTAAATCACAATCTAGGGTTTGTATGTTTCAAAAGTCTTCAAAAATAAAGTGGTATAACTAGTATGAGCATGAAATTAAGCATGAATATCATGAGATATAAGTGTTAATTAGAAGAAAACTTGAAAATAAATTTGTACACTCACTTTGAAATATGAGGTGATTGGATGATTAGAAACCTTGGATTTCTTGTGTATTTCTTGTATGATTCTTGATTAGACAAGTAAAATGAACAACTTTGGTGCTTTAACTTTTCAAAAACCTTCACTTGATCTATGATTTTGGGTTTGGTCGTGGGGTGTAAGAGAGAAAGAGATGAGATGATTTTCTTTCTTATCTAAAAGTGTATGAATGATTTATGGTTTTAGTTTAGGTATTAGTTTTAGAGGTTTATTAGTATAGTATTAGGAAGTTAATGCATGAGGTTAAGGGGTGTTCATGTGGCCGGTTAGGGTGAGCAAGGAGGGGGGGGGGGGGGGGTAGGGGTACTTGTGATTTAATTAGAAATCTTATGTAGTTTAGGTGTTAGTTTGTGTTATTTGTTAAAATCGGGTAACGGGTTTAATAGAAATAAATGTTCACGAAGTTATCCGGGTCTAAATAAAGTTGTAAAAAATGTTAAAAATATGTTGGGTACAATTACTGAGTGATCGGGTGATTATTGTTTAGTTTTCACGAAAACCGTCGTTATATTCATAAGCTTACGTTATAAATAAAATAAATTTCCAAAATACTGGGTAACTGAATATTATAACTTTTATGATGTTAAAATGGATATAAAAATATGTCGGGACCATTGTGGGAATATTTAGACATATTAGTCGTATATATATTAGCCGGGTGTTAACGTTTATTTAGAAATCACAATACGTAAAACGTTAAATATACTGAATATAGTAATTTGAAAATCCTAAGAGTGGTATAACATGAAAATGCTGTTATGATGATATGCAGACTATCTCCAGTCCGTTTGCAGTGTCCTTAACACTAGTGAAATGAATTCGCACCTAAACCAATCCGGTTACGCGAATTTGAATACCCGTAAACTAAATTTACGATGAAATGAGTAATGCACGTGAATGATGAAATGATGAATAGTAAATTTCCCAAATGTTTCTCAGAATATCAAATTGACCTCGAAAATGATGAATAGTAAAACGATGAATAGTGTTTTGATGAATAGTGATTTATGAATAGTAAAAGTTGAAGTTTGGGAAAATGACCTGAAATGGTAAATGACCTGTAATGGTGAGTTGTGACATCCGCCCACCCAAATAGGAATTCAGTCCCTGAATTCAGCTAGTGTTGGTCTCGGTAATGGGTTTGGTGAAAAAGTGTGGATACTTGCGTTGCATTTGGTCCTCTCGTTCCCAAGTAAACTCAGGACCTCTTCGAGAATTCCAGCGAACCTTAACGATTGGAATTCTACTCTGCTTCAACTGCTTGACCTCTCGGTCCATGATTTCAACTGGTTCCTTCACAAAGTTAAGCTTGTCATCTAGCTGAATCTCTTCTAATGGTATAACTGAAGACTCATCTGAAAGGCATTTCTTGAGGTTTGAGACATGAAATGTATTATGTACGTTGCTGAGTTCTGATGGTAGTTCAAGCTTGTAAGCTACTGGACCAATCCTTTCCAGTATCTTAAATGGACCAATGTATCTCGGGTTCAACTTCCCACGCTTTCCAAATTGTATCACGCCTTTCCAGGGTGAGACCTTTAACATGACCTTGTCTCCAACCTGGAATTCCAATGGTTTGCGTCTAACATCTGCGTAACTCTTCTGTCGACTTCTAGCTGTTTCAAGCCTATCTCGAATCTGTATTATCTTTTCTGTTGTTTCCCTAACCATCTCTGGACCTGTGCATTGTACCTCTCCAACTTCTGCCCAACAAACTGGTGAGCGACACTTACGACCATACAGTGCCTCAAATGGTGCTGCTTTAATACTTGAATGGTAACTGTTGTTATAAGAGAACTCGATTAATGGAAAATGGTTAGCCCAACCATTCCCAAAGTCAATCACACACGCTCGCAGCATGTCCTCCAGTGTTTGAATAGTTCTCTCACTCTGACCATCAGTCTGTGGATGGTAAGCAGTGCTCATGTCTAACTTGGATCCAAAGGAATCTTGTAATGACCTCCAAAAGTTTGATGTAAAATGACTATCCCTGTCTGAAATGATAGAAACTGGTGCTCCATGCCTCGAGACTATTTCCTTGACATAAAGTCTGGCAAGCTGTTCCATGGAATAAGTCTCTCTAATAGGGATGAAATGTGCTGATTTAGTAAGACAATCAACAATTACCCAAATAGCATCGTAACCTCCTGAAGTCTTGGGTAATTTAGTAACAAAGTCCATTGTAATACGTTCCCACTTCCATTGTGGAATTTCTGGTTGTTGAAGTAGTCCTGACGGTTTCTGGTACTCAGCTTTCACTTTAGCACAAGTAAGGCATTTGCTGACGTACGTAGCTATTTCTGCTTTCATGTTCGGCCACCAATACAGCTTTTTGAGATCCTGATACATCTTGTCAGAACCTGGGTGAATAGAATACTTTGACTTATGTGATTCATGCATAATCAAATCTCGTACTCCACCATAGAGTGGTATCCAACTTCGATCCTTGAAGCATAACACTCCATCTGCTCTCTTAACGAAACCATTCTTGTTTTCTGGCATACCATAAAGTTTCTCCTGTGGCCGATTTTCCTCCTTGAGAGCCTCAATCTGAGCTTCTAAGATTTTTGATGGTAATGGTGAAATAATAGTCATTCCTAATGACCTGACCCTCAAAGGTTTGAGTCGTTCCTTTCTGCTAAGTGCATCTGCTACGACATTTGCTTTTCCTGGGTGATATCGGATCTCACAATCGTAATCACTCAACAATTCTAGCCAACGACGTTGTCTCATGTTAAGTTCCTTCTGATCAAGTATATGCTGTAAGCTCTTGTGGTTGGTAAAAATTACACATTTAGTACCATAAAGGTAGTGTCTCCAAATCTTGAGTGCAAAAACAACAGCACCCAACTCCAAGTCGTGTGTAGTGTAATTCTTCTCGTGTGTCTTAAGCTGTCTAGACGCATAAGCTATCACCTTCTCATTTTGCATTAGCACAGCTCCAAGTCCTTTATGCGAAGCATCGCAATATACCACAAAGTTCTCAATACCTTCTGGTAGTGACAAAATCGGTGCACTACAAAGCTTCTGCTTCAATAACTGAAATGCAGATTCTTGTTTCTCTCCCCACTCGTACTTCTGATTCTTTTGTGTCAGCTTAGCCAGCGACTTCGCTATCTTAGAAAACCCTTCGATAAACCTTCTGTAATATCCTGCAAGTCCTAAGAATTGACGAATTTCTGTAGGAGACTTGGGCGTTGAAACTCATAATGACCATAACGTGTTCTGAATGCCGTCTTCGGGATATCTTCTTCCCGAACTCTGAGTTGATGGTAACCTGATCTTAAATCAATCTTGGAATAAAAACAGGAACCTTGTAACTGATCAAACAAATCATCAATCCTGGGTAGTGGATAACGATTCTTCACCGTTAACTTGTTCAACTCACGATAGTCTATGCACATTCTGAAAGATCCATTCTTCTTCTTCACAAACAAAACCAGTGCTCCCCAAGGCGAGGAACTCGGTCTAATGAATCCTTTGTCTAAAAGCTCTTGTAACTGGTTAGACAATTCTTGCATCTCAGAAGGTGCAAGTCTATATGGTGCTCGTGCAATTGGTGCAGCTCCTCGCACCAACTCAATCTGAAACTCAACCTGACGTGTAGGTGGCAGTCCTGGTAATTCTTCCAGAAAAACTTCTGGAAATTCCTTAACAATTGGTACATCTTCAAGTTGTTTCTCATCTGACTTCTTCTCCGTTATGTGAGCCAAGAATGCATAACAACCCTTGTTTATGTACTTCTCGGTTTTAATGCATGATATAATACTGAGTCTAGTTCCACTTCGCTCCCCGCGAACAACCAAAGTTTCACCTCCATAAGAAAGATGAACAACTTTCTCATCACAAATGATCCTTGCACGATGTCGAGACAACCAATCCATACCGATAACACGTCAAAACTTCCAAGTTCTACGGGCATAAGGTCTATATTGAATGGGTGATTTAGGAAATTGATGGTGCAATCACGGATAACGGTGTTGGTGTTAACTAAAGACCCATCGGCTAATTCAACAATATAGGGAATGTCTAAGGTAGTTGGTTCTATGTTAAGTAAAGGTGCAAATGTAATAGAAACAAAACTTCTATCCGCTCCTGAATCAAATAAAATGGATGCATAACGATTATTAACGAGGAACGTACCCGCAACAACATTCGGGTCCTCACGGGCATCTTCTCCTCCCATAACATAAGCCCTTCCTCGAGCTACTCCGCCCTAATTTCCAGCTCTTTGACCATTCCTCTTTGGGCAATTGTTATTGTAATGACCCAACTCTCCACAACCAAAACATGCTCCTTGTTGGTTCTGATTAATTACTCCTCGTGGAGCTCTGCATTCCCTAGTCGAATGACCTCCTTTTCCACAGTTTTCACAAGCTCTAGGACAATGTCCAGGGTTATGATGAGTTCGACATTTGTTACACTTGGGTAGTTTTCCAATATATCCTTTTCCTTCTGTTGGTCCTGCAGCATAGACCTTTGCCACTTCCTGCCTCTTAGGTGCTGGTTGGTTAGCATTTCCACCTTGGTTATTATCAAACCTCCTTTTGTTGTTATTGTTGTTTTGGTTATTGGGGTAGTTGCGGTTTCGGTTATTGTTATAGTTGTTGTTGTTTCGAGTGTTGTTGTAGTTGGTATGGTTGGAACGGTTATTGTTGTAGTTTGCAGCAGACTTTCCTTTTAACACTTGGACCATAAGTTTCTGAGTTATACGAATGGCCTCTTCCATTGATTGTGGGTCGAAAGACATCACATCCCCTCGGATGCTTTCGGGTAATCCCTCAGTAAAGTTCTCCATCTTTTTCTCAGTGTCCAGAACCATAGTTGGACATAGTGTAGCCAACTCCTGAAACTTCCTGATATAAGCCTCAATGTCATCTCCTTTAGTTACTAACTGGTAGAATTCTGTTTCCAACTTTTGCACCTCAGTACGAGGGCAAAACTTCTTAGTCATCAGCTTTTTGAATTCAGCCCAAGTGAGTTTGTAGGCATTTTCCATACCAATAGGCTGAGCATACGAATTCCACCAAGACATGGCTTCATCCAGCAGCATACCTGTAGCAAACTTTACCTTGTTAACCTTCTGACAACCACACATGAGAAAAACGTTCTCAGTCTTCTCAAACCAGCGGATTAAAGCAACCGCTCCCTCAGTGCCCTTATACTTGACAGGATCACTAATCTTGAAATCCTTCCAAGTACATTCACGCCTAGTAGTGGGTTGAACCACTTCAGTAGTAGGTGGAACCTCAGCAGCCCTAGCAGCAACTTCAGCTCTCTCAGTCTCCAGAGCTTCTGCTATACTATCCCTGACCAACTTGCGGATAGCTGCTTGTGTCATAGCGGGTGTTTCTGATGTAGCCTTTGCTTTCTTTGGCGCCATACTTCTGATAAATAATAATCGACAACAACCATGAGAAAACTATAATAGAAATAGTCATCGTACAAAAATATACACCCACAACATGTAAATATACAACCACAACAAGTGTAAATACAACCACGACATGTACGGGTACAACCACAACCTGTAATAATACAACCACGACACGTATAGATACAACCACAACAAGTATAAATACGTTAACCATAAAGAGCAACCATGAAACATCATAAATATAATCACAACACATGAATATAATACATGAAAATTTCGGCCTACATGGACCGATATATATATATATAGCACAACATTTCCAACATAGTAGAGTCGCACTTGATATATTTGTTTGTACAACAACCAAAAGACTACAAGTTCTTGAACTATGTCCCACACCTCGGGACTAGGAAATAGTAAAAGCTAATACAATACTAGTCTATGTCTATGCTCCTCCAGGTGCTCTAGATGGTCCAGGCTCTCCCCTCAGGCGGCGAATCTCACGATCCATCGCAACCACGATCTCCTCTAGATGCTGAACTCGTAACTGAGAAGAAGCATCCCTGCGCTCCATCACTGTCAACCTCTCATGTGCTACAGCCAATTGGTGTGTCAGCTCTCCCTGAGCCTCCTGTGTAGTCTGAGCTCTATCCCGAATCCCTGGTAGCTCACCTCTAAGCTGGTCAATCAGCATCTGATGTCCCAACTATCGTGCCTCAAGCCCATGATATGACACATCGATACTAACTCTACCTAACAGTAAACCCTCGACCTGCTCCTCAGCCGCCTCAAGTCGAGGAGTGATATCCTCATCAACCCTATAGTCCAAACTATCAATCTGATCCTGATGAGCCCCTAGCTGACCCTCTAATGTAACATCTGCAGGCTCCCTAGTATCAGTAGGCTCCCTAGCAACAGTAGGCTCCCTAGCAGTTGCTGCTCTCGAACACTCCCCTACATGGTATACTGGTGGTGGTTCTGCTGATTCTGACTCAGTAGTAGGTGAATCTGGTGTAGTAAACCTAGCACGCTTCCTAGGTGGCAATAGTGAAGTAGATATGCATGTAGTAGCGGGTATGGCTGGTGGTGGTGTAGGTAACATAGGAATAGTAGGTACCTTAAAGGTAGATGTAGCAGTGCAAACTTTCTTCCTAGCAACTCGAATGATCTTACTACTAGGAAACATAAGTCTAGGTTCTGATGGAATAGTGGTAGCAGAGGATGATGTATTAGTGGGTGCACGGGTAATATCGGGTGGTGCAATAGGGGAAACATGAGGAGTAGGAGCCGTCTCATCCTCCTCAGAAGGCTCAGTTTCCTCACCTGATGCCGAGAGTGGCAACACAGGTACAAGAGGAATAGGTAGTGGTGAACGGGCAGTAGAAGACATAGAGCCTTCAACATCGGAGTCTGTGATAGAGTACAGTATGACAACATTTGGGTTTGCAGACATGGTTCTGTGATAATCAAGGTGAAATAAAATAAATAACTCGTATAATGAAATCACCTAAAACAATGAACATGCACTTATGATGAAATGATGAGATGATATGATAATGTGGTTATAGTCTAGGGATCGTATACATCATAAACCTTACTATGATGCGTCCTAGTTCGCTATAACCTTGGCTCTGGTACCAATCTGTCACACCCCCAATTTACCTAACTTGCAGCGGAATGGAATGCCTAGGGGTGTAACTGTCATAGCACCATAACAAGGAAATATTGAACGACCTAAAGTGTCGTTTGGAAAATACATATCGTTTGATTTATTTAAAAGCATCCAGTGCTACAAAACATAGGTCCCCAAAGGTTGAAACGTTTACAGAAAACAAGTTCAGGAAATGTCAAACGATAATTTACACAAGTGCATGAAAAATCCAAAATGTAGTGCGTCATCCCTGGCACACCCTAATGTGACTCCATGCATGTAATATGATGATGCCTTAGTTACCTGAAAATACATTGCGAAAACGGTCAACACGAATGTTGGTGAATAATCATAGGTTTATGAAATGTAATGTTTGTACGGCCACCACAAGTATAAGTGCATGACAAAAGTCACGTAAAAATAGTACAATAGACCTTAAGCTCATGACACCGAAGCTAGACTGATGAAATTCTATACCCCTCCTGAATGTTCTGCCAAAACACTCAACTGTGACAGAAATGAAATGCATCCGCTTCCTGTTGGTAAATATTACCACGGATGGAGGCGTCACCCTCAATAGATCTATCCACTCACTCTCGCTTACCGGCAAATTAACGGTTCATGATGATACAGGGGACTTATCACATGGCAGACAAGCTACTTAAGCAATGTACATAGGTTTTGATACTTGGGCTCGTACTAAAATGGTGCAATGTATTCTCCCCCGTGGGATTTGAAAACAATGATAAAATGTATACGGGGCTATGAAAACTCACCTCAACTGATGATACTGTGATGATATGAAATGAACAACAATGAACGGTTAGCTGCCGCAACCTAATATGAATGATGAACGATCTCATTTAGATCACCAAATGATGTTATGAATGTCCATGCTCATGTTCCTATACCACTCTACTCTTTGGAAAAACACTTGTGTTATCAAAAATATATATTCCAAAACTTAGGAAAAATGTTGCTATTAGAAAAATAAGCTAGTTGCAATATATATACTTATATATATCGTATGTTTCCATGTTAGTGTTGAAATCCTCGGGTTGAAATCCTTGAAATAACGCCTTTTAATGATGAAAATATACTTGTAATAACAAATACTTCATTAGTTATAAAATTAGGTACTTGGTATTATTTCTAGCTTCAAAAGTTACTACGTAGTTTTAGTGTCAATATTACTAAAAGCTGTCAAAATAAATTGAGTTTTGCCGATATTCAAACGTGAATATCTTTGTCGTTATATGTCCGTTTTACTTGTTCTTTATATCCACGGTTACGTCTTAGTATGTAGTAATATATTTTGGAAAGCTCGGCTCCTCCGGGTTACGTCTAAAGTCTTGTTTTGTCCGACGAAAAACGTCCAACAGCAACTATTTTTCAGAAAAATACTTTTCGTCAACAAACTTGCAAAAATCATAACTTCTTCGTTATAAAATCCTTTTAATCCGTTCTTTCGCCTACGGATTCGTTTTTAAAAGTATTTTCTAAAAATTTTGTCAAAGTTTCCTTGGTGTTTACTGATTTTCCAGAAATTAACAAAATGGGACAGCATGTTTATAAACTTGTTAGAAATCCATTTCCAAGGTTCAAAACTAGTTCCAACCTCTACCAAAACTCTTGCAAACTTCACAAAACTAATCTAATCCTACCATACACCTTCTTAGGGTGCCATGGGTTCCTAATGACTAGAAATCAAGTTTATTTAACAAGGGAACACCTAAATCACAATCTAGGGTTTGTATGTTTCAAAAGTCTTCAAAAATAAAGTGGTATAACTAGTATGAGCATGAAATTAAGCATGAATATCATGAGATATAAGTGTTAATTAGAAGAAAACTTGAAAATAAATTTGTATACTCACTTTGAAATATGAGGTGATTGGATGATTAGAAACCTTGGATTTCTTGTGTATTTCTTGTATGATTCTTGATTAGACAAGTAAAATGAACAACTTTGGTGCTTTAACTTTTCAAAAACCTTCACTTGATCTATGATTTTGGGTTTGGTCGTGGGGTGTAAGAGAGAAAGAGATGAGATGATTTTCTTTCTTATCTAAAAGTGTATGAATGATTTATGGTTTTAGTTTAGGTATTAGTTTTAGAGGTTTATTAGTATAGTATTAGGAAGTTAATGCATGAGGTTAAGGGGTGTTCATGTGGCCGGTTAGGGTGAGCAAGGAGGGGGGGGGGGTAGGGGTACTTGTGATTTAATTAGAAATCTTATGTAGTTTAGGTGTTAGTTTGTGTTATTTGTTAAAATCGGGTAACGGGTTTAATAGAAATAAATGTTCACGAAGTTATCCGGGTCTAAATAAAGTTGTAAAAAATGTTAAAAATATGTTGGGTACAATTACTGAGTGATCGGGTGATTATTGTTTAGTTTTCACGAAAACCGTCGTTATATTCATAAGCTTACGTTATAAATAAAATAAATTTCCAAAATACTGGGTAACTGAATATTATAACTTTTATGATGTTAAAATGGATATAAAAATATGTCGGGACCATTGTGGGAATATTTAGACATATTCGTCGTATATATATATTAGCCGGGTGTTAACGTTTATTTAGAAATCACAAAACGTAAAACGTTAAATATACTGAATATAGTAATTTGAAAATCCTAAGAGTGGCATAACATGAAAATGCTGTTATGATGATATGCAGACTATCTCCAGTCCGTATGCAGTGTCCTTAGCACTAATGAAATGAATTCGCACCTAAACCAATCCGGTTACGCGAATTTGAATACCCGTAAACTAAATTTACGATGAAATGAGTAATGCACGTGAATGATGAAATCTTTCCCCGAAATGAATAGTGTTTAGTGAATAGTAAATTTCCCAAATGTTTCTCAGAATATCAAATTGATCTCGAAAATGATGAATAGTAAAACGATGAATAGTGTTTTGATGAATAGTGATTTATGAATAGTAAAAAGTCGAAGTTTGGAAAAATGACCTGAAATGGTAAATGACCTGTAATGGTGAGTTGTGACAACAATCACCTAATTGACTCCTTTCGGCCTTGTCAAATAAGTATGACAATTCTATAATCACATGGTTGTTTTGAAAATCAATTCTTTTCTTATGAATTCCTACGAATCCTTTCGGTCCTTTTTCGTGATGAAATCTTCTCAAATCCATTTTAACAAGTAAATAAGATGGTTGTCAAGCATCCTATTCCATACTAATTCGTGCACTAATGTTTTGGAATAAAAACAAGTTGAAATTCCTTTCGGACCCATTTTTCAAAAGATTGTTTTTACCGACCAATTAAGCAAGAAAAGATGTTATTTCAACAAACTCATAAAATAGATATGTTTTCATGCATCACCTTTTTCATAAAAAGAATACTCCATAACCAATCACACCATATACACAAGTATATCACAAATTACTCCATATCAATCATATTAAAACACAATTAAATAAGAAAACGTTCATAAAACTTAAAGTAACAATTGTTCATTATAAGTATCAAGGTGTACCTAGTCTTGAGAATTACAATGAATAAACTTGTGGAACTATAGCAACCACACTCCTCCAATTGCTCACTAACGTAAGTAAACAACTCCACACTCGAACCAATGCTTGAGACTCTAACTCAACATGTTCTGGACGTTTTTACAACACTTAGTAAACTTTCAGGCAATATAAGATGAACTAACAAGATTTGGTGTAATACTAAGTTAGATATTTGGTGGTACAAGTAGTTCTAGACCCTAAGTAGTCATTATATAGCATAATGACACTTATCCTCCAAGTAAAAACATCCATCCGGAGTAATTAAGCAGAAATGATCAGCCACACATGATTATGGGGAGTAAATACGTCCATAAATGCAAAACTTGTAACTTTAGTCATCTCCATCCGATCGGTTTCTCAACATCCGATCGGATGGTCATTCTTTTGGCATATTCCAACCGAATCGGATGCGGGTTGCATCCGATTGGTTGGACCCTGTCTGAAAGTTATTTCATTGTCTTTTCTTTGTCGTTTTACGTTGCATGCATTATTTTTCTTCGTGGCATGACTTTATCCATTAGAACTTGATATTTCCTTGATAAATATGCGTAGAAAACTTGTCTTTATAAAATCCTTTTGTCCATGCGACGTTTCTTCCTTTCTTGATCTACTTGAAACTCTCCAAAAATGCATGATCACTTCATTTTTAATCATTTTTAACTGCTTTTGGCTATATTTGCATGCATAAACACTTTTCCACGATTAAGTAACAAATATATACAAATATGACCAATTTCCATGCATAAAACAAACAATAACACGACTAAAAACATGTTAATTTTGAGCGTTATCAGTATCCCTATCCATGGAGCGATGTTGATCAGGCAATATGTTTACCGCTTTACGCTTAAATACAAGCTTTATTATTCCAACATACCAAATCGGTCACTTTATATTTCACTAATTTCATTTGGTTGGTTTGAGATGTTCTGCTTATTCATGAATACCGCTGAATCATTAGCTATATATTGTTTATATGTTGTTCTCCCTCAAACCAATGCCGGTTAAATAGTAACACTTTTAAAAATGTCCAATACGACTAGCCAGATTTAGATTTGTAGGAATTATAATAAAGAATATTATAAGCATGTATTTTTTGGACATACTTTTCCCGCCTAATGTATGTCCAATTTGTTTATACTCAAGGTTTATATTCCGATCAATGAAACGGACAAACACTGGTGTCTTGCCCATTTTCATATACCATCTGGCATGGTAACGTTCTATGATAGCGGCGACACATTTGACTACAACAACCGTGGCGGGTATATCCTTGTTAGGAAGTGCTTACAGGTACGTTGTTTGAATACACAAATCAGGTGATTAACCTTTTTATTTTCCACAACCGTGTACCAGTGTGCAACATATGCTTTTAAGTATACATTTGTAGTTAAACACATACAACATAACAAATACTCATAGCTAATCAACCACATAAAAGGGAAGTACACGACTCGCCCATATGATAGCATAATACAGTAACCAACTATTATTTTTAGTTAGTCAGTCGGCATACAAATATGTTTACACATACTATGGTTGCTGTTTCTGTATCCAAGTTTCGGTGTTGCCCAACCTTGTTTTTTATTCTTATGTTTTAAATTTGCTGCAAGTTAATATAATACATTCAACTTGTCCAAAAAAAATGCTCATATTAGTTGCCCTATAGTTGGATATGTTGCCCAAGAAATCATATAATAGTTGCACCACTTTCTATGTCCAAATATGGTAAAAGTCAACTTGCCCTGCCACAATCATTTCCCAACTTGTACTCCTTAATAAAAATGTTAGGCTTAATGTGATGCCTAATAACTTGACAAGACATTGGTTTTACAACTTGACTTTCCTCATCAATATAATATAGCTTACTTCTACTATAAGAGTCATTATTTTTATTTTTATTTATTTGCATATTAAAATGACCCATGTTAGACCCAACTGTATCCTTTTATTAACTAAATGGTTTACATTACATATATTTGGGCACGTAAATCCTACTTAGAGCCATTTATACTATAAAGTTACGTCGTTAATGACCAAGCGGAATAAAACTTAGAAACATTTGTTGAAACAATTACAAGATACACATAATATTTTGAAAATAACAAATTGTCCCTGACATATACAAATATTCCATGGACTGTAGTAGTACAATCAAATAAAAAACATAAACGTTATTTAATTAACTTTTTAAGTACACATAACTTTTTAAACCATTGGGCAATATTTCAACTAAGTTGCCCAAAGTATTTAACAAGTGTTTTTGAATTATTGGATAAGATATGACAGTCTCTGGCTCAAATTATTTCACAAATCTCATCCTCATTAATAGTATTTGGCTTACTAGCCACACAAAAACTTGAGAAGATACACATTGACTTTATTAGTACATCCGAGTGAAAAACATATTATTTATTTTATTAACTTTGTAAGTACACACAATTTTTTTAAGCATTGGGCAATATTTCAACTAAGTTTCTCAGCTAATATAACTAGTTGCCCAAACTATTAACCAAGTTGCCCAACTTTATTTCAGTTGTGTTGTGAATTAGTGGACAGGATATGACAGTCTCTGCCCAAAATTATTTCACAAATCTCATCATCATTAATATTATTTGGCTTTATCAGCCACACAAAAACTTGACAAGATACACATGGACTGTAGTAGTACATCCAAATAAAAACATAATCTTTATTTTATTAACTTTGTAAGTACACACAATTTTATTTGTTTTGTATTGGGGCAATATTTCAACTTAGTTTCCCAGCAAACATAACTAGTTGCCCAAACTATTTCACAAGTTGCCTATCCTTTTTTAAGTTGTTTTGTCAATTAGTGGACAGGATATGACATGTTTCTGCCCAAAATTATTTCACATCTCTAATCCCCATTAATATTATTTGCCTTACTTGCCACACACAAAACTTGACAAGACCCCACTGTTCACCAATTGACTATACAAGTTTATTCATTTTGACTTCATTCAAATCTAAAGGTCATCCCGCTCTATATATAAATGTTCCATATACTACTACAATTTCATACAAGTCACATTTACACACACACAAGCATTCACTTGCCATATCTATGGATCAACAAAACCTTTGAAAGATCTGCTAACCTCAATGTTTAAACTAAACATTGAGAGTGACTTTAAGCTGATAAAGTCACTACATGTGGAGGTTGTAGACCTTGCCTGCCGTTGCAAGGAAAGGGGCGAGCAGATCAAAAGCTCCAGATTGTTGTTGGGTCCACTCTCACTACGCAGGCTTTAGAGTTGCTGGTTGAGATTCAAGATGAGGAGCTGGAAATGAATAGGAGTCTGATGCGATGCGTCAGTGAAACTCAAATAAAAGTCCTCAAAACAATCTCATTTCTTGCAAAAAGGAAGAAGATCCAGTGAACCACAATTCCTGACCTGCTATGTGCTTGCTCTTAAATTCTATCACTATTGTGTTTTGTGTTTTGTGTTTTCATCTATGTACCTCTTGTGTTCGATGTACTTGTTTTTAATTTTATAATGAAAGCAAGCAAGTTTATGTTATACTCTGTTTTTAACCACTTTAATGTAGTGTTACAAAAGTTTATATGAATAAATGAAACCATGTAGATCATGAATTGCGTCACAAATATCCTGAACAAACTATCTGAAAAAAATATATATACACAAAACAAGCAAAAAAATTCAACTGTTTATGGCAAACATTGCTAGTAAATGGTTAATCTTTAGCATCAATATTTACAAAATATCAGATAATTTTGGCCCTCTATGTATAATAACATTGTACACTGATATACAGGATCGACTTCCACTGGTTCTACACCATGCCGAAGTTTTCGAGAAGAAAGGATTGGATTCATCTCAATATAACATTACGTTTAGGCTCGAGGAGAAAGTTCCAAAACAATGTGGTATATTTGGTGATTGTGGTGTTTGGGTGTGTATATTTCTATATTGTTTGTCACATGGTATATCTTTGCATGTTGATGACCCCGTTAACGTTGCCTTAGCGTATCGTGAAAAGATGGTCCGGTTTTATTACAATCACAGATATTACCCTCTGTAACTGATAGTTTTTTTTTTTTTTTTTTTTTACTTCATGTTATGTCTCCTTATATTTTAAACTTTTTCTTATGAACATTATTTACCATGTCATATTAGTTTACAACATTAAATTATAAATCATTCTCATCATACACATAACATGCATACACATAACTCTGGATTCATACAAAAATAAAAAAAAAATGAAGAAAAAAAAATTTACACTTCAAGTTACTAAACAACCCACAATACCTATCCAATAGTAATTGAATACAAGCTTATTTACTATTTGTAACTTGACCCTATTAAACTAAAATGTCTCCCATATGTTAATTACAATAAAGTAATAGAATATAGTCTATAATAGGAAATCCTACACACATACATTAGTACTTATTGTATCATCATGGCTTACTCTCATCCATCTCTTCCAAAGAAAGTTCCTGCAAACCCCCTAGATGAATCGAATGACATCAATCAAAGGTATGAATTATTTATTTTATAGAGTAAAATGCTTATTTGGTTGCTTCATTTTTTGGTTTCAAAAAATGTTTATGTTTCTTGTGGACAGGTCCCTCCTCAAATATGATAAGGGATATGTTCTGTTTGATATTCACTATGATGGTTGTTTCATCACTTTTCCCAGTTTAAAGTATGAAAATGGCAAAATAATGACAGTGAATGTTTGTAAGTCCAAGAGGATGAACTATGAGGCCCTGCTTGACATGTTAGGAGATAAACTTGTACAAGATATTCGACAAGTTTATTTTTGTTCTCCAAGAGTTTCTATACAACAAGGCTTGACTTTAGTTGAAGGTGACAATGTGATGAGTGCTCAAACACTCATCATTTTTGGTCTAATCTGAACTGCAAAATATACAAAAACACTCAGAAATGCATCAAAATACCAAAAATATTTCAAAATTGTGTTTTATATGTTTTAGATGCAAAATGAGCAAAAACAGACGAAAAACGTACAAAGTTTGCAAAATTGGCAGTTTCAGTCCCCCAACTCTCATAAAATTACAAAACTAGTCCCTGGATATTCAAAATATAGAAAATTATCACCAAAGGTCATTTTGAAATCATAAGTTGTCATATTTAGTCCTTTGGTGAAAAATTGGAAAGTTTTGGAAATTTACAGTTAAGTCCCTGGAGTTTCAAATATTGGCAGAAAAGGTCCCTGGTGGGATAATTTTGAAAGATAAATCATTTTTTGGTCCTTAAAAATCATAAATTATCAAAAATGATCCTTGGGTGAGAATTTTGAGGAAATTACATGTTTAGTCCCCGAGGTTTGGAAATTTACAATTTTGGTCCTCGGGATTTCAAATTTTGGAAAATTGTAACTTGGGTCCTTATATTATTCACATGTGATGTAAATGATCCCTATGGTAAATTTTGGAAAGTACACAGCAGGCCCCTATATATTTTCAGAATTTCATAATTGGTCCTTGTGCTTTGTTAATATACTAAACGGACCCTTGATCTTATTACTTCCAAATCCAAAACTAAACCCAAAACCATAAACCTGGTCTGATCCAGCAGCACCCCAAACTCCCTAGCCCAACACCAAAATCCGGCCCACACCTTTTAATAGTTTCCCCGTCGTTGACCCCAGTCAAACCCCACACCCTCAGATTATTGTTCATCTTCCCTAACCATCCCCTAATTACCAGGCTTATGTTCGTCCCCCCTCCTCCAAAGTCTTCACCAAACTCACCAACTATCAATAAATACTCACCTACACCCTTACCTTCCCCCCTCCTCATTTAATGCTCCCACCAACACCACAACTGCCAATCCCACCTTTCCCGCCAAAAGGATTTTAAACGGTGGGGATCATACTAGGCCAATCCAACGGCTATACTGAAGTGGGAAAAGTCAAGGAACTCTCCAGGCTTATAAAAAGAATAGAAAAACAGAAGAAAGAGTAGTAGTTCTTAGTTTAGAATAGTTGTAGTGTAGAATTATTGTCGAATTAGTTTAAAATTAGTTTTTCAAGTTGTAATTTCCAATCAACAAGTTTGTAATTCACTCTGCTAGTGATTTGTAACTTTTTAACATTTAAATTCAGTGTTCTCTTTATAATCAAGTTTTTAGTAATTTCCATTAAAAATTCCAAGCTACTTGTTAAGCATTGAAAGCTGTTGATCCTGGTCATTATTGAAGTGGATGGTATTAGTTGCCTATGGGAGGCTGTAGTTTAGGTTGTTGTACTTATTCTTGGTCTGAAGTTCACATTATCCCACTGTAAGCAAATTTCTAAGTTTCTTTGAGTTTACTGTAGTATAGTTATAGTAGCTTATCTATGTTCTTGTATGCTTATTTAGTACATGTAAGTTCAGTTAATGTTTATTTTCAATTGTTTGTTCATTAAAAATCATAACTGTCTTTTCTTAGTTTAATTGACAAAAATTGCATAAAGTGTGGTATACCCTTGTTATGCTGTTGTTGTTTGTAGTTTTATGCTTAAATAAGGTTATTACATCATTCTCAGTCCTTGTGAATCAGTAACATGGTATAAAACAGTTGGTGGCTTTGAAAATCTAAATTTCATATTCATAAGGGGGTGTTTGGTTTAACTTAGTTCAAGCAAATCTTGTTTGTGTTTCATTGTTGTTTCAGTTTAGGAATAATGCATTAGGGTAATAAAGGTCAAGTAAAGTCTAAAACTTAGGTCTCTTTTACAACATAGTCAAAATCACAATCCAAACCCCCCAACAGTTAACTGTTGGGGTATTTTGATCCAAATACCTCCATTTCATTATAGCCTAATATCTCATAACAAATCAGTAAATAAGGATCAAAATTCATTTAGGTCAAAGTTCATAAGTTTTTACAAAAGTCAAAGTTTGCACATTTCAGGTTTTTCCAAAAGTTCAAGAAATTAATTTGAATTTTGTGTTTGTTCTTATGGCTTGAATCTTGTTGAAATTTGTTCTCTACCAGCTAGTCTTTGATTTCCTTGCATCATTACATTTTTAGAAATTTTTCCCTGGGCCCCACCTGAATCAAGCTCATATATCTGTCCCATTTTCAGTCCAGAAGCAAGTGATTCAAGTGCTTATTCATATCTTATGGCTTATTCCAGTGGCTTATTTGAGTTATTTTGGTTTTAACATGTTCACATAACTTATGTGAACCTGATTCAACTTTAGTGGGCCCCACACAAACCCAATTTAGCTTATTTTCCCTTGTGGTCAAACTTAGTCAACTGTCACCCTTTTTAAGTTGTATTCTGCTTATTTTTAAGTTCTAAAAAAAGTTGTTTTTACAAAAAGTGTTTGTTTTTAAGTATTAAATAGGTTTGTAGAAGAAAAATCAAGAAAAAACAAATTTAATAATAAGTGATAATTTCTATTTAATGTAATTTAATTTTAATTTTCATTTTTAAATTTTTATTAAGCACTTAGCTATTTTATATTTTTCTTAATTTCCTTTCATATTAAAGTATTTATAATAATTTTCTCAGATTTTTATTTTATTATTTAGTATTTATTAGAATTAATTTTAGTTTTATTAATTATTAATTAATATTAAGTTTAAAATAGCATAATTAGTTTTTATTAAGCAAAACCTAGTTTTTATATTTTTTATAGCTTTTATATGTTATAAAATAATTTTAGAAATTTTATTAGAATTTTCACTGTTCATTTTCTATTTTTATAATTTAAAATAGTTTAATTAGATAATTAGTAATTAATTAATAGAAAATCCACAAAAAGACAAAAATACTTATTTTCAATTTTAAAATTAGTTTTTAGTTATTTAATAATTTTAGAAATTTTATTTTTACCTTTTTAGTATTTAACTAATATTGTATTATATTTAAGTTGTTTAAATATTAATAATAAGTAATAATTAGTAATTAATTAATATTAAATAATTAAATAGTGTAAAAATTTATTTTCTTTTTCTAAAAATGTTCTTTTATCTTATAGTTTGTAAAAAAGTCATTTTCACCCCCTGGGTGTTTTCAGATTTCACTTTTCACGTTTTATTTCGTACGTTTACGTTTTATTTAAACGTAACGTACGCGTTTCTAGGTTTAAATCATTTCTGGGTTTTCAAACTTTCCCGTCTTATTCACATAGCTTATTTAAACTTTTCTCTTGTAAATTCCTTAGTTAAATCATTCACAAACCCCTTTTCATTCAAATTCACCCAATCACGAAACCGTTTGTTTACAATCCACACGTCGTCGGGACATAACGACCCGGGGAAGCCACTATACTTCAACGGAGCATTGACTCTAGGCTGTTTGACCTTGTTGACCATCCCTGGTCAATTCGGGTTGACCGTTTGGAGCCAATCAATTTTTGGCGCCGCTGCCGGGGAACCCATGTGGGAACTCTCATTGTGGACCAGGAACCCATGTGGAAGACTTAGTCTAGTTTTTTTAGCTCGATATATAATGAAGCTCATGGAAGCTTAGTAGTGTGTGTAATTTTAGTTTTTAATATTGTAATAGTTTATTTAGCACTTGTAATCTGTTTTTAAATTAATGAAAAGTTCAGTTTAAGTTAAAAAAAAAAGGTTGTATATATATAGAAATAAAATGAAATTTGGTATTTCCGCAGTTAGATTCGAATCTTGGCTTTTTACGTTCATAGCTTCGGCATAATAGCCGGGACTTTGAATATTGAGGACAATATTCATTTCTAAGTGTGGGGGGGGGGGGGGGGGGGGGGGAATTCTAACGAATTTTATCAAAATATCTTTCAAGTACCCCCGTTTTTGGCCAAAATTTTCAAAAATTTTTCACTTTATTTCAAAATTTTTGTGGTAATCAGTCCGCCTTGTCTAAGCAACAAAAGGGATTGGCTAATCCAGGAGCAAACGGCTCTTGGTAAAGATAAATCAAATCCATTGACGGCTTGCAATTTGCCCAAAATTGTATGGTTCCTCAACTCCCCAAATACAAATGAGTTGGCTAGCCCGCAAGATTATGGCTTGTGGTAAAGGCCGTGGAAAAATCCATAATTGGTAATCAGCTCACCAAGATGTTGACGTTGTCCATCAAGATGCTGGCTAGTCCAGGAGCAAACGGCTCTTGGTAAAGACTTAACAAATCCGTTGAAAGCTGGTGGTTTGCTCAAAATCACACGGTTATCAGGTGTGCCACAGTTCTTACACCTGGCTACTCCAGAAGTGATGGCCTTTGGTAAAGAGTTTAAAATCCATCAAGTTTTCTAAAAAGATTGCTAGGGACTAGCAATAGTTCAGTGTGGGGGATTGATGAGTGCTCAAACACTCATCGTTTTTGATATATTTAAACTGCCAAAACGCACAAAAACAATCAAAAAGATATCAAAATACTTAAATTATCCCAGGGATTGTGTTTTATGTGTTTTAAAAGCAAAATGTGCAAAAACAAAGAAAAAACATACAAAGTTTGCAGTATTGGCAGTTTCAGTCCCCCAAGTTTCAAAACTTGTCAATTTTCGTCCCTATGCATTTATTTTAAAAGGAAAAGTCAACCCAAGGTTTTAAAAGTCAAAAATCACTAAATATTACACTTGGGTCACAAGTTTTCCAAAAATTACATGTTTAGTCCCTGAAAATCCAAAAATGGCAAATTAGGTCCCTGGGAAGTTTTGAAATTTTGAAAAATGGAAAATTGGCAAATTTGGTCCTTGTATGATTGGTATTGGCAACATTGGTCCTTATGGTTACTTTGGGAAATAATCTACATCAGCCCCTCAACTTTGGAGGAATTACAAAATTGGTCCTTGATAACATACCACCAAACCGGACCCTTTTGTTATAATTAAACCCAAAACCAAAACCCCATTTACCCCACCCAGCCCACCAAGCCCAGTCCAGTTTTAATATTAAAACCACCCCGGTCAACCCATGGTCAAACAGACCATCTTCCCCATCATCTTCCCCGTTTTCCCTCCTCATTTTCTCCCCCCCCCCCCCCCCTCAAACTTTTCACCAACTCAACCCCCCACAATCAATGCCTCCACCTAACAAACTCACCACCATAAATGCCCTCACCAACACCCACCAGTACCACTAAAAAAATACCCCTTGAAGTTGACTGCAGGGCAAAAACCTTGCCCTGTCTCAGCAGACTTGTTTCACTCACCCACCTTTGGTGGTGTTTTGTGACTGACCCAGTGGGTCCCACACCTCCTACTTGGCACCATTCAACCCCCCTCCTACCCAGGATCAAGGGTTGACCTTTTGTTTGACCTTAAGACCAGTGGACCCCACTTAACTTTGTGCCCAAAGTCTGTCCCATAACTGTCTCAGAATGGAATAAGCAAACAGCTTATTTGTGATTATTGGCTTATTGAAGCCACTTAATTGGCTTATTTTTGCTTATTCAGGTTATACTAACTCAGAGAAACCAAAAGTTATCATTGTGGACCCTACACTCTTCATTTGAGCTTATTTACACCCTCAGTCAACAAAAGTCAACTGAGTGGACAAATAAGCACTCAAAGTGCTTATTTCTGAATTGTGTGAAAAGTGTTTTTATTAAAAGTCTTTATTTTTAGTGTATATTCAGTTTGGAAAAAGAAAAAACCAAAAAACTCAACTTTAATATTAGTGATAGCTTCTATTTAATAGGATTTATCAATTTTTATTTTCTTTTTAGCTTATTTATAAGCAATATATCAATTTGATATTTTTAGAAATTCTCTTTTAGGTTAAAGTAATTTTATAAAATTTTCCAGATTTTTATTTTGTCTTTTAGTGGTTTTTATAAATAATTCTAGTTTAATTAAGTTTTAATTAATATTAAGTAATTAAATAGCATAATTAGATTTTATAAAGTATAACCTAGTTTTTATAATTTTTCTTGCTTTTATTTTAGTTAAAACATTTTTACAAATTTTTCCAGAATTTATATTACTCATTTTCTATTTTTTATAATATAATTAGTTTAATTAGAAATTAATAAGTAATTAGGTTAATAATTAGTGAATTAGTTTAAAAATACATAAAATAAACTTTTTATAATTTTTTAGGATTCCTGTAATGGTTAATTAGATTTATAAAAATTTTCTTAATTATCTAAGTCCTTTTAGTATTTTTAATAATTCTAATTAATTTAATTAGTAATAAATAGATAATTAGTAATTAATTAATAATAAATAATTAAATAGTGTAAAAATAGTTTTTAATTTCCTTAAAATTTTCTTTAATTAATAGGATTGTAAAAATAATAATTTTACATTTGTAACCTTTCCAGTCCATCAGTTGTACTTCTCAATTTGTTCGTATGTGTACGTTTTTAATTAAAACGTACGTTTTTAAGTTTTAGCTCAAATCGTTGTAATCTCAATTCCCGTAATCAATCACGTAGCTTTCCTAAGCTATCTTTGTTAATAATTTCCAAATAATTCATATTACAACCCTTTCCTGTGAATAATTACCCGATCACTAATACGCTAAAGTTACAATTCACACTTCAACGGGACTTAACGACCTGGTGATACCTTATATTACCCGGAGCATTGATCTAGGCTATTTGACTTTGTTGACCATTCCTTGGTCAATATAAGTTGGTGGTTTAGCGTCAATCACAATGATATGGGAAAGATGTATGATATGGCGGCTCACTAAGTTTAATTGATTTGTATGTTTCCCATATGCCTCAAAACCTTTCACAGTACTATTATAGAAATATGACTTTTGATGCTGCTGATGTCAAAATAAAAGCAAATCTAGCAAAACATGAAAATGCTTTGCTAGTTGCTATGTCTAACTCTCATCATGCTCTTATTGCATGGAGAACGAAGCACTTTCAACCCCTCCTCTAAGAACACCTCCGTCCCCTCCTCAAACCAAAGGAAGACAATTTCAATGTAAGAATCTTTTCAAAGAATTTTTGCATTCTGATTATATTGATGATGATTTTTATTTTTCGGATGAAGATTACATGCCTGGTGTCCCTGGAGTTGATGTTCCAGCGATGGATGTTGGTTGGTCTACGTCGTCTCCGGGTGAGTGGGTAAATGATGTATGCAGCAATCATTGTTCGAAATTGCCAAGTGTTGCTGATGACTGTTTTGCAAGTGAGGTTGATTTGGATGAAGGTGGGTCTCAAGTCCTTAAACATGAAGGAATTAGTCTGCATCATACGACTTGTCGACGTGTTTCAAAGAAGAAGACATACAGGAATTTTTGTTTTGGCTCGCGAACTGCACCTTTGAGAAGGCAAAAGATGGCGAGATATTTTGGATTTCTACACAACCAGCGGGTCGTTGGAGGTCTTACAAAAACACGTAAATGGTTCCTAAGGGACGGTAGGTTGCATTCTAGGGTTGTTGTAAAGTACTTGCAACCGCCCTTCCGAGTTCGAAAACCTTTTGTTTGGCAAACTTCTAACTAAACTGTACGCACTGATATAGTCTTTAGGGATCTATCCATCTCCTTTTTTGTTGAACATGTGTTTAATTTTTTTGCTACTCATTATGAATGCTAACAAAATGTTCAAAAAAAAAGAGAACAAACCAAAAAAGTGGATGTATCCTTTGTTAAGTTCAGTTGGTGTGCAAATGTATTGGGTTCTATGTTTGGTGTGTGTTCATACTAATGTTAGTGGTTTGCATTCAACTTAAAATGCAGTTCATTGTGAATTGTTTGTATTTATTTTTTTGTTTATCTTAACCACACTTACTTTTTGGAGCACATAATAGTGAGTTTTTGGATCAAAACAATTGTTACTCTTTATAGGGCAACCAAAAGTTTTGGTGGTTTTTTTTTTTTTTTTTTTTTTTTTTTTTTTTTTTTTTTTTATGTTTTTGGCGCCCAATTTGTACACATCCCCAAAAAATGGATGCCCAAATCTTATGACCCCTCCACCTGTACACGCAGCAGAGTCAGACCAGTACTACCAAACGTACCCGATTTGAAATAATAATACAAAAAATGTCAGGATCTAAAAAACAGGATTCTACTCATTTTAATCGGATTAAAATGGTTGCGTATGCAGAGTTTTTACAATCCCCCTTTGCCGAATCAACCGTTTGAGTGTGTTGGTATGTTAAGACTATTTGCTGTCATTAAAAAAAAAAACAAAACAAAAATAAAAATAAAAATAAAGAAATTGATACAAGAATTATATTATCTATTATGTGGTTTTACCTATATACTTATTTGGCCATATACTTATTTGCATCAATTGATTTGTTTCAAGGTGACAATTTCAATATCTTGGGTGGTGTTGATGGCAAAGATACATTGTTAACTAACTTTGATGAACTGGACAAGAAGATTTCAAATGTTGAAGATGTGTGTGCATATCTGCAATGTGATTAATATGGTTAGCAGTCTTGGAAAATTGAGTGACCATTTATACGTGTATGACTAGACAAGAGAGGTGTTTAAGCATAACTAATTGACATTGCATCAACATACATCCACAACCAACTGCCAATTGATACAGAAACAAATTTATTTGAAACACTAGTTTTGCAAACGGGACAAACTTACAACTGAAAGCAGCTTAAGCAAGTATCACTAACCCATGGCACTACATTACTTGCCTATTAACATCCCAAGCCCAACACAAACAACTGCAAATGATACTAACAAAATGAAAACCAACCACTCATACAACTTAAACTTTGACTTCATATCATTCAGTTCTTCTTCCATGATTGACTTGTCTAAAGCAATAGCATCAATCACCTGCTGATAGTTGACAGCATTGTTCCTTCGTTTCTCCTTTTGTAACAATCCAAACAACAATTCTTGATAGTATTCACTTGGGAGATCATCATCTAAAAACTCATAAACTTGACAAACTGCGCATTTTACAAATCTTTTACCAGGATTTGTCCTTGTAGTTGCAGTCAAAACTGTTAGTCGAACACCACAGTGACAAGAGAATTCGGCTTTGCCATCAATTACCCATCGTATCACTCTATTTCGGTTATTCATATTTTAGGGTATCAAGGTTTGATATAATTGGGGACATTTGGTAAAGCTGTATGTAATGGGGTATATATATATAAAAGGACAAACAAAGTTTGCACGTGCTAGGTATTTTTACTTTATGTATCCATTTTTGGCAAAAAAAAAAAATATACACCTGCATAGTCTTTCTTTATTACTATTTAAAGGGCCAAAAGTGACATTTTTGAAAACATCTTGTATCCCCACAGTCCCACACCACATATATGCTGGTTGTTCCAAACTACCATATCCCCAAATTAGGTGAAACCCTAAGTCACTGTCACTCCAAGATTCCAAGATAAAACAAAAATAAATTGATGTTCTTATCATATTTAATTGACATAAACTAGGTTTGTTGTACTTTCCCATAACTAAATTATTCCCTTTTTTTGTTCTTATACATATGATGTTTCATTTATTTAATTTAGTTTGCATTAAATGATTTTATTAATTTTTTTTTCTGTATTAATGATTTTTTGTTTTTTGGTTTTTGTTTGTTCAATTTTTTTGTTTTTTTTCGTGCAGTTACTTTGGTGTTTGCGTAGTTATACTTAATCGATACTCATGTTTAATTAAATTTAATCAGGATAAAAATGAAGAAAGAAGTTGACTTTAAAGTACACGCACATGGGAAATTTGCTTTTAATCCTCTGCGTTATGTTGATGGGTGTGTTTGCCACGTTGTGTGTTATAGCACACACAATGGTACTTTCACAAGGGCACTTGATCGTGTTATGAAGGACATTGAAGGTGATAAATGGGCTTTGTTTTATTGTAAACCAAACCTGTCACTTGAAATGGCTTAACTTTACTACATACTGATAATGACGTCCGTAGATTTTTTTTCACGCTGTCGCCCATGGTTCCATAAACCTGTTTATCGCGCACAAACAACAGCCATTGTCAAAGTATTATTTCAAAAACATGCTTTGGCAAGAGGAGGACGCTGGCCATCGTTGCTGTTGTGCAACTCCGTTCAAAAGAAGGATGATTACTAAACGTCTTGTTATCAGCAACAGTGATGGTGAGATAAATATCAATGCAAATGGTACCGGTAATGGAGGTGGTGGACCAGGGGAGGCTATCTTGTTATCCGAGGTTAGTGTACAAGGTGATAGTGCAAACGGTAACGGTAAAGGTAAAGCGAAGCTGTATGAAGATGATGTCATAGAAATAAAGACAATTAAGGGTGTAAAGAAACATAAGGAACAACTTAATGTATCTGATTCACTCGATGAAAGCAGCTATCAAGTTGTCAAATCATACCGGAGGGCAGTGATAAATGGTCGAGCGAAAACGGTTGAAGTGCCATATCAGTGATTGGTGGTTGGTACGTTTTTTCACTTGCATTCATAATTTATTTTACGCAATCATTTCCAGTAACACAATTGCTTGAATTATACCTTAAGAGCACAAACACACACTTTATTACATAGTTTAGTACTGATGTTTATTACACACGGCACGTCCCACGCTTTTTATTCTTACTTAAACAATACATAGTACCAACTAGGAAGTGAGTGCATCCATTTAAATTTAGTGTCTATCATTCTAGCACACCGATCAAAGATAAGGGGACTTTACTGTAAGAAGTCAGCTGGAGTACCGAAATCTGATAGGAAAGTAATGTCCGGCTAGGATGAGTTCGGCTGTTCCTCTACTTGACTTAAGTTGGGTACCTCTGCCGCATTGCCATTATTTTCATTAGATGAGCCCTCAACCACACGAGCCTTTTTGCTAGGACCTGCTGGACCTTTGGGAACAACCCTTTTGGAGCAGACCTTCTGTGAAATTAAAAAAGACATTAGATGCGAAAAAAACACAACAATTTACTTTTTTCATAATAATTCGAATGTCAACCTTCTCTTTCATGTCAACCTTCTCTTTTACCATGATTGCATTATACGTAAGGCGGTTATGTCCTGCTCCTCCACACCTTCCATAAGAGTTCCTTGTAAGCACCTCTCCTTGTGTAACACCCCCAAAATCGGGTCCAGCGGAAGCATACATGTTACTGGGGTGCTACTCAATCGGTATCATAAGACAAGTACAAAGAACGGTTTTTATCTCAACCATTTAGAATAACTTTCATTATCAAAAATATTCAAATTTATATCGTTAAAAAATAGTGCGGAAATAAAGGCCCATATAAGAGTTTAAGCGGTCCCAAAATATATGTCAGAGTTGTCTATGACCATGCCATGCCATGCCAAAACCTTCAACAGTTAGCTATCGCCTTAAACCTGAAAATACATGCTAAAAAGTGTCAACACGAGGTTCGTGAGTTCACAGGTTTATAATAAAACAGTAGTATTGTGAGTTCAATAAAGAGTTTTGTGACCATTGCGTCGCTCACAATGTCATGAAAATAGTGTTTACCTTACGGTAAAAGTTAGAATTGTGGACCATGAGTAGAGTGTGTGATCATTACAACGAATATAATGTCACATAGTAAATAGTCTATTACGCTAGCACTAAGTTCATACAACCGAAGCTTGACAGTGTGCATGCTCTAGAAGCACGTTAAATAAAGCCCTTGCAAGTGTCTATCCCGTGACACTCGTGTTTCGACATGTTATACGCTCGCGTTTGCCTATCCGGTCAAGCCAAACGGGGGTGTCAACCCTAATAGATCTATTTATAGCATTCACGCTTCCCAGTAGGAATTGACGGTTCATGAGTTTGGGCTTTGTGGGATTCAGTGTCTTAGGCTAATCCGCGTAATAGTGTAAATAAAGCATAAGTTTCAGTGTGGTCCATAAAAGTGTTTGCATAAAAGCAATTGTCATTCAATAGAAGTGTTTGTGTAACAACAATGATTTGTAAAGTGTTTTGCATATAAGCAATAGTTCATAGAGTGTGTAGCATATAAGCAATAGTTCATAAAGTACGTTGCATAAAAGAAATAGTTCATAAAGTGTGTTGCATATTTATAAAATACTTGTGTATGTTAGAAAATAATCAAGTATGCAACAAATATGCACATAGGTGCATTTGAATAATCAATCAAGTATTGCGCATTCAAATAAAACAAGCGTCGAGTTTATTTATTAACGAGCATGTATTCTCCCCCAAAACCGTTATAAAACAAGTAAAAGTAGGGGTCATGAACTCACCTCAGTAAAGCAGTCTGAAAGTAAAAAGTCAAGCAGTGATAATGTGTGGCACCGACACGCGACCTAGATTAGTATGGCAAGTTTAGTTTACAGATTCAGGTTTAAGACTCGATGAAGTTAACATAAGTTAAAAAGTTTTAAAGTGTTTGTGTTGTTGTTGCTTGTGTGGCAGCAATTAAGTTTGAAAACAGTTTTCTGAGTGTTTGCTAGTATTGGCTCTTGGAAGTGCATTCGCTAACACATATGGAAGTGGAAGGTATATACGATGACAAGTATTTGTTAGACGAAAACCCGAAAGACTAAGTACGAAGAATAATCACGAATGATTACTATGTGTCGTCGGGAAAAATATGAAAATATTACTAGCTTGTAATGTATTTACATATATATAGTGCATATATAACTACTAGTAAAAGAAATGGTTTATGGAAAAATGATTATTTTTGTCTTTAGTTGAATTGATAAGTTAACTTGTAATCGTGAGGAAAATCGGACATGACCCGTGTATACATTTTAGTTTTCTGTGATAACTAAATATTACGACCTATAAGTTTGAATCATAAGTAGTTTTATATACTTTATAAATTTCAAAGTAAATTTTATATGTCAAAGTAAGTCTAATAAGGCTAGATGTAGTGTTAATAGCACGTTTAAAACTTAAGAATTTTGTTTATAAATTTTGAAAGTATATCTCTACTTTTTGATTATAAGTAGGTTTTATGAATTCGTTATAAATTACGTCGCGACTCGAGGTCGAGTGAAGTAAGACAAGTCAAAATCAATTCGGGATAAGTTGAGCACGAGGATACGTCGGAGCATACAGATACAAAGGGTTACAAAACTTAGTTTTCATTAGCATTGACTTTGTAGAGAACAAAAATGACTTATGAGTGTTTAGGACAAGACAGACACACCCTTTATATGGTTAGGATGAAACCAGTAAACAGGCTCCATAGAAACACATGGGCTTTGACCTAACTTGTGGGGAATAACAAAGCAGGAAATCAGGTTATCATATATAGAGCATGAATTTTAAACGCACACGTGAGTGAACCAAAAGTTTGATACCGAGTTCGAGTGACCAAGTTTAGGCAAACCGAGCATACTCTCGGCTTTGTAGACAAGGCGAGAACCAATTGTACTCTTAGTGTAAGGGCTTGAGGCCTTTTTGACTAAGTAAAACAAACACTCCCCATGTGTGTTTGTGACACGAAACTGTTAGCAAGCACACAGGATGCAAACACACTTTAACATCAAAAACTGAGCAAACCCGTTTACATCTTTGAAGTAACAACTTGAGGCAAGTACGCAAATACACAAAACAACCCCCACCGTTGGGGTTGTGGTTTACGATAGTAGGCAAAAAGATAGGACCATCGTTACTTTAACAAAAACTGGCCAGCAAGTATAGACCTATGTTGGGATAGTTGGGGCTCGACCACGACACCAAACCAATTGCATACATAACTAGGCACTTCCAATCCGAGCTAATCTTTGTTTTTGTTTTACTTATCTTGTTTGAAATACATTAGTTGCCACACAATATCAACAACAACAAAAATCCAGTCGCATAAATAAGATTCGATTGATGTACATAGAACAAAAACAAGATTACAATTTTTAAAACCAATCGAAACATCAAACTTAGTAACAAATCGATACCAGGAATTTCAAAGTAGAAAGAAATTAAGAATACCTTTGCTAGATGGTGTGAGTGGTGTCGATTGAAGGAAGACCAGGAACACGAACCCATATACAAATTATAACCCGATCGACTTCAAACTGAACCCAAGAAAAATCTGGAAACCCAAAACCTTTATCCAAATTTGATCTTATGATGGTTAGTAATTTAGTGAGTGAGATTTGAGATTGTGTGTGGCTTCCTATAGCTTCAACCGAGATAAATAGAACAAAGAAGGAAAGCCTTCGACAAGCTTTTGGTACTAGAAATTGAGTACGACCGTTTTGAGCAAAGCTCCACCTTGATCCAAGTCATCTTTGACTCATCACAGCGGGGACCTTGAGGAGGGGGCTCATCTGAGCGATAGCAGTTAGGAAGGGCTCCACTTCGTCTCTTGGTTTATTGTAGCAGGCTGGAGTGTGTCCTCCTGACTTGATTCCCTTGGCGTACGATCCAGAAGAGAGAAAAGAATGGGGCGATGAAGATGGAGATAAGGGTGGGGAGATAAAAAAAAATATATATGATATGGTGTGAGTGGGTGAGTGGGTGAGTTTCTTTTTCTTTTTTTTTTTTAGTTAGTGGTATCTTTGTGGGTATAATGTACACCCGTGTCCCGTTAAGCTCCGGTGTGAATTGAGTATTCTGAGTTAGTGTGAGCGCTAAAAACATTATTAATGAGGACGTTTTTATAATTGAACTTGTAAGAACAAAAGTCTATTTATTCCGTTTAACAAGAATTGAGTTGATTGCCATTACTAGAATTTGTGTCGGTACGCGTGTGGTGCAGTGTGCAAGATACAATTCGTGAAAAAAATATCAATAATAACCAGAAAACAATATAATCACATTTTCTGATAGGATAAACCATTGTGTGAGTCATTGAATGCTATAATGTGCGGGTTTGCTTTCTCGAAAATAGTTATGCAAGCACATGAATGCTTAATAAATAGTTAGGTAATATTAAATTGACATTCCTTATTTAAATTAATTTGAAAATTTCCGGTTTGTTACTGTCACACCTCCTTAAGCGGAATCGCGTCCTCGCAATTCAATTCAAGTTACCCATTATGGTCGAAAAGAGATGAGTATATACGCACGAGAGTTCATCTACATGTTCCCCACGTGAGTTTCAGGTCCTTTTTGTGAGTTTCTACGAACTTTTTCGATAGGGATAGGTTTTGGTTCTTTGTTGAAAATTTGTAGTTAGGTAAACTGATGCGACTTCAAAAGGCTCATAATTTTAGTAAAACAGTGTTTAGACATGGGGTGGGTAAAACCATGTCTCAAAAGTTAACATTTAGTCACCCCAAAAGTCTCAATAAAGTTTGACCAGAGAATTTTGGCACATCAAAATGGGTATCTCAGGAAAAATACCATTGCGAGTTTTGTGATTTCTATAAACGCATTTCCAAAAGGAAAGTCCTTAAAAAGCAAAGATGTCAAGGAAAATGTGTAGCCAGGTATGTTCGTTTCAACAAATTTAAGGTGCTTAACAATGGAGTCTAGTTGTCAAGCCTGAGTGGGGTTCAATGTTTAATATCAAGCGAATTTCATAAACATATGTATTCAATTTACTTTAACAATACCAAGAGGTAGTAACATAAAAAGCTTTTCAATTGTGCAAATGGTTTACATTGGGATTGCAAAATAGTTTATAGAACGGGTTATACAATAGTTTATAAAGTAATAGGAAACAATTTATTATTTGTAAAATTATAGCAAAATTGTAGTTCGGTTTTGTGATTTAGTAGCAAAGCAGTTCATAGGGAAGTAAAATAGTTAGTAAAGTGTAGTAAGACTTGTAGGATAATTGTAATATTGTTTATAAAATGCTAACGAAATTGTCTGTTGTTTTATAGAATGGCAGTAAGGTAATGAATCGGTTTATTACATCATGATAAAATAGTTGTAAAGATGATTCGTAAAACAGTTTATAGGACAGCAGGAAAACAATTTATTATTTATAAAATAGTAGTAGAGTCAAAATCTTGATTTCATGAAATAGCAGTAAAATAGTTTGTAGTATGACCGCAAAATGGTTTGTAACATAATTAAAAATAGTTTGTATCCCAATAGTAACACAATTTATTATCTTATAACAGAGTAGCAAGGTAGAAAACTGGTATTCTCAAGGGATACAGGAAGGATTAGGTGTCTGTTCCAAGTATAGTTGTCCAGGTTGCTCCTTAAGGTCTTAAGGTTTCGGTTGGGCATAACATCTCTCCTAAATGGGGAGTTTGGCAAGTTCAAAGTATGAAACTGAAGGAGGGTGTTGATTGCTATTAGCAATTAGTTGGCTGTGTCAGTAGTGTACTTAGTACTTAACGTGGAAGGTACAACATCGATTGAGTGTAAGGTTTGAGGTGGAGGTGACTGTAACATAACCAGATTGTGATAAAAGAATATTCCAATTAAGAAAAGGTATTGTGATGCCAGTGTGTCGTGTGTAGATATGAATGTTCATGTTATGCAATGATTATGTACACACACATAAATTTTTGAAACTTTCAGAAATCAAGTAGAAAATCAAACAGGACATAATTCTAGTATAACTACCCTCAGTATCGCAAAATTCACCTCTGAGTCGGACATAGGTGATCAAGCTATGTCCCACTGTCCCTGGTTGAATATAGGTGATCAGTCCATATTCCACTGAGGTCCAATGAATTTTGAAATACTCAGCTCAATTACTCTAGTAATACATCCCTTACTTAAAAAGAAATTGTTTTATCATAGTAAGGCAGCAGGCTTGGCAGGCAGGTAGGCATGTGGCGGTCATAGGGTCAAGTTTTCGTAAGAGTAGTTATAGTCTAGGTTTTAAAAATACCCAGTTCTCTATAACCAAGGCTCTGATACCAATCTGTAACATCCCCAAAATCGGGTCAAGCGGAAGCATACATGTTACTGGGGTGCTACTCAATCGGTATCATAAGACAAGTACAAAGAACGGTTTTTATCTCAACCATTTAGAATAACTTTCATTATAAAAAATATTCAAATTTACATCGTTCAAAAATAGTGCGGAAATAAAGGCCCATATAAGAGTTTAAGCGGTCCCAAAATATTTGTCAGAGTTGTCTATGACCATGCTATGCCATGCCAAAGCCTTCAACAGTTAGCTATCGCCTTAAACCTGAAAATACATGCTAAAAAGTGTCAACACGAGGTTGGTGAGTTCACAGGTTTATAATAAAACAGTAGTATTGTGAGTTCAATAAAGAGTTTTGTGACCATTGCGTCGCTCACAATGTCATGAAAATAGTGTTTACCTTACAATAAAAGTTAGAATTGTGGACCATGAGTAGAGTGTGTGATCATTACAACGAATATAATGTCACATAGTAAATAGTCGATTACGCTAGCACTAAGTTCATGCAACCGAAGCTTGACAGTATGCATGCTCTAGAAGCACGTTAAATAAAGCTCTTGCAAGTGTCTATCCCGTGACACTCGTGTTTCGACATGTTATACGCTCGCGTTTGCCTATCCAGTCAAACCGAACGAGGGTGTCAACCCCAATAGATCTATTTATAGCATTCACGTTTCCCAGCAGGAATTGACGGTTCATGAGTTTGGGGCATTGTGGGATTCAGTGTCTTAGGCTAATCCGTGTAATAGTGTAAATAAAGCATAAGTTTTAGTGTGGTCCATAAAAGTGTTTGCATTAAAGCAATTGTCATTCAATAGAAGTGTTTGTGTAACAACAATGATTTGTAAAGTGTTTTGAATATAAGCAATAGTTCATAGAGTGTGTAGCATATAAGCAATAGTTCATAAAGTATGTTGCATAAAAGCAATAGTTCATAAAGTGTGTTGCATATTTATAAAATACTTGTGTATGTTAGAAAATAATCAAGTATGCAACAAATATGCACATAGGTGCATTTGAATAATCAATCAAGTATTGCGCATTCAAATAAAAAAATCATCGAGTTTAGTTAAAAACGAGCATGTATTCTCCCCCAAAACAGTTATAAAACAAGTAAAAGTAGGGGTCATGAACTCACCTCAGTAAAGCAGTCTGAAAGTAAAAAGTCAAGCAGTGATAATGTGTGGCACCGACACGCGACCTAGATTAGTATGGCAAGTTTAGTTTACAGATTCAGGTTTAAGACTCAATGAAGTTAACATAAGTTAAAAAGTTTTAAAGTGTTTGTGTTGTTGTTGCTTGTGTGGCAGCAATTAAGTTTGAAAACAGTTTTCTGAGTGTTTGCTAGTATTGGCTCTTGGAAGTGCATTCGCTAACACATATGGAAGTGGAAGGTATATACGACGACAAGTATTTGTTAGACGAAAACCCGAAAGACTAAGTACGAAGAATAATCACGAATGATTACTAAGTGTCGTCGGGAAAAATATGAAAATGTTACTAGCTTGTAATGTGTTTACATATATATAGTGCATATATAACTACTAGTAAAAGAAATGGTTTATGGAAAAATGATTATTTTTGTCTTTAGTTGAATTGATAAGTTAACATGTAATCGTGAGGAAAATCGGGCATGACCCGTGTATACATTTTAGTTTTCTGTGATAACTAAATATTACGACCTATAAGTTTGAATCATAAGTAGTTTTATATAGTTTATAAATTTCAACGTAAATTTTATATGTCAAACTATGTCTAATAAGTCTAGATGTAGTGTTAATTGCACGTTTAAAACTTAAGAATTTTGTTTATAACTTTTGAAAGTATATCTCTAGTTTTTGATTATAAGTAGGTTTTATGAATTCGTTATAAATTACGTCGCGACTCGAGGTCGAGTGAAGTAAGACGAGTCGAAATCAATTCGGGATAAGTCGAGCACGAGGATACGTCGGAGCATACACACACAAAGGGTTACAAAACTTAGTTTTCATTAGCATTGACTTTGTAGAGAACAAAAATGACTTATGAGTGTTTAGGACAAGACAAACACACCCTTTATATGGTTAGGATGAAACCAGTAAACAGGCTCCATAGAAACACATGTGCTTTGGCCCAACTTGTGGGGAATAACAAAGCAGGAAATCAGGTTATCATATTTAGAGCATGAATTTTAAACGCACACGTGAGCGAACCAAAAGTTTGATACCGAGTTCGAGTGACCAAGTTTAGGCAAACCGAGCATACTCTCGGCTTTGTAGACAAGGCGAGAACCAATTGTACTCTTAGTGTAAGGGCTTGAGGCCTTTTTGACTAAGTAAAACAAACACTCCCCATGTGTGTTTGTGACACGAAACTGTTAGCAAGCACACAGGATGCAAACACACTTTAACACCAAAAACTGAGCAAACCCCGTTTACATCTTTGAAGTAACAACTTGAGGCATGTACACAAATACACAAAAAAACCCCCACCGTTGGGGTTGTGGTTTACGATAGTAGGCAAAAAGATAGGACCATCGTTACTTTAACAAAAACTGGCCAACAAGTATAGACCTATGTTGGGACAGTTGGGGCTCGACCACGACACCAAACCAATTGCATACATAACTAGGCACTTCCAATCCGAGCTAATCTTTGTTTTAGTTTTAGTTATCTTGTTTGAAATACATTAGTTGCCAAACAATATCAACAACAACAAAAATCCAGTCGCATAAATAAGATTCGATTGATGTACATAGAACAAAAACAAGATTACAATTTTTAAAGCCAATCGAAACATCAAACTTAATAACAAATCGATACCAGGAATTACAAAGTAGAAAGAAATTAAGAAGACCTTTGCTAGAGGGTGTGAGTGGTGTCGATTGAAGGAAGATCAGGAACACGAACCCATATACAAATTATAACCCGATCGACTTCAAACTGAACCCAAGAAAAATCTAGAAACCCAAAACCTTTATCCAAATTTGATCTTGTGATGGTTAGTAATTTTGTGAGTGAGATTTGAGATTGTGTGTGGCTTCCTATAGCTTCAACCGAGATAAATAGAACAAAGACAGAAAGCATTCGACAAGCTTTTGGTACTAGAAATTGAGTACGACCATTTTGAGTAAAGCTCCACCTTGATCCAAGTCATCTTTGACTCATCACAGCGGGGACCTTGAGGAGGGGGCTCATCTGAGTGATAGCAGTTAGGAAGGGCTCCACTTCGTCTCTTGGTTTATTGTAGCAGGCTGGAGTGTGTCCTCCTGACTTGATTCCCTTGGCGTACGATCCAGAAGAGAGAGAAGAATGGGGCGATGAAGATGGAGATAAGGGTGGGGAGATAAAAAAAATATATCTGATATGGTGTGAGTGGGTGAGTGGATGAGTTTCTTTTTCTTTTTTTTTAGTTAGTGGTATCTTTGTGTGTATAATGTACACCCGTGTCCCGTTAAGCTCCGGTGTGAATTGAGTATTCTGAGTTAGTGTGAGCGTTGAAAACATTATTAATGAGGACGTTTTTATAATTGAACTTGTAAGAACAAAAGTCTATTTATTCCGTTTAATAAGAATTGAGTTGATTGCCATTACTAGAATTTGTGTCGGTACGCGTGTGGTGCAGTGTGCAAGATACAATTCGTGAAAAAATATCAATAATAACCAGAAAACAATATAATCACATTTTCTGATAGGATAAACCATTGTGTGAGTCATTGAATGCTATAATGTGCGGGTTTGCTTTCTCGAAAATAGTTATGCATGCACATGAATGCTTAATAAATAGTTAGGTAATAATAAATTGACATTCCTTTTTTAAATTAATTTGAAAATTTCCGGTTTATTACACCTTGAGATGGAATTCTGTTTGTTTTTTTTGGTCTACCTGCTGGCCGCTTTGTTGCAAGAGGGGGGATACAGGTTCGATGTCGTCTGGAGTGTCCCACTCCGTCACGTCTTTTAAAGGATAAATGATGTCTTTGTATGTTCCTTTAAGTGTAGTATTATAAAACCAAGCTTTAGCCAGTTTCTTGACACTAGTAAGGCCATCAAATCTACCCACATCACAGACATGTCCACACGGTAAGCCCGAAAGCTGCCATTGCCGAAAAGTGCACAGCCCCTATTCCAAGTCAACAATATGACGTTTCTTCGTGTCGCGTACTTCATACACTCTGTCCTTCTCAATCCCCATAACCTTCCAGCTAGCACTTTTGGCCATTCTGGAATTGACTTTCACAGTCGCCCATTTAGAAAGATCGTCATCCGAGGTATCTAACAGTAGAAAATAAATTATGATTATTCACTAGTACCTCATAATTCGACAATAAAATTAATAAGAAATTGGATCATTTATTACCAGCGTGTTTTGCTCGGCGGTTGTCACACCCCCAAAATCGGGTCCAGCGGAAGCATACATGCAGCTGGGGTGTAACTCAATCGGTAACACAACACAAGTACAAAAATGGTTTTCACTTTAATTATTTAGAATAAAATCGTTTAATCAAAATGTTGAATTTACATCGTGAAAAGTAGTACGGAAGTAGGCCCTTAAAATAGTTTAAAACAGTCCCAAACGAATAATCAGAGTCTTCTATGACCATGCCATGCCCTGCCAAAACCTCCAGTAGCGTGCCATAGGTAAAAACCTGAAAATACATGCTAAAGTGTCAACACGAGGTTGGTGAGTTCATAGAGTTGTTTAACAAAGAATGCCTATAAAGAAAAGATCGCCCAGCAAAGGCATCGTAAATCCACTCAGTCGCAAGTCCCGCCATAAGAGACTTGTAACCTGTGTGTTTAAAACCCACTGCCAAAAGTATTAAAGTCTACGCGAACAAAAGTAATATGATATCCAAATTCCCAGATAAATATAGCAAAACGGCTATATAAATAATTCAGTCAATGAGGCCATATGATAAATCAGTCAAGCGGGAAAACCCGTAATAAGGTTGATGCAAAGGCATCGCAATTCAGTCAAGTAATGAAACAGTAATATTACGTTTGACATCACAGCCAAGTGGGGAATACCACAATACGTTTGACATCACAGCCAAGTGGGGAATACCACAATATTACAATAGACATATAGGTCAATCAAGTAGGGAAACAGCAATACTACGTTTGACATCACAGCCAAGTGGGGAATACCACAATGTTACGTTTGACATCACAGCCAAGTGGGGAATACCACAATACGTTTGACATCACAGCCAAGTGGGGAATACCACAACATTACGTTTGACATCACAGCCAAGTGGGGAATACCACAGTATTACAATGAGCATATAAGAACAATTGGGGACTATGAGGTCATATAAACAAGGATAATCAATCCCATGAAATACAGGAAATCAAACATACAAATGAATGCAGGTGATTAAATATATATTTAGATAAAACTGGGAATATTTGAGAAATCAACCAGGTAAAACAAGTAATGCGTTTTAAGTAAAACGAGCATGTATTCTCCCCCAAAGAGTTTACCAAAACAATTGAAAAAGTAGGGGCTATGACTCACCTGGAGCGATAGTTACGATGACAAGAATGGATACACTGAAATGAGGCACGATCTCTAACCGCAACCTAATATGAGTAATAACGATCTACCTTAGATCACGATATGATGAAATGAATGCACATGCACATGATGCCTATACCACTCGTAACTTGGAAATACTAGTTATTGTCAAAGTATAATAGTTTCCATACTTAGGAAAATAAGTCCAAATATAGAAGTATATAACTTGTCGTAGTATATCGTATAAAAATGTTAGTGTTATATTCCTCGTTTTGAAAACCTTGTAACAATATCTAGAAGTCGCGTATTTAACCTTTGGCGATACGGGTCTCGATCGATGAGAAAATCGACTCTTATTGTTGTTACTTGAAAGTATTATGTTCAACACTTAGAAAATTTCATTATAGTAAAAGCCGTCAAAATATATATAGTTTATCGGGTATATAGATGAGGTCGTAGTTTATTCGTTATAAGTCTATTCGACGAACGGCCAATTGATTTGAAAAGCTTGCTGGAAAGTCTTGATTTCATAAAACTACGGATCGGACTCAAACTGATCCGATCATAAAGAAAAACAGCCGAGAAAGTGGTGTCTCGCAAAGACAGTTTTACGGCAAAATAATAATAGAAAAGCTGATGGAAATTTGTAAAAATCGTCTAAGTTCAAACGCTTGTATCTTTTTCGTTATAAGCTCGTTTTCTACGTTCTTTATATCCCCGGAATCGTGGGATGGCATACTAATATATTTTTGATAAATCGGGACGGCTAAATCAAGTTTTAGGCCTCGAAACAGTCCATGAAAATCGTGGGACAGCAAGGTATTTTTCAGAAAATAGTTTTCGTCGTTAATATTGGAAATAGCATATCTTTTTCGTCGTAACTCGGATTTTAGTGATTCAAGCGGCCACGGTTTCGTCTCGGAATGTATTTTCTAAATCTTTGGTCCAAAGTTACCCAAAACCCACTGATTTTCCCACGTTTTGCAAAAATGGACAGTAGCTATTTATATAGTTTCAAAAATCATTTCTAGTGTTCCAATCTAGTTCCAACTTCAACCAAACCACTTTCAATCACCACAAATCTAGTCTAATCCTACCATACACCTTCTTAGGGTGTCATGGGTTCCTAAACATCATCCATCACAACAATCTACCAAGGATTCACCTATATAATATATCTAAGGCTTGTAAGTTATAAAAAGTGTATATAGAGTGGTATAAATCAACATATGCATATATATCTTGAATAAAAGTGTATGATCATTGAAAGATACTTGAGGAAATTATGAAAATGAGTTTGACAACTTACTTGAAGGATTAGTGGATTAGTGGAGATGAAAAACTTGCAAAACCTTGTGTTTAAACTTCAAAACCCTAACAAGAAGTACTAAATAACCTTGATTATCACTAGATCTTGGAAAAATTATGGTTTCTTCTTCTTGTTATTATCTTGGTCGATTATACCCCAAAGAGAGAAAGAAAGGAAGTTTTCTCTAGTTTCTTGAAGTATACAAATGAAAGAAAAATGATGTCTAGATATTTGTATTTGTAAAAGTCTTGGTCTAGGAGGCAAGATCCCCAAAAAGAGGAAGGATGTCAAGGGGGGGGGGGGGGGGGGGGGGCGGCAATTAGGGAAAGTAGGAAGGAAAAATGAAATTTTGTGAAAGATTTTGTAAGACTTTTGAGTATATTAGGTAGATATTATTTGTTTTAGGTGATACCGGGTACCGAGTTTGCTAGAAATAAAGTTTAACTATACCAAATAAAATGTGATGACGTTGTAAAAATTATAAATTTACATTCCTGATGAGAATTGGGTGTTAAAATATTTATCGGGTTGAAATATCGCAAACCGACGGAGTTATAAGCTCCGACCGTAAAATGTAGCAATTGATTTGAAAACGCCGGGTAAATTAATAATATAATTTTTATATTATTAAAATGAATATAAAAATATATTGGGATCATAGTCGAGAGTGTCGGACGTGTTATTCACATTATTGATCGCGTGTTAACGTTTATCTAAAATAAACATACGTAAATCGTTACTTATACCAAAAGTATTAATTTAATTATTCTACGAGTGGAATAGTATGCAAGTGCCATATGATGATACGTAGACTATTTCTAGTCTGTATGAGATGTCCCAAATGATAATGCATGAATTCGCTCCCGAACCAATATGGTTACGCGAATTTGAATATTCGTAAACTAAATTTACGATGACATGAGTAATGCACGTGAATAGTGGTTTTCTTCCGGAAATGAATAGTGTCAAGTGAATAGTAAAATTTCTGAATGTTTCTCGAAATGTCAAATTGACCTCAAAAACGATGAATAGTGATCGATGAATAGTAACTTGTGAATAGTAAATTGTCGAGGGTTGGAAAATGACCGGAAATTACGAGTTGTGACAGCGGTGGTAATACCAGTTCTGAAGAAGAGCTCTGAACCATTCAATCAGTGCCGTGATTGGGCAGTGGTGCACAAGCTTCGTCAAAGCATTTATGGATTCAACACTGTTTGATGTTAAGTAATTGTATCTCTGCCCAGGACAATGTGCCCTTGACCATTTCTCGACCCCCTGCTTCAAAAAGTTTTTTGTAAGCCTGCGGTCTTACCGAACGTATATCCGACATTAGCTTTTGAAAAGCATCCGTTGTGTATGCTTTGCATGTCTTTCAGTATAAACATTTCAGTGTCTCGCTGTGCATCTTTGTATTTAACATCAAATGGCGACAACAATAGCCGTGAAATGCATTCGGGAATACAGCGTTACATGCAGCGGTAATTCCATAATGTCTGTCACATATGATTGCCAAATTAGGAACGTCCCCAATCCATTCTTTGAGTTTTGTCATAAACCACGTCCATGATTCAGCACTCTCGCCTTGAGCAACACCGGTAGCAATCGGTAGAATCTGATTGTTTTCGTCCATTCCGACAGCAACCATATTTGTTCCTTGGTATAGCTCTTTTAGATGTGCCGCATCAATTATGATTAGAGGCCGCAGATAGCACAAGAAACTCTTAATCTGTGAATGTAACAAATACAATGGTACATCAAGTTGAAAACCTTTATTCAGAATAACAAATTCATTTGGATTTGATATGCAATTAGTTTATTGTTAAGCTAATACAAATGTATTTGTTTGTTGTTTGACATAACAGGTGCCGTATGCATGTAAGATGGATTTGTTGATTTTTGCTATATGCTGTCATAACCAATTAAGTAAAATGGCTTAATTTAATTAATTGGTATGTAGTATATAATAAAACAGTTTATAAACAAGTATGTATGTTGAACCTTATGTACCTGTATATGGAGGTACATGTTTCTGTATGACTATGAATATGGAATATGACTATGGTGTATAACGTATGCTATGCATAGTTCCTACTACTTATTTAGATTAATGTTGTGTTTTTCATTAACTATGGGTTTTCCTTATTTAATTATACCGCTATAGTAATGTATGTCATGATATTAAAAGTAAGTAATTTAAAACAAACCCTTATGAACAAATTTGACTTCCAACTAACAAAACAAGATAAAAAGGATAATAACATGCTTACCGCAACACCAAATCTGATAAATAGGTTCTTAAGTAAACCGTCGAGATGAGTTGTGGATTTACGAATTAAAGTGTCCTGGCTCCTCGAACGTTTACTACATGACTTCTGAATTATGTCGGCCCGAACGGTAGTAAGCGATATATAAGCTATACATGTTTCATAAACCATTTCTTTTCAAAGACTTACACTATACTAAGTACTACATCATGGACTAAATGCAAGACATATATAGGCAATTCTTCATATTCTTTACTCCAATCCTAAGTCGCAACATTCTATTATAGGTTGCTCGTAGAAACCTTCGCGATTCAACCATCACAGTCACTACTTGCTATATAACTTAAGGTGAGTTCATAGCCTCACTTTCCATTACTTTATTGTTTTACAAACCCTTGGGGGGAATACATGCTATTATTTTTCAACCGAACACAATGCTTTTCAATTGTATGCTTACCTGATTGTTTTATTATCACTAAGTACTATCCTTGCTAAAACCAATATCCCTTATTATGAACCATTTAATCACTAGTAATAGTGAGCGCGAATATTGTGAATAGGCCTATCGGGATTGACGAATCCCATTTGTATTGACTAAGTTCAAACAAATGCATTAATATTTGAAACATAGGTATGACAACAAAGTACCTACCGGGATAACTCCGCCGATTGATATTGGTACCCGTTAACGTTTTGGTGTCATGAGCTTAGTGTATAATACGTTTTATGGGCGTATAATAACGTAGCCCATCATTTTGTTTTCCAACCATGAGTATGAGTCTAATTAACTCATACTACCAACATATTGTGTTCAACCATTAAACAAACTCTATGAATATCACTCAACCTTTGTGTTGACAGTTTAAGCATGTATTTCAGGTCCATGATGATCAAGGATGGCATGGAAGGGCACAGATATTCAAGAGGGCTATAAATTTTATTATCATTCGAAAACCCATTTAATGTAAATTGTAAACATGGAACCATCTGGGACCTCATTTTGTAATCTCTAATATTTATATAATTTGAATGATAAATCTTTTAAAATGACTCAATTAGAGTTTGTTTTCTATTATTGTGACTATTGTGCCGTCGAGTAACACCCAGTTTGAATTCCACTGCATCCATGAATTGAGGGTGTTACAGATTGGTACCATAGCCATGGTTATAGAGAAACGGGTCTAATTGAGACCTAAACTATAACCACACTTACAAGCAAAAACATTTTATAGCCTTCCGCTCTCCGTGTCTTCCATCCTCCAGACGATTATGGACTTATTAAGCATTTTATATTACACAAACATTTTAGCATATTGATATATGTACCCTTAACATAATTGAGCATTTCCCCGTAAGCATTTTATGCTACATGAACATATAAGTATATTGATAAATACACACTAGGCATTTTACACCACACGAACAAATACTAGTATATTGATATATACATTCGAGTTATTTTCAATCATTTTATCTAAACATATCTGCGCATGCCTATTCTAGGGCATTTCGGCACAACCACATTCTCCCAATCATGTTCCTACTCCAACATTTTATGTCCAAGACATTGTAACTAATTGCAATGGTCTTTCCTATTTCCCGGAGATTGTATGATACAATGGTCTTAATCATTCTCAAATGTTTTAAGTCACACAATGGTCTAGTCTACTTCCCAAACATTGTGAACTACACAATCGTCTCTCCCATTTCTTAGACATTTTAATAGTCTCTGGAATTATTCCATCACCTCACCAATATCATTTCATATGATATCAAAAACCCATCACAATCTATCGATTTCTAAATAGAAATATGAGATTTCTAAAGGACAAACTAATCCATCATCTACAAAAGCTAAAGTTTCTCTACATTCATCAAAGTTTTCTTCTGAAACCTTCATTGTTAAAAGTTCGTGATCCTGGCCAAGTATGGACTGTTTTAGAATTACTTAAAACTTCCTTTCCACACGTACATACCCGTACTATCTTCTATGCAATGGAATGTGAAAGCATAGGTTACAAGTCTTGTATGGGCGGGACTTGCAACTGAATGGTTTGACATCGCCTTTGTTTAGTGTACAGTTTCTCAAAAGCAACGGGCATATCACAAGTATGCCTAATTTAGGTATTTGAAAATTTTATCGAACCTCGGCTAAATATAGACTAGTCACCTATATTTAACCTAGGGACAGTGAAACATAGTCTGACTAACTATGTTCGACTTAAAATTTTCACATACTGAGAATAGTTGTACTAGGGTTATGTTCAGATTAATTTCCTACTTGAACTCAATAAACCACCAGAATACTTTAAAACGATCTAGAGACACGATAGTGCCTTACCACTCAGCGAAATCTTAACACCTTATTTGTACTACCTAATTTCATTCTTGAAAGTTTTCATTTATGAGATAATTCGAACTACTATCTTGGGATAGTTATCAATTCTTCTCTTCATCCCGTAGAAGTACTATCCTGTTTAGGTCCTAAGAATACCATTCCGTCATAAACCTTTAAAATCTCTTAAGATTTTCAAAGCAAACTCAACATCTATACCTAAGAATATTAATGTTAAGCATACACTACACACTTTTGTTCATCAACATATCACATCAATGTCTTCACAACCGTTGCAACCACAAGGTCATTAACAGATCTTGATGCACTTTTAAAGCTCAAATCATCCTTAGTTACACCACAAGCACCCTCATCAGCTTTACAAGATTGAATAATCATCTTGTACTTTTGGAACACCAGTATCATCTCGTAATACACTACCTTGTAACTCACCGGTTAAGTATGAATGTTGTGTTGGGAATTCTTAAGTAGGATGATTTATAATTATTTGAATGGATTGGGATGCCTTTTCATTTAAATAAAGAAATTGTAAATCACCGAACCATAAGTTTATATTCCCCTATTTACATTGTTTGGGATGCCTTTCTATGTAAATAAAGAATTATAAACAAGTGGGATTATTTGTATCCGAAATAACATAAGTATGAAGTCAATAAACACTAGGTACAACAACAGATTACCTACTAGACTATGATTGCAACTACTATCCCAATTTCCATTGATATTCAACTACTATATCGATTACTAATGATATTCGACTACTATATCAATTTCCATTTATTCGATTCCTATGTCAATTGCTATTGTTATTCAACTACTATATCAATTGCTATTGATACTTGACAACTATATCAATTTCTATTTGATATTCAACTATATCAATTTCTGTACAACTACTATATCAATTTCTATTAATATTCGACGGCTATATCAATTTCCTTTGATATTCGACTATTATTTGAATCTCTAGTAATATTCAACTATGTTATCAATCTCTATTGACACACCATATTCTGAGACAAATCAAACTACATCACTGGTAATCGCAGACTCTAGTTCTCATAAGTAACCACACCTCTTCATCGACACCACTCCAACATATAACACACATAGAACTTCGGGACGAAGTTCCCGTAAGGGGTAGAGACTGTAACAATTCGCATTTTCAGGTTAACTTCTATTTCCGAAAATTTCACTATTCGTTTTTACTATTCACTTTTACTATTCACTTTCACTATTCACTCCTAAAATTTTTATTTCATATTCTCGTAAGTTAAACTATTTTAATAATAATCCGAGAGTTTGACACTCGTCGGATTATTTCGGCAAAAATCACGAAACCGTGTCCGAGATTTACTTTTAGGTTTAAACGTCATTCCAGCATTCCGATATGTCCATAAAACACTATAAACAATAGAAATATGATTTTCTTTCATTTTACGATAATTCCAAAAGTTTTGGAATTTTACATTTTCCAGTTCAGCGTTTTACGCGAATTACGCGTTTCCAGTTTTAATAGCGTTTAAGCAACCCGATAGAACTTATCACTTATTAAATATGCTAAGATAGGTTATATTAATAATTTCTAACATATTTATAAGTTTCATATTTTTAAGATACCCGGTTTTAAGTTTTGTGACTTAAATACTTACTGTTATCGATTACCGGAACCAAAACTGACTCCGTAAACCAGATAATGCCAAATTTTAACCATCTAGTCATCCAATACTTATGGAGAACGACTTTAGGAAGAGGCACCATGACACTTGGTGTCTTGATGATAAGCTTGTCCAAGATTTCAACACCTGGTAACTTAGGCTCCAAGTTTAGCCTAATCTTGCAACACCTTGCAAAGCTTTGCTAACAAGCTTGGTTAGTCACCTTCCTAGCACCTTCTCAAGACCCTATAAAGCCCTCCCCTCCTCATTTGGTCGTTCACCACCATAAACAACACATACTCTCTTCATTTGATCTTATACTTCAAGTATTATTCAAGAATACAAGTTCCATATCAATTCCAAAGCTCTTATAAAGCTTTGATTGATCCAAAGTCCTTGTTTCTTCCATCCTTTGGTGATCTTCCATCCACACAAGAAGTGTCTTGTAGAGACTTCAAGTGCCTTCTCAAGTAGTCACAAGTTGGTGTCAAAAGCTTGAAGAAGTTGGAAGCTAGAGAAGCTTGTTCAATCAAAGTCATATCCTTACTAGTTACTTTCCTTTCTTTTAGAAAGCCTAAAGTTGTAAGCAAACCCTAATATACTTTCTTGCTAAATATCATTTTCATGCTATTTATATTTCATTCATACTATATATTGTCTTGTTATTATGTTCATGATGTATAAAAATTGGTAAAACAAGTTATGGTATATATATATGGTAACTTATATTAAGTAAACAAGTAAACTAGTGACTTATATTGAGAACCACGACCAAAATAGAGTAACCATAATATGAAACACTTACTTACTGTTATAGAGGACTTAACAAGGAAAACATAGCAATTTGAACCACCTAAAACGAGTATACGAGTCAAAAGTTATGGCAATAAGAAGTTAGCGAAACCAAAACACCGAAACTACCAAACACAACCTGTTAGCATTCTGACCTTTTTAAAAGTGGCACTTTTGGTCCGATTCATCAAAAAGTTAAAACACGAAAGTTGTCCAGAACGACGTTTTTGTTTAGGTTTACGGAAGCTCGAGCCCTGAAAACGCTTTTCGAGTGACATTTTTCTTCAAATTCTTAACAGCCCATTTTTAGATCAAATGACCATGTAATAGTTATGATTAATTGAAACCAAGAGGTCTAATGACCTAAAGCCAAGACCACAACCATGGCTAAGGCCAAGGTTGAGTCTCAAGACCATGGAACAATGACCAAGGTCACGGCAAAGCCATGACTAAAGACCATATAAACTTACCTGGGCGAAAACATGAGCTAAAGAGTTAGCGATAACTTAAACATGCAATTTGGATCTACTCCATCTAAAGAACCATGAGATCTTACAAGTAATTGTCATACAAGATTTAAGAAACTCATTCTAATAACAATCTTCATCCAAAAGTAAACTTTCCAAAGTTTAATCAAATATTGGACATGCAACTTTTTGGATCAAAACTTATATATATATATATATATATTTTATCAAATACTACAATAGTAGGGAGCCTCATGTGAGGAGTTCATTAAGTAAGCCGTCGAGATGAGTTGTGGATTTACGAATTAAAGTGTCCTGGCTCCTCGAACGTTTACTACATGACTTCTGAATTATGTCGGCCCGAACGGTAGTAAGCGATATATAAGCTATACATGTTTCATAAACCATTTCTTTTCAAAGACTTACACTATACTAAGTACTACATCATGGACTAAATGCAAGACATATATAGGCAATTCTTCATATTCTTTACTCCAATCCTAAGTCGCAACATTCTATTATAGGTTGCTCGTAGAAACCTTCGCGATTCAACCATCACAGTCACTACTTGCTATATAACTTAAGGTGAGTTCATAGCCTCACTTTCCATTACTTTATTGTTTTACAAACCCTTGGGGGGAATACATGCTATTATTTTTCAACCGAACACAATGCTTTTCAATTGTATGCTTGCCTGATTGTTTTATTATCACTAAGTACTATCCTTGCTAAAACCAATATCCCTTATTATGAACCATTTAATCACTAGTAATAGTGAGCGCGAATATTGTGAATAGGCCTATTGGGATTGACGAATCCCATTTGTATTGACTAAGTTCAAACAAATGCATTAATATTTGAAACATAGGTATGACAGCAAAGTACCTACCGGGATAACTCCGCCGATTGATATTGGTACCCGTTAACGTTTTGGTGTCATGAGCTTAGTGTATAATACGTTTTATGGGCGTATAATAACGTAGCCCATCATTTTGTTTTCCAACCATGAGTATGAGTCTAATTAACTCATACTACCAACATATTGTGTTCAACCATTAAACAAACTCTATGAATATCACTCAACCTTTGTGTTGACAGTTTAAGCATGTATTTCAGGTCCATGATGATCAAGGATGGCACGGAAGGGCACAGATATTCAAGAGGGCTATAAATTTTATTATCATTCGAAAACCCATTTAATGTAAATTGTAAACATGGAACCATCTGGGACCTCATTTTGTAATCTCTAATATTTATATAATTTGAATGATAAATCTTTTAAAATGACTCAATTAGAGTTCGTTTTCTATTATTATGACTATTATGCCGTCGAGTAACACCCAGTTTGAATTCCGCTGCATCCATGAATTGGGGGTGTTACATTGTAGGTGTGAATCAAGTGGGGTAATGATAAATTTTTCAGATACAGATGCCATAAACCCTTTATAACCCTGATCAAATGTTAGATTAAAAAGACACTCATCAGTGTGGCGAGCACCATATGAAGTGATGAAGGGTTGTGAATCTATGTTTGCCTTCCATATCTTTGAAACCCTACGTAGCATGATTATAGTCTTTACGGGTAGCCTATTCATTATATCTAGCTAAACATCCAAAGGGATGTTGTCAGACATTTTTTTGAAAGTTTTGAGGAAATGAATGGGAAATGGCTGCGATATATTAAGGCAATCGGAAGTATGACACAATTATATAGGAGTCTCATTAATTATTATTACACCTATCAAGTGGCGTTAAAATTAAATTAAAGTACTCGTACTTGTGTATACTGTAGCCTAACCTATCTTCCAGAATTGGGGCAACTATTTATTAAAAACTAGGCAACTATTATAACTAAATGGGCAACTATAATTAAATTTGGGCAACTATTGAAATATTGGGCAACTTCTTTACCAGCGTGCATAAAACACATGTTATTGAATTGAATTCATTTAAAACGGGCCACTATTTAAACTAAAAGGGCAACAAATCATATTATGGGCAACTTATTGACCCGGGTGAATAACACACCGTATTCAATTCATTCAACAAAATAATACTGTTCGTCATTGTGAATTGTGTCAAATTTTGAGAAACCAAAAACTCTTAATATATGGCACAATTGGTGAGGCATATTGTGTCAGGCATTAGTTCGTTGTATTCACATAAGAAACTTAATTGCAATTTGACTTAATATGTGGACATGATTTATCTAATCAAGAGAACACATATTCTGAACTGTTTGCATGTGACTCACCATGTTGTATGCTTTATGTTATTTAAGACTGGACTAGTAGTGCTATATATGCACCTAGTAATCTTACTACACATTCATAGCATATAAGGCAGCATATTGGAAACACTTTCACCCAAATATGTCCAATGGTAAACGAGTTAGGTTCGCGTGTGATGCTGCTAAACCAAAGTATCAATTGCCAGCTATAGATCTAAAATAGGAAAAGAAAGTACTAAGAGAGGTTATATTCCTTGAGATTTATGAGAGGTATGGGCCTAATGCTACTGAACCAAAGTTTCAATTGCCAGCTACAGATCTAGAAGCCCTATGACGTGAAGTATTCAGTGAGGAGCAACAACAAAGTGTAAAACCACTCGGCAGTGTTAAGGCCAAGGTACCGCAAGCCAAGAAAGTATTTATCAGCAAGGCAACATATAGTGATGAACCAAACCCACAACGAAGTTTTTATAAGGAGCCATAATTGTCTTTCGTAGCAAAGGTTGTGGGATTTGTAGCGTATATTTGTTGTTTCTGCCGTGTGTTGTACTAAAGTGCCTGTGTCGTAACACCAGGTTATGTGTGTAATATAGTACCTAACTAACGTTTCGATTGGTATCAAGTCAACTGTGCTTGGTTAGTTACTTAACTGTTTGGTTAATAACATTTTCAATCACTGCATATGCAGGCGAATGCAAACTGTGTAATTAAAAGTCTATAGCGTTGAAAAAAAATAGTTTAGTACATTCAAATACCGTTAATTCTTTTTTACTGGCTGCTTGTGCTTACAGAAGTATTCAAGCATCCGTTCACGATATGCTAAAGCTGTTTGAAGAGGGTCATCTACTTCCAATGGTTGGTTATGGCACAGCCCGTACAAAATGATACAAACCCATACACCGCAATGACCATATTCCTGGGCTTGTTCTGGGACTGCAGGACAATGACATGTTATTTTATAGTCCTTAGCTGATATGCCCTTGCTATCCAATATCCCATGCTGGTCCATATATATGGTAAGCTGTTTTGGCAAAATTCTCTCCATATTTCTCCACCACCGTGTGCCCTTCCCATGGACAACCCCAAGCGTGTCATAAAAGGAAAGAACTCCAGTACCCAGATGAAGCTCAGCCAGACACCAGTGTTTGTCAGGTTCATTAACGGGAAAATACACCTAATATAGAGAAACATGTACAAATTACTATGTATGCAATTACAGTTGTATATTATAAGATTATTTGTCGTAAACTAACATTTTCGACATCTCGCCAATGCACGGGGTAGCCTTTGCCATTTGAATAATGAGCATACATATCACCATCCATGATGTGTTTAGCAAAAAAATACCCTGCCAAAGTCCAATCTGCATTGCTTGGTCTAACAGACCACATCAGGTCAAACCATACGTCCAAGTGTTGTGTACAAAAACAAAAAATTATATGTTAAACAAAAATAAACATAAAGTATACACCCTTATTGTAGTTACTGAATCAATACGAAGTGCAAATGTAACAAAACATAAAGTATATAAAAACTTATTGTGGTTACTGATGATGGTTCCTTACATAGCCATACAACCAACCACTGCTACAATGTTCAAGACACGCCAACGTTAGACAAAAATCCACACCAACAACAATCGAACTACCGGCCCATGGAAACGTAAATTCTGTGGGTTGTCTTTGCTTTAAGTAAGTATGAAGAGAATCCGGCAAAGTAACCTTGTCTTTTTTGCATTTGGGGTGTCGAGACAGATCCTAAAAGAAGAAACAAATTATTAATAGTAAACAAATAATAATATTTGATATGCATAATAAAAAAAAACAAAATATAATACCTCTACAAAAGGATCTACGTTGACCGAATAGCATTCAGTAATTGACCGTGTTCTTGAGGTTCCACATACGTCCTGAAAACATACATAATGTACATAAGTAGAGACCAACCAGATATTGATGTAAATATTAATGTAATATGGTGCTTTACTTGAGAAACGACAATAGGGTCAATCGACTCCTTTCTGGAACAAGATGCTCTTGTGACTCGGCCGCGTTGACCGTTGACTGGATTAAAATTTATGGATACCTCATTCTGCCTTGCTGGACTAGTGAGTAAAAAGTTTCTTGCCAATATTTGTATTTTGGCCGCCTTTTTTTTTTTTTTTTTTTTTTTTTTTTTTTTTTTTTTGAATTTTCTTCGGTTTTCGATTGGAAAAAACAGAGTCCAAGCAAGGTTTGTCTGTAGGACCGACCACATTTGCATATCCTTGGGGACGATTATCCATTGTGATGGTGTTGTTTGATCTTTCTGCATATCATAGGTTGTGATTAGCAGCGCCCACAAGACATAGGAACAAACCACTGATTAACCTTTCTTAAAGTATATAATAAAGCAAATACCTCAACATCTGGCTGCGAATGTGTTGTTGGTTCTCTGTGCACAGGACCGGATGGTTGTTCCATCAGCAAATCATTGTCAACACCGTCCACAATTTCATTATCAAATGGAATTGTGTCTAACGAAACCATATTGGCATCGGCATCGGCATCATCGTTTAGTAACATCGCTACATCATCATGGAACATGTCATCCTGGTACAATATACATGTATACATAAATGGCCAAGTATGTCACATTGTATGTTGCAAAAGTATTTATTAAATATAACATACATGAACGTGGTGGATGGATGATTTTTGTTTAATGGCATTGTCATGAAATGCACCGACTTGAGTAGCTGGTTCATGTGCATCAAGAACAGGGACGTCAGGGGTCTGGCCAAACTGTATTGCTTCTATAAGCACGTCGATCGATCCCAGCTGAGATTCCTTTACCCCTACCGTCCCACATTCCTTGTCAGTTTCCATGTGAAGGGCTGCATCATTGTCACTGTCCTTAACACCATTAACACCTTCACAACCTAATGACGTCGGCTGCAGTTGAACATACATTTCAAATTTCAACTAATCAAATTAACGACTAAAATTATGGTCAATACGGTGCGATAAGACTAAACATCAGCGCAAAATTCAGATAGTAATCAAAGTTTAGAAAGAACATAAAATGAAACACAAACCTGGGAAACAACAGGATTGTCAACTTCCATTGAATCGGGATCAACATCATGATGATCATCAATGGCTTGGTCAGTATGATCAGCATCAACTGCTCGCTCAGTAACATAGTTATCAACACCAACATCAAGATCAGCTTCACAAGGTGATGCCAAGGTCTGTAGTTGACAAAATGATATAAGTTTAGACGTCAAGAAAATTCGATAAGGCTATACATCAACGCGAAATTCAGATACTAATAAAAGTATGGAAATAACATAAAACTAAATACATTCCTTGGAATGAAAAGGATTGTCAACTTCCTTTGAATTGCGATCAACATGAAGATCATCATCAATGACTCCGTCAGTATGATCAGCATCAACTATTCGGTCAGTATAATGATTTACAACATCAACATCAAGAGACGCTTCACAATGTCATAACTCACCATTTCAGGTCATTTCCCAAACTTTGGAAAAACACTATTCATCAAAACAACTATTTATCGTTTTACTATTCATCATTTTCGAGGTCAATTTGATATTCTGAGAAACATTTGAGAATTTTACTATTCACTAAACACTATTCATTTTCGGAAAAATTCTCACCATTCACTTGCATTACTCATTTCATCGTAAATTTAGTTTACGGGTATTAAAATTCGCGTAACCGTATTGGTTTAGGTGCGAATTCATTTCATTATCAGTAAGGACATTGCATACGGACTAGAGACAGTCTGCATATCATCATAATAGCATTTTCATGTTGTACCACTCTTAGGATTTTCAAATTTATATATTTGATATATTTAACGTTTTACGTATAATTATTTATAAATAAACGTTAACACCCGGTTAATAAACACGACGAATATATCTAAATAGTCCCACAATGGTCCCGAAATATTTTTATATCCATTTTATCTTCATAAAAGTTATAAAATTCATTTACCATAACGAGAAACCATTGGAAAGAGCATAATATGTCATGCACTCCTTTAGTTGATCAATATCCTTAAACTTTTCTCCAACCTTCAACAAAAACATAATAGTGAATATCAAGGTTAATGGTCAATTGAAAGATAATGCAAATAAACATATATGAAGTAAAAAATCATACCGTTGGTTTACGCATCCTCAGTGAGTCTCCACGTCATGTATGGGATACTTTTCAACCTTTGCCTCTACTACATGAAATGGATCAGTCATACCATTATCTTCTCTCAACTTTCTCAACAAGTCATCGATGAACTCATCATGCTCTATTACAGTCTCACTATCACCAACCACATATGCTTTATTCTGCTTTACACCACCAAAACTACCTTATGTTGCAGGTTGAGTTTGTTTCTTTCTGTTCTTTGGTGCCTTTTTTGCTTCACTCTTTCGCTTCCTAAGTTCCATCAACTCTATTTCACCCTATGATAAATAGTCCACTGACTTGTCTGAGTATGAATCACTTTCACTGTCACTACCACTGTACAAACTAAAGTTAATGCCTTGTGCAGGATCACTTTCACTATCACTAGAAGAATCACTTTCCATAACAAATGGCTCAACATAGTTTTGAATTACAATGCCTTTGTTCCTACGTACAGGCATCTTCCTAGGCCTGTCATCTTCTAGCATTATCCCTTTACCTTTATCCACAGCTTTCTTAACTATATTAGTACCCTCTTGGAACGTGCCTTTTCCCTTATCATTTGTTTCATTCACCATAGGGCTTGAGCTATTTCTTTTACCATTATCCCCACTTCTACCCTTGTTAACAACATAAGCAATTAGGCTTTTGTGTTTAGCCAATAACTTGTGTTTAGCACTAGGACTTCGGCCGTTTCTTCCTAGAAACTTATTCTTAAGAATGGGGCTATTAACTTGGTTCACAATAGGCATGTCTACATCCTCTTCCACAGGCTCTACTACTTTCTTTTTCGGGGTTCGTGTTTCCGCATCTTCTTCAGCCCTTGAAATAAGCTCATCTACAGTCATATTAGAAGCATCTTTGACCATTATTTTATGAATCCTCAACCTAGATGTAGCCTCATCCCCAGACTCTTCCATGGTAAGGTTTTGAAAATAATAGTCAGCCAAGTTTTGATGAACATGAGTCATGAATATGTACAACTTACCATATGACTCAGCAAACACATACAGTGAAGCTACATCTGAATATCTTTCTATAATTTTCAATCCTACTTCTAATTTACATCTTGGTAAGTAGAAATACAAACCAAGTTGGCCTACATTGTCTGTCTTTTCATTCAGAAATTGCCACATTTTACTCTTATACAACTTCCATTCATAATTACACCATCATCATACGGGTTAAAATGAAACACACCATCGTCGTGAACATCAAACCACAATGCATCTGAACCAAATGGTGTCATCCTGTTAAAAAAAATGAAATAATTTGAATACGAAAGTTGCCATAAAAAACCCTAATATATATGCATGTATAACTCAAAAAACCTTAATAAATCTGCATGTAAAAGCTTAAAAAACAAACAAAATAAGACGGGGACCATGAAGAATAAATTAGTACAAACCTTTTGCACCAATCAATTTTAATAATTGATTGTAAGAGAAAGTCAATTTGAAGGAATTTAAAACTAGGGTTTGGTCAGGTATTTGGGCATAAATGTAAGAGAGAAAGGTGTAGTCCAGAGTTACAGTGTGTGTGTGTGTGTGTGTGTGTGTGTGTGTGTGTGTGTGTTTTTGTCACGTGGGGTATGTATTATTAAGTGAATATCCACCTTGCATGTTGAGTTGGAAATAAAAATTCCACGTGGCATTTTTTTCATCAAAAAAATAAGTTGTAACCGGCTAACTGGCTAACAGGTCACCAGATACACACAACGTACGAAATTACAAAGTTTAGTCATACTTTAGGAAAAAAAATCACTACAAACATTGATAAAAAGTGTCAACTTTGATGCTTTTTTAGATAATTAGCCCAACATTAATTAATTTAGTATGCATTTAGTTGTCATACGTATTTATGAATTGATCAGAGGAGACTGAATGTTATGTTACTGAGATTTGGATCATGGTTTATTGTTGCAGTGTATTTATTTGGTGGTAAATTAAGATGAAGAAAGCGAGAACTAAGAAGATACTAGCCAATGTATTTATGAGGTGAAGACTGAAACAATGGCATCTGATGTTGTTCTTCTTCTTAAATGTATTTGTTATGGATTTTGTAATTAACTCTAAGTAATTATAATCTTTTAATAGAGAATCTTTTGAGATGAAATGGGTTTTCAAGAATAGTTGTAAGGTTGAAGAAGGATTTTGTAATTAACTCAAAGAATTATAATCTTTTAATAGAGATACTCTTTTGAGATGAAATGGTTTTTTCAAGAATGGTTGTATACATTAACACTCGATGCGACATGAATGTGGGATCGTTCTATAAAACTCGCATGACGTATAAGGGGCAAATCGCACAAAAATATATCACATTTAAGGTCAATTTGAATGTTTTATACTCAACTTTATTTTTTTCCAATTTAATGATTCCAAGTTATTTTTTGTACAACTTAAGGTTTTTTCTGACTTTCCAAAAGGTGTTATTGGACATTTATTTCAGCTGAATTGGTTAATTAACGTGATATATCATTATAATTGAGCATTTAAAAGTTATTTCGGCTAAAATTATGACCGGTAATCGCTTTCGAAAAGTTGAAAAACCCTTGTAGTGCACAAAAAATAACTTCGATACCTTAAATTAAGAGAAAAAAAAGTTGAGTACCTAAAATTCAAATTGATTTTAAGTGTGATACACTTTTTGTTCGCCCAAACGTAGCCTAACTTAAAGATCATTAACCAAGGACTAAAATTGCAAAATGCAAGTAAGACAAAGACTAAACTTGCAAAATGATTGGTATGTTTGTAATTTACACATACCTTTTACCTAATTAAACGGACCAAAAAGACCAAAAACGAACCAAATATGACAAATATATGTTGTTTTTGTGTTTATGCATGTGCAGGTACGAATATTAATAAAAAAGACAAAAATTATGGAAAAATGACAAAACGAGCACGAGGAATGGAAAGATATCTAAAGCCGAAGCCGGGGAAGGTTTCTACAAGAAAGTATCACAATTAAGCAAGTGTCAACTTCAACCCTTGAATATGTTCACATGGCAAAATTGACCCTTGACATTATTTTGCTAAATTGGCAAAGATGGTCCTTAAATTATATCATTTGGCAAGATTGGTCCTTACATTTTAACTTAAACCAAAAACCTAAATCTACTAAACCTATAACTCATTACTCTAAAATCTGCCAACCTTTATCTTATCAATAACCCATCCCAACACAAGCCCATCTCACCAGCCCAACACCCTTTGTAAACTCGGATCGAACACCTCCACATAACCCTTACCCGACCCTTTTTTTTACCCAGGTCAAACATCCCTCACTCACAAATCAAACTATAATAATAAATCCCAAACACCCCAAACCCGCTAAAAGTTACTGTTCATCCTTCACCCTCCCCTTTACCCTGCATAATTTTACCCGTACACTTTACCTCATCCCAAGGTTCTAGAATGACTGACACACCTGGTAGGAATGACATCAAATAACGCCACACAAGAATAATAGAAGCAGTCTATTGGCTAAGTGGTATGTGTTAATTCACATACCTTTTCATAGCCAAAATCTGACCCAAATAGACTAATTATGCTAACAAATGCCAAAGAATGTGTGTTTTTATGTTTGTGAACGTGCAGGGTTGGATATTTCACAAAATGACAAAAAACAAACAAAAATCTGGCAACAAAAACGAGCACGAGAGTAGAACAAGTCAAAGAAAGTCAACGCTGAGCCTATAAAAGACTTCAGAGATTTGAGGAATGTCAGTTTTGATCCTTGGTGCAAGTTTCAGAGATTTTCAGAATCAGTCCTCCAAGTTTCATAAGTTGTCAATTATGATCCTCTGAAGATATCTTAGAAGAAATGACATGATTAATCCTTCATGATTCAGTATTAGACAGAAAAGGCCCTTGGATAATACTCTGAAAGGATCACAGATTTAGTCCTTGGTTATTTCAGATTTTCACTTTTAGTCCTTAATTGTTTCTATTACTAAATCTAAAATAACAAATACAAGCTTTGGTCCAATTCTAAAATAATACCATAGGGCCCAAACAAATCTCAATCCCAAAACCATCCCTATACCCGGTCCAATCCACCCTTGGTCAATATACTATCCTCGGGTCAAGGTCAAAGTTTTGGTCAAAATATTAATAAAAACCACGACCTGCCCTTTTTACCTCCAAAATATCACAAACCCAGAACCCCCCTAATTGAGATGAACCCTATTTCATTAACCAGGTTCAATTGGTCAGCACCACTCCAATTAACCATGATTAACTAATCATTTGGTCTTCTAGAAGCACACCTCACGTGTCAGGCATGTGTCAGAGAGAAGGAATGGAGTTATTAGGACACTTGGCAAGCTGAGATTGGATATGACACCTCATTATTCAGAGCCTTGGATACTCTTTCTAGAAGCCTGCTGACAAGTCAGAGAATTAGTGCACGTTTGGGATAGATGGAAGCATATTATTGGTCATGCCACGCCTCATTTTCTGATCCAAGGGTTGTAGATTGAGTGAAGTAACACAAAATGATCTAAAGGCTGTGAGATGAATTGAAGAAGCACAAGGTGGTGTGGATCGCCAGCATGGCATTGTGACTCCCTCACTCCTCACCTCATCTATATATAGTGCTCATTTTGAGCTCATTAGGTAGTAGTTAATTAGTGTAATGTTACTCTGCTAGTTTGTAGTCTCAATTTTTCAATATTGTAATCATTTTAGTTTTAATAAAATTTGAATTTCATTATTTCAGATTGTGATTTTAAAATTCCTTCTATTAGCTTTTAGATTATATAATCTGTTTTTATAGTTTCAATTGCTTATTAAGTTTCCAAATAGCTTCTTAATCCTTATCAGTTTCTCTTTACTTTTCAGTTTATTCTACAAAAATTAAATAAAAAATCAGAAAAGAAAGAAAAAGAAAAATAAATAAATAAATAAATAAAATAAAATAAATAAAAATAGTTTTCATTTACTGAATTAGTGTGCAAATGAGTTTTTAGTACTCATATACAGCTCACTAGCTTGTAGTGAACCTGTTGGTTTTAAAGAAATATAAGTTCTATCTCAGTCAAATATAGTCAAAGGAGATCATGAATCATGGAACTATGGTGAAACTGTGGTAGATTGAGTAAGACCTGGAAGTACTCAGCTTATCCTAGAGATAGGCTAGCAATGGGATCTCCCTCTGTTCTTGCTGAGGGAGAAGTTTTGGTAAACTCCGTATTGATCAAGTTCATTAGTAGCTATTGAATAGTTTTTCTTAAAATTGTTATAGTATTTGTTGTTTGATTTGTTGTGATTTACTGTTGTAGTGATTGATATAGTATAGGTAGCTTGTTTGTTCAGTTGATTTCATCTGTTTGTAGATTTGAGTTAGAATAGCCACTATTTTAGTTACTGTCTTAGTGAGATTTTGTGTTGCTACATTTCTGTTGAACTAGTGGTGTTTAATTGCTGAGTAAGTTTTAGTTGAGATTTGAGATTGATTGTGATTCATTGATTGGAGACTCTTTGGCTATTTCATCATAATATTGTTAAACTGTCATTTCAGGGGTGTTTGGATCAGTCTATTACTGAGTTTTGTTGTTGTTTGTTTGTCATTACTTTAGCACACATAGGGTATATTAGTGTAATAATAGAGTTTGAAATCATAAAAACAGTTATATAGTTTATAAATAGTCAAAGCTAGAGTTAAATTCCTACATAGTTAGTTATAACAATAATTTGATAGTGGAATTAAGGTGATAGTTGGATTTATATTAGAGATTGCTTAAACTAGAATAATTGTAGCTTATTACATCAGATTAGGAGTAGATTAAGCTGCTAAAATTCATTTTGGTCAAAGTTTAAAGGTCATTAAATAGTCAACTGAAATCAGTGTTTGTGATTCATTAGCTGCTGAACTTGATACATTTTAGACTTGAATTTAAGTCATTGAGACAGAGCTTTTGGTTGAATTTGAAACTCAGTTGTACATCAGAGCTTTTGCCCCATATTGCTTATATAATTGAGCTTGTTCTGTTAGCTTATTGCATCTGAGAATTAATGTTATTGAGACAGAGTTTCTGAATTGATTTTGAGGCATGCCTTTGGAATTTTGAGCTTGTACTTGTGTTCAATTGTTATTTCTGAGCTTGTTGGTAGAAGTTATAGTGTTGTGCATTATTATATAGCTTCTGGATATGTCTGTTTCATTATTGCTTATTGTGTGAGCTTATTACATAGCTTTTCCATTTGTTTGCTTATTTTCTGGGAATTATGAGCTTATTTTGATCTGAATTTGGCACATTTAAGCATTCTATATCATATATCATCTGTATAAAAAATTTCAAAGAGATTTATTCACAAGTGCTTAAAAATAAGCACTTGTGAATAAGCAGTTTGACTATAATAAGCTCTTAAACTGTTCATTTAAGCTTCAAAAATTTTATTCAAGTTACTATTAATATTTTTGATTTTCTGGAAATTTTTCAGATTTTTCCAAGTAGATTTGATATTTTTCTTAATTTTTCTTTGATTTTATTCATTTTTAAATAGTTTTTAATAAACAAAAATCAATAAAAAAAATCGGAAAAAGCCATAAAAAATACAAAAATAATTTAGGAAATTCTTTTATAATATTTTAGATTTTTCAGAAATTAAATTTCATTTTTCCCTTTTATTTTTCTATTTTCATTAATTTTTAATTCATTTAAAAAAATACAAAAAAGAAAAATAAATTCATAGAAAATAAAAGAAAAGTCAAAAAAATAATTTTCTTTTTTAGGAAATTCATTTCATTAGTTTAAGATTTTTAGAAAATTGTTTCACGTTTGTAGGATCATTTTTCAATTAAAGATACGTTTTAAATAAACGCGTTTGCATTTCCGTTTTTACGTATTCAACTTTAGTGCATATCTAGCTTGTACCTCTTGCATAATTCATAATTGTTTGTTGTTATTTGAATTGTTTGATCATTATTTTCACTTTCACCACTTTCCAATTCACGATTTGTACGAATCAATATTCCTTGATTCCGTTCACCTTCATTCGGAAACGACTCGGGTGATTCGTATTTTGTGTGGATCATTTCGATACTATACTACTATATTATAATAATTGATTTTCACACAATCACTGAGACACATCACGTTTTGATTCTAAGGCTGTTATTGATGGATAGATTGATGGGTATTGATCAAGGGCCAGAGATAGAGATTCATGAAGCTTCTAATGAAACCCTAAGACCTCCTGAGCTCAGCTATAAATATAGACACTCATCTCCCTCACAAATTGTCCAATTTTTATGCTTTAGAAAATTGTTACCACTTTATTTTCTTGTCAAATTTACTTATAGTCTCTTTAAATTCAGTTGTAATCTCATTTTCTATATTGTATACAAGATTTACAGACTGAGACACCAGAGTACACCAAGGTCAGGTACTTTGGATTCAAAATCAAATGCTAGATTATGGGTTCAACTTCATGAACACTAAAATCTATATTGATAATCAAAGTACCATTTCAATTGTTAAAAATCCAGTCTTTCATCAAAGAACTAAACATATTGAAATTAGGCACCATTTTATAAGGGATGCAAATGAGAAACATTTAATTCATGTGCTTAAAATTCATACTGATGATAATGTGGCTGATTTATTAACAAAGGCTTTTGATGGACCTAGGTTTAACCACTTAGTTGTCCACATTGGGATGGTTAACCCTTGAATGCTATGTTTGAGGGGAGGTATAAGCCTGAGGGGAGGCATATTCCTTTGGGGAGGATTGATATTGATGTTGTAAAGTTTGTATATTATTATGATTGCTAACTTTGTTTTGCAGGTTTATTTCTAATTAGACTAACAATTTTGTATAAGTTTGTCCTCTGTGTTCTGTTTTTTAGTGTTTGGTTTGCAGGTTTCTGTTTCTGCTGATGGACAAAGATCTATATATCACATATCTGTAGAATAAAAGAAAACAGAAAACTTAGAAGTTTTATTCATTAATAAGATTTATTACAAGGAACACTTCCACTAAACATGATTCAGGATTGCAAGGGAGATCAACAAACAACATAACAACTAACAACCTCAAAAGACAACAACACCACAACCCACACCTACCCAAACTCCTACTCCATCTTCCTCTTCCCCTTTCCCAGGTCCTTGGGGTCAGGCATCCTCTTGTGGACCCCTCTGGATTGCATATCTTTGTCCCTCAGTTTGGGAGCAGCAAGCCCTAGGATAACCTTGAGTGGACCCTTGTACCTTTGGGAAGTTTGAGGCTCCACAGGGACTGAGATTTTGCTCACTTCAGCATAAACCCTTTCCATCTCACTGGTAAGAAACTCAGTGACTGGAATGAAGTCTGGGAGAACAACTGTGTAGAACCGTAGAGGGGGGGGGGGTGAATACGGTTTCTTTTGGCTTTTTGGATGTTTAAAAAACTTTAAGGCAAAGAGAACACCTAGTGGTTGTACAATAATCCAACAACCACTAACACAACCAAAGTATATAAAGCAAGTAAAGAACACAACGATATATACTGGTTCGGGATGGGGGGTTTATACCATCCGTACGTACAGTTGCGAATCCGCGACTCCGATACTATTCACTAGTATAATCCTTTCGGTGGACTACAAACCGTTACAATTCACTCCACCGATATTCACCAATATCAATGTTCACAAAGAAGGAGTTACTCCCCAACAATATTCCGCCCTCGGAAACCACCCAAAAGAATCTCGCAATTCAACTTCACCTAAGGGCCACCAAGACCACTACCAAGACTTCCACCCTGGAAGTATCAAACCCCAACTACATCCCCAATGATCTAGGCTTGGTCACCAAGACATAAGACTTCCCTTACAAACAATTGGATGAATGAATAAGTGTTTGTTCAATCAAGTCCTAACCTAACCTAGAGACTCGATTATAATAGAAAGGGTATAAGAAAGAAGACCCTCAACACAATCACAAGAGTGGATTAGGTTCTTGTGATTCTTCCCTTGCGAAGAGATGTGTTCTTTCAAATATGTTAGTATGAAAATCAAGAACACAAGATTAGAGATAGAGAGATAGAGAGATTTGAGATTGTTTAGGAAGAAAGAATATAGAGAGAAAGAATAATGGCAAGGGGTGAGGAATACAAGAGGCAAGGGTGGTATTTACAGGCCAAGAACCCAAACTTGGGAAAATTTACCGAGGCCGGCATGTCACCCGCGCGAGTAGCGCGCCAGGCGTCTGTAAGTTTTTCCCAAGTGTTGGGTGTTTGGATCTTATAAATACCTATCCTTGCTAAACCCCCAATTGTACTTCACACTAAACCTTAACATTAATCATTCTAAGGTTTACCAATTCAAATATCCAATTTGGAAATCATTTGTGAAGTGTTTAAAGAGAAACCAAATTACCAAGGGTATAAAGTGTAGATAGGGTAATTTGGAAGGGGTAGAAGTGTATCTCCTCACATGGCATAGAAAAGAGAGAAAGAATATGCCAAGGAATATTCCAATGCTTGGGGGGAAGAATGAGATGGAGGGTTGAGATGAAATGGTTTGAATTGGATGGTGGAGATCAAAGGGAGCCTCCCTTGGTTTTCAACTAATTTGGCATGTGTTGAATGTGTATGGTTGAGATGAGTTTATTTGAAATGAATGGCTAGGATCAAAGATGCCTTGTGTTTGGATTGAGAAGGGATATTCCAAGGGAATATGCTTTGCTTGGGGGGGGGGGAAAGGAGAGATCAATGGTTGATATGGTTTTGGTTTGAAATGGATGGTGAAGATCAAACATATATGTTGGTATTGAGAGGGGGATGAGATGAAAGGTTGAGATGTGTTGTAATTTGAATTCAATGGCTAGGATCAAAGAAGCATCGTTGGAATTCAAACAATTAGCATGTGGGAAAAAAGAAGGGTTAAGATGTGTTGTAAGGAAATAGATGGTTGAGATGTAGTGTGTAAGGGAATATGTAAGAGTGTAAGAGATTGTGTAAGAGATTATGTAAGAGAATATTTGATTTGGATATGATTGGATATGACTAGATTTGTTTTTAGTAAAGATGAGATTAAGAAGATGATTAAGACATAATCTAATTGTCATTAAGAAGAAAAGGTTTAGACAATTAAGATTATAAATTGAGAAAATCATAGGTTACTTATAAGTTCAAGTAACACAACGTCGAGAATCCATAGTTTCATATCTCGTGACTTTCCACGACTCGACGTTCTCAACAAATACCTTGGTTCAAACATGTTAAGTGCTTTGCCTTGATGTAAAGCATAACCCAAGTGGGAAATGATGCGTTTATGCAAAGTGACCTTTGACTTAGTTTGACCAATAAGGGAATAAACCCGTTACATAATTAGAGAAGACGTAAGCATGGGATATGAGCATATGGATGCTTTAACACGATGTTACATGAAATATACAAGCTCCCTAAGTTTAGAAAAGGCTTGGCTAGAGGCGATAGTTAGAAAACATGAGTTGGCGTTTTCCCGTAAATGGGTGTTTTAAAAGTAGGATCTCTCAAGTCTCAAAACTCGTTTCGAGTGTTCTCAATTAAGCACATAACATATTCATACCTATATTGAAAGATCCACATTTTTTGGGTAAGGGGAAAGCCGACTTTCAAAATTCGCCCGGAACCATACAGACTCCTGGCGCGTCACCCGCGCGTTGATGCGCGGCAGCGCGCCAGGAGCAGACATTGGCTCCGGCGATTTTGAGCTAACGTTTGTTATTTTATGTGTTTCGATGGTTTATTTGTCATCATTAAAACAATACGAGATCTTGATCATGTTGCCTCAACAAACTGCTAGGGGAGTTGGATTTAGAGTGTCCTCTGTTTCCTCTGATGATGATGGAGATAGATAGACTTCAGAAGGTTCCTCACCAATATAGTAATATGCCCTCTTGATTTGGGGTATATCAAAAGTAGAGTCAGAATATGAGCCTGAGAAAATTTCAATGAAATTTGATTTAGGCTTCATGATTGGTATGATTGGAAAGCTTTTGGTGTGTTTGGTGTTAATGTGTTATTGATTTAGGTGGCTTGTGACTTGAAGGCTTCTTTATATAGAACTGATTCGGAGATTAATGAAAGTTAATGTCACTTAATGGGAGGTAGTTGAGTCTGAGATATTTACTGATTTAGCAAGTTGACCATAAAGTAGATTCTACGGATGAATTATCCTCTGGTTTGACCTATTGCTGCTGATGATACAAGTTGATCATACATGATGTTGGATATGTGATCCTGCTGATAGTTTCTACCAATATTATTTACATCAGTGGAATGTATATTTCTCAGTAGCAAAGCACTAAATCTCTTTCATTCAAACAAGACAATCAAGTGTGAATAAACAAAAGCAACAAAGTTTTCATTCATTAAAATCAAAAGTACAAGCAGAATGAAGATTACAAGCAAAACAATCCTAAAACCTAGCCTATCAACCCTGACACAACTACTCTACTTTCCCTTTACCCTTCCCTATCACCTCTTTGACCTTGGACTTGCCCTTGTTCTTGGTGAAGGTCTCATACTGTTGAGGGTATGGCAGCCCTATTACCACTTCTCTTGCCTCTGGCAGAGGAGGATTTGACCTTCTTTGTCTTGGTGGTGGTCTTGGACGGGAGGATTGGGGTCTCTCCGGTGTAGAGGGAGGCTGGTAAAGTTCATCGTTATCTTCTTCATCAGATGAGGTCCAAATGAAGGGTGACACGAGTTCACGCGGTGGTGGTTGATAAGGGATCCAAGGGTTTGGATCCTCAGAAGATCCTGCAGGATTGGGGGCTCTGCTTGAAGCACCCAAATCATGCTTCTTCTTCTTAGCTTGCTCCTTTGTGAGCCCTCTTGGTTGGGTTGGCAATAGGAATGGTGGTGGAGATGTTAATGATTCAGAAGAATCAGATGAAATATTGATGATGCTTGGATTAGATGTCATGGTTGCTTCTTGATTGGTGGTTATGGAATTGTAATTACGGATTTGGATTGCGAAGTTGATTCGTGTGATTTGGGGATTTTTACCCCCTATTTATAAGTCAAAGTAAACCGTGTGCAGTTATTGCCATTAATGCAAGGCGATTTACACGTTATTAAGAAAGAAAGTTTGACTACCAAAAGAGATTTTTACTGAATAATGGTTACTACTGATGAAGTGTTTCTGCTGATTGACCATATTGTTGCTACTGATGGAAGGAATGGTTGACCGTAGTCAACATTAAGAAGGTTTCTGCTGATTGACCAACTGATTCCTGCTGTTTGACTTGGTTTCTGCTTACGAGTCAGTTTTATTTGGGATTTTATAAAAGTCAAATATTGGTCAAAGATTGTTTCCACAATTCTTGCCAATTACACTCCACGTTTGGAAACTTACTTCAATTAACCTAGACGTGCAAATCCCACTCACAAATAACTGATTCCCTCTTCTTATAAAACTCAAAAACCATTTCAAAACCTCTCAGCATTCAAAACCTACTCTCTCTTATCAATCAATGGCAGAACTTTTATTCAAAGGTGATCACAACAAACAAGCTTTCTTAGGTCGTGGTAAAGGAGATGCTCTTTATGTACAGATGATGGAATTTCTCTAAAGATCAAAGATTCATTTTGCTTTAACCCAATACCCTGACGTTATACATGAATCTTTGGTTAAACAATTTTGGGGAACGGCTCGAGTGAGGTCTGTTGAAGAAGGACCAACGGAAATTGTGGCTACTATTGATGGGGAAGAATGTGTAATTACTGAGTCATTGGTTAGGACTCAATTACAACTGGATGATGAAGGTGGAGAGCATGAGTTGCCTAAGGAGGAGATTCTTGATGGTCTTCAGGCTGCTGGATATGGTGGAGATGGGAAGGTCTAGTACAAAAATCAGTTTTGCCCTAAATGGAGATTCTTGACACACACTCTGCTTCAGTGTATGAGCCCCAAGTTTGGAGGATGGGATCAATTCTCCACAGATATTGCTCTTGCCATTGTGTGCTTATCTCAGGGTAGAACTTTTAATTTCTCTGAGTACATATTTGATGAAATGCTTAAAAATGTTAAGGATACCAAACTTAAATTTTTAATGCATCCTAGATTTCTTCAAATAATCTGAGGTATTCAGACCAATGACACTACCCATCTGCCTGTTAAGGGTTTGTCCAGCAAACTATTTGCTTCCATGAAAACCAACTACAATGGAGACCATAGGCCTTTATTACCTGCTATGTTGCCTGCTGGCAATGCAGCTGCTGGTGGTCAGAATTCTGCTGATGCTAATGCACCAGTAGATTCTGCTGAGGGTCCTTCAGTTGCTCCTGATTCAAGTGCATCAGTTGCTGCTGATGCCCAACCACCACCATCACCAAGGCCATCTACGCCAAGACCTCCCACACCTATACCCTCTCCAGGTGTTGCTGCTCCTACTGAGCATGTGGCAACTGAGGATTTTGGCCCTGACCAACCTGTACAATCTCCACAGATAACCAGACTTGCCACACCAAGTCCATTGAGACCTTCTTCTGAAGATAATGTGGATCTAGATGCAGGATTTTATAATTCTCCTATCAGGACTAATGATGCTCCTAATACCTCAGATATCCCTGAAGGTGGAGCTGAAGGTCCTGTTACTCTCACCTCCTTGTCTCTTTTATTGAACAGGTATGTGCAAAAGGTGGACACATTGGAAAAGGATCTTAAGCACACAAAGAGGACTCTTGGAGAAGCTGTGGTGACCTTGGTAAAAAGGGTCAAGAAATTGGAGAATCGGCTTAAGACACAGAAAAGGAAAGGTGTTGTGGTTGAATCAGATGAAAAAGTTACTGAGGGGTCTGATAAACTTGACTTGGAAGGACTTCATCTTCTTGCTACAACAACTGTAGAGAGTGCTCAAGATGATGCTACTATTGCAAAGGATGTACCAACTGCTCCACCTATTGAAACATCCTCTCCCAAGCAAAAGAAGGTGCTTTATGTCAGAAGAAAGTATTTGGCAGAACATCATAGAAAGACTGATGCTCCTCATTCTGTTGATGATGATATGCCTGATGTTTCTGCTGAAAAGATTCCTGCAAATGCTACTCAGTCAAGAGATACTTTCTTTGTTGCTGGTAAAGAATATGTGGCCACACCTAGCAAGAAGACATCTGCTGATCCAATGCCTAAGGTGGTTCCTTCTAATGAATCAGCAGATACACATATTGAAGGTCTTAATGATTCTATTGAAAAGGATTCTACTGATCAACATTCTGTTCCTCCTGATACTACTTCCACTCAGATGGATAAAGGAAAATCTGTTGTGGTTGATCAAGATATTCCTTCCAGACAGAAATCCAAACAGGAACTAGCTAATAAGAAGCTAAGTGAGCTGGTAGCAGCACAGTGGCAAGCTAAAGAGGATGCTGCTGAGGCTAAAAGGGCTGTAGAACTGAAGGATTCTGAGGCTCCTGCTAGAAAGATACAGGCTGATTTGGATAAAATGGGTGATCCACTTACTCATACTCTACCTGCTGAAAGACAAAAGGAGCTGGATGAAATATCCAAACATCTATCTGCTGAGCAGTGGGATAACTTGGCTACTCAAGTCTTATCTCGACCTGATTTGGCAAAGTCTGTACTTGGTGTTGCATATCATGATGATGATTTTGCTGAGAGGATGGTTGAAGCTGCTAAACTCAAGAAGAAAGCTGAGACAGAGAGACTAGCCAAGGAGAAGAGAGACAAACCATGGATAAAAGAAAAGATCAGAGACTACATGAGAACTTTTGTCAAGAATCAGGGTTGTGCTATGTATGGTTTAGGGTGGACCAGGAAGAAAGTTTGGGACTTTTCAGACACTAAGTTATCTACAGAATATGACAAGCTCATTTCTATTCTTCATAAGTCAGGCATTAATGTTCAAGATCCCTTGGAAAAGCATGGAAGATTTCTGGGTGAGCCTGCAGCTAAGAGGATGAAACTTGATGATTTTGTTGACATTCTAAAAGATTCTACTGAGTCTTTGTTTGCTGATCAGGATAATGTTCCTTCTCCCTCAGTCTTATCTCAGGTTGATGATCCTACTGATGTTTCTGCTAAACCATCTGCTGATAAAGATGAAGAGCCTTCTAAACCTAAAGATACCGGTGGATCTAATTCTGTTCCTACTGATGATTCTTCTAGTGTTCCAAAAGTTCCAGAGTCTGTTTCTACTGATGTTCCAACTATTGAGACTCTTTTTACTGATGATCATTAGAGAGTTTTTGAAGCAATTGATTCTCACTTAATACATCTGAGCCAATGTTAATTCTTCTCACAAGATTTCAAATATGTGTGCGTAAAGTGTGTTGCTGATTATAAGGTATCAAAACCAGCAAGGGGGAAGGAGACATACTTCTGAATGCATAATGAGTACATATGATGAACTTAATACTTCTTCTTAATTGAAGTTATCCTGGGAAGACAAATGTCTTAACCGCAGAGAATATCAGTATATTAACTCGTGGCGTTTGGTGTATCATTCCAACTACATGGGGGAAGTGGTCTTCTGATACTTGTGGTATGTACTACTTCGGCTTTCAGTGGGAAGAAATATGAGAAGAACATTTGAAGTATGAGATGATATTGCTTATCGACGTCTTCATACGAGCTGATATGGTTTATGGTAAGGTGCTTCTGGTTAATGCTTCATGTACACAATGGTGTGATGATTCCGATGAGATCGAAACCATCAGGGGAGAGATTTATGTACATCAAGGACATGTAACAGGTTCACGTGATTGGGTTTAATCATATATTCCGGAGGTGATATCCGCAGAGATGATCAGTGCTTCAACCTGTTACTTTGGTGTCATCGTTTCTTCTTGTGATTGGATACATGCGTACAATATGGATTGAGTTGGTATGTGTAAGATAACTGGAAAGCATTTAGTGAAATGAAGATGTTGATATCTTATTCCCCCTTATAGACAACTGCTCCAAACCTCAAAGTAATGTGTACATTGGGGACGCACAACAGGGTCATGTGATCGGGCTTCATTATACATTCCAAGATTGATAACCGCAGAGATGATCCATGGTTCACCTTGTTACTTCGGTGCTATCATTTTCTTTTGGGTCTTTGAGCGTCATACAATGAGACTTTTTGCATCACTTCATCTACTTAGGGAAGTGGTCTCATGAAGATGATTGTCGGTTTGGGAGGAAGCTACCAAAGCTTCACATTGAGGAGGCTAAAACTCAGCAATGTGTGGTGTCTAGCGATTAACTCAGTTGTGAGATTCTAGTGATATGTTAACTACTTGTGTTTGGTGAATTGTTGTGACTTAAGTCGTTTCGATTAGTCTGATTGTAATTTGACGTTGTGAGTTAATCTTTACGACTTGACTTATTACGATCGGATCTATTGTAACTTGACTTATCGCGACTTGACACTTAATGCTAATTATTACTTATCCAAGGTCTCTCTCTAAGTCTAACTCGCATATCACATCTTTCTTTTCTTTTGTTGACTTTAGTAAAATCCCGAGAGAGAATCGATCTCTCGGTTTAAGTCACAAGAGTTGTAAAATCCCGTTTAAGATTACATCATGGCTACCACAAGTTCAAACGATAATTCGTGAGCCTCGAAAGCTTTGGTGGTGAAAGTTTAAGAGATGTTGACTACAGACTTCTATAACGAGCTGAACGATACTCTCATTTCGGTACTCATGTCAACATCCTCTTAAACTAATTAGTATCCTTGTATATAGATTATAAAACCAAAAAAAGAAAATACAAAAACTTTCAAAAACGACAAAAAGAATCTAATTTCCTCGTGTGCAAACTTTACCAAAAAAAGAAAATACAACATCCTCTAAGTTTGCACACCTTATCATAATTCTTCATAGAAAATTGTTTCTTCATCATTCAGATTAAAATTATTCTCAAAAGTTTCACACATAGTTGAAAATCTCAATGATTCAGACTAACAAGGTTCTTCTTATCCTCGATTATTGTGAGATTCTAATTTCTTCATGGTTGTTGACTAATCATTCCATAAAATGTTTCAAATGATAACACCAATCAAAAGGGCATAATCAGATACTAGGGTTTATGTAACTATCGATTGAAGCATTTCCCTTTGATGTGTTTTAGTCTAATTAATTTGTTCATATAGCCTTAGAGTACACTAAAGAATTCTTGATTGGGTGTTTGCTCGATTAGAAACAACATTGGTTTGAAATCAAGTGACTTAGGGTTTAAGATGTCAATGTCTTTGCTGCTACTACTAGGGTGTTTGCTTGTACATTATTCATGGATCATGATACTAGTATGCATGTAAAGCCTCAAAACATAACCCTAAACCATGATAATAATCGGAAAATCTCGAGTGAAAGAATGAATTAATCTGTGATCTTGTGTGTTAATTTGAGAATTTTGTGCACTTAGGAAGATTTAGAATGAGTTTTTGATTCTCCTGTATGCTTGTTTGTGCTTGATGCATTTTCTGTGAGCAAGTACATGTCATCGTATTTGAAGTCAAGATATGTTTCGTCAAAAGTTCAACTATTGCCAAAATGTTTAGTATGAAACATGTTTTGAGGAGGAGAAAAATGTTCAACCGTATTGTTCATGTAGTTGCATACTTTAGTTTGATTTCTGATGCACCAATCTCTCATGAGCGTTTTGCAATATGTAAAATCAAATAAATATTTTTCATGAAAGGACTGAGAGAGATCAAAGGGCCTAAATGTTTCAAAAGGCCAAACGTGATACAAGATTCAAATGTTGAGAAACAAGTTTTTCAAATTTTCAAAGAAAAGTCATTCACATTCTTTCAAAATTTCAAAATCTATAATGCTTTTGATGCATTATAAGAATAATCTTGCTTTCGTAATCTCTCACAAAATCAAATCTTCCAAAATGAACCCATGTGGTTCAACTTTAGAGGGAAATCTTTTTCTTCCGATTTTAAAACTCCGAGAGAAACACCGGGTTTCTCAATCAATTTTTCAACGGAAAAAGAGTTTTAAATCTTCATGGATTCCACGAGTGTTACGTCAAAATGAAACACCGGTTTTCTATCCTCGTTGGAATTCAATGATTGGAAAGTACCTCGCTAAACCATTCTTTAAAACCAAGCGTGCACTAAACCACTTTGTACATAGATTATATCAAAAAGAAAATAGAAAAATATAAAACCTATAAAAACCATAAAAATCTGAAAAATCATTAAAATCCAAAAATATTCTTCTCACGACATGTCTATTGTGTAATCAATATTATGTACGTCTCTAGAAAGGTCATTCAACAATGACACGGAATCATACATATGATTGAGCAAGAGTTTTTCGGTTTTAAATAAAGTTTTTTCTAAAACATGTCGTATCTAAAAACATTCTTCTAAATTATGGCTTACAGTCATTTCAGGCTGTAACCCGGACTTAAAATTATGGCTTGCTATTACTTCAGATAGCAACGAGTTTTTCAAAATGGGGAAAACACGTCGCCAAAAAGACGGTTGTTCCTTTTACCGGGTAAAGTTCACCTGGGCATGGATTTCTTTATATCCATGTTTCCTCGATCTAATGTACGCTTCAGTGCATTATTTCTTGATACAGAAGAGAAATCTTCTCTTTATCGCCAATACTTTCCCTTCTATGATTTTTCCGTAAAGTTGTTGTGCAAAACTTGGTGGTACCATGAGATTTTGATTGAAAATCAAATTGAATCCAAATTTTGATAAAATTTTTCACTCAATCAATGACATCTATTATTTCAGTTTTCACATCCGTCATTGATTGAGGGGGAGAGTGATTTCTCAAAATTTTATGTATCATCAAAACTCTCCACATTTTGTACAAAAAACCTTGCAATAATACACTTTGTGTTGGTTATGTGTCAGAATGAGAAATTTTCAAAGAGTTTTTGTTAAAACTTTAAATCGTTTTTAAACTCATCAAATCTGACACATAACAACCTCCCTCACAAATTGAGGGGGAGCAAGAAAAAGGTTCCTTTTATCAGAAAATATTAAAACTAACCGCATTTCTCTCCCAAACATTTTCTAACTTATTTAAATCAATTGAGATCCAAAATCTCGAAAGATTTGAAATTTTTGATCGAGGGAGAGAATGTGATTTAAATATGAAATCTAATAATCAAATGTGATCTTTTGGACTCAATAATAGGCTCCCACATATGTGCTAAACTCTTTCGAATATCGATGCACATATTGAGGGGGAGCAAAAGGTGTTTGTGGAAGTAATGCCAAAGACCGACCATTTATCTTTATGCATGGAGTTATAAGGATGGTTAAGGTTAGGTATGAGTTCCAATGATCCACCAGAACCGGAAGGATCTTCCCAGGGACAATCCATAGATAGATTAGAAGTCCTTAGGAATGATTGAAAAAAAAGGAGTAAAGTGAGAAAGGGAAGAGTGCGGACTGAGATAGAGATAGGACTGGAACAAACCCAACAAGGTTCTAGTGGTGAAGTCTCGGTAAGCACTGAAGGGGTTGAAGAATGAAAAAGAAATGAAATGAGAAAGGGTGAAACGAAATAGCCCTCCATATATTCAACCTTAGGGCAGAAACCGGGTTCAATTCATAATCTACTGGCGGTTACTAAGGTAACACCGGTATTGAAGTCAAGACGTCATGGACCCAGTGACGCACTGCACTAAACTTCCCAACCACTCAAGTTCTCTTAAAAGAGCTTGTTTCATTCTCATGGGGAACCCTGGCAATGTATCGACCGCTCATTGCGAGCTATGTTGATACCTAACACAGGAGACGCCTCCCTAGTTTCCAGGAGCGGATCAAAACGCACTATTGAGTCTAGAGCCATGAGATCATCCATAAATCTCACTAGGACACACTTCCAAATATGATTATTGTTTCACACAATGTGGAAAGTAAGATAAAATATTTAGAGTCCTACGCATTATCCTTGTGGTATTGCAGAACATCAGAGTTTTATGAAAGTATTCACAATGACGATGGAAATCCTTCTAGAGCGAACATCTCTCAAGCTCTTGGTAGGTGACATGTGAGATCCATCTTGGATCAATGATCAAGTGACAACTGGAAAGCAACAATGGTGCGATTCAACATTGAATCAAACTTGTTCCAGGATATGGATTGACGAATAATTTTGCAAAAACCTTTCAATGTGCTCATCAACTAATTTTCGAGCACATTGATTATGTATAATCTTTAAAACAAAAGTATTTTTTGACGGAAATGTAATTCAAATCTTAAAACTCTCGTCGTGTCTCAAAAATGTTTATCATATGACACGCGAGTGATTTTTATAAATCAATTTCTCATCAATCCGTGAATATTTATTCACTGATTCACTCTATTGTGCCGTCTGCTTTGAGATGTTCCGGTATGAGAACATGCTTAGTATGAATATTCCGAAGTGGATTCTTTGGAAAATTCATCACTACAAGCTGGAAATTCCTGTCAAGGAGAGTCTTCTTTAAAAGAGTCTCTACCTGATCACAGGTCGGTTTTCACAAAACCGGAGGATAGTCTGTCCTCAAGAACGAATGACAAAGCCATATTCGTTCTCTATCTTTATTGCTAACTGTTTTATTTTCGGGATACATATAAAGATGGAGTTGATGGTTCCTATTTCCAGCTGAATCGGGTCAATCCATACCTCATTCACACACTTCCAACGCACTATCAATGATGATCATGAATGATGAGAGACTTACTACAACAAATGTTGAGAGACTACCAACAACGTTTCCGCAACTTTGATGAAAAGTCTCCTGATCCGCAACTCTGATGTGAAGTCTCCTGATCTAGAAGGGTGTAAGCATGATGGTCCCAAAGTCACAACATCACCTGAAGGCAATACGACTAAGGATGAGCTTCGAGATTTACTATGGCTAATGATCTCAAAGAAGCTCAAAGATCACACACATTCCAAAGGAATCACAAATCACAAGATCATTGCTTGATCTTCAAAGTGTGCTGAAAAGTGAAGAATCAGAACCAACGAGCTACAAAGACTAAAGAATGCTTGAAGATCGAAGAGCTTAATTTCTAAGGTGACCTCGCTTAGGGGGAGATTGTTAGGAATACAAATATTCCTATAAAAGACTCGGTCACCTAAATGATGTAATAGCATTTAAGTTAGCTCTTAGTTAGTTAATTATATATTAGTTTAGTTAGTAGTATATTAGTTTAAGTAACATCGTGGAAGAAGGATGGGTCTTTACCCACTGTATGCCTGATCCACAGCCCGAGTGTGGGCGTTTTTATTTGTTTGTATAAATACCCCTCTCCCACCAAGGGAGAGGGTTGGAACTTCCCATTAATCTAATATTCACTCTTTCACTTTCTCTCTCTAAGTTCCCAATTCTCTCCCTATCTCTCTCTCTAAACTCTCATCTCCTTATTCATTCTTTCTTATTAATTCGATCCACAAACACAAGAACCATACATGTTATAATTATTAGTATCCTACACCCTTACACTTAGATTTTGCAAAATACCTTTATATGTAATTAAGACGAAGTTAAAAATAAAATAAAGCATTTTCACAATTTACTTTGAAACATGATCTACTAACAATAAAAATAAAATATGCATACGGAAACAAATAAAATCCAAACAAATAAAAATCAAACAAATAAAAACAAATTAAGCTAGTAAAACAACCACAATAATGAGAATCCTAAATGCACAGAAGGAAATAGTAAATAATATCCAATGGCCAACAAAGGCAAAATCCTACACTATTACAGACCGAATTCTTCAAATCATACAACCAAAGATAAATTGTTCAGAATTCATGATACTACCATAAAAACATCACTGGGGAGGGGGACCAAAGCGGTAGTCATAACCAGGAGGGAGATGTCCGGTGTACCCATAGGGTAGATAATCCTGCTCATGACTGGGGAATGGGTCAATCTGCAAGTGAGGCTCGATGTGATCACGGGTCGATAGATGCTGCATCTGGCGGATCGTGTGATCGTACATCCAATCAAACCTCTGGTCAGTAGTGGCCCTTCACGCGTCCATCTGACCCATCCAGGCCCCCTAATGAGCCTGCCAATCTCCCCGACCCATGTACCGGTAGTAGTCTGCAGAGCCAACCTCATAATCCCCATACTGCTGCTGCTGGGGTGCACCCTCATCATCATCAGCAGCAGCAACTCTCCCCCGACAACATACCAAGCAAAAGTCCCGTCCCCCAACTCCATCACAATACTCATTTGCTTGAGGGACTTGGCCCTCACCACCCTGCGTGCACCACAATCACTCAAGTATCCCATGATCTCTGGTACAAGGATCCCATAAGAATGAGCCAGGCGGGTCACAAACATCCCTCCATAGATCTTATCACCATCCCTCTCCCCTACACTTGTCTTCAGATAACTCGCCACCCAGAATGGGATGTTACAATACACATCCTCTGAAAACATGGTGCACAGGTAGAAAAGATCAGAAGCAGTGACGCGGCGAGTGGAGCCATGGCGTCCTGCCAAACTGTAGGTGATGCATCTGTGGGCTAACCTGATCCTAGGATCCCTAATGGAGGCCGCCCCAGTAGTCGAGGTATATACCCCATTCCCAATACTCGGCCAGAACATAGCACACCTCAACTCATTCCTCATAGTCTCACCACCCAACAGTCTCTGCATAAACCCACCTTGAATAGCCTCATGCTGACTATACAAACCCAATCTCCAACCAAACTCTGTTACTGAGCAAGTCCTAAGCTCTCCCCCCAGCCTAAAATAAATGGTAGTACCACCCATATCCGTTCTAGCCTCAGACAAATCGAAATGAAAAGTAGCAAAGAATTCTCGCACCAACTCACTATAAACTGTTTCCCTTATCCTAAACAACCTTTCCCATTGAGGACCGGTAAATGCATCAGTTTGGATCCTTTCAAGAAAAGCATTCTCGAGGCCTTGGGCCCTCAAGAAGTCCCAATCAATCACCCCCCCCCCCCCCCGTCGATCTGGTGGTAGAGTAATTCAACATATTTGGTTGTAGAGGCATTATCCTCAAACACACCCCAGCTATGAACCTTGTCACCCAAGTTCACGTGTTGAGATCTTGAAGAACTCCCTCGGTGTTGTCGGGTGCGCTTGCTCATTTTCCTGGAAAAAGATGGAATGGAATGGAAGTGATTAGAATAAGAGTTCAATGGAGTCAACCTGTCAGACCCTTCTAACGCCGTCAGACCACAAATCCTGACACCGTCACACCCAGCAGATATTGAGCCATGCAATTACGAGGAAAAAATCAATTTTCAAACTCTAAATCCATGAGCCAAACACCCCTTTTTACAGAAAACATGGGTGGGGGATCAAAAAATTCATGGTGTGAATTTTTTTTCGCAATTGACTCATGAATCCTATCAATCACTACTATCGAATGCCTTAATTATGGTTACACAATACCTATAGAAGGGCATTACGAGTTCTAAGAATGAGTTAATGTTAGGGTTTCGGATGATGGGGGTTTTTAAAATTGGTGGATCCTAAGGATAATTGAACGAATAAGGATGAAGAAAAGTTACTTACCACGTGGAGATCGGTCACGGAATATGTTGGATTTGATCTTGAAAGCTCGGTAGTGAAGTAACAATTGGATATGGGTTGTGGGGTATGTGTTGAAAGTGATGGATATGAGGTTAATATTGCTGAGAATGTGATTGGTGCTAAACCGTCAACTTATATTGACCAAAGAATGGTCAACAAAGTTAAAAAGCCTAGAAACAATCTCCGGGTAATATAAGGTATCACCAGGTCGTTATGTCCCGACGAGGTGTGGATGGTTATCAAACGGCTTTGTGATCGGGTGAATTTGGACAGGAAAAGGTTTTGAGATTGATTACACTAAGGAATCTACAATGAAATAGCTTAAATAAGCTATATGAACAAGACAGGAAAGTAGGAAAAACCAGAAACGTTTAAAACCTAAAACGTATACGTTCACATTTAAAGTAACGTAAATGTACAAAAATAAAAAGTGAAAACTGAAATCTGAAAACCCCAGGGGGTGAAAATCACTTTTTTACAAACTAAAAGATAAAAGAAAACTTTTAGAAAATTAAAATAAAATTTTAAACTAATTAATTATTTAATATTAATTAAATACTATTTATTACTAATTATTAATATTTAAAATACTTAAATATAATATAATATTAATTTAATGCTAGAAAAATGAAAATAAAATTTATAAAATTATAAAATAACTAAAAACAAATTTTAAAGTTAAAAATATGTATTTTTGTCTTTTTGTGATTTTTATATTAATTAATTACTAATTAATTATTAATTACTTAATTAAATTATTTTAAATTATAAAAATTAGTAAATGAACAATAAAAATTCTAGAAAAATTTCTAAAAATGTTTTATAACATATAAAAGCTAGGAAAAATATAAAAACTAGGTTTTACGTAATAAAAACTAATTATGATATTTAAAACTTAATTATTAATTAATTTCTAATAAAACTAATATTAATTCTAATTAATACTAAATGACAAAATAAAAATCTGAGAAAATTATTAAAATTACTTTAATATAAGAGGAATTTAAGAAAAATATAAAAAAAGCTAAGTACTTAATAAAAATCTAAAAATGAAAAATAAAATTTAAATTATATTAAATAGAAACTATCACTTATTTTTAAAATTGGTTTTTCTTGATTTTTCTTTTACAAACTTATTTTATACCTAAAAACAAACAACTTTAATGAAAACAACTTTTTTGTGGCTTAAAATTAAGCACTGTGGAGAGCTTAAGCCATGACAGTTGACTTTTGTAGACCAAGTGGGGAAAATAGCTCAAATGAGCTTAAGTGGGACCCACTCTTGTTGATTCTGGTCTAAATAAGTTGAATGAACATGTTTAAGCAAGAAGAAGCCAAAAAGCCCCACAGAATAAGCCAATAAGCTTGAATAAGCACTTTCCAAACCTTTTGGCTGCACAGAACTGGGACAGAAAAGATGGGTGGTCTTATGTGGGGTCCACAGAGCTTTAGGCTCAAACTAAGGTTGCAATGGGTAGCCAGCTAGGTGGTGAGCTGAAGGAACCAAGAAGTGAACCATGGGGCCCACTGTGGAGGTCAGAAACCACCACCAAAGTGGTGGTGGTAGGATGGTATCTGCTGATGCAGGGGACTGTCTCCCCCTGCAAGTCAGTTTGAGGGTGTGTGGGGCCCAGATAAAAAATCACAAAAATGAAAGGACCAACGGAACTTAAAGTTGAGCTGTTGGACTATAAATACACAAAAGCACAAGGTCTGAATCCCTTCCTAAAATTCTAGAAAATTCTTGCTATCTTGGAAAAAAACTGAGATGTGCAAAATTTGACTTTCGATCAAAACTTGATAAGTTGACTTTGTTAGATTTTGGATGAATCTAATGGACTGATAACATGTTTATAAGTTTAAATAAATCCAAAATAAGTTAAAACAACAACTTAGATCATGAAATGATGGTTTATGGGGCTCAACTGCTCAACAGTTAACAGATAAGAAGGATTTGTGATGATTTTGACTATTTGGCAAACAACCTATGTATATTATGACCCAGCTATGCTATACTAACCTATTTTGAGTCATCACAACCTAAAACAACTACAAGCTCAACCCTGAACCTAGGTTAACAGGTTGAACCAAACACCCTTTAAATTGAGCAGTTACACTATGGTTTGATGTTTTGGAGCTTATTTACCCAAACTAATGATCCAACTCAGTAACTTAAATGATTTAAAGACTAAATGAGCAACAAATTACCATCATTAACAGCAAAAACATATGAGAACAACTTATGCTATATTAAGACAGTTGAAAGTGGAAAACCAAACTAGAGCTTACACAAGCGTAACTAAAGCACAAACTAAACTTAAATAAGCTATATTAAGAAGATTTAAAAGCAATTTAGCTAAAATGAGCAGATCTAAATTAAAATGGTGAAAATCATAAATGTGGCTTACAATGGTACTTTTTGCACAAACCAAAATAGGACTCCCAATCCCTGACCTATTGTCTCCCTGAGACACTGAACCAAGTTCCAACTCTTTTTTGACCCTGATTCACTGTTCATCCATCTTCTTCAACAACTTTTTATTTATTAACTATTTATTAATATTTTTGAGAATTTTGAGTCTTTCAACCCAACTGCTTTTGTATATCTTATAAACTTTTGAAAACTTATTAGGAAGCCTAATTGAACTTAAAACACCACTTAACAACAATTTTTAATAACATTAAATCAACATTGGATTTTTGAGCAACATGAAGTGAAAACTGAGTAATAATTGTAAACATGAACTGAATGATTGAAACAGGTTTAGGTTACATTAAAGAGTCTAAAAATACACTTGAAAGGAAAAGAAAGCAAAATAAAATGGAAAAATTACATTTTCGAGCTAAAAACTACACTACTAAACTACATAAGCTAACTACTCCTTATGCTTCTCCTTTTCTTGACTTTTATAGAACCTGGCATCAATCTCTTTCTTTCCCACTTCATTTATGGCCGTTGGATGGCCTCATGAGATCTCAGCTGTTCAAATCATTATTTGGCGGGAAAATTGGAGTTGGCAATTTGAGTGGTGTTTGGTGAAATATTAATGAGGGGGGGGGGGGATTGGTTGAGTTGGTGAGAAGAGTTATTGAAGTTTGGTGAATGTTTTGTGGAGAAGAGGAGGGGGGAGGTGAGACAGGGAGCGGGTTTTGTGGGATGTTGAGGGTGATGAACAGTGAAGAGGGTGTGGGTGTTGACCGGGTGTTGACCGGGGTATAATATTTTCAAAAAGGGTGGGCCGGTTTGTGTAAGTTGGGCTTGGTGGGCTGGGGTAAGGGTGTGGTGTTGGGTTTGTGTTTGGATTTAGTAATAAACCAGGTCCGTTTGGTTGTAGATATCAAAAACACAAGGACTATATTTGTAATTTTGGAAAGTTGGGGCTGAAAATGTAAATTTTCCCAAAGTTATCACAAGGATCAAAATTGACAACATTTGAATATTACAAGGACAAAAATTTATATTTTCCAAAATAAAACACCCGGGGACCAATTTTGCAAATTTCCAAACTCCGGGGATCAAAAGTGTAAATTCTCAAAACTTTTTACCCAATGACTATTTTTGATAAATTTTGACTTTTAAAGGACTTGGGTTGACTTTTTATTTAAAATATATGCTCAGGGACTGATTTTGACAAATTTTGAAACATGGAGGACTGAAACTGCCAATTTTGCAAACTTTGTGCGTTTTTCATTTGTTTTTACTCATTTTGCATCTAACACATATAAAACACAATTTTGAAATATTTTCATTATTTTGATTCATTTCTGAGTGTTTTTGTATGTTTTGCAGTTCAGATTTGACTAAAAATGATGAGTGTTTGAACATTCATCAGAATGTGATGTGACGGCGTCAAGAGTAAATTCTGACGCCGTCAGATACCCGGATAAGGGGTACTTTGTGACAATTCTAAGTTTAGTCCCTGCACTTTTGTTAATAGCTAATCAAGGGTATAAACTATGAATAACCATTCCCGTTAGTGGAGTCCACCAGGGTCAAACATTTTGTTACTGTCACAAAGTGAGGTGTGGTTACGAATAGGGCTGGTCACGGTCCCACTTAGGTCATAATCTTCATATTAGTAATCAGTGGGTAGGCGAAGGAGTTGTTTCATAGAGGTTTCTGAAGCTGAAGTGTTTATGAGGTGAACCTTTTTCACACCAGGTTTAAAGCCAAACGAACGTTTCTTATGCAAATTAGGGAGCGTGACTTGCAGACTTCCAACGAAGATGTTATAAAATTGCAAGTTCTTCTCTTCTTGAGGAAGCTTATAGAAGTAAGGTGTAATTGAAGGTGAATCACTTGGAGAAGTTTTTTTTTTTTTTTTTTTTTTTTATTATCCTCTCCGTCACACACCAAAGGGGTTGGGAGTTCAAAGATTTTTTCTATTTTCTTCGGTGTGGATTTTCCCTAATCTTCTCCTTAATTCTTGATATAAATTCATCAACCAAGTCCATAAAAGAATTCCTAGTGCTTTCCATGCGAGTTTCTAAGCGTTGAATCTGTTTCTCCTGATTATTCATGAAGGTTATCATTATCCCTTCGAACTCCTCTTGTCGTGAACGTTCAGGAAAAGTGTATTTGCTAATTGCACTCACATGTCTATCAGGACTCACTGCGGCTTTAGCAGCAGGCATTTCAGCCCTCATTAATTCCTTAACCTGCTTCTCGATATTCTCCAATAATTGTTCTTGGATAGCGTTTACGTAATCTAGATTCCCTTCTTTTGAGAACATCGGATCTTCCTATCCTTCTTCTTCGTATTGTGCTAAACCCTCAAGAACTTCCCAGCACTTATCAATGCTAAGTCTGTTTAGTCTACCATTAGCAGCGTAATCTATGGTTCTTCTTATTTGATAATTAACTTTATCGTAGAAGATTTGAATTTGGAGTCAAAGTTCTATGCCATGATGAAGGACTTTTTGGAGTAAGTCCTTGAAACGAGTCCATGCTTCATAGAAAGTTTCACCTTGACGTTGTTGGAACATCAAGATATCATTTCTAAGCTTTGTAATTCTCCCAGGTGGGAAAAATTGAGCAAGGAAACGAGAAGTGAGATCATCCCAAGAGGTGATGGATCCCGCTGGTAAATGTTCAAGCCATTGACTAGCTTGATCACGTAGAGAGAATTGGAATAGACGCAATCGGGTCGACTCTCTAGTTGCAACATCAAGGTCTATGGAATCTACGATTTTTAGGAAATCCTTAAGATGTTGATTAGGATCTTCGGAACGAAGTCCATGGAATGCACATCCGCTTTGCACCAACCGGATGGTGTTGGATCGCAAGGGGGACACATTGGCTCCTTGAGTGAGCTCAATGGTGTTTCTAGAGCCTTGGTGGCTAGGACGGGAATACTCTCCTAAAGTTCGTGGTCTAGGAGGTTGGTTTAATTTGCCAGTGGTGGGTTTTGTGGGTGGTTTTGTTGTGGTGGGTTGATGGGATCAAAGATATTACCACCTTCCATGATATCGGATGGTAATGGTTACGAACAAAGAAACGAAGAAATAAGATAGACTAAAGAAAACCTAAAAATAAAAATAAAAATCTTACTAGAAAGGAATCTACCAAGTAGACCTAATAAAAAGAAATTCTAACCTATATAATAACTATTCCCCGGCAGCGGCGCCAAAAACTTGATACGTGGGAATTGCACCCTCACAACAGGTTTTACCTCTCAAGGGATCTTGAGAAGCTTACAACCCCCACCAGGAAGTGTACCTGATCGTTGTAGTATAGTATAGTGACAAGTACCGGGGGATTGATCGTTCAACTCAGGAATAGTGTCGTTAGGATTAGAAAGCCTACTAAACTAGGTCTAGAGGTGAGGGATGATTCTTTTTTTATTTTTATATTTTACTAGGCGAGTACCCGTGCATAGCAACGGAAATTTCTAGCAGCATCAATTAACGATATGCGATATTATGGTAAGTGTTTCGTGTAACACTCAAAATAGAACGTGAAAATATCAAAATATAATTGCAAACAGTTGTAACATGCGATAATTCAACTGATGAAAAAATTATGAACATGTAACAAAGAACATATAAAAATATTTAGTGAAACTACAAATAAAAAATTACATCAATTAAAAGATAAGTAACAATGCACGTTACTCGTCGCATAAAACTTCTTGGTACATGATATTGAGGTGTAAAATCCTTCTTGACCGAACTCTTTGACTAACTTCACTAATACATTTGTAGTTATTATCTATTAAAGGCACGGGATTTGACCCAATTAAAAAATAAATAAAAAATAAAATAAAAAGAGTAAATCAAACATAAGAAACTTAACAAAAATATATATACACGATTGTACAATGACTTTTGACCAAACTATTTCAGAAAACTTTGTATAATATCTTTGAATTTAATGCGTCGGAACAATCAATGATTAAAGCACCAATCAATCAACCATATTATAGCAATAATCGGAAATAGATTTGTATTTAATGTATTTAATGTGCAGGAATAAGAACAAAAAAAATGAAACCCTTACTAAATAATAAATCGATACAATGTTTTGTGATCGTAAACCTTCAATTTATTCACAACACTATCCTGCAATTTCAACTATAAATGTCAAAACAATATTTTTAAAAACCATATGATCATTGCACACATTCCAATATTTAATAAGTGGGATTGCAAATATAAAACACACTAACTTTAATAAATTCGATGGTTAGAATTAGTTTAGCATTTCATTTTTCACTTAACATATAGTATTAGAAAAATACACGCATCATACAAAACCAATTTATAAAGAGAAAGAAAGTTTTAAAGCATAAGTCATTGTTCAAAACAAATATCAAATTCTAAACAAACCACAACAGAGTAAGCATAAAACTAACATTTACAACACCTCTAAATAGACAATTTGCACCATAGGTACAACATGATATTGAGTACTTTTGTAAAGAGTGAATTTATAAAGCACCACAAATTAAAATAGTCAAAAGGACCATTTAAAAGGTGTTAATTTTTTGACCTCACATGTTAATTTTTGACCTCACATGTTAATTTGCATCTTTGTTCATAGGGTGTTTTGACATATACACAAAAAACATTAATACAAGAAGTAAAAGCAATAAAGGATCAATTACAGAAACCAGTAATACTTACCCAAAAGTTCCCATTACATGAGTTGTCACATAACTTGTATCTGAACCGAAAAGCTTAGGAAGACCAAAGTAAGAAACTTTAGCATTCCATTGACGATCAAGTAATATATTGCTAGATTTGATATCACGATGGACAACTTTTGGCTCAAGCCCCTTGTGAAGATATGCCAAACTTTAACTACAAGAATACACATTATAAACAATAAAGATGGATATGCAAGGATCTTTTTGCTAATAAATGTGGACAAGTGATTTCTAGAGACACGTTTGTACAAACATACCCCTTAGCAGTTCCCTGAATGATATTCATACAAGTACTCCATGTTAAAGGGCTGACATCCCCGACATCCCCATGAAGCCACTGTCCAGATTCCCATTGTCCACATACTCACAGACAAGCATCCTGGCAAAGAACATTTAATGAGAATAACAAAAATGAGTTTAGTGGTGGTCATCCTTCTATAAATGCAGTTTATGGTAAACATTTAAACACGTTATTAACACTTGTAGATGTTGAGAAATTACTAACCGGAACTATACACTTCTTTAACTTGACATTTCTTATTACTACTAATTTTATCATTGTGTGTGCATATCCATCCTAATTCCTAACATGATTATGACACACCAAAGTTCCTTGGCTATGGTAGGGTAATAGTCTAACTATTCTCTTTCCTTGGCTATGCTAAATTTTGTGGTTTAAAAAATCGCCCATGAAATAACATTCTCAGCAAACATAATTTACATCAAGAAGATAGTCACTTTAGAATGCTAATCGAAACACCCCATTTATACTAATAAAGTTTTATTAATGCAAAATGGCTCTAAAACAATGCAATAAGCAGAAAAACATACTCAAATAAGGAACGACAATCGATATACAATCCTATACCACCACTAATTTAGTATCAAATATATCTATTATACCAGGTACTGTTAGAAAGAAAATTAACACAAACTTACAGCAGTTGGAAGACCCAATCAACATCGAACCCGCAACAATAAACCCCTCATCACTCCATCCTCTCCTTCTTAACTTCGTTCCCAAGAGGTCTCAAGCTACATAACATGCAAAGATTAATTACAAACAAACAAACAAAACCCGCAATCATCATGATTTTCTGCAGATTCATTTAAAGATTAATTACAAAATCAACAAATGCACCAGACAACAAATACCTAAATAGATTAAGATCATAAAGTAGCAAAAAAATCAAAAGTTTACCGCTGCAATTGTGAGATCTGTGTGTTTTGAAATAGAGAGCGAGAGAAAAAGGTGGGAGAGAATGAGGTAAGGACCGAGAATGTACAGCTTTTGAGTATTTGTTTAGAATACTTTCCATTCGTCCACCATTAATACTTTCCATTCGTCCACCATTGACCAGGCATTGAGAAAGGGCATTCAATTTCATTGACAAGGGCAAAATGGGGATTGACCGAAAGTTCAGTTTTTTCACTTTTCACTTGACCATTTTTACATTATAAGTAGTTAAGATATGGAAAGCAAGTAAAATCTCGGGTTTTGAAGGAGTGGGTGGAATTAGTTGCTAGCCAACTAACCCAATTAACTAAAGATGCAATCAAAATAAAAGAAAAGAAATGAAAATTAAACTAATTTACTAATGTCGTGGAAACAATAATGAGAAATTTTGTGTTTACTTAGATTTCATTACTCCCTAGATATCTTTTACCGGTTGATTAGCTTGTTACAATTGCATGGATGACGGGTTATATTCCTTAATACAAGTCGTAGGGCCGTGTACAGTATTCCCTAACTCTATAAGATCATACTTCACTCCTATGTCGAGCCGATTAAAATCTCCTAACATGGGATCATTAGAATTCTCTTATGCATTAAATACAACCAAAAATCGTTGTACACCTCTGATCATGTTTCTTAAGACGTTCAAGCAAGTTACCAATGGAAGTCTGCCAGTTTTCTTAAGCCTAGCATCGAATACAATCATCCGTAACAATTATAGACAAACAATCAACCAATAATCAACATCTAGGTTTCACTACATCTCAGCAAACACAATAAAAGCCTAGCCTAACATGTTAAAAGAAAGATAAACATAAGATAGAATCAAACAATACATAGACATATTGAATGATTATTGGAGGACTTATCTTTATTAAAACATGGAAGAAAGAAGGGTTTAAAACCCCTTCAATATGCAGGAAATTCGACCTAGGGTTTGTGTGTGATATTCCACTACTTGTTCCACCCTTTACAATGAAAAATTGGAAAAATATATTGATACATGGGAATCGCACCAGGCGTTACCTCTCGAGGGATCTCGAGAAGCTTACAACCCCCACCAGGCAGTGTACCTGATCGTTGTAGTATAGTATAGTGACAAGTACCGGGGGATTGATCGTTCAACTCAGGAATAGTGTCGCTAGGATTAGAAAGCCTAAAAACTAGGTCTAGAGGTGATAGATGATTCTTTTTGTATTTTTTATATTTTATAAAAGCAAATAAAAATCTCGGTTTTTGGAAGAGTGGGCGGAATTAGTTGCTAATCAACTAACCCAAATTAACTAAGATGCAATCAAAATAAAATAACAAAAATGAAATGAAATCTAATTAAACTAGTGGTGTAAACAATGATAGGGAAAGTTGTGTTTACTTAGGTTTCATTACTCCCTAGATATCTTTTACGGATTGATAGTTTGTTACAATTGCATGGATGACGGGTCGTATTCCTTAATACTAGTCGTAGGGCCGTGTACAATATTCCCTAACTCTATAGGATCCTACTTCACTCCTATGTCGAGCCGTTAGAAGCTCCTAACATGGGATCATTAGAATTCTCCTACGCATTAAATACAACCAAAAATCATAATACACCTCTGATCATGTTTCTTAAGACGTTCAAGCATGTTACCAATGGACGTCTGCCAGTTTTCTTAAGCCTAACATCAAATACAATCATCCATAACAACTATAAACAAACAATCAACCCATAATTAACATCTAGGTTTCATTACATCTAAGCAAACACAAAAGAGATCTAGCCGAGCATGTTAAATTGAAGACAAGTGTAAGATATATTCAAGCAACACATAGACATATTGATTGAATTGAAAGAGTACTTATCTCAAATTGACATGAAAAGTTCAAAGGGTTGAAACCCTTGAAAAAGCTGTAAAAATTCGGACCTAGGGTTTCTCCCTCAAAGTTGCACACTAATGAATGAAATTTGGAAAACTATATATAGATTTTACAAGGTGACGGCGTCAAGAAGAAAATTCTGACGCCGTCAACTCGCCGCCCATAATGAAATCGGATTGCCTAGATCCACTTTTGACGCCGTCATGTGTAAAATTGTTCTGGGCCATCACTAACTTTTAGACCATGACAGCCTATGGTGACGCCGTCATCTCCTTAGTACAAAACATTCTGGACCGTCATGTGCACCATCCACTTCCACCTCTTGTATTGCTCTTGACGCCATCATTAAGAATCTCGTGACGCCGTCAGGTACTGTTCCCAGCAAGGAAAATTAAGACTTTGCCATTTTCTTCACTTTTATGTTCAAAAAACGTCCAAAATGCTTCCTTTTCCAGATTTCACTCCAAAAGTACCTAAAATGACAAAAGGAACGATTTAGGGCAATATTTGATCAAATAAATTCGAATTCGGGCTTAAATGACCCCCTAAAAATGGTTCATTTTTCGCCTCATCAAATACCCTTACACTTGAGATTTGCTTGTCCTCAAGCAAATGCGCTTTTATTCTAATCAAAATACATGTTAAGGGTCATTCAACACTAATATAAAAGTAATTACAACAAATAATCATTCCACTAAAGACCAAAGACAAGAACGGACGTCATACACTAGCACCTCACAAATAGTGTTTAGATACTCACATCTCTCGGGTGTAATAAAGTATATATCACAATAAGGAAATGGAAAACATCTCTGACTACCTGTCATAACAAAATAGATTACCATAGGCTTGGGAAAGGATCAAACCTCCACAACATGGCGTAAGCACCTAGGATAAACTATCAAAGAGGTCTTTTAAAGGGTTATAACGTTAGGTGTAGGGATATGGAATACACGGTTTTGTTGGATATAGACAATATTTACTGGTGGCGAGTTAATCATCTTGGTTAATTACATGTACAATATGGCGTTGCTAAGCCAAGACTAGACTCGCCTTAAGCTAATGAATCAAAAATAAAAAAAAACATAAAACAAACATAGAATAAACCGGGATGGTAGTCCGTATGTTTTTTTATCTTTTCTATTTTTTTTAATTTTTTTTTTCTTTTTTTTTAATTTCTTTTTCTTAATTTTTTCGATTTTTTTTTTTTTGTGCATACACTCTTACCCTACCATCCAAAATAATACATCATAGGGAATGTACATTCCTCTTACACTTGAATTTTTACATACTTTACAATAAACTAATCTAATGACTCGAATCAAGATAATCAAAACACTTGGAGTACTTTTAAGATTAACGCACATATGGGGGTAATATAAGATGCTCTTCCCCATTACTCCATAACATAAGTACTTTACCCATGAGTCCCAATCGTCCCAAAACAATATGTACAAGATATTACTCGACTTAGCAACCATGTAATCAATTAGATAATTAACTAAGGGTTTCAACAAATAACAATAATGCACTAAAGATGAGTGCATACACGGAAGGCTAAGGCGATTTGGGTGTACATTTAAGTGGGTTGTAACAAATTCTTCCTTTAAGTAAGATGCTTAAAGGTAGAAACGAAAAGATAGGCTCGAAGGGGTGTACTAGGGGTTTCGTGTACTAAAAATGAGTACAACGCTAAGGTGTGGGAAAAATTAGTTGACTTTACTAGCCGAATAATATGACTTAAATGGTCAAGTAATTATGATACGGGTTTAACACAAGGGTGATCCTAATGCCTCTTATCATGTAGTAAATCCTAATACACGAATGTAGTCTCACTAGCGGTCTTGGGATGCATCACTAACGCAAGTTCTAGAATCTAAATGCTACCGGTACACTCACAAGCACTAATAATAAATGCTTTTCCTATCAAATCTAAAGGCGAACCTTACATATTTGGGTGGAAAATTTTTTTGAATGGTACGGTTTTGTGCTAGTCATACGGCTCCTATCCATGAGACGCTTGCTAAGGCTAAAGTTTCACTCCTAGATGTTGTAAAAAAATTTAAATTTGGCGCTAAAATCACACTAACAATTATTTCTCTTAGTTTTATTACACATCTACCATCAAACAAACAAATTCAAGTGCAATAGTATCCTATAAGGTATCATCATTTACCCTCCCCTTACACTTAGGATGCACATTGTCCCCAATGTTCAATTAAAGGGTGTAAAAGTAAAATAGGTAAAAGAATGAAAGCAAATACTCCCCTGATTCGTTCGGTGTGGATAGTGTGGTAACAAGGTTTGATCTTTCTCCAAGAAAATGAACATTCAAAGCTTCCCTTCCAGAAATATAAATCATCTTCTTGTCATATATAACCTGTAAAACCTGAGAAAACAAACAAGGCAACCTCGCTTTAAATCGGCGGCAATCGATATATACTAACAAGTCCTAGAAAGCAAATTAAGATATAATGCTTGTGGAATGAATGTTTGCAGATTTCCTGGAGTTTATAAAACTAAAGAATTAACAAAAACTTTAAGTCTCCATTAGAAAAACAAAACTCACAAAATTTCCAGAATTTTACACATGACGCCGTCAGGAATTAATTCCTGACGCCGTCAGAAGTGACCTCCAGAAATCTTTATGTTAAGTTTCTGGAAAATTTCTGGAAAAACTTATGTCCTACTTCCTAGAAAATCCTGCAAAACATCATTATGACTCGATACAAGCATTTGACTCTAACAAATACTAATACACATGTTCATTTAATATTGGGGAGAATCATGATCAATTTTTGTTCTTAAAAACATATTTGGGGTTTCCCCTTACACTTAGCTTTTGCAAAATACCTTTATATGAAGTTAAGACGAAGTTAAAAAACAAAATAAAGCATTTTCACAATTTAGTTTTGAAACATGATCTACCAACCATAAAAATAAAGCATGCATACGGAAGCAAATAACAATCAAACAATTAAAAATCACACAAAACATGGGTTGCCTTCCAAGAAGCGCTTTTCTTTATTTACGAGTCTTGTAGCTAGACTTAAGGTCATGGGCTATCCTATATGGGTGAGCTCCTCATTGAGGACATCTTTAGGATCAAACTTGGGTTTCAACTTCCTATCAGTTTTCTTAGTACGGTATGACCTTTCAAACTTCTCTCCATCCAGATCATATAGGATCATCTTCATATGCCATGATCTGTCACCTTCCTTAGGTGGCTTGTCCCACCTCCATTTACACTTATCCCCTTCTCTCTTCCACTTGTTCATCTCTATGTCAATAGGCATTACGCATAAGAACGAAATCATTTTCCTAAAGACTAGGGGATCCTCAAAAGGGTCTAATTCCTCATCTCTAGCTATGAGTTGTTCCACCGAATGTGTTTTATCGATGAAGTCTTTTTCTAGATAGAATGGGCGTTGAGGTCTTACAAAGTTTCTTTCTATCCAAGGTCCGTATCTAGATGGTCTCATATTCATCTCTACCCAATGCGGTGTCGGTTTGTCCTCACAATCGTAGCTATGCTTCCTAACATCATAAACCGACCAAGTATCTTAGACTCCTTACAATCTATCATGGCGCTAGGGGTTGCTAAAAATCCTCTTCCTACTAACAATGGGCATGTAGCGTCACTAACCATATCTAGGACGTGGAAATCCGCTAAAATAGTTAACTTTCCTACGTGAACCACTACATCCTTGATCATTCCAACCGGATGGGCAATACTCCCATCCGCTAGACCAATTAGTACTTCCGTCTCCTCTAACTTTCCTAGCTTAAGAGTGGTGAAAAGGGATAAGGGAATTAAGTTTAGGCTTGATCCTAAATCGGCTAGTGTGTCGAAAGCTTCGGATTTTCCTATCTTATAAGGCAAAACAAATATACCCGGATTATCGAGCTTCTTAGGCAACTTGTTTTGGACGAAGGCGGTCCCATTTTTACCCAATTTAAATTTCTCATATTTTTCTAGAAGGGCACTATAATAGGGAGCACGGGCTAAGACATCAATGACGGGGCGTTCAAGGTGGAGCTCCTTGAATTCATCATCAAGGTCTTGTGTAGGAGGTGTTTCAACTATGTTTTTGACCGGTTTGATATGGGGTGTTTCATTCAATTGGTCCTTTTGAAGAATTTGGGTTTGCTTGAAACACGTGCTCATTGCTTTGACCGAATAGTATTGCGGACAAGAAGTAGGTGACGAAACCGATGATATGGAATTAACGTTTAGTTTCGGGTTCTTGACTGTGTCGCATGGAAGTGCTCCCATTTCTCGATCATTGAGAACTTTCAACAATGTGTCAATTTTGGCGGTCATCTCGCTTTGCTTTAGTTTGAAATCAGCTTTAAACCTAGATATGCGAGCTTCTTGAGATGCCATGAACTTGGACATCAATCCTTCAAGATTGTTGGTACTACCACAGTTGTTGGAAGGATTGTTGTTGAAAGTACAGTTAGAGGGTGGACTGTTTGGTTGCTAACGATTAGGCGGATTGGAAGAATTTTTTTGGTTTTGTTTCCACCTAAGATTCAGGTGATTTTTCCAATAGGGGTTGTAGGAATCACCGTAAGGGTTTGGCTCGGGTTTGAAAGTGTACCACTTATCTCCCGCTTCGTCGGTCCGCGAGGATGCGTAGTCCGAAAAAGCTTGTCCGGGGAGTTCCATACAATCACGAGTGTCATGGGGACCACTACATAATTCGCATGAAGAAGTGATTTTGTTCTGTGGAAGACTAGAAGGGGGGTTGAATAGTTTTACGTCCCTTTTTTTTAATTAAGTTTCAAAATCTTTTGTAGTTTATAAAAACTTTCGATTCGATCTTACGTGAATTCAAGTGTCAAAAAATACAAGCAAGTCTAATCTAATAATGAAAGTATTGAAATAAAATGAAGAAAAGATAGAGTTAGAAAGATCGAACCACAACACGCGAATTTATAGTGGTTCGGCTACAAGGACACCTTCCTTGCCCTACTCCACTCCTCGAGTACCACACTCGAGAGTTTTCTTCACTATGTCAACAAACTCCTTATGGCGGAGAAACCTTACACACCTTGGCTTACACCTATTAACGACACTAAGCTAAATGTCGAGTTCTAATCGTAGCTAGAACCAATCTCACAACTTCTTCAAGACTTCACACCTTCTTCACACCATCACAACTTCTTCAAGATAGCTTCACACCTTTTCTTCTTGTCTACTTCACACCTTCTTCTATGCACAACTAAATCACAACAACTACACTACTTTACAACACACCTAGTATCTACAATCAACTAATTCACACAACACTTTACAAGTATCTGGCACTACTACAAGATTAAACTAACTAATCACAACACTACTACAATTGTATGGATGTAGAGGAGTGTTCTTCTTTTTGCACTTGAGTGGATGAAGCTTTGGATCACTTGAAAACAAAGACTTATGAATTATATGATCAAAGGATTTTTGAGATAGAAATGGAGATTAGATCAGAAGGTTTTGAGTGAAAAAAGGTGAGGAAAATTTGTGAAACGAATCAGTATTTAAAGGGGAGCAAAATACTGTTCTGGAGCATGGCCGGTCCCTTTAATTAGGGGCCGGTCCCCTTAACGATTAAACATATTCTTTTAATTCCAAAAATAATTTTGTAAAAGATATAAAATGTTTAAGACATTTTATAAAAGTTCTAGTGATTAGAAAAATTTCCTTTGATCATGTAATGCATAAGTTGCTTAGTTTATACATACCTTAAGTGATATAAGTTGTAGAAGTAAATATTTGTTACTAAATACTTGTTTACGTCACAATCTTGACTTAATTTAGTTTACATTTTGTGATTATCAAAACGTAGAGTTATTGAGAAATATTGATAACGTTTTTAAACATTATTTATATCAACAATCTCCCCCATTTTGATGATTACAAAACTTAAACTCATTAACTCAAAAATTAGTTTTTAAACAAGTATTTTAGTGAGTTTATATCTACTTCTCCCCCTTTTTGTAGAATCAAAAAGGTTTTGCCGAGAAGATTCAAATGTGAAATATTGACGGGATGAAACCTCCCCCTTGATGTGAACTCCCCCTCGTTCGGGGGCACCAAAGAGACGAGCTATGGAATGCTTGCAAGACAAAAAATATTAGAAGCACAAGGATATACATGCAAATATATATAAGGTGGCAACAATATAAATAAGCATGATTAAAAAAGAAGCATACATATTAAAGCAAAAGTAGTGTCAAAACACAACAATACAAGTAGCATCAATAGAGATTACAAATAGGATAACTAGTACATAAAATAACAACTAGAATAATATTCCATCATGCAAAGTGTACATGGGCTTCATAGAGCTTGCAAGCAAAAGGGTGGTAAAGACTTTATTTATTAAGCATACATATGCTCAATTTGGAGAGCATGATGGTGATGGTGGAGAAATGGGTGAAGATTGTGGTGGGGGAATAATGGGTGAGGATGGTGGAGGAGGTAGTGGTGGTGGGTTGGTAAGCAAGTGTTTAATATATGAAAACATATATTGAATTTCATCTCTAAGACCAAAGATAATGGTTCGGTTGTGTATGCAACAAAGGCAAGTATCACCATGAGCTTCAAGTAAGCTCCAAGGTACGGGATTGACAAAGAATGGTGGTGTAATTGGTAGAGATGAGATATGAGCATCAAGTGGTGCTATTGGTGAAAGTGAGATGGTAAGATGGGTGGAAATAGGTTCTTGTGTAGGATGTGGTGATTATGCTTGTGGTGATGACAAGTGTGTGTTTATGTAGTCATTGATCGAGGAAGTTGAAGGTATGAAGGATGATGAAGTTCCATGAGTGGAAGGTGTTTTGGATGGTGCATTACGTGCACTTGGAGATAAGCATTTAGGAGGAGGTGATGGAGTTGTGTTGTCTTCATTAGTTAAGTCAATGAAGAGTTGTTTTGGAGGGATGATAACAATCTTTTATTTCTTGGAGGCCTTAGAGTTGGAGGTGCTTGGTGGAGACATGATGGTTTAGGTTGAAAGAGATGATGAATGATGAAGATTTTTGATTTGGAGGGAATTTATAGTATGGAAATGGTTGATTTAGATATGTTTTTGAAATGGTTTAAGGAGATTCTAAAATCAGTTGGGTTAAAAGGAGAAATGATAGCTGATACTAGAGAAAGAAGTCACAAGATGCAAAAGAAAATAGTAAACTCAGTTCCAGATGGCCATTCCCTTTAATTGTAGGCCGGCCCCCTTAATAATTAAGGGGGCCGCCCATCTGGTGTTTTCCCAGGCGACTAGAAATCAAAAATTTGCAGAAATGGGTGGTTTTTCAAATGTGTGTTTCCAGCAAGCCCTATTTGAAGCATATACTCTAGGAATGATGAAATATAAGTATATATAAACAAATCAAGCATGTAAACTAATATATTATAAGCCAAATTTAAAAGAAGCATAATATTAGCATTAAGTTATGATCAAGATCCTAACATGATAATAGTTAAAAGCTAAGCATCATTCAAGAAATAAACATGAAAGAACACAAGTATTTTCGAATAAATTGGACAAATAACAAACCACATAAATGTCTAATAGAGAAATAATATTACAAAGTAGCAACTCATCAACATCTCTACTTCTTCTTCTTGCCCATCATCTTCCTGAACATCTTTCCTACGGACTTGTATCCTCCTCGAACTTCTTCATGCATTTGTTGTTGTTGGTTAATGATGGATGTTTGACGAGTGAAGAGGAGTTCGTCGGTACGCTCATGAGGAAGAGGAATTTGATAATGGTAATAATCAAGATCAGGGAGATCATCAACATAGGTAGTGGGAGATGGGGTACTAGCACGCGAGGTGTTTTCCTCCTCATCATCATCATTACCTCGATGAGATGTTGAACCACGAGGCATAGTAAACAAAGGACCACGAGATTTTCCTTTGTCACTTCGAGAACGACGAGTACGAACAAGAGTGAGTTGGTTCAGAGTGGGATGAATTTGCACATAGATATCACTTCGAAGATCTTGGCAGTGTTCCATGACATGACAATAAAGTCGAGTAAGGAACATACCATAAGGAAGATTGGCATTAGGAGTGTCTTCGGCAGTCATGATACGATTGACAAAGAGATAAGTCAGATTGTAGTTTTCTTCAGCAACTATACAGTACAACATGTGGGCGATGCTAGCCATGAGATGATCACGGTGACCGCCGGTACCAAAAGCATTCTCGCGAATGAGTTCTTCCCAATTTTTCATGTCGGGGCTTAACTCTTTGAGAAGAATTTGATTTTCATGAATATGGACATTCTTCGACTTGATTTTGCGACTAGTCGTACCACGTTCTAGTTCAAGCATTCGACGAATGTCTTCAGGACTTGGAATCTCATAATAGTATGGACCATCCTGAGGACGATTGCGTTCAAGTGAGGAAAGATCTCATTCATTGGAGTATACGGCCTGGCCATTGTATGGGATTATGAGGATTTGTCCAAATTGAGCAAGAGTAAGAGTGATGAATTGATGTTGGATCATAAAAGAAATGAGAAGATGGCCATATGGATCGTTTTGCACCGTCACTTGGCTATAGAAGTCGAGGACAAAACGAGGAATGATTGGTTTGTTGATTTTGAAAAGACAATCTAGACGGATATTGGTGAACATTCATTTGATTTGATCGGATTCATAGTAGGATGGATCGACAATTCTACCCTCGTGAATGTTTCTATTTTCAATGAGACGATAATAACATGCAACGGCGGAAGACATGCCGGGAGTAGAGGAAACTTGAGGAATGTATTGTTTGGTTTTTGAAACATCACCAACCGTGGTCTTAGGCATTTTCACCTAAACAATATAACAACAAAAAATAAAATTAAGACAAAAATAATTAACATGCATATGTTATATATATATATATATATATATATATATATATATATATATATATATATATATATATATATATATATATATATATATATATATATATAATTATATGCAATACATGTGGAACGGAAGCCTACTTCGACCTAAAAATATCCTAGGAAGTAGTTTCACAATGTTCCTTTATTTTAATTTTTAACTCGCTTAAAATGTATCTTACGATGTCAAAATGTAGTTGTGGAATTAGTTCGATAAATTATCAAGACTATCCAAACAACACTTTTGACATTATAATTCATTTAAAAATTTGGCTAGATATATATTAGATTATATATCTTGCTATCTCTTACGAGTTTGGCTAAAATAAAACTTGTTAAGAAAGTGAAAATGTGAATTTTGGTTTTCAAAGTGTCTTTTCTTGGTTAGACCAAACGCTCCCTTAACTATATGAATATTGACTAAAACATCAATATATATATATTAATTATATATCTTGATAATGTTAATGGACTAGTGATGTGTTAATCAGTTTACCAAAACAGTTTCAATGGTTTAAATAAACTTATTTAAGTATACTTTGCTCATGAACCAAACGCCCAAGTTGTTTTCATGAACTATTTGAGAAGTACGTTTTTGATGTTAAAAATATTTCATCACTATAATGTAGTGAGTTTTAACTAGTTTTTAAGAATGATATCAACAATGTGCTTTTTGAAAAGCGATTTTAGCGAAGGTTTATGGGCGATTAAAATTTTTGACTATATGATGTGTTAAGCTTAGTTTGATTTGCAATTCAGCATTCTAATCCTATGGGATGCATTTGGTTATGCAATTTCTAAACTTAATTTCACTAAAATTCGGATTAAAATGAATTTTAATAAAATACCTAATTATGATTAGACACAAAATTGAATGAAATTAAATGAAATGTATGTTGGAAACTTACAAAAGATGTTGTTAGATGTGTAGGTAATGTTTGCCCTTTGCGAAATAACCCCGGATTGGTGATTTGGTAAGTGGTTTTGATGGTTTTTGGGTGTTGGTGTTCGTTCACAAAAGAGAGGAAAAAGGGAGTATGAAAAAAAAATGGGGTGTTTGGCAAAAATTTTAAGTGGAAAACAAGTTTGGAAGTATCAGTAGGCCGGTCCCCTTAAACATTAAGGGGACCGCCCTCGATAACAAGCCGGTCCCCTTAATCTTTAAGGGGGCCGCCCATTGTTTTTTGAATTTTTCGCGGTTTCTGTTTCTGGAACACACACACACACATACACACACATATATATATATATATATATATATATATATATATATATATATATATATATATATATATATATATATATATATATATATATATATATATATATATATATATATATATATAGTAAGATTTATAATATATCAAAAATACGTAAGAATCTATTGGCACGATGATGAAGTACTTGACAATTTTTAATTAATGTTTCGTTAATTAAAATGTTTCTTTGACAATTTCGGACAAAATGATCAAAGTGTCAAGTTAGTGGAGGATTTGAGATGTGTTCGGGAATATGTGAATGTGTATATATATATATATAGTGTGTAAGTGTGAATAAATGGTGGGTTATTAGGTGGAGTTGAGAAATGATGACGAAGATAAGTTTTAGTCGGCGAAAGGAGTTTGTTTCATCCATAGCATTCTTGTGCGAAGTAGTTCTTCCTTTATGTTGATCCACATAATTCACATCCCTACATCATCATGAGTTTTCTAATAGTGAACATAAAAGATTTTCGAGTTGAACGTCAAAGTTCAAAAGGGCCAATGGGGAAGGAAAAGGTTCGAAAACGAACAATTTCCTGGAGTTCTAGAAAGTCAACTAATGACGTATCTAGGTTGTGTGCACGCATATGTGTATATATATATATATATATATATATATGTGTGTGTGTGTGTGTGTGTGTGTGTGTGTGTGTGTGTATTAGTTATATAGTATTATAAGTATAGGGATAAGTATGTATATATATATATATATATATATATATATATATATATATATATATATATATATGTTTAATAGAAAAGAGGAAGTAAATTAAATCTACGCAAGCAAATGAGTAGAGAAAGAATGGCGTACCCGGCGGTCCTCAACAAGAAAGTCTTCTAAGTCTACAAGATGATAAGTAGACTTTACAAAAGTCTATGGCGATAGAACTCCAAGATAGTGATAATGAATGTTGATCTAGCTATTTGGTCCCCATTGCCTCTTTGGTCCAAAGTTGTTTGGTCCAAGCATGTTCAACATTTGGCTAGAATGCATGAAGGGTGGTAGTATTCCCCAAGGGTTGTAACTTGGTTGATAGTTCCACATTTGATTACTAGGGTTGTTGTAGTTTTGTTTATTTTGGTTTCTTCTTGGTTGAGGTGTTTTAGATCTAGGATAAGAATTATTTGGTTTCCTAGGTGGTGGAGTTTTAGATCTTGTTTTAGGTTTAGATGATCCTACATCGGTCTTTAAAGATGGTTTATAAAACGGTTTTATTTCTTCATCACTAGCAAGAGGTATTTTCTTATCATTTATGAGTATGTATTTGGGATATTTTTCTAAGGATGTTGGTTTTCTAGATTCGCTTTCAAACTTAACATTTTTTGTTTCACTAGAAGAAGCTTCAATTGGGTTAAATCCTAAGCCGGTTTTGTCTCCGGATATTCTTTGAATAATTATTATTTTCTTAAGTGAGTTACTACTATTTTCAAATTTGTCAAATTTACAAATTTCTTTTCTAAGTATTTCATTTTCACATTTAAGCTCTTGACATAATTTACATTCTTCAATAATTTCTTTGCCTTTCCCTAATTTATGTATTTTAATTTTCTGTTCTAGTATTTCATTTTCTAATTGGCTATTTATATGTTTTAGTGATTTGTTTTTAGTTATTACTTGTTGTCCTAATTTACATAGTCTATTATGCTCATTATCTAAATCATTTTCGTTTAACGATAAATTCTCATCACTAAAATATTCGGTTTCGGAACGTACCTCGCTTGATGTTTTTGCCATAAGACACTTCTCTTCTTTTGTCGTTTCTTTCTCCTCCTCAACACTATCACTCCAAGCTCCTCCAACAAATGCTCTTTGATTTTGATCTCTTGACATCATTGGACATTTTCCAATGAGATGATTTGGATCACCACATTTGAAACACTTTCTCTCATTCTTGCTATACTTGTCATCTTTATTCTTTTAAGATGGTCTCCTTTCATCGTGTGGTTGTCTAATGAATCTTCCTCGCCTTTTGAAGAATTTCTTGAAATCTCTTACGGCCATGGCGTATTCTTCGTCATCACTTTCGGAAGATGAGCTATCTTCGTTACTAGATTCCTTTCTAGCTTTCAAGGCGATTGACTTGCTTTGCTCTCGTTTTCCTTTGACCATTTCGGAGTCCTTCTTTATAATTACTTCGTAGACTTTCAAATTTCCAATTAATTCATCAAGTTGCAACGTTGACAAATTCTTTGATTCTTCAATAGCCGTCACTTTAGCTCACCATTTTGGGTGAAGGGCCCTAAGAAACTTCCTAACAAAATTCTTACTAGAAAAATTCTCATCAAGTGCTTTTAAACTTGTGATGATAGAGTTAAATCTAGCGAAAGCATTATCAATTAATTCCTCTTTCGGAATCGTGAATTGCTCATATTGTTGAACAAGTAGATCTATTTTATTATCTTTGACTTGACTATTACCTTGGTGAGTTATTAATAAAGAGTTACAAATTTCTTTTGCGGTTTCACACATAAAGATCCTTTCGTACTCTTTACGTGGTAGCGCATTATAAATAACCATTTTTGCTTCATCATTTTAAGCAAGTTTTCTTTTTAAATCATCATTTTGTTTTTCTAAAGGTACGATTTCATCTTTCTTTGTTTCGGGGTTATTTTGAATAGGTAAAAAATCACCATTAGTAATAACATGCCAAAGATCTAGATCTTTTGATTTGACATAAGTTTCGAATCGATTTTTCCAATATAAAAATCCATCACTTTCAAATAGTGGTGGTCTTTGCATAGATTGCCCTTCTAAATATTTTTCAGATTCCATAGATCGTTACAAGTTTTAAAATAAAATATATTTTAAAGATCTTGCAAGACGTGGCTCCTGATACCAATTGTGGAAAACTAGAAGGGGAGGTTGAATAGTTTTACGTCCCTTTTTTTTAATTAATTTTCAAAATCTTTTGTAGCTTATAAAAACTTTCGATTCGATCTTACACGAATTCAAGTGTCAACAAATACAAGCAAGTCTAATCTAATAATGAAAGTATTGAAATAAAATGAAGAAAAGATAGAGTTAGAAAGATCAAACCACAACACGCGAATTTATAGTGGTTCGGCTACAAGGACACCTTCCTTGCCCTACTCCACTCCCCGAGTATCACACTCGAGATTTTTCTTCACTATGTCAACAAACTCCTTATGGCGGAGAAACCTTACACACCTTGGCTTACACCTATTAACGACACTAAGCTAAATGTCGAGTTCTAATCGTTGCTAGAACCAATCTCACAACTTCTTCAAGACTTCACACCTTCTTCACACCTTCACAACTTCTTCAAGATAGCTTCACACCTTTTCTTCTTTTCTACTTCACACCTTCTTCTATGCACAACTAAATCACAACAACTACACTACTTTACAACACACCTAGTATCTACAATCAACTAATTCACACAACACTTTACAAGTATCTAGCACTACTACAAGATGAAACTAACTAATCACAACACTACTACAACTGTATGGATGTAGAGGAGTGTTCTTCTTTTTGCACTTGAGTGGATGAAGCTTTGGATCACTTGGAAACAAAGACTTATGAATTATATGATCAAAGGATTTTTGAGATAGAAATGGAGATTAGATCAGAAGGTTTTGAGTGCAAAAAGGTGAGAAAAATTTGTGAAATGAATCAGTATTTAAAGGGGAGCAAAATACTATTCTGGAGCGTGGCTGGTCCCCTTAATGATTAAGGGGGCTGCCCCCTCCAGAACGTTGGAGTATTTTGTCCTCTTGTGGGGAAGGTTTTTCTGGATAAAATTTTCCATTTTGGGTTAGAAATTTGAAATCATATATTAATAATGATTTAAACATATTCTTTTAATTCCAAAAATAATTTTGTAAAAGATATAAAATGTTTAAGACATTTTATAAAAGTTCTAGTGATTAGAAAAATTTCCGTTGATCATGTAATGCATATGTTGCTTAGTTTATGCATACCTTAAGTGATATAAGTTTTAAAAGTAAATATTTGTTACTAAATACTTGTTTACGTCATAATATTGACTTAATTTAGTTTACATTTTGTGATTATCAAAATGTAGAGTTATTGAGAAATATTAATAATGTTTTTAAACATTATTTATATCAACATGTTCACTTGGCTTGAAGGATTAGGAGCTTCGTAAGATTTCATGAGAAACTTGACTTGGTCCTCAAGTTCCATGATCCTACGGTCGGGAGTGCTAGAATTGTTCGAAGGCAAAGATATTGCCTTGACCGTTTTGTTCAAATCACGGGGATCATTTCAACTTTTGTTGTCATAGAGAGCAAGATCTTCAATCAGTTCCCTTGATTCTTCCGTACTAAGATCACGTAGCTTGGCACCGGCCGATTGGTCAATGGTTCGCCTTGTGGAGAGATCGATATGGTCATAGAAGATTTAGACTTGGAGCCAAAGATCTATGCCATGATGAGGGACTTTTTGGAGTAAGTCCTTGAAACGAGTCCATGCTTCATATAGAGTTTCACCTTGACGTTGTTGGAAGATCAAGATATCATTTCTAAGCTTGGTAGTTCTCCCCGGTGGGAAAAATTGAGCAAGGAAACGAGTTGTGAGATCATCACATGAGGTGATGGATCCCGCGGGTAAACGTTCAAGCCATTGACTAGCTTGATCACGTACAGAGAATTGGAATAGGCGTAATCGGGTCGACTCTCTAGCTGTAACATCAAGGTCTATAGAATCTACGATTTTAAGGAAATCCTTGAGATGTTGATTAGGATCTTCGGAACGAAGTCCAAGGAATGCACATCCGCTTTGCACCAACCGGATGGTGTCGGATCGCAAGGGGGATACATTGGCTCCTTGAGTGAGCTCAATAGTGTTTCGATAGCCTTGGTGGCTAGGACGGGAATACTCTCCTAAGGTTCGGGGCCTAAGAGGTTGGTTTGCTAGTGGTGGGTTTTGTGGGTGGTTTTGTTGTTGTGGGTTGATGGGTTCAAAGATGTTACCAACTTCCATGATGTCGGATGGTAAAGGTTACGAACAAAAACACGAAGAAATAAGATAGACTAAAGAAAACCTAGAAATAAAAATAAAATCTTACTAGAAAGGAATCTAGCAAGTAGACCTAATAAAAAGAAATCTAAACCTAGAAAATAACTATTCCCTGGGCAGCGGCGCCAAAAACTTGATACGTGGGAATAGCACCAGGCTTTACCTCTCGAGAGATCTCGAGAAGCTTACAACCCCCACCAGGTAGTGTACCTGATCGTTGTAGTATAGTGATACGTGGGAATCGCACCAGGCTTTACCTCTCAAGGGATCTCGAGAAGCTTACAACCCCCACCAGGCAGTGTACCTGATCGTTGTAGTATAGTATAGTGACAAGTACCGGGGGATTGATCGTTCAGCTAGGAATAGTGTCGCTAGGATTAGAAAACCTAAATAGTAGTTCTAAAGGTGAGGGATGATTATTTTTGTATTTTTATATTTTTTAGAAAGCAAATAAAAATCTCGGGTTTGAAGGATTTGGGCGGAATTAGTTGCTAGTCAACTAACCCAATACTAAAGATGCAATCAAAATAAAATACTAGAAATGAAAATAAACTAAATTAACTAAGGTTGTGAGCAATAAGAGGAGAAAATGTGTTTACTTAGATTTCACTACTCCCTAGATATCTTCTACACGTTAATTACTTGTTATAGTTCGTGGATGACGGATTGTATTCCTTAATACCATTCATGGGGTGGCACACTTAACTCCCCAATCCTATGAGCTCTTATCTCCTCCTATGCCATGCCCAGCACAACCATAGGGATTATAAACAGTGGCTCATGCATTAAATACAACCAATAAAACCTAGTGCACATCAGTTCATGTTTCCTAAGACGTTCAAGCATGTTACCATTTGGAGATCTGCCAGTTTTCTTAAGCCTAACATCGAATTCATTCATCCAATACAGCTATAAACAAGTAATCAACACATAATTAACATCTAGGTTTCATTAGATCCAAGCAAACACAAGATAGATCTAGCCTAGCATGATGGAATTAAGACAAGAACAAGATATAGACAACCAACATATAGACATATTGATTGAATTAAAGGAATACTTATCTCAATTACACATGAAAGTTATCAAGGGCTTAGAACACTTGAAAAACTTGTAAAATTCGCACCAAGTTCGTACTTAGGGTTTCTCCAAAACTTCTCTCTTTTTAATGTGAAAATTAGAAAACTATATATAGGAAATAGGGTCTGACGGCATCAAGACCAAATAGGTGACGCCGTCACCTCGCCGCCAAAATACTTCTCGAACTGCCTTAATCTTCATCTAACGCCGTCATGTGTTATGGTCTTCCAGGCCATCATGCATTTTCCTCTTGACGCCCTACTTTGTGACGCCGTCAAATCTGTACTGGGCCGTCATGCAAATTACTCTTGACGCCGTCAGAAATTCCTTCTTGACGCCGTCACCTACTGTTCCCAGCAAGGAAAATTAAGACTTTGGCGTTTTCTTCACTTTTATGCTCCAAAAACGTCCGAATTGCTTCCTTTTCCAGATTTCTCTCCCAAAGTACCTAAACTCACAAAAGGAACGATTTAGGGCAATATTTGATAAAATAAATTCAATTCCGGGCTTAAATGACCCCCTAAAAGTGGTTCATTTTTTGCCTCATCATATACCCTTACACTTGAGATTTGCTTGTCCTCAAGCAAATGCGCTTTTATTCTACTCAAAATACAAGTTAGGGGTCATTTAACACTAATATAAAAGTAATTACAACAAATAATCGTTGCACTAAAGACCAATAGACAAGCACGGAGGTCATACACTAGCACCTCACAAATAGTGTTTAGATACTCACATCTCTCGGGTGTAATAAAGTATAAATTACAATATGGAAACGGAAGATATCTCTCACTACCTATCATAACAAAATAGATTACCATAGGCTTGGGAAAGGATCAAACCTCCACCACATGGCGTAATCACCTAGGATAAACTATCAAAGAGTTCTTTTAAAGGGTTGTAACTTTAGGTGTAGCGATATGAAATACACAGTTTTGTTGGATAAAGGAAGTTTTACTGGTGGCGAGTTAACAATCTTGGTTAATTACATGTTCAAGATGGCGTTGCTAAGCCAAGACTAGACTCGACTTAAGCTAATAGATGAAAAATAACAAAAACATAAAATGAACATAGAATGAAACGGGATGGTAGTCCGTATTTTTTTTTTCTTTTTTTTTTTTTTTTTTTGTGCATACACTCTTACCCTACCATCCAAAATAATACATCATAGGGAATAAACATTCCCCTTACACTTGAATCTTTACATACTTTACAATAAACTAATCTAATGACTCGAATTAAGAAAATCAAAACACCTGGAGTACTTTTAAGATTAACGCACATACGGGGGTAATATATGATGTTCTTCCCCATTACTCCATAAACTAAGTACTTACCCATGAGTCCCAGTCGTCCCAAAACAATATGTACAAGGATATGACTCGACTTAGCAACCATGTAATCAATTAGATAGTTAACTTAGGGTTTAACAAATAACAATAATGCACTAAAAATGAGCGCATACACGGAAGGCTAAGGCGATTTGGTTGTACATTTTAAGTGGGGTGTAACAAATTCTTCCTTTAAGTAAAATGCTTAAAGTTAGAAACGAAAAGATAGGCTCGGAGGGGTGTACTAGGGGTTTCGTGTACTAAAAATGAGTACAACGCTAATGGTGTGGGAAAAATTAGTTGACTTAACTAGCCAAGTAATATGACTTAAATGGTCAAGTAATTATAATACGGGTTTAACACAAGGGTGATCCTAATGCCTCTTATCATGTAGTAAATCCTACCACATGAATGTAGTCTCACTAGCGGTCTCGGGATGCATCACTAACGCAAGTTCTAGAATCTAAATGCTACCGGTACACTCATAAGCACTAATAGTAAATGCTTTTCCTATCAAATCTAAAGGTGAACCTCACATATTTGGGTGGAAAATTTTTCTGAATATACGGTTATGTGCTAGTCATACAATCTCCTATCCATGAGACGCTTGCTATGGCTAAAATTTCACTCCTAAATGTTGTAAAAAAATTTAAATTTGGTGCTAAAATTGCACTAACAAGTATTTCTCATAGTTTCATTACACATCTACCATTAAAAAAACAAACTCAAGCGAAAGTGCATATGTAAGGTATCATCATTTTACCCTCCCCTTACACTTAAGATGAACATTGTCCCCAATGTTCAAGTAAAGAATGTAAAAGTGAAATAAGTAAAAAGAATGAAATCAAATACTCCCCTGATTCGCTTGGTATGGATAATAAGGTGGCCAGGTTAGATCTTCCTCCAAGAAAATGAACAATCAAAGCTTCCCTTCCAGAATACAAATCATCTTCTTGTCATACATAACCTGTAAATCCTGAGAAAACAAACAAGACAACCTCGCGTAAAATCGGCGGCATCCTATATAAGTTACTAAATCCCAGAAAACAAAATAAGATATAATACTTGTGGAATGAAGTTTGCAGATTTCCTGGAGATTATAAAACTTAATAATTCACAAAAACCATAAGACTCCATTAGAAAAACAAAACTGGTAAAATTTCCAGATTTTTACACGTGACGCCATCAAGAGTTAACTCGTGACGCCGTCAGGATTGACCTGCAGAAATTCTTATGTTAAGTTTCCGGAAAATTTCTGGAAAAACTTGGTCCTACTTCCTGGAAAATCCTGCAAAACTTCATTGTGACTCAATACAAGCATTTGACTCTAACAAATACGAATATACATGTTCATTTAATATTGTGGAGAATCATGATCGGTTTGTTTCTTAAAAACACATTTGGGGTTTCCCCTTACACTTATCTTTTGCAAAAATACTTTTAGGTGGAGTTAAGACTAGGCCAAAACAACAAAGTAAAGTATTTCCACTTTTTAGTTGATAAACATGATCTACCAACAATAAAAATAAAGCATGTATACGGAAGCAAATAACAAACAAACAAAAATAAAATCACACAAAACATGGGTTGCCTCTCATGAAGCGCTTTTCTTTATTTACGAGTCTTGTAGCTAGACTCAAGGTCATGGGTTAACGTGTATCGCTTATGCTCACATAACCAAGTGTGAGCCATCTAATAGTCGCCTCATCTTTCTTATAATCATCTCCTAACTCTAAGCATCCGCGATAGTATCTTTTATTTTTTTCATGAGTATACTTAAGTCCTTTTCTCTTATCATTCTCACTTAGCATTTCTATGGGCGGATATCTACTACATTTTTCCATGGAAAAATCCTTGAACCTAGGGTGTGTGCGGGGCATTTGACAGACAAAATCTTCATCCCCATCCTAGAATGTAATTAACCCTTCTAAGAGTTTTTCATCGAGGTTGGTCAACCGTTTGAAAGGTTTTCCAAACACAACTTGGGTCAACTTATCATCAATAAATTCTCCTAGATTTTCCATAACCATGAACTCAACAAGATAGACCAAGCTTCCAACAAACACGTGCAATGGTATTGCCCTAGCAATAATGTTTTCTCCTTTGTATTCTAACTCATCTACCATGATTTTATTATATTCATTACGCGAGATTATGTTCATTGGGAGAGATGAGTTAAGATAGGCGTTAAAGCTCTTAAATTCGATTTTACAAGGAAATTGCATGTTGAATGAACTATCGCACTCAATCCTAGTTCTAGGGTCGACATACCTAAGAGGGTTTATTTCCTCTTCCATCCTATTCTCATTAATCACATCACCATCATCAAGATCCTCTTCGGAGTCTGAATAGTAAAAAGGACTAGCCCTATGGTCATCATCATGATTAGACTCTTCTAACTCAGAATTATTGTCAAAGTGGTGGTTGGGTGAGAGGTTAGGTGGGTTCTCATTCTCCACTATAGGGAGTGGGGCTGGCATTTGGAAAATCCTACGACGAAAAACACGAATAACAGGAATCAAACGATCAATGTTATTGTTATCCATCGAAATAGTTTACGAACAAAAGACACAAAGAAATAAGATAGACTAAAGAAAACCTAAAAATAAAAATAAAATCTCACTAGAAAGGAATCTAGCAAGTAGACCTAATAAAAAGAGATTCTAACCTAGACAATAACTATTCCCCAGGCTGCGGCGCCAAAAACTTGATATGTGGGAATCGCACCAGGCTTTACCTCTCAAGGGATCTCGAGAAGCTTACAACCCCCACCATGCAGTGTACCTGATCGTTGTAGTATAGTATAGTGACAAGTACCGGGGGATTGATCGTTCAGCTAGGAATAGTGTCGCTAGGATTAGAAAACCTAAATAGTAGTTCTAAAGGTGAGGGATGATTATTTTTGTATTTTTAAATTTTTTAGAAAGCAAATAAAAATCTCGGGTTTGAAGAATTTGGGCGGAATTAGTTGCTAGTCAACTAACCCAATACTAAAGATGCAATCAAAATAAAATACTAGAAATGAAAATAAACTAAATTAACTAAGGTTGTGAGCAATAAGTGGAGAAAATGTGTTTACTTAGATTTCACTACTCCCTAGATATCTTTTACACGTTAATTACTTGTTATAGTTGCGTGGATGACGGATTGTATTCCTTAATACCATTCATGGGGTGGCGCACTTAACTCCCCAATCCTATGAGCTCTTATCTCCTCCTATGCCATGCCCAGCACAACCATAGGGATTATAAACAGTGGCTCATGCATTAAATACAACCAATAAAACCTAGTGCACATCAGTTCATGTTTCCTAAGACGTTCAAGCATGTTACCATTTGGAGATCTGCCAGTTTTCTTAAGCCTAACATCGAATTCATTCATCCAATACATCTATAAACAAGTAATCAACACATAATTAACATCTAGGTTTCATTAGATCCAAGCAAACACAAGATAGATCTAGCCTAGCATGATGGAATTCAGACAAGAACAAGATATAGACAACCAACACATAGACATATTGATTGAATTAAAGGAATACTTATCTCAATTACACATGAAAGTTATCAAGGGCTTAGAACCCTTGAAAAACCTGTAAAATTCGCACCAAGTTCGTACTTAGGGTTTCTCCAAAACTTCTCTCTTTTTAATGTGAAAATTAGAAAACTATATATAGGAAATAGGGTCTGACGGCGTCAAGACCAAATAGGTGACGCCGTCACCTCGCCGCCAAAATACTTCTCGGACTGCCTTAATCTTCATCTGACTCCGTCATGTGTTATGGTCTTCCAGGCCATCATGCATTTTCCTCTTGACGCCGTCAAATCTGTACTGGGCCGTCATGCAAATTACTCTTGACGCCGTCAGAAATTCCTTCTTGACGCCGTCACCTACTGTTCCCAGCAAGGAAAATTAAGACTTTGGCGTTTTCTTCACTTTTATGCTCCAAAAACGTCCGAATTGCTTCCTTTTCCAGATTTCTCTCCCAAAGTACCTAAAATTACAAAAGGAACGATTTAGGGCAATATTTGATCAAATAAATTCAATTCCGGGCTTAAATGACCCCCTAAAAGTGGTTCATTTTTCGCCTCATCATATACCCTTACACTTGAGATTTGCTTGTCCTCAAGCAAATGCGCTTTTATTCTACTCAAAATACAAGTTAGGGGTCATTTAACACTAATATAAAAGTAATTACAACAAATAATCGTTCCACTAAAGACCAATAGACAAGCACGGAGGTCATACACTAGCACCTCACAAATAGTGTTTAGATACTCACATCTCTCGGGTGTAATAAAGTATAAATTACAATATGGAAACGGAAGATATCTCTCACTACCTGTCATAACAAAATAGATTACCATAGGCTTGGGAAAGGATCAAACTTCCACCACATGGCGTAAGCACCTAGGATAAACTATCAAAGAGTTCTTTTAAGGGGTTGTAACGTTAGGTGTAGGGATATGAAATACACGGTTTTGTTGTATAAAGGAAGTTTTACTGGTGGCGAGTTAACAATCTTGGTTAATTACATGTACAAGATGGCGTTGCTAAGCCAAGACTAGACTCGACTTAAGCTAATAGATGAAAAATAACAAAAACATAAAATGAACATAGAATGAAACGGGATGGTAGTCCGTATGTTTTTTTTTTTTCTTTTTTTTTTTTTGTTTTTTTTTTTTTTGTGCATACACTCTTACCCTACCATCCAAAATAATACATCATAGGGAATAAACGTTCCCCTTACACTTGAATCTTTACATACTTTACAATAAACTAATCTAATGACTCGAATTAAGAAAATCAAAACACTTGGAGTACTTTTAAGATTAACGCACATACGGGGGTAATATATATGTTCTTCCCCATTACTCCATAAAATAAGTACTTACCCATGAGTCCCAGTCGTCCCAAAACAATATGTACAAGGATATGACTCGACTTAGCAACCATGTAATCAATTAGATAGTTAACTTAGGGTTTAACAAATAACAATAATGCACTAAAAATGAGCGCATACACGGAAGGCTAAGGCGATTTGGTTGTACATTTTAAGTGGGGTGTAACAAATTCTTCCTTTAAGTAAAATGCTTAAAGTTAGAAACGAAAAGATAGGCTCGGAGGGGTGTACTAGGGGTTTCGTGTACTAAAAATGAGTACAACGCTAATGGTGTGGGAAAAATTAGTTGACTTAAATAACCAAGTAATATGACTTAAATGGTCAAGTAATTATAATACGGGTTTAACACAAGGGTGATCCTAATGCCTCTTATCATGTAGTAAATCCTACCACATGAATGTAGTCTCACTAGCGGTCTCGGGATGCATCACTAACGCAAGTTCTAGAATCTAAATGCTACCGGTACACTCATAAGCACTAATAGTAAATGCTTTTCCTATCAAATCTAAAGGCGAACCTCACATATTTGGGTGGAAAATTTTTCCGAATATACGGTTATGTGCTAGTCATACAATCTCCTATCCATGAGACGCTTGCTATGGCTAAAATTTCACTCCTAAATGTTATAAAAATTTTAAATTTGGTGCTAAAATTGCACTAACAAGTATTTCTCATAGTTTTATTACACATCTACCATTAAAGAAAACAAACTCAAGCGAAAGTGCATATGTAAGGTATCATCATTTTACCCTCCCCTTACACTTAAGATGAACATTGTCCCCAATGTTCAAGTAAAGAATGTAAAAGTGATATAAGTAAAAAGAATGAAATCAAATACTCCCCTGATTCGCTTGGTATGGATAATAAGGTGGCCAGGTTAGATCTTCCTCCAAGAAAACGAACAATCAAAGCTTCCCTTCCAGAATATAAATCATCTTCTTGTCATACATAACCTGTAAATCCTGAGAAAACAAACAAGACAACCTCGCGTAAAATCGGCGGCATCCTATATAAGTTACTAAATCCCAGAAAACAAAATAAGATATAATGCTTGTGGAATGAAGTTTGCAGATTTCCTGGAGATTATAAAACTTAATAATTCACAAAAACCATGAGACTCCATTAGAAAAACAAAACTGGTAAAATTTCTAGATTTTTACACGTGACGCCGTCAAGAGTTAACTCGTGACGCCGTCAGGATTGACCTGCAGAAATTCTTATGTTAAGTTTCCGGAAAATTTCTGGAAAAACTTGGTCCTACTTCCTGGAAAATCCTGCAAAACTTCATTGTGACTCAATACAAGCATTTGACTCTAACAAATACGAATATACAGGTTCATTTAATATTGTGGAGAATCATGATCGGTTTGTTTCTTAAAAACACATTTGGGGTTTCCCCTTACACTTATCTTTTGCAAAAATACTTTTAGGTGGAGTTAAGACTAGGCCAAAAAAACAAAGTAAAGTATTTCCACTTTTTAATTGAGAAACATGATCTACCAACAATAAAAATAAAGCATGCATACGGAAGCAAATAACAAACAAACAAAAATAAAATCACACAAAACATGGGTTGCATCCCAAGAAGCGCTTTTCTTTATTTACGAGTCTTGTAGCTAGACTCAAGGTCTTGGGTTAACGTGTATCGCTTATGCTCACATAACCAAGTGTGAGCCATCTAATAGTCGCCTCATCTTTCTTATAATCATCTCCTAACTCTAAGCATCCGCGATAGTATCTTTTATTTTTTTCATGAGTATACTTAAGTCCTTTTCTCTTATCATTCTCACTTAGCATTTCTGTGGGCGGATATCTACTACATTTTTCCATGGAAAAATCCTTGAACCTAGGGTGTGTGCGGGGCATTTGATAGACAAAATCTTCATCCCCATCCGAGAATGTAATTAACCCTTCTATGAGTTTTTCATCGAGGTTGGTCAACCGTTTGAAAGGTTTTCCAAACACAACTTGGGTCAACTTATCATCAATAAATTCTCCTAGATTCTCCATAACCATGAACTCAACAAGATAGACCAAGCTTCCAACAAACACGTGCAATGGTATTGCCCTAGCAATAATGTTTTCTCCTTTGTATTCTAAATCATCTACCATGATTTTATTATATTCATTACGCGAGATTATGTTCATTGGGAGAGATGAGTTAAGATAGGCGTTAAAGCTCTTAAATCCGATTTTACAAGGAAATTGCATGTTGAATGAACTATCGCACTCAATCCTAGTTCTAGGGTCGACATACCTAAGAGGGTTTATTTCCTCTTCCATCCTCTTCTCATTAATCACATCACCATCATCAAGATCCTCTTCGGAGTCTGAATAGTAAAAAGGACTAGCCCTACGGTCATCATCATGATCAGACTCTTCTAACTCAGAATTATTGTCAAAGTGGTGGTTGGGTGAGAGGTTAGGTGGGTTCTCATTCTCCACTAAAGGGAGTGGGGCTGGCATTTGGAAAATCCTACGACGAAAAACACGAATAACAGGAATCAAACGATCAATGTTATTGTTATCCATCAAAATAGTTTACGAACAAAAGACACAAAGAAATAAGATAGACTAAAGAAAACCTAAAAATAAAAATAAAATCTCACTAGAAAGGAATCTAGCAAGTAGACCTAATAAAAAGAGATTCTAACCTAGACAATAACTATTCCCCAGGCTGCGGCGCCAAAAACTTGATACGTGGGAATCGCACCAGGCTTTACCTCTCAAGGGATCTCGAGAAGCTTACAACCCCCACCAGGCAGTGTACCTAATCGTTGTAGTATAGTATAGTGACAAGTACCGGGGGATTGATCGTTCAGCTAGGAATAGTGTCGCTAGGATTAGAAAACCTAAATAGTAGTTCTAAAGGTGAGGGATGATTATTTTTGTATTTTTATATTTTTTAGAAAGCAAACAAAAATCTCGGGTTTGAAGGATTTGGGCGGAATTAGTTGCTAGTCAACTAACCCAATACTAAAGATGCAATCAAAATAAAATACTAGAAATGAAAATAAACTAAATTAACTAAGGTTGTGAGCAATAAGTGAGAAAATGTGTTTACTTAGATTTCACTACTCCCTAGATATCTTTTACACGTTAATTACTTGTTATAGTTGCGTGGATGACGGATTGTATTCCTTAATACCATTCATGGGGTGGCGCACTTAACTCCCAAATCCTATGAGCTCTTATCTCCTCCTATGCCATGCCCAGCACAACCATAGGGATTATAAACAGTGGCTCATGCATTAAATACAACCAATAAAACCTAGTGCACATCAGTTCATGTTTCCTAAGACGTTCAACCATGTTACCATTTGGAGATCTGCCAGTTTTCTTAAGCCTAACATCGAATTCATTCATCCAATATAGCTATAAACAAGTAATCAACACATAATTAACATCTAGGTTTCATTAGATCCAAGCAAACACAAGATAGATCTAGCCTAGCATGATGGAATTAAGACAAGAACAAGATATAGACAACCAACACATAGACATATTGATTGAATTAAAGGAATACTTATCTCAATTACACATGAAAGTTATCAAGGGCTTAGAACCCTTGAAAAACCTGTAAAATTCGCACCAAATTCGTACTTAGGGTTTCTCCAAAACTTCTCTCTTTTTAATGTGAAAATTAGAAAACTATATATAGGAAATAGGGTCTGACGGCGTCAAGACCAAATAGGTGACGCCGTCACCTCGCCGCCAAAATACTTCTCGGACTGCCTTAATCTTCTTCTGACGCCGTCATGTGTTATGGTCTTCCAGGCTGTCATGCATTTTCCTCTTGACGCCCTACTTTGTGACGCCGTCAAATCTGTACTGGGCCGTCATGCAAATTACTCTTGACGCCGTCAGAAATTCCTTCTTGACGCCGTCACCTACTGTTCCCAGCAAGGAAAATTAAGACTTTGGCGTTTTCTTCACTTTTATGCTCCAAAAACGTCCGAATTACTTCCTTTTCCAGATTTCTCTCCCAAAGTACCTAAAATCACAAAAGGAACGATTTAGGGCAATATTTGATCAAATAAATTCAATTCCGGGCTTAAATGACCCCCTAAAAGTGGTTCATTTTTCGCCTCATCATACAGTATAGTGACAAGTACCGGGGGATTGATCGTTCAACTCAGGAATAGTGTCGCTTGGATTAGAAAGCCTAAAAACTAGGTCTAGAGGTGATAGATGATTCTTTTTGTATTTTTTATATTTTATAAAAGAAAATAAAAATCTCGGTTTTGGAAGAGTGGGCAGAATTAGTTGCTAATCAACTAACCCAAATTAACTAAGATGCAATCAAAATAAAATAACAAAAATGAAATGAAATCTAATTAAACTAGTGGTGTAAACAATGATAGGGAAAGTTGTGTTTACTTAGGTTTCATTACTCCCTAGATATCTTTTACGGATTGATAGTTTGTTACAATTGCATGGATGACGGGTCGTATTCCTTAATACTAGTCGTAGGGCCGTGTACAATATTCCCTAACTCTATAGGATCCTACTTCACTCCTATGTCGAGCCGTTAGAAGCTCCTAACATGGGATCATTAGAATTCTCCTACGCATTAAATACAACCAAAAATCATAGTACACCTCTGATCATGTTTCTTAAGACGTTCAAGCATGTTACCAATGGAATTCTGCCAGTTTTCTCAAGTCTAACATCGAATACAATCATCTGTAACAACTATAAACAAACAATCAACCCATAATTAACATCTAGGTTTCACTACATCTAAGCAAACACAAAAGAGATCTAGTCGAGCATGTTAAATTGAAGACAAGTGTAAGATATATTCAAGCAATACATAGACATATTTATTGAATTGAAAGAGTACTTATCTCAAATTGACATGAAAAGTTCAAAGGGTTGAAACCCTTGAAAAAGCAATAAAAATTCGGACCTAGGGTTTCTCACTCAAAGTTGCACACTAATGAATGAAATTTGGAAAACTATATATAGATTTTACAAGGTGACGGCGTCAAGAAGAAAATTCTGACGCCGTCAACTCGCCGTCCATAATGAAATCGGATTGCCTAGATCTACTTTTGACGTCGTCATGTTTAAAATTGTTTTGGGCCGTCACTAACTTTTGGACCATGACGGCCTATGGTGACGCCGTCATCTCCTTAGTACAAAACTTTCTGGACCGTCATGTGCACCATCCACTTCCACCTCTTGTATTGCTGTTGACGCCGTCATTAAGAATCTTGTGACGCCGTCAGGTACTGTTCCCAGCAAGGAAAATTAAGACTTTGTCGTTTTCTTCACTTTTATGCTCCAAAAACGTCCAAAATGCTTCATTTTCCAGATTTCACTCCAAAAGTACCTAAAATGACAAAAGGAACGATTTAGGGCAATATTTGATCAAATAAATTCGAATTCGGGCGTAAATGACCCCCTAAAAATGGTTCATTTTTCGCCTCATCATATATATAGACTAAGCATCCTGACGGCATCAAGTATTAGCCTCTGACGCCGTCAACTCGCCGCCAAAGTGAAATTCGTATTGCCTAGATCCACTTCTGACTCCGTCATGTAGAAATAAGCTCTGGGCCGTCACTAGTATTTGGACCTTGACGGCCTTGGTGACGCTGTCAGGCCATTAACAAAGAAAATGTTCTGGGCCGTCACATTATAATTTCCACATCCACCTCTTTTGTCACTCTTGACGCCGTCATGTGTTAAGGCTTGACGTCGTCAGGTACTGTTCCCAACAAGGAATTTGAGACTTTGCCGTTTTCTTAACTTTTATGCTCCAAAAACGTCCAAAATGCTCCATTTTCCAGATTTGTCCTCAAAAGTACCTAAAATGACAAAAGGAACGATTTAGGGCAATAATTGATCAAATAATCTCGAATTCGGGCTTAAATGACCCCTTAAAAGCGGTACACTTTTTGCCTCATCAACTAGGTAGGTTATAGCACATGTCGTATCCTTACGAATGCATGAACATGTCGTATCCTTACGAATGTTAGGCATGTCGCATCCTTGCGAATGCATAGTGATTTGATTTGGTTTTGGACTATAGTGTGCACCTATAGGTTTGGTTTAGTGATTCGAGGCCTAGTCTAGCTAGCAAGCATTTTGCGTATATGTCCACTTGATTGAATTAAGAATTTAAACGTATGATCTCACCAGTGAAAGATGACTTTTAGCGCGTTTTCTCAGGTAATTAAGTGATGTCTTTGGATGCATGGTTTGGAAGGCTTGGCTTTGGCAACCCGGTTTAAGGATCTATTTTCTAAAACTCTGATATGTATTTGTAGACCTACGTTTAATCTATTTGGGCCTTACTTTGAATAATTTGGGATGGATGTAAACTTTAAAATCCTCGTATGGTTTTGTTTTAGTTATGTTTACTTTATCTCATTCTTTTATGACTTGTAATGGATACCAATCCACGTAGCACCCCGAAAGCATGATTAGTCTTCCGCTGTACCAAATTTTGGGGGTGTTACAGATTGGTATCAGAGCCAAGGTTATAGAGAACTAGGTAATAAACACTTAAACTATAACTGAATTTTTATAGAAAACAATCCTCGACCAATGCCTGCCAGCCTGCCAAGCCGAAGCATCTTTGATTATATTGAGGAATTATGAGATAATGATTTGATATGAGATTTTGAGATGATTTGAGAATTATGGATATGTTGATTATGTGATATGATGGCGTTTGGGGAAATTATATGACTTATTTGTTTTGGAAATATTTTAATAATGCGATACTCAAAAAATCTTTCTTGAAATGATATGATCGAAGTTATATGATGATTTTAGTATGATATTTGAGTTTCGTGGTTTAGTTGTTTTGAAACACTTACACCTACCCTACGCCGTTGTCACAAACCATGGCCTCCTTTGCGCGTAATGTTACTGAGAATATTCTTGCTGGCACGCGTCGCCCATCACAGATCACTATGGCCCCTGATGACCCATACACGATGGTCATGCGTTCAGCCACTACTTCGTCTTCCCATTGTCGCCATAAGTCACCGATTTTATCGCCTCGTGGTTCACCTACTCAGAAATGACGAGTAACGGAGTACGAGGGTGAGCAGGAGAATGATGACCCTCAGGATGAGGAAGAGAATGATGACCCTCAGGACGAGGAGGAGGAGATGCCTGATGATGATGGTTTGCCAGCTCACAGCCTGGCACATTCAGCTCATTCTGCAGAGCCCGATTCTCCGATACATCAGCTAGAGTCGGTTTCACCTGATCATCCGTTTTTATTTGATTCTCCACCTGGCAGTCTCATGACGTCGGACGCGCCATCTGAGATATCTGCTGAGCCTGCGGATCTTGGTGAGACTGGTAGGATATGGGCTCGGCTTACTTCACAGGGCTAGAAGATCTCGCAGTTAGCAGATCGACTTGAGAGAGTTATTGCTGAGTTTATTGGTGAGCTGAGGGTAGATATAGCTACAGTTGTAGGCAGGACTACAGCTATCAGGAGAGGCATGATGAAGGTGCATGAGCAGATAGAGAGTCTGTAGAGAGGGTTCATCACGGCTCGCGAGGCAGATCGCAAGCTGTGGCAGAGGAATACTGAGTTAGAGAAGGAGGTTGCGGACCTCAAGAGGAACAGAGATACACATAGTGTTGAGCTGGGATCGCTATGGAGAGATTTGGATGGTTTGAGATCAGAGTTAAGGAGTCTACGCCAGCATCGTGGCTAGATTGATTTGGATTTGTGTTGTTGTGTTGCTTCCTAAGCCAGGGAGTACTTGGTTAGGAGAGCTAGTTATTCTATCTCTTATGTCATGTTATTCGGATTGTATGTTCGTCTTGTATGGAATGATTAGAATTTATTATGTCTTTTGGTATTTTGGAACAACGTACCGATTGCTACTTATACGGATGATGGTTATTTCGTACGATATTCTATGGTTCTGGCGTATATGGAAATTGTATTGCTATTTACGTGGTTGATATTATGTTGGTATTTCAACTTTCACCTATCGGACTCTTGTTGGACATTATGGTATGTGTTATTGGGGACTTATGAACCTTGTATTGCGACTTAGATCAATGGCCCCACGACGAAACCCTGTCAGAACTACCCGAACTGGTCCTGCAGTGACTACCCCTAGTCGCCAAGGACGCTGTCCTATACGAAATGTTGAAACCCCTACTCCCGACCACCTGGATACCACCAATCGCAACAACAGGAATCAAAATGTTGATGTTCAGGGAGACAATGATCATATTCCACCGAATGCACCAACTGTGGATCAAGCTATGATCAATCAACTTGTGGAACAACGTGTTGCTGAACTACTAGCTGAGTCGAATCATTCCAACAACTCAGCTGGAACTTTTCCACCTGTTCGCACTACTGGATGTAACTACAGTGAATTCTGAATCTGTGGACCCATTGAGTTTGGTGGAACTAAGGAGTGGTCTATTTGGTCAGGTGGATAGAGAAAACTGAGTCAGTGTTTACTGTTAGTAATTGTGCTGAGAATGCGAAGGTAAAGTTTGCTTCTTTTACTATTAAGGATGAAGCATTAACTTGGTGGAACAATTATCGAAATTCAGTTGGGAGCGAAGTGGCCTATGCCATGACTTGGGAGCAGTTCAAGTCCTTGCTGATTTAGACTTACTGCCCAAGGAATGAGGTTAAGAAGTTGGAGATTGAGTTTTGGAATCACAAAGTGAAGGGTACGGACATGACAACTTACAATCATCGTTACCAAGAGTTAGCCTTGCTTTGCCCAGATATGGTTCAAACTGAGACTCAAAAGATTGAGCGGCATACCGATGGGTTGCCTGTAGCTACAAGGAACAATGTGATTGCTGCTAGGCTTGCAAATGTTCATGAGGCTATCACGATCGCTCAACAATTGATGGACTCGTTGGAACTGGAAGAGGCTGAGAAGGATAAGAATGGAAAGAGGAAGAGAAATCACCACTCTAAGGGTAATGATCACCGAAACAAACGACAAGCTGTTGACAAGGTTTATGCTATTGGGGATGGAGATAAGAGGAACCATAATGGAGATGTGCCCAAATGTGGTCGCTGTTAGAAGAATCATTCTGGATGATGTACTGTGATGTGCAAGAACTGCTCAAAGATTGGGCACATAGCTAAGGATTGTAGAGCTCGACCACTTGCTATGGTTCAAGTTACTCCTGAAGCTATGAGTAAGGCAAATGTTACTTGTTTTAGATGTGGGAAGAAGGGACACTATAGGAATGAGTGCAGGGAATCGTGGAACCGAGGAAATCAAGGATCGGGTGGTAATAGGTACAATCATGGAAACCGTGGAGCTAGAGGAAACCGTGGACGACATGACAATGAGAACCAGCGTGTGGAAGCAAGAGCTGCTCATAGGAGAGTGTATGCAATTGGGAACGAGAGAGGAGAAGACCCGAACGTCGTTACTGGTACGTTCCTTCTCAATAATCATTATGCTTCCATACTATTTGATACTGGTGCCGATAGGAGTTTTGTGTCCACTACTTTTGCACCCTTACTAGAAAAACCCCTGATTGCCTTAGGGATTGGCTATGATGTAGAATTAGAAAACGGAAACATAGAAAGGATTAAAACTATCATCCGTGGTTGCACGTTAAATTTCTTGAATCACCCTTTCAACATAGATCTTCTACCCGTTACGTTAGGAAGTTTTGATGTCATTATTGGTATGGATTGGTTTTCGAAGTATCGTGCTCATATACTTTGTGATGAGAAGATCGTGCATGTGCCGTATGGCAAGGAGATTTTAAACATACAAGGAGATCGAAAAGGCTTGAGGAGCCCATCCAAATTAGCAGTCATTTCTTGCACTAAGGTACCGAAGCTAATGGAAAAAGGATGTTGCCTTTTCTTAGCCCAAATTTCAGAGAAAGGAGGGAAGGAGAAGAAAGAAAGATGCATTGGAGATGTGTCGATAGTTCGTGACTTTCCGGATGTATTCCCCGATGACTTGCCAGGAATCCCGCCAACTAGACAAGTGGAGTTTCAGATTGAGTTGATACCTGGTGCTGCACCTGTGGCACGGGTACCTTATCGACTCGCACCGACTGAACTAGAAGAGTTGTCGAAACAATTGGCGGAATTAGCAGAAAAGGGGTTTATACGACCAAGTTCTTCACCTTGGGGAGCCCCAGTTTTATTCGTGAAGAAGAAGGATGGATCATTTCGCATGTGTATTGACTACTGAGAGCTGAACAAATTAACGGTGAAGAATAGATACCCGTTACCGAGGATCGATGACTTGTTCAATTAGCTACAAGGATCGAGTGTGTATTCGAAAATCGATCTGAGATCGGGGTATCATCAACTTAGAGTGCGCGAGGAAGATATTCCAAAAACGGCTTTCAGAACCCGTTACGGGCATTACGACTTCCAAGTGATGCCATTTGGGTTGACTAACGCACCGCCGGTATTCATGGATCTCATGAATCAGGTGTGTAAGCCTTACTTAGACAAGTTTGTGATCGTGTTTATCGACGATATTCTAATCTATTCAAAGAGTGGGAAAGAGCATGAGGAGCATCTAAGACTCATCTTGGAATTGCTCAGGCAGGAGAAGCTTTATGCCAAGTTCTCCAAATGTGAGTTTTGGATTCTGACGGTACAATTTTTAGGTCATGTGATTTATAGTCAAGGAGTTCATGTAGATCCCGCTAAGATTGAAGCTATTAAAGATTGGGCCGCTCCGACGACCCCGACCAAAGTTCATCAATTTTTGGGTTTAGCCGGTTACTATCGAAGATTCATTGAGGGATTTTCGAAAATAGCAAAGCCGTTGACCAAATTGACTCAAAAGAATGTTAAATACGAATGGGGAGATAAGGAAGAGGAAGCATTTCAATTACTTAAGGAGATGTTGTGTAGCGCTCCTATCTTGGCATTGCCTGAAGGTAGTGAATATTTTTTCGTTTACTGCGACGCTTCTCATAAAGGTTTGGGAGTTGTGTTGATGCAACGAGAGAAGGTGATAACTTATGCTTCCCGACAACTCAAGAAGCATGAGAAGAACTACACCACCCATGATTTGGAGTTAGGTGCTGCGGTTTTTGCCTTAAGGATATGGAGACATTATTTGTATGGTACCAAGTGTGTTGTATACACTGATCACAAAAGTCTACAACACATCTTGAATCAAAAAGAGCTCAACATGAGACAGCGATGTTGGATTGAGCTGCTAAGTGATTATGATTGCGAAATCCGCTATCATCTCGGTAAAGCAAACGTCGTTGCTGATGCTCTTAGTCGAAAGGAGAGAATACCACCGTTACGAGTTAGGTCATTAGGAATGACTATCGTATCGCCATTACCATCCCAGATATTAGAAGCTCAAATGAAAGCGTTGAAAGCAAAAAACTAACCTGCTAAAAATATCTTTAGGATGGCAGAAAATGAGAAGGGATTTGTTAAGCGTTCTGATGGAATATTATGTTTTGGAGACCGAAGTTGGGTACCATTGTATGGAGGAATTCGTGAGTTGATTATGCACGAGTCGCATAAGTCAAGGTATTCTATTCATCCTGGGTCCGACAAAATGTACTAGGATCTGAAGAAATTGTATTGGTGGCCAAACATGAAGGCAGATATAGCGTTGTACGTCAGCAAGTGTTTGACATGTTCAAAGGTTAAGGCAGAACACCATAAACCGTCAGGGTTATTGACGCAGCCAGAACTCCCGGTTTGGAAATGGGAGCGAATTACGATGGACTTTATTACCAAGTTACCGATGACAGCTAGCAGTTGTGACGCTATCTGGGTAATTGTGGACCGTTTGACTAAGTCTGCTCATTTTCTAGCAATTAGTGAAGATGATAGCATCGACAAACTTGCGAGGTTGTACGTGAAGGAAATTATTTCTCGTCATGGTGTTCCCATATCGATTATTTCGGATCGCGACAGTCGTTTCACGTCAGCTTTGTGGCAATCACTTCAAACCGCTTTGGGGGCGAGACTTGATATGAGTACTGCATATCATCCCCAAACCGACGGTCAGAGTGAGAGGAATATACAGACTTTGGAGGATATGTTTTGTGCATGTATAATTCATTTTGGTAAAGGCTGGGAGAAGTATCTACTTGTTGACAAGAATAATGCTTAAAAACATTGTTAACACATTAACAATATCTCTATGTTTTGATATTTACAAAGCATAAACTCATTAAACTAAAACTTATGACGTAAACAAGTATTTAGAGATTAATATTTCATTTTGCTTCCAAATCACTTAAGGTATGAATAAACAAAGTGTTTATTGCATTCTTTGATCAAAGAATTTTTTCTAATCACTAGAACTTTTATAAAAATGTCTTAAACATTTTTTTATCTTTTACAAAATTATTTTTGGAATTAAAAGAATATGTTTAAATCATTGTTAATATATGATTTCAAATTTCTAACCAAAAATGGAAAATTTTATCCAGAAAAACCTTCCCCACAAGAGGACAAACTACTCCAACGTTCTGGAGAGGGCGGCCCCCTTAATTATTAAGGGGATCGGCCACGCTCTCGAACAGTAGTTTGTTCCCCTATAAATACTAGTTCATTCCACATATTTTTCTCACCTTTTGCACTCCTAAACTTTCTATTCTAGATCTTCATTTCTATTCTCTTAATCGTTTGATCATACATAGAAAGTGATCCAAACATCATCCTCTCAAGTGCAAGAGAAGAATACTTCTATCCTCCAAGACAAGAAGTATTGCAACTTGTTGTGACCTCCACATCCAAGTTGTTAGAGCATCATCAATAGTATCTATCTCTTTGTGTAATTAGTTGTGAATATTTGATAGTAGATTGTTTAGCTAGGTATATAGATAGTGTGATTGGTTAGTTGTTTGTTGTGAAGAAGAAGAGTTATGAAGTAGATTGTAGTGAAGGAGATTGGTGTGAAGTAGATAGGTGTGAAGTAGAAAGTTGTGAAGTAGATTGGTTTAAAGATTGATTGGTGTGAAGAGGTTGTGTAGAAGTTGTGATTAAGTTGTAACGAAGTTGTGGTGTGTACATTGGTGTGTAAAGTTTTCTCCGCCATAAGGGAGCTTGTTAACATAGTGAAGAAAACTCTCGAGTTAGGTGCTCGGGGAGTGGAGTAGGGCAAGGAAGGTGTCCTTGTAGCCGAACCACTATAAATCTCTTGTCTCGCGGTTCGATCTTTCCATCTCTCATTTATTTCTTTACTAACATTATTATTGCTATATCGTACATATTTATTGTCGTTTATATTGTGCAAGACTTGAGATTACATAGTATCGAATCTAAATTTTTGAAAATAAAGAAAACACTCAAACAATCTTTCATAACAAATTAAAAAGACGTAAAACTATTCAACCCCCCTTCTAGTTTTCAACAATTGGTATCAGAGCCAGGTCTAGCAAGATTTTTAAAATATATTGTATTTTAAAACTTGTAATGATCTATGGAATCTGAAAAATATTTAGAAGGGCAATATATGCAAATACCACCACTATTTGAAAGTGATGGATTTTTAAATTTGGAAAAATATATTCTAAACTTATGTGAAATCAAAAGATCTTGATCTTTGGCATGTTATTACCTTTGGTGATTTTCCTCCCACTTAACAAAATCCGGAAACTAAAAAAGAGGAAATTGTACCTTTTAAAAAACAAAATAATGATTTGAAAAAGAAACTAGCAAAAAATAATGAAGCTAAAATGTTAATTTATAATGCGTTACCACGTAAAGAATATGAAAGAATTTTTATGTGTAAAACCCATAAAGAAATTTGGGAATCACTACTTATTACTCACCAAGGTAATAGTCAAGTCAAAGATAATAAAATAGATCTTCTTGTATAACAATATGAACAATTTATGATTCCGGAAGAGGAATCAATTGATAATGCTTTTGCTAAATTTAACACTATTATCACAAGTTTAAAAGCACTTGATGAGACATTTTCTAGTAAAAATTGTGTTAGGAAATTTCTTAGGGCATTGCATCCAAAATGGCGAGCTAAGGTCACGGCAATTGAAGAATCAAAGAATTTGATGATGTTATCACTTGATGAACTTATTGGCAACTTGAAGGTCCATGAAGAAATTATAAGAAGGGATTCGGAAACGGTCAAAGTCAAGAAAGAACAAACCAAATCCATTGCTCTAAAAGTCAAAAAGGAACCTAGTGACGATGATGACTCAAGTGACGAGAGTGAAGACGAAGAATATGCAATGGCCGTAAGAGAATTAAAGAAATTCTTCAAAAGACGAGGAAGATTCACTAGATCACCACGAGACAAAAGAAAACCGTTCCAAAGAAATAGAAGTGATAACTACGGGAAAAGAAAGTACTTTAGATGTTGAAGTCCAAATCATCTCATTGGTGAATGTATAAAGCCGCCGGGTTATGAAAATCAAGGAGCCTTTATTAGTGGAACATGGAGTGATAGTGACAAAGAAGAAGTGGAAAAACCAAGAGACAAAAAGTGTTTTGTGGCGAAAGCAACCGACGAAATATGTTTAGGAATTGACTTGGAGCCTGATGAATGGATCAAGGATAGCGGATGTTCGAGGTACATGACGGGGAACCGGAAGCTATTTTCTACGTATAAGGCATACAATGGAGGTAACGTTATTTTCGGTAGTGACTTGCGTGAAAAAATCATTGGCAAAGGTACGATTTCTCAAGACTCACTTACTATTGAAAATGTTGAGAATGTAGATAATTTAACATATAACTTGCTTAGTATATGCCAAATATGCGATAATAAATGTAGAGTTACCTTTACCAAAGAGGATAGCGAAATAGTTAAGAATGGAAAGATTATAGGTAGAGGAATTAGGAAAGGAGGAATATATGTTATGAAACTAGGAAACAAACCTGAAGATAGGATATGCCTAACAACCCTAGACGAAAACTCCACATTGTGGCATAGGAGATTAGGACATGCAAACATGCAACAAATACAATCTTTGGCCTCTAAAGAACTAGTTAGAAACTTGCCTAACCTAAAATATGACAAGCATTTTTGTGATGCATGTAAGATTGGAAAACAAGTTCATGCTAGTCACAAAGCTAAGAATATAGTATCCACTACTAGGTGCCTAGAAATATTACATATGGATCTTTTTGGTCCATCCGCTGTGCGGAGCTATGGAGGAAACAATTATACCTTAGTAATAGTAGATGACTATTCACGATACACGTGGACTAGGTTTTTAAGTGACAAAACCCAAGCCTTTGAAAAATTCGAAATATTTAGTAAAATGATTCAAAGTAAATTAGGATGCACAATAGTAGCCATTAGGACGGACCATGGTAGGGAATTTGACAACGAAGTACAATTCGGAAAATATTGTGATTTAAATGGAATATCTTACAATTTCTCTGCTCCTCATACTCCTCAATCAAATGGCGTAGTAGAAAGAAAAAATAGGTCACTACAAGAAATGAGTAGAACAATGTTAAATAAACAATCCATCCCACAAAAATTTTGGTATCACGCTGTAGATACATCACCATATATTATTAATAGGATATCAATTAGGATGTGAAAACTAGAAGGGGGGGTTGAATAGTTTTACGTCAATTTATATTTTAAAAACTTTGTTTGATAAAAACTTCGATTCTTATTTATGTGAATTTCAACACTTGCACAACTCAAACAATTTAATAAAACGAACTAAATAATGATAACGTAAATATGAAAGTAATGAAAAGATAGAGACAGAGAGATCAAACCACAACACACGATATTTATAGTGGTTTGGCTATGAAGCACCTCTTCGCCCTACTCCACTCCTCGAGTCACCTACTCGAGAGTTTTCTTCATTATCTCAACAAACTCCCTTTTTGGCGGAGAAACCTTACACGACTTTCGCTTACACCAATTAACAAGACTAAGCTAAATGTCGAGTCCTAATAGTAGCTAGAACCAATCTCACACCACTACACGCCTTCTTCACAACTTATACACACCACTACTTCACAACTACACACTACTACTTCACAACTACACACTACTTCTACTTCACACCACAACTTCTTCAATACTAGATTTACAAACCCACCTAGATCTACCAATTACAATCACTACACAACTTTACAATAATTACAAGCTACACAACTAATCTTCAATACTTCTTGATTTGAGATGAAAGGAGTATTCTTCTCTAGCACTTTGAATGAGGATGGATAGAATCACTTGAAAACAAGAACTAATATGTTTATGATCAAAGGATTTAGGAAGATGGTTTGAGAGAATTAGAACAGAAAGTTTTTGTGCAAAAGGTGTGGAAAAAATTCAGATTTGAACCAGTATTTATAGGCAAAGAAATCTGACACAGGAGCGTATGCCGGCCCCCTTAATTGTGTGCCGGCCCCCTTAAAATTAAGGGGGCCGCCCATTGAAAACGGCCAGATTTTTTGTCTTTTCTGGGGAAAGTTTATTTGGTGAAAATTTAACTGAATTTGGTTAAAAATTTGAATTCATTTAATTTTTATGAAATAAACATTTTCCTTTAATTACCAAAAATGTTTTTCTTAAATATATAAAATGTTTATACTATTTTATATAATTTGTAATTAGTAAATAAACATTCCTTTGATCATAAAATGTATTAGGCACTTGTTTATTCATACCTTAAGTGAATTAGTTGATATAATGATATTTTGTCACTAAATACTTATTTACGTAATGATTTTACGTTTAATGATTTTATATTTTGTTATCGTCAAAACATAGGGATATCGAAAAATATTAATAACGTTTTTACGCATTATTTATATCAACAATCTCCCCCTTTTTGATGATTACAAAATCTAAACTCATTAAATCAAAAATTATTATATATGCAAGTATTTAGTGAGTTTATATCACTTCTCCCCCATTTTGTGAACATCAAAAAGGTTGTCCCTAAGTCGGATGAGCTCCCCCTTGATGTGTACTCTCCCTCGTTTTAAGGTTACAAGACAAGTCGAGATATGGAATGCTTGCAAAAATATTTAGAAAATACAATATATATGCATGCAACAATTATATATATATGAATAAAACAAGCAATATAAGCATGGAAGAAAACACCTCATTAAAAAGATGGAAATACAAGCAACATGCATCAAGATGCATGAACAATACAACTAATAAACTAAAGCCTTAAGGGCTTACAATCAACCAAAACTCTAATAGAAATGTTTTTCCTAGAGCTTATCATCAAAATGGTTTAAACAAATTTATTTTCCAATCATGAGCCATGCTTAGTTTGGGAGGAGCAATGTTGTAGGTGGAGATGATGGAGTTGATGGAGGTGTGTTTGATGGAGGTGGAGGTGTGGTTGATGTTGGTGGTGGAGGAGTGGATGTTGTTGGTTGAGGTTGAGGAAACAAGCTTTCAATGTATGAAAACATGTAATGGATTTCATCTCTTAATCCAAAGATGATAGTGCGGTTATGGATGCAACAAAGACAAGTATCACCATGAGCTTCAAGCAAGCTCCATGGGATGGGATTGTAGTTTGGTGGATTGAGTGGTGATGGTGAAAATTGTGCATCAAGAGGTTTGATGGGTGATAATGAAAGGGTGATGTCTAAGGTTGCATTTTCAAGAGGTGGTGGTGGTGGAATTCTTGGTGGAGGTGATAGGTGAGTGTTGATGTAGTCATTGATGGATGATGATAATGGTATGTAAGAGGTGGAGGTTCCATGTGCTGATGGTGTTTTGGATGGTGCATTTGGAGCACTAGGAGATGAACATTGAGGTGGTGGTGATGGGGTGGTATTGTCTTCATTCATGAGATCAATAAAGAGTTGTTTTGGCAGGATGATAACAAGTTTTTGTTTATTAACTTTGTTGGAGGTGGTGGTTTTTGGTGATGACATGATGAGTTGGTTGAGGTTGATGATGATAATGGAGTGTGGATGGAAGGTGTATAAGGGTTATATAGCATGGAATCATGTTTAGAAGTAAAATTAATTTGAAATTGCATTGTTAGATTCCAAAATCAGTTTAGTTTTTAAGGGAAATGGTAGCTGGGACTAGCAAAAGAAGTCACAAGTTGCAAAAGAAAACAGTGTAAAAACTGTTTCAGGTGGCCGGTCCCCTTAATTCTTGGCCGGCCCCCTTAAAATTAAAGGGGCCGCCCGTGTTAATTATGGGGGCCGCCCATCTGGTAAATTCCCAGACGACCAAATTTCAAAAAATTTCTAAAAGTGGTTTATTTTGGTTTTGTGTTTGTAGCAAGCTCTATTGGAACATTTTATTTTAGTTTTGGTCTATTAGAGAAGCATATATATATATATATATATATATATATATATATATATATATATATATATATATATATATATATATAGTCATACACAAATCATGCAAGCATAGATTAAAAGCAAGTATAAAATCATGCATATATGTAGAGCAACTAATAACAATAAGTTAACTAATAACGTAGTTTAAATGTATCTAAAATCATAGCAACAAATATTAATTTCTGAATATATGTCGGAAATATAGCACACAAGAAACAATTATTAAATAAAAGTAAACACCAATAGTTCAACAACTATGATCATCCAAAGCAAATAATAAGACCCCGTCACTTCTTCTTCTTGAACAATCCTCCAATCGTCTTGGCAATGGACTTGAAGCCTCCTCGCATTTCCTCTCGTATCCTTCGGTTTTGATTAAGCAAATCGGTTTGTCTCTCAAATAGTACTTGGTTAGTTTGAGAGGAAGGAGATGGCACTTGGTAATCGTCTTCTTCAAGTTCTTCCAAGTTTTCAAGAAATGTATTGGGAGACGGAGCACGATGAATGAATTCATCATCTTCTTGACGAGATGATGAGCCATGGAAACTGTGACGACGAGATTTACCCTTATTACTACGAGGTTTACGGGTTTGTTTAAGAACGAGAGAATGTAAGGTCGGATAGATGGACTCATAGATACTACCATCAAGATCGGGATAGTTTTCGATAACATGACGATAGAGACGAGTGAGGAACATTCCATACGGAAGATTGGCTTTAGGAGTAGCTCTTGCACGTTCAATGCGTTTGAAAAAGAAATAAGCCAAATTGTAATGTTGTTCGGCAACAATACAATACAACATATGAGCGAGGCTAGCCGGGAGATGGTCACGGTGGCCTCCGGTACCAAACGCATTCTCACAAATGAGTTCTTCCCAACGCTTCATGTCGGGGCTTAATTCTTTGAGTAGAATTTGGTTTTCGGTAATATCGACATTTTTGGATTTGATTTTTCGAGTGGTGGTTTCACGAGTTAACCCAAGCATTTGACGAATTTCGAGTGGAGAAGGAATTTCAGATAAATAAGGACCAAAATTTGGACAAGAATATTGAAGAGCACCAAGATCCCATTCGTTTGTGAAAACGGATTGACCGGTGAAAGGAATTTAGAGAATTTGACCGAATTGTGTGTAACAATTCACATTTTTGGATTACTATTCATTTTTACTATTCACCATTACTATTCACTTTCACAATTCCCTCCCGGAATTTTTATTTCATATTCTCGTAAGTTAAACTATTTTAATGATAATCCGAGAGTTTGACACTTGTCGGATCATTTCTACAAAATTTACGAAACCGTGTCCAAGATTTACATGTAGGTTTAAACGTCATTCCAGCATCCTAATATGTCCATAAAACACTATAAACAATAGAAATATGAATTTCTCTCATTTTACGACAATTCCAAAAGTTTTGGAATTTTACGTTTTCCAGTTCAGCGTTTTACGCGAATTACGCGTTTTAGACCCGCGTTTCCAATTTTAACAGCGTTTAAGCAACCCAATGGAACTTACCACTCATTTAATAGGCTAATATAGAGTATATTGATAAGTTTTAACATTTTTATAAGTTTCATATTTTTAGAATACCCGATTTTGAGTTTCGTGACTTTACGGCTTACAGTTAGCGATTACCGGGACTAAACGACCTCTATAAAACAAGATAATACCAAAACTATGTACCTAGTCACCCTAACCATCATATGAACGTGTATAGGAAGCTTCACCATGCCTTGGTGGCTTATGATAAGTCTTGATTCATTAAGATGATCACACTTGTTTATATACCTAGGTAAGTAAACTAAAACTTCATCCTTAAGTCTTGAAAATATCCTAAGTCTTTAACCTCCTCAAGGAAACTTCCTAACACCTTCCTAGCACCTCCTCAACTCACTATAAAAGCCCTCCCCATCTCTCTTGGTCGTTCATAACCTCACACACACAAACACACTCCAAATTTTCCCTTTACTTCAAGTTTATTCAACGAATCAAGTACTATATCTCTAGTAGGGTTTTGATTAATCAAACTACTTCAAATCCTTTGAAACTCTTGGTGATTCTCTTGAGTTTAGATCCACTCAAATCACCTAAACCTTCATCACAAATCTTTCAAGAATACAAGGGTGTAGAAGGATTGCTAAAGTGAAGTGAAGCTTGTCAATCAAAGTCCTATCCTTACTAGTTACTTTCCTTTCTTAGAAATCCTAAAGTTGTAAGAAACCCTAATATACTTTCTTGCTCAATATCATTTTCATGCTATTTATATTTCATTCATACTATATATGGTCTTGTTATTATGTTCATGATGTATAAAAATTAGTAAAACAAGTTATGGAAATATATGTTAACTTATATTAAGTAAACAAGAAAACTAGTCACTTATATTGAGAAATTCGACCAAAAAAGTATAAACATGATATTGGACAATTACATACTGTGGTAGAGGACTTAACAAGGAAAACATAGCAACTGGAATCACCTAAAATGAGTACACGAGTCAAAAGATACGGCCAAAAGAAGTTAGCAAAACCAAAACACCGAAACTGCCAAAACAAGTTGTTAAGCAGCTGACCTTTTTGAAAGAGGCCCTTCTGGTCCGTTTCATCAAAAAGTTAAAACACGAAAGTTGTCTGGAACGACGTTTTCATTCAGGAATAAAGAAGCTTGAACCCTGAAAATGCATAACGAGTGATATTTTTCTTCAAATTCTTAACAGCCCCTTTTAATACCCAAAGTACCATGTATATATTGGTTATGGCTAAGTAAAACCAAGAGGTCTAATGACCTTAAAGCCGAGACCACAGCCATGGCTAAGGCCAAGGATGAGTCTCAAGACCATGGTAACCATGACCAAAGTCATGGCAAAACCACGGCTAAAGACCTTATGGCCTTCTAAGTCGAAAACATGAACTAAAGTGTTATGGTAACATAAACATCCAATTTGGATCTACTCCATCAAAATAACCATGAGACTTTACAAGTAATATTCATACTAGACTTAAAAAACTCATTGAAATAACAATCTTCATTTAAAAGTAAACTTTCCTAAGTTTATTCAATTATTTGGACATGTAACTTTTCGGATCAAAAACTTATATATTTTTATCAAATACTACAACACTAGGGAGCTTCATGTGAGATGTTCATTAAAGTAAACCATCAAGATGAGTTGTGGATTTACGAATTAAAGTGTCCTGGCTCCTCGAACGTTTACTACATGGCCTCTGAATTATGTCGGCCCGAACGGTAGTAAGCGATATACAAACTATACATGTTTCATAAACCATTTTTATTCAAAGACTTACACTATACACTAAGTACTACATCATGGACTAAATGCAAGACATATATAGGCTATTCTTCATATTCTTTGATATTACTCCAAACCTAAGTTGCAACGTTCTATTATAGGTTGCTCTTAGAGACCTTCGCGATTCGACTACCATTTTCACTACATAACTCACGATGAGTTCATAGCCCCACTTTCCATTACTTAATTGTTTTACAAACCCTTGGGGGGAATACATGCTATTTTAAACCGAACACAATGCTTTGAAATTGTATGCTACCTGATTGTTTTATTATTACTAAGTACCATCCTTGCTAAATCCAATATCCCTTATTATGAACCATTTAATCACTAGTAATAGTGAGCGCGAGTATTGTGAATAGGCCTATTGGGATTGACGAATCCCATTTGTATTGACTAAGTCCAAACAAATGCACTATATTTGAGATTTAGGTATGACAGCAAAGTACCTACCGGGATAACTCCGCTGATTGATATTGGTACCCGTTAACATTTTGGAGTCATGAACTTAGTATAATAATAACTGTTTTGTTTTCCAACCATGAGTATGAGTCTAATTAACTCATACTACCAACATATTGTGTTTTACTACTTAACAAACTCTATGAATATCACTCAACCTTTGTGTTGACCTCATAAGCATGTATTTCAGGTCCATGATGATCAAGGATGGCACAGAGGGGCACGGATATTCAAGAGGGCTAAAAATTTTATTATCATTCGAAAACTCATTTAATGTAAATTGTAAACATGGAACCATCTGGGACCTCATTTTGTAATCTCTGATATTTATATAATTTGAATGATAAATCTTTTAAAACGACTCAATTAGAGTTCGTTTTCTATTATTATGACTGTTGTGCCATCGAGTAACATCCAGTTTGAATTCCGCTGCATCACGAAATTGGGGGTGTGACAGATTGGTACCAAAGCCATGGTTATAGAGAAACGGGTCTAATTGAGACCTAAACTATAACCACACTTACAAGTAAAAACATTTTATAGCCTTCCGCTCTCCGTGCCTTCCACCCTTCAGACGATTATGGACATTTTAAACATTTTATACAACGCAAACATTTTAGCATATTGATATATGTTCCCTTAGTATAATTGAGCATTTCCCCGTAAGTTTTAGAATTTGTTTTAACATAGTAATTCTTCTCATAGAAATCATGTGCGTACCAACTTCTCCTAATTATGTTCCCACTCTACCTAATAACTTCCAAGTCTTACCACCCTCACCCGAGTTCGGATTTGACTTCGTAAATGCCTTCGATTCTGATGACGAAGAAGAACCTTTTGAAGATTTAACCGACGAAGAAGAAGAGAAACCAATGCCAACTAATTTTGTGTCAAATACTTCTAATTATTTTAAACAAAATTGGGTTGAGTCAGACTCCGAGGAGGATGATGAATACGAATATGTACTAGCACCATTATCACTACCACTATCACTTCACTTTTATATCCCTACATGTGATGAGTTGGATCACTCATTATGGATCGTATCACGACCACCATTGATCCAACAAGAAAGTCAGCATGGACACTATAGCCTCTCAAACTTCGTTGACTCGTACATCCATGACACACTAAACCAAGAAGTTGCCAATCAATCAGAGCTGCTAGGACCTTCTAACCCGCAATAGACTAGTGTGATGGTACTAGTTATCTTTTGTACTACTAAACTGAATAGACTCAGTTAGTAAACTCTATAGAATCCATGTAATAGCTAGCAATAGTTGTAAAACATTGTAATTACTAAACTGAAAGTATCAGTTAGTAGATTTTGAAGAAACTTGTAATAGGTTTCAATCTTATAATCAATCAACGTTTTATGAATAAAACTCTTGCTTTATGCTATCATGTGTTATGATTCAAACCTCCAACGTAATTATTCTATCATTTCCCATCAAAAATCATGCTTATTTCACAACTCTCTACTCACGACGTATCTTTTATATAATAAAATCATGGGGCCAACGAAGAAAACACAACACCATTATCAAAAACCCTCTTATCATATCTCCCATGTCTTCTTTACCCAGCTTCATCTCAAACAACTAAAACTCATCAAACCAAAAATGAAGAACAAAAGCCTCGTTCATCTTTTCACCATCATTATCTTCACAACCATTGCAACCACAAGCTTATTAACAGATCTTGATGCACTTTTAAAGTTCAAATCATCCTTAGTTACACCACAAGCACCCTCATCAGCTTTACAAGATTGAATACCATTTAAAACTCTCAAGAAACACAATACTACGTGACTAAACCGAACATCACATTATCGATCATAAATTATACATAGCCTAATCACCTATGTCTTATTAAAGAGGGATCATGTTATGCTGGGAACAGTCACCTGTATGTTTTATTAGAAACAAACTTCTCACCTATAATCTTAAAACAAATTTCGTATGAGTATAGGCAATTCATAAGTATTCATACGATAGAGTAAGACAATTAATCACTCTTACTCCACCTTTCCCACATAAAAGTAAACCTCATCCTACGCCATACACATAAACAACGAATCAAAGTACATCACTAGTTACCTTAGAAATCATTTGCCACAAGAAACCCTATCTTTTCACCGACGTCCCTTCAACCCCTGACATAAACTGAACTTCGGGACGAAGTTCCCTTAAGGGATAGAGACTGTAACAATTCACATTTTTGGATTACTATTCATTTTTACTATTCACTTTCACTATTCCCTCCCGAAATTTTTATTTCATATTCTCGTAAGTTAAACTATTTTAATGATAATCCGAGAGTTTGACACTTGTCGGATCATTTCTGCAAAAATCACGAAACCGTGTCCGAGATTTACGTGTAGGTTTAAACGTCATTCCAGCATCCCGATATGTCCGTAAAACACTATAAACAATAGAAATATGAATTTCTCTCATTTTAAGACAATTCCAAAAGTTTTGGAATTTTAAGTTTTCCAGTTCAGCGTTTTACGCGAATTACGCGTTTTAAACCCGCGTTTCCAGTTTTAACAGCGTTTAAGCAACCCGATGGAACTTACCACTCATTTAATAGGCTAATATAGAGTATATTGATAAGTTTTAACATTTTTATAAGTTTCATATTTTTAGAATACCCGATTTTGAGTTTCGTGACTTTACGACTGACAGTTAGCGATTACCGGGACTAAACGACCTCCGTAAAACAAGATAATACCAAAACTATGTACCTAGTCACCCTAACCATCACATGAACGTGTATAGGAAGGTTCACCATGCCTTGGTGGCTTATGATAAGTCTTGATTCATTAAGATAATCACACTTGTTTATATACCTAGCAAAGTAAACTAAAACTTCATCCTTAAGTCTTGAAAATATCCTAAGTCTTTAACCTCCTCAAGGAAACTTCCTAACACCTTACTAGCACCTCCTCAACTCACTATAAAAGCCCGCCCCATCTCTCTTGGTCGTTCTTAACCTCACACACACAAACACACTCCTAATTTTCCCTTCACTTCATATTTATTCAAGGAATCAAGTACTATATCTCTAGTAGGGTTTTGATTAATCAAACTACTTCAAATCCTTTGAAACTCTTGGTGATTCTCTTGAGTTTAGATCCACTCAAGTCACCTAAACCTTCATCGCAAATCCTTCAAGAATACAAGGGTGTAGAAGGATTGCTAAAGTGAAGTGAAGCTTGTCAATCAAAGTCCTATCCTTACTAGTTACTTTCCTTTCTTAGAAAGCCTAAAGTTGTAAGAAACCCTAATATACTTTCTTGCTCAATATCATTTTCATACTATTTATATTTCATTCATACTATATATGGTCTTTTTATTATGTTCATGATGTATAAAAATTAGTAAAACAAGTTATGGAAATATATGTTAACTTATATTAAGTAAACAAGAAAACTAGTGACTTATATTGAGAAATTTGACCAAAAAGGTATAAACATGATATTGGACAATTACATACTGTGGTAGAGGACTTAACAAGGAAAACATAGCAACTGGAATCACCTAAAATGAGTACACGAGTCAAAAGATACGGCCAAAAGAAGTTAGCAAAACCAAAACACCGAAACTACCAAAACAAGCTGTTAAGCAGCTGACCTTTTTGAAAGAGGCCCTTCTGGTCTATTTCATCAAAAAGTTAAAACATGAAAGTTTTCCGAAACGATGTTTTCGTTAAGGAATAAAGAAGCTCGAACCCTGAAAACGCATAACGAGTGATATTTTTCTTCAAATTCTTAACAGCCCCTTTTAATACCCAAAGTACCATGTATTGGTTATGGCTAAGTAAAACCAAGAGGTCTAATGACCTTAAAGCCAAGACCACAGCCATGTCTAAGGCCAAGGATGAGTCTCAAGACCATGGTAGCCATGACCAAAGTCATGGCAAAACCACGGCTAAAGACCTTATGGCCTTCTAAGTCGAAAACATGAACTAAAGTGTTATGGTAACATAAACATCCAATTTGGATCTACTCCATCAAAATAACCATGAGACTTTACAAGTAATATTCATACTAGACTTAAGAAACTCATTGAAATAACAATCTTTATTTAAAAGTAAACTTTCCTAAGTTTATTCAATTATTTGGACATGTAACTTTTTGGATCAAAAACTTATATATTTTTATCAAATACTACAACACAAGGGAGCTTCATGTGAGGGGTTCATTAAAGTAAACCATCAAGATGAGTTGTGGATTTATGAATTAAAGTGTCCTGGCTCCTCGAACGTTTACTACATGGCCTCTGAATTATGTCGGCCCGAACGGTAGTAAGCGATATACAAACTATACATGTTTCATAAACCATTTTTATTCAAAGACTTACACTATACACTAAGTACTACATCATGGACTAAATGCAAGACATATATAGGCAATTTTTCATATTCTTTGATATTACTCCAAACCTAAGTCGCAACATTCTATTATAGGTTGCTCTTAGAGACCTTCGCGATTCGACTACCATTTTCACTACATAACTCACGGTGAGTTCATAGCCCCACTTTCCATTACTTAATTGTTTTACAAACCCTTGGGGGGAATACATGCTATTTTAAACCAAACACAATGCTTTGAAATTGTATGCTACCTGATTATTTTATTATTACTAAGTACCATCCTTGCTAAATCCAATATCCCTTATTATGAACCATTTAATCACTAGTAATAGTGAGCGCGAGTATTGTGAATAGGCCTATTGGGATTGACGAATCCCATTTGTATTGACTAAGTCCAAACAAATGCACTATATTTGAGATTTAGGTATGACAGCAAAGTACCTACTGGGATAACTCCGCCGATTGATATTGGTACCCGTTAACGTTTTGGTGTCATGAGCTTAGTATAATAATAATTGTTTTGTTTTCCAACCATGAGTATGAGTCTAATTAACTCATACTACCAACATATTGTGTTCCACTACTTAACAAACTCTATGAATATCACTCAACCTTTGTGTTGACCTCTTAAGCATGTATTTCAGGTCCATGATGATTAAGGATGGCACGAAGGGGCACGGATATTCAAGAGGGCTATAAATTTTATTATCATTCGAAAACTCATTTAATGTAAAATGTAAACATGGAACCATCTGGGACCTCATTTTGTAATCTCTGATATTTATGTAATTTGAATGATAAATCTTTTAAAATGACTTAAATCTTTTAAAATGACTCAATTAGAGTTCGTTTTCTATTATTATGACTGTTGTGCCGTCGAGTAACACCCAGTTTGAATTCCGCTGCATCACGAAATTGGAGGTGTTACATTGTTCAAGAGTTAGAGTAATGAATTCATGTTGGATCATGAATGAGATGAGAATGGAACCAAAATCATCGGTTTGGACCTTGACTTGGCTATAGAAGTCGAGAATAAAGCGAGGAATAATGGGTTCATTTATTTGGAAGAGACATTCAAAATGGATATTTGTGAACATACAATCGATAAAATCGGATTGATAGTAGGAGGGATGTACGACACGACCTTCATGAATATTTCTATCTTCAATTTGACGTTAGAAATGAGCAATGGAAGGAGAGGTGGAGGGAAGTTGAGAGACTTTGGGAATATAGTTTTTGGTTAAGGAAATATCTTTGGTAATAACTTTGAGCATTTTCACCTAAACACAACAACAACAAAATAAATTAAAACAAAGTTAACGGTAAAATATAATGTTTATATTTTTATGACATATGTGGAACGTAAACGTACTTCGACTCTAAAGGCCTTTAACTTAAGAAGTAGTTTACCATGTTCCTTAATTTTTATTTCAACTTGTGTCAGATATATTTTACGATGTTTATCAAGTTGTTATGGAATAATCCAAATGCCCCTTTAAACATCTTAATATATCTTGAAAATTTGCTAGATGTACATTAGATTGTATAACTAGCTATTTCCAACAAGTTTCTTATGCAAATGATTTGTTTCGAAAAGAATGGTTTATAATTTGACGAAAAAATATTATTTTTCTAGTTGAACCAAACGTTTCGTTATCTAGAAAATTTACTACCAAAATGTCAATATATGTATATATGAATTATATATCTTGTAAACTCCCGTAAAATTTCCCTATGAATATTAAAAGTAAATCAAAGACTAATATATCATTACGTTAATTTATAACGTTTTTACCAATAACAAAAATTTTTTTTATATACTTTCATTATCAAATGTGCTATGTTACTTAAAAATCACTACGATATTCATGATTCCTTTTTGCTTGGAACGATGCTCACACATATACCACTATAGTCTAAAAATCGCGAGAATATCAAACTTTTATCACATACGAACTTACGTAACGTATTTTAACAAAACGTGTTCGACAACGTCCGGACTCACATAAACGTCTCACTAAATAATTACTAAACCTATCACTAATCACAATTAATATTTTTACTAAACTTAATTACACTTAACCGGACTCTTAATTGCACACTAAGCCCAACACCATTTTTTGGCCTGCTACTATTCACGGCCCATACGTTTTAAGCCCAACCCCTATAATTATTTTGAAACCATTCGACTAGACCAAGTAAGGAATGCACGTCGTATGCCCAAATCCTACACACGACACACACATATTTTTACACGTACTCGTTCCTCCCCTAGCCAACATTGAGTGTGTCGATTTTTAGCTTCCCACGTCAAGTTTATCTACATTTTTACTAGGCAAAACGTTTGGTCCAAAAACGATTTCATAAAATTTCAACTAATCCAAAACTAAACCGTTTTGAACCACGCTTGTTTCTATGAAGTCCTAAAACCATTTCTAACACAACCTAATGTTTAAATGTTACACTTAATCGGTTGTCACCAAGTCATGCACGAATTGCAAATCGTTTTACAAAAGAAATAGGTGGTCGACATGTATTTTTAAAACAAACAAGTACTTCCCTTTTTCATGCTCACACACATACATATTTTATGCACCTAGGCAAAGTACTACACCAATTTTAAAATCCATTTCGCAAGTACCATTCCATTTTATAATCCCAAAACCTACGTTTTCTTTGAATAAGAGTATGTCTATTTGCTAGAAACAAATGAAGATAAATGTTGCGTCTTACACACTCTCATGACTTTTGGTAAACACGTAAACATCCCATCCCATTAATTTTAGTCACTAGGATACTCAAAAGTTCATATTTAAACACCATGCATGCATGCACTCGTTCACAACTCACATACGAATCAAGTTTTACAAAAACGAAGTCCTAGTGATAGTTTTCTACTTCAAATCGCTTTGGCAAAAGAACAAGCTTTTCAAATTGGGTCTAGAAGAAACAAGTCTTTGTTTGTGAACCTTGGTTGAGTCGACATACACACTACACTCTCGTATTCACTTCCCCTCGACTCTACGTCTCGTTTTACCTCACCATTTTGGTGTAGTAAGTCTCACACAAACTTTTTCCATTCGTACTTAAAACGTATTCATTGATTTTACGTATAAATCACTTTCACTTACACCTTATTACTCGCAATCTATATAAACAACACATACGTATTATACCTTCGTCTATATGTTTCCCACCTTAACAATCAAGTAATATAAAGATTTGAACCTAAAAAGTTACGTACAAACTATTTTTGGATACCTTTCTCACGTATGACAACAAGTCGTGAAATCCTTAAAAAAAATTCTAAGTCTTTTTACTTATAAAACTCGTTCCATGCTACCCATGAAATGCACATATATCTTTAAATTCTATGTAACGAGTATACAATTTTATTTCACAAACTAATAGACCCCCTGACAAACTATCATTTTCATATAAAAACTTTGCAATAAAAATCGTATCTTGAACCTCTAAAAGATACAAAGCAAATCGATTTGAAAACTATTTTTGAAAATAAAGGAATACCGATTGGGCCTTAAGGCCCAATCCTTTGAAAAAATAAGCTAACGAGATAAGCAGTCTAATAAGCTGTCTCGAAATGTTTTTAGTGTCCTAAGATAAGCCCAAAACCCTCGTAAGCCCATTGGATTTAAAAAGCATAATGGGCCCTAGTTATGCTCGTTTAAAAGCCCATAAGCTATAAATAAGCTTTTTCAAAAAATAAGCAGTTTTGAAAAATTAAATAAGCTGTTTCTAGCTTAATTAAAAAAATAAAAATGTTAAGTTTCGAATTTGTTAAATTTTGGACTAAATTTGCAAAAATTATAATTTTCGGGTTAAAAGTGTAACTTTTATAAACTTTAGGTAAAAATTGTCATTTTACAAACTTGAGGATGAAAAACTAATTTTATAAACTTTTGGGATGAAAAATGTAAAAATTATAAAGTTTTGGACGTAAAACGTAAAAATATTTAACTTTGGACTAACGACGTAACGCTAACACCGTTAGGGTAAAAAGTGTAAAAATCTGGAAAAGACAAGGGCCGTATAATATAATTAATATTTTATTTTACTTTTCATTTTACGATTTCACATCACGACGTTACGTTTTATTTCAAACTATTATTATTATTATTAAATTTTACGTTATATATATATATATATATATATATATATATATATATATATATATATATATATATATATATATATATATATATATATATATATATATATATAGAGAGAGAGAGAGAGAGAGAGAGAGAGAGAGAGTGAGGATCACGTGCGGATACTTTTTTTTAGTGCGGACGTGCGGATGGAACTGGACCGCCCATTCTAGATCTGATCTTGACTTTTTGTAAAAAAGTCAAGATCTGACGCTAATATCACGGTACCAATTGATCATGAAAACGATTTTTTTGATTTTTTTTCCTTCTCAGCGATCCTTACTCTAGTTGTGTTCTTTTATTTTTTTATTTTTTCAGATTTTTCTGAGCACTTTTTTCTTTTTTGATTATGAGTGCTAATGTGATATTAACGATATTATGAGTGGTACCGTGATATTAAGCTTTTTTACATGTAAAAATGAACCGTGATATTACGATATTAAGAAAAAGTTAAAGTGATATTAAAAAAAATTAACTTTGATATTAAGAAAGGATAATAGTTACGGTGATATTTACAATTTTTATTAAGAAAAAGTTTTTACGATATTAAAAAAGTTATTGTGATATTAAATTTTTTATTAAAAAAAAGTTTTCAGAATCTGATTTTGACTTTTTTACAAAAGTCAAGATCTGATTCAAGATCAGATCTTGACTTTTGTAAAAAAGTCAAAATCAGATTTTGATATCACAATACCTTTAACGATGAAAACGATTGTTTTTTTGAATTTTTTTTCAGCGATTCTTAATTATTTGTTGTCCTCTTTATTTTTTTAATTTTTTCAGATTTTTTTGAATTTTTTTCAGAAAAAAAGCTAATACGATAGTAACGATCTTAAAAAAAGACGGGATATTTACAATAATGCCACCCGCGTTTTTTTTATCAGAATCTGATATGGACGGATGATCGTGTGGTCCACATTCATCCGTACCATCCGCACTAAAAAGGAAAAACGCACCCGATCCCTTCCCTATATATATATATATATATATATATATGTATGTATGGGTTAAAATAAAAAGGGCCTTATAATAAAAAGTGTAGGAAGGATTGTGAGAGCGACATGTGTCACCCCTATGCCACATCATATGACACATGTCACCACCCCCAACCCCCCCCCCCCCCCCCCCCCCCCCCCCCCCCCCCCCGCAAAAAAAAAAAAAAATTCCCGCAAAAAAAAAATTCCCGCCAAAAAAAAATTTTTTTTTTCCCGCCAAAATTTTTTAGTGCATCACAGTTATAAAGTTACTGCATCACAATTATAAAAGTTACTGCATCACAGTTTTAAATTTTAGTGCATTAAGGTTATAAGTTACTGCAACATAGCTGATGCACTAAACTATTAACTATGATGCAGTAACTTATAATAAAGATGCACCAAAACTTAAAAAAGAATCGTATTTTAATTGTGATGCAGTTACATACATATATGATGCATAAAACTTATGATAATTCAGTTTCTTAATAACCATGATGCAGTAACTTTATAACCATGATGCAGTAACATTAAAACTATGAATGCAGTAACCGTGATGCAGTAAAATCATAATTGTGATGCAGTAAACGTGATGCAGTAACTTTATAACCGTGATGCAGTAACTTTATAACTGTGATGCACTAAAAAATTTTGGCGGGAAAAAAAAAATTTTGCCCCAAAAAAAAATTTTTTTTTTTGCGGGAAAAAAAATTTTTTGGGCGGGGGGGGGGGGGGGGGGGGCGGCGGTTGGGGAGGGGTGGGTAGGGGTGGGGTGACACGTGTCATATGATGTGGCAAGGGGGTGACACATGTCACTCCCACAATTCTTCCTACACTTTTTATTATAAGGCCCTTTTTAGAATAACCCCACCCTATATATATATATATATATATATATATATATATATATATATATATATATATATATATATATATATATATATATATATATATATATATATATATATATAACTTAACTAAACTTACGATATTTTATCAAACCACAAGTTTTACTTTCGTTAAATCAACGACTCACGTATTCAAAAACTACTCGCGATTAAACCATTAAGACTATCAAACACTAAAACTTGCCATATATTATCTAGGTCGTGTGTGGAGCCGTTCCCTTATTGCAAACTGAGTATCGATATTTTTACCACTATACCACTAAGGTGAGTTCATAGCCTCGCCTTTACTTATTTAAATGTTTTATAAACCTCGCGAGGGGGATACATGCTAGTTTTTACAAACTGAACACAAGTATTTTTCTTGGTATGCTTTATATCGTTATTGCTTAAGTACCTTATTGCTAAAAGTCCCTCATATCATGAGCCTTAGTCACTCGTATGGTGAACGTAAATAATTGTGGATAGATCTATTAGGGATTGACAATCCCCGTTTGGGCATTCGAGAAAACTACCAAACGCACTTTATTTGAAATCTAATATGTTACTGGCAAGAACCTATACCGAGGGCCACTGTTACTATAATCCATCATTTATGATGAGATCTGTTAATCGGATGAGTATCATGAGCTTAATGCAATAACAACTGTTTTTAACTTATAATTGTATGACGGTGCAATTATCACTTATAGCTTGTGTTCAACTATTAAACTTAAACTTATGAATATCACTCAACTTTTGTTGATTTTTAGCATGTTTATCTCAGGTCTATAACGAGCAAGGATGGGACGGAGGAGCACGAAATTTTCACAAAAGCTATAAATTTTACTATCATTCGAAAACCTATTTAACAAATTTTGAAACCACTGGGACCTCATTTTGAAAACTCTGATATTTATAAAAACTCGAATGATAAATGTTTTAAAATGACTACTTTGATAATCATTTTCTATTGAAAACTATGAGCTGTGAAGTAACACCCAATCTTTATTCCGTTGCAAAAATATTTTAAAAATTGGGGGTGTTACATATCTTGACAACTCTAAAATGCTTGTTTTATACTTATATTCATGACGATGTATTATAGAGGTGATATTGGATAATTTTCGACACTATTTGGACATGATCCAAACACCCTCTTATCAAACAAAAAATATTTTTACTTCACCGAAAAATTTGTTTTTGTGATAAATAAGTTATAAAACCATAATGTGATATGTTTTAGCAAGTTTTTGTAGCATTATTCAACAATGTACAAGCAAAATTTGAAAATGAGTGTATGAACTTTTTCAAAAAATTTCGACAAGAGAGTTTGTAATTATTAGTTTCTAGTGTTGATTATACCTTCTAATCCTACGGGAAGCATTTAGTTATTAGAATCCTAGACTTAATTACAAGAAAAATTAAAATTGAAGAAATTGAAATAAAATGCAAAATCATGAGTATGACCAAATGTGATGAAATTAGATTAAATGAATTATGAAAGACTTACAATACGTAATGCTAATCGTGTTATAAGTGTTTGCCCTTTGTTAATTGACCTTGATATGAAGATTGGAGAATGGATTTTGGATGGTTTTGGGTTTAAAAAACCGTCACAGCAGCAGCATGGGTGAGTGGGGAAAGAAAAATGGAGTGTTTCGTAAGTAGAATAAGGAAGAAAAACGTATGGAATTTGTCAGATGGCCGGCCCCTTTAAACATTAAGGGGGCCGCCCATTTTAACACTGCCGGTCCCCTTAATTTTAAGGGGGCCGCCCAGTTTATTTTGGGTTTTTCGCGGTTTTGATTCTGAAAATAAAAATAAGTAAATATATATATATATATATATATATATATATATATATATATATATATATATATATATATATATATATATATATATATATATTAGATTTATTTTTAATCAAAAATACGTTGGAGAGTGTTCGCACGAAGAGAATTACTTGACATTTTTATTTGACATTTCGTCAACTAAAATTTCCTTGATAATTTTGGATAAAATTAATCAAGCTGTCAAGTCGACGATGAAAAGTGTGGAAGGTATATATGTATGTATGGTGGAATCATTCCCCAAGGATTGAAGTTCCACATTTGATGATTATTGTGAAAGTTTCGTCTATTTTGGTTTACTCTAGGTTGAGGAGTTTTAGACCTAGGATGAGGACTATTTGGTTTTCTAGGTGGTGGAGTTTTAGATCTTATTTTTTGCTTAGGGGGTTCTACTTCGGGTTTTAAAGATGATTTATGAAAGCTTTTAATTTCTTCATCACTTGCAATAGTTACTAATCTATCTTTCAAAAGTATATACTTCAGTTTTAACTCTAAAGGTTTTAGTTCACTAGTTTCACTTTCAAACTTTACATTTTTAGATTTACTAGTTGATGCTTTGGTTGAGTCGTATCCTAAGCCGATTTTATCTTTGGCAATTCTTTGAGAGCCAATTATTTTACTAAGTGATTGACTACTATTTTCAAATTTCTCAAATCTAATAATTTCTTCCTTAAGTTGTTTATTCTCATTTTTAACAACTATACATTCTTTACATTCTATAATACTTTCTTTTCCTTTTTCTAGCTTTTGTAGTTTTAATTTTAATTCAAGAATTTCAGCCTTTAATTTATTATTTGTGTGTTTTAGTAGTTTATTTTTAGCTATGACTTTTTGTCCTAGTTTGCATAATCTACTATATTCGCTATCTAAATCTTTTTCATCTAACGATAAATTATCATCACTATAGTATTCGGTTTCGGAACGTACCTCATCGGAAGATCTTGCCATGAGACACTTTTCTTCTTTTGTTGTGTCTTTTTCATCGTTGTCACTATCACTCCATGCTCCTCCTACAAAGGCCTTGTGGTTTTGTGATGAGTGTGTAAATACTCATCATTTTATACCATTCTGAACTGCCAAAACATCTCAAAACACTCAATAATGAATCAAAATAGTGAAAATATCCCAGGAAAGTGTTTTACATGTTTCAAATGCAAAAATACCAAAAACAGATGAAAAACGCACAAAGTTTGCATAATTGGCAGTTTCAGTCCCCTAACTTTCAAAAGTTGTCAAATCAAGTCCCTGGTCATTCTAAAAACTTGAAAAAGTCACCAAAGGTCCTTATAAATCAAAAAGTTACATAATTAGTCCTTTGGTGAAAAGTTTCACAAAATGTCAAGTTTAGTCCCTGAACTTTGAAAATTGTCAAAAATGGTCCCTGGGATATGAAAAACTTTGAGAAAAACAAATTTTGTCCTTGCACTAACCTTTTATGACAGGATTGGTCCTTGGTGGAAAGTTTGGTGAAAATTACACAAATGGTCCCTGAAGTTTGAAAGTTTGGCAAAATTAGTCCCTGGTGGAAATTTAATGGAAAAGTCAACTATGGTCCATATACTATTCACATATGGAAAAACTCACCCTTGGGAACACTTTGAAAAAATGTCAAAATCCAACCCTCAACTTTCGTTAATTGGCAAAAATGGTCCTTGTGTAATCATAAACCAAACCGGATCCAAAAACAATACTACTACTCCTAATCCAGTCCAGTCCATACCAGCCCACCCATTCCATATTTCACTTGGGCCCAAGGAATACCAGCCCACCACAAACCCAACTAATAAAACCCGGGGTCAAACCTTTGACCTAAGTCAAATACCGGTCAACCCCTTTCCCCTTCCCTTTTTCCCTCTCACCCAGAAAACCACCAAACCACCCCCTGGTATTGCTCCACCACCCCACCACTTGCAAAGTTATCATCACCTTCCCACCCCCCTACACCTACCTAAGCCACCCACAATAAATGCCCCCCCCCCCCCCAGTTACACGCAATCAGAACCAAATTGCAAAAGATGCTTTCCCGCCAAAACACGTGGAAGCTTGGGAGTGGACCAAAGAAATCAGAAAGAGGTGGGAAGTGATCAGAGATGTTCAAGAAACCCTAATTAGGGGCTATAAAAGGCAAAGAGATGCAAGATGAAGCTTAGTCTAGTTTTTTAATACAGTTGTAGTCGTATAAGTTTTTTCAGCAATTATAGTGTAGCAAAAAGCTTTTAAGCATTTGTAGAAGTCAATTCAGTGTATTATTAATCTTTTCAAATTAATATAAGCAAGTTTCTTCAACTTATTTTGTTTATGCAAATTTCAAGTTTCATGTATTAATCTGAATCATAGGCTGCTAGTGTTTGAGTTTGAATCATGGACTGAGTTAGGTTCACATAGGCTCCAATAAGCTTATTAAAGCTTTAGAGACTTTAAAACTCAGTTATATTAGAAGAAAAACCAAAAATCTAAAAATAGTCAAACTTGGTCAACTGTTTGGTTTGGTTTGCATTTTCAGGTATGAAGAAGCATTGAGGAGCAATCTGAGAGTGGAATAGCCTATCTAAAGATAGGCTTCTGTGGAGAAGCCCCTTGTTCAAGCTAGGGGTACCTTGTAAGCATTTTGCTCATTTAAAGAATTCCTCTAAAATCTAGTATTGGTATTATCTGCTTTGCTTGATTGCTTATTGATAATCTGTGTTTCTTGTGCTTATTTGGTGTTGTTAGAGTAGTTTATAGTTTAATATACTTATCTTGTTCATTAGAATTACTAATTAATTTGAATCTTAGTTTAACAGTCTTGCTAGTTTTAGTATAATCATTGTGTGATCTTGGCTATTAACTGCTTCTAAACACTCTCTTAAGTGTAATATCTCATAAATAGCTGATTTGGAACAAGCTTATTAGTTGTTACACCCTTAGCCACTTAAAAACTCAAAACAGTCTCACATTAAGGAGTGTTTGGCATTACTTAGTTCTGAGAGCATTGGTTGTCTTAAACCCTTGTTTTTTATTTCATCAGTCTACACTAGAGTTATAATAGTCATTGAAGTCATAAAATCCTAGGTCTTCATAGTTAAAAGTCAAAATCACAAGCATAATCCCTTACATAGTTAACTGTGTAAGTATTGTGCATCTTAACTTCTTAATTAGTTGTAAAAGTGCTTAAGTAAACTTAATTTAGCATCATTACATTGAGATACTTCATAACAAATCAGTGAATCAGAACCAAAGTTCATCAAAGTCAAATTTCATCTTCTCAGATTTTTGCAAAAATTCCAAGTTAAATTGTGATTTGTGTGATGGGAGTTAAGGGTTGAAACTTATTGTAGTTATAGTCCACAAGCTGATCTTTAAGCTCCAATTTTTGTTTGATTTTTGTGAAATTTTGTGTGGACCCCACAGGCTAGGGAAATCACTTGCAGGGCAAGCAATTCCCCTGCACCAGCAGACCTCACCCACACCACCACCTTTAGTGGTGGCTGCAGCCTAACCCAGTGGACCCCAGAGGTTCAATCTTGGTTTGGACAACCCTCCTCCTACCAGAGATCAAGTATTGACTCTTGGTTTGACCTAAGACTCAGTGGACCCCACCTGGTTAGCCCCTCAAGTCTGTCCCCAATCTGTGTTAATATTCAATTTGCATAAGAGCTTAATTTGATCTTAACAGCTTATTTGTGCTTAATTCTTGTTGTTTCTGGCTTATTTGAGATTGTTGAGCTTGTTTGCACCCATTTCAATCATTGTGGACCCCACCATCAGTCATTTGAGCTTATTTGACCACACAGTCAACTGAATAAGCAAAGGGGGTGCTACTGCTTATTTATAAGCAATTTTCAAAAGTGGTTTCACAAAAGTTTTCTATTTTTAGTGGTAAAGTTAGCTTGTAAAAGAAAAATCCAAAAAAATCAAGTTTAAAATAAGTGATAGTTTCTAACTAATTCAATTTAATTTTAATTTTCATTTTTAGATTTTAATTAAGTATTTAGTATTTTTATATTTTTATTAATTACCTTATATAGTAAAGTATTTTTAGTAAATTTTTCAGATTTTTATTCTGTCATTTAGTATTAATTAGATTTAATTTTAATTTTCTTTATTATTAATCAATATTAAGTATTAAATATCATATTTAGTTTTTATAAAGTAAAACTTAGTTTTTATATTTTTCCTAGCTCTAATATAGTATAATAGACTTTTAGAAAATATAATTAGAGTTTCTACTGTTCATTTTCCATTTTTCTTATTTTAATTGTTTAAATTAGACTTAAGTTAATTAAAAGGTAAATAATTAGTGGATTAATCTTAAAACATAATTTTTAGAGTTTTTATAATTTTGTAGGATTCCTGTGATGGTTAAGTAATTTTATACATTTTCTCTTAATTTTCTAAGTTAATTTAGTATTAATAATAATTAAAAGTAGTTTAATTAGTTTAATTAAGTTAAATAGTTTTTTATTAATAAAAAAATCCACAAAAAGACAAAAATATTTCTTTTTATTTTTTATACTTTCTTCAAGTTCTAATTTAAGTTTAGAAATTATTTTTGTAAGTTTTTAGTCTAATTTGTAATAGTTATAATTATTAGTTAATTTAAATTAGATTTTAATTTAAACTTTAAATAGTTTTATTAATTAAATAATATTTAAATAATATTTTTATCATTTTCATAATTTCATTTTCATTTTTAAATTTAAGTTTCAAAAAGTGTCAAAAGCACCCCCTGTAGTTTGTTAAATACCAAAATCCCACTTTCTCTGTCTGTTACGTGATCTGAATTGTGAATACGTGCATATATCTGGTATCTGATTTTTGTGAATATTATATATGTGTACCAATACCAAAATAACAGTAGCAATATCAATTCCACATCATCTGGGCTACTGTCCTCAGTGCCACTCTCTCATAAACGATTCCCAAAACACCATTTCAATCTCGCTGGGACATAACGACCCGGGGACACACTATACTATCCACGGAGAATTGGCTTGATTAGTTTGACTTTTACAGTTGACCATTCACAAGTGGTTGACTAATAAAAGTTAACTAGTTGAGACCCAATAATTTTGACTTCTTGATAATTTCATACATTCTCCAATAAAATAATTTGGATCTCAACATTTGAAGCACTTTCTTTCATTCTTGCTAGTCTTGTCGTCCTTGTTTCTTTGAAATGTTTTTCTTTCATCAAATGGTTGTCTAACGTATCTTCCTCGTCTTTTGAAGAATTTCTTGAAGTCTCTTACGGCCATGGCATACTCTTCATCTTCACTTTCGGAGGTTGAGCATTCTTCGTCACTAGAGTCCTTTTTTGCTTTCAATGCGATTGACTTAGTTTGCTCCCTTTTTCCTTTGACCATTTCAGAATCTTTCTTTATTATCACCTCATACACTTTCAAGTTTCCAATTAGCTCATCAAGTTGTAGAGTTGATAGATTCTTTGACTCCTCAATAGCCGTCACTTTAGCACGCCACTTCGGATGGAGAGCCCTAAGAAATTTCCTTACAAAATTCTTGCTAGAAAAGTTCTCATCAAGTGCTTTTAAACTTGTGATGATAGTGTGCAAAAGCATTATCAATTGATTCCTCTTCCGGAATCGTAAATTGTTCATATTGTTGTACAAGAAGATCTATTTTATTATCTTTGACTTGACTATTACCTTGGTGAGTGATTAGTAAAGAGTTCCAAATATCTTTTGTGGTTTTACACATAAAAATTCTTTCATATTCTTTGCGTGCTAACGCATTATAAATAACCATTTTAGCCTCATTATTTTTAGCAAGTTTCTTTTTCAATTCATCGTTTTGTTTTTCAAAAGGTACAATTTCATCCCTTTTGGTTTCGGGATTATTTTGTATAGGAGGAAAATCACCATTAGTAATAACATGCCAAAGATCTAGATCTTTTGATTTCACATAAGTTTCGAATCGATTTTTCCAATAAAGAAAACCATCACTTTCAAATAGTGGTGGTCTTTGCATAGATTGACCTTCTAAATATTTTTCAGATTCCATGGATCGTTTCAAGTTTTAAAATACAATTTATTTTAAAAATCTTGTTTAACGTAACTCTGATGCTAATTGTGGAAACTAGAAGGGGGGGTTGAATAGTTTTACGTCAATTTATATTTTAAAAACTTTGTTTGATAAAAACTTCAATTCTTATTTATGTGAATTTCAACACTTGCACAACTCAAACAATTTAATCTAACTAACTAAATAATGATAACGTAAATATGAAAGTAATGAAAAGATAGAGATAGAGAGATCAAACCACAACACACGATATTTATAGTGGTTCGGCTACGAAGCACCTCTTCGCCTTACTCCACTCCTCGAGTCACCTACTCAAGAGTTTTCTTCACTATGTCAACAAACTCCCTTTTTGGCGGAGAAACCTTACACGACTTTCGCTTACACCAATTAACGGCACTAAGCTAAATGTCGAGTCCTAATAGTAGCTAGAACCAATCTCACACCACTACACGCCTTCTTCACAACTTATATACACAACTACTTCACAACTACACACTACTACTTCACAACTACACACTACTTCTACTTCACACCACAACTTCTTCAATACTATATTTACAAACCCACCTAGATCTACCAATTACAATCACTACACAACTTTACAATAATTACAAGCTACACAACTAATCTTCAATACTTCTTGATTTGAGATGAAAGGAGTATTCTTCTCTTGCACTTTGAATGAGGATGGATAGAATCACTTGAAAACAAGAACTAATATGTTTATGATCAAAGGATTTAGGAAGATGATTTGAGAGAATTAGAACAGAAAGTTTTTGTGCAAAAGGTGTGGAAAAAATTCAGATTTGAACCAGTATTTATAGGCAAAGAAATCTGACACAGGAGCATATGCCGGCCCCCTTAATTGTGTGCCAGCCCCCTTAAAATTAAGGGGGCCGCCCCTTATAATTAAGGGAGTCGCCCATTGAAAACGGCCAGATTTTTTGTCTTTTCTGGGGAAAGTTTATTTGGTGAAAATTTAACTGAATTTGGTTAAAAATTTGAATTCAATTAATTATTATGAAATAAACATTTTCCTTTAATTATCAAAAATATTTTTCTTAAATATATAAAATATTTATACCATTTTATATAATTTGTGATTAGTAAATAAACCTTCCTTTGATCATAAAATGTATTAGGCACTTGTTTATTCATACCTTAAGTGAATTAGTTGGATATAATGATATTTTGTTACTAAATACTTATTTACGTAATGATTTTACGTTTAATGATTTTATATTTTGTGATCGTCAAAACATAGGGATATCGAAAAATATTAATAACGTTTTTACGCATTATTTATATCAACATAGGAGAATTCTAGGAAAAACTACTTATGAGTTACTAAGAGGTAGAAAACCAAACTTAAGCTACTTTAGGGTATTTGGAAGTAAATGTTATATTTTAAACACTAAAGATTACCTCACTAAGTTTGATCCAAAATCATATGAAGGAATATTTTTAGGATACTCACAAAATAGTAAAGCATATATAATACTTAACAAACACTCTATGAAAGTAGAATAATCACTAAATGTAACATTTGATGAAACACCACCACCTCCTAAAACATTACCTTTAGAAGATGATGACTTAGTTGAAGATGAAGCTATTGAGGTTAGTAAAACAAAACCCATAGGAAATGATAATGAAGACATTGACTTAGGAAATAACAAAATTGTAAATATTAAAGAATCTAGATCACATCCATTAGATAATATAATAGGACATCTTAATCAAAGAACCCTTAGGTCACAAGCCCAAGATAAAAATAACTTCTTTTGTTTCCTCTCAGCAATAGAACCTAAGAATATTAATGAGGTATTAAAAGATGAAAGTTGGGTTATAGCTATGCAAGAAGAATTAAATCAATTTAAGGCAAATGATGTTTGGGAATTAGTCCCAAATCCAATGAATATGACCATCATAGGAACTAAATGGGTATATAGGAATAAGTTAGATGAAAATGGAATAGTAACTAGGAATAAAGCTAGGTTAGTTGCCTAAAGTTATAATCAACAAGAAGGAATTGATTATGACGAAACTTATGCCCCCGTAGCTAGACTAAAATCTATTAGGATATTACTTGCCTATGCATGCGCCCTAGACTTTAAGTTATTCCAAATGGACGTGAAAAGTGCATTCCTTAACAGTTTTATCAATGAAGAGGTTTATGTGGCACAACCTCCAGGATTCATTGACTTCACAAAACCTGATTATGTTTATAAGATAAAGAAAGCTTTGTATGGACTCAAACAAGCTCCCAAAGCTTGGTATGATTGATTAAAAGCTTTCCTTATTAAACATAATTATTCCATGGGAATGGTAGATAACACTCTTTTCACTAAAAAGAAAGACCCAAATCTCATCATTGTTCAAATATATGTTGACGACATTATATTTGGATCAACTTGTCAAGAAATGTGTGATGAATTTGCCAAAATCATGCATGATGAGTTTGAGATGAGTATGATGGGTGAACTAAACTTCTTCCTACGATTACAAATAAAACAATTAGAAGATGGAATATTCTTTAACCAATCTAAGTACATTAAGGAAATGCTTAAGAAACTTGGCTTAGAAGACTCAAAACCCATGAAAACTCCCATGTCTACGGAAGTGAAACTCACAAAGGATGATGAAGGCGAATCCGTAGATAACACCAAGTATAGTGGAATGATAGGTAGTTTACTATACTTGACGGCAAGTAGACCCGATATCATGTTTAGTGTCTGCCTTTGTGCCCGTTTTCAGGAGGATCCCAAAACCTCTCACCTAGAAGCGGTTAAGCGTATCTTCCGATACATTAAAGGCACTATACACTTAGGATTATGGTATCCTAAGGGATCCGGCATAGAAACCATCGTCTATGCGGATTCGGATCATGCGGGAGACTACGTAGATAGAAAGAGTACTAGCGGTATTTGCACTTTTATGGGATGTTGTCTAACATCTTGGTTTTCAAAGAAGCAAACCGCTCTTGCTATTTCTACCACCGAAGCCGAATATATAAGCGCTGGAAAGGCATGTCAACAAGCACTATGGATGAAACAAGCTCTCATAGACTATGGTATTGGGTTAGAAAATATTCCCATTATGTGCGATAACAAAGGTGCGATAGATTTAAGCAAAAATTCGGTTCAACACTCTAGGACTAAACACATAGAAATACGCCACCACTTCCTTAGGGATAATGTACAAAAAGGAAACATATCCATAGAAAAGATTGCATCTGAAGATAACATTGCGGATATATTCACTAAACCTGTTAAGCGTGAATTATTCAATCACTTGCGTTTAGGATTAGGAATGATGGAACAAGTTGACTAAACTCTATTGCATTCACACAATTTTGTTTACATGCATAAAATTTACTCTTCTTTCATTTCTCCATTTCTGAGTCTAGGAATCTATTTCGCACAAAATTGAAGATTGGGAAACCTCATTTTCATTGCATATACTCTCTTGTAAAACCTAATCAAAATTCCTTAAAAAAAAAAAAAAAAAAAAAAAAAAAAAAAAAAAAAAAAAAAAAAAAAACTATTCTCACATCTAGGAATTACATAAAAATCATTTTCCTTGCATTGTTAACAAATGCTAAAAACCTTTTTTCTAAATCATGCATAAACTCTCACATAAATTGTCAAAGTATATAACCTAATATATATCATTGACATTCATGAATCGAGCAAAAATCGAATCAAGGAGACTTTGGATTGTTTCTTAGGAAGCTTATTTTTCTTTGCTTTTAGGAGTCAAAACAATCACAACTCCACATTTGTTGCATATAGACACACACTAGGACAAAATCACTCATAATGTTGTCATCTTGTTCCATCACTAGTTTTTCACTCACTAGTTACCTTTGCCTTTGATCTAAGATAGTTGCTCTAGGAAGATTAAGTACCCTTGCCATTGTTTATCTCTTCTAGATTTTTAAATACTTGTTTGCTCCTTTACTTAAGTGTTTTTGCATGCATGCTATTTTGTGATTAGATTAGATGCTATATTGCCTCAAGGAGTTGAACTTGCTTGAATCCAAATCCAAAAACACAACCTTTCTGCCAAAAACCCAATTCTGGCAATCTGGAAACCACCAGATGGGCGGCCCCCTTAATTATGTAAGGCGGCCCCCTTAATCATTAAGGGGACCGCCCCCTAATTAAGGGGACCGGCCATCTGATGGTCGGGTTTACAGAATCTTTTCTGCTTTTTAGCCCAATTCAACCTACATTTCCCAATTTTCACCAACATATTTTGTCCTAATCTCCCAAACAAACTTTATCCATCCATAAACACACAAATCTTACACTATAAATATCCCCAATCTTCAAAACTCTCCATTCATCTCATCATGACCTCTCCAAACAAACCAAAACCAAAAGCCTCAAGGCTAGCAAGGATGACGGAAAAACCCGTTTGGCGAAGAAAAAGCCCTCGAAACAAATCCATCATAACCAATGAAGTTGGAAATCACTCAACACTTCCAACTACTTACTTCCCAAACTTTACACCAAACCCACAAGGACATTCATTTGATCATCTTTACAAACCATAAAACATTGGTCAAACATCTTCTTTCATGCCAAACTACACATCTCAACCTCCAACCACTTATAATGATCCATACAAGTTTGATCAACCATCAAACTACACTTCCAACAATTTCAATTCCAACTACACAAACCCAATTCATCCATATCAACACAATGATTCTCTCCACATTGCCACGAAAAAGCAAAAGTTCTGTGATGAAATAAACCAAATCCATGATCTTAGTGATCTCCTTGCTATGCATCTTGCACAACGCAACAAAGGGCAACCTCCATCATCACCCTATGCAAATTGCCTTCCTCACTCTCTCAACTTGGATCAAGTTACAAACCACACTCACTTTTTCCCTTGTTGCATCTTCCTTCAAAAACAAATCCTCTACTTGAGTGAAGATATGTCTTGGATTGAATATCTTCTCACTCGTCCTCATCTAATACCACCCTTAACACGATACAACATCGTGAGATCCACCTCTTCCGCTCCATACCCCACTCCATATCCCTCTCCATCAAACAACTAAGCTCTATGCTTATGTTCCACTCAAGTAAATAAAACACTCAACAATGGGTTGCAAGCAAGTCCAAGTGCTCTCTTCGGCAATATAGGACTACGTTGTTTCTTTTGTTTATTGTAATCAATATGCTTCAAGCATATTGAATGTTGTAACAATGATCATTTTTATGGTTGTGTCATATATGCTTGAATGAATCTATTTTTATTTGCATAATTGTTGCTTTGCATATGTATGTCTTGTTCTCCTCACATATTTTTTGTAGCCAAGCTTTCCATAGCTCGTTTCCTTGGTGCTCTCAAATGAGGGGGAGCATACATCAAGGGGGAGCTCTCTACCCTGTTAAACTTCTTTTATGAAGCTTAATCGGTCTAACCTTTTTGATTCTACAAAAAGGGGGAGAAGAGAATATTAAACTCTAAAATACTTGTCAAAAAATTAATTTTTAGACCTAATGAGTTTAAGGTTTTGTAATCATCAAAAAGAGGGAGATTGTTGACATGAATAATGCCTAAAAACATTGTTAACATATTAATAATATCTCTATGTTTTGATATTTAAAAAGCATAAACTCATTAAACTAAAACTTATGATGTAAACAAGTATTTAGAGATTAATATTTCATTTTGCTTCAAAATCACTTAAGGTATGAATAAACAAAGTGTTTATTGCATTCTATGATCAAAGGAAATTTTTCTAATCACTAGAACTTTTATAAAAATGTCTTAAACATTTTTTTATCTTTTACAAAATTATTTTTGGAATTAAAAGAATGTGTTTAAATCATAATTAATATATGATTTCAAATTTCTAACCAAAAATGGAAAATTTTATCCAGAAAAACCTTCCCCACAAGAGGACAAACTACTCCAACATTCTGGAGGGGGCAGCCCCCTTAATTCATAAGGCGACCCCCTTAATTATTAAGGGGACCGGCCACACTCCAGAACAGTAGTTTGTTCCCCTATAAATACTAGTTCATTCCACAGATTTTTCTCACCTTTTGCACTCCTAAACTTTCTGTTCTAGATCTCCATTTCTATTCTCTTAATCCTTTGATCACACATACATAAATCTTTGTTTCAAAGTGATTCAAACATCATCCTCTCAAGTGCAAGAGAAGAATACTTCTATCCTCCAAGACAAGAAGTATTGCAACTTGTTGTGACCTCCACATCCAAGTTGTTAGAGCATCATCAATAGTATCTATCTCTTTGTGTAATTAGTTGTGAATATTTGATAGTAAATTGTTTAGCTAGGTATATAGATAGTGTGATTGGTTAGTTGTTTGTTGTGAAGAAGAAGAGTTAGGAAGTAGATTGTAGTGAAGGAGATTGGTGTGAAGTATTTAGAGATTAATATTTCATTTTGCTTCCAAATCACTTAAGGTATGAATAAACAAAGTGTTTATTGCATTCTATGATCAAAGGAAATTTTTCTAATCACTAGAACTTTTATAAAAATGTCTTAAACATTTTTTTATCTTTTACAAAATTATTTTTGGAATTAAAAGAATGTGTTTAAATCAACTTTCTACTTCACACCTATCTACTTCACACCAATCTCCTTCACTACAATCTAAGTTGTGACGAAGTTGTGGTGTATACATTGGTGTGTAAGGTTTTCTCCGCCATAAGGGAGCTTGTTGACATAGTGAAGAAAACTCTCGAGTTAGGTGCTCGGGGAGTGGAGTAGGGCAAGGAAGGTGTTCTTGTAGCCGAACCACTATAAATCTCTTGTCTCGCGGTTCGATCTTTCCATCTCTCATTTATTTCTTTACTGGCATTATTATCACTTTATCGTACATATTTATTGTTGTTTTTATTGTGCAAGACTTGAGATCACATAGTATCAAATCTAAATTTTTGAAAATAAAGAAAAAACTCTAACAATCTTTTATAACAAATTAAAAAGGCGTAAAACTATTCAACCCCCCTTCTAGTTTTCAACACTACTCCTTGCGGAATTCTCCTACAACAACAGCTACCATACAAGTCTTAAAGTTGCACCATTTGAAGCTTTATATGGTCGTAGATGCCGTTCGCCGATTGGTTGGGCTGAGGTTGGAGATAGCCAACTCACAAGCCCCGAGCTTATTTTGGAGACTACTGAGAAAGTGACTCAAATTCGTGATCGGTTACAAGCAGCTCGAGATAGACAGAAAAGTTACGCCGATCAGAGACGTAAACCTTTTGAGTTCCAGGTTGGAGACAAAGTGATGCTGAAAGTCTCGCCTTGGAAATGAGTGATACGTTTTGGGAAACGTGGGAAACTCAACCCCCGCTACATTGGACCATTTCTAATTCTGGAGAGAATTAGGCCCGTAGCTTATCGGTTGGAGCTACCACTGGAATTGAATAAGGTTCACGATGTGTTTCATGTGAGTAATTTGAAGAAGTGCCTTTCTGATGAAACACCGGTCATACCGATGAAGGATATTCGCGTTGATGAGAGTCTGAACTTCATGGAAGAGCCGATTGAGATTTTGGATCGAGAGATTAAGCGACTCAAGCGCAGTCATATTCCACTCATCAAGTTTCGTTGGAATTCCCGTCATGGACCGGAATTTACGTGGGAACGTGAGGATGAGTTTCAAAAGAGATATCCTAAGCTTTTTACTTCGTAGTTGGAAAGTTCCGAGTGAAACCCGGGACGGGTTTCTTCTGAGGCTGGGAGGATGTGACAACTGGAAATTTAGGGAGCTATTTTGAATTGAAACCTGTATTACTTTGAAATTTAATGATACGAAATGTTTGGAAATCATTTTCAATGGATTTGTAAAATTTAAACGTGTGATTTTAAATTTTGAATTATATGTGGAGTTTCAAATCGAATTATTGATTTTATATGAGATATATGTCGTGAATTATTGTCGTGGCGTTTATTAGGCGCTACGTTGACTCTGGCACTAGGATAACCTAACAAATTTAAATATTTTGATTAACAGTCGTGTTTATATATTTATCGGACGTATTGAGAAGTTTTGAAAAATATTGAGTGTGGACTCGGGAACCGAGGGTCGGGTTACTTTGAAATTTTTTACGTGAATGGTCCTTGTGTTTTACACTGTGTTCTCGAGTTGAGTAAAAGGGAGGAAGTAAAGTGAAAGTGAGAAAGTTTGTGTTCTCCAGTTTTTTTTAGAAAGTAAAGTGAGGTAAAGTGAAGTAAAGTAGTTATATTTTAGTTATAAAACTTTCACCCCACTTTTGGGGTGAAAGTCACTTTACTTCCTATCTCTTGCTTTACTTTCTATTTCTTTCACTTTCATTCGTTTTTTTTTTCTCTAGAACGCAGCGTTAAGTCTAACCGCCCCTCCTCTTTTAACTATTGTTGTTGCCTTGTTTTGAAAATAAAAATAAAAAGAGTAACCTAATAAAATGGTCCTTGTGGTCTTTTCCTGGAAAACACACAAGCAAACACACCCTCACCAATATCTCTCTCTCTTATCTTCTTCTTCATCTCATCATCAAAACCCTATCCACAACCACCAATATACGGCTGCCGCCGCCTAACCGCCGTCTACCATCACCTAAAAACACATCCAATCGATTCCCGACTACTAGATCTATTAGGTCTACTAGTTCGCGCGCGAGTTTTTTTTTTTTTTTTTTTTTTTTTTTTTTTTTTTTTTTGATTTTTGAAGATTTTAGTGACCTTTTCTTGTGATATCGAAGGTAAGACGAGTCACAAGTGTTTGTGACTCGTATTTTTGTTAAAAACGTGACTCAAAGGGGGGGTCACGGGTTATATTCTTGATGGGGTTTGACTAAAAACGAGATATACATGTGGGTTTATGTATAAAACAAGATTTAAAATAAGTTTGGTATCAGGGTTTTCATTCTTTTGTGTGGTGTCGAAGTGAAACCGAGAGCCTATGCTCACGGCTTGACATATTTTTGAGTTTTGGTGATTATTTGTTATACTTGGTTAGTCCTTGTGAATATTCTGATATCTTGGTCTCGTTTGGTATGGGTAACGAGAGGTAAGGACCAAGAACTGGTGTAGATTGATTTGTTTTTGGGTTTGATATATTATTGTTGTTGTTGTTTGGTTAACGAGAACCTTGAGGTCCGTTTGGTTTGCTTGTGGCTCGTAGGAGCTAAGTTGAGACCCAAGTGAGTCCCTCGACTCGTGTTAGTTTCTTGATGTTCTTCTTGTTGTTACTGCTATTCTGTTGTTGTTAATTGTTGTAAATTGTTGATATTGTTTTGTTGTATCTTGGACTGAGAAGGAGTAGAAGAGCCGTGACTCTTGTGGTCTCGGCATGGGCTTGATGTATAGTATATTGGAGTTGTGTTGACGAAGGGAATATGGGGACGGATTGTGAGACGGTCAAAATAGAAGGACGGAGATAGGTTAGTCGGGTGCCGTAGTCGGACCCTATTGTTGTAGTTTGTGAAATGGGGATAATTGACGGAGTTTCTTATACTTGACATTTTACTTTGGACTTGTGGTTATGCAAGTTGGAGTCACTTTGACTTTCTAGTCAATGGTTGACTTCGGCAAACGCCTTGACACGTTGGATTTGGACATTGAGCCGAGAGTGATGACTCGGACATGTGACTCATCTTTTATAACTCGACACAATTTATAATTAAACAAACAAACAACTAAAAACTCGTAATAACTTATATATCGATTTAAACATTTATATAAATATATAAATGTGTAAACGTATATATATTTATATAAGTGCGTATATAATAAATAGGAGATCACGAGTAATAAAAATAATAACGTTGACGATATATATTGGACTATGAAAATAGTAAAATATTATCGGGAACTTTATTATAACTAAACTATTATAATTAGAAATATAAATATAACGTGAATTGTTTTACGAAATAAAGAAAGCTTTTGGAAATAGAATGAGAACTTACGAGTTATAAGAGATTTGAGGGCACTTAAATCCAAGTTGGCCATTTTATTAATTGTTGACTTTTGTGCTTGTTACGGATGTATGACGTTAATAGACTCGTTTAACATAACTATTTAACTTATTTAATCGACGGATTAAATAGGACCTATTTAGTTATATAAAAAGGGTTTATTATCGAGTATTGTATCCTACGACGCCTTTAGGTTGTGGTAGGAGTGCGGGATAATAAGCTATTAAATATATTGTGAAGTTATCGAATTGACGAACTCGATAAGTTTGACGATATATTTAGGAAACTTATTAGACTTTAAAACTTACCATATAGTAATCTACGTGCTATGTGATTTAGGACTTGGTTTGGTTTTGGAATAATATATTAGGTAAATAGGTTGTGGAGGATTAGCGAGTTGACGAACTTGGTAAACTTCGACGACTTGTTTAAAGAATATATTAGGCCAACACTTGACCTAGAGATCGTTATTGTTTCTTTTGATGTGATTTATGGATTGTGTTGAGTCGACCTTCCACCCACACGGATACCAAACGCCAAACCAAATATGATAAACTGATTTTTGGAAAGTAAAAAGGAATACGTTCGGGATTGGGAATATTTGATTTTGAGGAAATGATTCTGAGAAGAGTTTATATTGTTAGGAAGTGTCGAGTCCGTAGTTGTCGTCTTTTGAGTTGTGATACTTCTTACTTCTACCGGTTTTTGTGCTGATACTGGACTTGAGGTGAGTCATAGCCCCACTTTTACTTTTGAACTTTGTTTTCAATACTTGGGGTGAGAAACGTGCAAATTGTTTTATGTGGACTATTATCGCTGTTTATTTAAAACTTGCTATGCTTATAGAACTAGGTAGGTTATAGCGCATGTCGTATCCTTACGAATGCATGAACATGTCGTATCCTTACGAATGTTGGGCATGTTACATCCTTGCGAATGCATAGTGATTTGATTTGGTTTTGGACTATAGTGTGCACCTATAGGTTTGGTTTAGTGATTCGAGGCCTAGTCTAGCTAGCAAGCGTTTTGCGTATATGTCCACTTGATTGAATTAAGAATTTAAACCTATGATCTTACCAGCGAAAGCTGACTTTTAGCGCGTTTTCTCAGGTAATTAAGTGATGACTTTGGATGCATGGTTTGGAAGGCTTGGCTTTGGCAACCCGGTTTAAGGATCTATTTTCTCAAACTCTGATATGTATTTGTGGACCTACCTTTAATCTATTTGGGCCTTACTTTGAATAATTTGGGATGGATGTAAACTTTAAAAACCTCGTATGGTTTTGTTTTACTTATGTTTACTTTATCTCATTCTTTTATGACTTGTGATGGATACCAATCCACGTAGCACCCCGAAAGCTTGATTAGTCTTCCGCTGTACCAAATTTTAGGGGTGTTACACAGAGCAATATAAAGCTCGAACCATGTTTAGCTGACGAACTTATGTGTTTTAATACCCGTACCGTAATTTGTATTTGTATTTCAATGCCGTACTCTACTTTGCTGTTTGAATGAATAAAAGTTCGTATTCTACTTTGTATATTCGTATTCGAAAATAAATTTTCCTTCATTTAAATAAAAGTAGATATTATAATACGAAATTTAAAAAACAATACAAACACACAATACTCCTATTTATTTTTTAGATGCATCCAAACAAATTTAGAATTCATTTGTTGTTCTAGTTTTCCCACATTTCCAAACAAAGCATTATGCATCTCGTAATCGAAATCAGATTCTTGTTTCAAATAAGCGTCGATCAAATCACGTTTCTCTTGTGGAATGTTATTGCATTCAACGTATGCTTTCCTCAGGTCATCTTTAGCTATGCTTATTATCAAATTCTACGGCCAAGTTCATAAGGGTTTGCTGACGAACCTTATCCCCGTTGATTTGTTTTTTAGCCATAGCTTTGATTTCATCAACGTTGTGTGGAAGCGAACAAGCCATTTAAAAAAGTTGATGAAAGTGAATAAAATGTATATAAATTTTATATAAAATGATAAAATAAATGAGGTATTTATAAGGTAAAAGGGTTTAAAATTTTAAAAGTTATTTTTATTATTTTTAATACATGAACCAACCAAACGGTTGGATTTTTGAAACAAATATACAAGTGAATCGATCGTCCTATCGACCACTTTCCTCTTCCGACCAAGATCGACCGAATCAACCACATCAGTGGTGACCGCCCCCAACCAAAGGTCAACCCTAACCGGTGCGAGTAGCCTAAGTCTCTCCCACCAAAATTATTAACCGATGGTTAGCTACTCGAATTAAAATACAGTAACTCACCAAACACTCATTAAAACAAACACAAACCATAATTGTTGTCACCATCCACTTTATTACCAACTTCGATCATTCATCAATCTTTTTGTAACACAAATTCACACCACATATCACACAATATAGAAAACCGGGTTCTCCAACTAACCTTGCTTATTCGTTGTACCACCACAACCATGCCTGTAAACTGTCATAATTGGTGTCAATGACATTCATTGTCCATTCTCTTAAACAGATAGATCTTCGTTGTATATTTGATTATAACAAACCTTTCACCCATTTCTTTACCAAAGTAGATACACCCAATTTGTTATATTATGTATCTACTTTGCCACCATTAACAGATTTGACGAACGGCAAGTTGTTGTGGTTGTTGTTTCATTACCAACGCCACCGCCGCCCCTTTGTGTGTGAGTTGGTGACAACTAATTTAAATGGATACTTACACGAACACACCTAACTTGATAATAAATTGATCATGATACCTAACTTTGTAAAATAGGAGAAATTTATTTCTATTATATGGACTTAACCCTATTTGTGTAATACGTTGATAGGGTATGTTCATGTGAGGATTATATATTTTGTGTGAACGTGAGATGCTTTGAACCACATTACTAAAAATTTCACAAGGTAGAGGAAGTGAATGAAGATTCCTCATATATATATATATATATATATATATATATATATATATATATATATATATATATATATATATATATATATATATATATATATATATATATATATATATATATTCACATGTGATGGGTTACGATAAAAATATGATTTTTACTGTTAATCAAAAGAAAATCCTTATTTTACATGTGAAGAAAATCACAAAAAATTTCATAAGATAGAGGACATTAGTTAATAAAGAAACGCAGAAAAAAAAATTAAAATTTTACATGTGACTTTGTAAAACCACAAATCCAAGAAAATTTGAAAAAATTTCACAAGGTAGAGGACATTAGTAAAAAAAATTTAATTTTACATGTGACTTTGTAAAACCACAAATCCAAGAAAATCTTAAAAAATTTCATAAGGTAGAGGACATTAGCTAATAAGGAAACACAGAAAAAAAATTAATTTTACATGTGACTTTGTAAAACCACAAATCAAAGAAAATCTGAAAAAATTTCACAAGGTAGATGACATTAGTTAACAAGGAAACACAGAAAAAAATTCCGAAATTTACATATAATTGTTACAAAAGAATCAAAGCGATTTCTTCATATATAAAAATATGCACATGTGAAGAAATCGTATTTTATTTATCCCGTGAAAATTTACATAGAATTTGATTATTTATTATTTTTTGGGATTCTTCATTCAACAATGTACTATACCTTGTGCAAAATTTTCAGATTTTTTAAACATGTAGTTAAAAAAGTTCTCATGTTTTTTTTTTGCCAAATATATAGTTCTCACATAAACGCTCTCCTAAGTTGATATATATATATATATATATATATATATATATATATATATATATATATATATATATATATATATATATCAACCTATTGATATTTTTTGTTGTCTGTGTGAGAAATACCTTGGGATTGAGTTGAAAAGGTTTTTATCATTAGACCAGTCGTAGTGAGACCGAACCAATTCGGTCGGTCTCCAAGAATGAACGCATCCCCTCTCTACTAGACCATACCAAACGCATCTCTCCCTGAAAAATTGAAAGATTCGATCGTCTAGCCGACCAAATGACTTGAGTGTTTTTTAATATATTTTTATAAGGTTGTTTTTTCTGTGACTGCGGTCGTTTTACTATATATGAACATTTAGTTTAACTAAGCTGAAGCTAAAATAACGAGGCTGTTTGGTCACAAGTATGATCACCACTCACCACCACTACTAGTCTTAGAGTAATATAGGTTGAAAATATTGAACACGTATTTCATAGAAAATACGTATCACGCCTATAACGTGCTAAATTATGAGTGACCACAGATACAACACATCAATATCAACAATTAAGTATATTATCATGTTGGTACGATAAACCCATCATATTATGCATTTTTTAATTTTTATTTTAGACTTTTCTCATAAATGCTTTTTACCCGCCACAAGAAAGTGACATATTTTACACATGATCATTGACTAAAATATCATGTAACAAAACATTTCCTTCCTTATCAATTTCATCAGTAAGAAGAGCATGCTGAAACCACAATCAAAATTTACCAATCTAGTCAGGCCAATGTTGTTTGCTGTATTTCTTGTGTTATTTTCATTGGACGTTATCGACTCACGGTCCCTCATTAAGACACTGCCAGGATTCGATGGTGATCTTCCTTTCACACTCGAAACTGGGTAACCTCCTGATACTCTTTTTATCTGAATTATATTGGTTTAGTTTCCTGTTTTCGGTTTTATACGGAACTCTTACTAAGACAATGTGGTCTGATAAAGATACATTAGGTTAGGAGAGTCCGATGATGTGCAGTTATTTTATTACTTTGTTGAGTCTGAAGGGAACCCGAAAGATGACCCTCTCATGCTTTGGATGAGTGGAGGCCCTGGTTGTTCTTCTGCTTCTAGTCTCTTTTATGAAATTGGTAATTTCTTACATCTCTAGCTTGTTTTAGCCAAAACAGCTTTTACATATTTTCAATGTAGAGGTCGTGACCCAACTTTGCATTTAGCTCACATTACGGTTTGGTAATTCCAAAACAACCAACAATTCCTGTTTTGGTAATTCCGAAACAAGTGCTGATCGTGAGTTCGTGACATTAACTAGCTAAGTAGCTAACACTGAGATCGCAAAATAAGTATAAGGTGATCCTATATATGAGTAGGTTTCTTCATGGGCAAATAATAAAAAAATGTAATATACTTGCCACAATTTCATCGAATGGGTAGTGAACTAAAAATTTTCATTTTCAGCACCATTAACTTGTCTTTTTTTCATCGTATGGGTAATATGTGCCTTGTTCAACAGGTACCAAGTTCCACCACCACCCAAAAGATGCATATTTGGCAAGTATAATACTTTTTTTAATAATTTGCCCTATTGGTAAATCCTTAGTTTATATATCCCAAGTGTTTAGGTCACCGGAACACCACTACCACCAACATGAACACACTACCACCATTTTCTTGATCTCTACATTATTTCTATTACTCTGGTACTCTTCACTGGCCGAGAAACATCTCTATCACCACTCGTAACTCAACCACAGCCACACACCCACCACTGAAAACATCTCTCTCTCTCTCTCTCTCTCTCTCTCTCTCTCTCTCTCTCTCTCTCTCTCTCTCTCTCTCTTGTTGATACCCAACATCCAACGTATCAAGGAATGTGGGATGTTTTGGGTTGCAATTAAGGTGTTTGATGAAATGCCTAAGAGAGATGTGGGGTGTTGGAATACGGTTATTTCGTGTTATTTACATGATGGGAAGTAAATAATGGCGGCTATTGTGGCAGTAGTGGTGGTTTCAGGTAGAAATAATGGCGGCTGTTGTGATGGTGGTGGTGGTTTCCGGTAGAAATAACAGCGGCGAATGGTGGAGATGTTTAGGTTTTTTATTTTAATTATGGTTTGTGTGATGAGGAAAGAGGAAGAGAGAGGAAGGAGAAGGTGGGTCGTGGGTTGAGGTGGCCGGAGCGGCAGTGGTCATCGGAGTGGGTGGTGATGGGTAGGGCAAATTATTAAAAAAAGTATTATACTTGTCAAATATTCATCTTCTGGGTGGTGGTGGAACTTGGTACCTGTTGAACAGGTCACATATTACCCATACGATGAAAAAAAGACAAGTTAATGGTGCTGAAAATGAAAATTTTTAGTTCACTACCCATTCGATGAAATTGTGGCAAGTATATTACCTTTTTTTATTATTTAGTACCTAGATATTTTTTGTTTCAATATAATGTCTTTGGTCGAAAGTCCATCCCAGTACTAAGCATTGAGTTGTCAAGACGAATTGCCGCCACATGAAACTAATAGCAACCCAAGTTGGGATTAAGTTAACATATGGAGCAGAAGTATCCTATTAGGATTCATTATCCCTATATAAAAAAATATAATGTAAGTCATGATCAGTTATATCTATTCTAGTTAATTTGGTTGTGGATGTAGCATGGTTATCCTAGTTGTGTAAACCATGCAACTCGGTACTAGGACTCATTGCTGTGATACTCTGGCAAACAGCGAACTTTTTTGCTTTACAAATGTACATGTGTGTGAGACTTTGATTGTTTCGTGCAGGCCCCCTCACTTTTCCATATGAAACCTCTACTTTGGAGAAGCCAGTACTTGAGTTAGTCCCTTACAGTTGGACAAAGGTGACTCTAAATCTTACCTGAAGTATTGATTTCATTACCAATATAGTTGCACTTTTTTATACAAACATTCATGTTCAAAAAAAATGTGCCGAGTTACATCACAATAATTTCATACCAATGTAATTACATCACATTTTAGGTGGCCAGCATAATATTTCTTGATCAACCCGCTGGGACTGGATTCTCCTATGCAAGAACTCCCGAAGCTTACATAACAAATGATACATCAGCAGCAATATATTCATACAATTTTCTGAGGCAGGTTGGGTCATTATCCTGTATAAGCAATTACTTCTCCATTTTCTCAGTAAACATATATCTTCAATGCATATATGACGTGTAGTTTTCAAAGAAATTACTTTATCTGCTATAAATACAAACTAAGATGGAAGTTGCTGGCTATGTATTTCTTCTTGCAGTGGCTAATCGAGCATCCTAAATTTCTCAACAATCCGTTGTATATTGGTGCAGATTCATACAGTGGCATAGTGTTGCCAATTATTGTTGAGGAAATATATAACGGTACTCATAGATAGTTTAATTCCATGGTATTGAGCTTGCAATAGAAAAACTAAATTCTTCTCCTCAAAACACTATAGTAATCTTGTTAGCCATAATTTAAAAAATACAACTCTTTCATCTAGCTTCTGTAGTAGACTTCATAAGTTACTTTTAAGATAGATTATGGTGTAGTACACGCTTTTCAGCTTCTTGTTTCCATCCTTTGTAGGTAATGAAGTTGGAAAATTGCCACATCTCAATATCAAGGTTCAAATTAGTTATTTATCAACACAAGTTGTTGTTTATTTTGTTTCACTATATGCTGAATTAACTTAATTAGTTACATTGAATTCTATAATTCCAGTTTTTTTTAGTTAACCTAATCTTTTTTTGGATCACTTAATTGGTTTTTTCGCAAGTTAGGGGTATGTTCTTGGTAATCCTCTTACAGATAAAAATGGAGACACTAATTCAAGAATGCCATTTGCTCACCGAATGGCATTATTGTCGGATGCAATCTACAAGGTAATGGAGCACTTTTAAGCTGCATGCAGTTTCACTACTTTCTAGTATTTGAACTTGTTATATAATGGTTGGAAGATCCTCTTTAAACCATGTCAAATGACCTGTTTCCCCTTCCTTTGACTTAGCTTATTTTAAAAGTCTTAACTTTGGTAGTGGTCAAATACCCCCTTTTTAAACCAATTATTTGTTCTAATATGCCGCATACATGTTATACCATAACAAAAAAAGTAAAAAATACTCGGTATTACTCTCGGTCTTGGGGTGTTACAAAACATGATCTATGCAGTATCTAGGCATTGTCATGCACAAACAAAGCTGCAATATGTCGGGAATTAAATCGCTTTCTTTTGCAGTCAACTAAAGAAAATTGCCATGGAGACTACATAAATGTAGATCCCGACAACAGTCTTTGCAAACATGATCTTCAAGTGGTAAATAAGGTACTACAAGAGTAGTTTTTCAATTTGGCTTATTAGCTATATAATATTCTGCATTTGTATTCCTTTTAATGCTCCTTTCTTTTGATCTGTAGTGCCTTGAAAGAATTTTCACGTCACATATTCTAGAGCCAACTTGTGAAACTTCAGATGTCTTCAAATCTGACACCTCCAGGAGGGGCTTAACAGCTGTTGACAAGACATTTCTCGATAATTGGTCGTTAGCAGAACTTCAGATGCAAGGGTGCCGAGTATTATTCTCTCTCTCTCTAGTTCTTACACTATATATGTGTGTGTTAAGCTTCACACCACTATTCTCCCTCCCCCCAACCCGCCCAAATTGTCATCAAGTATACGGGGTTATTTAGAAAGATAGGCAAAATATGCCAAATGGTGATGATGTTTTAATTTCCCTCCCCAATTTTTTTAGAGTTATAGTTCTTGTAACTACATACCATTCAATCGCAATTTGCAGGATGACCTTTATTTGTTCTCCTATGTTTGGGCTAATAACAGGGATGTTCGAGAAGCTCTTCACATTCGTGAGGTTTGTAGGTCACCTCATAGTTTAATTCTTGTTCATCGCTCTTAATAACCTAAGATAACATATCTTTTTATCGGGTAGGCTTGAATAATAATATATTGATCGCCAGGAATTTGGGGATATAGAGTGGGTGCGATGCAATGAAACCTTTTCTTCTAAAAATAAGGAAGCTATATCACACACAATGTTCTGAGTAGTGTTGACTATCATCGACGTCTTTTGGATAAAAATTGTCGAACTCTTATATACAGGTAACACCCATTGTATGCTTCTTCTAGTCGATCTGAAAGTAAAGATAGTGAATATGTTTTTTTGTTTTTTATGTGTGCGCTTGAACAGTGGAGATCATGACATGCTTATTCCATATGTGGGTACTTTGAGCTGGATTGAATCACTAAGCTTGTCGGTTGTAGATGATTGGAGACCCTGGTCCGTAGACAAACAAGTAGCCGGGTTAGTTGTGCTGTCACTTGGAGCTGATATGAATTCCTATTAATCAAGATAAATGCATAAAATATTGATGTTTTGGCACTATGCTCTGATATCTTCTTTTTTTTTTCAGATACACCATGATTTGTTACCTTAACTTGAACCCAAACTTTTTGGTTTTATACTGAGACTTGTTGCAATTTTCATGATATGATATTTTCTTACTTATGATCATGATAATTGACCTTTTTTTACTGTGGATAGGGAGGTGGTCACACAGCTCCATCATATAAACCGAGAGAATGTTTAAGCATGTTTATGAGGTGGCTTGCGGACGACACGTTATGAGCAACAGAGTAACAGCCGTTGAATTTGATGTTTGTGTATTATCTTGTTAGTACTATATATCCATTTGTATGTAACTTTTCTTTTTCTGCACAATAATACAAGTAGTTTATACCATTACTGTTGTTTGTTACCAAAATAATTTCTAGTTGTTGCTAGGTGAGGCCACTTTCTGCCGACAGTGAAATGATACAACTTTGGATGTTTATATCCTATGAACTGTGTTTTATGTTTTGTGACAATAAATAAATCTCCAAAATATGAAGGACACTCAAACTAAATCGGTATGGATTTGATAATGGGATGTAATGGGATTTGGTATTAATTGATACCTCAATTCTGATACCAACGTTTGGTTAAATTATCGTATCAAACTTTCAAAAATATAATCTAATTATTCAAAATTATTAGTAAAAATCAATGCAAGATGGTGTAGGGACCATGATAGATTTTGAAACCAACCTTACTAGTAGACTTTGTAGTACGACTATTATCTAAGAATCAAATTTACATCAAATTCCATTAGTCATTAAATAAACAACTTTAATCCCAATGAAAGCATTCCCTTATTCCTGTTACCATCTACCAAACACACAAGTTCATACAAATATTGGGTAAAAACTAAGGATACTAATATGACTTATTTGTTATATAATCTATTTGATGTAATTTGAAGAAAGAGAATTTAAGCCATAGGAATGAAACCCCATCATTGCTATTCATCTCTGCATTACTAAAACAGCAAAGATTATCATCCCATTTTGTAATTTTTTAGTAAAATAATATGGATCAATGTTTAGTCTATTTCATACTTCAGGATTTATTGATTCTTCTTGATACAACATCTATCAACTTCGGGAATACATAGAATTACATGAGATTTGTTGAGCCTAAACTAAACGATGAAACATAATCAATCAATTTCTTGAGACTCTGATGTGAAGATCCACCTTCATCGAAAGAGATGGCTGTGTCTTTCTTCACACGATGTATTCTCTCTCTGATTTCTTCACCTTCTTTATCCTCCAATACTCTTTTGATCGCTCTCTCGATTCCCACCCTTTCAAGACCATCCTCCAACAAAACGCCAATCTTCCAAACATCACTTACATATCTTGCAATTATTGGTTGACCAACAACACAAGGTGAACAAATCATAACCCCTTCGCATATGCACTCCATTGTTGAATTCCATCCACTATGAGTCCAAAAACACCCTATCAAGGGATGTGCTAGAACTTCATTCTGAGGACACCATTTTACTATACGTCCCCTGTCTTTCACTTCGTCTAGAAACATATCAGGCAACCACTCGAGCTATTCTGAACCTTCTACCCACCCTGGTCGAACAACCCACAAGAAAGGAATGTCAATGTTGGCCAACACATAAGCCACTTCAAGAAATTCTAATTTTGAAATGCATGTAACACTTCCGAAACTCATGTATAGAACAGACTTGGGGGCTTGTCCATCTAGCCATGTGAAAAAGGTTCGGTCTTGATCAAGCACACTGCTTGGCGACACAGGGAAATACATATGTAGCGGGCCTAAATTGAACTTTGGGATTGGAAAATCTTGGTTAAGGGTTTCTAGAGTAGGTTCTTCGAGTTCAATGAAGGAATTCCAAATGATTCCTGATGATGGCTTTATTTGTTTAACTACTTTAGTGAGATATTCCCAAAGTGCAAGAGAAGAACTCTCGATATAGATGAAGATTCGAGATGTTATAAGAGTCCACACACAAATGTAACAAGTGTTGTGGTTCTAGTCTTCCCTCTATTTTCTTCTTGTAAATATTGTAAATATTTCCGACTTGTGTGTGAGTCGAGGATGAAGTTATGTGTATGAACTTGGAAGAAGAAGAAGAAGAAGATCCAAGAAGTCTTGTAACTAGAATAGGTCTTGTATTTGTTGTGAGGAGAGTGGTGTCCTAGTGTGTAAGCTAGGACTTAGTTGAGTCGGTGTGTGAAGGCTTGGATCGGGAAAGGATTCAAGTGTGTCTTGTGTGAAGGCTTGGATTGGGTGATGATCCAAGTGTGTCTTAGTGTGAAGCCTTAGATTGGGTGAAGATCCAAGTATGTTATTTGTGTGAAGGCTTGGATTGGGTGAAGTTCCAAGTTGGACAAGAGTGCTTGTTCGTGTGGCTATGTGGGCCTTGGAGTAGATTAGTTCTAGCTACGATTAGAACTCGACATTCCGCTTAGTGTCGTTAAACTTTGTGTAAGCTTGTCTACGGTTTGCTCCGCCTGAAGGAGTGTGTTGATATAGTGATTGATAACTCTCGAGTGTGGTACTCGGGGAGTGGAGTAGGACGAATAGTGAGCTTCATGCCGAACCACTATAATCGCCGCGTCTCTTTGGTTGTGCTATTTCCTAACTCTTTACATTATTTACTTGTCTACATTCATTTATAGTTTAATAGATATCACATAACAAGTAAAATTCAACAAGTTTGAGAAAAAATATTAATCGGACCTAAAAACGATGAAACGTTTTAGCAAGTAAAAAAAAAGGGTGAAACTATTCAACCCCTTCTAGTTTCTACAGGATTTTTGGTGTTAAAGTTTAGTGAAGATGAGATTGTGACTTTTGTGAGTTTATGAGCTTGAATGAGAGAAAGGACATAGGGGGTGGTTGGGGAATAAAAAAAATAGGGCAAACATTACTCTTTTTTCATTTTAGGCCTAATTCCAATAGTGGGCCGAGTATTGATGTTTGTTAAAATAAAATTTATATTTGGCCAAATACTAACAAAAATAAAGTGGATTGACAATTAGTTTTAAGTTTCGACCGAGTATTATAAGTAGTGTTGGATATTAATCATATTATTCAAATTATTTTTTGAATTATCAATTTTTGTTTGGGTTGCTATTGCTATTGCTTAAAGACATAACAAAAAAAAAAAAAAAAAAAAAAAAAAAATGTTTTTATTAAGTTATTGTCACGGTAAACATAAAATTGCAATATGTTGTTCGCCAACAATTTTAATCTCATGGTACTCGCCGCCGCAACGCGCGGGTACCATGCTATCATTAATTAAGTATATTATCATGTTGGTATGATAAACCCATCATATTATGTATTTTTTAATTTTTAGACTTTTCTCATAAAAAAATTTACCCGCCACAAACTCGAGCAAAATTATCACGCAACACACTTACCCTTGAAAATAATAGCAACAATGGAACACCGACAAATGCTCCGTACCTTATTTTGTGATAATTAAGATTTGCTTACGTGGGCAATCAATTTTATAAACAGAACGAAGTTCGGGACCAAGTATTGAAGGCACACGGGACCAAGAGAGTGACATATTTTACACGTGATCATTGACTAAATATCATGTAACAAAATATATATTACCTACCTTATCAATTTCATCATCTGAAAAAAATCTTCCAAGTAATATCATGTTTCATGTAGCTCACTAGGAACAGCTGAAAACAAAAAAATTTTAAAAAAAAATAATAAGAAGAGCATGGTGAAACCACAATCACAATCTACCAATCAAGTCAGGCCAATGTTGTTTGCTGTATTTCTTGTGTTATTTTCATAGGGAAAAAAAACTATTTTGTATAAAGTTATTGTCATGGTAAACTTAAAATTGCAATATGTTGTTCGCTAACAATTTTAATCTCATGGTACTCGCCGCCGCAACGCGCGGGTACCCTTCTATTAATAATTAAGTATATTATCATGTTGGTATGATAAACCCATCATATTATGCATTTTTTAATTTTTAGACTTTTCTAATAAAAAAATTTACCCGCCACAAACTCGAGCAAAATTATCACGCAACACACTTACCCTTGAAAATAATAGCAACAATGCAACACCGACAAATACTCCGTACCTTATTTTGTGATAATTAAGATTTGCTTACGTGGGCAATCAATTTTATAAACAAAACGAAGTGCAGGACCAAGTTTTGAAGGCATACGGGACCAAGAGAGTGACATATTTTACACGTGATCATTGACTAAATATCGTGTAAAAAAATATATATTACCTACCGTATCAATTTCATCAGTAAGAAGAGCATGGTGAAACCACAATCACAATCTACCAATCAAGTCAGGCCAATGTTGTTTGTTGTATTTATTGTGTTATTTTCATAGGAAAAAAAAACTATTTTGTGGAAAACTAGAAGGAAGGTTGAATAGTTTTACCGGTTTTTCGTTTAATTATCTTTTGAAACTTTCCGTTTAACCAAAGATATGAACACAAAGACAATATATAACATGCAAGTATAAAGAAAGAAACGATCAAATCACAACACGAGTATTTATCGTGGTTCGGCTACAAGGACTCTTTTTCCTTGCCCTACGTTTACGCCCCGAGTATCCAACTCGAGAGTTTCTTTCACTAGTCAACAAGCTCCTTTCACCGGCGGAGAAAACCTTACACGTCGCTTACACGATTACCAACACTAAGCTAGTTGTCGAGTTCTTTTACAAGGGTCAATCACTCCTGTTAGTTCTTTTACAAGGGTACAACAACTCCCGTCACACTATGTATTTTAAGGCCTAAAATACTAACCGATCACAACTGAAAACACACAATCAAATGAAGTGTAAACTACACAAAGTCTACACGCTGCTAAGCTAACAAGTCTTGCAACGTTGTGTTGAATACTTGTAACTTTATATGAACTTGTGAACTTCTTTGCTACAAAAGAAACTTCACATCAAAATGAAATGTTAAGGGGTTAGATGAATGATATGAATGTATGTGTGTGAAATGTAATGAGAAGTGATCAAGCCAAAATTCAAACAAATGACTTGATATTTATAGCAAAACCTTCAGCAGGTCTGGCGGATACGACGGAACCCTTAGATGGGTTCCGCCCGTGTACCTCCAGGGTTCCGCCAGGCTGACAGAAGGTTTTGCAATAAATTTTTCCAAACCAATCAAGGTCACATCAACTTATTTCTAGTCAAACACACATTGAATCAAAGTAGAATGCTTCCAAAAATGTGTAAGAGCTTATGGTAAGTCAAACACACAAACTTACCATAAATGCATGATGTGATGTTAACATTTTTCTATTTTAAGAAATATAAAAAGTGTTGTGTTTTATATGAAATGTAAATGTAGCAAATGTCTAATTATGCAAGTCTTTAAACTAAAATTATGTTTTACTAAAAACTAAAGTTTACACTTTGTCGTTAACAAAACTTAGCAAAGATCGTAAAATATAAATAACGTTTTTTGGCGATATTTGTATTAACAATCTCCCCTTTTTTGTTGATGACAAAACATAAACTTTGTTTTTAAGTAACTGACAAAATTTTAGTGTTTAAGACTTAAAAAAAATGTTATATTAAACTTGTTTTACTTAAGTGATGAAAATCATTTTAAGTTTATAAGTTTATATATCATTCTCCCCCTTTTTGTCAAAACAAAAAGTAGAGAAGCGAAGCGGAACTATGCACTTACTCCCCCTTGGTTGATACTCCCCCTAAAAGGAGTGCCAAGATGGGAAACATGGATTTTGAACCTACAAAAAAATGGTTAGTTGGTGATAATGACACATAATCAAACTTGTAGTTACCACACTATATGAGAATATAAGCAACCACAATCACAAGTCATATATGATCAACCAACAATGCAAATAAGATAGTAGAAAAAAGATGTCATTTCAAGTAAAATTTGACTTTAGAAAAGTCAAATGACAAGAAATGAAAAATATCCTCCTACTTCTAAAAATAAAAATAAAAGATGAAAAAATAACTATGAAATAAAAGAAAAATAACATCCTACTTCTATAAGTAAAAGCCATTCAACACATTCCCTAAGTGGGGCAAAAGGCCTCCAAAGTTGGTCTAGGATTGGTTTGGGTGGGAGAGAGCATCCAAACGCTCTATGATGTGTTGTATTGCAAAGCGGGTTTCATCTTGAAATTGGTGAAGCAACATCTTGATGCTTTCACCTATTTTGAGCATTTGCTCACATTGTGAGCAAACATGGTGATGAGTGGGTGGAAACGGGTCATTTAATGATGGTGGTGGTGGTGGTGGTGGGTTGGTGTTGGTTTCTTGAGTGGAGGATGGGTTTGGTATGGAGTCAAGCAAGGTTGTTTGAAATTCCATTACTTGATGGAGGTGATTTTCGACCATGCTTTGAATTTCCTCATAAGAAGGAAAGAAAGACTCAAAGGATTGGGATTGAGAATGTGGTGGAATTGGGTGATCATGGTTTTCAAAGTTAGGTTCTCCATATAGAGGACCATGGATGTCATTGAAGATAGGGTGAAACAACAATGGTTTTGGGTGGTGGTACTCTTGTTGTGGTGGTTGGTTGTGTACAAAAGGCTCATTTTGGTCAAGAAATGGCCTTGGGTTTTGATTTGTCAAAGGTGGTGGATTTGTTGATCTTGGTGGAAGATCATTGAGATCTTGGACACAAAGATGTGGTGATGTTGGAGGAGACCCAAATAACTCCATTGGTTCAAGTTTAGGTAGTGTTGATGGTGATGGAGTTTTAGATGTTTGGATTGGTGCACTTGGTGGAGTTGGGTCAATGGGTGATTTTGTTGGTGGTGGAGTAGTGAGCTCATTAGGTCCTTTGGGTGATGGAGATGGAGATGCAAGGTTTAGAAAATGTTCATTTTTGATGGGTGAAGAGAATTCATCTGAGGATGAGGAACTTAGGTTGATTGTGTGGTTGGACCAAAGTGGTTTGACACTTATACGTGCGGTTCTCCGAACGGGTCGAGATGGTTGAGAGGTTATTGTTGACTTTGTCATTGTAAAGATGGTTGATTAGAGGTTTAGGATCAGAGATTGTGATGGTGATGGTGTGATTTGAGGGTGTTCTAAGATGGTTAAATTTATAGAGGTGAAGAAGTATGGGAAGGAGTGTTTGGATTTGATGTTTAACCATACAAAAATGGAGGTTGCTAATGATTTGGAAGATTAATGAGGGTTGTCAAATCAATGGAAGTCAATCCAATGAAAATGGTGAAAGAAGAAGACAAAGATTTGTACTAAATGCTTAGTGGTTTTGGCAAATTGGGTGAAGGTATATGTTTCACGGATTGCAAGGAACCTTTGGAAGGGTTCCTTCCTTTATGAGTGAAGGTTCCTTGAGGTGGTTATGGTTAAGTTTGAAATTTGGCGGGAAATGGTTTTCTATGAGTTGTAGAGGATGAGAAAGACCCTAATGTGCTTAACAAATAGTAGGGAATGGATTTCTATCTAAAAGGATGATTTGTGTTGAGTGGAATTTGAAATGTCGAGAAAGAAAAAAAATTTTGCAGGTCTATTGGCGGAACCCTGGGACTACCCAGACGGAACCCTCACCCTCCTGAGGGTTCCGTCTGATCCGTTGGGCTAATTCTTGAATTCCAGAAAAATACACTGGCGGAACCCATTTTAGGGTGCCGCCAGTTCCGCCAATGCTGAAAAACAAGGCAGTCCACGTTTTTAACCTGCGAGACGATTTTCAAATTTTTCGAAAACTCCTAAAAACAAAAATATAATTCATATCTGGTTAGGAAATGCAAAAATTGGACATGTAAACACGCATACCATTGGACTTTGACCGGGGGCTAGCGAATTTCACTATACTATAGTGAAATTTTCATACACTTGAAAATTTGACAACATGCCAAATGTTGTCGTCCTGCATCATAGTTAGTTCATACATGTTCCAAATTGTACCAAATATTCTATCAACACACAAATTCATGACAAACATTGTTTAAACGACCAAATTATTCAAATAGCACCTTGTGCCAAACAATCCTACACACCCGCTCTCATTGACGGTCAATCTTCTTCTTGAGCTTTCCAAGGAATCTCTCAAGATTCTTGAACATCCCCTTTGTTTGCTTGAACTCCGCCGACTCATTTGGAATATCCGGAAGTTGGGAAAGGTATTCTAGAGGCGGGAGCCTAGAGTTGGACAAAGTCTCATCTTCACTCATTGAGGATGATGATGAAGAGGTAGGAGGATGAGGACGTTTTCCTTGGGCTTTGTAGACTCTCCTATCACTTAGTGGGACAAAAGTGTGTGGAATGAGAGAGTAGTCTAGGTGAAGACCTCTAGGAGTTGGTGGAATGGGAGAGATGAACCTAAAGAGACGGGTCAAGAGCATTCCATACGGCATAGCCGTTGTGCCTTGCACCGGAATGTCGGCCATTCTCTTGGCCATGTAGTAGGCAAGGTTGAAGGGTTACCTAACGGACAAGGAGTAGAGCATGTAGCAAAGGCAAACATTGATATGATCCCGGTTTCCTATGGTGCTAATGACATTGGCTCTAAGTAGTTCTTCCCATTTCTTGAATTGGGGCTTGAGTTCATTGAGTTCCATACCATATGGGTCCTTGTTGACCTCATTTCTGGTTCGGGTTCTCCTAGCGTTGGTGGTCCTAATGAAGAGGTGGTCACGGAGTTCATCCTTGGACACAAGAGGGGTATCATAGGGATGGATTCGGTCAATGAGTGTGTCAAGAGTTGAGAGGGAATGCTTGTCGGAGTAGATGCAAGTACCACGGTTTGGGACACCTAAGATTTGAGCAAATTCCTCGAGAGTGAAGGAGTATTCATGACTACTAGCCCTAAAGTTAATAGACATGCGACCATACTCATCCGTGGAGTGAGTGACGGATGCATAGAACTCTAAAATAAACCTAGGACAAATAGGCTCATTGATCTCTAAAAGACAATCAAAGTTGATGGTTGCAAGTTCATTAGGTAGGTTTGTACCTTCTATGAAGGATGGGTCAATGGTTCTACCTTCGTGGACATAACGCTTTTTTAGGGCTTTGAAAACATCGATTTGAGTTGGAGTAAGACCTTTGGTTTTATGGTGTTTGGGTAGATACTTAATGGTGTCCTTGTGGTCGTAATGGGTTAGAGGAGGCATGATGATTCTTAGAAAAACAAAATTTCACATTTTAGTCTAAGTAAACGACTATTGTAATGTGGATGTTCTAGTGTGTGCCTATATGAAAACAATGTGGAGGTGCGGTTATCTTGACTCATTTTGATGCTCAAAACATTTTAGAATGCAAGTTTAGTTATACAACAAAAGATAACCCAAGCGCTCCTAGTTCAATGTAGCTTCGTTTGAATGTACCCGAAAATACATATTGGTTATGTATTCCCTTTAGCATTCAAGAGACATTATGCAAGTGATGTTTTTGAACATAACGTTTTGATTTTGTATTTACAATGTGAGATGAAAAAATATTTGTCCTATTTGTGAGAAATTTTTGCAAGAATTTGACATAGGGTGTTTTAGTAAATATGTTAATAACTTATAATAATGCAATTCCTAACTATGGGAAACATGATTAGTTTTGTTAAACACCTAATTTCATGCATGGGTTTCTCAAGTTAATGCATAACCCCAAGTTTTTATTTTTGTGCAAAAATAGAATTCCTAGACTCAGATCAGGAGTGTAATCATGTTTAGAATACTTACAATGATGATTGATGAGCAATGTGAATGAAGGAAGGATCAAAAATTCATAGTTGTGGATGAGTGGTGAAGTGAATAGTAGCAGTTTGGAAGTGGTGGTATGAGATAATGGGTGTTTGGTTTAATATAAACTAAGAAAAAGGTTCTGCAGGTCGGCGGATACGGCGGAACCAAAAAGAGGGTTCCGCCCATTATGGCTGAGGGTTCCGCCGACTCTGCTGAGAAAAAGACTTATTGATTTGTTTTGATTTTTGTGATTTTTGTCTAATGTCTAGAACTACAATTTGGGTTCCATGAGTCCTAAGCCTAGCCTAAGAAGGTTAAAAGGTTCTCGTTTAAGAGGTTTTGTGAGAATGTCGGCTATGTTGTCTTCGGAAGAAACTTTCTCAATTGAGATGTTTCCTTTTTGAATGTTATCATGAAGGAAATGATGATGGATTTCAATATGTTTGGTACGAGCATGTGGAACAGGATTTTTGCTAAGATCAATGGCTCCTTTGTTGTCACAAAGAATGGTGATGTCGTTAAGTTGAATTACGTAGTCGACAAGGGCTTGCTTCATCCAAAGAGCTTGTTGACATGCCTTTCCGGCCGAAATGTATTCAGCTTCCGTTGTTGAGATAGCGAGAGCCATTTGCTTCTTAGAGAACCATGAGGTGAGACAATGTCCAACAAAAGTACAAATACCACTTGTGCTTTTTCTATCAACATAGTCACCGGCATGATCCGAATCGGCATACACTATGGTGTCTATTCCCGTTCCTTTGGGATACCATAAACCTAAATGTGTAGTGCCCTTAATATATCTAAAAATCCTTTTAACGGCTTCGAGATGAGTTGTCTTAGGATCTTCTTGAAAACGAGCATATAGACAAACACTAAACATAATGTCGGGTCTACTAGCCGTTAGGTAAAGTAGACTTCCAATCATACCTCTATATTTAATGCTATCTACGGATTCACTTTCCTCATCCTTGGTGAGTTTTGTTTCCGTGGACATGGGCGTTTTCATTGGTTTCGAATCTTCTAATCCAAATTTCTTAAGCATGTCCTTAATATATTTAGATTAGTTAAAGAAGATACCATCTTCTATTTGTTTAATTTGGAGTCCTAAGAAAAAGTTGAGTTCTCCCATCATACTCATTTCAAACTAGTCATGCATGATTTTTGAGAAATCTACGCATAATTCTTGACAAGTTGATCCGAATATAATGTCATCAACATAGATTTGGACTATGATAATATGTGAATCTTTCTTCTTAGTGAAGAGAGTATTATCAACTAAGCCCATGGTATACTTATGGTCAACTAGGAAGGTTTTAAGTCGATCATACCATGCTTTTGGAGCTTGCTTAAGTCCGTAAAGAGCCTTTTTAAGTTTGTAAACATGATTAGGTTTTTCAAAATCGATGAAGCCCGGTGGTTGAGCAACATACACTTCTTTATTTATAACCCCGTTTAGGAATGCACTTTTGACGTCCATTTGAAAGAGTTTAAAATTGTGTGAACATGCATATGCAAGTAAGATTCTAATTGACTCGAGCCTAGCAACCGGAGCAAAAGTTTCATCGTAGTCAATGCCTTTTTACTGATTGTATCCTTGTGCTACTAGCCTAGCTTTGTTTCTAGACACAATTCCATTTTCATCCATTTTATTATGAAAAACCCATTTTGTTCCAATTATTGTTTGACTCCTTGGTTGAGGAACTAATGTCCATACATCATTCCTAACAAATTGGTTTAACTCTTCTTGCATGGCTATTACCCAAGACTCATCATTTATGGCTTCGTTAATGTTTTTCGGTTCAATGGTTGACACGAAACAAAAGTCGTTACTTTCATTTTGGGCTTTAGATCTTAGTGTTCTCTCATTAATTTTTCCTATGACATTATCTAATGGATGACTTTTGGATTGTTTAACATTAACAATTTCTTTGCTTAATGGTTCATCTTCCTTGTCATTTTCTAAGATTACTTGGTTTTCAATAGCTTGACTTTCAACTAAGTCATCATCTACCAAAGGTGATGTCTTAGAGGGAGGTGGACTCTCGTCGAATGTTACGTTCAACGATTCCTCGACTCTTAAGGTTTCTTTGTTTAAAACAATGTAAGCTTTACTATTTTGTGAATATCCAAGAAATACACCTTCATAATACTTTGGGTCAAATTTGGTGAGATAGTCATTGGTGTTAAGAATAAGGCATTTACTACCAAACACTCTAAAGTATCCTAATGTAGGCTTTTTACCTTTGTATAGTTCATAAGGAGTTTTATTCAAAAATGGTCTAATTAAGACTCGATTTAAAATGTACGTTGATGTGTCAACGGCGTTACACCAAAACTTTTGTGGAATGTTTTGTTCATTAAGCATTGTTTTACTCATCTCTTGCAAAGTCCGGTTTTTACGTTCTACTACACCATTAGATTGAGGAGTGCGTAGAGCCGAAAAGTTATGAGTAATACCATTTTTATCACAAAAGTTTCCAAATTGAAATTCATTATCAAATTCACGACCGTGATCCGTTCTAATAGACACAATACTAGACCCTACTTGATTTTGGATTTTCTTACTTAGAATCTCAAATTTATCAAAAGCTTCATTTTTACTTTTCAAAATTTTTGTCCAAGTATATCTTGAGTAATCATCTACTATGACCAAAGTATAGAAGTTACCTCCATAACTTTGTATAGCGGATGGACCGAACAAATCCATATGCAAAAGTTCTAGACACCTAGATGTAGAAACAAAGTTTTTAGCCTTATGGCTACTATGGACTTGTTTACCGACTTTGCAAGCATCACAAAAGTGTTGGTCATATTTCAACTTGGGTATGTTTCGAACTAGGTCTTTGGAGGAGAGGTTTTGTATAAGTCTCATGTTAGCGTGTCCTAAACGTCTATGCCATAAAGTTGAAGATTCATCTAATGAAGTAAGACAAAGTTTTTCTCTAGATGTTTGATCCATATTCATGACATACACGTTATACTTAAGAACACCTTTGGCTATGGTTATGCCATCTTTAAGTATTTTACTTCCATTTTCACTAAAAAAGATATTATACTTATTACGGCAAAGTTGACTAATACTAAGGAGATTAAAACCTAAGTTATCAACATGAGCTACATCATCTAGAAAAAGAGAGTCATGAGAGATTATACCTTTTCCGATGATTTTGCTCTTAGCTTTACTACCAAACGTAACGTTACCTCCATCACATTTGTGATAAGTTGAGAAGAGGCTTTTGTTACCCGCCATGTGCCTTGAACAACCGCTATCTTTAATCCATTCATCCGGTTCCAAACATACTTTGAGGCACACCTATTTTACGAAAAACACTCAAACATTTGGTCCCCAATTTCTCATGGATCCATTTTGGTTAAGCATACCATTAACTTGATCCAAGTATGAAAATAGAACATAAGGGTTCCATGACATGTAATTTGGAGTTTGGTAATGTCCAGGAGTGTTTTGGTTCCAAACATGTTGGTAGTTTGGTCGTGTGTTGTAGTTACTCTTTGGAAAGGGGCGTTTGGGAATTGGAGTCTTAGGTCTCGGTTGAGTAGTTCTAGTTCTAAATTCGTTTTTACTAAGTCCTACTCCAGTTTTAATAGCAGGTTTTGTTTCATTTTTATATGTGACTTTAACAAATTTTGAACGATCCGACGTGGAAGTTGTCACTGCTGCTGCAGACCCGGCGAAACCTTGGTTCCGTCTGTTCCGCGTGCTGCTGTAGCATTTTTGTTAGTTTCTTGTGCTTTCTTTTATTGTTTCGTTTGACTCTTCGAAGTTTCTAGTTTCATGAAACCTAGTCCTGTTTTATCAAATGGTGACTTTTGAAGTTTCATAATTTCATCTGCACAAGAAATACTTTTATCGAACTTCTTAAACTTTGTTGTTTGTTTTATTAGATCATCTTGAGTAATTCTAAGTTTCTCAATTTCGAGTTTAAGCTCTTCACAAGATTTGCACGATGTGTCAATACCTTTACTCTTTTCTAATCTCTTAGCTTTTTCTTTTAACTCATAAACTTCATTTTCTAAAAACTCCTTTTTAGTTTTCAAAAATTTATTTTTGTTTATGATTTTTAAGCTTAATTCACAAAGTTTGTTATATTCTTTTTGTAAGGTGTCATCATCAATAGAAGAGTAAGATGAGTCGGAGAGTACCTCATTTGAGTCGTGAGCCATGAGAACAATTTCATCATTCTTTGGCTCATCGTCATCTTCTTCATAGTCACTCCAAGAACCACCCACAAAAGCTTGTTGAGATTTGCTTTTGGGTGGTTTTGGACATTCTCCTACGAGATGACTTGTGTTTCCACACCTAAAGCATTTCCTTTCAACCTTTCCTTTCCTATCATCACGATCTTTTCGGAAGGTTTTCTTGTCATCTTTAGGTTGCCTTACAAACTTCCCTTGTCTACGAAAGAACTTCTTGAAGTCTCTAACGGCCATGGCATATTCTTCATCATCACTATCCGAACTAGATTCTTCATCATCACTTGATTGGACTTTAGCTTTCAAGGCAATAGACTTAACCTTTTCTTTCTTGCCTTTAACTATTTCCGAATCTTTTTCCATTACCATTTCATGAACTTTGAGGTTTCCAATTAGCTCGTCAAGTGACATGCTTAAAAGATCCTTAGATTCTTCAATTGCCGTCACTTTTGCTCTCCACTTCGGATGGAGTGCTCTAAGGAATTTTCTGACAAAATTCTTGCTACAAAAAGATTCATCAAGTGCTTTAAGTGAAGTAATAATAGTGTTAAACCTAGCAAATGCACTATCAATAGTCTCATCTTCGGAAATAGTAAATTGTTTATATTGTTGAACAAGAAGATCAATTTTGTTATCCTTAACTTGTGAGTTTCCTTGATGAGGGACTATTAAAGATTGCCAAATTTCTTTGGCGGTTTTACACATAAAGACTCTTTCATATTCTTTCTTAGGCAAAGCATTGTAAAACATCATTTTAGCTTCATTATTTTTAGCAATTAATTTCTTTTGATCTTCATCTTTACTATTCGTAACTATATTATCACCATCAATGATTATATACCATAAATCTATATCTTTAGATTTCACGTAAGTTTCAAATCGGTTTTTCCAATATATAAAACCATTTGCTTCAAAAAGTGGTGGTCTTTGCATAAATTGCCCTTCTTTGTAATTTTCAAAATCCATGGATCGTTTCAAGTTTTAAAACACAATATATTTTAAAAGCTTGAGTAACGTAGCTCTTGATGCCAATTGTGGAAAACTAGAAGGGGGGTTGAATAGTTTTACCGGTTTTTCGTTTAATTATCTTTTGAAACTTTCTGTTTAAACAAAGATATGAACACAAAGACAATATATAACATGCAAGTATAAAGAAAGAAACGATCAAATCACAACACGAGTATTTATCGTGGTTCGGCTACAAGGACTCTTTTTCCTTGCCCTACGTCCACGCCCCGAGTATCCAACTCGAGAGTTTCTTTCACTAGTCAACAAGCTCCTTTCACCGGCGGAGAAAACCTTACACGTCGCTTACACGATTACCGACACTAAGCTAGATGTCGAGTTCTTTTACAAGGGTACAATCACTCCCGTTAGTTCTTTTACAAGGGTACAACAACTCCCGTCACACTATGTATTTTAAGGCCTAAAATACTAACCGATCACAACTGAAAACACACAATCAAATGAAGTGTAAACCACACAAAGTCTACACGATGCTAAGCTAACAAGTCTTGCAACGTTGTGTTGAATACTTGTAACTTTATATGAACTTGTGAACTTCTTTGCTACAAAAGAAACTTCACATCAAAATGAAATGTTAAGGGGTTAGATGAATGATATAAATGTATGTGTGTGAAATGTAATGAGAAGTGATCAAGCCAAAATTCAAACAAATGGCTTGGTATTTATAGCAAAACCTTCAGCAGGTCTGGCGGATACGACGGAACCCTCAGATGGGTTCCGCCCGTGTACCTCCAGGGTTCCGCCAGGCTGACAGAAGGTTTTGCAATAAATCTTTCCAAACCAACCAAAGTCACATCAACTTATTTCTAGTCAAACACACATTGAATCAAAGTAGAATGCTTCCAAAAATGTGTAAGAGCTTATGGTAAGTCAAACATACAAACTTACCATAAATGCATAATGTGATGTTAACATTTTTCTATTTTAAGAAATATAAAAAGTGTTATGTTTTATATGAAATGTAAATGTAGCAAATGTCTAATTATGCAAGTCTTTAAACTAAAATTATGTTTTACTAAAAACTAAAGTTTACACTTTGTCGTTAACAAAACTTAGCAAAGATCGTAAAATATAAATAAGGTTTTTAGGCGATATTTGTATTAACATATTTTTTATAAAGTTATTGTCATGGTAAACTTAAAATTGCAATATGTTGTTCGCTAACAATTTTAATCTCATGGTACTCGCCTCCGCAACGCGCGAGTACCCTTCTATCAATAATTAAGTATATTATCATGTTGGTATGATAAACCCATCATATTATGCATTTTTTAATTTTCAGACTTTTCTCATAAAAAAATTTACCCGCCACAAACTCGAGTAAAATTATCACGCAACACACTTACCCTTGAAAATAGTAGCAACAATGCAACACCGACAAATACTCCGTACCTTATTTTGTGATAATTAAGATTTGCTTACGTGGGCAATCAATTTTATAAACAGAACGAAGTGCGGGACCAAGTATTGAAGGCACACGGGACCAAGCGAGTGACATATTTTACACGTGATCATTGACTAAATATCGTGTAACAAAATATATATTACCTGCCTTATCAATTTCATCAGTAAGAAGAGCATGCTGAAACCACCATCACAATCTACATATCAAGTCAGGCCAATGTTGTTTGCTGTATTTCTTGTGCTATTTTCATTGGAAGTTATCGACTCACGGTCCCTCGTTAAGACACTGCCAGGATTCGATGGTGATCTTCCTTTCACACTCGAAACTGGGTAACCTCGTGATACTCTTTTTAGCTGAATTATGTTGGTTTAATTTCCTATTTTCGGTTTATACGAACTCATACTAAGACAATGTGGTTTGATAAATGTACATTGGGTTAGGTGAGTCCAATGATGTGCAGTTATTTTACTACTTTATTGAGTCCGAAGGGAACCTGAAAGATGACCCTCTCATGCTTTGGATGAGTGGAGGCCCTGGTTGTTCTTCTGCTTCTGGCCTCTTTTATGAAATTGGTAATTTCTTACATCTCTAGCTTGTTTTAGCCAAAACAGCTTTTACATATTTTCAATGTAGAGGTCGTGACCCAACTTTGCATTTAGCTCACATTACGGTTTGGTAATTCCAAAGCAACCAACTATTCCTGTTTTGGTAATTTCGAAACAAGTGCTGATCGTGAGTTCGTGACATTAACTAGCTAACACTGAGATCGTAAAATAAGTATAAGGTGATCCTATATATGAGTAGGTTTCTTCATTTCAAGTTCCTAGATATTTTTTGTTTCAATATAATGTCTTTGGTCGAAGTGTAAATTCTCAAAAGGGGATTTTTTTTTTTTTTTTTTTTTTTTTACAATTTTTCAAAAAGATACAAACCTAACATGTTTTCCCAATTTGGTCAAGTGCTAACGCGCGATTTGACACGTGTCCATTTTTTTTAATAATAAAGTACAGTGGTATGTGGGTGTTTTTCCAAAAATTCTTTTTCTATTATTACAAAATTACTTATTTACCCTTATTTTTATATGAGTCAATTAAATGTGCGATTTTACTACCCTTAAATGTGCGAATGTGCGATTTCACTTTATTTCCAGATTCCGGCAAATTAAATGTGCGATTTTACTACCCCTTAAATGTGCGAATGTGTGATTTCACTTTATTTCCAGATTCCAGCAAATTAAATGTGCGATTTTACTACCCCTTAAATGTGCGAATGTGCGATTTCATTTTATTTCCAGATTCCGACAAATTAAATGTGCAACTGTACTTCTCGTTATTCCGGCCAACTTTTTTTTTTTGAAATATACATCTCAATCTTAGCCACCACCTCTAAATCTCAACCAATTTTGTGAAATATACCGTGAAATATACATCTCATTGAGCTTTATATAATCAAACACTACACCTTATATTAGAGCTGGCAAATCGTGTCTTAACAAGTTCGGAGCGTGCGAATAACATAAGTTTCAAACATGAAAACGACTCGTTTAACACTTGCTTTTGATGGTTTGAATATGACAGTTATACGTTTTATATATCAAAAAGTTAAATATTGAACCCTAGAATACTAAAAACAATTATTTTAAAAAATAAAAAAGTCTAGAGATATAGCTCAGTAAACACGGGAATCACTTCGGCTTAAACACGGCTATGCTTCGCTCTTTTTAACTATCGCTAGTCTGTGAAAGAAGATTTCAATTTATGGTCACTTTCAGTCTAACCCGGATTTACTTAGTTAGTCGAGACTTGCTTCTTAGCGTGTAGTAGATCAACCAGGCTAGCTTTCCTGTAGTAGAGCGCGGGGAGAGTGACCATCATGGCCTTGAATAGGGTGTGCCTTTTATTCTGTACATTTTTTATGAGGAGTACTCTTGAATGTACTATACAGTAGGTTCTCAGTGCCCTAAGATCCTAATCCCAGATCGAATTCCAATCGCAGAATTGTTCTCAAGCGAATGGCTTTTACTCAACCTCAATTCATTACCCAATTTGCCAAATCCTTTTCAACCAATCATAAACCCACTAATCAGTAACCGATCATAAACCCAGTAACCAGTAACCACCTCTAAATCTCAACCAATCATAAACCCAGTAACCACTCCACTACACCACTCACCACCACCTCTAAATCTCGGCCACCACCACCACCGCAGCTACACCGCCATCACCATCATCAAAACAACCATAAACCCTCCCTTAGATCACCTACCTTGTCTCAGATCCGTGTTGTACGCGCCATCAGATCTGTGAGTTTTAGGTAAGGAGGTAAGTAGATCCATGGGTAAGGGTGATAAACTCACCGATTCTCACTCTCGTACGCCTTGTTTCATCTCGAATCCGAGCTCATAAGCTTATTCTTGGTTGTTAGATTTATTTGGTCTTGTGTGTTGTGTTAGTTTGGGTCACGGTGGTTTGGTGGTGGTGGTGGAAGTATCAGGCGGCGGTGATGATGGATTTGGAGGTGGTGGTGAATGGTGGTGAAAGTATTAGGTGGTGGTGAGAGAAGGAGATGAGGATAATGTGACTAGTATTTATTTATCATAAATAGAGGGGTACATTTGTCATTTAAACAATAATTCAAAGTCAAAGTTCAGACATAGAGGGATACGTGTCACACATTCAGTGGAATAGCACTTTCGCACATTATCACTTGACTAAATTGGGAAAACATGTTGGGTTTGTATCCTTTTGGGAAATTGAAAAAATAAAAAGTCCTCTTTTGAGAATTTGCTCATGGTCGAAAGTCCATCCCAGTACTAAGTATTGAGTTTTCGAGGCAAATTGCCGCCACACGAAACTAATAGCAACCCCAGTTGGGATTAAGCTAACATATGGAGCAGAAGTATCCTATTAGGATTCATTATCCCTATATAAAGAAATCTAATGTAAGTGTAAATTTGTATCTGAAATCCATGATCAATATCTATTCTAGTTAATTTGGTTGTGGATGTAGCATGGTTATCCTAGTTGTGTAAACCATGCAACTCGGTACTAGGACTTATTGCTGTGATACTCTAGCAAACAGCAAAGTTTTTGCTGTGATACTCTAGCAAACAGCGAACTTTTTTGTTTTACAAACATAGATGTGTGTGAGACTTTGATAGTTCTGTGCAGGCCCCCTCACTTTTCCATATGAAACCTCTACTTTGGAGAAGCCAGTACTTGAGTTAGTCCCTGACGGTTGGACAAAGGTGACTCTAAATCTTACCTGAAGTATTGATTTCATTACCAATATAGTTACACTTTTTTAGACAAACATTCATGTTCAAAAAATATGTGCTGAGTTACTTCACAATAATTTCATACCAATGTAATTACATCACATTTTAGGTGGCCAACATAATATTTCTTGATCAACCAGCTGGGACTGGATTCTCCTATGCAAGAACTCCCGAAGCTTACATAACAAATGATACATCAGCAGCAATATATTCATACAATTTTCTGAGGAAGGTTGGGTCATTATCCTGTATAAGCAATTACTTCTCTGTTTACTCAGTAAACATGTATCTTCAATGCATATATGACGTGTAGTTTTCAAAGAAATTACTTTATCTCCTGTAAGTACAAACTAAGATGCAGCTTGCTGGCTATTTATTTCTTCTTGCAGTGGCTAATCAAGCATCCTAAATTTCTCAACAATCCGTTGTATATTGGTGCAGCTTCGTACAGTGGCATAGTGCTGCCAATTATTGTTGAGGAAATATATAACGGTACTCATAGATAGTTTAATTCCATGGTATCGAGCTTGCAATAGAAAAACTAAATTCTTCACCACAAAACACTATAGTAATCTTGTTAGCCATAAATTAAAAAATACACTCTTTCATCTAGCTTCTGTAGTAGACTTCATAAGTTACTTTTAAGGTAGATTATGGCGTAATACCCGATTTTCAGCTTGTTGTTTCCATCCTTTGTAGGTAATGAAGTTGGAAAATTGCCACATCTCAATATCAAGGTACAAATTAGTTATTTATCAACACAACTTGTTGTAATAATTATTTTGTTACAATATAAGCTGAATTTACTTAACTGGTTACATTGAATTCTATAATTCCAGTTTTTTGAATAAACCTAATTTTTTATGGATCACTTAATTGGATTTTTTCTTCGAGTTAGGGGTATGTTCTTGGTAATCCTATAACAGATACAAATGGAGACTTTAATTCAAGAATGCCATTTGCTCATCGAATGGCATTATTGTCGGATGCAATCTACAAGGTAATGGAGCACTTTCAAGCTGCCTGTAGTTTCACTACTTTCTAGTATTTGAACTTGTTATATAATGGTTCGAAGATCCTCTTTAAACTATGTCAAATGACCTGTTTCCCCCTCCTTTGACTTAGCTTTATTTTAAAAGTCTTAACTTCGGTAGTGGTCAATAACCCCTTTTTAAACCAATTGTTTGCTCTAATACTCATACATGTTATACCATAACAAAAAATAAAAAATAAAAAATATTACTCTCGGTCTTGGGGTGTTACAAAACATGATCTATGCAGTGTCTAGGCATCGTCATCTACCCGTACTTAGGTGCTGCATGCACAAACAAAGCTGCAATATGTCGGGAATTAAATCACTTTCTTTTGCAGTCAACTAAAGAAAATTGCCATGGAGACTACATAAATGTAGATCCCGAGAACAGTCTGTGCAAACATGATCTTCAAGTGGTAAATAAGGTACTACAAGAGTAGTTTTTCAATTTGGGTTATTAGCTATATATTCTGCATTTGTATTCCTTTTAATGCTCCTTTCTTTTGATCTGTAGTGCCTTGAAAGAATTTCCACGTCATAGATTCTAGAGCCAACTTGTGACACTAAAGATGTCTTCGAATTTAAATCCGACACCTCCAGGAGGGGCTTAGCAGCTGTTGACAAGACATTTCTCGATAATTGGTCGTTAGCAGAACTTCAGATGCAAGGGTGCCGAGTATTATTCTCTTTCTCTCTCTAGTTCTTACGCTATGTGTGTGTTAAGCTTCACCACTACTCTCCCGACCCCCCCCCCCCCCCCCCCCCCACACACACACACACACGCCCAAATTGTCATTAACCAGTATACTGGTTATTTAGAAAGATAGGTAAAATATGCCAAATGGTGATGATGTTTTTAATATTCCTTCCCCATTTTTTTAGAGTTATAATGTTTTCTTGTAACTACATACCATTCAATCACAATTTGCAGGATGACCTTTCCTATGTTTGGGCTAATAACAGGGATGTGCGAGAAGCTCTTCACATTCGTGAGGTTTGTAGGTCACCTCATAGTTTAATTCTTGTTCATCGATCTTAATAACCTAAGATAATATATCTTTTTATCGGGTAGGCTAGAATAATAATATATTGATTGCCAGGAATTTGGGGATATAGAGTGGGTGCGATGCAATGAAACCTTTTCTTCTAAACATAAGGAAGCTATATACACACACAATGTTGTGAGTAGTGTTGACTATCATCGACGTCTTTCGGATAAAACTTGTCGAGCTCATATATACAGGTAATACCAATTGTATGCTTCTTCTAGTCGATCTGAAAGTAAAGATAGTGATTACGTTTTTATGTTTTTTATGTGTGTGTTTGAACAGTGGAGATCATGACATGATTGTTCCATATGTGGGTACTTTGAGCTGGATTGAATCTCTAAACTTACCGGTTGTAGATGATTGGAGACCCTGGTTCGTAGACAAACAAGTAGCCGGGTTAGTTGTGCTGATATGAATTCCTTTAATCAAGATAAATGCATAAAATATTGATGTTTTGGCACTATGCTCTGATATCTTCTTTTTTTTTTTTTTCAGATACACCATGAAATACTTGAATGACAATTACAGCTTAACATTTGCTTCTGTAAAGGTGAATCTCGTCGTATGAAATTTGGGCATGCCTTTTAGTTTACAAAAAGTTCAGCTAATAATTTGTTACCTTAACTTGAACCCAAACTTTTTGGTTTTATACTGAGACTTGTTGTAATTTTCATGAAACGAATCTTTTCTTACTTATGATCATGATGGTTGACCTTTTTCAATCGTTGACAGGGAGGTGGTCACACAGCTCCATCTTATAAACCGAAAGAATGTTCAAGCATGTTTATGAGGTGGCTTGTGGACGACACGTTGTGAGCAACAGCTTTTGAATTTGATGTTTGTGTCTTTTTTTTTGACTGGCAAACAATTTGATGTTTGTGTATTATCTTGTTAGTACTATATAATCCATTTGTACGTGTGTTTTCTTTTTCTGCACAATTATACAAGTAGTTTATACCAGTACTGTTGTTTGTTACCAAAATACAACTTTCTAGGTGAGGCCACTTTCTGAATTAGGAAGCCGATGATGAAATGATACAACTTTGAATGTTTATGATTTGTGTTTTATGTTGTCTGACAATAAATAAAGTAAAGTAACTCCCAATACCGTCTTTCACGGTGTATGGGGGAGGTTGAGACGTAGACAACCATACCCCTACCTAAGGTAGAGAGGCTGCTTCCGGTTCTACCTAAGGTAGAAAAGGACCTCCGGCCTTTTGTAGGGAGTGAGGATCGAACCCTTGACCTCTAGGTTAAGAGGCAAGGGGTTTTCCAACTGATCCAACCCTACTTGTTTTGTCTGACAATAAATAAATCTCCAAAATATGAAGGATGGTCAAACTAAGTTCATACAAATATTGGGTATAAACCACGGATACTAATCTGACTTATTTGTTACTATAATCTATTTGAAGTAATTTGAAGAAAGAGATTTTAAGCCATAGGAATGAAACCCCATTACTGCATCTCACTTGAATTACAAACTCACTTGAATTACAAAATCAGGTATTCAAAGCAACAGTCTTGGCCACATTGACACACTTAGGAATTCATACCCATTTTCCCATTTTCATTCCAATTCCAATACACCAATAGTCATTCCTTGCAGCAAACCAACGCTTATTCATCTTTGAGTTACTATATCATCCCATTTTGTAAAATAATATGGATCATTGTTTAGTTTATTTAATACCATAATTATTGAATTATACCATAATAGAAATTTCAAACCGGAATACTTCATACTTCAGGATTTATCGATTTTTCTTGATACAACATCTATCAACTTCGGGAATACATAGAATTACAAGAGATTTGTTGAACCTAAACTAAACGATGAAACATAATCAACCAATTTCTTGAGACTCTGATGTGAAGATCCACCTTCATCGAAAGAGATGGCCGTGTCTTTCTTCACACGACTTATTCTCTCTCTGATCTCTTCACCTTCTTTTTCCTCCATTACTCTTTTGATCGCTCTCTCGACTCCCACCCTTTCAAGACCATCCTCCAATAAAACACCAATCTTCCAAACATCACTTACATATCTTGCAATTATTGGTTGGCCAACAGCACAAGGTGCACAAATCATAGGAACCCCTTCACATATGCACTCCAATGTTGAATTCCATCCACTATGAGTCCAAAAACACCCTATAGAGGGATGTGCCAGAACTTCATTCTGCGGACACCATTTTACTATGCGTCCCCTTTCTCCCACTTCTTCTAGAAATTTATCAGGCAACAGCTCGAGCCATTCTGAACCTTCTACCCACCCTGGTCGAACAACCCACAAGAAAGGAAGGTCAATGTTGGCCAACACATAAGCCACTTCAAGAAATTCTGATTTTGAAATGCGTGCAACACTCCCGAAACTCATGTATAGCACAGACTTGGGGGCTTGTCCATCTAGCCATGTGAAAAAGGTTCGGTCTTGATCAAGCACACTGCTTGGCGACACATGGCGACACAGGGAAATACATATGTAGCGGGCCTAAACTGAACTTTGGAATTGGAAAATCTTGGTTAAGGGTTTCTAGAGAATGTTCTTCGAGTTCAATGAAGGAATTCCAAATGATTCCCGATGATGCCTATATTTGTTTAACTACTTTAGTGAGATATTCCCCCAAACCTTTTGGGTTCGGTGTGATCTTTATGATGTCTTTTACTTTCAAAAGGGGATATTTCGGCATTGGCGCTTCATATTCTGGATCTGGAAGTATCAAGACATATTGCATACAGGAAAGTAGTTAATATGACGAACCTAACAGCATAAATATGTACCTATATCTATACGCAACAAATATGTTTTGTAATCAAAATTTACAATCTATAATGTGATTGTAAAACCTCTGTAAGATAGCAAAGAATAGACCTTTTTTTGTAAAGTTGAAGTACCCCTTTTCATAGAAAGACAGTAAATCGCCATAAACAAGGACCGAAGTAATCGTGCATGCCCACGTCACCAACCGAGGCACCTTCATAGAGTCAGCCACTTCCTGCGCGAAGTAGTATTCAGCATATGTGATTAAACAAGCCACTGGTGGCTCATTGGGTTCAGCCAACAACCCATTTAGGCACTCAGTAAATGAATCTACACAGTTTTCATTAAGGTACGTAATGATAAAGGTAGGATCTGGTGGTGTCTTGGGCACATAATTTATCTCAGAAATATGGTCAGCAATGGCCTTGAAGGTGAAGTGAGGATAGTTTGCATAACTGGGTGAGTTAAGTTCAGCGTGTAAGAAAATTATTTTAAAACTATGGTTATGAAAAATATTTCCTAGCAGAAGCATGGGAGTAATATGACCTTGCCAAGGTAGGGGAAACAATATTATTCTCTGGCGAGTTGATGTTGGTTGTGTTGACCCAAGAGTACTGGTGTCTCCACTCTCCTCCACTGGGGTTCATGTTCAGTGAGTTTCAATTCTAACTTGATCAGGAAATAGTTTAAGTTTTAGTGCCAGAAGATGAACAATATAGGATATACTTCAAGTTTTGGTTTTAGTGTTTTTCATTGATTAAGGGTGCGTTTGTACGTTGCAACGTTTTGGGGTTATAGTTGAAAGTATATATATGAGTATATGACTAAAGAAATTTGGTATCATGGTTCAGGTTTTACATATAGCTATCATAGCTAAATAAAAAGCATTGTAGGACAACTTTTGTAGATTTTAATATATTAGAGCAAGGCTGTCAAGATCGCGATCTCACGCAGGATCGTTTTTGTCTTTGCAAGATCGAGATCGTAAGATCGGATCGCAATCCTACGATCCTACCAATTTGTCATATTTTGTAAACAAATGATATACGAGTTAAACTGTTTTAAATTTTTACTCAACGTCAAAGATAAGTTCATATAATATCCTCTTGAAAATGACAAAGTTTAAATTTCAAACAATAAAGTAATAGTAAAATACAAAAAAGTCAAGTTTCAATGGTTACATTAACGATCTAGTGCAATAATATTACATAACATAGGTTCTAGATGTCTCAAAACATACGAGCCATCAACATGATTTCAAGAAAACAAACGTTTCATAAGTGGCATTACAAAACATACCCTTTGATTAGTTTAATCACAATGAAGTAAAGTAAATTAAACTATTGAACACTTTTTAGACTATAATCTATTCAGAAAAGTAGAAAACTATGTATAAACTATAATCTATTTAGAAAATGAAACAATAGTGGTTTACTCATTAACCATTAGTAAAACACACATTTGTTTTTTTGGCCTAAGCAAGTGGGATGGACTTAAAAGATTAAAAAAAAAAAAAAAAAAAAAAAAAAAAAAAAAAAAAAAAAGTGAACTCGGATCGCGTGTCGATCTTACGATCTTACGTGCGATCCTACGATCCTACTTACGATCCTACCTCAGATGCGATCCTACCACGATCCTACACGATTTTGACTGGTGTGCACGTAAGATCGTACGATCTTACGTGTAAAGTCGCGAGTTTGACAGCCTTGTATTAGAGTATCCAAGACTGGGTCATGGTGGGATTTTGTCGGTCCTTGTGCAAAGTGGTCGAATATAATAGTCTACCAAATTTTACATTATTGTCTAAATATTTAGTTAATCATATATTTTCGTTATGAATCATGTGTCATATAGTTTAAATTATCTCTTTCAATTATTGTAGGAAAATTAACTTGTAATTAAACAAACTTATAACTATAATGATTAAAATAACAAAATCAGAAACAAACTCTAACATAACGTTACGACGGAATATAAAAAGAGAAACATAAGTACATGAAATTAGGGGTGAGCGTGGTTCCGGAACCGCACGGAACCGAACAGGAACCGCGAGAACCGAAAACCGAAAAATGGATGATCAAGGAATCGAGAATCAGACCGAGTAGCATGTCTCGGTTCCGGTTCGGTTCCCAATTCCAGTTCGGTTCCTTGCGGGTCTAACCGTTTGGAACCGAAATATGTATTCATGAATTGTTTTATTTATGTTATGTTTTATCAGGTGTGCCACGCATGCTTAGTTTCTAAGTCGCGCCTTGTTTGTAAGGTTCCTCGACGCGTTTCATCTTCATCAAAGGAGAGGTTTGTGTCGCACCCATTGTTGCTCTCATTAATGCTAAGGGTTATCAAGCATTGTCTTGTTCATGAGCGCCTTTCCCAGTTTTTATCATCTTTAAATTTTGTGTGAGTTGCAGTGAAAATGCTTTGATTGCTTTATGTTGATAACTAGGTGGATAACCCGCGCTTCGCGGCGGGATGTTTGAATACAAAATTATTGATTTATGCGTTTTTTTAGCAAGAGTGTAAAATCTCTCTTCCTAAATAACAGCATAAATTATGTGACATGTTTTGTATAGGAAATAATCCTGTTGGTCGTAGGTGCTGTCCGACACGGAATCTGTTTTTAGACAACAATTAGAGACTACCATATGGTTCCATACGAAAGTATTCATAAAAGAATAAACCATCATAAATGAAAAAAAATTGCACAGCACAGCGTTTCATTTGGTGTAGTTTGGGCTTTTACAGTAATAAAAGATTATTCACTCCTAATAAGACTTCAGTAATAATAATCATTATACTCACCTTAACCATTTTCCAAAAATTCCGCCACATAGCAACTGTTAGCTGTTGCACTAACTATAAGCTTGAATGGCATTTATGTAGCCTTACATAGCCTCGTAGCCAAAGCAATAAACTCACCATTATGCACCGTTTACCTTCTTTTCAACACCTGCGTTCCACTTTTTACCTCTTTTGTAGCCATCATCCCGATCCTCAAGCAACCAATACTGAACGCACTTCATTCTGCAAATTAATACACTTTCTTAGAAAAATAATTGCACTGCACTGATGTTTAAAGTAAATGCATTGAGAGAATGCATGTACGTAAAAGTTATAAACATACTGATGACCTTATATTTACGAAAAGCAATTATGAAAACCCGGATTCAAAGAAGGTAGCCTAAAACCATGGGCAAAGTCACAGAAATCCAAATTCAAGAACCCATGGGAGGCGTAAAAGCAATAACTTCAAGTGTTAAACCCTATTGACTAAGAGAGTAGTGATATTCATATTGTAATTTTCCCCCCTTACGCTCGACCAGTTTATAATGTTACTGTTCTCCTAGAATATTTCCAAAACATAAAAATAAGTTTTACTAAACCATTTAGCATAAAATTTTATACTTGATGTCCATTATTATCATAGAGCATATTTATTAGGCATATTTTTTGGGTCGATCAATTACAGATGTTTAGATATAGAAAATCAGTTAAGAGAAAGAAAGTAAATAATAGAAATAAGACTGAAGACATGGGACTTACATGGCTAGATATGATATTCGTCTAAAGTTTTGGGAGGCCATAGCTTTCAAAAAGTTGCTTCTGGAGCTGCAAATCTCCACAAAATATGTCTAGATGTATGGGAATCAAAGAAGCTGATATTCCGTCGAAGAGCATCCTGAAAATCAAATTGTAAGCAATCCCGTAAGCCCAAAAAAAGTAACCTCATCAGGTTTACAAAAACTAAATAAGCTTATAAGCAGGGAAAATAAGCTAATCCAAACACTTCTTAACAAACCGCGATAACTAAACAGAAAGTGGTAAATTGTATCTCCGTAATTCTCAAAACTCTTGGCTTCATAACATAAATTAATTAATCATATGAAAGGTATAAGTAATGGCCGAAAATCGGGTTTGGGTCGGGCGCCTCGCCTTTTATGCTTTGTAAACAAATCAATTCTCAAAAAACTAAATAAGCTTATAAGTTGTGAGATAAACTACATAGTACGATGCATAACAGGAAAAAATTAATACTCACCTTGAAGCTCAACATTAACTAGTTGCACACTTAATGCCTTCTTTTGAAGGCCTCTTTTGTATATAAATAATATGATGTGTATTTACCTTGTAAGGAAGTCTCAGATAATCTTTTGAAGGCCTCTTTTGTTTGTCGCAAATGAGGACCATTAAACATTTTTCTTACTGTTTGCAGCATCCATGGGTCCTTAATGTGGGCGTAGTTGAAGGTTCATTTCTGTCATATTTTCCATTGTGCGTAAACTGAGATGATGTCAGTAGATTAGAAGCTATAGCAATTATTCTCAAAATATAAATCATTTCAATGATCTTCGCCAACCGTAACAACCTCAAAGTGCTTAGTAGCTTTTCCTGGATAGAATAAGCTATTAAGCATTTGATATAAGTACCTAAGCACCCCCCCCCCCCTAATTATTATAGAAGGGGGGTTGAATAGTTTTACCGTTATTATTTACGTTTTAGAAAATTTACTTTACACGTTGTGTTTATGAAAATGATTCAATTCAATCTATAAGTGAAATCAACTCAACAATAAATACAAGCAATAACAAATAAGTAAGTAAAGATAAAGAAAGGAAAGATCAAACCGGCATACGGAGATTTATAGTGGTTCGGCCACGAAGCTCACTCCTTCGCCCCTACTCCACTCCTCGAGTCTCACACTCGAGAGTTTCACAAACACTATATCAACACGCTCCCTTATGGCGGAACAAACCTTAGACAAGCTAACACCAAGTTTAACGCCACTAAGCGGAATGTCGAGTCCTAATCCTAGCTAGAACCAATCTATCAAAGCCCACGTGGCATCACACCTCGTACCAACACAATGGCAGGATACAACACAACACACAATATAAGACTTGCACTCAAGTCCTATTACATACATGAAACAATGAATATAAATGATGATAGATCCGAGATGAGAATGCCTTCTTCTTTAACACTTCGTCTCTTGATTACAACGAATGTTCTTCTCTTACACTTTAGAGGAATGATGAGTGTGATCACTTGTAAACAACTAGAACCCGATAATGTAATCAAAGAATATGTTTGGAAAGGATTTCGAAATACAGAAGGTTTCGGTGCATAAGAGGTGAGTTTTCTGAAATGGAACAGTTCTGTATTTATTGACACCAGGAAAGAGAGGGATGGTCCCTTAAATACCAGACGGTCCTTTATCAATAAGGGACCGCCGTCCACTTTAAGGGATCGTCCCGACAGACGCTCCCATTTTTGTCCTGAGGTGGTGAAAATTTTTGTCAGTTTTGAGCGGGAAAAATAGCTGTTATGCATTTGAAATTTGAAAACGTTTTCTTAATAAAACATTTCTTTAAATTATACAAAAATACTTTTGTAAAAATATTTTGTGACATGAAAATGTAAAGTTTTGATGAAATATAAATTCTTTGATCACATACACAAGTTGGTAGATGTTCATACATACCTTAAGTGATGTTGAAGAGGAAAACGAATTTTCTCGATTAAAAACTTATTAGTCGCAGTTTTACGTAACGTGTGTTTGTATTTTGTGATTATTAAAACTAGTAGAGACCGATGACGTTTTTGACATTATTTGTATTAACAATCTCCCCCCTTTTTGATGATTACAAAATATAAACTCATTTTATATAAAACTAGGCATTAATGAGTTTTAAAACGACTTTTCATTTTCTTCTCCCCCTTTTTGTAGAATGAAAAAGACTTCGTTGAAACAAAGAAGTTCACGGAATCATGATGACACCCCTAGCTTAATGCTCCCCTTTGATGAGGACATCCGGGAATCGATCGATGGAATTTAGCTGCAATAAGTTAGAAGAAACATGCAAGCAAACATAGATATCCTGGATACAAAATAAGAGAAGGCAGGAAAAGCAGATACTGTGGACGGTTCCTTATAGTGGTGGAAGGTCCTTTATATATTTCGAGGACCACCACTATGATATGGGACCGCTGACAGAAAGAAAACCTGGAACAAGTAATCAAAATTCATGCAAAAACTAGGTCATTCATTAAGAAATAGCAATGTCATTTATATGACTATTACAACATGAGTCTACATTCATAATCCTAGGCTAATCTTCTAGGAAATCCCATGTTGAGTCCGGTTTTATTTCTGAGCATGCATGCTTCTCTAGAACTTGCGAGAGCGTGGTGGAGATGAGTTTCTAGGTAAAGGTGGTAGAAACCTGGGTGACAAGAGAATGGAAATGATGTAGTCAAGATCATTCTTCATCTTTCGAAAGTGGTTGTGATTGTAAATGCAACAAGCACAATACCCCCCATGGGCATCCACTTGGGCAAGAGTAGGATGAGACATTGTTGGAGGATGAAGTTTTTGGGATAGGACGATGTTGAGGAGGCTCAAGTCAACAAGATTAGGGAATTCTTGAGCCTTGATGGAGTGTAGGGAGTTGACATTTGTCATTTGAGTTGGGAACAAAGGTGGTAATGGATGATCTTGAGGAATTGGGTTTGGATGCTCATTATGAGTGGATGGAGGCTCATTTTGTGGTTGAGAGGCAAAGAAGGAGAATGATGAAGATGATGCCTCATGGTGTGATGTGGGATTGGAGTTGGCAAGGTTATTTTAAGAGGTGTTTGAGTTGTTCATGAAATTGCCATGGCTTTGTTTCTTCCTCCATATGGGTTTGACCGATATTCTAGGTTTTCTAGAAGATGAAACTTTGTTGGATGACATTGAGAATGAGGAAGGTTATGCCATGACAATAGATGGAGGAAGTGAGAGTTTAAGTAAAGGAGGAAGATTGCAAGAGTAGCAAGGCATGCATGCTTAGTTTTACTAATTCAAATAATGTTTAAGCAAATAAAGAAGGTGTATAAGACCTAGGGATAGGCTGGTCAAACATGCATGAACAGGAAAGTAAGCAAGGAAGTCACGTGAAAATTATAAAGGGACGGTCCCATAAATTGGTGGACGGTCTTTTATTGTCTGGGGGACCGTCGGTCGATAAAGGACCGCCACCAATAGGTTTGGCAGTTTTCAGAAATTTTTTCTAGTGTGTGCCTACATGAAACATATGTGGAGATGCGATTATCTTGACTCTAAAGAAAGAAAAACCTAAAAGATAATCCAAAGTATCCTAAGTTCAATCTTGCTCATCTCTCCATGTCGGATAACATATTTATAACATGATCCGATAAGGATTTGAGCGCATCGTGCATCCAAGGAAAAAAACCTTTTTGAGTTGTATTAACAATGTAAGAAAATGTGATTTTCCTATTCGTGAGAAGATTTTAAGCATGTGAATTGGGATTTTTATGCACAAAAGGAGGATTGATTATTATCATGCAATAATGGTTGTTAATAAAAGAAAGAGTTGCTTCCCCAATTTTAATATTTGTGCGCAAAAGAATCCTAGAATCAGATTAGGAGAAATAAAGTAATCCCAATTTTAATTATGACATCTAAGAAGATATGTGTTCCATCATTCCTAATCCTAAATGAAGATAAAAGAATGGTTCACGCTTAAAGGGTTTAGTAAGAATATCAGCTATGTTTCCCTCCGTTGGAACTTTTTTAATGGATATGTTACCCTTTTATACGTTATCCCTAAGAAAATGGTGACGAATTTCTATGTGTTTGGTACGAGAGTGTTGCACAGGGTTTTTACTTAAATCAATTGCTCCTTTATTATCACACGTGATGGGAATATTATCAAATGTAATGCCATAGTCTACGAGAGCTTGTTTCATCCATAGTGCTTGTTGACATGCCTTTCCAGCGCTTACATATTCGGCTTCGGTCGTGGAGATAGCTAGTGCCATTTGTTTCTTGGAGAACCAAGAAGTTAAGCAACAACCCATGAAGGTACAAATGCCACTAGTACTTTTTCAATCCACATAATCTCCCGCATGATCCGAGTCGGCATATATTATAGTTTCTATGTTGGTCCCCTTAGGATACCATAACCTAAGTGTATAATGCCTTTAATGTATCGGAAGATACGCTTAACCGCTTCTAAATGAGAAGTTTTGGGATCTTCTTGGAAGCGAGCACAAAGGCAGACACTAAACATGATATCGGGCCTACTTGCCGTTAGGTACAATAAACTTCCTATCATACCTCTATACTTAGTATTGTCTACGGATTCACCCTCTTCATCTTTGGTGAGCTTTGTGTCCGTACTTAGATTGATTAAAAAATGTTCCATCATCTAATTGTTTTATTTGGAGTCCAAGGAAGAAGTTAAGCTCGCCCATCATGCTCATTTCAAACTTGTCATGCATGATTTTTGAGAATTCATCACACATGTCTTGACAAGTTGAACCGAATATAATGTCATTGACATATATTTGGACGATTATGATGTTTGAATCTTTCTTCTTAGTGAAAAGAGTGTTATCTACCATTCCCATTGAGTATTCATTCTTAATAAGGAAATCTTTTAACCTATCATACCAAGCCTTAGGGGCTTGCTTTAGACCATATAAAGCTTTCTTTAGTTTATAAACATGCTCGGGGTACTCGAAGTCAATGAATCCTGGAGTTTGTGCTACATATACCTCCTCATTGATGAGACCATTTAGGAATGCACTTTTCACATCCATTTGGAATAACTTAAAAGTCTAATGCACAAGTGTATGCAAGTAGTATCCTAATGAACTCTAATCTAGCTACGGGTGCATAGGTTTTGTCATAATCAATTCCCTATTGTTGATTATAGCCTTGTGTGACTAACCTAGCTTTGTTCCTAGATATGATACCATGTTCATCTAGTTTGTTTCTAAACACCCACTTGGTTCCTATTATGGTTACATTCTTAGGTCTTGGTACTAACATCCAAACATCATTAGACTTAAATTGGTTTAATTCTTCTTGCATTGCGATGATCCAACTTTCATTCTTCAATGCTTCATTAACGTTCTTAGGTTCTATGATTGGGACAAAATAAAAGAGGTTGCTTTTGTTTTGAGCTTGTGATCTAAGGGTTCTTTGGTTTAGGCCTCCTATGATGTTTTCTAAGGGATGACTTTTAGATTCCTTAATATTGGTGGTTTCATTTATTTCGATGGTTTCTCTTTCTTGAGATATGTCTAGATTTTTCATGTTTTTAACTATGGCATTTTATTCATCTAAATCATCATCTACCAAAGGTGATGTTTTAGGTAGAGGGGGACTCTCATCGAAAGTCACGTTGAGTGATTCTTCGACGACCATTGTTTCCTTGTTTAGAACAATGCAGGCTTTACTAGTTTGAGAATATCCTAGAAATACACCTTCGTAGGACTTTGGGTCGAATTGGTGAGATAGTCTTTGGTATTTAAAATGCAACATTTACTACCAAATACTCTAAAGTAATCTAGAGTGGGTTTCCTACCTCTCAAGATTTCATAAGGTGTTTTTCCTATGATTTGCCTAATGAGAATTCTATTAAGGATATACGTGGATGTGTCTACGGTGTTACACCAAAATTTTTTAGGAATGGATTGCTCGTTGAGCATTGTTCTACTCATTTCTCGTAGGGTTCTATTTTTCCTTTCAACTACCCCATTTGATTGTGGTGTTCGTGGAACCGAGAAATTGTGAGTAATACCATTAGCATCACAAAAAGCTCCAAATTGAACTTTATTATCAAATTCTCTATCATGGTCAGTCCTAATGGAAACTATGTTGCATCCTAGTTGATTTTGAATTTTCTTGCTAAAGTTTTTAAATTGTTCGAAAGTTTCGGTCTTGTTTTTAAGAAACCTAGTCCATGTGTACCTAGAGTAATCATCTACGATCACTAGGGTGTAAAGATTTCCTCCATAACTCCGTATGGCGTAAGGACCGAAAAGATCCATGTGAAGAAGTTCTAGACATCTAGATGTTGAAATCCGGTTCTTAGGCTTATGACTAGAGTGAGCTTGTTTACCAACCTTGCAAGCATCACAAAAATGTTGATCGAACCTAAGTTTAGGAAGGTTTCTAACTAGATCCTTAGAAGCCAATGATTGTAATAGACACATATTAGCGTGACCTAGTCTTCTATGCCATAATGTAGAATATCATTTACCGTAGCTAAGCATATATTGTTTCTAGGTTTATTACTAATTTTCATGACGTATAGGTCACCTTTTCTAATTCCTTTGGTAATTACTTTTCTGTCCTTAATGATCTCACTACTGTCTTTGGAAAAGATTACCTTGCACTCATTATCACATATTTGACTAATACTAAGTAAATTAAAACCTAAGTTATCTACATGTTCTACATTAGTTATAGTAAGAGAGTTATGAGTGATTGCACCTTTGCCGATGATATTGCCCTTGAGTTTACTACTAAACGTGACATTACCTCCACTACAAGAATAATATGATGAGAATAGCTTGTGATTGCCCATCATGTGATTGGTGCATCCACTATCTTGAACCCATTCGTTGGGCTCCAAGTCAATTCCCTAGCATATCTCTTTTGAAGATCCAGCCATGAGACAAGTTTCATTCTTACCATCTTCATCGCTATCACTCCAAGCACTGCTTACATATGCCCTTTGGTTTTTGTCCTTTGCTTGGTGTGGACAGTCTCCAACTAAGTATCTTGTATCACCACATCCAAAACATCTTTTCTCGCCTTTGCTATATCTATGTTCACGAACTTTCTGAGGTGTTTTCTTTTCTTCTCGTGGTTGTCTTACAAATCTTCCTCTTCGGTTAAAGAATTTCTTGAAATCTCTAACCGCCATAGCATACTCTTCATATTCACTTTCTGAGCTTGAATCCTAATCATCGCTTAGCTCCTTTTTAGCTTTCAAAGCAAGTGATCTTCTTTCCACCTTGCTTTTGACAATCTCGAAATAATTTTTGATGATTAACTCATGGACCTTTAAGTTACCAATGAGCTCATCTAATGATAGAGATGCCAAGTCTTTGGATTCTTCAATTGCCGTGACCTTTGCTCTCCATTTTGGATGTAAAGCCCTGAGAAATTTCCTAACATAACTTTTGACAGAAATACCTTCATCGAGTGATTTTAAACTCGTGATAATAGTGTTAAATCTAGCAAATGCACAATCTATAGATTCGTCTTCAGGAATGACGAATTGTTCATATTGTTGAACCAAAAGATCGATCTTGTTATCTTTGACTTGATGAGTGACTAACAAAGTTTTTCAAATGTATTTAGCCGTATTACACATGAAAATGATTTGAAATTCCTTTTTAGGTAAAGCGTAATTACCATTTTTGCTTCATCATTTTTAGCTAATTTCTTTTTAAGATTTTTACTTTGTTTATCATAAGAAACAATTTCATTTTGTTTAGTTTCCGGGTTATATTCAATAGGTTCAAAGTCACCCATGGTAATAACATGCCAAAGATCAAGATCTTTTGATTTCACATACGTTTCGAATCGAGTTTTCCAATAAATAAAACTATCAGTCTCAAAGAGTGGTGGTCTTTGCATAGACTGCCCTTCTTGATAATTTTCAAATTCCATTGATCATTTCAAGTTTTAAAATACAGTATATTTTAAAAAATCTTGAGCAACGAAGCTCTGATACCAATTGTAGAAACTAGAAGGGGGGTTGAATAGTTTCACCGTTATTATTTACGTTTTAGAAAATTTACTTTACACGTTGTGCTTATGAAAATGATTTGATTCGATCTATAAGTGAAATCAACTCAACAATAAATACAAGCAATAACAAATAAGTAAGTAAAGATAAAGAAAGGAAAGATCAAACCAGGCACACGAAGATTTATAGTGGTTCGGCCACGAAGCTCACTCCTTCACCCCTACTCCATTCCTCGAGTCTCACACTTGAGAGTTTCACAAACACTATATCAACAAGCTCCCTTATGGCTGAACAAACCTTACACCAAGTTTAACGACACTAAGCAGAATGTCGAGCCCTAATCCTAGCTAGAACCAATCTATCAAAGCTCACGTGGCTTCACACTTCATACCAACACGCAGTGACGAAGCTAGGATTTTATACTAGGGTGGGCCAAATATAAACATGGCAATCAACCGATTGAATATCGTTGCTAAAAAGCAATTTAATTCTAATTGCATGGGTACTACACAAGATGAATTGCATGAAAAAACTAAAATATATCTTCTATATAATTGTAATTTTGATGCTAAGATTGGATTGAAAAGTAACAAAATATGTGCTTAAATTAGTTTGTAGTATCTAAGTGCTATTGCCTTCACATACAAATGAAAAATAATGTAAGAAAATTAGAATACTGTAAAATAATAAAAAGCTTTAAGTTTGAATAAATAAAGTGTGAAAATGTTATAATAAATATGTGATACAATCACATATAAATTTAGATAAATCTGTGTCTCCGATCCTCTCATATCACACAATTTATACATATGATTTATCATTTTTGGGATTTTAGGTGGCCAAATATGTAAATTATCTTTCATTGGACCAATTGTAAATTAATACGTAGTACTACGTAATATATAGATGTAGTAACTCTTGAAATGTTGGGGTGGGCCTTGGCCAACCCAACTACAAATGTAGCTCCGTCCCTACCAACACGATGGCACGATACAACACAACACACAATATAAGACTTGCACTCAAGTCCTATTACATACACGAAACAATGAATATAAATGATGATAAATCCGAGATGAGAATGACTTCTTCTTCAACACTTTGTCTCTTGATTACAACGAATATTCTTCTCTTGCACTTTAGAGGAATGATGAGTTTGATCACTTGTAAACAACTAGAACCCGATAATGTGATCAAAGAATATGTTTTGGAAAGGATTTCGGAATACAGAACGTTTTGGTGCATAAGAGGTGAGTTTTCTGAAATGGAACAGTTCTGTATTTATAGACGCCAGGAAAGAGAGGGACGATCCCTTAAATATCGGATGATCCTTTATCAATAAGGGACCACCGTCCACTTTAAGGGATCGTCCCGACAGACGCTCCCATTTTTGTCCTGACGTGGTGAAAATTTATCAGGTGAAATTTGAGCGGGAAAAATGGTTGTTATGCATTTGAAATTTGAAAACATTTTCTTAATAAAACATTTCTTTAAATTATACAAAAATACTTTTGTAAAAATATTTTGTGACATGAAAATGTAAAGTTTTGATGAAATATAAATCCTTTGATCACATACACAAGTTGGTAGATGTTCATACATACCTTAAGTAATGTTGAAGACGAAAACGAGTTTTCTCGATTAAAAACTTATTAGTTGTAGTTTTAGTGTTTTACGTAACGTGTGTTTGTATTTTGTGATTATCAAAACTAGTAGAGACCAATGATGTTTTTGACATTATTTGTATTAACATCTCCCACTCACTACTCCTTGTCAAAATTTTTATGCAAACTGGTCGGCCCTTGTTATCAATACCATGATAACCTTCAGAAAAGTACTTCACCTGAACCTGAAATCCTCCAAAAAAAATAATTAAAAAAAAAAGTGAAACAAAATCGTGATAGCATATTTTGATATGTGGCGTTTTCAATTTGAGCACTGAATTCTGTATTCACCTCGAATGTGGTGTCGGCTCCAAAGTCTTTCCTATGATGAAGCTTGTTGATCGACATGTTTTTAGTATTTTCGATATTGAAGTTTCTGGCTTTCAAGCATCTGCAAATAAGGATTGATTTGTGATGTAGTGTTCTAATAAAGTTTTAGGCAACAGTGAGGTCAAAACAATAAACTTTCACCTCAACTTCATTTGATAATCATCAAGTATTTGAGGTAGCAAGTTTTCAGTAATTAGTAATTGCAAGTTTGTAGTAGTGTTAATCCGATAAGCATAATAAGCCTAATAAGCTGAATTTAATATAGAAGCAACCTATTGAATCGAACCCAAAAGCAAGAAAGTCTTGCAATGGCAACAGCCTGACTTACAAACCGTGCCCTACACACCACGCTAATTCTTAAACTTTTTAAAAACCTTAACCGGGTCATTTTCATATTCCAAATCCCTTTTCCTTTTCCTACTCCCATCCCCAAATCCTATTTCCTTTAAAAGATTTAATATTTACCAAGGAAAGCATATTTTTTTCTTTGTTTCGGGCTCTTTCAGAAGCATATTTTAAGAATTTGGCCAAGGCTGAGAGGGAGCCTTCTGCTCAGCCTGTTACAAAGATGGAATTTGAGATTGGATGACGAATCAGTTTGTTTCACTTTATTTTCCATTTTTTTAAACTTATCTTAATGTTTAACGGGGTGTTTTTCTAAGGTTATTTATTGGGCTTATAAGCTTATTGAGAGTTTTATAAGCTCATAAAATCACTTTTTTCAGGCTTATGAGCTTGTTCACTTGACCCTAAAAACTTTATAAGCCCAGGTGGATAAGCTCATAAGCCCACAAAACTGAGGCTAGCAAATTTTAAGTAAGCTTCTAACTTGTTAGTCCATATGAAGAAATGCAGTTAATATACTAAATAACATATATTTATATGAACAATGAAACAATAAGTTCAAGTTTTACTGTTTAGGCAAGAACCAACATTGCTATTAAACAATAATTGTTTCCTGATTTCTTACCACCCATGATAGTAGATGCTGCGATAGAAAAAACCATAGACCAGATACAATATGAATCACCATGTATGGACCAGTTTGAGAAGGTAATCAATCTAAAGAAACTTACAGCCATTGATGAGAGGTACATGTGCAATATTCCCACACAAAGCGCTCACACCTTGTTGTTGATATCTATTACCATCTGTTATAAAAACAGAAAACGATACATAAATAGAGTTAGTTGCAGCAAGGGTATACAAAAAAGATTCTCCACAGTTGGTGAAAATGTTAAATAAGCATGTATAAAAAACCATTAAGCTCCCGAGAGAGTGCCATCATGAGCAGAAACACCAGCTCACACAAATGGCATCGTTACATCAACGTCCACATGATCAGAACGCGCACAACGCACATCCTAGTACATATGAAAAAGAAAAGAACGTGTGTAGATTATTTTAGGCCGTACCAAAAACCAAAAATCAAAATCATCCCATGAAAATGAAAAATGCATACATTTTAGGCCGTCTGAATTAGATTGTTTTTCCGGCTTAAGGGCTTATTTGAATTTGAAAAAGCTTATTAGCTTTTTTTTTTTTTTTTTTTTTTTTTTTTTTTTTTTTTTTTTTTGGTTATGAGCTTGTATCCCAAAATCAAATAAGCTCAGTAGCCGGGAAATTAAGGTAATCCAAACATCCGCTAACAAAACATCTAATCCATACTATCCAAACCTTAATTCAAGCTTAAAAACTGGATGATACAACCAAAAAATGATTTTCCAATTCTAAAAACGCAAATATTATAAGCAATCCCAAATACCCCCTTATACTCATAAACAAAAGCAATCCCAAACCAAGTACAACCCGTGGAAAACCTAATCTTTATAATCATGGTAAAAAAATTATTCATAGCATTATTCAATATCTAAAATCAAAATACTACTATATTAAAAAAAAAAAAAAAAAAAAAAAAAAAAAAAAAAAAAAAAAAAAAAAAAAAAAACATGAAAACCAATAAAAATTGATACTTACAAATTAGAACTTCACCTCTGGCATTTGGTACACGGCGAGATGAGGCTAAAATCTAAACCACTAAACACACCATAAACCAACGAAACCACCATAAAGCAAATATGTTGTTCGCGACCTATTTTTCTCCAAACCAAATCAAAATAAGACCAATGAAATCCTGCTTTTATTAAAATACAAAGTTTTTATTAAAAAAAAATTACTTTCAATCAACAAAACACTAACCTGTTAATAACTTCTTCTTCCTCGTCTTCTTGAGCCGTTAATTTTGTATGTGTTCGGATTAGAGAAAGATGAAATAATTTGTGTGTGTGTGTTGATTAGATAAAGATGAAGTTGTGACTGAGACGAGAGTTCTAGAATTTGTGGGAGAGGTGTATGAGAGCGGGTATGTAGTTGTGATGATATTACTGTGTATTTTCCTCACTGTACATTCTCGTGTTCCTCTCCTCACAAATACACTGTTGTAACCATTTTGGTCTGGTCGGGTAACAAAAAAAAGTTGTACCCGCGAAGCCCGTTGTGGGTCTCAAAGAAAGGGAAAGTGTGTGAGGTATGATGAATAGTGTGGGTCGGGCGAGAGAAACCAAAATTCTCATTCGGAGTTGGGTTGGTCGTGTTAGGAAAGAAAGTTGCACCCGCATAGCCCAATGAATGTAATATTGTATAATATAATGCTATATAGACATATAGTCTACGTTTCATATTCAAACACAAAATGACATTTCCATTACATCAACACAATTGAATAACAGTAACAAAATGTGTATTTACTAATATATAGTTACCCTCTAAATCTTTAAACTCAAATTAAGTGCACTACTATGAAAAGGCAATATTATAGACTTGTTAGATTTTTTTTTCTTTAATAAAATTTTTAGTTAAAATACTAAAAAGACATATAAGACGGTTTTCTTTATAAAAAACTAAACATAGAGTAATCCGGTTGGATCTAGTGAATCGGTTCGACCTGAGTCGACTAAAACCTGCCGGTTCAATCCAGGTTATAAACCTTCAAAAAACCGGCTACTTCTGGCCGTTTTCTCGACCGGTTACCGGTTCAACCGGCCAGGTCAAACTGTGTTTTAAAACATTGGTTTGCTTTATGAAATAACTTCGTATCATATTCCAGCTCACTAAGGGCGGTGGCAGTGGGCTTGGTATGGGGCATGCCACAAATCAACACCGCCGCCACCCACGCGGCATCGGCTCGGCATAGATTGCCGTTGAATCATGGGAGAGTGGGGAAGGAAAATAGAGTCGTTGAACGGCTATTTTTCTAAAAAAATATATATATATTATTGGTGTAATCATGGTTGCTACTAAAAAAGTATGGTGAGTCATGAGAGAGGCATGGAATGAGGTGGTAGAATATTATTGGTAGATGATGAGGCATTGGGAAGATATAGAATCATGACTGCCACCCCTAACAACCGCCACTTCACTCGCGACTTTAGTTATAATTTAAACTAACCATAGTTAAGCTCACTTTGACCATATTCTCATACCGCCCACTCACATGTTTCATTATGAGTAAATTACATGAATGGTCCTTGTGGTTTGACGAAATTTTCACCTACCGTCTCTCAAACTTAAAAGTTGCATGTATGGTGCCTGTCGCTGCCAAAGAATAACATGAATGGTCCCTCAGACTAACTGTCGTTAGTTTTTTCCATTAGTCCATTTGCACCATTAGTCCTTTCATACATTTTTGTGTGTTTTTATACGTTTTCGCCAATTTTCTTACGTTTTCATCCATTTTTCTTACGTGTTTGTCTGTTTTTCTTACTTTTTTCCCGTTTTCATACATTTTCACCCACTTTCTTACATTTTCATCACTTTTTCTTACGTTTCTGTCCGTTTTTTTAGTTTTCATACGTTTTTCCAGTTTTCATACGTTTTTGTCTGTTTTTATACATTTTTGTCCGTTTTTATACGTTTTTGCCCATTTTCTTACATTTTCATCCGTTTTTCTTACCTGTTTGTCTGTTTTTCTTACGTTTTTCCCGTTTTCATACATTTTCACCCAGTTTCTTACGTTTTCTTACATTTTTCCAGTTTTCATAGGTTTTTCCAGTTTTCATACGTTTTCGTCCGTTTTTATACGTTTTCGCCCATTTTCTTACGTTTTCATCCATTTTTCTTACGTGTTTGTCTGTTTTTCTTACGTTTTTTCCGTTTTCATATGTTTTCACCCAGTTTCTTACATTTTCATCCGTTTTTCTTACGTATTTGTCTGTTTTTCTTACGTTTTTCCCGTTTTCATACATTTTCACCCAGTTTCTTACATTTTCTTCTGTTTTCTTACGTTTTTCTTACATTTTTCCAGTTTTCATAGGTTTTTCCAGTTTTCATACGTTTTTGTCTGTTTTTATACGTTTTCGTCCGTTTTTATACGTTTTCGCCCATTTTCTTACGTTTTCATCCATTTTTCTTACGTGTTTGTCTGTTTTTCTTACGTTTTTTTTTTCTGTTTTCATACGTTTTCACCCAGTTTCTTACATTTTCATCCGTTTTTCTTACGTTTTTGTCCGTTTTTCTTACGTTTTTCCAGTTTTCATATGTTTTTTACGTTTACATAAGTTTTTGCCCGTTTTGGCCTGTTTTCTTACATTTTCATCCGTTTTTAAACGTTTGTATCCGTTTTCGTCCATTTTTATACGTTTTTCTTACTTTTTTCCCGTTTTCATACGTTTTTGTCCGTTTTGTTGGTTTTTATACGTTTTTTTTCCGTTTTTGCCTAGTTTCTTACATTTTTGTCTATTTTTCTTACATTATTGTCCGTTTTTCTTACGTTTTTTCATTTTCAGACGTTTTTGTCCATTTTTTCTTACATTTTTGTCCGTCTTTCTTACGTTTTTTTTTTTTCCATTTTCATATGTTTTTTTCCTAAATATGTTTAAATTTGGTTTACTTACATATATATATATATATATATATATATATATATATATATATATATATATATATATATATATATATATATATATATATATTATTTTTCTTATAATTTTATTCCCTATATATCTTTAAAATTTATAAGAAAAAAATTATAAGAAAACCAAATTATTAGAAAAAAAAATTATAAAAAAATAATTATAAGAAAACAAAAATTTATAAACCAAATTATAAGAAAAACATATGTAAAAGGTAAAAATGTATAAAAATAGACAAAAACGGATACAAACGTATAAACACAGATGAAAATGTAAGAAAACGGGTTAAATGTATAAAAACGTATGTAAACATAAAAAATGTAAGAAAAACAGACACAAACGTAAGAAAAACGGATGAAAACGTAAAAAAATGGGCGAAAACGCATAAAAACGGACGAAAACGTATGAAAACGGACAAAAACTGGAAAAATGTAAGAAAAACGGACAAAAACGGATGAAAATGTAAGAAACTGGGTGAAAACGTATGAAAACGGAAAAAACGGAAGAAAACAGACAAACACGTAAGAAAAATGGATGAAAACGTAAGAAAATGGGCGAAAATGTATAAAAACGTACGAAAACGTATAAAAACAGACAAAAACGTATGAAAGGACTAATTGTGCAAATGTTTGTTGCAAACGGTCGTTAAAGGACTAACGGTGCAAATGGATTATCAGAAAAAACTAATGACAGTTAGTCTGAGGGACCATTCATATACATGCAACTTTTAAGTTTGAGGGACGGCAGGTGAAATTTTCGTCAAACCAGAGGGACCATTCATGTAATTTACTCTTTCATTATCATCTTCCTTGTAGTTTCTTGTTTACGCCTCTATCTCCTTCAACATTGAGACGAACAGAAAAAGATATACATAAAACCCGGCCGGTTCAACGGCTGGGTCACTGATTCAACCGGTCGAACTGGTTTTGACCAGGTCGAACCGGGTTTTTGTATATTGACTATAACTTATTAATTTTTTTTACCTTGTGGTGTTGACTTTTGAGTTGCAAAACTAGTAAAATTACCCTTCCTTTCCTCTTTGAGACTTTGACAATTAAAAATGGCAACCCAACTGTCATCTTCATCTTCTGGTCACACTTACCACATATTCCTGAGTTTCAGAGGCTCAGACACCAGAAAAACATTCACAGATCATCTCTACACAGCTCTAACCAACTCAGGTTTCCATACTTTTCGAGACAACGATGCAATCCATAAAGGAAAGTCTATCCAACCCGAACTCGAAACAGCCATAAAACAGTCCAAGATATCTCTCATTGTGTTTTCCAAACATTACGCTACTTCAAAATGGTGTCTTAATGAGCTGCTTAGCATCATGGCTAGGAAAACGTGTGATGCAAGCTACTGTGTTTTTCCTGTTTTTTATGATGTGGACCCCACTGAAGTTGGGAATCAGAAGGGGTGTTTTAAGGATGCTTTTGATGAGTTTGAGCGAAAAGGCGAGTTTTCGAAGGAGAGGATTGGCGAGTGGAGGAATGCGTTGAAGGTGGTTTCCAAGTTGACTGGGAAAGTTATGCAAGATGAGGCTAATGGGTATGATTCTAACATTAATGTAATTTAACTTGTTGATTATATGATTGATTACATATTTTATTGGAAGTTATGATCACCTTGTAATTGTTAAATAGGGTAGCAGCACGGGTGGCCGAGGGGGCAAACTTAGATAATTTTTAGAAACGACACTACAAATCTGTTCGTTAGGGGCAAATCACAAAAATAGCTAGATATTTTAAAAAATTTACACTACAATTTTTTTCGCTAGGGGGGCACGTGCCCACCCTGCCCCCCTCCTGTCTCCGCCACTGAATTTATAGGAGCCTAACCGAGATTACCACGTGACCCTTTCTAAAGCCTTTCCCTGGTCATCCCCAAGATGTTTTCCTAGCGAGCTTCGAACATAAGCCCTCTTGTGAGGGCATGCCTGACCACTAGGCTACCTTGGTGGTGGTTTACATATTGCTTATGTGAATTTGTCACTACATATTGTTCAAGATGTGGATAAGCCTGTACATGATATAATATGGATCCAACATTGACCGTGGAACGTGTGAAATTGGCTACAGATTATATGGAATACTCACTCGTATCCATACAACCGGTTTAAAATAAATAAAAAGTTGGTGATATAGTTGGATTTATCAAGAATGAATTGCGTGTTTTAGGATTTACTGGTGTTCCTGTCTTTTCCAAATTTATATACTGCAGTTAGCCTATTTTAGCGTTATGTGTGTTCTTGTTGTTCACTGTGTATGTTATGTAAACCTAAAGTCACAATCTCTAATGTTGTTATATTGTAGTACACATATACTAGGGTGTTTGGGATTGCTTATTTAAGTACTATTTCAGTAGTCTGACTGTTTTAGAGTTCATAAGCAGGTTGGTACTGGCTTACATTTTAAGCAGATAAGCAATCCCAAACACCCCTTAAGTAGGTATTTGGGGTTTGCTATAATAAACTGGTAATCTTCAAATTTTCGAACACTCAAAAAAACTGTTTATAAGCTTAAAAATTACAGCAGGGAAGCACTTAATAAGCAGTCCCAAACACCCCTAAGATTCAAAGTTCTGTAGTAGTGGCATTGAGATGCTCCCCTATTATGTAATCTAATGTTTAAAGAGGTAGAGTTGATTAAACAAATGTCCAAATTCCAAAGGAAGTTGATGGCCAAGGGTAAAGACATGCGAACACCATTAATGCACTGCTAATAAGGGAATCAGCAGACATTTCCTGATATATTACTCAAAAGAACCAGCACAATATTCCTAAGTGTTATGCAATTACCACAGTTTTAGGTTAGTCTGTTTAAGCTCCTACCAAAGTATGTCTTTCTGAAAATGATTCCCGCTGTCCAATCAATGTGAGGGAAGTGAATTGTAATTTTCGATTCAAATGTTCAAATGTGAAGTACAAATCATGTGAAGTTTTCAAAATATATAACTTTTATTCCAATAAAACTGCTCTGCTGTAAAGCCATTTTGAAGAACGTTATTTTTGTGGTGGTTGTGTCTTCTGTCAGTATTGTTTTGCGGAGGATTGAGAATGCCACTTCTGTGTCATAATCAGTAGCAAATTGTCTTAATTTAATTAAATAGCTGAAGTTTATGTAATATTCTGTTTCTAGGAACCTGCAGCTATGCAGAGTCGACTGATTATGCTTATTACCATTATTGGCTGCCTAGTTTTTGCTATCTCCATGTTTGTGCGCCGCTGCTGTTTCATCCTTATCACCTGTTTTGCAGATCACCATAAATTATGGTCCATAATGAACTTTTCTTGTATCTACGTAAACAAAAATAAGCTTACATTGGTGTGTTTCAAATTTTAGGCATGAAGCAGTATTCATCCGGTCAATCGTGAAAGAGGTAGGAATCATATTGAAAAGAACTGTTTTAGCCCTTCCTTTATATGCAGTAGGCGTTGAGTCTCGAGTCAAAGACATTGATTTTTGGTTAAAAGATCCTACAGATGTTAGGATAGGAGTGATTAGTGGGATGCGAGGGATCGGAAAAACTACCATAGCCAAAGTAGCATACAACTTAAATTATGCAGATTTTGAAGCTAGCAGCTTTCTTGCAAATATAAGAGAAGCTTCCGAACAACAAAACGGTTTAGTACGTCTACAAAATCAACTCCTTTCAGACATTTTTAAGGGGAGAAGGCAGAAAATATACAACACCGATGAGGGTATCGTCAAAATCCAGGAAGCTATTTGCCAAAAAAGACTTCTTATCATTCTTGATGATGTGGATCAGATGGATCAGATTGAGACTTTGATAGGTACAAGGGACTCGTTTCATAAAGGAAGTAAAATTATCATAACTACATATCGTGAGCGACTACTATATCACCAAAAACATAAAACTTTTAGCATCAAGCAACTTGATAATGATGAATCTCTTCAGCTCTTCTGTTGGCATGCCTTCTCACATGACTGTCCAATGGAAGGCTACTTGGAACATTCAGTAAGGGTCGTACAACACTGTGAAGGTCTCCCTTTAGCTCTTCAGGTCATGGGCTCTTCTCTGTTTGGCAGAAACTCAGATTTCTGGAAAAGTTTTCTAGAGAAGCTGCAAACAAACCCTGATGAACGTATACGCAAAACATTAGAAGTGAGCTACAAGTCATTACATGACCATCATGACCAACAACTGTTTCTCACAATTGCTTCATCTTTAGTTGGGGAAGATATAGATCATGCAGTGAAAATGCTGGAAAAATGTGACTTCTACTCGGAGATTGGTATGCAGAATCTCATGGATATATCTCTGATAAGCGTCGACAAAGATAACAGGCTCATAATGCATCACTTGGTTCAGGAGATGGCAAAAGCAATTATCCGTCAGGAAACCATTGATGGTTCTGAGAAATATAAATTATACGATTTAACAGTAGAGGAAACTGTAAGTTTTTGTTTCTTCCTGTCATATTAATGTTCTTGTTTACCACGTCGTTAGCTCATACAAGTTAGCTTTTCTTATTCGCAGGAAACTGTTACAACTGAGGCATCTCTATTGTCTAAGAACAAAAAGTGTGGAAAACGAAAATATTCTGAATATGAAGACGAGTCAATGTCACCAAACGAAGAAAGGGAAAGCTCATTTAAGCGCTTGTGTCTCCGCTTCTTCTCCTTGTTCGGGCCAGCAACCCACTTAATGAAACGGCTCACAGGACAATAAAGGTAAAACCTTTTTGTGCTTCAAAAAGCGGTTTATTATCTTGATTTGTACATATAAAGAGAAATGATAGTTGCTTGTACTTATAATCAAAAGAAAGCTTGACATGTAATCTGTTATTGTTCCAGTAATGTATATATGTTCATGTTGCTTGAACAACTTGAGACAAAATATATCTCCATGATACGAGTCTTTGATATATTAACATTTTCTATCATCTTATTGATATTTCTCTCACTTTTTTTATTTATTTATTTATTTTTATTTTTTTGGAAACTTACTGTGCACGTGCGCACGCGCGCACACACACAGACAGAATCAGAGAGAGAGATACATGTACACAGAAACATACACACACAGTCACACAGATACAAGTTTGGCCACATTCACCCACAGAGTGATCCATGTGGCTCTTTGAAGTGAATCTTCATTGTGTTTTGTCTTTCTGGCAAGAATAGGTCACTTCCATGCGTCACAAACAGATTGTGTGCTCCTTTCATTGATTACTCATTAGCATATAGTCACAAACACTGTTAGTACAAGTGAGATTGCTTGACATTATATTCTCAAAATTATTTGCACAAGGAGAAACCATAGCTAGCTTGTTCTTTGTACCTTCAAGTCTTCAACATATGGTAAGGAGCTCTCTTTTTCCTTTAAACAGACTTGAATCCCTTGTTTTAGTTGGATTTTGGCTCATTATTTACTATCCTTGGTGCATTTATTCTGAGTTGGGTCCTAAACTAAAGCCTTCATGTTTGATCAGCTAATGGTTGCGTTCTTCCTCCTGGGGCGGTGGCTCATGTCGAAATGTCAATCGCTTAGAAGCATAGTAACCATAGTCAAAGATTCTCAGACTCTAGCTATCGTCCCTCAGAAGAGTGAGCACAAGGAACACGACTTATTGCTATCGTTTTATAACCATCACAACAAAATTAATTTTTTGATGCACACTGTTCGGGCTTCACAAGGAACAGTAACTGATTGACCTTCACTAAATGTAGGACTAACCTTTTAGACATCGAATCACTAGACAAGGAAAAGCACAGAAATGAATTACACTGTTAGTATTGTAAAATTTGAAGAACAATGTCAAATATGCAGTCCAAAAGGCAGTAAATTATCAATATTGATGATTGGATTGATCATCGAGCAACTGATACCATGTTCCGTGCCATGAGCTGGACACAAAGAAGCACATTGATGCCTGTTACATGGTTCTGAAGGTGCATTCAAAGTTCATGATGAGAAACACATTACCAATAGACATGATTCAAACACATTGCACACTATGCTGGCATTTTGATCAGTCATTTTAGCTCCACGAAACTTAACTTTCTGCTTCTTGGTGTTCTTTTGTTTTGTAAACAGCTTAAACTTACATGAATGTGTATCAGGATTAGTCTTTTAGTGTTCATTCTCATTTTACACAGATAACTTTTTACAAATATCTTTAATTATAGATTTTCTTTTGTCAAAATAACTAATAATTCAACATTTATTGACATTTCATGATTATAAAAAAATGTAACAAGGCACATACGAAAGAAAAATCATATTGACATTAAGGAAATATCATATAAAAGAATGAAATTTTAAACTCTCCTAGCAGACATATTCATCGGTGTAGTAGTTGACACTGGCCGCTGTTTCAATCCACTCATCATGTTCATCATCATCGCACCACCACCATTGCCACCATCCATACTACTCCTCTGTACACTTGATTTTCTACTCTTAAGTGGCGAAACCAATCTGCTCGCCAGTCTTGATGGCGAAAATGACCTCCTCAGCTTAGCAGCAGTCGACACTTTCTTAGGAGGCGACACTCTCTTAAGTGGTGTGACCGACACTTTCTTAGGTGGTGACAGTCTCCTAGGTGGTGACACTGACACTTTCTTAGGTGGTGACATTGCCTTCTTGGTGGGTCTGGTTGGAGATACAGAAACAATTGGACTCCTAATCTTAACTTGAAATTTAACTGCTGATGACGTGGTGGCTACTGACGCCTTGCTTTTGGGAGGTGGGGTCTTAATCAAGAACTTATGAGGTGTGGTTGGACGGGTTCTTGCAATCACGGGCGACTTTGTTCTGTTAAATTTTTGGTTTTTTGAATTAGGTGATAAATGGAACAGTGGGTTTGGAAAGATAACAGTTTTTCTAGCCCATGGTCGGTGTTTTGGTGAGACCCTATTGGCTAAAAAGTGACAGTTTTCTTTTTCGGTTTCTTTTTTGGGTGGTGAGCCCGTGACTTTGAAGTTTATACGTGACTTTGCTCTTTGTAGTAAGGGTGAATTTTGATCTGATCGAATTATTTGTTTTTCTCTCTTTCTACGCACATTAAGTTCAGCTGTTTCTGGCTTTAATCTCGAATGGCGCCTGGAATCTGTCAAGGGAGTTCTTGGATCGTCTAAGGTGGTTATGTTTACAGGTTTGGTTTCAACTGCCTCGACGATTTTCCGAGCGAATTGACTTGCTTGGAGTATCTCACCAACTGTTTCTCCTAAAAGCATAGCTGGCAATGACATTCTTTTCCATTCGCCTGAATAAAAGCCAACATCTAAACTCAGAATCATATCTTAAAATATATTGCAGGTTAGTAGTTTATGCAACCAAGATTTTGTTTTTACTGGTCAATACAAGAAAATCCTATGTTCACAATTTATGCAAGCATGTTCCAAGGTCTAACCAATATATGCATAGAATGAAACATGGTTATATTATTAAGTTGAAAAGACAAAATTATTTGCATTTTTGGAGAGACCACTTTCAGATATTTGCATAAACTGGTGGGTGTATTTAAAAATTCAAGGTGCTACCAGTTCATGCACCAACTGTAAAGTGGTAGTTTAGGAGAGACCAGTTTCACTAATTCTCATAAATTGGTACATTGAAACATTATAAACATAAAAATAAATGGCAACTGACTTATTTATGTAACCATGAATTAACTTGATAGGCCAATGATGCAGAAGTAGCAGAACAATAAAACATAATGGGTCAAACCAGTTGCATTTTTTTGTGGGACCAAATGTCACTTTTGTTTTGCACAAATTGAAATCAAACTTAAAAGTTAAAACATGCTTGAATATATTGGTAACAAATCAACTTAATTGCATTGATTGGTAGAAAGCTAACACTTGCATACATAAAAATATAGTTACCTAAAAACATAACAGTAAGTAATTACAGTAAGATAAACAAACCCAACTTACCTATTTGTGTAGGTAACTTTCCATTTGGAGATCTTTGTCCATTTGCACTTCTGATTCTAAATACAGAATTAGATAGAATCAGGTCATTACCAAAATGACCCATTTGACTAAAATCTGGATTCATTCATATAACATCAAATATCAGATATTCATCAGAATTTACCTGAGAGATTCTTGTTTGCATCTGAGGCTTGCTTTTAAGTATCCTCTTGTACTTCTTGGGCTCAAATTCACACCAGATATTACCTTTGTCCCACCTGTTATATACTGTAGCTCTTGCAATCTTGCCATGCATTTTTCCACCTTCAAAACATACACAAAACACCATTTTTCAATATTAGAGAAAACCTAACCTAACCGAAAAAAACGCCTAACTTTACATATCAGATGAACCTTCAAGTAGATACACAAAACCCCATTTTCAAAACTAAACAACCCATTTTTAGAATTAATATAGCAGCAAAATTAATTCAAAATACATATATTTCACAATGGGCTGATATGGGTACTTTTTTCACAATCAATAACACACACAAAACCCAATTGCAAAATTCAAAAACCCAACAAAAATAACCTGAAAAAAATATAAAATTTTCAAATATGATGATTAAATGGCCCCTTTTTCTCCCATCAAGAACACATATAACCCCATTTTTCATAACAAAAAAAGACCCAAAAATACAAAAATTTACATATGGGATGAGCTTTCAAGAACACAAAAATAAAACCCATTCTCATAATTAAACAAAAACCCAACAAAATTAACCCAAAAAAGATCATAAATTCATACAATCAGACAAAAAAAGTCCCTTTTTTCACCATCAAGAACACAAAATTAACAAATGGGATAAAAAGGGTCCCCTTTTTTTACAACCCAGAAGACAAAAATAAAACCCAAAAAAGATGATAGATATAAAAAGGGGAATACCTTGTTAACAGTTTCTCTAATTTGATTGGGGTCAAGGGGTGCCACCATTTTTTTCTTGATCTTGGGTGGGGTTCTTGCAACCATTTTGTTTTAAAAAAGTGTATGTGTTGGGGTGAAATGTGGAAGACAAGAAGTGAGAAGAAGTAAGTATAAGTTGATGTGAAAGGAGTTTGTAACGGTCAGATTGAGAAACGCATACAAAGAAAGAATTAAAACGGCTACTTCTTTCTCTCTCTCTCTCTCTACAAAATTTTATTATTATTTTATAGTCATCATTTGACTTTTTCCATATTTTAGGTAATTAATTAAATTAATAAAATAGTAAAATTTAAACTACATCCTTGTAGTTTGACAGTTTTTAGAATAAACATCCTTATTAGAAACCTTTGTCAATAATCATCCATTCGTTAGTAAAAGTTAGATGAAATACATCACTAGGGACTAACTATGTAAAAAAATTGAAATCTTCTAAATGTTAATTCATCTTAATATAATTACGATAAACATACGCGATCTAGGCACCATGTTATTTGGCGGAGGTAGCGGTAGTGGAGGTGGTGGATGTTGGTGGTGGAGATGGCGAATGGAGTGGTCACTTATCCGGACAGGGTTGTTAAAGTTTAGAGCACAAGCTAGGTAGGGTTGTTAAGCCTTGTACTATCTGAACAACCCACCCTATGGCGCTACAATGACACTATGATTGTCGCTATCAGCTCTCGTGTCATGGTAACCAACCCACGTCGTGGGATTTTCTTTTTTCTTTTTTTCTCTTTGTGAACGTTTGATAACATGCAAAAAGATGACGTTGGGTGGTTGAAACTAACCGTCTTTTTGGCATTAATATCCATTTTTACATACACTTTCACCTTCATTTCTACCTTTAAACTCAACAATAATTCTATTATTTCTACCTCTAAACTAAAAAAATGAATCCCAATAACAATTGATTAACTCTATGCTCACCAACCCGCAAAACCAAATACCGAATTCCTCTTATTTTTTTAATCCAAACACATCATCAACCGCAAATTCCATCACCTTAAACACCAACCAACTTCCATCATTCGGCTCGGTATACCGAATCTTAAACCAATCCCCCCAACTTTAACCTATTTGCCAACCAATTTACACCCGACCAATTTCAATTATGACAACAATTTTAACTTTAACAAACCCAAAATTTCCAACAATAAACATTATACCAAACCCAATTTTCTCAAAAAAAATACCCGCAACCCCAACAATCCGAAGCTACGGGGCCGTAGTCACCCAAAAAATGTCGCAAGAGCAATGCCAAGAAACCCCGGGAAAAGAACCGACGGTCTCGTACATTTTTTAGCCAAGAGAAGAGTTAATTTTGGCGGAATGTTCCATAAATTTATTCGAGGATCCAAATGTCGGCTCCGACCAAAGTAATGACACGTTTTTGTACACTGAGGGAGTAATATAGATATTATTACAGTTTATATTAAAACTAGGGTAAATTACAAAAAAATGTCCCTATGGTATCTCGTTTTTGCACCATATGTCACCCCTAAACTTTAATTACAAAAAATGTCATTATTGTTCAAACTTTTGAACAAATAATGTCCCTTTTACTGACGTGTTATTTTTTTCCGTTAGTTAAAGTAAAAAGAATACAAAATGACTAATATACCCTCGTTTTCTTCCTCTTTGATTTTTCTTTTGAATTTAGAAAATACTCAAAAACATCAAGCCCACAAAACCCAGATTTCATGACTTCCACTTATCACTCGATAAATCGATTTCGAAATAATCTCCACCTAAACACCTGCATTTCATCATCGACTGGAAAACAAAGTTATAAATATGGTCAACAAATAAAATCATACGATGGATGACACCTGGTGGCATTAATAAATACGGTTAACAAACTTATTTTCAAATGGTATTAATAAAATTCAACTACTAAAGATATCTTTATAAATGGTATTGATAATAATGAACATGTTATTGAGTTAACTAGTGGGGTAATTCATGAATATGTTTTCCAGACAGTGGATGGATGAATTTACAGTAGGTGGAGATTATTTCAAACTCGATTTATCCATTGATAAGTGGAAGTCATAAAATCTGGGTTTCTATTTTTATATTATAGCTTATTATTGCGGATTTGTTTTTTTATTTCACGTTTTGGTAAGAAAGTTTGATTTTTACCCCAAAATTGGTTTACTTTTTTCGGATTTGTGCAATCAAAATAACTTTTTATTTAGATAGGGATTTGCTATATAATGTGAGCAATATTTAAATGCATTTAGTGTAATAATTTTTTTGCATATTTAAAGTAGTTATGTATTTTATGAGCAATAAATACACATATAAATTACTTAAATATATGTGATTTTGTTTACGTTGTTTAAGTTGTCGTAACTCTATGATATCCATTATAGTGGGTTTATAAAAAGGTTTAAAAACGATAAAAATGTTTATGTTTATTTTAATTATAGTGGACGCTCATTTTATATCTATATGGCATGAAGAAGTTATAATTCATGAAACTTTTTATAAATTCAATGCATTTAATGCATTTGTTAAAAAAAAATATTTTATGAAATTACAAAAATTTATACTATAGTGAATGTGAGTTTATAAAATCAAAAGGTATAAAATTTATTAAAATATTAATATATAAACATTTGTAAAAAATTTATAATAGTGGATGCTTTTACATTGACCTAGTAATTTACGAATCTTGGCAATGTTTGAATTAAAATTAAAAAGGATTTGCGTTTTCTCGTGGGGTCGACAGTATAAAGATAAAGAGATTACACGTATTATTAATGTGGTCCGGTGGATGATAAATTCTTTCCCATGCTTGAATAATTTTTTAGTAACGGTTAGGTGTAGGTTGAATGTTCCCACATTTACGAAATCATGATTTAAAATTTAAAATTCATTGAAAAGGGGTTTTTATTTAAAGTGTCTGTTTTTAGTTCAAGATAATTAATTTTTGGTGATAATGGCCGCTAAGGTTGAGCTTGTAATACTACTACAATAGTACTATGAAAAATGATAAGTAAGCCTGAATTTATGATTTAAAAAAGCTCATTATTTGGTGTGCATGTCTATGTGGGGTACGTATAGGTGGGTGTGCAAAATTTTGTCAAAACGTTCAAACCGAAAGCCGCACCAAACCGATACTAATCTGTTAAGTTTGGAAGTGAGATCATTTGTGGTATGTTGAGCCATAGCATTTCTAGTTATGATCCAAAGACTCAACAAACGAGATTTGGATCTGAGATCACTTGTGGTGTTTCTCCTGAACAGAGGGAGCCAAAACATAACCAATTCATAAAATATCTAATAAGGAAAATCACCAAATATAAAACCAAACCCAAATTTTCAAAATTTGTTTTGACAACAAATCTCTCTTCTATGTATTAGCTCAACGTGGAAATTATTATGGACTGAATAATGTATCAGAAGGCCCAAAAGAATTTATGTTAGCCCAATAATGGATTATGTTTATGGACTAAAATTTATTGCGGTCATTTCAGCAAACTATCTAAGCTACATTTCTTATTTTCTTTTCTTTTTTGGAAGGCATTTATAAGTTTATAACTCTCCCACATAAAAGCTACAAGTAACTAGTAAACTTTACATTAATTGATACATTAAAAGGATTACTTTGTGGTTCATTACATATAATGAGAACTTGATGATGTAACATTTTAGTACAATAAACATTTGTATAGATATGTAGATGAGTTGTTCGTCCTATAACACTTTGCAAAATTCACAAACGCAACCTTGTAGTCTTTAATATAAATCAACATGTTTCGTTGATGCCTTGGGTTGCTTCTTTGGCTTCTTGTACCGATTGTTCTCATACTTGGCTTTTACAATGAGCGAGTAGAGCAAGTCTGCTTCAGCAGAGCAATCAAAAGGCATGTTCAAGATGCTACAATACAAGAAAACCAAATATATCAAGATCAGAAGCGATAATTCATCAAGCTGCAATTTTTTTTTTTTTGCTTGTATCTACATGAAGATTAACATGTCCAACATGCATTTTACGAAAAGACCAATCTTGACTCTAAACACAAACTCCACCCTAGTATGAGTATTTTATATTATATTTTTGGTTATATTTTTTGAGCATTTATGGTTGACTGGTTGTAATGTTGTATGCATACCTGCCAAGAAGCTCCTCCAGAATAACCCTTTGAGAAGGTGTGACATAATGAATGCAACTTCTGGGGCACTGCCCAACCGCAAGCTGTACCTGATAATCTTCACCATGACCTAATCAAGATGAAGACAAGAGGATTTAAAAACTGAAATACTAAAGACAATTATACATATTTCAAAGGATTAGGCTTAATTTAGAATATCCTAATGTTTATTAAATCTATTTTTCAGGTATGCTAATCAATACGGTAGAAAAATGAGTTGAATGGGAAACAACTCAAACAAGCGAAATGGATTTATGTCAAGGGTAATCTTGGTACTGGACAGGTCCAGAAACATTTTTAATTCCTTTTGGAATCAATTTATCTTAAACATTATGATAGAAGTAGATATTTACAATAATAATCAAAGGTTTTAAATAAAGCTATGTAATAGGCTGTAAACAAGTCAAGTATCAATGAACAAAAGCACGAACTCCACTCGTGCTTGTTCATGTCGAACATTTTCTAGTTCGTGTTCAAGTACAAAGCTAATACTTATGTAGGTGCTATTATATACGTTTGTATTTCTATGACTGCTAAAGAATTGATCCGTAACTTGAGCTCATCCAGGTCAAATGTTAACGAGCACTTGTATAGAGCTCAATTCGAACTTCCTTAATTGAGTGTTGGTGTCTATTGCATAATTTTAAGCTATTTGAGTGCTCAAATCGAACCCAAAGCCACATGAGTCAAGCTTGAGCTTGCAACTTGAGGCTCGTCGAGTTATGAAATCAAGTTAGAGCTTAGCCTAAGTGTGTTGACTCAAGCTTGGCTCAGATACTTTGCAGCTCCTACTAGCCATTTCCATATTAGCTAAAAAAAATATTTGACCCAGATGACCTTATAAAAAAGTAAACGGGCTCAAATTGCAACATAAATTAAGTACTACGTCTATTGTTCTACATACCAACCTTGTGATGTCGCCTGAGCTGTTCCTGTTGAAGTACTGAAGTTGAAGGCATGAGGTGCCGTCTTTACACATGAATAAGGGCACCCTGCACATATGTTGGCCAACACAGGTCATGGAATATATATATTTAACCAAGTTCAAAGAATTTAACACTCTTGCTACTGTATAAGATTAACTGCGATGATCAAGAATTAGATTTTTGATAACGACTCTAGTTAATTGGTTGAGGTTACACATCTTCATGATGACATAATAATATCCTCCAATTCAGGTTAGTTTCTTTCAGCAAAATTCTGATTCAATTAGACGAGAATAGAATAAATATCGATAAATTGTTTTCATTCTTGCGGTTACATTGGTACTAGCTCATGAATTAAAACAGACGTTCAATGAGCAAGGAACTACCCTATTTTCAAATTTTAAAGAAATTCCTGGATGCAGTCTCCTTACCCTCGGGTTTAACCAAGGGTAGGGATATGATCTGTCTACATTCTACCGCCCCCATACCCCGCTCTAATGGGATTGGGTATCATTGTTGTCGTTGTTGTCTTTAGGAAAGTGATGCAGAGAGAGCAAATAAGGAGAAACTGTTACCTTTTCCAACACACAGAACCTCATTGACAAAGATGTCTAAAGCCTCACTCTCAGGAGCATCAAAGGGGTCTAGACATTCACTACAATTCAACAAATCAGTTACTATTATACAAATGTCTTAACCGTAAGACCAGAGCCATAGTTAAGGATACACACCTTTCAATGATCTCTGATTTGCTTAAATTGGATAAGACCTGCAGAAAAAAAACGTTCAGGTTATAAGACAAGTACCCGTCAAACATCACATGTTTAAATCATTGAAACGTTGAGACGTTATTAGATTAAAGAAACTTATAATGCACTACAGTCTACAGGCATAGACAAATAACATATATATCAGCTAATCTGGACAAAGCACGTTTACATGTGACCTTGCATATTTACATGATCTTATCTTAAGTAAACTCTTAACAGTTACTGACTAAATTCTTAAGGAAAACAACAACCTCATAGGCTTGAATGACACGACGAATCATTGTATCCGAGCTATCATCGTCATCGCTCTTTCGAACATCAGGATGGTATTGCTTCACCTGTGAAAACATAATACAACATTTATCATGACTGCAAATACAAAAAATTCATTTACACTCTCCCTGCATTCATAATCGAGCTAAATTTTATATATGGGAATACATACTTTGGCGCGAAAAGCGGCTTTGAGGTCGAGCAAACTGCAGTTGGGCACTACATCGAGTACTCGGTAGGCAGAAGAAGCAGACATAGTGAACTGATCTTCATTAGAGCTCTTTAGTTTGAATTTGTTGTTGGTATTTGAAGATAAACGGTGTGGGTATTTGATGGTTGGTTGAAATAATTGTGTATGTTTTGTTAATGGTGGTTGTGATTGAAAGGAATAAGATAAGCTCACAACTTGTTTACACATCAGCACAAAGTAACCCATCTAATCTAATACTACTATCATAAAGTCTTTGTTTGTTTATCTACAGATTAGGATACTGAACTCGCAGTGTTCAAATGAAATCAATCATCAAATAGAGTAGCGGGGAAAACAAATCATAGTGAAGAAGACTTGCAAGATGTGGTGGAAAAAAAAGTACTCCGTATTTGATCTTTTCACTTGATACTAGTAAAAATGGCGGGTCAAGCTGTTAACCAGTTAGGCGGGGATCAATCACATTGGAATTTAACTAAGATAAGAAAACTGAGCTTACATTCACATTCTGTGTTAAATCACCGCTCAAGGCGTGTTTGAATGATTGTGTCAAATGATTTTGTGAAAAACGCAAGGTATATTGAAATAAAAACTTAATTTTAATTTTTAGAAAATTTTGACCCACGTTGTCCGATTTAATTGATTTTTGCCCGATTTTTGATGGATATATGCTTGATTTGACCGACTTTTATCTGCTTAATAAGTTAGTTGACCATTTTTTACCAATCCAACAAGGTTAAAATTGGAAGGTTAATCTGCGCCTAGCGCATAGGCGCCAATCAATCAGACGCCTATGCCAATTTTTATAACACTGCTTGATCCATTAAGTTACATTTATTCTACACTTTTAGGTTTTCCCTTTTACTTTCGGCTAATTGCATCTTTTAACCATATAATTTATATAACTTACATTTCAACTCACAATAATCTAAACTTTTACGTGATTTTACTTTTAACTTATTGTTATATGTCAAATAATTTTTTTCACACACACCACAGATATTTAATCAGTTTTTGGGTTTTCCTAATAATAGTCCAAGTCAATTATTTATTTGGTAAGTACGAGTTTGTTATGATCTTAAACCACATTTAAAGGTGTGGCTAAAACATTATATCATGAAAGTCAGACCGATTTCGAAAATAAACTTTTAGATGTTGGCGAAGATATTCCCAAAATTAAGTGATCACTTTAGAGATGAGCAAAAGAACCAAAGAACCGGACCGGACCGAGAACCAGACAGGAACCAAGAAGAACCGAACTGGAACCCGAACCGAAGGTTCCAGTTCTAGTTTTGAGGTTTTTTGGTTCTTGGATCGGTTCCACTGGTTCTCGGTTCCGGAACTAAATACTCAACAATATACAAAAACATGTAAATACTTCTCAAATCATACGTTCTAATGCCATAAAAAAACCTACTAGCCTACTTTTTGAAAAATCAAGTCAAACACTCTAAACCCCAATCTTTAATTCTTTGAAACATCCACAAATCAATAATTAATTTAAACCTAATAATATTCCAAGATCATTCAACATTCAAAACTCACATAAACATCTATCATAACCCGTGACATCTCAAGCGGAGTTCAGTACGGGTAGACGTGTACTAGACCCTAATAGAACTCGCTTGTCGACGCCGATTGTGGAAGCTTTGATTTGCACGCAAGATAAGGTGAGAAAGTCGAGAACGCAAATTGACTAGGATGGTGTTGAAGATCTTATTAAAGACGATGAAATTGCCAAGGATATGAAAGAAATAGTAGAGACACTAACAGGAAGAAACAAAGATAAACAAATTGTGGAACTATAAACGGGCTTAGTTAGTTTGTCGAACAAAGTTTTAAGTTATTTTAATTTGTTTTCCTGATTGTTATGCATTATTGTTTTGTCAAAAATATGAACAAGTGAAACTATAGAATGATGATTTATTTGAGATTATGTTTCAGTAGTTAATTGTTATTGGCTTAAACGTAAATGGTTGCAAGTGCTTAAAAAAATTCATTTTTTATGTTTTTTATTGGCTTAATTCATTAGTGCATTAAGTTATTTTTTTTTCTTTAGGAAAGCGGTTCCTATCCGGGTAGACCCAAAGAACCGGAATGGAACTCGAACCAGAACCAAAAACTATATTCGGTTCGGTTTTCGGTTTCTGCTTTTCGCAAAATTCGATCATCGGTTCCACCAGTTCTAGTTCCAGTTCCAGCCGGTTCCAGACCCATGCTCATCCCTATATCACTTTGTTTAGTTGATTAGACACATCTTTCTCAAATTGACAAAACTACCTATTTTACACAGAAAGAAGTATATTGCAATGAGACAAACATAGGTATGTAGTTTGTCAAAAATCTTTGCATGTTTGTCAAAAATCTAGTTTGACTTAGGGTATGTTTGGCAAAACTAGCTATAAGATGTATACTGGAAGGTTTAAACTGTAAGCTATAAGCTGTTAACATGATACAAGCTATATATATATATATATATATATATATATATATATATATATATATATATATATATATATATATATATATATTTTAATAAAAGTGTTTGGTAAGTTAGTTGTTTAATTTAGTTATAAGATGTAAAATGACATAAAAAAACATTTATAATTGTAAACAAATGTTTTGAGGGTATATGAGTAATTTAAAGTTTTAACAGCTCCAAAATATTTAAAAAGCTTCATGAACCAACTTTTCATTTATGGGCTATTTGATTGAAATAAAAGCTTGAAGTTAATGTATCAAAATGAAGCTACTTATTTTATAGGAAACTGTTTTTATAACAAAAAGCTAACAGCTTATCAAAAAGCTCCTGCCAAACAAGCCTTTAGATTTTTCTAAATAAAATTACATATTTATTTAGACACATCTAGTTCAAGCGATACTAAAATGGCATGAAATAAAAGTTAAAAGACAAAATAGTCTTTTTCTTACCATAAATAGATGATGAACATGTTTTAGAAAAGTCTTGGCAAAACTTTGAATTTGGATTATTATTTTTTTAATTTTTATTATTTTTATTTTTTTTAAATAGATTTTTCTATAAATTTGACTATTTGTATATCACTTGGCCTACCAATAATATGTTTCATGGCTTTCATTATGTATAAAGTTATTCTGATTAGTCCCAAGACACGTATAATTACACCCGTGATCTCCAAATTTTACCAACGGGTCTTTGGTTTAGCGGTATCTAGCGGCCAATCAGCTAAAAAGTTGTTTTGGAGACATGCCAAAACTGTTAGACTACTCCCGGTGGGAGCCTAAGGAAGAGCAAAAAATGGAGCAAACTCACGAGTGACCCCATTGGGGGTGTTTTTGTGTTAGGTGAGGAGAGGGGAAAAAACACAACCAAAGGTGACCGGCTCACATTTTGGTTTGTGTGCAATTGTAGGCGCCTTTTTGTTTTATTATTATTATTATTATTATTATTATTATTATTTATTATTTGATTTAGAAGTGTGTGTGAGATATGTTTATATAAAAGTGGTTATTTTAATAAAATGAGGGAGTGGTGGTCATTGATAGGGAGTGAGGATAGAGAGAAAGTTTATGTGATGCTATGGTAGCAAATAAGCAGTGTGACCGAGTATGATACTTCATTTAAACCTTGGGTTGACCTAGTTACCTACATGCCAGTCTTTGAACGGTATAGCTTTTCCAATTTAACGACTAGTAGTTCTTTGCTATGATAGTATGACTTTTTCTCATCTGATCCTTACGCGTGAGGAGGTCAAATTAATGAAGTAAATGTACGTGACCTGTCTAGTTTGTGGTTAATTAGCTTTCTAAACAAATTTCTTCACACAGAAATTTGTAACCTCCCAACATTCAAATGAAGTATAACAATATAGTAGACATTATGATATTTAGTTTCTTGCTCTTGTTCATTATGTGTAACGGTAACTAAGTTTCTTCTGTATTATGTAAAACAAACACATGAATCACCTGTCGAGTGTTCTGAATGTAATTTTATATATTTCAATTTTGCAGGAGCTTCAGGGAGTACTATTACTGTTGTCAACAAGTGTAACTTCACTGTTTGGCCTGGAATCTCAGGCGACTATGTTCTCAATATTACCGGTTTCGAGCTCAAAAAGGGTAGTTCGCGCTTGTTGCAAGTTCCTACAAACTGGACAGGTCACATCTGGGGTAGAACCGGTTGCACCTTTAATAGATCAGGTCATTGGTCATGTGCCACTGGTGACTGTGGGACGGGTAAAATGGAGTGCAATGGAAGAACATACAAACCACCTGTTACGATTGCGGAGATCCGTAGAAGGATCAATTATTCTGACTCTTATGATGTCAGCATCATGAATGGTTTCAACTTACCAATGACCGTGGAGCCAACAGGTGCGCAGGTTTTGTACCCAAAGATGGGTTGCGTGAATGACTTGAATCAACAGTGCCCATTGGACCTGAGGCTGGAGGGTGGACGTGGGTGTAATAGTGCTTGCCAGGTATTTCCGACAAAAGATTACTGCTGTGAACCTTTCTTTGGAGGTGGGACGTGTAACCCAACGTCATACGGTGAGTTGTTCAACTTGGTATGCCCGAAATCGGTTACTTATGAGTATGATAGATATGATAGAGTCATTAGATCCAGAGTTGCTGATTACACGGTCAGATTTTGTGACACATTTTCAACGATTAAACTTGGTGATGGCCAACTTACGTATAATGACCAGCTTGTTTCCGTTGGTGGAAATTTTACTTTAGGATTCTTTGAAGACAACACGTACTTAGGAATTTGGTACACGAGTGATAATCTATCCAGGAAGGTATGGGTAGCCAATCCAAATGCACCATTTGTATCCGATACGTACTCCAACACCCTCTCCATTGATCCCAACACCGGAAACTTGATAATCACTGACGGAAGTAGAACTCTGATGAATATTACTAATGTTGACGCTGGTCCAAACCCAGATGTGACTGCAACTCTCGAAGACAATGGTAATTTAAGGCTCATTAACGGAATTGACAAGAAGGTTTTGTGGCAGAGTTTTGATTACCCAACTAACGTACTTTTACCGGGTATGAAACTTGGGTATGACATTACAACCGGAAAGAATTGGACCCTGACTTCTTGGCTGAGTAATGAAATCCTTGATGCAGGAACTTTTACTTTGAGCTGGGAACCCGTTAATAAATCTTCTCATAAGTTAATGATACGGCGACGAGGCCAACCTTACTGGAGTAGTGAAAATTTAGGAAATCAAACATTTCAAAATATGTTTACGATGGGTGGTTTTAAACTCACTTCTGTATACAACGACAAAGAACAATACATTAGCTACAACATAGGTCGTGACTTAGGCTATGAGGATGGTAATGTTTCTTTCCCGATGTTGACTTTAACACCAGAAGGGCAAATTATTAGTGCCTATTCTACTCTATGGGTCCCTAAGTTCTGTTTTGGGTTCGCTTCCAGCATGGGTTGTATGGAGGACTCAAGTGTACCTCAGTGCAGAAAAGAGAACCACATATTTAGTTATCGATATGGAGCTTTTGATCCTCATAATACAAGATATGCTACTGATAGTAGTTTGAGCCTAAGCATTAAAGATTGCTTTGCCATGTGCTGGAATGATTGCAGCTGTGTGGGATTCAATAGCAGTAACACCAATGGAACCGGATGTATTTTCTGGAGAGGAAGAAATACCTTTTTGGACAACGCTACAGAGAGTTCTGCATGGATGTATGTGATCAGCTCCCAAAATCGCAGTACACGTAAGAGTGCCAGATTTCTATAATCTTTGCTATTATTTTAGCCTTTTTCGCATCTAACAGGTCATTGTGCAGGTATAAAAACAAAAATTAAAACAGAATTGATAATGATATTCATTGGTATTTTCATACCTCTGTCTCTTCGTTTGGGACTTTTCTGGTGCCTGAGGAAGAGAGAACAAAGAAAAGAAGGTACGGAACTTTAAACTAGCGTTGTATCATGATTCCATTTGTACTTTATAGTTGATTATTTTGTTAACTGATTGATGTTGACTGTAGAAGAAGAGAGACGAACGATAGATGAATATTTCGTTGAGTTAACAGCTTCCGAAAGTTTTAAGGATGTGCATAATCTTGAAAGCAGTAGTGGGAAAGGAAGTGACTTGTTAATCTTTAGCTTTGCTTCTATCATGGCTGCCACAAACGATTTCTCGCTTGAAAATAAGCTTGGACAGGGTGGTTTTGGACCTGTTTATAAGGTGATGTTTCTTTCATGTTGAACCTATTTGGCATAATTAACATATTCTTGCATTGATCCCTTTAAGGTGACAAAAACACATACCTCGATATTACAAATACAGGGACGCCTAAACGATGGACAAGAAATTGCAATCAAGAGGCTTTCAAGAACATCAGGGCAAGGGCTTGTTGAATTCAAGAACGAATTAATACTCATAGCCAAACTCCAGCATACAAATCTTGTTCGGGTTCTTGGTTGTTGCATTTACAGGGAAGAAAAGATGTTAATTTACGAGTATATGCCTAACAAAAGTTTAGATTTCTTCCTCTTTGGTAAGAAATATTTGTAGCATGCATGCATACAGTTTATACTTTATTTGTTGATTTTTATTCTAATAGATTGATTTATTGTATTGTAGATGAAAATAGAAAGGTAGAGCTAGATTGGCCTAAACGATTTAACATCGTTGAAGGAATCGCTCAGGGTTTACTTTACCTGCATAAGTACTCCAGAATGTGTGTTATTCATAGGGATTTGAAAGTTAATAACATTCTTTTAGATGAGAGTATGAACCCAAAAATTGCTGATTTTGGTATGGCAAGAATGTTCAAGAGGAACGAGACTCAGGCAATGACAAACAGAGTGGTTGGGACATTGTGAGTTTGCTATCATCAAGAACTTATATTTAATATTACTAAAAATGTAGTAAAAAAAATTTGGATGCCAAATTAATAACTTGTGTATCTCATCTCATAGATGAATTTGTTATTTGTCACATTTATTACTATCTATTCCTTGAACTATTTAGCTGACATGTACAGTGGATATATGTCTCCGGAGTACATAATGGAAGGAACTTTCTCCATCAAATCTGATATCTTCAGCTTTGGAGTCTTGATCTTAGAAATCGTCACTGGAAGGAAAAATAGCTCTTTCGTTCATCTTGATCGGACATTCAATCTTATTGGATACGTAAGTCTAGTGATCACTATTTAACCTCTTTTACATATTATGGTGTCTGCATTAATAATGAGGGTGGCTTACTCAATCTACCCCTTTTGAAAAAAGAATAACCTTACCTTTCAAGTTACACTATGCACATAGCTTGACACATAAGTAACAGTATACAGTAAAGCAAACATTATTCTATGGTGCATACGCAAAAATAATGAGCATATGAGTTATAATGTGATATAGGCATGGGAGCTATGGCAACAAGAGAATGCATTAGAGTTGGTGGATACAACACTTGGAAATACTTGTGTCCTAAAACAATTCTTGAGGACCGTTCATGTGGCACTTCTATGTGTACAAGAAAGTGCAACTGATAGACCAACAACTTCAGATATGATTTCAATGCTTCTCAATGACACTGTACCTTTACCTGCTCCAAAGAAACCAGCATTCTTCATAAGCAGAGACGAGTCAAGGTTAACCACAGAAGAAAGCAAACCAAAACATTACTCTGTCAATAACATGACCATTACTGTAATGGATGGTCGATAGGACTTGCAAAAAGTTGTCGTATATGATTATCTTTATCATTTTTTGTGAAATAATGTGGTACAATAATATCTGATAAGCGTGACTATTGTATGTTCATAATAATATTCCTATAATATATATAATTATTCAGGCATAACCACTTTATCTTGCTGTAGTCAAAGGGTAATATTAGTTGCCAAATATTCCATCAAAATATAAAGGTACAATAAAGCTAGCTGCTAGCGATATTTTAGCTCCAAAATTAGCGTATAGATTAGGAGATGAATTGAAATGAACAGAACACGGGGTTATTGCCTATTCAAATACTAGTAAACCACAAGCCGGCTAAGGATGTTGTTTTTCATGCTACTTTTTCAAGGCAGGATGTTATTACCGGAAAGGCCAAGAAGAAAGTACTATCTGTTTGGGGGGTGAAAAGTATATCCATTGTATCATTTTTGATTATTCATAATTGTATCATTTTTGATTACCTGAAAGGCCTAGAAGATAGTACTATCTGTTCGTGGGCTTAGGGTCCGTTAGGGTTTCATTTGTATCATGTAACCTCTATATATTGTTGTTGAATAATACATTATACCTACGGGGTTTACAATGTCTAAAAAGATGATGAAAGGAAAATGGATGAAAGTTATGCTTGGTGGAGACACTACATCTATATTGCTAATATTGGCGCATTATCTGCAAATATACTCGTTGCAACTTAAAATCATAAGTGAGTAGGAAATTTGTCAACTATGAAAACCAATCAGATATGATCTCTGAATTAAGTTGAAATTTAGTATCTACAAGCTGAATCAAGATCACAGGTTAATAACCACATAATCAAGAACACACAAAAGTCTGGAATACGCTCTCCAATTAACAAAGAAAATAAGCTCAAAACTTTGATGTTTCACACCTTGCCACAGGCTCAGCAGGTTATTATATAGGGATTGATACATGCTCACCAATCCTTATCAAATTACAATTCTAATTCCATAAGATAATCCTTATCCTGACTAGAACTAAGGAATCCTAATTAGAGTACAACTGTGCTACAGTAACCGACCCATTGCTGCTGGTCTGTTACCCATCGCTGCTGCCCATGAGCTCGGGTCAGACAAATAGACCAACATTCACCCCCTAATTTGTGACTCGAAATGGGGAGGTCTTCAACTCCGAGTAGCTCTCTCATCTCCTTGAACTTAATCCTTGCAAGAGCTTTTGTGAGAATATCAGCACGCTGTAAATCACCTCTTACAAATTCAACTCGTACTTGGCCTCTTTCAACACACTCTTGGATAAAATGATAACGTGTGTTTATATGCTTGCTTCTCCCGTGAAAAAACTGAATTTTTCATAAGTGCAATAGCCGATTTGTTGTCAACAAATAAGACCACCACTCTCTCTTCCATTCTGGTTATTTCACCCAACAATCCACGTAACCATATCCCTTGACACGCGGCTGAAGTTGCAGCCATGAACTCGGCTTCACAAGACGATAGAGACACCGTGTTTTGCTTTTGTGAGCACCACGTGATAGGTGATTTACCTAGATAAAATACGTGCCCAGTTGTGCTTCGACCATCATCTTGATCCATAGCATAACTACTATCAATAAACCCCACCAACTCCTTGGTTTTCTCTTGGTTATATCGCACTCCAAAATTCAAACTACCTTGGATATACCGTAGTATTTGTTTCACAGCCGCCATATGTGATTCTTTTGGTTCTTGCATGTAACGACTAACCAAACCAACCGAGTAAGATAAATCAGGTCGTGTGTGTAGCAAATACCTTAGACAACCAACTCGTCGCCTATATAATGTTGCATCAATCGGCTTTCCTTCCTTATCCAAGCTTAACTTGACTCCAGGTTCTAATGGACATTGAGTAGGATTCGCTTCATGCATTCCAGCATCTTTTAATATCTTCATTGCATAGCCTACTTGACTTATTGAGATACTCGAATCCTCTTGCTTTACTTCAATGCCAAGATAATAGCTCAATTTTCCCAAATCACTCATCTCGAACCTCTCTTGCATTTGTTTCTTGAATTCACCAATTTCGCCAAGCTTCGAACCGGTTACCAAAAGATCATCTACATAGACAGCAATAATCAAGATTAACTTGTTTGTCTTCTTCACATACACTGCTTATTCGTGTTGGCATCGTTTAAACGACATTTGCTTTAGTACTCTATCAAGTTTTGTATTCCACGCCCTCGGGGCTTGTTTAAGTCCGTAGAGCGCCTTTTTTAACTTGTAGATTTTTCTTTCTTCTCCTTTCTTCACGAACCCCTTCGGTTGTGTAACAAACACTTGCTCTTCTAATTCTCCATGTAGAAAAGCTGACTTTACATCCAGATGATGTAACTCCCATGCTTCTTTTGCGGCCAATGAAATCAATAAACGCACCGTTTCAATCCGTGCTACGGGCGCAAATACCTCGTCATAGTCAATTCCTTCCTTTTGAACATAACCTTTTGCTACTACACGGGCTTTAAACTTATTAATTGAACCATCCAGATTTCTCTTAATTTTGAACACCCACTTTAGTCCAATGGGTTTGACATTAACCGGGGCTCAACTAATTCCCATGTATCATTCTTCTTGATCGACTCAATCTCTTGCTTCATAGCAAACATCCACTCGCTTGAATCCTTTGCTTCTTGAAACGTTCTTGGTTCATCATCTTCTATTAAAAGCAGATTTTGATCTTCATTAACTGTTGAGGTTCTCGAACTAGACCCCATAACAAAGTCATTAAATCTGATTGGCATAGTTGAAGCCCTCGAAGAACGCCTCAAAACTGATTGAGTTTCTGTCACGGGAACATGATCAGGGTCATTACCAGCCTCGATTGGGTCTTCTTGTTCGGTATTGACCAGTTGATTTTCATCAGCATCATGCCAATTTTCAGCCTCTACTTCATCGGTCACACCTGGGTTAACAAATCCACAACCCGTATCAATAGAACCGGGCCATTCTATGACAAACATACCTGGGTTTAGCTCATGTGTTTCGCTTCCAGCAACATACTTCCAGCCAAGTTCCTCATTAAACTCTGCGTCACGACATACCACTATCTTCTTTAGCCTTGGATTGAACAATCGAAAACCTTTTGTTCCTGGCTCGTTTCTGATATAAATGAGTCGTGTTGACCTGTCGTCTAACTTAGGTAAATATGGCCTTGTTCCTGTTGCATAAGCCACACATCCAAATACCCGTAAACCCTCCAAGTTAGGTTTCTTTCCTTTGAAAGCCTCGTATGGAGTTTGATTAACTAGAGCTCGAGTTGAAACTCTATTAATCAAGAACGTGGCGTGTCTAACTCCTTCAGCCCACATATAGTTTGGTACGTCTCGTGCTTTCAAGATGCTTCTAGTCATTCCCATAAGAGTACGGTTTCGCCTCTCCACGACTCCATTCTGTTGCGGTGTGTAGGGAGTGGTTAGATGTCTTGTTATACCCTCGTTTTCACAGAAGTTGGTAAATTCTCTTGAAGTGAATTCACCTCCTCTATCGGTCCTTAGGGTTATAATCTTCTTTCCCGCCTTCCTCTCGACTAGAGCTTTGAACTTCTTGAAGTATTCAAATGCCTCTCCTTTTTCCTTCAAGGTAAAAGTCCACATAAACCGTGAGAAGTCATCAATTAAAACGAATATGTACCTGTTTCCTGCTATGGATGGTGGAGAAATCGGTCCACATAGGTCAGCATGTATCAGTTGAAGAGAATGTGTTGCCCCAAATTTTGCTGCTTTAGGAAACGCCTTCTTGGTTTGTTTTCCTACCAAGCAAGATTCACACAACTTGTTCTCTTGATGAATTATTGGCAAATTCTCAACAATGCCCTTCCTTGCCATTAATTCCATTGTCTCGAAATTAATGTGACCCATCCTAGCATGCCATAACCAAGCATCATCTTCCATCTTTGCTTTAAGACACACCGGACTTCCAACTTGGAGCTTTATTTTGTAGAGTCTATTACTCGTTCTAGGAACCTTCATCAGAAGCTTGCCGAGTCACGCATGGTGAGAAGATTACCTCTCATACGAATGTCACATCCACCTTCGGTAGCTTGCCCAAGACTAATAATGTTGCTTTTTAGCTCGGGTAGATAATATACTCCAGTGAGCAATCGTTGCTAGCCCGTTTTACCTTCAATGATTATCGAACCCTTCCCTTTTATCTCGATGTAAGAGTTATCACCAAACTTCACTCTGCCGGAGATATTCTCATTCAACTCCGAAAAGTATTTTCGGATCCCTGACATGTGATTGCTTGCCCCATTATCTAAATACCAAGTGTCCTTCTCGTTTGGTTTAGTATTTAATTGGTTTGGGATAATCTTTTCTTCATTCAAGAATACGACTTCTTGAACGCTCTTCATCATAAAAAGTGTCGGGTCATCATCATCCTCCTTTTTCAGAAGGTTTGCTTCATACTTTTGCTTTTGTTCACGTCGTTCGGGGCAGTTAGAAGCAAAGTGACCATATTCATCACATCTGAAACATTGAATCTTTGAAAGGTCTCTGCCCTTGTTCTTCTTTTGGTCCGTATTGTTCCCGGTGCTGCTTTGGTTTCCTCGGTTGTGGTTATTGGCTCGACCACTACCACGAGATTTGTTTTGACCTTTTTCGTTGCCACCAGAGGAGTTCCTTCCTCGACCTTTCTCAGACTTATTCTTATCAGATCTTTCAGCCCTTCCGAACATCAACTTGCTTTGATCTTCAGAAGTTGTGTCAACACCCTTCATTCTACCTTCGAATGCTTTCAATCTTCCAATAGCTTCTTGAAAAGACATAGTATTCAAGTTAGCAAATTGTTCTATTGAGGCAACAATTGCAACAAACTTATCCGGTACGGATGCAAGCAGCTTCTTAACGAGTTTCTTGTCTTCATAAACTGTTCCCAAGCTGTTTACTTCAGTTACAATTTTGCCCATCCTAGCCGCGAAGTCATCGACTGATTCGTTGACCTTCATCTTTAAGGCTTCAAATTCTGTCTCCAAGGTTTGCAACCTTGCTTCTCGAACCCGATCGACACCCACATACCTGGTCTTCAAAGCTCCCCAGATTTCTTTGGCTGTGTTGAATTGTGACACTTGAAAAACAAGTTCTTCTGGAATCGCCTGAAAAAGTAACGCCACTGCCATATGATCTTGCTTATCATCGACTGGTGTTCCTTCCTTTGGTTCCAGCGCATCGAGTATTTCATGGACTCGGAATACTGCTTTAATTCTTATTGCCCAGATGTTATAGTTCGTGTCTGTTAACATCAGACACTGAAGAGCAGCTTTAGAATCTGCAACAGCAGTAGGTGGTCGACTGGACTCTCCTTCCACTATCTTTTTCTTGCGCCTTCTGGTATAAGTTACAGGTGTATCTGGTGTTTGATCTCCTTCCAGCCCGTTATGGTGAACCTGAGCTCTAGATACCAATTCAAGATCACAGGTTAATAATCACAGAATCAAGAACACACAAAAGTCTGGAATACGCTCTCCAATTAACAAAGAAAATAAGCTCAAAACTTTGATGTTTCACACCTTGCCACAGGCTCAGCAGGTTATTATACAGGGATTGATACATGCTCACCAATCCTTATCAAATTACAATTCTAATTCCATAAGATAATCCTTATCCTGACTAGAACTAAGGAATCCTAATTAGAGTACAACTGTGCTACAGTAACCGACCCATTGCTGCTGGTCTGTTACCCATCGCTGCTGCCCATGAGCTCGGGTCAGACAAATAGACCAACACTGAATAGACTCTGAGTCACTAAGTGTTCTCGACAAAGATGGTGCTGGCCAATATGCAAAGGAAATTCTGAGTCATCAGACGAAGAAAAATCATTTTATCAGAACTAATTTGAAATGATATGAAGTAAAACTGAATAGACTCTGAGTCACTGAGTGTTCTCGACAAAGATGGTGCTGGCCAATATGCAAAGGAAATTCTGAGTCATCAGACGAAGAAAAATCATTTTATCAGAACTTATTTGAAATGATATGAAGTAAAACTGTTACAAGAATAATTGATGTAGCCTTCATTTTTTGTCTCGTATAAATCCTGTCACATGTTAATGGTGCGTCTCTCTTTGTGTTGTTTGTTTGCCTTAACATTTCTTCTTTTGTCCGGTGATCCTATAATATTTGGATTTGGGGGAATGGAATGCATCTATTGTAGAGCATTTTGTGATTGCTTTTATAAAAAGGTTATAATAAATCAACTGTGGATTCAACAGCTAGAAATTCATGTAGTGTGTGAGTTTGTTTTGCTCAGTTTTAGTTTGGGTTGGGTGCTCGGTCACTTTTGGCCCTACGTCACTTTTTTTTTTTTTTTTTTTCATCATAAGGTTAATGGTTTTGTACTTTATAGGTTCTTATATCTTTTTGCAACATCGCAACATCGAATTATGAAAATAAAGGCTCATAAAACTATGACAGTGGTTCCCTTCATCCATTCTTAAAAAAAGTAAATAAATAAATCATGAAAAAACACACACAATCTGATAAGATCCTGACAAGTGACAACAAGTCAGCAAGCCCAAACAAGTAAACTCATATCCAATCAGCCCATGAGAATTACAAAATGTCCAGCCCGTTATAAAGAGTAAATGGTCCAACCCAAAAGGCTAAAACTGGTTCTTTTCAATTCTCCACGTACCCCTTAGAGGAGTGGGTGTCATTCCTCAAGTTGTCTCGCCACTCCTACGTGGAGTTTGATTTGCTTCGTTATTGCTCGCCATGACACCGAGTGGGGCTCGTTGTAGCTCGCCACTCCTTCCCTCCTCGTGCAGACGACGAGCAATGCTTCTGACAATTTTTCTGACCCAAGCTTCATGCATTTTATATTACCGTTTAAAAGGAAAAGTGTAGCATCAATTTGTGTTTATGTTTGTATGTTTCTGTGTTTGTGTTTGTGTGTTTTTGTGTTTTGTTTTTCAGATCTGTAATGTGTATGTGTTTTGGAGAAGAAGATGCACTTTTCATAACTTTTTTTTTTTAAAGAAATTGGGTACAAAGGTAGGCTGGAATTTTTTTTAAAGGGTACGAAAAGTGAAAAAAAAAAGGAAAGAGATAACATCATTATTATTATTATTATTATTATTATTATTATTATTTTATATATATGTCTTTTATAAAAATTGTTATTTATACTTTTTTTATATAAAAATTGTATTTTATTTTATTTTAAGTATTAATGAAATGAATTTAATTTATTTAGTGAAATGAATAAAAAAAATAAATGTGTAAGTGGTGGGCCTCAAATAAGTAAGTTGACGTTAGTTATGAGTGAGGAGGGGTTAGTTGTAAAGAGGTGTTGAGATGATGTGACACCCGTGGGCCGATAAGGAGGTGAAGCTTTGTCACCACACCCACTCCTCTTATTCTACTGCATGGATTCTTACTTGTTCTTTAGGTAGAATTAGTCAATAGTCATGTTTCCTTTCCTTTATATAATAATATACTGCATTGTGAAGAGTGACCATATATCTCAAATACGTCATAACACAACCCAACAATTTGTTGAAAGAAGAAACTCATCAAACAATCAAGATATATATAGTTGTTCCACCATGGATCATCACCACCCTCTTTTTGTTTCCGCTTCTGACCCGTCTAAAAACAACCCACAACATTCAATTCTGGCATCAGATTATGGTTTCGGTATGACTTCATGCAACAAAAGAAAGAATGACATTATTAGAAATTCACCAAGCAAACGCCATCAAACAGAATCATCCACCAAAAATATGGAAACCGACGTAATGGGTACTTCAAGTGATATTGAAATGGGAGAACAAGAAGATGATGTTGTTGATAAACTTAGATCATTAACCAGAAAGGAAGAGATTCAAATCTTGAACCAAATGATTGCGTTTAACGACAAATATCATAGGTTCCCGGATTCGGGATGTAAGCACGACTTGAAAGAATTTTGTACGACTTGGTTGAAAATAAGTGTCGATTGTGAAGATGTGTTGCTGGATAAAATGAAGGAATTACATGCGAGGTTCAAGAAGAATTATAACAAGTTTGATAATGAATTTCCTCCCATGGGGGCATGGATAAGTTGAGATAGATACAGATCTATCACTCTATCAGTTATCAGAAATGTATTTGAAACGGGTGGGATCTCATTTTTCAATGTTCCCGTCGTTTTTAGGTGGTCGGGTTTATGTTGAGTCTTATGAGTTTAGTATCTTTTCTGAAGTTGATATTATGAACAGAATAGTTCAGCTGTTCAGATGTAAAGATGGTTGACTTTAATGAAGTCAACAGATTGACTTTTTGTTAATGTGTATTCATCGTCGAATGAGAAGAGTAATGCTGTTTTTTCAAACTGGTATGATCTACATTGCGGCGTTTAGCAGTCAGGTCTGCCTTTTGTTGGGTTTTAAGGGTGCGTTTAGTTGAGGGAAAACACCCTTATTTTCCACAAAATGTTTTGTGGAAAACAAGGAAAACAGAGATCGCGTTCAAGTTAGTGTTTTCCAATAAAATTCTCTACAAAACACAAAATTCCTATTTCCAACTTTAATACACAAAACTACAAAACAATTTTTTTTTATTTTCCCCTATTTTCCATTAAAATACCCCAAAATCCGTTTTCGTCAGTTGTTTTACGTTTTCGATTGATTTTTTACGTTTTCGTCCATTTTTTTACGTTTTCGTCAGATTTTTTTTATTTTCGTCCGATTTTTTACGTTTTTGTCCGTTTTTACGCCTTCGTCCGTTTTTTTACGTTTTCGTCAGTTTTTTACGTTTTCGTCCGATTTTATTCGTTTTCGTCCGTTTTTTTTACATTTTCGTCCGATTTTTTACGTTTTCGTCCATTTTTTACGTCTTCGTCCGTTTTTTAACGTACTCATGTTAAAGGAGTTTAAAACCTACTCATGTTATACGGCTCATTCTCACGTCTATTTTTATTTAATAAACACATATTATTGACCGGAAGATAAATCATGAACTACATGTTTGCAAATATATTGTCGCTTACAAAATGTTAAAATTATTTGTAAATGTATAAAAGCAAACAGTTAACGTATTTTGAGAAAATTAAAAGTATAATATAAGAGTTTGATTGCGACAAGAATTCAAAAGTAAAACAAATATCATTTCACATCAACCTAACAAAATTTTGTTTACATAAACTTAACTTTTGTCACAACAAAATCAAAAGACAAATTTAAAAAATACTCATCCTCAAACAAAGAATTGTTACTCGCATTTACTTCTAGTCAATATTTAATTCGATACTGCAAGACATGTTAAAAGGTAAACGCCATATTAGAATACAAATTTTATAAACTAAAAACTTTAAAATGAGGACTATAAGGGTAGTATTAACCAACTGATTCAATTTTGTTTGAAAAGTTAGCATGCCAATTGCACATTTACTTCATTACTGTAGTACAAAAAATTATTTACTCCCACCCTCTCACGTGTGGCCTACCTCGATTACACTACAATAAGATTTAGGGCCCATTATTTTACAGTATACTAGTATTTCTCTCTCTACTAAAAATCCATCTTCTACTTCCTTGAACATCATCTTCCATTTTCAGATTAATCTACATCTTCACGACTTTTTTTCTATATCTATGTAATATAAATCTAAAATTTGATGCCCCCAAAATTATGATGCCCTGGGCCGTCGCCCGCCTCGCCCAGTACCAGGACCGGGCCTACTATTGATTACACGAATACCATGAACGATTCGACTAATAATCGTTGATTCAATAGAATATCAACTATTAGGATTTTTAGCAGGAGAACTGCCAAAAATAGATTTTTGATATTTCTTTGAACTCATTAGCCACAAAGGCAATACACTTATACATAAAAAAAAAAAAAAAAAAAAAAAAAACAAAGTCGAAATGAGCCCTAAATGACAAACGGGCCAAAAACTATTACAAAAACAAAAGTCTAAAAAACTTGAAAAAACATAAAAATGCCAATAACTCATAAAATAGTGTTTCGGGGCTCGAAAGTTCCGTAAAACGACGAGGTCGGTTTACCACAACGTGCTCCTCGTTCCAAGCTTTGAATCGACTGGTTATAAGCCTGAAATGGATCCCCGTAGCCTAAGTTATGCCCATTTTAATGAGGCCCCTTTTGTCAGGCGATCTTAGGCCTCAAGAAACACAATGGCCCCTTCATTAACACTTGGGCCCCCATCAATTGGACCGACCAGACCGGACCGAACATATTTTGGTCCAATCCTCGATCCACCATTTTTCTCATTTTCGGTCCTCGGTCCGGTCCTTTGGCCGGACTTTTGGACCAAATCGGTTTTCGGTCCAATCCAATCCCGATCGATTCGGTCTGGTTTTCAGACCGTGATAAGCCGTACTCCGCAATGGTGTTGATGATATGAAAGAAGATGGCTGTTTATAACCAAATAACGTATTCCTCCATAATTTTTGTATAGTTTAGATGTGTTGATGATATGATAAGATTAGTTTAATTGTGCTGATGATATGATAAGATGAGAAGGAGAAAATAAAGTGGCATCATTTAGGACTAAAATTTGTTTACGTATTAAAAGGACTAAAATTGATATTTAAGTAATTTATGAGGATTTTTTGAATGAGGACATTTTTTACGACTTAATTTTACACATAAGCGTTTCTAATTTTATATTTCTTTAAAAATTGCCTATTATTCGAAAGTTATCGGTTTAGCATGTAACAGTTCGTCATATTTCTAACATTTACACAAACCAATAAGTTTCAATAACATGAGAACATTTATGACCATGTTTCTAGGATGTGTAAAAGTTATTTTACAAACCAAACATTACTCACATACCAAGGGACTCATCTCCACCATCTATCTAATAAGGAAATCAATGGTTGAGATTAAAAGCATTTTATTATTTCACCCATTTTTTATAATATATAATGTATTTGGGACTATTCTATAATTAGAAAGGCTTAAAAATTCAGACTTTTGCTTACTAATTATGGAAACAACCACCCTTAGCAATCACCCCTAACAATTTATAACCACCTCAACAACCACCCCAACAACCACTTTCCACCACCCCACCTCCCTCCTCTTCACCCCAATAATCCGCCCCCGCATCGCGCGGGCACATTTCTAGTTTTTTATAATTTAAATATCTCTTAAACCGTTAATCGTTAAGCGAAAATAATTACACCATCGCGACGGGCATTTAATTATCTTTCTATAGACGGGCACTTTGATATACTTTCGAAAAAAAAAATCATTTTTTTAAAGTTTTTTTTTCGTGGCCGAAAAAAAAATCATATATGATATTGCATATTATATATGATATGTAATATCATATATGATACTAGACGAGTACCCATGCATAGCAACGGGATTTTATAGCGACAGATCGTTTAGTGATAAAAAAGGTTTATGGGTTATAAACGAAAAATAATAAAAGTTTGAAGATTTAGAGATTAAACATAATGTTTTGAAACCCGATTCGACCTGTTCTGGACGAAAAATGGGTCGATTTAAATCGAGTGAACCTGACGGGTTGGTTCGAAAACGGGTCAACCCGCCAGGTTTGAAGCGTCCCAGGTCAATTGAGTTTTCGATGTCTATTAATAGTTTCATTTTGAAATATATGTTTTCGTATGGCTTTTATTAGTTAGACGAACCGGTGGCGACACCGATTCCCGGTTGAACCCGTTAGTCCGGTCCAGTTTTCAAAACTATACTTGTTATCTTGTATGAAGTTTTGTGTGATTTATTAATTTGTATAATGTGTAAAATAACATTAGTTAGTGTGTTAATTATTTTATATTTAGATTATGTTGTAGCTTGTTTAAATTGTACATTGTGAAAATTTTATTGTATTTTTTAGTAAGAGGTGTTTTAATTGGTTGTTTTTAATTTGATATACATACTTTTAATTGGTTGTACAATATGAATAAATTATTGTACTTTAAAGTTATGGGCGTTTTAATAAGAATATTAATTATATTATGCATTTCTCTCATCTTTAAATTTCAATATTTCATTTTTCAAGATTTGACCATACATTCTTTATAACGACAAATAGTTTATTCGACAAATAGTTTATTCATCAAAAAAAGTTTATAGGTTATAAATGAAAAATAATAAAAGTTTGAAAGTTTAGGAATTAAACATAATGTCGTGAAACCCGGTTCGACCCGGATGGTTCAACCGGGTGAGCCATTCCGGTCGAAAAATTAGTCGATCTAAACCGGGCCAACTTGCTAGGTTGGGTCGAAAACGGGCCAAATTAAACCGGTTCAACCCGTCTGGTTTGAAGCGTCCCGAGTCAACCCGGTTTGTGATTTGTATTAATTGGTTGTATTTAATTTGGTAAATATGTTTTTAATTGGTTGTACAATGTGAATAAATCATTGTACTTTTAAGTAATGGGTGTTTTAATAAGAGTATTAATTATATTTCATAATTTCTTTTAATAAGATTTTTCAAGATTTTCACTTTTCAAGATTGACCATTTTTTCAAGACTGATCATTTTCCCTTTATATGTAGTATAGATTACATATAATATCATATATGATATTACATATCATATATGATATGTATGATATTACATGTAATATCATATATGATATGATATGTAATATCATATATGATATGATATGTAATATCATATATGATTTTTTTCGGCCACGAAAAAAAACATGAAAAAAACGAAAAAAAAAAATGTCGAAAATATATCAATTAGCCTATTTATAGAAAGATAATTAAATGTTCGTCGTAACGGTATATTTTTTTTTTTGCTTAACGATTAACGGTTTGAAAGATATTAATATTTGGAGAAAAAAAAAGATGAAAGTCGGTTTTTTAAATTTGTTGGGATTAATGTCATCCATTAGATAAAAAAAAAAAGATGGAGTGAAGATGGAGGGTGAAGATTAGTCCATTGGTATATAAAAATTGTTTGGTCCTCAAATGATCTTATATCAAAGTTAAAAAGTTAGTTTCTAATCTATATACTACCTCCGTCCCAAAATAATTGTTCTCATTTGACTTTTTGAAGTCTTAATTTCTCAAGTTTGATCTTTAATATTTTTATATGTGTTATATAATAATTGATGAAAATTATACTAATAAAAAAACATTTAAAAACTAATTCATTCATATATTTTACATCCATCATTATATAACACAAACAAAAAAATTTAAGGACAAAAAAAAAAAAAAAAAATCAAAAAGTCAAAAAAGGACAATTGTTATGTGACGGAGCTAAATTAAAAAATTACAATCTACTTACATGCCACACATGCAGCACCATTCGTTCCAGGTAGGGATGGCACCCTTGGGTAATGGGCACGGGTACCTCTAACCCGTCACCCACCCATGTAGTTTTTTTCTCACTCATCACCCACCCGTCACCCACCAATGGGTACAAATTTCTACCCATACCCTTGCCCGCGGGTATTTGTTGCCCATGGGTTAGTTTTATGTAACAAAATTACAAAATGATGATATGAAAACTAACTATGAAACTGCGTAATAAAATACCAATCAATTTTTCAAATACAACTTTGATTATTTGATCTTTCATGCTCTATTTTTAGTCTTGAAACACAAACAAACTTTTAGATTAATGTGTTTTTTTAGACTCGGTGGTAACTGTTAAATGTATACCTGCAACATCATAAATATTTTAATTAATATAATTAATTTTAACATGGGTATATGGGTACACCTATGGGTATTTTGACGGGTATACCCGTGGGTACTTTAAATGGGTGTCATAGGTTTACCCGCGATGGGTATGCCTCACCCGTCACCCACCCGCCACCCACTGATGGGTAAAGATTTTCACCTACGACTCACCCGTGGGTGAAAATTGACGCGTTTACCCACCCATTTATGGCGGGTACCCGCTGGTTTTGGGTTTTTCTCGCCCATTGCCATCCCTAGTTCCAGGAAGAGATAGCACCAATCGTGTTTTTTTTTTTTTTTTTAACTTAAATCGTTTTATTTGACGCCCATAAAAACGATAACACTTGGAGCACATCACAAACGGTAGTAAGATTGTAACTTTGTTTCCAAAAAGTCTTTTGTTTCTTGCTACCCACAAGGTGTATAACATGGACCATAAGGTTGCTTTCCAAACGGTTTGTCGTTTTTTTGTTGAAGTTTGCTCTACCATTATGATTCACAGACTTGTCTATCGAGGAGAACGTGATGTCACCCATACCCCACCAAGCTAAAACTTTCTTTCACCCATTCCATACTGAGCAGGTCAACGGAAGTATATGTCACCTGTCCAGTTTGTGGGTAGCTTTCTAAACAAATTTCCACAAATTTTCTGGAAATTTGTTTAGAAAGCTACCCACAAACTGGACAGGTCACATATACTAAACAAATTTCTTTACACATACTTCATTATTGAAAAAAAGAAATTTGTAACCTCCCAACATTCAAATGAAGAATAACAGTATCGTAGTCATTAGGAGATTTAGTTTCTTGCTCTTGTTCATTATCATCTGCAACGGTAACTAAGTTTCTTCTGTATTATGTAAAACCAACACATGAATCACCTATCGAGTGTTCTGAATGTAATTTTCTTTCAATTTTGCAGGCGCTTCAGGGGGTACTATTACTGTTGTCAACAAGTGTAACTTCACTGTTTGGCCTGGAATCTCGGGCGACCATGTTCTCAATATTACCGGATTCGAGCTCACAAAGGGTAGTTCGCGCTTGTTGCAAGTTCCTACAAACTGGACAGGTCACATCTGGGGTAGAACCGGCTGCACCTTTAGTAGACCAGGTCATTGGTCATGTGCCACTGGTGACTGTGGGACCGGTAAAATGGAGTGCAATGGAAGAACATACAAACCACCTGTTACGATTGCGGAGGTCCGTATAATCAATGGTTATGACTCTTACGATGTCAGCATCTTGAATGGTTTCAACTTACCAATGAGCGTAGAGCCAACAGGTGCACAGTTTTTATTCCCAAAGATGGGTTGCGAGAATGACTTGAATCAACAGTGCCCACTGGACCTGAGGCTGGAGGGTGGACGTGGGTGTAAGAGTGCTTGCCAGGTGTTTCCCACAAAAGATTACTGCTGTGAATCTTCCTACAGAAATGATGGGGCGTGTAACCCGACGTCATACGGTGAGTTGTTCAACTTGGTATGCCCGAAATCGGTTACTTATGAGTATGATAGATTTGATAGAATCATTAGATCCAGTGGTGGTGATTACACAGTCAGATTTTGTGACACATTTTCAACGAATAAACTTGGTGATGGCCAACTTACGTATAGTGACCAGCTTGTTTCCCTTGGTCGATATTTTACTTTAGGATTCTTTGAAAACTACGCGTACTTAGGAATTTGGTACACAAGTGATGAGCGATCCAGGAAGGTATGGGTAGCCAATCCAAATGCACCATTTGTATCCAATACGCGCACCCAAGTCCTCTCCATTGACCCCAACACCAGAAACTTGATAATCACTGACGGAAGTAGAACTCTGATGAATGTTACTAATGTTGACGCTGGTCCAAACCCAGATGTGACTGCAACTCTCGAAGACAATGGTAATTTAAGGCTCATTAACGGAATTGACAAGAAGGTTTTGTGGCAGAGTTTTGATTACCCAACTAACGTACTTTTACCGGGTATGAAACTTGGGTATGACATTACAACCAGACAGGATTGGACCCTGACTTCTTGGCTGAGTAATGAAATCCCTGATGCAGGAACTTTTACTTTGAGCTGGGAACCCGTTAATAAATCTTCTCATAAGTTATTGATACGGCGACGAGGCCAACCTTACTGGAGTAGTGAAAATCTAGGAAATCAAACATTTCAAAATATGTTTACAATGGGTGGTTTTAAACTCACTTCTGTATACAACGACAAAGAACGATACATTAGCTACAACATACGTCGTGACTTAGGCAATGAGGATGGTACTGTTTCTTTCCCGATGTTGACTTTAACACTAGAAGGGCAAATTATTAGTGCCTATTCTACTCTATGGGTCCCTAAGTTCTGTTTTGGGTTCGCTTCCAGCATGGGTTGTATGGAGGACTCGAGTGTACCTCAGTGCAGAAAAGAGAACCACATATTTAGTTATCGATATGGCGCTTTTGATCCTCATAATACAAGATATGCTACTGATAGTAGTTTGAGCCTAAGCATTAGTGATTGCTTTGCCATGTGCTGGAACGATTGCAGCTGTGTGGGATTCAATAACAGTAACAACAATGGAACCGGATGTATTTTCTGGAGAGGAAGAAGTACCTTTTCGGATACCGCTACAGAGAGTTCTGCATGGATGTATGTGATCAGCTCCCAAAATCGCAGTACACGTAAGAGTGCCAGATTTCTATAATTTTTACTATTATTTTAGCCTTTTTCGCATCTAACAGGTCATTGTGCAGGTATAAAAACAAAAATTAAAACAGAATTGATAATGATATTCATTGGTATTTTCATACCTCTGTCTCTTCGTTTGGGACTTTTCTGGTGCCTGAGGAAGAGAGAACAAATAAAAGAAGGTACGGAACTTTAAACTGGCGTTGTATCATGATTCCATTTGTACTTTATAGTTGCTTATTTTGTTAGCTGATTGATGTTGAGTGTAGAAGAAGAGAGACGAAAGATAGATGAATATTTCGTTGAGTTAACAGCTTCCGAAAGTTTTAAGGATGTCCATAATCTTGAAAGCAGTAGTGGGAAAGGAAGTGACTTGTTAATCTTTAGCTTTGCTTCTATCATGGCTGCCACAAACGATTTCTCACTTGAAAATAAGCTTGGACAGGGTGGTTTTGGACCTGTTTATAAGGTGATGTTTCTTTCATGTTGAACCTATTTGGCATAATTAACATATTCTTGCATTGATCCCTTTAAGCTGACAAAAACACATACCTCGATATTACAAATACAGGGACGCCTAAACGATGGACAAGAAATTGCAATCAAGAGGCTTTCAAGAACATCAGGGCAAGGGCTTGTAGAATTCAAGAATGAACTAATACTCATAGCCAAACTCCAGCATACAAATCTTGTTCGGGTTCTTGGTTGTTGCATTTACAGGGAAGAAAAGATGTTAATCTACGAATATATGCCTAACAAAAGTTTAGATTTCTTCCTCTTTGGTAAGAAATATTTGTAGCATGCATGCATACACTTTATTTATGAATTAGCTTTACTCACTTATCATTTAGTCACTAAAAGTGAACTTTGCTCACTGTTAGTTGTAAAAGAAAGTGGCTAAAACATTTTGGTGTAAAAGAGAATTGACACATTTGCCTACTAAAAGAGAATAGTCACTAAAAATTAGACCCTTTTGCTTACTGAATATTGTGTAAGGATAGACTTTTAGTGATGGCTTCAGTAGTGACTGTTTTCTTTTTAGTAGGGAGTTGCCAAAATAGCTTTTAGTAACTCTTTTCTTATCTTTTGCTCACTCTTGAATTAGTGAGCAAATGTCACAAATTTTGTAGTGGAATTATACTTTATTTGTTGATTTTTATTCTAATAGATTTTGATTTATTGTACTGTAGATGAAAACAGAAAGGTAGAGCTAGATTGGCCTAAACGATTTAACATCATTGAAGGAATCGCTCAGGGTTTGCTTTACCTACATAAGTACTCAAGAATGTGTGTTATTCATAGGGATTTGAAAGTTAATAACATTCTTTTAGATGAGAGAATGAATCCAAAAATTGCTGATTTTGGTATGGCAAGAATGTTCAAGGAGAACGAAACTCAGGCAATGACAAACAGAGTGGTTGGGACATTGTGAGTTTGCTATCATCAAGAACTTATATTTAGTATTATTAAACATGTTGTAAAAGAAATTTGGATGCCAAATTAATAACTTGTGTATCTTATCCATAGATGAATTTGTTATATGTCACATTTATAACCATATATTCCAAGCTTGAACTATTTAGCTGACATGTGCAGTGGATATATGTCTCCGGAGTACATAATGGAAGGAACTTTCTCCATCAAATCTGATATCTTCAGCTTTGGAGTCTTGATCTTAGAAATCGTCACTGGAAGGAAAAATAGCTCTTTCGTTCATCTTGACCGGACATTCAATCTTATAGGAAATGTAAGTCTAGTGAAATCACTATTTAACCTCTTTTACATATTATGGTGTCTGCATTAATAATTAGGGTGGCTTACTCAATCTACCCCTTTTGAAAAAAAGAATAACCATACCTTTCAATTGCTTCAAGTCACACTATGCACATAGCTTGATACATAAGTGATAACATACAGTAAAGGCGTAAAGCAAACATTATTCTGTGGTGCATACGCAAAAATAATGAGCATATGAGTTGTAATGTGATATAGGCATGGGAGCTATGGCAACAAGAGAATGCATTGGAGTTGGTGGATACGACACTTGGAAATACTTGTGTCCTAAAACAATTCTTGAGGACCGTTCATGTGGCCCTTCTATGTGTACAAGAAAGTGCAACTGATAGACCAACAACTTCAGATATGATTTCTATGCTTCTCAATGACACTGTACCTTTACCTGCTCCAAAGAAACCAGCATTCTTCATAAGCAGAGACGAGTCAAGGTTAACTACAGAAGAGAACAAACCAAAACATCACTCTGTTAATAACATGACCATTACTGTTATGGATGGTCGATAGGACTTGCAAAAAGTTGTCGTATATGATTATCTTTATCATTTTTTGTGAAATAATGTGGTACAATACTATCTGATAAGCGTGACTATCGTATTGTTGTTCATAATGACATTCCTATAATATATGTAATAATTCAGGCATAACCAATTTCTGTTGCTTCCTATGAGGTAGTCAAAGGGAAATATTAGTTGCCAATCATTCCATCAAAGTATAAAGGTACAATAAAGCTAGCTGCTAGTGATATTTTAGCTCCAAAATTAGCGTATGAATTAGGAGATGAGTTGAAATGAACAAGATACAGGGTTATTGCCCATTCAAATAAACCACAGGTTGCTGATGTTGCTTTTCAATGCTGCTTTTTCAAGGCAGGAACAGAAGAAAGTATTATCTGTTTTGGGGGTGAAAAGTATATCCATTGTATCATTTTTGATTATTCGGATGTACGTAAATAAGTTAGTATATGGGAAGATGATGGAAACAAAATGGATGAAAGTTGTGCTTGGTGGAGACTTGAGTCAGATTTAAACACTACATCTATATTGCTAACGCATTATCTGCAAATATACTAGTTGCAACTTAAAATCGTAAGTGAGTAGGAAATTTGTCAACTATGAAAACCAATCAGGTATGATCTCCGAATTAAGTTGAAATTTAGTATCTACAAGCTGAATAGACTTTGAGTCACTAGTGTTCTTACAAAGATGGTGCTAGAACGAGACAAACACAAATCAAACATGTTGATTCACACGAATACCATGAACAATTCTTCCAATAATTGTTGATTCAATCGAATAATCATTATAGGGATAATTCTTAGCAAACTGGCAAAACTAGATTTTTCTTATTTCTTGGAACTGATTATTCATGATTACACAGGGGCTATTAAATAGACATATAAAATCGAAATGGGCCCTAAAAGACAAACGGGCCAAAAACTATCACATAAACAAAAGTCCAATAAACCGAGAAAAAACATAAAAGTGCAAATCAGTCCCTTTTATCACACGATCTTATGCCTCTATAAACAAAATGACCCGTTCCTCAATGCTTGGGCCCTCATCAGTCAACCGATTAAAAAAAAAAAAAAAAAAAAAAAAAAAAAAAAAAAAAAAAAAAAAAAAGTAAGTTATTTGAAATGATATGAAGTAAAACTGTTACAAGAATAATTGATGTAGCCTTCATTTTTTTTTCTTTTCTTTTTCTGCCTCGTATAAATCCTGCCACGTGTTAATGGTGCGTTTCTCTTTGTGTTGTTTGTTTGCCTTAACATTTCTTCTTTTGTCCGGGTGATCCTATAATATTTGGATTTGGGGGCATGGAGTGCATCTATTGTAGAGCATTTTGTGATTGCTTTTAGAAAAAAGGTTATACTAAATCCACTGCGGATTCAACAGCTAGAAATTCATGTAGTGTGTGAGTTTGTTTCGCTCAGTTTTAGTTTGGTTGGGTGCTCGGTAACTTTTGGCCCTATGTCGCTTTTTTTCATCATAAGGTTAATGGTTTAGTACTTTATAGGTTCTTATATCTTTTTGCAACATCGCAACATCGAATTATGAAAATAAAGGCTCATAAAACTATGACAGTGGTGCACTTTATCCATTCTTAAAAAAAGTAAATAAATAAATAAAAAATCATGAAAAAACACAGACAGTCTGATAAGATCCTGACAACAACTCAGCAAGCCCAAACAAGTAAACTCATATCCAATCAGCCCATGAGAATTACAAAATATCCAGCCCGTTATAAAGAGTAAATGATCCAACCCAAAAGGCTAAAACTGATTCTTTTTAGTTTTTATCCTTCTTGCATGCATGTACTCTTAATTGTCCACGTACCCCTTATTCTACTGCATGGATTCTTACTTGTTCCTTAGGTAGAATTAGTCATGTTTCCTTTCCTTTATATAATAATATACTGCATTGTGAAGAGTGATATATCTCAAATACGTCATAACACAACCCAACAATTTGTTGAAAGAAGAAACCCATCAAACAATCAAGATAGTAGTTCCACCATGCATGGATCATCACCACCCTCTTTTTGTTTCCGCTTCTGACCCGTCTAAAAACAACCCACAAGATTCAATTCTGCCATCAGATTATGGTTGCGGCATGACTTCATGCAACAAAAGAAAGAATGACATTATTAGAAATTCACCAAGCAAACGCCATCAAACAGAATCATCTACCAGAAATATAGAAAACGACTTAATGGATACTTCAAGTGATACTGAAATGGGAGAACAAGAAGATGAGGCTGTTGATAAACTTAGATCTTTAACCAGAAAGGAAGAGATTCAAATCTTGAATCAAATGATTGCGTTTAACGACAAATATCATAGGTTCCCGGATTCCGGATGTGAGCATGACTTAAAAGAATTTTGTACTAATTGGTTGAAAATAAGTGTCGATTTTGAAGATGTGTTGCTGGATAAAATGAAGGAATTACATGCGAGGTTCAAGAAGAATTATGAAAACTTTGATAATGAATTCCCTCCCATGGGGGCATGGATGAGTTGAGATAGATACAGATCTATCAGTTATCAGAAATGTATTTGAAACGGATATGATCTCATTTTTCGATGTCGTCGTTTTTAGGTGGTCAGGTTTATGAAGGAATATTAATTCACTGGATATGTGAGCCAATTAGTTAGTGTTTCTACTGTTGAGTTTTATGAGTTTAGTATCTTTTCTGAAGTTGATATTAGGAACAGAATAGTTCAGATGTAAAGAAGGTTGACTTTAGTGAAGTCAACTTATTGACTTTTGTTAATGTGTTTGATGTTCATATTTTGATTCATCGTCGAATGAGAATAGTAATGATGGTTTTTCAAACTGGTATGATCTACATTTTGGCATTTAGCATTCATAATATGGGAATACATAAATCGAGCACTTGGTAGGCAGAAGAGGCAGACATAGTGAACTTATCTTCATTAGAGCTCTTTAGTTTGAATTTGTTGGTATTTGAAGATAGACGTTGTGGGTATTTGATGGTTGACTGGAATTGTGTATGTTTTGTTAATGGTGGTTGTGAACTTGTGATTGAAAGGAATAAGATAAGCTCACAACTTGTTTACACATCAGCACAAAGTAACCCATCTAATCTAATACTACTATCATAAAGTCTTTGTTTGTTTATCTACGGATTGGGATACTGAACTTGCAGTGTTCAAAAGAAACAAATGAAATCAATCATCAAATAGAGTGACGGGGGAAAACAAATCATGATGAACAAGACATATAACATGTGGTGGAAAGAAAAGTATTTGATGAGTTTAAAAAGGACCTGGCATAAGGTAGGGTGGCGTGGCCTCTCGTGAGGCTTTTGTCTCATTATGACGGCTTTTTAAAACCATGGCCTAAGGCTACTCACAGTGATAACTCATATTGCATTATCTTTCCGGCTGCCATCTCAGTTTTCTCTCTCCTCAACTTATATTCACCTTTCTCACCACAGTGTCAACCCATATTGCATATATATATATATATATATATATATATATATATATATATATATATATATATATATATATATATTAATTCAAATATATATATACCAACTGACTCTAATTCTTTTTTAACAATTTGTACCATATGAATAAAATGTTGTACATCTAAGATTTAACAATTTAAAAGCTTTAATAGAAGCAACTACCACAAGCTAAACCTCTCTTTGTCCCCTGCTTTTAAAGTCATTTGCTTCCTTTCACTTTCACAAACAGATATACAGTATATATATAGAAACCCCAATGCTTCATCATCATCATCTTAGTAGTACAACAACTTTCAACAAACTAACTACCATTTCTTCATCACAAAGCCTCCAACAACCAAGTTAGTTAAATTTAGTCGGAGCATGGATTTAGAAAGAAAAAGAATGGCTGCTAATGCTTCAAAAAAGAGTAATAATTTGTATTAATGTGTTGGAAAGTATTGCTTCAAAATCGGTTATCTAGCCGAACGATGTGTGGTTTTACATCCAGCGATCGGTTACATCGATCGATCGATCATCATGATCGATATTTTCCGGGCCACTGTGAGTAGCCTAAACTAAAGTATTAAAAGATAAAAAATACTAAATAGAAAATAATAAAAAATTAGTTTGTGCTCTTTTCGTCCTTAAATTATTGTCATCTTTTAAATTTTTCGGTTTTTACTTTTCAACTTTGACTTTAAGTATTTTTGTTTATATTACATAATACTTGATATAAAATATATAAACTGATTGAGTTTTATATGTATTTTCATTCTTATAATTTTTATCAAAAATTGCATAGCACAAACAAAAATATTTATAATCAAAGTTGAGAAAGAAAGACCGAAAAAATCAAAAGTAAACAATAATTTTGATACGCAATCTGTACAATAATTATTGTCTACTATTGACATTTGAAGTTTTTAGTTTTCAACTTTAACCTTAGATATTTTTAATTGTGTTATATATTAGTTGATGCAAAATATATAAATGAATTGATTTTTAAATACATTTTCACTGATATAATTTTCAACAATTTTATATAAATAAAAATAAAAATATTTAAAGTCAACACTGGAAAAAAATTATAACAGAAGTGCTAGTGGATAAAAATAAGATAGTAGTGACACAATCCCTTTTACTTCCAAATCTGCCCCTAATATCAATTATTCTTTTAATTTCAAAATAATTATTCAAAAACAAAATATACTTGATTTAGGAAAAAAGAACATTATCATTATTTTTATTTTTTTCGTTTTACTTTTTGCAAAATAATTTAGCCTTAATAATAGTTTTACTCATAACTAGCTAATTTACTTTTTTTATAAGTTCTGTAATAATAAATTCAGGAAAGGTAATACGTAGTATGATAAACTTGATCAAACATTTCCATCTATTTCTAAAATTGAACAATTTATTTAAAACAACTCAAATGAGACGGAAAAAGTATCAAACTAATCTTGAAATGAATATTAGAATATGAATAATTTGATCTTTTCACTTGATACCAAAGCTGTAAAAATCACTAAGCGATAGTTGGGTGTTCGGATACGGCCTAACGATTAATTAGTTATACGAGGATTAATCAGATTGAAATTCCTATATAAAAAATTATAAATTTTGAAATTATATGTAAAACATAAACGAAATGCTTCAAAACACTTTAAATTTTAAAGTTCAAATGGTTCAGTTATGTAACACCCCCATTTTCACAAATCGCAGCGGAATTGGATATGAGGTATTACTTCATGGTATAATAGTCACAGTAATAGAAAATGACTCAAAAAGAGACGTTTTTAGAAAATGGGTTATCATTCATTAATATCAGAGTTTTTATAGTAAAAGATATACTTTTACTAAGGGAGAGGTCCCAAAGTCTATGTGAAATTTTGTGTTTGAATGATAACCGGTTTGAAAGTCCTCCAAGTCCAGTGCCACTCCGTGCCATAAGTTGTACGGTTACCTAGGATACATGCTTAAATAGTCAACCCAAAGATTCAATGATATTTATAGGTTTTAGTTTGAAATGGTTGAATACAAGTTTAGTAAGCAATGAGCTATGTTGTTATATGCCCATGTAAAATAGTTAGAAACCGTATTTAAACAGTTTGTGTCAGTATTGTATGATCAGTACAGTACTGAGGAGAAAGTGTTATTGCACTAAGCTCATGAAACCGCACGTTAACATGTCCAGGTCATTGGGCATTGCAGACCAAACCATGACGGGACGGTGATAAGGTTAAGTTGCCAAAGAAAGGGTGTTTTCAAATATAGTACTTATTGGTACCCGGATGGGGCAAACCAACAGGAGTTGTCAAACTCCAGTAGATCTATCAACTATACTCGCGTTCACTCGCAAGTGATTGTGGTTCATGAATTTTAGTTATGTAATGGTGGCAGAAAGTAACACTCGTGCAATAACCAAAGAAAAAGACTTGTATTCGGTTTTAAAGAGAAAAGAAAGCATGTATCCCCCTCACAGGGTTTGTAGAGCATTTAAAAAGTGAGGCTATGAATGCACCTGGGATTAGGGAAATGTGATGGAGATAATAGACGGCCTACTCAAGCAACCGGGTGTAGTGTTTATGTCAAGTCTGAATAGACTTTGAGTCACTAGTGTTCTTACAAAGATGGTGCTGGCCAATATGCAAAGGAAATTCTGAGTCATTGATGTAGTACTGAAACGAGACAAACACAAATCAAACATGTTAATTCACATGAATACCATGAACAATTCTTCCAATAATTGTTGATTCAATCGAATACTCATTATAGGGATAATTCTTAGCAAACTGGCAAAACTAGATTTTTTCTTATTTCTTGGAACTGATTATTCATGATTACAGAGGAGCTATTAAATAGACGTATAAAATCGAAATGGGCCCTAAAAGACAAACGGGTCAAAAACTATCACATAAACAAAAGTCCAATAAACCGAGAAAAAACATAAAAGTGCAATTCAGTCCCTTTTATCACACGATCTTAGGCCTCTATAAACAAAATGGCTCGTTCCTCAATGCTTGGGCCCTCATCAGTCAACAGATTAAGAAAAAAATCATTTTATCAGAAGTAATCAGGTAAGTTATTTGAAATGATATGAAGTAAAACTCTTACAAGAATAATTGATGTAGCCTTCATTTTTTTTATTATTATTATTTTTTTTTGCCTCGTATAAATCCTGCCACGTGTTAATGGTGTGTTTCTCTTTGTGTTGTTTGTTTGCCTTAACATTTCTTCTTTTGTCCGGATGATCCTATAATATTTGGATTTGGGGGCATGGAGTGCATCTATTGTAGAGCATTTTGTGATTGCTTTTAGAAAAAATGTTATACTAAATCCACTGTGGATTCAACAGCTAGAAATTCATGTAGTGTGTGAGTTTGTTTCGCTCAGTTTTAGTTTGGTTCGGTGCTCGGTCACTTTTGGCCCTATGTTGCTTTTTTTCGTCATAACTTTATAGGTTCTTATATCTTTTTGCACTGAATTTTTTTCATCATTAGGTTAAGGATTATATTCTATTATGTATAGTAATACTTAAAACACTATTCATCGCAACATCGAATTATGAAAATAAAGGCTCATTAAACTATTACAGTGGTTCTCTTCATCCATTCTTAAAAAAAAATAATAATAATAATAAAAAATAAAAAATAAAAAAAATAATAAAAAAAATCATGAAAATACACACACAATCTGATAAGATCCAGACAACAAGTCAGCAGCCCATGAAAATTACAAAATGTCCAGCCCGTTGTGAAGAGTAATTAGTGATCCAACCCAAAAGGCTTAAAACTGATTCTTTTTATCCTTCTTGTATGCATACTTAATTGTCCACGTACCCCTTATTCTTCTGCATGGATTCTTACTTCTTCCTTAGGTAGAATTAGTCATGTTTCCTTTCCTTTAAATAAGAATGTACTGCATTGTGAAGACTGACCATATATCTCAAATACATCATAACACAACCCAACAATTTGTTGAAAGAAGAAACCCATCAAACAATCAAGATATATAGTTGTTCCACCATGGATCATAACCACCCTCTTTTTGTTTCCGCTTCTGACCCGTCTAAAAACAACCCACAACATTCAATTCTGCCATCAGATTATGGTTGCGGTATGACTTCATGCAACAAAAGAAAGAATGACATTATTAGAAATTCACCAAGCAAACGCCATCAAACAGAATCATCTACCAGAAATATAGAAAACGACGTAATGGATACTTCAAGTGATATTGAAATGGGTGAACAAGAAGATGATGCTGTTGATAAACTTAGATCTCTAACCAGAAAGGAAGAGATTCATATCTTGAATCAAATGATTGCGTTTAACAACAAATACCATAGGTTCCCGGATTCCGGATGTAAGCATGACTTGAAAGAATTTTGTACGACTTGGATGAAAATAAGTGTCGATTGTGAAGATGTGTTGCTGGATAAAATGAAGGAATTACATGCGAGGTTCAAGAAGAATTATAACAAGTTTGATAATGAATTTCCTCCCATGGGGGCATGGATAAGTTGAGATAGATACAGATCTATCACTCTATCAGTTATCAGAAATGTATTTGAAACGGGTGGGATCTCATTTTTCGATGTTCGTCGTTTTTAGGTTATGTTGAGTCTTATGAGTTTAGTATCTTTTCTGAAGTTGATATTATGAACAGAATAGTTCAGATGTAAAGATGGTTGACTTTGTGAAGTCAACAGATTGACTTTTTGTTAATGTGTATTCATAGTCGAATGAGAATAGTAATGCTGTTTTTTCAAACTGGTATGATCTACATTGCGACGTTTAGCAGTCAGGTCTGCCTTTTGTTGGGTTTTAAGAGTTTGAAGTCTTTTTTAAATGTTTGTAAGAGTTTAGATGTAAAGATAGTTGAATTTAGGATATTATGGTTAGTGTGTTTGATATTAATATTTTGTATTTTTAAAATGTTTATACTGCATTTCCTAGCCCTCACAATGATATATCTGGATGCGCAGATGATGAAATAAGTTCTGATCTTGTAATAATGTATGAATAATATCTTGTAACAAGCAACTAGAAGTGGTTCATTTATCTGTCATGATGAATGCTTTGACTAACTGAATTTACAAAAGAAGCTACTCATAACTTCTTGTTTATGCTCCATCTTCACTTTCACCAATGAGATTTCGGTATAACGTGGTGAAGTTTACATCAAATGGGAACAAATTATGAATTTTTTAAAAGGATAATTTTGTAGTTCATTGCGTCTGGTACATTTTGGTAATAGACCTTTAATCAACTATGTACAGAAGATTAATTTCGACTATAACGCTTTACAAATGTACACAAAACCATGCATACATAAGAAGAAACATGCTGTTTAGTTGCTACCTTGGTTTGCTTCTTTGGCTTCTTGTACCGACTGTTCTCATACTTGACTTTTACAATGAGTGAGTAGAGCAAGTCTGCCTCAGCAAAACAATCAGAAGGCATGCTTAAGATGCTACAAGAGAAGACAGCCTCATAAAATTAAGATCAGAAGCAAAAAAATCGTCAATTTATCACGAAGTAGACATATGAGTGTAGAACTTCAGTTTCCAAGCATAGATGAAAGATAATTGTTTTCTATATTCTACCCAAATTCATAGTTCATTGTAAATATTTCTCTTGTTGAGGGACTAATGACTAGCTAGTTGTATACCTGCCAAGAAGTTCCTCCAGACTAACCCTTTGAGAAGGTGTTACAGAAGGAATGCAACTTCTGGGGCACTGCCAACTGCAAGCTGTATGTGATAATCTTCACAATGACCTAATCAAGATGAATAGGATTTAAAAACTGAAATGTCATCATAAACATATTTCAAAGGGGTGTGTTAAAAAATATAGAATTATCCCAACGGTTATCAGATCTGTTATTCATTTATGCTAATTACCGGAGGTTGAAAAAATGAGTGGTAAATGAAACAAGTCAAATGGATTTTTGATTATGGCATCAGATTAAGCATAGTTGAACAACAGATCCATTAATTGACTATGATGATATATTAAGATAATTTCACACTATTTAAGGTCTCAAATCCAACCCAAAGCTACCTGATCCGAGCTCGAGCTTGCGTCTTGAGGCCCGTCAAGGTATCAAATCAAGTTAGAGCACAACCTAAGTGTGTTAAGTGAAACTCGGTTTAGTTCCTTTGTAGCCCCTACTATCAACCTGTTTCCTTTTTATCCATCTCATTTTCATTTTACCCATTTGACCTTTTATAGAGTAAATGGGCTGAAATCGCCTTTTACTTCCTACTTTTACAGTTCTACATTACCAACCTTGCGACGTTGCCTGAGCAGTTCATGTTGAAGAACTCAACGTGAAGGCATGAGGTGCTGTCTTTACACATGAAAGATTGCAAGCCGGTGATTCAACCACAAAGGAGACTAAATCCCAGGGTCATTAAATATAAGTTCAAGTTGATACTTGATATAAGTAGAGAACACAGGTCATTAATATAAGGAAAGCAAGTATTGAATTCAGAGAATTGTGAATGAAATGTGAATTTCCTTTGATGAAATGAGAGTACTTTAACTGTCTACACTAGCTATTCTAACTACATTACATTGCTACACTACTTCCACAAAGTAGATCAGCTGTATTTATACATCAAAGAAAGTCAAAGCTAAAAGGCAAACTAGCTATTCTAACTACATTACATTGCTACACTACTTTAACTGTCTACACTATCACTACATTACATGAAATCAGACTTCTTTTATGAGTAATCTGCACCTCCTGACTCGACTATAAGCTATACCTGACTAAGCCCTTGATCTCAAGTAAATCACAATTACACAAAATATATGTGATGGCACTTAAATTACCAACAAAAATATGCTCATGACGTCCTTGTACCAGCACAGGCTAGTTCAACAGTAATGATGAAAGTCGACTTGGTAGTCTCTCGCAGGTATTGCACATCTCCACTCATGAGCTTCAACAGGTTTCGGCTAATTACCAAACTTATTCCTTCCTCTGTTGCATCCATACTGCTTCCAAACATCTGCCTTAGCAGCTCCTCCGGCACCCCACCACCAGTGTGTGTTATCCTACAATATTGATTTCAAATTAAAATATTTAGCCAAGATTCAATACAAGTATACAACCATATCCATATATCCAAACCGAGCCTAGAAAGCACAAACCTGAGTTCTAAATTGACAAGCTGAACGGATTTAGCAATAAGATCTTTCCTCAAATTGGCTGCAATTGCGAGGACACCACCGGCTGGTGTACAAGAGACTGATAGTGAGAAGAAATCTGCAAGAACTTGTTGAAGCCTGACACTGTCACCATAGAGTTTCTCCAACAACATATCTTCCGCAACATTATTCACTATCTGAATCCCCATTGTGTCGCTCTTTGTCTTTACTTGACTTACAGAGGCACCCAAGATCTGCTGAAGAGTAAATTCTGTCATTTCAAGATCCAAATACCTACAAAAATGTGGATGAAGTTCTATTAGTTAATAAATCATACACTCATTATAAATTGAATTAATGATAACAGCTATAATCATACCCGTCTATGATGCTATCAAGATCAGTGTCATCAAGTACTTTGTTGAGTTGTTTTTCACACAAAGCACTTGTGTGAAGAAGCTCCTTTTGCTCATCTCCCAGTTCAGTTCCTTCAATCATTTTTCTTGAAAATATAATGCCGGAAAGCGGATTTTTTATCTGCCTTCTAACATATGCTAAAGCCTTAAGTCGTTTGGCCGCAATTTGCTCAGACATTCTTTGGAAATGAATAGCTTGTTGAAGGTTACTTGCTAACTGCAAGAAGCAGAAAAGGCCGGTAACCGTACCCTCGCTATCCACCCTTTTACTTGCACATAGCATGCAATCTACATACTTACCATTTTTAGCGAAAAATCCAAATGAAATCTTTTCCGGTTCTTCACTGGTCATAGCTTTGTGAAGAGCAATGCTAAGGTTTATGAACGATTCTTGATTACTGAGGCGACAGCTGGCTGCATGGGTCCCGAAAACCTCACCCAGAAGCATTTTATCAATGACTTGTTCTCTTGAGAGTCCGGATAACTCGGTCATGGCTTGGTTCCACTCAGAACACCAACCAAATTCATCAGTTCCAAAGATTGGGGGAATCAGTGGGTTCGGATTATGGATTAGAGCTTTGTAATCGCCTTCTATTCTAGTAAACTTGTCCATAATAGTTTTTTGGTGAGTTATATCTTGTGCAATACAGCAAACCCCAACAACATTTTCGTGTACATCCCAGCTTGCACAAGCATTGACCACAAGCATGATAAGTCCAGACTCTCTTCTTGATCCATAAGTTTTGATTTCAAATTGGACCCCACTTTGCTCTTTGCCTAATTTATGGAAATCACAACAGTAAACATAAAATATACTTATAGATACAGTTAGTATTGTGATAAACGAAATTGTTTTTGTGGTCGAGGTGGCAAGTTAGATCCTTTTTCTTCCAAATGGGTTTATTATGGTTATATGTTTTCTTAAACAGGTCAATTTAGTAAATAAATAAATAAATAAAGATAGAATGGGTCAAAAGTTGCGCAAAGTGACTTTTATAATATGTAGAACCTATTGAATCCATAAAAGTATCACTTGAATAATTTTATCTATCTTATTTGACACACTAATCATTTTAAACAATTCGTATTTTTTTTTTTTTTTTTTTTTTAGTAAAAGTTAAACAATTCGTATATAAATATGGACTACGAGTGTTAAGGTCAACATTACCCAACCAAACTGTCTTGGCCCGAACAAAATATACCGGTTTTGACTATCTACCCAACTTGCCCTTTTTGTCAAGTCTACTCGTGTGCAAAAGAGGATACCGGCCTTCCAACGCCAGATTCAGCATGTTTTGAACAGTTTCAACAGAAGAATCTTCAACAAGTGTTAGCAAATTGCTACCAATAGCTTCTTCCAGAGTCAAACCGGTCAGCTCAGCTATTTTGGTATTCCAACCATTTATCGAACCATCAGCATCAACTGCAAGTATAGGAACAGAAGCAGTTTCAATCAAACGAACCATCTCACTAGTAACAGCTTCTAATTCTTTCATCCCATCAAGTTTCAACTCATTAAAACCCGCTTGAATCACATCCGTTTTCAACTCCGCCACCTCATTATCTTTCAAAGCATTCCTCATAATAAGCTGCAACGAGTGAATAGCATCTATCTCAAAATCATTCCAAGGAAAACTCCTCATTCTTACAACTTCCAAGAACGCCTTAAACGAAGACCTCGGATGCATCCGTTTACCATCGTCTTTTTCACCTTTTTCGTGTTTAGCTCCACCCCATCTTATCTCAGAAGCCGCGTTGGATCTAAACCAAAAGAGGATATCTTTTTCAGTTAGCCTAACGGAAGCCATGCCACAAACTACATCACCAATAGCAAGAGCCCCAGGGTATCCTGCATCATATAAACTATCGGTACTCAAACCTGTCGAATCCATATGGTATTCATATAGCCACGAGACTATATCATGAACTTGAGAGTCGGTTGGACTAACCCCCATTCGGTATACTTTATTTTTATACAGAAGAGCTGCCCCATCACATTTAACAAGATCCATAATATTCGGGCTTTGTGAAACAATACCTAATGGCGCATCCCGCATTAGCAAATCACATAAAAGTGTTTGTGTCCGTAAGATATTTTTCTCGAGAATCTGGTTTTCCAATTCCAGTTCTTTATTTATGTGAATTTCAAAAACTTGGGCCAAAAACGCACATGCGTAACGCAAAGGGAACGGTACGAATCTTGGAGTCGTGTTATGACACACGACTAGACCCCAAAGCTTTTTCCTTTTCTCTGGTTCGGAGGTTTGACCTTCTTCGTCCATGTCGTTTATCACTACAGCCATCACCAAAGAGGCTATGGAGGTCATGTTCTCCATATACTGAAGATGGCAACTGTGTGCGGCCCGGAGATTGGACCCACATAATGTTAGGTCAAACGAGAGTTTCTCATCTTGAACTACTTTTACATTCTTTGCTCGACAATCACATATGATTCGGACCTTGTTCTTCATAAACAAGAATCGTGCATCCTGAGGTATATCTGTAGCCGGATAGTGTAAACCAAGGTATGGGACAAGCCCCAGTTTAGTGATCTCGGCTACCACCTCACCATGATCATCATCATGAAATTTATAAGCCATCACTCGGTCATAACCTGTGAGCTCAAAAACCTCCTGGACCATTGTGTCACAGAGTCGTTCTATGCTGCCACTAGGCAAAGATTGCAACCTAGCTATGGCTTTAGCTGCATGTTTATAAGATTGTAGAGAACCAGCAGCAGTCATCAGGGCTTCATTAGGCATACAGGCTCAAAATCTATGATAAAACTACCCGTGACCCTATGGATAATGGCGTAGAAGGGTTTCCCAGAAGTTTTACAATGGACCAAAATGGGATTTAGTAAAGACACCTCCCCAAATCCTAAGGCCTTAAACAAAGCAGTCGCGCTAGGATCCACAAATATGGTTCCAACATCGGTGCCAATCCCAAGAACAGGATTTTCACCAACAGGTGGCACGGTATGGCTTACCGTTGTGAGCATTTCCGGGGCGTTTTCACTAAAGGCTATAACTTTAAAAGTTTTTTCATCTAGGGCTAATAAGCATCCAAAAGGTTGAATTAACTTACCTTTCTGCATGTGATGGAGATAGGCAGTGGTAAGCTTATCGGACCTAGGCTGTTGCCCATCAATGACTCTGGTGCTAACATGCACCGAACTCGAGTAATCAAATGAGTCACCTGATTCCTCAAAATCGGCGTGTAGTTTAGCATCTACAATGGTCTGCTGAAAGATCCTAGCACTGTGTTTTGATCTAGCAGAATTAGTGGTGGATAATTCAGTAGGCCCTGAAGAAGCCATAGTGATCATATCTGAAAAACAAACACAAACATTAGAAACAACTAATCAGATATAAGCAAACTCTACTATAGAAAGTTCAAACCGCGCGCGGTTGAAAATACTAAACGGCCAAAGTTGTAATGAAGTGCCATATTATATAATCTCACTAGAGAATCCAAGAAAAGAAAGCAAAATCTTAATCAAAATCAAACTAAAACTCTCACTTATATATATATATATATATATATATATATATATATATATATATATATATATATATATATATATATAGTGTATCTTTATTTTCAGAACCCTGTTAAGCGCGGGAACTGCGAGAACTTCAATTTTGCATTAGAAAACATGCATGTTCATATAAAACATGTATGTTTTCTTACATACACCTTAATACACATACCTACGTAACATAAATGTTTATATAAAACCATGTTAAGTGCAACATATCAGTGCAATATGGTTTTATATGAACATGTATGTTATGCATGTATTTGTATTAAGGTGTATGTAAGAAAACATACATGTTTTATATGAACATGCATGTTTTCTAATGCAAAATTGGAGTTCTCACAGTTCCCGCACTTAACAGGGTTCTGAAAATAAAGTTCCCCTATATATATATATATATATATATATATATATATATATATATATATATATATATATATATATATAAGTTAAAACTTGAAGTTCTGTTTGATTGAACAAACTAAATGGCCCATAAAATCCTTGAACTTTATGCAAGCGAAATGTCACATACATATACAAAAACGCAAATCTATAAAAAGCAAAATCTTGAAATGAATAGACAGTAAATTGACCTCACTATGAAAAAACAAGTAACTGTAGAACACTTAAATCAACAATATATATAATAACAGGAAGCAAAAAATGTAAGGAAATAAACTGGAAAGCAAATAGTACCTCGAGTAACTGTGAATACTTTTGATTCAGATTCAGGAACTTATATAGATTGAAACTTCATATACTGGATCAAGTGAAAGGACAACTAAAAACCCCTTGAGGAACCTCGATTGAATGGACTCAAGTGTAGTGTGTGTATGATGAATATTAATAGAGTAAATTGCATTTTTGGTTTTTATGGTTTGGCCAAATTACAAGTTTGGTCTTTATTTTTTCGAAAATTTAGCGGTGATTCCATTTTGAGTTTGGATTGCATGTTTGGTCCCTGCCTAAAGTTAAATGACTAAAATATTCTTTATCTATACTACTATATAATGCATTTGGGACTATTCTATAATTAAAAAGGCTTAAAATTCATACTTTTACTTGCTTATTATAGAAGGATTTCAAAACTAATTGGTTAGGAAGGAGGTTGATTAGGAAGTTTGTTAGAAAGCAGGTTGGGTTGTTCAAACTAAAATTATTTGGCTTAACCATCTCTACTTATAAAGCATAAAGACAACTAAATGTATAACTGAATAACGCAAAATATAGTCACAGATACCCGCCACCGCATTGCGCGGATACAGTTCTAGTTTATAAAGAAGGACATAGAGTAATTTGATCATTTCACGTTAATTGAGAGACTGTATTTGCAATCTAAACTTTAAAATAGGGATTATTGTTGTATTTTCTAAAGGATAAGGAGCAAACCTGTACTTTGGCCAAACCACAGGGACCAAAAATTGCAATTTACTCATATTAATATTATTATTGTTTATATATAAAAATAGTAAGTGGGACACATAAAACGACGAACATTGGCGGTTTTATTTCTAAAAGATGGAAATAATGGCAGTTGAAAGCTTGAAACATATTACGGACTTTTATTCTATTTTAGTCAATTTTACATGATTTTTTTCCTACGTTGGAAACTTGGATTCACATTGATTTTGCACAACTTATGACGGAGCCAGGAATTCTTATTAAGGGGTCTCAAAAAAATTTCGGTAGTAACATACAATTCTTTGTTTTAGAAGCTGAATTGAAGTTTGAATCATTTTCAATGATATTTTTTTACGTTAATAACATACTATTACTTTATTAGTAGAGAAAATAAACAAAATAGGCAAACATTAGCGCAAGTTGTAGTGACGATGGGAATCGAAGAAGAAAAAATTGTCGTTGTTTATTAGATATGTGGGTCACTGACAGGGGTTTGATTAAAGACTCTATAAAACATGGACTATTATCCAAGCTATAACGTGAGCTAGTTGGCAAGATGTCTCATAATTTTTCGGGCCTTATGCCATTATAATGTACGCCTTTTAAACACGAAAAGTTTATGTACGTGTAAATTGAGATTATAAATGTTACAAAAAGTTATTCCAATAAACTCTCCAAAAGACTAGAAAAATGAAGCTAACCACGTCAACATTTATCAAATTTGTATTCTAAGACCACCTTTCATACAATTTTCGACAATAAATAAAAGCTATTGTTATTTATAGAACGTATTATACAATTCGTAATAATTTCTCACTTATTGGCTAATACTGTCAATATTTGAAACCTTTTTATATTAGTTTAAAAATAAAAGTAAACAATTGAGACAGAAGTGTATAAAGTATAAAATATAGAGGGTGAAGTGCAGATGACCTAAAGTTATCTTCTTCTTCACCAGTTTGAATATTCAATCCTCTGTTTATACATATTAGAAACACTTAAAACCAACCGATTACCGTTCTACCTAATTTTGAAATAAAATTAGCTTATGCTTTAGAGCATGATACGTGGGAATCATACCAGGCTTTACCTCTCGAAGGATCTCGAGAAGCTTACAACCCCTACCAGGCAGTGTACCTGATCGTTGTAGTATAGTATAGTGACAAGTACCGGGGGATTGATCGTTCAACTCATGAATAGTGTCGCTAGGATTAGAAAGTCTCCTAAACTAAGTCTAAAGGTGAGGGATGATTCTTTTTGTATTTTTATATTTTATAAAAGCAATAAAATCTCGGGTTTTGGAAGAGTGGGCGGAATTAGTTGCTAATCAACTAACCCAATAACTACAAATGCAATCAAAATTAAATAACAGAAATGAAAATGAATCTAATTACTAATGCGGTGTAAACAATAATAAGGAAAGTTGTGTTTACTTAGGTTTCATTACTCCCTAGATATCTTTTACAGGTTGATAGTTTGTTACAATTGCATGGATGACGGGTTGTATTCCTTAATACTAGTCGTAGGGCCGTGCATAATATTCCCTAACTCTATAAGATCCTACTTCACTCCTATGTCGAGCCGTTAGAAGCTCCTAACATGGGATCATTAGAATTCTCTTACGCATTAAATACAACCAAAAATCATAGTACACCTTTGATCATGTTTCTTAAGACGTTCAAGCATGTTACCAATGGAAGTCTGCCAGTTTTCTTAAGCCTAACATCGAATACAATCATCCGTAACACTTATAAACAAACAATCAACCCATAATTAACATATATGTTTCACTACATCTAAGAAAACACAAAAGAGATCTAGCCAAGCATGTTAAATTGAAGACAAGTGTAAGATATATTCAAACAACACATAGACATATTGATTGAATTGAAAGAGTACTTATCTCAATTGAACATGAAATGTTTCAAAGGGTAAAAACCCTTGAAAAAGCTGTGAAAATCGGACTAGGATTTTTCTCCAAAGTTGCACCCTAAAAGTTACACACTAATGAATGAAAATTGCAAAACTATATATAGATTTTACAAGGTGACGGCGTCAAGAAGAAAATTGTGACGCCGTCAACTCGCCGCCCATAATGAAATCGGATTGCCTAGATCCACTTTTGACGCCGTCATGTGTAAAGTTACTTTGGGCCGTCACTAATATTTGGACCATGACGGCCTTGGGTGACGCCGTCATGTCCTTAGTACAAAACTTTCTGGATCGTCATATGCATCATCCACTTTCACCTCTTGCATTACTCTTGACGCCGTCATTAAGAATCAAGTGACGCCGTCAGGTACTGTTCTCAGCAAGGAAAATTAAGACTTTGTCGTTTTCTTCACTTTTATGCTCCAAAAATGTCCAAAATTCTTCCTTTTCCAGATTTCACTTCAAAAGTACCTAAAATGACAAAAGGAACAATTTAGGGCAATATTTGATCAAATAAATTCGAATCCGGACTTAAATGACCCCCTAAAAACGGTTCATTTTTCGCCTCATCAAATACCCTTACACTTGAGATTTGCTTGTTGTAGCCTCTCGTAATTTTTCCAACGGTTAGTAAATACTTACAAGTTATTACGTTATTTAAATACCCACTTTTACGTATAAATTTTTTTTTTCTATTAGACTTGATATATAAATCACAACGGTAAAACTTTGAATTATCTTTTGCTTAGAAACATTGCTTGCACACAAACCTAGATAGTCTAAATTATCGCGAATATATTTCCAAACGTTTATATTTTATAATATACGTTTCGTATAATTAAAGTACAATATTTATATATTCCCGGAGCCTACGAAAATTCCCGAGATCACTCATTAATATTATTTGATCGTAACCCGACTCACAAAACACACCAGGTGGGCCCCGTTGATCATTGGGCCACTTAACCCAACTAACAAACCAAACGGACCATTTTATATTTTTGTTTTTTCCTTTTCTGCTGGGCCAGACGGAACCCCAAGCCCAAAGGGCTCAAAGCCCAAACACACCCTTATAAATTTTTTTTTTCTTTTCTTTGTTTGTGCCAGTCGCGAGCGAGCCAAGGAACACCCCTATTATCCTTTGAATTCGACACATAACACACACATATTTTTACATAACTTAATTTACGAGCTAGCAAAGATTTGAGAATGATAAAGTTTACCATATATCTCGCTCGTTTGCTACCTAAATTCGGCCAAAGTGAAACGATGAAACCAATGTACCAAATTTCCATAACGTGTCATATAAGTTCTTAGCCACCGCCCAAACTCACCTATGACCTCAAATCTGACAAGGATACACTGTAGAAGATCACGAATGTAATAGGAACACTCTTACACATTCTTATTGTTTGTTAGTTTTCGATTGGTGAAGGTTGTGGTGTCACCTTTTGGAAACGAGCCAACACACACACACACTCTTGGTTACTCATGCTTATCATCACTCTCAAAAACCCTCTATATAATGTCCCATGCAAACTCATTTGATCACACACTCCTATTCGAACCATATTACAAGTTTACAAGTTGAGTGCACTAGTTTTTGGGACAAGAAGTGAACCAGGAGTACGAAGCGTAGAAGTGATCCAAGTGAACCAATCTTTGCTCGTCTTGAACCTTGGTGTGCCGTGAACCACGCTACGATCCTCCTTGAACCAAACTCGATCCATACGTACAATTTTACCCCACCCTTTTGAGGTGAGGTGAGAACTCACGAACTCCTTTTCTATTTTTATCTCGTTACTATTAAATTTTGCACGTTTACTTTACTAAATTAATTCGTTATATAAAAACGTGACATGACCATATTATTCGACATTCTAATTGTCCAACATGATGACAAACGAGTGATATAAACTTTTGAACCTAAAGCTAACGTTTAAACTAATATATTCGACACGTTTAGGAGGTCACTTGACCCATTCGTGTCATTTCAAAACACTTGGAACATTTTCTTTGTTTTCGTTAGTATTGAATTGCACATTTACTTTGACCTTTTATTTTGAAATATTAAAACGTAACATGTATATGTTTTTCTTTCTTTTCATTTTTGACCATGCTAGCAATCACGTATAATAAAGATTTGAAGCTAATAATAACATGCATACGTAAAATATGACACGTTCCTAACGTCACTTGACCTAGTCGAAACACTTAGAATATTTCTAAGTATAGAAACTATTTTTAATATAAATTTCGGTCATAAGCTTTGGTCTCGTCATTCGTAAACTCAACACATAACCATGCCTTTTTATTGCTCGACCCCATTGTCACCTTGGTAAACAATTAGAGAACACTTTTCATTCGACCTAACAAGCTCATTTGAACCAATTACACGACCCTTTTTGAACCTGCCTAAAGCAGTTTTCGTATGAAACTAAATAAGCCAAGTGGGCTTATTAGCCCGATAAGCTGTCCACTAAGCTTATTCGATAAGCTGGTGCTTTAAGCTATTTCATAACATTTTTGTACTATAAAAATGAGTCCAAGGTCAGGCCCAAAGGTCTCGTAAGCCCAATGGATCTCAAATTATTAACGGGCCCTTAATATTGGATCGTTAAGCCCAAGAAACGAAATAAGCTTAGAATAAGCTAATAAGCTATCGAACTAAACTTTTCTAAATATTTTGAGCTTAATGAACTAATAAAAATGTTAAGTTTTGAAATTGGTAAAACTTGGACCATTTTTGCAAATGTACGAGAAGTAGGGACTAGAATTGCCAAAATTGTAAACTTGGGTGAAAAGTATAAAAAAACTATTTTTCTAAAGGGTATAAACTGTAAATACTGAAACTTGGAGTCATAAAAGGTAAATATTGTTATATGTTGGACCAAAAATGTAAAATATGTATATATTGGACTAACGGTGAAAATGTTATACCGTTAGGGTCAAAATTGTAAAACTTGTGAAACTTGAAGGACTTTACTGGAATAAATATTTCTTATTATATTTATAAAGTTTTATATAAATATTATGATAATTGATATAAAACTTTGAAATTTTTAATTATATATACGTTATATATATAATCCTCGTCGTAATAAATAAAAGTAACTATACGATATTATTATTAACTTTTATCATGACCTATCATTTTATACTTCGATGTATATTGGAAATATGACAAACATTCGCGATAAAACCAGATTTAGACTATCAACTGAAACTTGCATTATATTATAGGTTGTGTGTGAAGCCGTTGCAAACATCTTTGAGTTACGAAACTACTACTACTACTAAGGTGATTTCATAGCCCACTCTTTAACTATTTTTCCCGTGGGGGAGATACATGCTTAAAATTTGATCACAAGTCTTTTATACCGGGTATTGAAATACCGTCAGGCCAATGTTATTTGCTTAAGTTACTATTTTCAGAAGTCCCTCAATCATGAACCTTAATCACCTGAAGGGTGAACGTAAATAATTGTGGATAGTACTATTAGTGATTGACAATCCTCGTTTGGTTGTTGGAGAAAACACCAGGCGCACTTTATTGTTCTTATAAATAGGTTATTGACAAATACCTATCTTTGGGGGCCTATTACTTACCATCATAATACATACTTATGATTGGCTGTTAATCGTTGAGTATCATGAGCTTAAGGCAATAACAAGAACATTGATTTTTTAACATATTGATTGTATGTGATTACAATACACTCTTAACTTGTGATTCAAACTCTCAAACTCAACCCTATGAATATCACTCAACTTTATGTTGACTTTAGCATGTTTATCTCAGGTAACTAAACAAGACGGATCTGGATGGCACGGAGTGGGCAAAAGCATGACAAGAACCATAATAAACTACTTATTTTCCTTCAGAATAAAACACGTTCTTAACTTAATAATGTCTTGTATCTCAGATATTTGGTATTTTGAAATAAATTAAACTTTAATACTTCATTTTGTGTTGTCTACTATGATTGTGACAAAGATCCTTGAAGTAATACCCCGAAAGTCTTCCGCTGACATGTTAAGTCTTCCGCTGTTATTAACGACTTTTGGGGGTGTTACAGATTGGTATTCAGAGCCACGGTTATAGAGAACCAGATGTTTTTAAACATTGGACTATAACTACACTTTAACTGGACCATTTTTACAAAATACCACTTCATGCCCTCCGTGCCTACATTCCAACATCTAGTAGAAAAGTTACTTCTCATTATTTCTTACTTATATAACTTGATATATGCTTACATGCTATGATTTTGCTAATAACTATGTTTACTAATCGGGATTATTACAGTACCATGTCTTCCAAACCCAACTTCATTGTTTTGTTATCGGATTCGGAAACTGAGAGCTCTACACCTATTGTACCAACTCTTGCTCCAATGACTGTGTCACCTACAACAGATAAGAATAAGGAAAGTCAGCAATCCTTTACTTCACCTCAAGCATCATCTGGTCCAATCAGACGCAGTAAGCAAACTTCTCCATTCCAGCCTTATGAACCAGCCACAGCTAGAAAAGCTCTTTCATATGCTGAAGAAAAAGACATCTGGGATGATACTAAATGGAAAAAGGAAGTTGCTCCAACTGCAGAACCAGTGATACTACCTAGTATATTTTATCAGCAGACTACTACTGTACCAGTGACAATCAACAGTCTACCACCTGTGAAAACTTCCAGTGCTCCTCTGTCTTATTAACCAAGGAATTACCAGATTCGTCCTACCTCCTCAGATCCTTACTATTATGCAAGAACCAACCATAAGGCTCGTAAGTGGGTCAATGCTCGCAAATGGTCATTTCTACTACCAATCCTTAAGTATTGGAGATCTCAAGAAGGTACACCCACCAACAGAGAGCTTGGTGAAAGACCATCATTTGTTGCATCTAAGATCCTTCCAGTCACTGGAGAACCCATTCACCATACCATACCACTCTTGGCAGCTAGGTTAGTAAGACATGAAGACAGGTTAGACGCCATAGCCACCTTGGTGAACAACATCCCTAATGAACTAATAGAAGTCATGTCAGCTGAGATAGAACAACTTGTGATGGGACACCTAGAGATGGGAACCATGATTGAACAACTAAGTACCCAGTTCGGTGAAGCTATGGAATTCATCGGATTACTTTGCTCTGCTAACACCATAAACAAGGACATCATGTGTGACATCGATCAAGCTCTCGACACCACAAGAGCCCAAGTCATGTCTCTGCGACGTGCACAACAAGAAACACAAGCTAGGGAGAGAGACCGAGACCAAATCATAGAAACCATGGCCGCCAAAATTCAGGAACTAGAACGTCGTCTTGATGATAACCAAGGAAAACCCTAGAATGCCATAGATTGTCGACGTAGCCTCACCCACATCACAGTAATAACTTGTATTTGAATGTCCTAGAGATATGTCAACGAGAATAAATAAGTGATGTAAACTCAAAACGACAATCTAATCAATGATGTTATGTTTGCTTTATTTTCATAAGTGTTATGATATCGTATATTGCATCGTGATATATGTGACACTATTATAACTTTGAACCTATTGATGTTACTAAATAGTCTAACACAAGATGGTTATTATGAAAATTCTGAAAATATATTCTCATTTTTAGGAATATGGCACCTAAGAGAACCACGACCACTACCTCAGCAGCAACCATGACCCCGGAAGAAATCCAACAAGCAATCACCAATGGAATCAATGCAGCCTTAGCCGAACAAGCAAATGCTAACGCACAGCCGGCAAGAAATGTTGCTCCTCGCCAATGTACCTATAAAGACTTTATGGCTTGTCAGCCGACTTACTTCATGGGTACTGAAGGGATAACTAAACTCGCCCATTGGTTCGAGAGATGCGAAACGGTATTCCAAAGGAGTGGATGCTCAGAAAACAACAGGGTCACATTTGCCACAGGAACCTTAATGGATGACGCTTTGTCATGGTGGACCGCTACAACTCAAACTTTAGGTACAGAAGCAGCGTACCGACTCTCCTGGACGGAATTCAAAGCCAAGATCCTAAAGAAGTACTGTCCTCGATCCGAAATAAGAAAACTGGAAGACGAATTCCATGTCCTTGCAGTCAAAGGAATCGATCTTAGGGCTTACAACAGGAGATTCCACGAGCTAATGGCATTATGTCCTTCTATCGTACCAGATTTAGAGAAAACTCTGGAGAAGTATATTGAAGGTCTTCCCCGGAATATTGAAGGAAACGTCACAGCATCCAACCCACCATCACTAGAAGTCGCAATGGAGTTAGCACAAAAACTCCTAGACCGCGAAATCAAGTGCAACGAACTCAAAAGAAAGCTCGATGACAAGAGAACCACCCACCACCAAAACCACAATCACTACCACAACGGCCATCGCAACAACAACCATCACCACAACAACAACAACAACTACAACAGGATCAACCAACAACAACACCAGAATAAGAACCCACATCGTCAACAACAGAACCAACGACAAGAACCTCCTAAGATATTTACGGCAACCAATGGTAATGGATACCAAGGTATTAAGCCACAGTGCAACCGATGCAAGCTTCATCACAATGGTGCTTGTACAGTAAAATGCCATAAATGCCAAAGGATAGGTCATGCCACAAAAGATTGTAGGACCCCTGCTACCGGCAGCAACCTACAACCAATAGCACCAACATGTTACTCATGCGGAGAAACCGGACACTTCAAGAACCGCTGTCCAAAAGGAAATGGTCAGAACACTGCACGAGCAAGAGCATACGTGATGGGAAATGAAAATGAACCACAAAACCCCGACGTTGTCACGGGTACGTTCTTATTAAATCATCATAATGCTAGAGTATTATTTGATTCTGGAGCAGATAAGAGCTTCGTGTCAGATACGTTTGCCCCTTTCATTAACTCTAACCCTTCTAAGCTAAACACCACATACGAGATAGAAATGGCCAATGGGAACTTAATTAGAACCAACTCTGTTTTAAAGGATTGTACCTTAACCCTCGTAGGAGAATCTTTTCCTATTGACCTAATGCCTGTCCAACTCGGTAGTTTTGATGCTATCATCAGAATGGATTGGTTATCCAAACATCATGCTAAGATTCATTGTGACGAGAAAGCCATACACATTCCTTTTAAGAATGAAACCCTCGTTATCCATGGCGACAAGAATAAAAACCGATACGGAATCATCTCATGCCTCAGAATGATAAAATACATGAACGAAGGATGTCATGTATTCATGGTTCAGGTGACGGAAAGTAAGTTAACCAAGAAACAACTTAAAGATGTACCTATCGTTAAGGAATTCCCCGAAGTATTTCCTGAAGATCTACCCGGTCTTCCACCGACTCGTCAAGTAGAGTTCCAAATTGAACTAGTGCCTGGAGCGGCACCAGTAGCAAAAGCACCTTACAGGTTGGCACCTTCCGAAATGGAGGAACTATCGGAACAACTAAAGGAATTATCCGATAAAGGTTTCATTAGACCAAGTTCATCACCTTGGGGAGCCCCAGTTCTATTTGTTAAAAAGAAAGACGGATCATTCCGAATGTGCATAGATTACCGAGAGTTAAACAAACTCACTATAAAGAACCGATATCCTTTACCTAGAATAGACGATTTGTTTGATCAATTACAAGGATCGAGTGTATACTCGAAGATTGATCTAAGGTCAGGATACCATCAATTGAGAGTTCGGGAAGAAGATATTCCCAAGACAGCCTTCAGAACCCGTTATGGACACTATGAATTTCAGGTAATGCCATTTGGTCTAACGAATGCACCCGCTGTGTTTATGGACCTAATGAACCGAGTATGCAAGCCATATTTGGACAAATTCGTGATAGTATTCATTGACGACATTCTGATCTACTCTCGTAACAAAGAGGAACATGCCAATCATTTGAGAACAATCCTAGAGTTACTTAGGAAAGAAAAGTTGTACGCGAAATTCTCAAAATGTGACTTTTGGATTCCCACGGTGCAATTTTTGGGACACGTAATCAATAGTCAAGGAATACACGTGGATCCTGCAAAAATAGAGGCAGTTAAAGAATGGTCATCACCTACAACTCCCACAGAAGTACGTCAATTTTTAGGTCTTGCAGGTTACTACCGGAGATTTATTGAAGGTTTCTCTAAAATCTCAAAACCATTGACCAAGTTGACCCAAAAGAACGAAAAGTACGTCTAGGGACAAGAAGCAGAATCAGCCTTCCAACTATTAAAACAAAAGCTTTGTGAAGCTCCAATACTAGCATTGCCAGAAGGAAGCAAAGATTTCGTGCTATATTGTGACGCTTCGTACCATGGTTTAGGTGCAGTTTTGATACAACGGGATAAGGTAATAGCTTATGCCTCACGTCAACTGAAGAAACATGAGGAAAATTACACAACCCATGATCTAGAACTAGGAGCAATAGTATTCGCTCTCAAGTTATGGAGACACTATCTATACGGCACTAAGTGTATCGTGTTTACAGATCACAAAAGTCTCCAACACATCCTAGATCAAAAGGATTTAAACATGAGACAACGCCGTTGGTTAGAATTGCTTAGTGATTATGATTGTGAAATCCGTTATCACCCAGGAAAGGCTAATGTAGTAGCAGATGCACTAAGCCGGAAAGAAAGACTAAAACCTCTCAGGGTTAGATCGTTAGGCATGACTATTTGTTCACCCCTCCCAACACAAATCATTATCGCCCAGAGCGAAGCTCTCAAGAAAGAAAATCGACCAATTGAAAAGATTTTTGGTATGCCAAAAAACGAAAACGGATTTGTGAAAAGATCAGATGGAATGCTTTGTTTCAAGGAAAGAAGCTGGATTCCTCTCTTCGGAGGTATTCGTGACCTCATCATGCATGAGTCTCACAAATCAAAATACTCCATTCACCCAGGTTCCGACAAGATGTACCAGGATCTTAAGAAACTATATTGGTGGCCGAATATGAAAGCCGACATCGCTGAGTACGTCAGTAAATGTCTAACATGTTCAAGAGTAAAAGCAGAATACCAGAAACCCTCCGGATTACTCACCCAACCTGAACTCCCCATGTGGAAATGGGAACGTATTACAATGGACTTCATCACCAAACTTCCCAAAACATCTACTGGCTACGATACGATATGGGTTATCATTGATCGTCTCACCAAGTCAGCTCATTTCCTACCAATCAAAGAAACTGATGAAATGAACACACTTGCTCAGATATATCTGAAAGAAATTGTGTCACGACATGGAGTGCCAATTTCTATTATATCAGATCGTGACAGTCGTTTCACGTCTCATTTTTGGAAATCATTACAAAAAGCTTTAGGAACAAAGCTGGATATGAGTACAGCCTATCACCCACAAACCGATGGTCAAAGTGAGAGAACAATACAAACCTTAGAAGATATGCTACGCGCTTGTGTTATAGACTTCGGAAAAGGTTGGGACAAACACTTACCGTTGGCAGAATTCTCATATAACAACAGTTATCATACCAGTATCAAGGCAGCACCATTCGAAGCACTTTACGGTAGAAAGTGCAGATCACCCGTTTGCTGGGCAGAAGTCGGAGAAACACAACTCACAGGACCGGATCTAGTTCATGAGACAACCGATAAAATCATCAAAATCAAACAACGTTTACAAACCGCTAGAGACCGACAGAAAAGTTACGCCGACCTGAAAAGAAAACCCATGGATTTTCAGATTGGAGATAAAGTGATGTTAAAAGTATCACCATGGAAAGGAATGATACGATTCGGAAAGAGGGGAAAGTTAAACCCGAGATACATCGGTCCATTCAAAATCCTAGAAAGAATTGGACCCATGGCATATAAACTTGAACTACCCGAGGAACTTAGTAGAATTCACAACACTTTTCATGTGTCAAACCTCAAGAAGTGTTTATCCGATGAATCTTTGGTCATTCCATTGAAAGAATTACAACTTGATGACAAACTCGTTTTTACCGAGGAACCAGTAGAAATCATGGATAGAGAAGTCAAACAACTGAAACAAAACCGTATCCCTATCATAAAAGTTCGTTGGAACTCTAAACGAGGACCAGAGTATACTTGGGAACGCGAGGACCAGTTTCGCACCAAGTACCCACACCTCTTCTCTTAGACACCCTTGGCAACCCTCCTAAACTCGAATTCCGGGACGGAATTCACTGTAAGATGTATGTACTGTAGCCTTTCGTAATTTTCCCAACGGTTAGTAAATACTTACAAGTTATTACGTTATTTAAATACCCACTTTTACGTATAATTTTTTTTTTCTATTAGACTTGATATATAAATCACAACGGTAAAACTTTGAATTATCTTTTGCTTAGAAACATTGCTTGCACACAAACCTAGATAGTCTAAATTATCGCGAATATATTTCCAAACGTTTATATTTTATAATATACGTTTCGTATAATTAAAGTACAATATTTATATATTCCCGGAGCCTACGAAAATTCCCGAGATCACTCATTAATATTATTTGATCGTAACCCGACTCACAAAACACACCAGGTGGGCCCCGTTGATCATTGGGCCACTTAACCCAACTAACAAACCAAACGGACCATTTTATATTTTTGTTTTTTCCTTTTCTGCTGGGCCAGACGGAACCCCAAGCCCAAAGGGCTCAAAGCCCAAACACACCCTTATAAATTTTTTTTTTCTTTTCTTTGTTTGTGCCAGTCGCGAGCGAGCCAAGGAACACCCCTATTATCCTTTGAATTCGACACATAACACACACATATTTTTACATAACTTAATTTACGAGCTAGCAAAGATTTGAGAATGATAAAGTTTACCATATATCTCGCTCGTTTGCTACCTAAATTCGGCCAAAGTGAAACGATGAAACCAATGTACCAAATTTCCATAACGTGTCATATAAGTTCTTAGCCACCGCCCAAACTCACCTATGACCTCAAATCTGACAAGGATACACTGTAGAAGATCACGAATGTAATAGGAACACTCTTACACATTCTTATTGTTTGTTAGTTTTCGATTGGTGAAGGTTGTGGTGTCACCTTTTGGAAACGAGCCAACACACACACACTCTTGGTTACTCATGCTTATCATCACTCTCAAAAACCCTCTATATAATGTCCCATGCAAACTCATTTGATCACACACTCCTATTCGAACCATATTACAAGTTTACAAGTTGAGTGCACTAGTTTTTGGGACAAGAAGTGAACCAGGAGTACGAAGCGTAGAAGTGATCCAAGTGAACCAATCTTTGCTCGTCTTGAACCTTGGTGTGCCGTGAACCACGCTACGATCCTCCTTGAACCAAACTCGATCCATACGTACAATTTTACCCCACCCTTTTGAGGTGAGGTGAGAACTCACGAACTCCTTTTCTATTTTTATCTCGTTACTATTAAATTTTGCACGTTTACTTTACTAAATTAATTCGTTATATAAAAACGTGACATGACCATATTATTCGACATTCTAATTGTCCAACATGATGACAAACGAGTGATATAAACTTTTGAACCTAAAGCTAACGTTTAAACTAATATATTCGACACGTTTAGGAGGTCACTTGACCCATTCGTGTCATTTCAAAACACTTGGAACATTTTCTTTGTTTTCGTTAGTATTGAATTGCACATTTACTTTGACCTTTTATTTTGAAATATTAAAACGTAACATGTATATGTTTTTCTTTCTTTTCATTTTTGACCATGCTAGCAATCACGTATAATAAAGATTTGAAGCTAATAATAACATGCATACGTAAAATATGACACGTTCCTAACGTCACTTGACCTAGTCGAAACACTTAGAATATTTCTAAGTATAGAAACTATTTTTAATATAAATTTCGGTCATAAGCTTTGGTCTCGTCATTCGTAAACTCAACACATAACCATGCCTTTTTATTGCTCGACCCCATTGTCACCTTGGTAAACAATTAGAGAACACTTTTCATTCGACCTAACAAGCTCATTTGAACCAATTACACGACCCTTTTTGAACCTGCCTAAAGCAGTTTTCGTATGAAACTAAATAAGCCAAGTGGGCTTATTAGCCCGATAAGCTGTCCACTAAGCTTATTCGATAAGCTGGTGCTTTAAGCTATTTCATAACATTTTTGTACTATAAAAATGAGTCCAAGGTCAGGCCCAAAGGTCTCGTAAGCCCAATGGATCTCAAATTATTAACGGGCCCTTAATATTGGATCGTTAAGCCCAAGAAACGAAATAAGCTTAGAATAAGCTAATAAGCTATCGAACTAAACTTTTCTAAATATTTTGAGCTTAATGAACTAATAAAAATGTTAAGTTTTGAAATTGGTAAAACTTGGACCATTTTTGCAAATGTACGAGAAGTAGGGACTAGAATTGCCAAAATTGTAAACTTGGGTGAAAAGTATAAAAAAACTATTTTTCTAAAGGGTATAAACTGTAAATACTGAAACTTGGAGTCATAAAAGGTAAATATTGTTATATGTTGGACCAAAAATGTAAAATATGTATATATTGGACTAACGGTGAAAATGTTATACCGTTAGGGTCAAAATTGTAAAACTTGTGAAACTTGAAGGACTTTACTGGAATAAATATTTCTTATTATATTTATAAAGTTTTATATAAATATTATGATAATTGATATAAAACTTTGAAATTTTTAATTATATATACGTTATATATATAATCCTCGTCGTAATAAATAAAAGTAACTATACGATATTATTATTAACTTTTATCATGACCTATCATTTTATACTTCGATGTATATTGGAAATATGACAAACATTCGCGATAAAACCAGATTTAGACTATCAACTGAAACTTGCATTATATTATAGGTTGTGTGTGAAGCCGTTGCAAACATCTTTGAGTTACGAAACTACTACTACTACTAAGGTGATTTCATAGCCCACTCTTTAACTATTTTTCCCGTGGGGGAGATACATGCTTAAAATTTGATCACAAGTCTTTTATACCGGGTATTGAAATACCGTCAGGCCAATGTTATTTGCTTAAGTTACTATTTTCAGAAGTCCCTCAATCATGAACCTTAATCACCTGAAGGGTGAACGTAAATAATTGTGGATAGTACTATTAGTGATTGACAATCCTCGTTTGGTTGTTGGAGAAAACACCAGGCGCACTTTATTGTTCTTATAAATAGGTTATTGACAAATACCTATCTTTGGGGGCCTATTACTTACCATCATAATACATACTTATGATTGGCTGTTAATCGTTGAGTATCATGAGCTTAAGGCAATAACAAGAACATTGATTTTTTAACATATTGATTGTATGTGATTACAATACACTCTTAACTTGTGATTCAAACTCTCAAACTCAACCCTATGAATATCACTCAACTTTATGTTGACTTTAGCATGTTTATCTCAGGTAACTAAACAAGACGGATCTGGATGGCACGGAGTGGGCAAAAGCATGACAAGAACCATAATAAACTACTTATTTTCCTTCAGAATAAAACACGTTCTTAACTTAATAATGTCTTGTATCTCAGATATTTGGTATTTTGAAATAAATTAAACTTTAATACTTCATTTTGTGTTGTCTACTATGATTGTGACAAAGATCCTTGAAGTAATACCCCGAAAGTCTTCCGCTGACATGTTAAGTCTTCCGCTGTTATTAACGACTTTTGGGGGTGTTACAGATTGGTATTCAGAGCCACGGTTATAGAGAACCAGATGTTTTTAAACATTGGACTATAACTACACTTTAACTGGACCATTTTTACAAAATACCACTTCATGCCCTCCGTGCCTACATTCCAACATCTAGTAGAAAAGTTACTTCTCATTATTTCTTACTTATATAACTTGATATATGCTTACATGCTATGATTTTGCTAATAACTATGTTTACTAATCGGGATTATTACAGTACCATGTCTTCCAAACCCAACTTCATTGTTTTGTTATCGGATTCGGAAACTGAGAGCTCTACACCTATTGTACCAACTCTTGCTCCAATGACTGTGTCACCTACAACAGATAAGAATAAGGAAAGTCAGCAATCCTTTACTTCACCTCAAGCATCATCTGGTCCAATCAGACGCAGTAAGCAAACTTCTCCATTCCAGCCTTATGAACCAGCCACAGCTAGAAAAGCTCTTTCATATGCTGAAGAAAAAGACATCTGGGATGATACTAAATGGAAAAAGGAAGTTGCTCCAACTGCAGAACCAGTGATACTACCTAGTATATTTTATCAGCAGACTACTACTGTACCAGTGACAATCAACAGTCTACCACCTGTGAAAACTTCCAGTGCTCCTCTGTCTTATTAACCAAGGAATTACCAGATTCGTCCTACCTCCTCAGATCCTTACTATTATGCAAGAACCAACCATAAGGCTCGTAAGTGGGTCAATGCTCGCAAATGGTCATTTCTACTACCAATCCTTAAGTATTGGAGATCTCAAGAAGGTACACCCACCAACAGAGAGCTTGGTGAAAGACCATCATTTGTTGCATCTAAGATCCTTCCAGTCACTGGAGAACCCATTCACCATACCATACCACTCTTGGCAGCTAGGTTAGTAAGACATGAAGACAGGTTAGACGCCATAGCCACCTTGGTGAACAACATCCCTAATGAACTAATAGAAGTCATGTCAGCTGAGATAGAACAACTTGTGATGGGACACCTAGAGATGGGAACCATGATTGAACAACTAAGTACCCAGTTCGGTGAAGCTATGGAATTCATCGGATTACTTTGCTCTGCTAACACCATAAACAAGGACATCATGTGTGACATCGATCAAGCTCTCGACACCACAAGAGCCCAAGTCATGTCTCTGCGACGTGCACAACAAGAAACACAAGCTAGGGAGAGAGACCGAGACCAAATCATAGAAACCATGGCCGCCAAAATTCAGGAACTAGAACGTCGTCTTGATGATAACCAAGGAAAACCCTAGAATGCCATAGATTGTCGACGTAGCCTCACCCACATCACAGTAATAACTTGTATTTGAATGTCCTAGAGATATGTCAACGAGAATAAATAAGTGATGTAAACTCAAAACGACAATCTAATCAATGATGTTATGTTTGCTTTATTTTCATAAGTGTTATGATATCGTATATTGCATCGTGATATATGTGACACTATTATAACTTTGAACCTATTGATGTTACTAAATAGTCTAACACAAGATGGTTATTATGAAAATTCTGAAAATATATTCTCATTTTTAGGAATATGGCACCTAAGAGAACCACGACCACTACCTCAGCAGCAACCATGACCCCGGAAGAAATCCAACAAGCAATCACCAATGGAATCAATGCAGCCTTAGCCGAACAAGCAAATGCTAACGCACAGCCGGCAAGAAATGTTGCTCCTCGCCAATGTACCTATAAAGACTTTATGGCTTGTCAGCCGACTTACTTCATGGGTACTGAAGGGATAACTAAACTCGCCCATTGGTTCGAGAGATGCGAAACGGTATTCCAAAGGAGTGGATGCTCAGAAAACAACAGGGTCACATTTGCCACAGGAACCTTAATGGATGACGCTTTGTCATGGTGGACCGCTACAACTCAAACTTTAGGTACAGAAGCAGCGTACCGACTCTCCTGGACGGAATTCAAAGCCAAGATCCTAAAGAAGTACTGTCCTCGATCCGAAATAAGAAAACTGGAAGACGAATTCCATGTCCTTGCAGTCAAAGGAATCGATCTTAGGGCTTACAACAGGAGATTCCACGAGCTAATGGCATTATGTCCTTCTATCGTACCAGATTTAGAGAAAACTCTGGAGAAGTATATTGAAGGTCTTCCCCGGAATATTGAAGGAAACGTCACAGCATCCAACCCACCATCACTAGAAGTCGCAATGGAGTTAGCACAAAAACTCCTAGACCGCGAAATCAAGTGCAACGAACTCAAAAGAAAGCTCGATGACAAGAGAACCACCCACCACCAAAACCACAATCACTACCACAACGGCCATCGCAACAACAACCATCACCACAACAACAACAACAACTACAACAGGATCAACCAACAACAACACCAGAATAAGAACCCACATCGTCAACAACAGAACCAACGACAAGAACCTCCTAAGATATTTACGGCAACCAATGGTAATGGATACCAAGGTATTAAGCCACAGTGCAACCGATGCAAGCTTCATCACAATGGTGCTTGTACAGTAAAATGCCATAAATGCCAAAGGATAGGTCATGCCACAAAAGATTGTAGGACCCCTGCTACCGGCAGCAACCTACAACCAATAGCACCAACATGTTACTCATGCGGAGAAACCGGACACTTCAAGAACCGCTGTCCAAAAGGAAATGGTCAGAACACTGCACGAGCAAGAGCATACGTGATGGGAAATGAAAATGAACCACAAAACCCCGACGTTGTCACGGGTACGTTCTTATTAAATCATCATAATGCTAGAGTATTATTTGATTCTGGAGCAGATAAGAGCTTCGTGTCAGATACGTTTGCCCCTTTCATTAACTCTAACCCTTCTAAGCTAAACACCACATACGAGATAGAAATGGCCAATGGGAACTTAATTAGAACCAACTCTGTTTTAAAGGATTGTACCTTAACCCTCGTAGGAGAATCTTTTCCTATTGACCTAATGCCTGTCCAACTCGGTAGTTTTGATGCTATCATCAGAATGGATTGGTTATCCAAACATCATGCTAAGATTCATTGTGACGAGAAAGCCATACACATTCCTTTTAAGAATGAAACCCTCGTTATCCATGGCGACAAGAATAAAAACCGATACGGAATCATCTCATGCCTCAGAATGATAAAATACATGAACGAAGGATGTCATGTATTCATGGTTCAGGTGACGGAAAGTAAGTTAACCAAGAAACAACTTAAAGATGTACCTATCGTTAAGGAATTCCCCGAAGTATTTCCTGAAGATCTACCCGGTCTTCCACCGACTCGTCAAGTAGAGTTCCAAATTGAACTAGTGCCTGGAGCGGCACCAGTAGCAAAAGCACCTTACAGGTTGGCACCTTCCGAAATGGAGGAACTATCGGAACAACTAAAGGAATTATCCGATAAAGGTTTCATTAGACCAAGTTCATCACCTTGGGGAGCCCCAGTTCTATTTGTTAAAAAGAAAGACGGATCATTCCGAATGTGCATAGATTACCGAGAGTTAAACAAACTCACTATAAAGAACCGATATCCTTTACCTAGAATAGACGATTTGTTTGATCAATTACAAGGATCGAGTGTATACTCGAAGATTGATCTAAGGTCAGGATACCATCAATTGAGAGTTCGGGAAGAAGATATTCCCAAGACAGCCTTCAGAACCCGTTATGGACACTATGAATTTCAGGTAATGCCATTTGGTCTAACGAATGCACCCGCTGTGTTTATGGACCTAATGAACCGAGTATGCAAGCCATATTTGGACAAATTCGTGATAGTATTCATTGACGACATTCTGATCTACTCTCGTAACAAAGAGGAACATGCCAATCATTTGAGAACAATCCTAGAGTTACTTAGGAAAGAAAAGTTGTACGCGAAATTCTCAAAATGTGACTTTTGGATTCCCACGGTGCAATTTTTGGGACACGTAATCAATAGTCAAGGAATACACGTGGATCCTGCAAAAATAGAGGCAGTTAAAGAATGGTCATCACCTACAACTCCCACAGAAGTACGTCAATTTTTAGGTCTTGCAGGTTACTACCGGAGATTTATTGAAGGTTTCTCTAAAATCTCAAAACCATTGACCAAGTTGACCCAAAAGAACGAAAAGTACGTCTAGGGACAAGAAGCAGAATCAGCCTTCCAACTATTAAAACAAAAGCTTTGTGAAGCTCCAATACTAGCATTGCCAGAAGGAAGCAAAGATTTCGTGCTATATTGTGACGCTTCGTACCATGGTTTAGGTGCAGTTTTGATACAACGGGATAAGGTAATAGCTTATGCCTCACGTCAACTGAAGAAACATGAGGAAAATTACACAACCCATGATCTAGAACTAGGAGCAATAGTATTCGCTCTCAAGTTATGGAGACACTATCTATACGGCACTAAGTGTATCGTGTTTACAGATCACAAAAGTCTCCAACACATCCTAGATCAAAAGGATTTAAACATGAGACAACGCCGTTGGTTAGAATTGCTTAGTGATTATGATTGTGAAATCCGTTATCACCCAGGAAAGGCTAATGTAGTAGCAGATGCACTAAGCCGGAAAGAAAGACTAAAACCTCTCAGGGTTAGATCGTTAGGCATGACTATTTGTTCACCCCTCCCAACACAAATCATTATCGCCCAGAGCGAAGCTCTCAAGAAAGAAAATCGACCAATTGAAAAGATTTTTGGTATGCCAAAAAACGAAAACGGATTTGTGAAAAGATCAGATGGAATGCTTTGTTTCAAGGAAAGAAGCTGGATTCCTCTCTTCGGAGGTATTCGTGACCTCATCATGCATGAGTCTCACAAATCAAAATACTCCATTCACCCAGGTTCCGACAAGATGTACCAGGATCTTAAGAAACTATATTGGTGGCCGAATATGAAAGCCGACATCGCTGAGTACGTCAGTAAATGTCTAACATGTTCAAGAGTAAAAGCAGAATACCAGAAACCCTCCGGATTACTCACCCAACCTGAACTCCCCATGTGGAAATGGGAACGTATTACAATGGACTTCATCACCAAACTTCCCAAAACATCTACTGGCTACGATACGATATGGGTTATCATTGATCGTCTCACCAAGTCAGCTCATTTCCTACCAATCAAAGAAACTGATGAAATGAACACACTTGCTCAGATATATCTGAAAGAAATTGTGTCACGACATGGAGTGCCAATTTCTATTATATCAGATCGTGACAGTCGTTTCACGTCTCATTTTTGGAAATCATTACAAAAAGCTTTAGGAACAAAGCTGGATATGAGTACAGCCTATCACCCACAAACCGATGGTCAAAGTGAGAGAACAATACAAACCTTAGAAGATATGCTACGCGCTTGTGTTATAGACTTCGGAAAAGGTTGGGACAAACACTTACCGTTGGCAGAATTCTCATATAACAACAGTTATCATACCAGTATCAAGGCAGCACCATTCGAAGCACTTTACGGTAGAAAGTGCAGATCACCCGTTTGCTGGGCAGAAGTCGGAGAAACACAACTCACAGGACCGGATCTAGTTCATGAGACAACCGATAAAATCATCAAAATCAAACAACGTTTACAAACCGCTAGAGACCGACAGAAAAGTTACGCCGACCTGAAAAGAAAACCCATGGATTTTCAGATTGGAGATAAAGTGATGTTAAAAGTATCACCATGGAAAGGAATGATACGATTCGGAAAGAGGGGAAAGTTAAACCCGAGATACATCGGTCCATTCAAAATCCTAGAAAGAATTGGACCCATGGCATATAAACTTGAACTACCCGAGGAACTTAGTAGAATTCACAACACTTTTCATGTGTCAAACCTCAAGAAGTGTTTATCCGATGAATCTTTGGTCATTCCATTGAAAGAATTACAACTTGATGACAAACTCGTTTTTACCGAGGAACCAGTAGAAATCATGGATAGAGAAGTCAAACAACTGAAACAAAACCGTATCCCTATCATAAAAGTTCGTTGGAACTCTAAACGAGGACCAGAGTATACTTGGGAACGCGAGGACCAGTTTCGCACCAAGTACCCACACCTCTTCTCTTAGACACCCTTGGCAACCCTCCTAAACTCGAATTCCGGGACGGAATTCACTGTAAGATGTATGTACTGTAGCCTTTCGTAATTTTCCCAACGGTTAGTAAATACTTACAAGTTATTACGTTATTTAAATACCCACTTTTACGTATAATTTTTTTTTTCTATTAGACTTGATATATAAATCACAACGGTAAAACTTTGAATTATCTTTTGCTTAGAAACATTGCTTGCACACAAACCTAGATAGTCTAAATTATCGCGAATATATTTCCAAACGTTTATATTTTATAATATACGTTTCGTATAATTAAAGTACAATATTTATATATTCCCGGAGCCTACGAAAATTCCCGAGATCACTCATTAATATTATTTGATCGTAACCCGACTCACAAAACACACCAGGTGGGCCCCGTTGATCATTGGGCCACTTAACCCAACTAACAAACCAAACGGACCATTTTATATTTTTGTTTTTTCCTTTTCTGCTGGGCCAGACGGAACCCCAAGCCCAAAGGGCTCAAAGCCCAAACACACCCTTATAAATTTTTTTTTTCTTTTCTTTGTTTGTGCCAGTCGCGAGCGAGCCAAGGAACACCCCTATTATCCTTTGAATTCGACACATAACACACACATATTTTTACATAACTTAATTTACGAGCTAGCAAAGATTTGAGAATGATAAAGTTTACCATATATCTCGCTCGTTTGCTACCTAAATTCGGCCAAAGTGAAACGATGAAACCAATGTACCAAATTTCCATAACGTGTCATATAAGTTCTTAGCCACCGCCCAAACTCACCTATGACCTCAAATCTGACAAGGATACACTGTAGAAGATCACGAATGTAATAGGAACACTCTTACACATTCTTATTGTTTGTTAGTTTTCGATTGGTGAAGGTTGTGGTGTCACCTTTTGGAAACGAGCCAACACACACACACTCTTGGTTACTCATGCTTATCATCACTCTCAAAAACCCTCTATATAATGTCCCATGCAAACTCATTTGATCACACACTCCTATTCGAACCATATTACAAGTTTACAAGTTGAGTGCACTAGTTTTTGGGACAAGAAGTGAACCAGGAGTACGAAGCGTAGAAGTGATCCAAGTGAACCAATCTTTGCTCGTCTTGAACCTTGGTGTGCCGTGAACCACGCTACGATCCTCCTTGAACCAAACTCGATCCATACGTACAATTTTACCCCACCCTTTTGAGGTGAGGTGAGAACTCACGAACTCCTTTTCTATTTTTATCTCGTTACTATTAAATTTTGCACGTTTACTTTACTAAATTAATTCGTTATATAAAAACGTGACATGACCATATTATTCGACATTCTAATTGTCCAACATGATGACAAACGAGTGATATAAACTTTTGAACCTAAAGCTAACGTTTAAACTAATATATTCGACACGTTTAGGAGGTCACTTGACCCATTCGTGTCATTTCAAAACACTTGGAACATTTTCTTTGTTTTCGTTAGTATTGAATTGCACATTTACTTTGACCTTTTATTTTGAAATATTAAAACGTAACATGTATATGTTTTTCTTTCTTTTCATTTTTGACCATGCTAGCAATCACGTATAATAAAGATTTGAAGCTAATAATAACATGCATACGTAAAATATGACACGTTCCTAACGTCACTTGACCTAGTCGAAACACTTAGAATATTTCTAAGTATAGAAACTATTTTTAATATAAATTTCGGTCATAAGCTTTGGTCTCGTCATTCGTAAACTCAACACATAACCATGCCTTTTTATTGCTCGACCCCATTGTCACCTTGGTAAACAATTAGAGAACACTTTTCATTCGACCTAACAAGCTCATTTGAACCAATTACACGACCCTTTTTGAACCTGCCTAAAGCAGTTTTCGTATGAAACTAAATAAGCCAAGTGGGCTTATTAGCCCGATAAGCTGTCCACTAAGCTTATTCGATAAGCTGGTGCTTTAAGCTATTTCATAACATTTTTGTACTATAAAAATGAGTCCAAGGTCAGGCCCAAAGGTCTCGTAAGCCCAATGGATCTCAAATTATTAACGGGCCCTTAATATTGGATCGTTAAGCCCAAGAAACGAAATAAGCTTAGAATAAGCTAATAAGCTATCGAACTAAACTTTTCTAAATATTTTGAGCTTAATGAACTAATAAAAATGTTAAGTTTTGAAATTGGTAAAACTTGGACCATTTTTGCAAATGTACGAGAAGTAGGGACTAGAATTGCCAAAATTGTAAACTTGGGTGAAAAGTATAAAAAAACTATTTTTCTAAAGGGTATAAACTGTAAATACTGAAACTTGGAGTCATAAAAGGTAAATATTGTTATATGTTGGACCAAAAATGTAAAATATGTATATATTGGACTAACGGTGAAAATGTTATACCGTTAGGGTCAAAATTGTAAAACTTGTGAAACTTGAAGGACTTTACTGGAATAAATATTTCTTATTATATTTATAAAGTTTTATATAAATATTATGATAATTGATATAAAACTTTGAAATTTTTAATTATATATACGTTATATATATAATCCTCGTCGTAATAAATAAAAGTAACTATACGATATTATTATTAACTTTTATCATGACCTATCATTTTATACTTCGATGTATATTGGAAATATGACAAACATTCGCGATAAAACCAGATTTAGACTATCAACTGAAACTTGCATTATATTATAGGTTGTGTGTGAAGCCGTTGCAAACATCTTTGAGTTACGAAACTACTACTACTACTAAGGTGATTTCATAGCCCACTCTTTAACTATTTTTCCCGTGGGGGAGATACATGCTTAAAATTTGATCACAAGTCTTTTATACCGGGTATTGAAATACCGTCAGGCCAATGTTATTTGCTTAAGTTACTATTTTCAGAAGTCCCTCAATCATGAACCTTAATCACCTGAAGGGTGAACGTAAATAATTGTGGATAGTACTATTAGTGATTGACAATCCTCGTTTGGTTGTTGGAGAAAACACCAGGCGCACTTTATTGTTCTTATAAATAGGTTATTGACAAATACCTATCTTTGGGGGCCTATTACTTACCATCATAATACATACTTATGATTGGCTGTTAATCGTTGAGTATCATGAGCTTAAGGCAATAACAGGAACATTGATTTTTTAACATATTGATTGTATGTGATTACAATACACTCTTAACTTGTGATTCAAACTCTCAAACTCAACCCTATGAATATCACTCAACTTTATGTTGACTTTAGCATGTTTATCTCAGGTAACTAAACAAGACGGATCTGGATGGCACGGAGTGGGCAAAAGCATGACAAGAACCATAATAAACTACTTATTTTCCTTCAGAATAAAACACGTTCTTAACTTAATAATGTCTTGTATCTCAGATATTTGGTATTTTGAAATAAATTAAACTTTAATACTTCATTTTGTGTTGTCTACTATGATTGTGACAAAGATCCTTGAAGTAATACCCCGAAAGTCTTTCGCTGACATGTTAAGTCTTCTGCTGTTATTAACGACTTTTGGGGGTGTTACACTTGTCCTCAAGCAAAATGCGCTTTTATTCTAATTAAAATACAAGTTAGGGGTCATTTAACACTAATATAAAAGTAATTACAACAAATAATCGTTCCACTAAAGACCAAATACAAGCACGGAGGTCATACACTAACACCTCACAAATAGTGTTTAGATACTCACATTTCTCGGGTGTAATAAAGTATATATCACAATATGGAAATGGAAAACATCTCTCACTACCTGTCATAGCAACATAGATTACCATAGGCTTGGGAAAAGATCAAACCTCCACCACTTAGCGTAAGCACCTAGGATAAACTATCAAGTAGGTCTTTCAAAGGGTTATAACGTTAGGTGTAGGGATATGGAATACACGATTTTGTTGGATATAGGCAATATTTACTGGTGGCGAGTTAATTATCTTGGTTAATTACATGTACAATATGGCATTGCTAAGCCAAGACTAGACTCGACTTAAGCTAATAAATGAAAAATAACAAAAACATAAAATGAAACGGGATGGTAGTCCGTATGTTTTTTTTTTCTTTTCTTTATATTTATATATATGTGTGTGTGTGTGTGTGTGTGTGTGTGTGTGTGTGTGTGTCTGTGTGTGTGTGTGTATGTGTTTTTTATTATTATTATTTTTTTTGCATACACTCTTACCCTACCATCCACAATAATACATCATAGGGAGTGTACATTCCTCTTACACTAGAATTTTTACATACTTTACAATAAACTAATTTAATGACTCGAATCAAGATAATCAAAACACTTGGAGTACTTTTAAGATTAACTCACATATGGGGGTAATATATGATGTTCTTCCCCATTACTCCAAAACACAAGTACTTTACCCATGAGTCTCAATCGTCCCAAAACAATATGTACAAGATATGACTCGACTTAGCAACCATGTAATCAATTAGATAATTAACTAAGGTTTTAAACAAATAACAATAATGCACTAAAGACGAGTGCATACAAGGAAGGCTAAGGCGATTTGGTTGACCATTTGAGTGGGTTGTAACAAATTCTTTCTTTAAGTAAGATGTTTAAAGTTAGAAACGAAAAGATAGGCTCGGAGGGTTGTACTAGGGTTTCGTGTACTAAAAATGAGTACAACGCTAAGGTGTGGGAAAAATTAATTGACTTTACTAGCCAAGTAATATGACTTAAATGGTCAAGTAATTATGATATGGGTTTAACACAAGGGTAATCCTAATGCCTCTTATCATGTAGTAAATCCTACTACACGAATGTAGTCTCACTACTCGGGATGCATCACTAACGCAAGTTCTAGAATCGAAATGCTACCGGTACACTCATAAGCACTAATAATGAATGTTTTTCCTATCAAATCTAAAGGCGAACCTCACATATTTGGGTGGAAAAATTTTCTGAATAGTACAGTTTTGTGCTAGTCATACAACTCCTATCCATGAGACGCTTGCTAAGGCTAAAGTTTCACTCCTAAATGTTGTAAAAAAAATTAAATTTGGCGCTAAAATTACACTAACAAGTATTTCTCTTAGTTTTATTACATACCTACCATCAAACAAACAAACTCAAGTGCAATAGTATCCTATAAGGTATCATCATTTACCCTCCCCTTACACTTAGGATGAACATTGTCCCCAATGTTCAATTAAAGAATGCAAAAGTGAAATAGGTAAAATAATGAAAGCAAATACTCCCCTGATTCGTTCGGTGTGGATAGTGTGGTAACAAGGTTAGATCTTCCTCCAAGAAAATGAACATTCAAAGCTTCCCTTCCAGAAAAATAAATCATCTTCTTGTCATATGTAACCTGTTAAACCTGAGAAAACAAACAAGGCAACCTTGCGTAAAATTGGCGGCAATCTATATATACTAACAAGTCCTAGAAAGCAATGTAAGATATAATGCTTGTGGAATGAATGTTTGCAGATTTCCTGGAGTTTATAAAACTAAAGAATTGACAAAAACTTTAAGACTCTGTTAGAAAAATAAAACTAGCAAAATTTCCAGAATTTTACACATGACGCCGTCAGGAATTAATTCATGACGCCGTCAGAGGTGACCTGCAGAAATCTTTACATTAAGTTTCCAGAAAATTTATGGAAAAACTTATGTCCTACTTCCTGTAAAACCCTGCAAAACATCATCATGACTCGATACAAGCATTTGACTCTAACAAATACTAATACACATGTCCATTTATTATTGTAGCGAATCAAGATCAATTTCGTTCTTGAAAACAAATTTGGGGTTTCCCCTTACACTTATCTTTTGCAAAATACCTTTATATGAAGTTAAGACGAAGTTAAACAACAAAATAAAGCATTTTCACAATTTTAGTTTGAAACATGATCTACCAACAATAAAAATAAAGCATGCATACGGAAACAAATAACATCAAACAAATAAATAAAGCTTGGGTTACCTCCCAATAAGCGCTTGTTTTTGTTCGAGTCACGAGCCTGACTCTACCCTTATTTAACAGAAATAGGGGAGGTTTTCCCTACACTTAGGATTAAGTGCGGGTGAAAGTAGCGATACACACCCTTAGGGTGGAAATATGCCACGTGAGGGAAGAGTGGTGGATGAATTATATTCTCAAACGGGTGTGCTCCTATCATCATAACCTTACCTAATTCAATTGGGTTAATGGGTGGATTAAGATTTTCTCCTAGAAAGGGATCATTTTCTATCAACATCGAGAGACTCCTAGTCGGGGATCCATCTTGACCTAATAAACCCGATTTAAACCCATAATATTTCTTGTGATCAATCATAAATGGGTGATGTAAGCATGTAAGGTCATTTTCTACTCCTATATTGGCTTCCTCTCTACATGGCTTAAAGTCTACTACCTTGATCCTAAGACTACCCGGACTACATGGGTTGATGGGTGGTTCGGCTCCTCTTTTGTCTCCTAGATGTATATCTAAGGATGGAAAGTTATGTGAAGATTGAGGTTCCGGATCATCAACATTAGAAAATTCCCTAGAACCTAAAGTTTCTTCTACTTCTTCCGGGCAAGTCACGGGTGGTATGTGTGCCTCAAATGATGGTAGGACTTGTGGGGTACTTTGTGGGCTTGGATTATCCACCTCATCCTCTATTGTATCTAGATTACCTATGTGTTCATCTTGTATTATAGTGGAATCAAACCACTCCATGCACCTAGGTATCTCATCTATAGACTTATCCCCAAACAAACTTCTTGCTTGTTCCCTTAAACTTGCTATCAATTGATCAGTAATAACGTTTGTTGGGTTGTCAATCTTTTTGGCGAGTATGGCACAATTCTCTATGGCTTCCCATGCTTCTTCAGCACTTAATCCCCAAAGGTCCCCATCTGTGGCATGGTCAATGTCCATTTTGGTATAGTGGTCAACACAATGGTAAAATATTTCAATTTGGGACCACAGATCGAAATTATTATGAGGGACTTTTCGGAGTAAATATTTAAAACGAGCCTATGCATCATAGATAGGTTCATCTTCATGTTGTTTAAACATCAAGACGTCATTTGGAGTGGGTGAATTACGTGGTTGGTAGTATGGTGGATTCGCGTTCTCCATAATGGTGAATGGAAGAGTCAATGGAAAGGTTTTTACAAACAAAGACGCAAAGAAGAGATAGACTACAAGAAAACCTATAAAAAAAACTAAAATCTTACTAGAAAGGAATCTAGCAAGTAGACCTAATAAAAAGAAATCCTAACCTAGACAATAACTATTCCCCAGGCTGCGGCGCCAAAAACTTGATACGTGGGAATCGCTCCAGGCTTTACCTTTCGACGGATCTCGAGAAGCTTATAACCCCCACACCAGGCAGTGTACCTGATCGTTGTAGTATAGTATAGTGACAAGTACCGGGGGATTGATCGTTCAACTCAGGAATAGTGTCGCTAGGATTAGAAAGTCTCCTAAACTAAGTCTAAAAGTGAGGGATGATTTTTTTGTATTTTTATATTTTATAAAAGCAATAAAATCTCGGGTTTTGGAAGAGTGGGCGGAATTAGTTGCTAGTCAACTAACCCAATAACTACAAATGCAATCAAAATTAAATAACAGAAATGAAAATGAATCTAATTACTAATGCGGTGTAAACAATAATAGGGAAAGTTGTTGATGAGTGTGTAAATACTCATCATTTTTGTCTTATATGAACTGCCAAAACATCCAAAAACACCCAATAATGCATCAAAATACTGAAATTATCTTAAAAGTGTGTTTTATATGGTTTAGATGCAAAATGTTTAAAAACAAATGAAAAACGAACAAAGTTTGCATAATTGGCAGTTTCAGTCCCTCAAGTTTCAAAAATTGACGAAACTAGTCCCTAAAGGTTTTAAATGAAAGAAAAGTCAACCCAAAGTTTTTAAAAGTCAAAAATTATCAAATTTAGACTTTGGGTGAAAAGTTTGAGAAAATTACAGGTTTGGTCCTTGAAGTTTCACAATTGGCAGAAACAGTCCCTGAACTTCAGAAATTGACAGAATTGGTCCTTGGTGGGTTATTTTTGAAAAGAAAATCATTTTTTATCCTTGGAAGTTTAAAAATATTCAATATGGATCCTTGGATAAGAGTTTTTCACAAAATGGCAAAACAGGTCCCTAAACTTTACAAATTGACATTTTTGGTCCCTGGACATTTAAATTTTGGAAAAATCAAATATTGGTCCTTAGGATATTTTAACATGGCAAGTTTGGTACTTGGAATATTTTAGGAAATGTACATCTCATACCCCTACAAAAACAGAAAATTACAATTTTGGTCCTTGTGATATTTTTGCTATAAACCTTATGGACCTATTTTGTAATTAACTTAAAATCCTAAACTACCCAAACCTGATAATCAACTCAACCCAACAACCCACCCTTGGCCCATCTGTTTCACCAGTCCACACATCAAATAAATACCCACCCCGTTTATTATTTGAAACGGTCAACAAAGTCAAAACCACCAAACCACTCATCCCCTACCTTTCCCTCCACCTGCAAAACCACCCAACTTGCTCTGCAAAACCACCACTCCCTTATCCCTTCATCACACATCCCAACCTCCATTTAATGCACCCCCCCTACACACGCTAACAGTCAAATTGGTTAGATACCAATTTTCCCGCCAAAAGCAAAGGACAGCCAAGATTGCTTCTACTTGTCCTATGGATATTTTTATTAATGGGAAATGATGTGTGGGACCCACTGAGTCAGAGGAATCACTACAAATGCAAAAAGATGGAGCAGAGAGCAAGTATTAGTTTTAGCTTTAGAGTATTTTTTAGCTTAATGTAGAATTAATGTTTTAATTGTTGAATTCAGTTTCCCTATTGTATTCTCAGGTTCTTTAATGTAATTTATGTTTAGTTAATCAAGAATTCAAGTTTACATTTGCTCAATTCAATTTTTAGTCTAAGTTGCTCAAATCCTTAATTTCTCATCTGGTTTAAATTTTGTTAACAAATGTTGTTTTCCTGCTTATTCAAGTCCATTTAATTAATATACAAGCTTTGGTAAGCTCTGAAATCGATTGAACTAGTTTTATGTAAAATCTCAAAAAAAAATAAAAAAATAAAAAAAAAATAAAGAAAAAAAAAAGTGAACTGTGATTCAGGAAGTCAAGAAGAAGAAAAGAAAGAGATGAAATCATGGTTTAGAGCTATTGGGAGCACCTAGGTTGTGGTACTTGGTCTGATTCCTTCTTGGTCCTCATTGACTCACTTGTAAAAAAGTTTCCTTTTCTTTCTCTGCATATGTACTCATTCCCAATTCCAGTTGTTAAATAATGTTTAAACACTGTTAGTTTATGCTTAAATTGGATTAGAAATAGTTTGTTTTAAGTTTTATGGGTTAGATTATCTATTGGCTTCTTTGAAATCCCAACAGATAGGGATTAAGGGGTGTTTGGTTCAGTGGATCCCAAGTGTTCTACTGAGTTTTTGCCATTACCATTTATTAGAATATGTTTAATTAAGTTGCAATAGGTCATATAAATCATAAAATAGGTGGATTCAAGGCAGAAAGTCAAAATGAGCCTTATGTCTCATTTCTGAGTTCACTATTGTGAATTGAGGGGTTCAAATCCTCACAGTAGTTACATAAGTTGTTTATACCACTTAATTTAGTTTCATTTCCTCTTATAATATCATTTTCAGTGATCTAGGTTGGTTTAAAACTCATCAAAGTCAAAAGTTTAAGTTCAAGCAAAAGTCAACTTTACCCATTTTCAGATTTTTACAAAAGTTCCAGGATTTTTAGTGATTTGTGTATTTGCTTTCATGGATTGAAATCTGTTCCTATGTAAAGCCCCCCACCTCAATTTTGTGTTCCAACCCTTGTTATAATTTTAGGAATTTTGTGTGGGCCCCACCATCACCACAAACTTATCTGCAGGGCAGACTACCTGCTCTGTCTCAGCAGCTGCACACCCAAACACCACCCTTTGGTGGTGGTTTCCAGCCACCTCAGTGGGCCCCACTACCACACATTGGTTCATTTCAACCCCCCTCCTACCAGGGTGCATGGTTTGACCATTGGGTTGACCTAGATACCTCTGGGACCCACCTAAATTAAGCCTCTTTGTTTGTCCCATTTTCAGTTCCAAAACAAGAATCAAAGTGCTTATTTGTTGGCTTAATGCTTATTCTGTGGTCACACTTGAGTTTTTCCAGCTTAAACAAGTTCCTATAACTTATTTGGACTAGAATCAAGCATTGTGGGTCCCACTTTAAGCCATTTTAGCCCAATTCCTTGTTTGGTCAATAAAGTCAACTGTCTTGACTTTTAGCTTATTCTCAGCTTAATTTTAAGTTCTAAAAATCTTGTTTTTACAAAAGTTTGTTACTTTTAGGTATAAATCAAATTTCCAAAAAAGAAAATCCAAAAAAGTCAATTTAATTTTTAAGTGATAGTTTCTATTTAATGTAATTTAATTTTAATTTTCATTTTTAAATTTTAATTAAGTACTTAGCTTTTTTATATTTTTATTAAATTCCTCATATATTAAAATAGTTATAATAATTTTTTTTAGATTTTTATCTTTTCATTTAGTATTTATTAGAATTAATCTTAGTTTTATTAATTATTAATTAATAATTAGTTTTAAATAGCATAATTAGTTTTTATTAAACAAAACCTAGTTTTTATATTTTTCCTAGATTTTATATGTTATAAAATAATTTTAGAAATTTTATTAGAATTTTTACTGTTCATTTGCTATTTTTCTTAATTTAAAATAGTTTAATTAGTTAATTAGTAATTAGTTAGTAATTAATTAATAGAAAAATCACAAAAAGACAAAAATACTTATTTTTAATTTTAAAATTAGTTTTTAGTTATTTTATAATTTTAGAAATTTTATTTTCATTTTTCTAGTGCTTAATTAATATTATATTGTATTTAAGTATTTTAATTATTAATAATTAGTAATAATTAGTATTTAATTAATATTAAATAATTAATTAGGGTTAAAATTTATTTTAATTTTCTAAAAATTTTCTTTTACCCTTAGGTTTGTAAAAAAGTCATTTTCACCCCCTGGGTGTTTTCGGATTTCCGTTTTCACTTTTTATTTCGTACGCTTACGTTTTATTTAAACGTGAACGTACGCGTTTTAAGTTTTAAACGTTTCTGGTTTTTTTGACTTTTCAGTCTTGTTAATATAGTGTATTTAAGCTGTTATCTTTCATATTCCAGTAGTATAATCATCACAACTCACTTATACCCCTTTCCTGTCCAAATTCACTCGATCACAAACCGTTTTGATACCATCCACACCTCGTCGGGACATAATGTCACACCCCCAAGATCGGGTCCAGCGGAAGCATACGTGTAGCTGGGGTGTAACTCAATTGGTATTACAATACAAGTTCAAAAATGGTTTTCACTTTAATCATTTAGAATAAAATCGTTTAATCAAAAATGTTGAATTTACATCGATAAAAGTAGTGCGGAAGTAGGCCCTTAAAATAGTTTAAAACGGTCCCCAAATAAATAATCAGAGTCTTCTATGACCATGCCATGCCCTGCCAAAACCTCCTGTAGCGTGCCATAGGTTAAAACCTGAAAATACATGCTAAAGTGTCAACACGAGGTTGGTGAGTTCATAGAGTTGTTTAACAAATAAAGTATATAGAAAAGTGATCACACAGCAAAGGCATCGTGAATCCACTCAGTTACAAGTCCCGCCATAAGAGCCTTGTAACCTGTGTGTTCACAACCCACTGCTAAAATATAGTTTAGGTCTAGTAGTCAAGCACCCGTGGTCAATAATAAGTCACAATATAAGCACCACCTATATAATAATGTATGCCATGCAAAGCCCCTAATTAAATAATATGCGTCCCGTAACATGGTGGACGAGAGGTTGGCCGACCTCTAATAGCGCTATCCATACTACTAATAGGCGTCGAACAATGCGAATGTACGAACAGTACATCATACAACTATTATATAAGATTAAGAACGCTCCGAACATGGGAGACTTAGCACGCTCCACCAATAAGGCGAGACTTTAGGTTAAGAACGCTCCACCAAAAATGGCGAGACTTTAGGTCATAGTACGTACGGTACATTAGGGTCAAAAGTTTAAGTCAAGTTCAAAAGTCAAGTCAAGTTCAAAAGGTCAAGTAGTTCAATAGTTCAAAACAAGTTCAAAAGTTCATAATAAAGTTCAAGTCAAAACCATGTTTAAAGAGTCAAGTAATAGTTCAAGTAAAAACGAGCATGTATTCTCCCCCAAAAGATGACAAAACAATTTAAAAGAGTAGGGGCTATGACTCACCTCGAAGCGATAGCAATGACGACAAAAGTGGATACACAGAAATGAAGTTCGATCTCTAACCGCGACCTATAATGAACGAATGATATGATCTACTTAAATTATGAGGGGATGCGATAAATGTACATGCACATGAAGCCTATACCACTCGTAGTTTGAAAATAAGTGTTGGCGTTGATTTATAGTGTTTCCATAACTTAAGAGAATATGTGCTATTAGAAGTTGTCAAATATATATATAGTTCGCCTAGTTTCAAAAGTGTATATCTTGGTCGTTTTAAGCTCATTTTACTCGTTCTTTATATCCACGGATTCGTTTTAGTATATACTAATATATTTTCGATAGCTCGGCTCTTCTAGGTTACGTCTAACATCTCTATTTGTCCGTCGAAAAATGTCCAACAGCACGCAGTTTTCAGAAAAATAGTTTTCGTCGTTAATATTGAAAAATTCATATCTCCTTCGTTATAAACTCGTTTTAATCCGTTCTTTCGCCCACGGCTTCGTTTTTGAAAGTATTTTCTAAATCTTTGGTCAAAAATAAGTCACCACCTACTGATTTTCCCACGTTTTCAAAATAAGGACAGTAGGTATAAATATAGTTTCAAAAATCATTCTCCTAATTTCAAACTTGTTTCAACTTCAACCAAACCACTTTCAATCACCACAAATCTAGTCTAATCTAACCATACACCTTCTTAGGGTGTCATGGGTTCCTAAACATCATAAATCAAGTGGATCTAACAAGGATCTAACTATAATCTATTTCTAGGGATCAAAAGTTACATATATATATAAATGAGTGGTATATACTAACATATGCATGTAAACCTTGTATGAAATCATATGAACATAATAAGAACATGAAGAAATGATGAAAAAGAGTTTGACAACTTACAAGAAAGATTAGTGAGCTTGTGATGATGAAAAACCAAAGAAACCTTGAGTTTTTAATACAAAACTCAAACAAAGACAACAAAAGGAACAATAAAATGGCTTGATCTTGGAAAATTTATTCTCCTTGCTCCTTGAACACCCTAGTTCGATCCACCCTTAAGAGAAAAGAGAGAAAAAGTTTGCTTGTGTTTAGTAAAAAATGATTTTTAGTGATAAAAATTGATGAAAAGTTTATTATATATCTAGGGACAAAAGTTTGGTAAACATTAAATTGAGTTGGTGTGGTTTAGGCTTATTAGGACCAAAAAGGAGGGAAAGGGGGGCATTGTCTCTTGATTTAATTAGGAATTAGTGTAGTTTTGGTGTAAGTATTAGTTTGTTTTAGTTATAATCGGGTACCGAGTTTGCTAGAAATAAATTTTATCAAAGTTATTCGGGACAAAATAAAGTTGTAAAAGTTGTAAAATATTATTCCTGATGAGAATCGGGTGTTAAAATAATGATCGGGTTGAAATAACGCAAACCGACGAAGTTATAAGTTTTGACCGGAAAACGTAACAGTTGATTTGAAAACACCGGGTAAATTAATAATATAATTTTTATATTATTATTATGAGTATAAAAATGTGTTAGGACCATAGTTGGGATTGACGGATCAATTATTTAAAATAATAGCTCATAAAATAACGTTTATTAGGTTGATAACCGTACGTGTACAGAAATGACGCAACTCACGTATAAATGACAAATTTTCTCCGGAGGTGAATAGTGTTTTATGAATAGTAAAATTTTAAAACGCTTCTCAGAATCACAAACTGACTCCGAAAAAGATGAATAGTAAAATGATGAATAGTGATCGATGAATAGTAACCGATGAATAGTAAATGTGAAAGTTCGGGAAAAGACCAGAATTTACGAGTTGTGACAGTCTCTACCCCTTAAGGAACTTCGTCCCGAAGTTCAGTTAACGTTGGTCTCCGAAGTGTTATAAAGATGAAGATTCATGAGACGAAATGACCAGTTGACGTGTTTTCAGGCGGCGGTTTACGAGGTGATGAAAAGTATAAGCGTTCTGACAACGAGGGTATACACACGCATGAATGAAACATTTGGAAATTGAGTAGAGAATTCAATCCAGACAGAATTTTATTATAACCATTCTCAGTGTTGCAAAATTCATTTCTGAGTCGGATATAGGTAGTCAGCCTATGTCCCACTATCCCGGGTTGAATATAGGTGACTAGTCTATATTCCACCGAGGTTCCATGAATTTTGAAATACTCAGCTCAGTTATACTACCAAGACGTACAGAAAGACTAAGGCAGGTGACCAAACTCGAGGTCAAAGGATGAAACTATGCCAGGAGAAACATAACAGGGTGACATATATGATACGTGAACATGCTCATATGAAAGACAATGATAGAGATCAATTAGAACAAATGAACATAATTTAACAGATAATGAGACACAAATCTCATCACCTAAGTCAGCAACAAACCACAAGTGAGGCTTCAGCTTGGCAGGCAGGCACGTGACGGTCATAGGGTTAAGTTTTTCATAAAAGTAGCTATAGTCTAGGTTTTAAAAACACTTAGTTCACTATAGCCGAAGCTCTGATACCAATCTGTCACACCCCCAAGATCGGGTCCAGCGGAAGCATACGTGTAGCTGGGGTGTAACTCAATTGGTATTACAATACAAGTTCAAAAATGGTTTTCACTTTAATCATTTAGAATAAAATCGTTTAATCAAAAATGTTGAATTTACATCGATAAAAGTAGTGCGGAAGTAGGCCCTTAAAATAGTTTAAAACGGTCCCCAAATAAATAATCAGAGTCTTCTATGACCATGCCATGCCCTGCCAAAACCTCCTGTAGCGTGCCATAGGTTAAAACCTGAAAATACATGCTAAAGTGTCAACACGAGGTTGGTGAGTTCATAGAGTTGTTTAACAAATAAAGTATATAGAAAAGTGATCACACAGCAAAGGCATCGTGAATCCACTCAGTTACAAGTCCCGCCATAAGAGCCTTGTAACCTGTGTGTTCACAACCCACTGCTAAAATATAGTTTAGGTCTAGTAGTCAAGCACCCGTGGTCAATAATAAGTCACAATATAAGCACCACCTATATAATAATGTATGCCATGCAAAGCCCCTAATTAAATAATATGCGTCCCGTAACATGGTGGACGAGAGGTTGGCCGACCTCTAATAGCGCTATCCATACTACTAATAGGCGTCGAACAATGCGAATGTACGAACAGTACATCATACAACTATTATATAAGATTAAGAACGCTCCGAACATGGGAGACTTAGCACGCTCCACCAATAAGGCGAGACTTTAGGTTAAGAACGCTCCACCAAAAATGGCGAGACTTTAGGTCATAGTACGTACGGTACATTAGGGTCAAAAGTTTAAGTCAAGTTCAAAAGTCAAGTCAAGTTCAAAAGGTCAAGTAGTTCAATAGTTCAAAACAAGTTCAAAAGTTCATAATAAAGTTCAAGTCAAAACCATGTTTAAAGAGTCAAGTAATAGTTCAAGTAAAAACGAGCATGTATTCTCCCCCAAAAGATGACAAAACAATTTAAAAGAGTAGGGGCTATGACTCACCTCGAAGCGATAGCAATGACGACAAAAGTGGATACACAGAAATGAAGTTCGATCTCTAACCGCGACCTATAATGAACGAATGATATGATCTACTTAAATTATGAGGGGATGCGATGAATGTACATGCACATGAAGCCTATACCACTCGTAGTTTGAAAATAAGTGTTGGCGTTGATTTATAGTGTTTCCATAACTTAAGAGAATATGTGCTATTAGAAGTTGTCAAATATATATATAGTTCGCCTAGTTTCAAAAGTGTATATCTTGGTCGTTTTAAGCTCATTTTACTCGTTCTTTATATCCACGGATTCGTTTTAGTATATACTAATATATTTTCGATAGCTCGGCTCTTCTAGGTTACGTCTAACATCTCTATTTGTCCGTCGAAAAATGTCCAACAGCACGCAGTTTTCAGAAAAATAGTTTTCGTCGTTAATATTGAAAAATTCATATCTCCTTCGTTATAAACTCGTTTTAATCCGTTCTTTCGCCCACGGCTTCGTTTTTGAAAGTATTTTCTAAATCTTTGGTCAAAAATAAGTCACCACCTACTGATTTTCCCACGTTTTCAAAATAAGGACAGTAGGTATAAATATAGTTTCAAAAATCATTCTCCTAATTTCAAACTTGTTTCAACTTCAACCAAACCACTTTCAATCACCACAAATCTAGTCTAATCTAACCATACACCTTCTTAGGGTGTCATGGGTTCCTAAACATCATAAATCAAGTGGATCTAACAAGGATCTAACTATAATCTATTTCTAGGGATCAAAAGTTACATATATATATAAATGAGTGGTATATACTAACATATGCATGTAAACCTTGTATGAAATCATATGAACATAATAAGAACATGAAGAAATGATGAAAAAGAGTTTGACAACTTACAAGAAAGATTAGTGAGCTTGTGATGATGAAAAACCAAAGAAACCTTGAGTTTTTAATACAAAACTCAAACAAAGACAACAAAAGGAACAATAAAATGGCTTGATCTTGGAAAATTTATTCTCCTTGCTCCTTGAACACCCTAGTTCGATCCACCCTTAAGAGAAAAGAGAGAAAAAGTTTGCTTGTGTTTAGTAAAAAATGATTTTTAGTGATAAAAATTGATGAAAAGTTTATTATATATCTAGGGACAAAAGTTTGGTAAACATTAAATTGAGTTGGTGTGGTTTAGGCTTATTAGGACCAAAAAGGAGGGAAAGGGGGGCATTGTCTCTTGATTTAATTAGGAATTAGTGTAGTTTTGGTGTAAGTATTAGTTTGTTTTAGTTATAATCGGGTACCGAGTTTGCTAGAAATAAATTTTATCAAAGTTATTCGGGACAAAATAAAGTTGTAAAAGTTGTAAAATATTATTCCTGATGAGAATCGGGTGTTAAAATAATGATCGGGTTGAAATAACGCAAACCGACGAAGTTATAAGTTTTGACCGGAAAACGTAACAGTTGATTTGAAAACACCGGGTAAATTAATAATATAATTTTTATATTATTATTATGAGTATAAAAATGTGTTAGGACCATAGTTGGGATTGACGGATCAATTATTTAAAATAATAGCTCATAAAATAACGTTTATTAGGTTGATAATCGTACGTGTACAGAAATGACGCAACTCACGTATAAATGACAAATTTTCTCCGGAGGTGAATAGTGTTTTATGAATAGTAAAATTTTAAAACGCTTCTCAGAATCACAAACTGACTCCGAAAAAGATGAATAGTAAAATGATGAATAGTGATCGATGAATAGTAACCGATGAATAGTAAATGTGAAAGTTCGGGAAAAGACCAGAATTTACGAGTTGTGACACATAACGACCCGGGGAAGCCACTACACTTCAACGGAGATTGATTCTAAGCTGTTTGACTTTTACGGTTGACCATTCACAAGTGGTTGACCAATAATCGTCTGACCGTTTGGACCCAATCAAATTTTGGCGCCGATGCCGGGGAGGTTGTGCGCGTATTCTAAACGGTTTTGCGTATTAGTGAACCTGGATATACATCCATTGTATATTTACCATCCTTGTGTATATTTCCATAAAAAACTGTTCCTGAAAACTTTGTAAAATTAGTTTTCAACAAACACAAAAACACAAAAAGATTTTCTTTCTGATAAAATGTTTTCCAAAAACACCAAAAATATCCATCTTTACCCTCCTACCTTTTTGATTCTTCATCTCTTTACCCTCTATCCTTTTGATTCTACCTTCTTCTACCTGTCCTATAATTGATTCTAATGGCATCTCTCGATGACGATTTCTTTGAACAAAGGGCCTTTAAAAGCGAAGTTGAAAAACTTATGGCTGAGTCAAAAATGTCGAGATGTCGTGTTGATTATGATGGACCTTCGATTCCTATTCCCTCTCCGGTGAGGGAAAGAGATCATGAAACCGAGGTGACAAAGGACCCTGTACTTTCCTCTAACCATGAAAGTGCTAAATACGTCCAACCTACGGTTATCCAAAAACCTAAGCTCACAAATAAACCTAAACCTTCAAGAATCAATCCTGATCTTTCACGATATAAGGTTATAAGGTCATCAAGCAAACATACTGAGCTTAGGGCAGTGACTGAAAAGAACGACTTGCCCAATCTTCACGTTTATCAAGAACCAAAACCCGAGACCATAACGGAAGTGGTGGAAATTGCTAGCTCTAAGAGCACACCACTTGTCCCACCTCCGGATTTTATTCCTTGTGTTGGTTGTGGTGAGCCACTTTTTGGTTTACCATGTCGTTGGTGTACATGTATGCAATGTGGTAATGATATTCGAGACGGGAGTTGTTTGTTTTGTGGTTCGAGGAATTCATTTGCTTATGATCCTAATCAGAACTCATTCAACGACTCCCCAAATTTTTCCAATTACCCATCACATTCATACGAGCAAGAATCATATTATCCAAACCACAATGATTGTTCGTATCAAAATACACCAAACATTTCTTGTGAGTATTGTGGAGGTCCTCACCAAGGTTTTGATTGTTATAATAATCAAAATGTTGGTTACGACCAATATCCATACAACTCACAGAACCAGACTCAACAGTTTAACTGTTGTGAGTACTGTGGTGGCCCACACTACAGTTCTGATTGTCAATCGGGCAACACGCTTGTCTATGAGCAGTTTCCTGATAACAATTATGACTCTAGCACGTACGACTCACAGCCACATCAGTTTTACTGTTGTAATTACTGTGGAGGTCCACACTTTAGTTCGGATTGTCAAACAAGGAATCCATTTCCTTGTAACAATTACGACTATTCGTTTTCAGACCAACCTCCACAGTACCAAATGATCCAAACAACTCCTCCTAATACTGAGCCAGACCTTTTACTAGAGGCTCGTGAAATTTTGCAAAAACTTAAGGAGGAGTTTGCCACTACATCATTTCAAGATTCTCGTGAGAAATCAATGGCAAAATTACTTGCCGAAGAACGAGAGGCTAGAAATGAAAAGACCATGGAAGAATTACTTGCTGAGCAAAGAGCAGCTAAAATACGTGCCAATCTTCGCTATGCTGCTCTTTATGATGACGATGATGACAGTGATGATGAAGAAGATAACATTGTTATTATTCAAAAAGATTCATCAGATTCATCTGTTGTGATTCCTTCCATGGAGAATCAGGGAGAAAATAATGTGACAAAGTCACTAGCCGTTGATCAAATGGAACTTGAAAATTCCATCACTGCTAGTATTTCTAAGCTCCCTCAGTCTATTGTTATCACACCCGAAGTTCACACTCACTCTCCAAATATGGGGGATGAGCATCTTGACACTGTTCCTGCAAAGGAATCGGACGAATTCATAAAGTCTAGTGTTGAGAACCTTGTCCCAATCCCAGGAGAGTCACAGGGAACTTTTGATCATGTGTGTGACTTACCTTATCACCCTAAAAATCCAAAAGATCATTTTGAGACTTTCTCCGATTTTAATGATGATTGCACATCTTATGGAGAAGTTGAGTATGAGGAGGCACCATTGCCTCATTCGGATGTTGACCCTCTTATTGAGGAGTTCACAAACGAACTTACTCACATCAATCCACTTCCTTTGGGAAATGATGATGGTCTCCTTGATCTTGAAGCCGATGTGGGAGAAACTGAAAATCTTTTAAACTCTAATCCCAACATCGAGTTTAGTACTTCACATGCTGATGAAAATTCTTTATCTTCTGGAGACATCAGTCATGTGGAAGAATTACCTTCTGAGCTAGTTAGCTTAGAAGAAGAGAATGATGAGATTGACACTGAAATCAAGGATGAAGCACTTCGTGCAACATTAGTAAAAGTCAATCTCCTCATTTCTAAAATCGAGGCTTTCAAAGAGAAACCTATTTCATCTCCTATCCCCATTAAGGATAGTGACATTTTCTCCGATGATCTTATTCCGGAGTTTGAAGCCTTTACTTTTGATCATATGGGAGAGAAGATTAGTGGCAGTACCACTTCTCATTCTCAAATTTCTCTCCCCGAATATGACTCATTCACCTTTGAGGAGTTCTGCGGTGAACTCACTCATCATGTCATGACTCCTCCGGAGTATGATGACCCGGGGGGAGATGCACTCAATCATGAGAATTTGCAAATTCCCACCCACCCTCCCGGGATATTTACGAGCTTAACCCTTCAAATCCAAACTCAGGCTACGGAGCCTGATCTTGAGGAAGAAGATCAAATCATGATATTCATCATGGTTTTCTTCCTTTTCTTCACCTACAGGGTGACATCTCCTGTTCTTCACTCCTTCGGGAATGAAGACATTATATTTGATCCCGGCATTTTCATATATCATTATCTTGAGCCGGGATTATATCTCATCGGTGTGGAACTTTCACGTGCTTCAAATGTTTATCCAAACATCTTGAATGAAAGTCCGAGTGAGATTGTTTCTTCCACATCATGCTTCCCCAAGGACTAATGAATTCGGGGTCGAGTCACGCTAGCGACTCGGTAAACAAAAACAGAGCTTGTTTAAAGGGTTTTCACCCTAAGTGTAGGGGAGTCCCCCATGCTATGGTTACAAGAGTGAAAATACAAAATGGTGTTTTCCACGCTTAGCTTGTAATGTTGCCCTTTTACGTTCAAAATGTCGGCATAATAGCCGGGACTTTGAATATTGAGGACAATATTCATGCTCAGTGTGGGGGGGTATTCGCTATTCTAGCGAATTTTATGACATTTTACTATATAATACCCCCGTTTTTAGCCAAAATTCAAAAATTTTTTAAAAAAAATTTCACTGGTGCTTCAAAATTTTTGTGGTAATCAGTCCGCCTTGTCTAAATGACAAAAGGGATTGGCTAGTCCAGAAGCAAACGGCTTTTGGTAAAGACTAATCAAATCCGTTGACAGCTGGTGGTTTGCTCAAAATCACACGGTTATCAGGTGTGTCACAGTTCTTACACCTGGCTACTCCAGAAGTGATGGCTTTTGGTAAAGAGTTTCAAATCCATTAAGTTTTTCTCAAAAGATTGCTAGGGACTAGCAATAGTTTAGTGTGGGGGATTGATGAGTGTGTAAATACTCATCATTTTTGTCTTATATGAACTGCCAAAACATCCAAAAACACCCAATAATGCATCAAAATACTGAAATTATCTTAAAAGTGTGTTTTATATGGTTTAGATGCAAAATGTTTAAAAACAAATGAAAAACGAACAAAGTTTGCATAATTGGCAGTTTCAGTCCCTCAAGTTTCAAAAATTGACAAAACTAGTCCCTAAAGGTTTTAAATGAAAGAAAAGTCAACCCAAAGTTTTTAAAAGTCAAAAATTATCAAATTTAGACTTTGGGTGAAAAGTTTGAGAAAATTACAGGTTTGGTCCTTGAAGTTTCACAATTGGCAGAAACAGTCCCTGAACTTCAGAAATTGACAGAATTGGTCCTTGGTGGGTTATTTTTGAAAAGAAAATCATTTTTTATCCTTGGAAGTTTAAAAATATTCAATATGGATCCTTGGATAAAAGTTTTTCACAAAATGGCAAAACAGGTCCCTAAACGTTACAAATTGACATTTTTGGTCCCAGGACATTTAAATTTTGGAAAAATCAAATATTGGTCCTTAGGATATTTTAACATGGCAAGTTTGGTACTTGGAATATTTTAGGAAATGTACATCTCATACCCCTGCAAAAACAGAAAATTACAATTTTGGTCCTTGTGATATTTTTGCTATAAACCTTATGGACCTATTTTGTAATTAACTTAAAATCCTAAACTACCCAAACCTGATAATAAACTCAACCCAACAACCCACCCTTGGCCCATCTGTTTCACCAGCCCACACATCAAATAAATACCCACCCCGTTTATTATTTGAAACGGTCAACAAAGTCAAAACCACCAAACCACTCATCCCCTACCTTTCCCTCCACCTGCAAAACCACCCAACTTGCTCTGCAAAACCACCACTCCCTTATCCCTTCATCACACATCCCAACCTCCATTTAATGCACCCCCCCTACACACGCTAACAGTCAAATTGGTTAGATACCAATTTTCCCGCCAAAAGCAAAGGACAGCCAAGATTGCTTCTACTTGTCCTATGGATATTTTTATTAATGGGAAATGATGTGTGGGACCCACTGAGTCAGAGGAATCACTACAAATGAAAAAAGATGGAGCAGAGAGCAAGTATTAGTTTTAGCTTTAGAGTAATTTTTAGCTTAATGTAGAATTAATGTTTTAATTGTTGAATTCAGTTTCCCTATTGTATTCTCAGGTTCTTTAATGTAATTTATGTTTAGTTAATCAAGAATTCAAGTTTACATTTGCTCAATTCAATTTTTAGTCTAAGTTGCTCAAATCCTTAATTTCTCATCTGGTTTAAATTTTGTTAACAAATGTTGTTTTCCTGCTTATTCAAGTCCATTTAATTAATATACAAGCTTTGGTAAGCTCTGAAATAGGTTGAACTAGTTTTATGTAAAATCTAAAAAAAAAAATAAATAAAAAAAAAAAAAGAAAAAAAAAAGGTGAACTATGATTCAGGAAGTCAAGAAGAAGAAAAGAAAGAGATGAAATCATGGTTTAGAGCTATTGGGAGCACCTAGGTTGTGGTACTTGGTCTGATTCCTTCTTGGTCCTCATTGACTCACTTGTAAGAAAGTTTCCTTTTCTTTCTCTGCATATGTACTCATTCCCAATTCCAGTTGTTAAATAATGTTTAAACACTGTTAGTTTATGCTTAAATTGGATTAGAAATAGTTTGTTTTAAGTTTTATGGGTTAGATTATCTATTGGCTTCTTTGAAATCCCAACAGATAGGGATTAAGGGGTGTTTGGTTCAGTGGATCCCAAGTGTTCTACTAAGTTTTTGCCATTACCATTTATTAGAATATGTTTAATTAAGTTGCAATAGGTCATATAAATCATAAAATAGGTGGATTCAAGGCAGAAAGTCAAAATGAGCCTTATGTCTCATTTCTGAGTTCACTATTGTGAATTGAGGGGTTCAAATCCTCACAGTAGTTACATAAGTTGTTTATACCACTTAATTTAGTTTCATTTCCTCTTATAATATCATTTTCAGTGATCTAGGTTGGTTTAAAACTCATCAAAGTCAAAAGTTTAAGTTCAAGCAAAAGTCAACTTTACCCATTTTCAGATTTTTACAAAAGTTCCAGGATTTTTAGTGATTTGTGTATTTGCTTTCATGGATTGAAATCTGTTCCTATGTAAAGCCCCCCACCTCAACTTTGTGTTCCAACCCTTGTTATAATTTTAGGAATTTTGTGTGGGCCCCACCATCACCACAAACTTACCTGCAGGGCAGACTACCTGCTCTTTCTCAGCAGCTGCACACCCAAACACCACCCTTTGGTGGTGGTTTCCAGCCACCTCAGTGGGCCCCACTACCACACATTGGTTCATTTCAACCCCCTCCTACCAGGGTGCATGGTTTGACCATTGGGTTGACCTAGATACCTCTGGGACCCACCTAAATTAAGCCTCTTTGTTTGTCCCATTTTCAGTTCCAAAACAAGAATCAAAGTGCTTATTTGTTGGCTTAATGCTTATTCTGTGGTCACACTTGAGTTTTTCCAGCTTAAACAAGTTCCTATAACTTATTTGGACTAGAATCAAGCATTGTGGGTCCCACTTTAAGCCATTTTAGCCCAATTCCTTGTTTGGTCAATAAAGTCAACTGTCTAGACTTTTAGCTTATTCTCAGCTTAATTTTAAGTTCTAAAAATCTTGTTTTTACAAAAGTTTGTTACTTTTAGGTATAAATCAAATTTCCAAAAAGAAAATCCAAAAAAGTCAATTTAATTTTTAAGTGATAGTTTCTATTTAATGTAATTTAATTTTAATTTTCATTTTTAAATTTTAATTAAGTACTTAGCTTTTTTATATTTTTATTAAATTCCTCATATATTAAAATAGTTATAATAATTTTTTTCAGATTTTTATCTTTTCATTTAGTATTTATTAGAATTAATCTTAGTTTTATTAATTATTAATTAATAATTAGTTTTAAATAGCATAATTAGTTTTTATTAAACAAAACCTAGTTTTTATATTTTTCCTAGCTTTTATATGTTATAAAATAATTTTAGAAATTTTATTAGAATTTTTACTGTTCATTTGCTATTTTTCTTAATTTAAAATAGTTTAATTAGTTAATTAGTAATTAGTTAGTAATTAATTAATAGAAAAATCACAAAAAGACAAAAATACTTATTTTTAATTTTAAAATTAGTTTTTAGTTATTTTATAATTTTTGAAATTTTATTTTCATTTTTCTAGTGCTTAATTAATATTATATTGTATTTAAGTATTTTAATTATTAATAATTATTAATAATTAGTATTTAATTAATATTAAATAATTAATTAGGGTTAAAATTTATTTTAATTTTCTAAAAATTTTCTTTTACCCTTAAGTTTGTAAAAAGGTCATTTTCACCCCCTGGGTGTTTTCAGATTTCCGTTTTCACTTTTTATTTCGTACGCTTACGTTTTATTTAAACGTAAACGTACGCGTTTTAAGTTTTAAACGTTTCTGGTTTTTCTGACTTTCCAGTCTTGTTAATATAGTGTATTTAAGCTGTTATCTTTCATATTCCAGTAGTATAATCATCACAACTCACTTATACCCCTTTCCTGTCCAAATTCACTCGATCACAAACCGTTTTGATACCATCCACACCTCGTCGGGACATAACGACCCGGGGAAGCCACTACACTTCAACGGAGATTGATTCTAAGCTGTTTGACTTTTACTGTTGACCATTCACAAGTGGTTGACCAATAATCGTCTGATCGTTTGGACCCAATCAGTTGTGTTTACTTAGGTTTTATTACTCCCTAGATATCTTTTACAGGTTGATAGTTTGTTACAATTGCATGGATGACGGGTCGTATTCCTTAATACTAGTCGTAGGGCCGTGTACAATATTCTCTAACTCTATAAGATCCTATTTCACTCCTATGTCGAGCCGTTAGAAGCTCATAACATGGTATCATTAGAATTCTCCTACGCATTAAATACAACCAAAATTCATAGTACACCTTTGATCATGTTTCTTAAGACGTTCAAGCATGTTACCAATGGAAGTCTGCCAGTTTTCTTAAGGTTAACATCGAATACAATCATCTGTAACACTTATAAACAAACAATCAACCCATAATTAACATCTAGGTTTCACTACATCTAAGCAAACACAAAAGAGATCTAGCCAAGCATGTTAAATTGAAGACAAGTGTAAGACATATTCAAAAAACACATAGACATATTGATTGAATTGAAAGAGTACTTATATCAATTGAACATGAAAGGTTTCAAAGGGTAAAAACCCTTGAAAAAGCTGTGAAAATCGGACTAGGGTTTTTCTCCAAAGTTGCACCCTAAAAGTTACACACTAATGAATGAAAATTGCAAAACTATATATAGATTTTACAGGGTGACGGCGTCAAGAAGAAAAATGTGATGCCATCAACTCGCCGCCCATAATGAAATCGGATTGCTTAGATCCACTTTTGACGCCGTCATGTGTAAAGTTGCTCTGGGCCGTCACTAATATTTGGACCATGACGGCCTTGGGTGACGTCGTCATGTCCTTAGTACAAAACTTTCTGGATCGTCATGTGCATCATCCACTTCCACCTCTTGCATTACTCTTGACGCCGTCATTAAGAATCAAGTGACGCCGTCAGGTACTGTTCCCAGCAAGGAAAATTAAGACTTTGCCGTTTTCTTCACTTTTATGCTCCAAAAACGTCCAAAATGCTTCTTTTTCCAGATTTCACTCCAAAAGTACCTAAAATGACAAAAGAAACGATTTAGGGCAATATTTGATCAAATAAATTCGAATCCGGACTTAAATGTCCCCCTAAAAACGGTTCATTTTTCGCCTCATCAGAGCAAATACTTATCAAATTTGTACAAAAATATGAATTAAATCATTACCGACGTCAAAAATTATTGTGCTCCTACAAAGTTGAAGCCCTGAGCAGTTGAGCACTTCACAAATGCTCATATCTGTAACACCCCCAAAATTTGATACAGCGGAAGACTCAACAAGCTTTCGGGGTGCTACGGGGATTGGTATCCATTCAAAGTCATGAAAGAACGAGATAAAGTAAACATAAGAAAAACACAACCAAAACATGTTTTAAAGTTTACATTTATCCCAAGAATTATCCAAAGTGTTGGAACCATAGTTTTACTATTTTATCAAGTCTCGGTCATTTGTAATAATGCTAGGTTGCTTAGTTATTATTTATAATTTGTATTAAGTTTACTAGGCTTAAGAATGTGATCCATGGGCCTCAAAGCCCATACGAATTGTAAGAAGGGAAGGAGTAGGATGTTGCCCTAGCTCCTTTCCTATAAATACTAGTCTTAGGCCTCTTGTAAACTTGGTTGGTTATTTGAAAACATTAAGGAAACTCTTGCATTTCATTTTCTCAAATTTCTCATAATCATCCCACTCTCATTCTCATCTCATTTCTTACATAATCATACTTGTGTTTACATAATGGTGACCTAACAAGTGGTATCATTCGCCATATGAAGGTGTAGCTTTTGTTTTTTCATTGATTTTGTTCTTAAACTTGTTTTTTATATTCGAATTTTTGTGAAATATTAGTACTTTCTTGCTTGTTTCTTGGTTTTTATCACATATTTGCTTACAAACTTGTGCTACAAATCAAAACAAACAAAAAAGTTCCAATCTTTTTCTTAAAAATTCGAATAGGGTTATTTGTACTTTTTTCGAAATCTTCTAAACTTTTGAAAAAGTTCTTAAAGTTTTCAACTTTCTTAAAGATCTCTTCATTTTACACATAAAAGTACAAGAATCTTGAAATAAAAACTAGTTTTAGGATTGCTTTCTTTGAAAAACAAAACTTACATGTTATCGAGATCCTGCTATTTGCCTATTTCGAGATCTTCTCAACGTGCACTACCTCGACTTCGTTTGTGTGGACTCGGTATTTTCTTTCTTGTATAAGAAAGTTAAGTACTTCGACTTTTGGGAAAGTTTTCGAAATTGTATAATTTCGAAAACTAAGTTTAGCAATTTTTTGTTTTTTCGAGAAAACCTACATTTTTTCGAAATCACAAAAGTTATCGAGAAACTCATTTAAAAGTATCGAAATCTTATTTTTTCGATAAATCTGCCAAATTTCGAAATCTTGTTTCTCGATAAAAGCTGTAAAGTTTCGAAAACCTTGTTTTTTCGATAAACCTGCCAATTTCGAAATCTTGTTTCTCGATAAAGATCCACAAAGTTTTCGAAAACTGTGTTTCTCGAAAATCTGCCAAGTTTCGCAAAACCTGTTATCGAAATCTCATATTTTGCAAACTGAAGCTGTGCTAAGTTTCTCGATAATTGGTTAATTCTACACTTTCTATAAGATCCATTTCTACACAAGTGTTCTAAGATGTCTCAACCACCAAATCATTACTTCCCTCATATTCAGCAACCTCAACATCAGCAGTCTCAGCAACCTCAGCATCAGCAGTATCAGCAACAACAATACTTTCCGCACATAATGAATCAACAACCTCCTAAATACAATCCACTACATCATTACCTAATGATGCAACAACACCTCATTCCTCAACAACAACCAAATCAAGTGCTACAACAAAACACTCAGTTTTCCTCCAAACAACCTCACTGGTTTGACAGAATGTGTGAAGTTATTACAACTCAACAATCCCGACATGAGGCAGGATCACTTGAAACACCTCCAATGCTAACACCTGGGAACTATGTTCAATGGTCAAGTCGATTCTTAAGATTTCTTGAACTTAAGCAACCTCATGGGAAATTCTTGAAACAAGTGATACTTGAAGGACCATTTGAGTGGCCAACACGATTTGAAGCTGGTGATCCAACTGCTGATCCTCCACGTCCTCCTGGTGATAGACCTCTTCCAGAAACTTCACTCACTGAAGAACAGAAACTACATCGTGATGCTGATCAATATGCAATGGCTTATATACTTCAAGGGATACCAAATCCAATCTATCGAAGTGTCGATGCTCAGAAAACAGCCAAAGCTATGTGGGAACACGTTCATCTCCTTATGGAAGGCACTCAATTGAATAAAGATGACATGGAATCCAAGCTTTACATGGAATACACTGACATCACAATTGAATCTGGAGAGTCACTTGAATCCTACTATCATCGTTTCACAAATGTGGTCAATGATCTGGAACGTCACAAAATCACAGTACCAAGGATCGCTGTGAACTCCAAATTTGTTGGTAGTCTTGGCCCTGATTGGCATAAATATGTGACATTTGTTCGTCAAACGAAGAATCTTCATGATGCTCCATATGGCCTGTTGTATGATTTTCTGAAACACCATGAACCTGAAGTGGAAAAAGATAGAGCTCTACGAGGAGGATACACACCAACATTAACACCAAATTCTTTGGCTCTCGTAGCTCAATCTCCCTATGCTCCACCACCAATGTCAAATCATGCATATGTTCAAGAGCAGAACTACTTCAGTTATCCACAATCTTCCACCTCGAACCAAATGATCCCTTATGATTCATCTCTACAGAATGATTCTACTCAACTTGTTCCGTTAAACAACAATGATGCTGTGTACTACTCCAACTCCAATGATGATGACGATGATGACTTTAATACGTTGAATCAGGGACTTGCTCTTATTGCTCGTGCTTTCAGCAAATTCTCCAACAAAACAAACAACCGTCAACGTTCATCTTCAAACACAAGAAATCAAGCTGTTGTTAATGATGGAAGAGTGGAAATTCAGAATCGTAGCTATGGTCGATCTGGTTCAGGAAGCTCTTCAGGAAATTATGGGAATGGTCAGAGGTTTAGTAACAATACCGGGTTCAGAAACAACTCAGCATCTCCTCAACAAAGGTCTGACTCAGTTACTTCAAGGAACTCCAACTCAGGGAATGCAGTTTGGTGCTACAATTGCAATGAACAAGGTCATATAGCTACAGCATGTCCCAAACCGAGAACTCGGGGAAGTAAGTTTCACAAGCAGGCATTACTCATGGCTCTTCAAGATGAAAAAGATGGACATTTCCCTGAACAGGACAACAACTTCATGGCAAATGTGAACAACGATGATGACATGGAAGATCTGGAAGCCAATGCTGCTGTGATGCTTATGGCCAACATGCAGGAACTTAAGCTCAATGATTCAGGTCCAGTGTATGACACTGACGGCTTGTCTCAGGTACATGACCTCAATGCATGCTTTATTAATGAAATAGTCTCACCTTCTGCTTCTGAATCAGATATGGCGCAAGTTGTTCCATCTATATCATCTTCATCCTCTCAAAAAGATGAACAAATAAGCACAGTTGTCATATTTGATGATGACACAGTTGTTTCATTTGATGATCCAATTGAGAATGATAAACATGATAATTTAGAACAACATGAACCATCATTTGATCCAGACCCTGACCTCATATTGTTATCTAAACAACTGGATGCTCAACAATTGCAAATAATAAAATGCAACGAGAAAAACAAAGTTTTAAAAGAACAAAATGCGTCATTTGCAAGAGATATTGAGTGTTATAAAATTCAGCTTTCAAATCAGGAAGAAAAGATTAAACATGCAAAAAGTTTTGAAAAAGCTTTTCAAGATTCTTACAACAAAGAACAAGATCTTCAACGTAAAATGCAAGATTTAATTGAGTCAAACGGAAAGTTGATTTCGAAACTTGAAAGTGAGAAGTGTGAATTGAAAATGCAAGTTGAACGTCTTCAAAAAGACCTTTCAAAAACTGAAACAGAATTGTCAAATTGCAAAAAGGAGTTTTGTGAACATAAAACACGAAAAAGGAAGTATATTGATGATTTACTTGGTGATATTGTTGATCTTGAAAAACAACTCAAAGAATTTCGTCACATTGTTTACAAACACGGGAACTCTGTCACAACAATTCAAAAGTTTGCTTTAAAACCGAGACCCGATAAAGGATTTGCACTTTGCGATTTTAAATCAATGTTTCTTCACAAAGCTTTCAAAGAAAATCCTAAGGTTTACAGTATTGATCACATGTTTGATAATACAATTGTGCGTGCTGTTGTTTTTGATACTGAGGAAGAAGAAGAACTGGAAGACGAGAGTCGATCAAAAATGAGTTATGTTCAACACTGGACACCATATGACTATTCAAAAGCTCCACCTCTTTCTAAATCTTTTGTTACTCAAAAGGATTTACCTGAGAAATCATGGTTTATCGAAGAGTCATATGTTTCATCTCACAATGCAGCCCCTGTCCAAACTGTAGCACAAATAAATGGTCCTTTACCATCATCCGGTGAACTTACACCTTTACCGAAAACGTGTCGTGTCTTAAATTATTTCAAAACTTTTATGGAAGACATCGAAATTTTGGAGGAAACAATTGAACGTAATTCTGAAATTAAAATTGAAACTTTTCAATCCGCTTACGAGCGAGAAAAGAGAGATATTTTTCAAAAACAAATGAAGCCAATTGTTCAACACCTCCGTCTCTGTGCTACACGTTGGGATCAGGAACTTCAAAAGGAGGTCAAAAATATGATAAACGTTTTCAATGCTACTGAAAATGACATTTTGGTTCAAAAGCAAAGAAATAGAGTTTTAAAAAATGATGTTGATCGACTCTTGGAACAAGTTCTCAACGCTGATATTTTGTCTGTTATCATGAATGATCTCAATAATTCTGGTACTTCGATGCTTAAGCATGATCATTGTGTTGATAATAATTTGTTGAATGAGGAAATTGAGACACTTAAACAGGAAAATGAGAAGTTGAGAATTAAAAATGATGATGTGACAAAACAATTTTCAAAAGAAATTTGTCAACTCAATCAAAGGCTTGAATGGTGTCAAGCTAAAAGTCTTGAAAGGGAATTGAAGTTTCAAAGTCAAAATGTTTCAAACTCTTGTCAGATTTGCAAAAACAACGAGTCTTTAAAAGGTCGATGTTTCCAATATGAGAAAGAAATTGCGGATTTAAAAATTGAAAACGCCGAATGGCAACAAAACCGCGATGACATCAAATATTGCAATGGTTTACTTGAGTCTGAAATTCAGGACAAAAATCACATCATCATTGATTTGAAAGAGAAAGTTAAGCTACTTCAAAAAGGAAAAATGGTTGACACCACGGTGATAGCATCAGGGATGTATCAATTAAACAAAACTGATAAAGGAAAGGTAGTTCAAAATTCTAATGTTGATAATTCCACTTCTACAGGACTAGTCTCCACTACTAGCGTTAGCAGACCCAAGCGAAAAAGTAAAAAGAAGAATAGGATCTTGCAACGTAAGAGAGGACACCTAGAAGCTCAGGAAGTAGAAGACCAACTTAGGACTTTGAATAAAACTCATGTTGCATCAGATTTAGATTCTAATCTGGCAAATTGTAATCAAAATCTAAATGTAATGAATGATGAACCTTTGAATGTTTTGAATATTAATGCATCTTGTGTGTTTTGTCGTAAAAGCGTATCATCTGGTGATCATACAAAATGTTTAGCCAATTCTCTTCTAAATCGTCATAAGAAACGTAGGACACGCATTCCTTCTAGGCCCCCTAATGCCTCTAAGTCTAACTTAGGAAATCCGTCTTCTACGGTTTCTAATGAAGCTGAAGTTACCCCCATAGGTACCGAGAACAAATCTAGGAATGAGCCAACGACTAGTGCATTTAACATTAAGAAAGCAAAAACTAGTTGGAATTGGCAACGTTGGTTACAACATAAACCAGACTTTAAATGGATTCCTAAATTGTTGAATACATGGGTTACTAACCAACAGGAACCCGCATTGTCTTTGGGTTCCACCCTTACTTCTGTTCCACCCGTGTCTTCTTCTGGTGATGCAGGTGGTACAGATTGTTCTCTGGATTGTTGATAGCGGATGCACCCGACATATGACAGGCAATCTTAAACTGTTGAAAAACTTTGTCTCAAAGTTCATTGGCACTATCAGATTCGGGAATGATCATTACGCACTTATCATGGGATATGGTGACTTTATCAGCGGGAACATTGAAATCAGTCGTGTTTATTATGTGGAAGGCCTTGGACACAACCTTTTCTCTGTTGGTCAATTCTGTGATGGGGATCTAGAAGTTGCATTTCGTGAGAAAACTTGCTTTGTTCGTGACTTACAAGGAAACGATCTTATGTCTGGCTCACGTGGCTCCAATCTTTATACAATATCAATGTCAGATATGATTGCAACATCTCCGATATGTCTTCTCTCCAAAGCAGAGTCAACTAAATCTTGGTTATGGCACAAACGTCTTTCGCACTTGAATTTCAGAACCATGACTGACCTTGCTCGTTATAAACTTGTCGATGGATTTCCAAGATTCCGTTTCACCAAAGATCACTTATGTCCAGCCTGTGAACAAGGAAAAAGTACTCGTGCTCATTTTCCGTCTAAACCTGAGCAAAGTACAAATCATGTTTTACAACTGCTTCATATGGATTTATGTGGACCGATGCGTGTTCAAAGTATCAACGGTAAATGCTACATACTCGTAATTGTAGATGACTTCTCCAGATGGACTTGGGTTTATTTCTTATGAAGTAAAGATCAGGCTCCTTCAATGATCATCACCTTTCTCACTAAAATTCAAGTTCAGCTACGCAACACAGTACGAATCGTCAGAACTGACAATGGAACCGAATTCAAAAAATCAGACACTTAGGTCTTATTATGAGAAAGTGGGAATTGAACATCAAACATCTATTCCTAGAAGCCCAGAACAGAATGGTGTGGTTGAAAGACGCAACAGGACGTTAGTGGAAGCTGCTAGAACTATGTTGATTAATGCTCAATTACCAGATTACTTGTGGGCAGAAGCTGTTTCAACCGCATGTTATACTCAAAACCGTTGCATGATCACAAAACGCCATCGCAAAACACCATATCAAATTGTTCACAAAAGAAAACCAAACATCGACTACTTTCATGTATTTGGAGCACTTTGCTATCCGAAAAATGATCGTGATGATTTAGGTAAACTCAAAGCTAAGGCTGACATCGGAGTGTTCGTTGGATATTGTGAAAATTCCAAAGGTTTTCGGATATGGAATCGTCGTACAAGAGAAATTCAAGAAACCATTCATGCTAATTTCGATGAACTCACCCAAATGGCTTCTGAGCAACACAGCTTAGGACCCGAATGCAACCGTCTCAACTCTCCGGCATCTTCAGCTGAACCATTGCCACTTAACCGCAAAGAATTAGAAACCTTGTTTGCTCCACTATTTGATGACACAATTGAATACCGTCCTACTGAGGTCTCACCTAATTCCGCTGCTCAACCTGATCACATTCCAGTACCAGACTCACCTCAACAAACTTCTACAAGTGTTGAGAGAGACGGTCCTCCAATTGTATCACCATCTACAGCAGAACAAACTGGTTCTACTTCCCTCCATCCAGCTGAAGATCCAACACCACAATCAGTTCCACAACCCGCAGAGCATGATCCTGATGCGTTCTTTAATCCGTTTGCACCAGCTACTACAGTTCCTGATATAGCTGAGTCGTCAACACGTAATTTGGATCCTGCTAACATGCGAGATACTTATCAACTACACCCTTCAACACATAAATGGACTCGTGATCATCCACTAGTTCATATTATTGGCCATCCAGATGCACCTGTTATGACAAGACAACGACTTCACACCGATGGAGAAACTTGCATCTACGCACTCACAGTTTGTCATGAAGAACCCAAGAACATTAAAGATGCAATGACTTATGACAACTGGATTGAATCTATGCAAGAGGAATTTCAGCAATTCATAAGATTAGAAGTCTGGGAATTAGTTGAAAGACCTGACGGAGTCTTTGTCATCGGGTTAAAATGGATCTGGAAGAATAAGCTTGATGCAGAAGGGACAGTCATCCGCAACAAATCACGTCTGGTAGCAAAAGGATACTCCCAACTGGAAGGACTTGATTTTGCTGAATCCTTTGCTCCAGTGGCTCGACATGAAGCTGTTCGGATCTTTTTGGCTTATGCTGCACACAGGAATATGGTGGTTTACCAAATGGATGTGAAAACAGCATTTCTTAATGGAGAACTCCGTGAAGAAGTTTATGTCAGTCAACCTGAAGGCTTCGTTGATCCTGAGCGTCCTAATCACGTTTACCGACTCAAAAAGGCACTCTACGGACTCAAGCAAGCCCCACGGGCGTGGTATGACAAACTATCCACTTTCTTGCTGGCCAATAAATTTTCTAAAGGATCGGTGGATCCAACACTGTTTACAAAAACCTACGGGGAGGACTTACTTGTTGTTCAAATATATGTCGATGACATCATTTTTGCCTCAACAAAACGAAGTTACTCTAATGATTTTGCAAAATTAATGAAAGATAATTTTGAAATGTCCATGATGGGTGAACTTACGTTCTTTCTAGGATTACAAGTTCATCAATCACCCCGTGGTATTTTTATAAATCAGTCCAAATATGCTCTCGAAATTCTTAAGAAACATGGAATGATGTCTTGTGATACTTTTAATACACCAATGGGCTATACCACAAAACTAGATGCTGATTTACATGGGACTCCCGTTGACCCTACCAAATACCGAAGTATGATTGGGTCCCTCATGTATCTCACAGCTAGTAGACCTGATATAGTTTTTGCTGTCTACATGTGCTCTCGCTATCAGTCCAGACCAACTGAAAAACACCTCAGTGAGGTCAAGAGAATCCTTCGATACATAAAGGGAACCATTAACTTGGGGATCTGGTATCCGAAGGATTCTGGTTTTGAACTAATTGCTTTTTCAGATGCTGACCATGCAGGATGTTTAGACACACGCAAAAGTACATCTGGTGGATTACAGTTTCTTGGAGACAAACTTGTGTCATGGCAATCTAAGAAGCAGGACTGCACGTCTTTGTCATCTACAGAATCTGAATACGTAGCCATGTCTGCTTGTTGTGCTCAAGTCATCTGGATGAGATCACAACTTAAAGATTATGGTTACCTATTCAACAAGATTCCTATCTACTGTGATTCAAAGAGTGCAATTGCTATCTCCTGCAACACTGTGCATCATTGCAAATCCAAACACATCGATCTCCGTTATCATTTCATCAAAGAGCATGTGGAAAGGGGTACAGTTGAACTTTACTTTGTTGGAACTGAGTATCAATTGGCGGACTTACTTACCAAATCCTTGGCACCATCAAGGTTTGCTAGTCTAGTTCTCCAAATTGGTATGAGATGTTTGACACCAGATGATCTGGAAAAGTTTTTAAAATACCACTGATCGTCAAACATCACAACTATCTCTGTATAATATTTTGTTTTCTTTCTTTACTATAAACTAATCAAAACACAAAAAGATTTTTCACAATTTCTTTAAAAAAAAAAAAAAAAAAAAAAAAATGCAAGTATATCGCTTCCATTCAACACCTTGTTCATACTTTACAAGTGTTGAGGGGGAGTCACGCTTAAATCTTTTACCAATTTTAATTGGTATACTTGCATATTTCCCATATTTTACGGTTCTTCAGAATGTATGGACGATTTCTTTTACATTTCTTTGTCTCATTTGTTTTATATCTTCATAAGTTAGGATAACTTATGCATATCTCAATGGTACTTATGTTTTGCAAGAAACTTTAGGACACTAGTTTGTTTTTATTTAAAAGCCTAAGGACCTAAAGTGTTAAATACTTAAAATTTCAAATACAAATACACAAACAAACCGTACCAACATAAACCCCACAGATTTCAAACTCTTAAACCTCTAAAACCTTTTCTTAACCCACGGCTCAAATTTAATCTAGAAATCCAAGACCTTGATCAACAATCTGTAAGTTCCTATGTCATCACTAGGATATTACACTAATAAGATCTTGGTTAATTGATTTTTCAATGGTTAGATTTCTTATTTTCTTGATGTCGAGAACTAGGGTTAGGATTTCGAAAATTGCGATAAACGTGTTGTGGTGGTTAATTCTTGATGGGGTTTAGTTACTTAGCTTGTTTCTAATACTTTCTCATCATTTATCTTTTCATTCCATCATGTTTACTTTGTTTTCGAATTCATGAGAATGGGTCGAAATGGGTTTATAAGCTTCTGTGATTATTGGGTTGATTTTATTGGTGGGATTTGCTTCTTATGTCTCATATTTGCATGCTTTATCTAGCTAGGATGTTTCACACCCTTGTACGTGATTCTCGAAAAACCTTGTATGCTTCGTTCGTGAAAAAAAAATATCGAGATAAACGTGTCCTATGTGTTGTCTACTGTGCTATGTGTCTTGATAAAGCATTATACAAGTTGTTGTGATATGCTAGACGTTGTAATAATCAGTTGTCTCGAATTAATCAAGTTATCGAAAAATATGTTCTTGTGCATTATCGAAATCTTTGTGATTTTGCCTAAATTGTGATTAATCTACCTTGGTGACAGGCCAAAATCATTGGAAAAGTTATCTGTGAAAGAAATGTACGTGTAACTTCATCAAAATTCGAATAAATTCTTGTATAAGAATTTTTTCGAGAAAATGAGTTTTATCGAAATCTTTTCTAATTATCGAGAAACTTAAGTTTTTCGATAAATATTGTTCAAAGCTCAAATTTTTCGAAAATACCATTTTTTTCGAAATCTTTCTGTGAACTCTACTTTTCAAAATCTTCAGTTTCTCGAAAAAGTTATTTTATCGAAAACAATTGTTTTTCTCGATAACTTTAGTAGGAAAGATCTCGATAACATCAGTTTCTCGAAAAAGTTGAAAAAGATGTTTTCTCGATAACTTCAATTTTTTTTTTCGAAAAAAAAATCACTTTCTCGATAAAGTTTCAAAAACATGTTTGGCATTGTCATGTTTTATCTATGTTGTGATTCATTATTGTTGTGTACTGTGATGATTATTGTGAATTGTGATTGTCATGTTGTGCTTATTTGCAATATGCATTATTTGGCTCATAACAAAATGACGCATTTGTGCTTAACTGTCTCAAGTAGATATCTGTATCCAAACTTTAAACTGTGCTAACACGTAACAAATTTGGATGTTTGGTTTATGGTGATACTTTTCAGATAAACATGGCTGAACACAATGAGAACGTCTCTGAACAAACTCTTCCATTACTCACCTTGGATGACATCTCTCCCGAGAACTACAATGTCACAATTGGTAACAACAATCCTCGAGTTGATTTCAACAAGTTGAATATCACAGAAAAATCATGCATGATTGTGAAAGATATCCTACTGGCACATCCTTGCAAACCACTGCTCACCTGCTCTACTTCAGTTCCACTGTTCTACCTTCATCAGTTCTGGCTTACTGCTCGGGCCAACTTGGATGATGTGTCTTTCACTGTTACCTTAGATAGCCAAGATTACTCTGTAGATCATGACATTCTTCGTACAGCCCTTCTCATGCCACAAACTGACAACGAATTTGCTCCAATACTACCTGACCTGGAACTTCTTGACTTCTTCATTGAATTAGGATATGAGGTTGATGATGATGTACCTCTAGTCAAGCTTTCCCAATTTAATGCCAAGTATATCCCTCAGCCTTGGAGAACATTCTGTCTGTTGGTGGTGAGATCTATATCTGGAAGGAAAAGTGGTCATGAACATCCAAGGCTCGAACACCTGCAAACATTCTGGGGAATGGTGACTCTGACACCGATTGACTTTGCAGTTCCTATCATGAATGATATCGTCTACAGTATTCAGACCGACCGTGTGAAGACTATGATACCATTCACAAGATTCACCAAGCTTATCATTGAACATCTCTGCAAAAGTTCTCCAGAATTCATCAAAAGGATGGCTGATCCTAATGAGCCGAAGCACCTCTTCGAGGACGACTTCACCACCTCATTCATCAAATCGACCACTTCCTCAACCAAGATCAAAGGAATGAGGATTCCCGAATACCTTCTGAATGACAATATCAAGAAAAGGGCGAACTTCAAGTTGTATGATCTGGCTTACAAAGGGGAACAGGAAGAAACCACAATTAAGACTCGTAGCAAAGGAGGTGTAAAGTCTGGGAGTACTACAAGCACCGCTGCCTCACCACATACTAGATCTAAGGATGCTCCTAAGTCAAAACCCAAGACTTCCACCAAGCCTAAACCTACACCCAAACCTAAACCTATCACCAAGCCAAAGAAGAAGGCAACTCCTGAGTACTTTATTCGGGATGAACCTTCTCCTCCACCTTCTGACACCGAGTCTGAGTTTGATACAGAATCTGAAGAAGAAGAACCAGACTATGAACTGAGATACCGAGCACCTGATGAAGCATTTCCTGCAACAGAGATTGCCGTTCAACAAAGTCTTGTAACTTATGAAGAAGAGACAAGGAAAAGAAAAGGAGTCACTATCAATGAGCCGAATGATGATAAAGACGAACCAATCGTTGAACCATTAGTCGATAAACGCAAACTGAAGAGTATAGTTGTCGACACTAGAGCTGAAGAAAAGCGGCTTAGGAAAGAACAGAAGAAAGCAAGTCTTGAAAGCCGACTTCTATCACACCCTCCAACACCACCACCTATCGATCAGTCAGAACATGTAGGGGCTACAAGCAGTATGGTTCCTCCAACAACGTCAGAATCAGCTCCACAACCTGATGACAACGTTAAGGATACAAACAAGACTGAAGATGTCCACATGACTGTGACTGCTACTTTAGAGGAGAATGTTGGCGGTCAAGAGAACTTAGCTACGGATCAGGAACATGAATATCTTATTACTCCAGAGTTTCTTGCACGAGAAGCAGAGGAAGCAGAGGAACGTCGCAGAAAGGAAAACGAAGAGAAGAATGCGTTCGACACCAACATATTTCTTAAGTCATCTTCTCAGCAGACTTCCTCAGCACAACCTCCACCTCCTCAAGACTCTCCATCAAAGGATCCGACTCCTCCTGCTTCTTCTTCGGACTCTCACAACGAGTCATCGTCCGAATCATCACCCGAGCACTCATCTCCCACACCTTCTGAAACGGCATCTAAACAGCATTCGATCAATGAACCAAAACAACCAGTTGATCATCAGGAGCAAGTGAACAAACTCACCAACATGGTTACCAGTCTTACCAAACAAGTTGAGGAATTCCAGGAGTCAACGCAGCTGATCGACAAGTTCTTGAAATCTGATTACGAAGGATTTATCAGAACTGCAACACATGATTTTCTCACTGAAAATCTGGTTGAGATGATCACTCCTGAGGTAGAAAACCTTCTCAAACCAATCAATGACAACTTGGATCACAGAATTAGAAGTGTAACGAGGAAAATGTTGTCTACTACACCATTCACGCTTCACACCGCAAAATCTTCTACTGTGGCTCCAACCGTCCAAGAATTGTCCTTCAATGATATGCTTGTCAAACTCTTCGACAACATTGCCACCAAAACCACACAGACAGCTGAAGAAAAAGTCCTGTATGATGCTATGGTAGCTTATATGTCAAAAGAGTCATGCAAAGATGCTGCTGGAACCCGAAAACGGACAAGAAAAGATGACGATCCTGACCCAAACTCCAAAGGCAAGAAACCTAAGTCTGGAACAGGTCCCTCATCCTCTCTACAACCACAAAAGGACTCCACTCCTCCTGGAACTCAACAACAACCCTCAGCTACTGGTAAAGGTCAAACCGAAGATGAAGAAATTTTCATGGAACAAACTGATGACTTCCAAGATCAACATGACACCGATTACCGTGCTCTACCTACTCATGATTCTCATGCTGGTCCATCATCACCGTCCAAAGCCAAAGACAAAGATGCTACATCCAAGTCTAAGAAATCCAAGAAGAAAACACGTCATTCATGGCTCGACAATGATGACAATCCTCAGAATGATTGGCTGACAGAAATGGTCCAAGCTCAACCTCCTCTGGAAGAAGAAGAACCTCTTCCTGGTAACACTCTTCAGTTCACCCAGGTCATTATGAAGGATCTTCACATCAACAAACTCACAAAGGCGGAGCTTAGAAGAATCAATAGGGATGCACAAGAATTCCTCAAGAAAAGATCTGGAAACAAAGTCGAATACGAATATCACATGCAGAATATAGCTAGTGCAATGTCTGCCGACTTTGACTGGTTAAATCCTGAAGTGAATATCGATCTAAGTTCCAAGAATCATGAAAAACCTTACTTCACCGACTGGACCAAACCATTACCATTGAAAGGATTTCCAGACAAACCCAAGATACCTTACAGCTTCTTCTTCAACAAAGATCTTCGTAACATCCAGCTCACTCAAGAGATACCCAAGAAGAAATATGCTTCCTCACTCACAATCTCAGTACCAGCCGCTAGATACGAAATTCCAGCCATTGAAGAAACCACCCGTATTTTCAGCAACTCCATCGTAGCTTACGACAGAGATGCTCTACACGGAATTCAACATTGGCCTGATCGTCGTCGTCTCGGTTACACAAGCAGATTAGGAGAGACATCATTGGAAAATGTGAAGCAGAAATCAAAGATCATCGCTATCTTGGAGATTCAACAGTCGAAACGGTTTAACTACTTATTCATGCGTGAAATTGTTGTTAAACGACAAGATGAAAAGAAGTACAAGTTCTCCGAAGCAGACTTTCCCAACCTTTATCTCAATGACATAGAAGATATGTATCTTGAAAAGGTTCAGAGTAGAATGCGCGGATTCGATAGAGACGTTCAGTACAACTTCATGGCATCGCTACTTCTTTACATCCGACGTTTGATTGTTCAAGAAAGAGTGGAAGATCTTCAGCTTGGAGTGGAAAGTTACCAACAAAAGATCAATTTGACAAAGCCACAATTCTACTTTGATGGTCTCTATGAAACACCACAGTTTACTCTCATCCAAGAACCGTTTGGTTTCACCTACATCAACAGCAAAAAGCTACAAAGCTTCATGAGGTTCGATGAGGTACATAAATTCTGTGATGTTACACTCAAGTTTGTTCGTGATGGGCTTGTCAAAAGGTTGAATGATGATAGACGTAAGATAGCTAAGGGGGAACAACCTAGATGGAAATCCAGCATAAGAAGACAAGTTCGTAACTTTGTCTTAAAGATTGAGGAAAGGTTATTTCGACGGGAACAGATCAGACGACTGGAAAGCTACATCGGTGCCAGACCATCGTTTCCTGTCAGAAACTTCGAAAGACCAGAACCTAAGTTCACTAACTTCGATGCTCCACTTCCGGACGAAGAATAACTTGGTACATTTGGTCATATTTTTTCATTATCAATTGTTTCATTGATTGAATCATTTTTCCATTATGGTTTGTGCACACATTACAGTGTACAACCCGTACTTGTAATTAAAGGACCCTGAGGTACGCTTCAGTGCCTCAATCCTAAACATAAGGAGCGAAGGCTTCTTACTTTTGAGTAGAATTAATCAAACATTTATGATTTTTCATAATTCTGCTCAAAAGGACAAGTATTTCACCTCAATAAGACCTAACCACTTGTTGAGGGGGAGCACTTGTCAAAACAAAATACTTTGCTCAACATCAAAAGTTCTTTGTGAATCTCCCCGTAAGACTCAAAAGGCATATTTTAATCTAAAATTTTGTCAAAAACATCATTTAATATGCTATTTTTGAGGGGGAGAAAATGAAAAAGTGATTAAAATATATGAAGTTTAAGCTGCAAGTTGTATCATGTGCGAGCTAGACTCAGTATTAACCCAGGAATTGACGAGATAATACAAGTTAGTAACATCGAAAGGACTTATCCTCGACGGGTAATAACATCAAGTTAGTTACTAGAGCTAGTTGTCACCCAAAAGCTGACAATGTATCTCTTTAACTAGCCACGTAAGCGTGTCTCGAAAAGGATATGTCTTAGTAGAAATGTACCGTCTCGAGAAACTTTCTGTGGACTTGACCAGGCCGGGTAATAACTTCAAGCTAGTCTAACTAGTGATGTAAGCATGTCTCGAATCGGTCTTGTTCACGGAAAGTGGATCAATTCAAAAGTGATTGCTCCTCCCGCATGTGCAAATTTATTAAATACTTATGAGCACATGTGCAGGGGGAGCCCTTCAAAAGTGTACACAAAACTCTCAAAGTGTTAACCAAAATATTTGATTATCACAAACACTCTGAGAGATTTTCAATCAAAGGTTTCTTGGCTACTGTCGGAGTTATAAGGTGATTAAGATAGGAATATCCGTCCTATGATCCGCCAGAGCCGGAGGGATCTACCCAAGGACATCTCCCATAGTTAGAATTAGAAGTCCTTAGGTATGATACGAAAAAAAGGAGAAAAGAATGAAAGGGAAAGAAGGAGTTGAAGAATTAAAAAGAAAAGTAAAGTAAAGGGTGAAAAGAAATAGCCCTCCATATGTTCAACCTTAGGGCAGACACCGGGTTCAATACGTATGCTACTGGTTGTTGCAAAAGACAACACCGGTATTGAAGACAAAGTCGTCATGGACCCAGTGACGCAATGCACTAAACCTTCTTAACCACTCAAGTTCTCTTAAAAGAGCTTGTTTCATTCTCACGGGGATCCCGCGTAACCTATCGACCTATCTCTTAGAGACGGTTGATATTGAAGCAGGAGACACCTCCCCAGTCTCCGCATTGGAAACCTAGGTGTGCACTTATAGAGTCTAGAGCCATGAGATACATCAAAGATCTCTTAGGAACACTTAGTATTTCTGCAACTGGTGTTCTACATCAATGGGCATCAGTTGTAAATTATCGAGTCCTTCGCAGATCTTAGCAATCTGCCGAGAACGTTTATGAGAGGATTACTTAAGTATTTCTCAATGATTGAACGGAAATCCTGCCAGGGTCAACATCAAACAGCCCTGACATCAGGTCACTTCGGTAACCCCACAAGGGTTACGCTTAGTGTTTGCGGTGGTTCCATTACGGTCTACAGTCGTGGAGTGATCCCCAGCGACTCACCCAGTCATTGAGCTACCTAGTAGGTCTCGTAAGCTCCTTCGGGAGTATCTGATATGGGAACGGCCTGGATAAGGATTAGAAGGAGTCTTCACAATATGCTGTTGATGAGCTCTAATTCCTTATCCGTAAGTACCGGTGATTTATTGCTAACTGTTTACTCGCAGGTACCTCACTTCCATGATAACAGATTCCACATGCTCATACATGCATCTTGCAATCATCAAAAGCTCCCTCAAAGATCAAAGCAACACAAAGTTCAAAGTAAGATTCTACGCCAAAAGAAAGAATCCACAAAGTTTAAAGACTAAAGATCTTAAGTGAACAAAAGGGACTACGTGCATGTATAAGTCAGAATTCAAAGATGTATGAGCATGTTGGAATGGCGGACAACCACCACAGACGCAGGAGTGACGAACGGCAGATTACTTCATAACATAATCACTACAACATCATCAAAGAACAAAGACAAAGAGCAGAGTATATCCATCATTATAATCATGTCTGAAGACGTCTAAAGCTATGAAAGTCAAAGATTAAGACGAAGACGTCAAGCAACCATGATGACCGACCCTTAGGGGGAGATTGTTGGAACCATAGTTTTACTATTTTATCAAGTCTCGGTCATTTGTAATAATGCTAGGTTGCTTAGTTATTATTTATAATTTGTATTAAGTTTACTAGGCTTAAGAATGTGATCCATGGGCCTCAAAGCCCATACGAATTGTAAGAAGGGAAGGAGTAGGATGTTGCCCTAGCTCCTTTCCTATAAATACTAGTCTTAGGCCTCTTGTAAACTTGGTTGGTTATTTGAAAACATTAAGGAAACTCTTGCATTTCATTTTCTCAAATTTCTCATAATCATCCCACTCTCATTCTCATCTCATTTCTTACATAATCATACTTGTGTTTACATAATGGTGACCTAACACAAAGTAAGGCCCAAAAGAAATAAACGTAGGTCCACAATAGTTTATCAGAGTTTTAGAAAATAGATCCATAACCGGGTGCCATTGCCAAGCCTCCAATCCAAGCGTCCAAAGGGCATCACTTAATTACCTGAGAAAACGTGCTAAAAGTCAGCTTTCGCTGGTGAGATCATAGGTTTAAATTCATAACTCAATATAGTGGACATATACGCAAAACGCTTGCTAGCTAGACTAGGCCTCAATCATCCAACCAAATCAAATCAACCCTATAGGTGCACGCTATAGCTCAAATCAATCCAATCAATAGCTTACCTAGCTCAAGTCTAGGCCTCGCTCTATAATCAATCCAATAGCTTACCTAGATCTAGTCTAGGCATCGCTCAAATCAATCAAATCAATATGTATGCGTAAGAATACGACATACCCAACATTCGTAAGGATACGACATGTTCAACTTACCTAGATCTAGTCTAGGCCTCGTTGTATAGCTTACCTAGCTCCAGGCTAGGCCTCGCTCTATAACCAAATCAATAGCTCACCTAGCTCGTGTCTAGGCCTCGCTTAATCCTACCTAGTTCTATAAGCATAGCAAGTTTGAAATCAAAAAGCGATAATAGTCCACATAAAACATTTGCACGTTTCTCACCCCAAGTATTGAAAACAAAGTTCAAGAGTAAAAGTGGGGCTATGACTCACCTCAAGTCCAGCAAATCCTCAAAAGAAATCGATAGGAGAAAGACGTAAGCAAACTCAAGTAACTTACGTAACGGCAACTACAGACTCGGCACTTCCTAACAATATCAAGCTCGTTCAGAAATCATTTCCTCAAAAATCAAATATTCCCATTCCCGAACGTATTCCATTTTTACTTTCCAAAAATATCCATTTCTCGAATTATCTTCATATTAATTTGAAATTCGACGTTTGGTATCCATATGGGTGGAGGGTCGACACAACTCAAACCAAGAAGCCACAACGAAAGAAATAATAAACCATCTATAGGTCTAATATTAGTCCAATATATTATTTAAATAAATCATCGAAGTTTATCAAATCCGTCGATTTAATAATCTCCCATATTTATTTACGTAATATACCGCTCCAAGATTATACCCAACCTAAAGCACATAGCACAAAGAATACTATATGGTATATATCGTAGTCCAATAAATTCCCTATATATATCGTCCAATTTGCCAAATTCGTCAATTTAGCCAATTCCATGAGATATATAGTAATTTATTATCCTAATACACGTACCACAACCTATGGGCGTCGTAGGATACGATGCCCATTAATATACTCATTTTCTATAGCTAAATAAACTCTATTTAACCCGTCGATTAAATAAGTTACGTAGTTATAGAAAATGGATATATTAATCGTCATATATCCGTGACAACACAAAAGTCACATAATAAAGCCCACTTGGACTTAAGTAACCACAACTCGTATAACTCGATAAGTTTTCCAAATTTATAAAAGTCATCATGTTTTTATTTATTACTTACCCGACTTATTAGTTCTCGACATTATTTATAATTATTTATTTATAATAATATTCCCGACATTTATTGCACTATTCGCATAGTACAATATTTATCGTTATATTATTATAACGTTTACTCGTGGTCGTTTTATTATTAATATACGCATTTATAATAATATATATACGTTTATCACGTCTACATACTTATATAAACGATTATATTACTAATAATATTATCACGAATTGTATTTTTAATGTTTGATTATAATATTTATCGAGTCATATGAGTTGGTCACATGTCCGAGTCATCACTCTCGGCTCATTGTCCAAGTCCAAAAATAAAAATAACCATGTCATAAATAGATATTTCAACTCCGTCCAAATCAATTCTCATAACACGTGCTACAACAATAGGGTCCGACTACGGCACCCGACTAACCTATCTCCGTCATCTAATTGACCGTCTCACAATCGGTCCCCAATACCACTTCGTCAACACAACTCCACAAAATAAATATCTGAAACCAATACCGAGACCACGAGAGTCTCGGCCTCCTTTTCACTCCATACAGTCACAAGCAACAACAATAGTGTAAGCTAATAATAATAACAACAATAGTGGCTGCAAAAACAGTTATATCAACAGCAACCCATCACAATAATAACAACAAAAAGAACATCAGTGACCAAGTAAAACACAACAACAACAACAACAAGAAAGTCATCCAAATAATATGTATGTTCCGGGTCAATTTTACCAAGTCAACCCGTGCCGAGAGACCCACTTGGGTCTCGGCTACACCACGAGTCATGAGGACTCATCCCCAAGACCATCTTGGTCTCGGCTTAGGCTCATGCGAGCACACTCAAAACTGCCAAACGGACCCTTGAGGTCGCGGCACACAAAACAACAACAACAACAACAAAATGGTCATCTAAATCCTCCCAAAACCAAACTTCAGAAATTCCAACTCAAGTTACAAGATACTAAGGTCAAAACCCATCAAGAAATGAAGCCATAAGGCTCGAACCACAACAAGCCGTGAGCCCAAGGCTCACGGTTCACTCGACCCAACCACAAAATACCAAACCCGGATACCAAAAGACTTTTTATAGCAAAAATATTGTTTCCCCATCATTATTAGCCAAGATTTCATCAAAACCCATTAAAGAAAATCGTGTACCCACGATTTGGGTGACACCTCGAGACACATGAGTTGAAACCCGTGGTCACTCACCTTCAAAATGACTCCAAGATTACGTTTCTTCAAAAACCCAACAAGAAAATGATGAAAAGGTGGTGTTTATGTGGCGGTGGTGGTGATTTCGTGGTGTTAGAGGTGTTTATATGGCGCGTGGGTTATACCAAAAGATAGATCTCGACGAGATGGTTAAGATGGTGGTGGTAGTTTGGTCGTGGATATGGCGGTGTGGTGATAGTCGCCGGAAAAGATGGATGGTGGCTAGGGTTTTATTAGAGAGAGAGAGATAATGAAAATTGTGTAGTTGTTTTTGGTGAACCAGGGAACAAGGACGATTTTTATATCTTACCCCTTTTCTTTTTACTTTCTTTTCTTTTAAAATAACAATAATAATAATACTAATAGTAATGGTGTGGGGATTAGATGGCCAGTTAAGTAAACACAATGACCAAACCCGAAAACCTTTCAAAATATCTCAACATTCTCAAACCAAACTCGTTCCCAATAATTAAAATTCCAAGATACGTTCCATAAATATATACCCAAATCGTAAATTCAAAATATTAAATTTTGTTAGGTTATCCTAGTGCCGGAGTCAATGTAGTGCCAAATATGATCTCAAAAATAAATCATCACGAATGATCCAAACCAAACCATTAATAAATAATCAAATTCCATAGATAACGTACGATTTAAAAATCGCATTCCAACGTTCATAAAAGATCTCGTCACAATAAACTTTTCAAATATTCCAAAATTATACTTTTAATGTAATGCGGGTTTTAAAAATGGCTCCCTAATTTTCCAGTTGTCACATCCTCCCAGCCTCAGAAGAAACCCGTCCCGGGTTTCTCTCGGAACAAACCATCTACGAACTAAAAAGCTTTGGATATCTCTTTTGAAACTCATCCTCACGTTCCCATGTGAATTCCGGTCCATGCCGCGAATTCCAACAAACTCTGATGAGCGGAATACGACTTCTCTTAAGCCGTTTAATCTCTCTATCCAATATCTCAATCGGCTCTTCCACAAAATTCAAACTCTCATCCACACGAATATCCTTAATTTGTATAACTGGCGTTACCTCCGAAAGACACTTCTTCAAATTGCTAACATGAAACATATTATGAGCTTTAATCAATTCTGGTGGTAATTCCAATCGATAAGCCACGGGCCCAATTCTTTCCAAAATAAGAAATGGTCCAATGTAGCGGGGATTAAGTTTCCCACGTTTCCCAAAATGTATCACACCCTTCCAAGGCGAGACTTTCAGCATCACTTTGTCTCCAACCTGGAATTCTAGGGGTTTACGCCTCTGATCGGCGTAACTTTTCTGCCTATCTCTAGCTGCTTGCAATCGATCTCTAATTTGTGTTACTTTCTCAGTAGTTTCCAAAATAAGTTCAGGGCCTGTGAGTTGGCTATCTCCAACTTCTGCCCAACCAATAGGTGAACGACATTTACGACCATATAAAGCTTCAAAAGGTGCGGCTTTAAGACTTGTGTGGTAGCTATTGTTGTAGGAGAACTCCGCAAGGGGGGGGGGGTAGATATTTCTCCCAGCCTTTACCAAAGTCTATTATGTATGCACGAAGCATATCCTCCAAAGTCTGAATAGTTCTCTCACTTTAACCATCGGTTTGGGGTGATATACAGTACTCATATCAAGTCTCGTCCCCAAAGCGGTTTGAAGTGATCGCCACAACGCTGACATAAAGCGGCTGTCGCGGTCAGAAATAATCGATATCGGAACTCCATGCCGAGAAACAATCTCCTTCACATACAACCTCGCAAGTTTGTCAACACTATCATCTTCACTAATCGCCAGGAAATGCGCAGACTTAGTCAATCGATCCACAATTACCCAGATAGCGTCACAACCGCTAGCTGTCTTTGGTAATTTGGTAATAAAGTCCATCGTAATCCGCTCCCATTTCCAAACCGGGAGTTCTGGCTGCGTCAATAATCCTGACGGTCTTTGATGTTCGGTTTTAACCTTAGAGCAAGTCAAACACTTACTAACATACAACGCTATATCTGCCTTCATATTTTGCCACCAATATAACTTTTTCAAATCCTGGTACATTTTGTCAGACCCAGGATGAATAGAGTATCTTGACTTATGCGACTCATGCATAATCAACTCTCGAATTCCTCCATACAATGGTGCCCAACTTCGCTCTCCAAAACATAATACTCCATCAGAACGCTTAACAAATCACTTCTCATTTTCTGCCATCCCAAATATGTTCTCAGCAGATCGATTTTCTGCTTTCAACGCTTCCATTTGAGCTTCTAATATTTGAGACGGTAATGGCGATACGATAGTCATTCCTAATGACCTAACTCGTAATGGTGGAATTCTCTCCTTTCGACTAAGAGCATCAGCAACAACGTTTGCTTTACCAGGATGGTAGCGAATTTCACAATCATAATCGCTTAGCAACTCAATCCAACGTCGCTGTCTCATGTTGAGCTCTTTTTGGTTCAAGATGTGTTGTAGACTTTTGTGGTCGGTAAACACAACATACTTGGTTCCGTACAAGTAATGTCTCTATATCCTCAAGGCAAAAACCACAGCACCTAACTCCAATTCATGAGTGGTGTAGTTCTTCTCGTGCTTCTTGAGCTGTCGGGAAGCATAAGCTATCACTTTCTCTCTTTGCGTTAACACAGCTCCTAAACCTTTATGAGAAGCGTCACAATAGACGAAAAAGTCCTCGTTACCTTCAGGTAACGCTAAGATAGGAGCACTACACAACATCTCCTTAAGTAACTGAAATGCTTCCCCTTCCTTATCTCCCCATTCATATTTAACACTCTTTTGAGTCAATTTGGTCAACGGTTTTGCTATCTTCGAAAATCCCTCAATGAATCTTTGGTAATAACCGGCTAATCCCAAAAATTGACGAACTTCTGTTGGGGTCGTAGGTGCAGTCCAATCTTTAATTGCTTCAATCTTAGCAGGATCTACGTGAACTCCTTGTCTATCAATCACATGACCCAGAATTTGTACCGTCGGAATCCAAAATTCACATTTAGAAAACTTGGCATACAGTTTCTCCTTCCTGAGCAATTCTAAGATAAGCCTTAGATGCTCCTCATGCTCCTTCTCACTCTTCGAATAAATTAGAATGTCATCGATGAACACAATCATGAACTTATCTAAGTAAGGCTTACACACCCGATTCATCAGGTCCATGAATATTGCTGGTGCGTTGGTCAACCCAAACGGCATCACCTGAAACTCGTAATGCCCGTAACGGGTCCTGAAAGCCGTTTTCGGAATATCTTCCTCGCGAACTCGAAGTTGATGATATCCTGATCTCAAATCGATCTTCGAATATACACTCGATCCTTGAAGCTGATCAAACAAATCGTCGATCCTCGGTAACGGGTATCTATTCTTCACCGTTAACTTGTTCAACTCTCGATAATCAATACTCATACGAAATGATCCATCCTTCTTCTTCACAAATAAGACCGGGGCTCCCCAAGGTGAAGAACTTGGTCTTATAAATCCCTTTTCGGCTAACTCCGCTAATTGTTTCGAAAACTCTTCCAGTTCAGTAGGTGCAAGGCGATAAGGCGCTCGTGCCACGGGTGCAGCACCAGGTATCAACTCAATCTGAAACTCTACTTGTCTAGTAGGCGGAATTCTTGGCAATTCATCGGGAAACACATCCGAAAAAATCACGAACTATAGGCACATCTCCAATGCACCTTTCCTTCTTCTCCTCCCCTCCTTTCTCAGAAATTTGAGCTAAGAAAAGGCAACATCCTTTTTCCATTAGCTTCGGCGATTTAGTGCAAGATATGACCGCTAATCTAGATGGGCCTCTCAAATCCTTTCTATCTCCTGGTATGTTCAGAATCTCCTTGCCGTAAGGCACATGCACGATCTTCTCATCGCAAAGTATATGAGCACGATACTTTGACAACCAATCCATACCAATGATGACATCAAAACTTCCTAATGTGACGGGTAGAAGGTCTATGTTGAAAGGACGATTCAGAAAGTTTAACATGCAACCGCGAATGATAGTCCTAATCCTCTCTATGTTCCCATTAGCTAACTCTACATCATAACCAATTCCTAAGGCCATCGGGGGTTTCTCTAGTAAGGGTGCAAACTTAGTGGACACAAAACTCTTATCGGCACCAGTATCAAATAGTATGGAAGCATAACGATTATTGAGAAGGAACGTACCAGTAACGACGTTCGGATCTTCTCCTCTCTCGTTCCCAAGTGCATAAACTCTTCCATGAGCAGTTCCAGCTTCCACACGTTGGTCCCCATTATCTTGTCGTCCACGGTTTCCTCCAGCTCCACGGTTACCATTATTGTACCCATTACCACCTGATCCTTGATTTCCTCGGTTCCACGATTCCCTACACTCATACTCATTCCTATAATGTCCCTTCTTTCCACATCCACAACAAGTAACATTTGCCTTACTCATAGTTTCAGGAGTAGCTTGAACCATAGCAAGTGGTCGAGCTCTACAATCCTTAGCTATGTGTCCCATCCTAGAGCAATTCTTGCACATCACAGTACATCGTCCAGAATGATTCTTATAACATCGGTTACACTTGGGTGCATCTCTATTCTAGTTCTTCTTATCTCCATTTCCCATAGCATAAGCTCTAGTAGTTGTTTGTCGCTTGTTTCGATGATTATTACCCTTAGAGTGATTATCCCTCTTCCTCTTTCCATTCTTGTCTTCCTCAGCTTCTTCCAATACCAACGAATCCATCAATTGTTAAGCGATCGTTATAGCCTCATGAATATTTGCAGGCTTAGCAGAAATCACATCGTTCCTTGTAGCTACCGGTAACCCATCGGTATACCGCTCAATCCTTTGAGTCTCAGTCCTAACCATATCGGGGCAAAGCAAGGCCAACTCTCAATAGCGGCGATTGTAAGTTGCCATATTGGTACCTTTCACCTTGTGATTCCAGAACTCAATCTCCAGCTTCTTAACCTCATTCCTTGGGCAGTAAGTCTGAATCAGCAAAGACTTAAATTGCTCCCAAGTCATAGCATAAGCCACATCACTCCCAACCGAATTACGGTAATTGTTCCACCAAGTTAAAGCTTCATCCTTGAAAGTAAAAGAAGCAAACTTTACCTTCGCATTCTCCGCATAACCACTGACATTAAACACTGACTCAGTCTTCTCTATCCACCTGACCAAGTAGACCACTCCTTCAGTTCCACCAAACTCAATGGGTCCACAAATTTTAAACTCCTTGTAGTTACATCCATTAGCACGAACAGGTGGAAATGTTCCAGAAGAATTGTTGGAATGATTTGACTCAGCTAGTAGCTCAGCAACTCGTTGCTCCACAAGTTGATTGATCATTGCTTGATCCACAGTAGGTGCATTAGGTGGAACATGATCATTGTCTCCCTAGACCTCAACATTTTGATTCCTGTTGTTGTGATTAGTAGCGTCCAGGTTATCAGGAGTAGGGGTTTCAACATTTCGAGTAGGACGGCGTCCTCGGCGACCAGGGGTAGTCATTGCAGGACCAATTCGGGTAGCTCTAACAGGGTTTCGTCGTGGGGCCATTGATCGAAGTCACAATATAAGGTTCATAAGTCTCCAATAACACGTACCATAACGTCTAACAAGAATCCGATTGGAGAAAGTCGAAATACGAACATACTACCAACACAATATCAACCACGCAAATAGGAATACAATTCTCCATGTACGCCAAAAACCGTAGAATATCATACGAAATCACCATCGTCCATACAAGTAGCGATCGATACTTCGTTCCAAAATACCAAAAGACATAATAAATACTAATCGTTCCATACGAGACGAACATACAATTCGAATAACATGACTTAAGGGATAGAATAACCAGCTCTCCAAACCAAGTACTCCTTGGCTTAGGAAGCAACATAACAACAACACAAATCCAAATCGATCTAGCCATGATGCTGGCGTAGACTCCTCAACTCCGATCCCAAACCATCCAAATTCCTCAATAACGATCCCAGCTCAACACTACGTGTATCTCTGTCCCTCTTGAGGTCTGCAACCTCCTTCTCTAACTCTGTGTTCCTCTGCTACAGCTTGCGATCTGCCTTGCGAGCCGTGAGGAAACCTCTTTGCAGATTCTATATCTGCTCATGTATCCCCATCATACCTCCCTTAATCGCTGTCGTCCTGCCCACGACAGTAGTCAAATAAACTCTCAACTCTGCAATAACCATCTCAAGTCAATCAGCCATTTGCGAGATCCTCTCGCTCTGTGCAGTAATTCGAGTCTACATCCTACCAGTCTCACCCAACTCTGCATGCTCAGCAGATATCTCAGATGGCGCGTCCGACGCCACGGGACTACCAGGTGGTGAATCAAACAAAAACGGGTGATCAGGTGAAACAGGCTCTATCGGATGTATCGGGGAATCGAGTTCCTCAGCATGAGCTGAATGTGCTGGTGAACCATCATCATCAGGCATCTCCTCCTCCTGAGGATCATCCTTCTCCTCCTCATCCTGAGGGTCATCATTCTCCCGCTCACCCTCGTACTCCTCGTCGAAGGGGTACTCCATCACTCGTCATCTCCGAGCAGGTGAACCACGAGGCGATAAAGTCGGTGACTAAGGGCGACAATGGGACGATAAAGTAGTGGCCGAACGCATGACCAACACGTATGGGTCATCAGGGGCCATAGTGATCTACGAAGGGCTACACGTACTAGCAATAACAATTCTTAATAACAACACGTGCAAAGGAGGCTATGATTTGTGACAACAGCATAGGGTAGGTGTAAGTGTTTCAAAAACAACTAAACCGCGAACTCAAAATACCATATCAAAATCCTCATATAATTCCCAATCATATATATCAAGAAAGATTTAAAATACCGCATTACTAAAATCATTCGTAAAACAATTAAGCCATATAATTCCTCAAAACGCATATAATTCCTCAAAACGCCATCATATCACTAAATCAATAAATCTCAAAACCTCAAATCATCTCAAGAAATCCCAAATCTAATAATCATCTCAATAATCTCATAATACCTCAATAATAAACAATGATGCTTCGGCTTGGCGGGCTGGCGGGCAATGGTCGAGGATCGTTTTCTATAAAAATCGGTTATAGTTTAGGTGTCTATTTACCTAGTTCTCTATAACCTTGGCTCTGATACCAATCTGTAACACCCCCAAAATTTGATACAGCGGAAGACTCAACAAGCTTTCGGGGTGCTACGGGGATTGGTATCCATTCAAAGTCATGAAAGAACGAGATAAAGTAAACATAAGAAAAACACAACCAAAACGGGTTTTAAAGTTTACATTTATCCCAAGAATTATCCAAAGTAAGGCCCAAAAGAAATAAACGTAGGTCCACAATAGTTTATCAGAGTTTTAGAAAATAGATCCATAACCGGGTGTCATTGCCAAGCCTCCAATCCAAGCGTCCAAAGGGCATCACTTAATTACCTGAGAAAACGTGCTAAAAGTCAGCTTTCGCTGGTGAGATCATAGGTTTAAATTCATAACTCAATATAGTGGACATATACGCAAAACGCTTGCTAGCTAGACTAGGCCTCAATCATCCAACCAAATCAAATCAACCCTATAGGTGCACGCTATAGCTCAAATCAATCCAATCAATAGCTTACCTAGCTCAAGTCTAGGCCTCGCTCTATAATCAATCCAATAGCTTACCTAGATCTAGTCTAGGCCTCGCTCAAATCAATCAAATCAATATGTATGCGTAAGAATACGACATACCCAACATTCGTAAGGATACGACATGTTTAACTTACCTAGATCTAGTCTAGGCCTCGTTGTATAGCTTACCTAGCTCCAGGCTAGGCCTCGCTCTATAACCAAATCAATAGCTTACCTAGCTCGTGTCTAGGCCTCGCTTAATCCTACTTAGTTTTATAAGCATAGCAAGTTTGAAATCAAAAAGCGATAATAGTCCACTTAAAACATTTGCACGTTTCTCACCCCAAGTATTGAAAACAAAGTTCAAGAGTAAAAGTGGGGCTATGACTCACCTCAAGTCCAGCAAATTCTCAAAAGAAATCGATAGGAGAAAGACGTAAGCAAACTCAAGTAACTCACGTAACGGCAACTACAGACTCGACACTTCCTAACAATATCAAGCTCATTCAGAAATCATTTCCTCAAAAATCAAATATTCCCATTCCCGAACGTATTCCATTTTTACTTTCCAAAAATATCCATTTCTAGAATTATCTTCATATTAATTTGAAATTCGACGTTTGGTATCCATATGGGTGGAGGGTCGACACAACTCAAACCAAGAAGCCACAACGAAAGAAATAATAAACCATCTATAGGTCTAATATTAGTCCAATATATTATTTAAATAAATCATCGAAGTTTATCAAATCCGTCGATTTAATAATCTCCCATATTTATTTACGTAATATACCGCTCCAAGATTATACCCAACCTAAAGCACATAGCACAAAGAATACTATATGGTATATATCGTAGTCCAATAAATTCCCTATATATATCGTCCAATTTGCCAAATTCGTCAATTTAGCCAATTCCACGAGATATATAGTAATTTATTATCCTAATACACGTACCACAACCTATGGGCGTCGTAGGATACGATGCCCATTAATATACTCATTTTCTATAGCTAAATAAACCCTATTTAACCCGTCGATTAAATAAGTTACGTAGTTATAGAAAATGGATATATTAATCGTCATATATCCGTGACAACACAAAAGTCACATAATAAAGCCCACTTGGACTTAAGTAACCACAACTCGTATAACTCGATAAGTTTTCCAAATTTATAAAAGTCATCATGTTTTTATTTATTACTTACCCGACTTATTAGTTCTCGACATTATTTATAATTATTTATTTATAATAATATTCCCGACATTTATTGCACTATTCGCATAGTACAATATTTATCGTTATATTATTATAACGTTTACTCGTGGTCGTTTTATTATTAATATACGCATTTATAATAATATATATACGTTTATCACGTCTACATACTTATATAAACGATTATATTACTAATAATATTATCACGAGTTGTATTTTTAATGTTTGATTATAATATTTATCGAGTCATATGAGTTGGTCACATGTCCGAGTCATCACTCTCGGCTCATTGTCCAAGTCCAAAAATAAAAATAACCATGTCATAAATAGATATTCCAACTCCGTCCAAATCAATTCCCATAACACGTGCTACAACAATAGGGTCCGACTACGGCACCCGACTAACCTATCTCCGTCATCTAATTGACCGTCTCACAATCGGTCCCCAATACCACTTCGTCAGCACAACTCCACAAAATAAATATCTGAAACCAATACCGAGACCACGAGAGTCTCGGCCTCCTTTTCACTCCATACAGTCACAAGCAACAACAATAGTGTAAGCTAATAATAATAACAACAATAGTGGCTGCAAAAACAGTTATATCAACAGCAACCCATCACAATAATAACAACAAGAAGAACATCAGTGGCCAAGTAAAACACAACAACAACAACAAGAAAGTCATCCAAATAATATGTATGTTCCGGGTCAATTTTACCAAGTCAACCCGTGCTGAGAGACCCACTTGGGTCTCGGCTACACCACGAGTCATGAGGACTCATCCCCAAGACCATCTTGGTCTCGGCTTAGGCTCATGCGAGCACACTCAAAACTGCCAAACGGACCCTTGAGGTCGCGGCACACAAAACAACAACAACAACAAAATGGTCATCTAAATCCTCCCAAAACCAAACTCCAGAAATTCCAACTCAAGTTACAAGATACTAGGGTCAAAACCCATCAAGAAATGAAGCCATAAGGCTCGAACCACAACAAGCCGTGAGCCCAAGGCTCATGGTTCACTCGACCCAACCACAAAATACCAAACCCGGATACCAAAACACTTTTTATAGCAAAAATATTGTTTCCCCATCATTATTAGCCAAGATTTCATCAAAACCCATTAAAGAAAATCGTGTACCCACGATTTGGGTGACACTTCGAGACACACGAGTTGAAACCCGTGGTCACTCACCTTCAAAATGACTCCAAGATTACGTTTCTTCAAAAACCCAACAAGAAAATGATGAAAAGGTGGTGTTTATGTGGCGGTGGTGGTGATTTCGTGGTGTTAGAGGTGTTTATATGGCGCGTGGGTTATACCAAAAGATAGATCTCGACGAGATGGTTAAGATGGTGGTGGTAGTTTGGTTGTGGAGGTGGCGGTGTGGTGATAGTCGCCGGAAAAGATGGATGGTGGCTAGGGTTTTATTAGAGAGAGAGAGAGATAATGAAAATGGTGTAGTTGTTTTTGGTGAACCAGGGAACAAGGACGATTTTTATATCTTACCCCTTTTCTTTTTACTTTCTTTTCTTTTAAAATAACAATAATAATAATACTAATAGTAATGGTGTGGGGATTAGATGGCCAGTTAAGTAAACACAATGACCAAACCCGAAAACCTTTCAAAATATCTCAACATTCTCAAACCAAACTCGTTCCCAATAATTAAAATTCCAAGATACGTTCCATAAATATATACCCAAATCGTAAATTCAAAATATTAAATTTTGTTAGGTTATCCTAGTGCCGGAGTCAATGTAGTGCCAAATATGATCTCAAAAATAAATCATCACGAATGATCCAAACCAAACCATTAATAAATAATCAAATTTCATAGATAACATATGATTTAAAAATCGCATTCCAACGTTCATAAAATATCTCGTCACAATAAACTTTTCAAATATTCCAAAATTATACTTTTAATGTAATGCGGGTTTTAAAAATGGCTCCCTAATTTGCCAGTTGTCACAATATCCAGCCCTCTAGTTTGGCTAGTTGGGTGTGACCAAGCACCTTCCACCCCCTACTGACTCCGTCTCTGCGTATCTATATAATAATTTCTTAATGAGAAGAGATTACTAAACAAAATAAAAAATATTATACAACCATCATTAACGCTTTAATAAGGGGGAAGAGATCCGGTGAAAAGAAAAACCAAAATAAAAATAATGAGAAAGATTTCTGGCAATACATTTTAAATAAAGGTGGGAATTTACAAAAAAATATGTGTTTAATTTTGTAGGTGCATCTGAAATACATTGTTTTATTTTTTTCTCACCATTCTTATTTTAGTTTTTTTCTCATTTGATTCTAACCTCTAATAAGGACTATTAAATTTTTCATTGTTAGAAATCTTCTGAAAACCTAAAATTTCATTAATTTTAAGCTTTGATACCTCATGTTGTTAATGTTTTCAATGCTTACATAATTCTGTTACATGGTTTTAGTTCATATATACTTATCTTCTTATTCACATATAAATATAATATTTGTTTTCCTCTTTATTTTTCTTTTATCTAAACCATCATGTCACGATCCTATAAATACAAAATAGGAGGAAATGTCGTTTCTATTATCTTATAATTGGCCAAAATTATATAATTTTACAAAGAGTATAAGACACCTTGAATTATAGGGTCACATTATACCATAACATCATCCATTTTTTTTTTCTTTCTACAACTATCTTATAACATGATACAAAACAATCTCCCTCATAACCCCGGGTTATATGTACACCCCACAAACACATACAAAAACACAAACCACAAGCCAAAAAAAAGATAAAAATACACCGTTGGTCCCTAAACTTTTCAGAAAACATCGCCATGCACCCTAAGTTTGGAAAATCGTCTCCATGCGTCCAAAACTTGTGTTTTTGAGGCCGATTGCGTCCTTTGACCGTTAATGCTCAGGTCAACGTCCGTTTTAAGTTATATCATCAAGGGTATAATAGACCAAACATATTTTCCACTATAAGCTAGTTAAATCTAACCCAAACGCCTTTATATAGTTACCTATCTTATGCTACTTTCAAATGACATTCAAACTGCAATCAGAGCACTAGTATTACTCTTACCTTATATTTTATAGTCGATCCACTTCACAATATATGCTAATATTGATAGAGCCCATTAATTAAATGTAATTGTTTGTAATGACTGCTATTAGGTGAAAAGTTGGTTATGGATATTAAAACTGCTAAAAAGATAAAGATGTATTGATGAGTATAAATTTTGATTGGTCCTAAATGGTCAACTAAGTTTACCAGGTGATGGTCAACCAAGTCAAACGTCTAAAACCAACTAACCAAGGAGTACAGTGTATTCTCGGGTCGTTATGTCCCAGCGAGGTAAGCAATTGTATTTGAAAACGTTTTAAGTGATCGGGTGATTTAACAGGAGGACCAGGAATTTGATTTGAATGATTAAACTATGAGATTATGATTGAGAATAACTTAGAAACACTATTCTAACAATTACTGATGATCAGATAACCTAGAAACGTAAGTTAAACCTAAAAACGCGTGTTTGAATTTAAATTAAACGGGAACGCGCAAAATAAAAAGTGAAACGTGAGCAAATAGAGTCCTACGAATATAAAAGTTATATTTTTACAATCCTAATGTTATAAGAAAATTTTTAGAAAATTAAAATTATTTTTACCACTATTTAATTAATTACTATTAATTAATTACTAAATATTAATTACTTTTTAATTAACTAAATTATACTAATTATTAATTAATTATGAAAATTAACTAGAAAAATGAAGATTAGATTTAGAAAAATCTAAAATATTATGAAACTAATTTTAAAACAGAAAATCTATTTTTTCTACTTTTTAATTAATGTTTAATAATTAAAAACTAATTATTTAATTAATTTAAACTAAATTAAATTATAAAAAACACTAAATGACAAAGGAAAAATCTGAAAAAATTACTAAAATTATTTTAGACTACAAGGAACCTGAGAAAAATTTAAAAATGGGAAATGCTTATAAATAAGCAGAAAAATAAGCCAAAGGGCTTAAATAGAAGCTATCACTTTATTTATTTTTGTCTTTTTCTAAATTTTCTTTTACACAACTATTAAGCTACTGAAAATAGACAACTTTTATAAAGGAAACTTCCTTGGAAATCAGAAATAAGCTGTGTGTGATGCAATAAGCTTAACAGTTGAGCTTTTTGAGCTTTTTTGATGAAGCAAAAGCTATTAATAAGCTTATACAAGGAGGACCAGAGGTAACACAAGCTTCCAACAAGCTAAGTACACTGGAATCAAACTAGAACATGCAAAGACACACACTAATAAGCTAGAACAAGTAGTTAAGCTATTCCACTACTCACATAACCAAACAGTCCCTCAGGGCATTTTGCAGGCTTAAATGAGCTTATCAAACAAGCTTAAAATCCTGAGAGAGGTTTGGATCCTACAACCTAACCTGGTGAGCCATTCAAAAAGTCCAAGCCCAAGGAAATAGCTCAAGGTATGAGCTTGTGGGGCCTTGGGAAGGTTGGGGGCAAATACTGATTGCTCAGTATAGTTGTTTGGTCAGGTCACAAGCATGGGTAAAATAAGCTGGGGCAAGAAGCCTTAAGCCCGAGGTAAGCTTGGATTTGGAAAACTAGCTATCTGGGCTTTTCAGAAAACCCAAAGGCTTAAGCTGAGGCAGCCTATTGAACAAGCTAGGAGCTGGTGAAGTTGGCTTGTGAGGCACTCAGGTTGATTAATAAGCAGTCAAGCCCAAGAGCTCAAAAGCTTATATGAAACATAGATAAGCATGAAATTTAGTGCACAAGCTAAAAAGAAACCTTAAAACAGATAATCAAGCTTAGATTACAAAACTTTTAAGTTTATTCAAGCTTATGACTGCAAACAGTGGTGAGATTTGTGAGTTAAATGAACTTTTATAATCAAGCAACTAGTAAAATAAGCACTTAGGGACAAGCTAAGGTATTCACAACTCTTACTGGCTCAGGAAATCTAAATCAAATAATAATACCACTGAAAACTCAAACAAAAACATGTAATGAACAAGCTCAGTTCATACTGAGTTAATCTCAGAAGCAACAGTGGCCAAGGATCACTTAAGGATGTAAAATAAGCTTAACTAATAAGCTGTTTAGGCCAAACCCAACTGAGATTATTGAAGTCAAGCTAACAAGCTTTACAAATTACCAAGTTTCAGGAAAAATGAGCAAGTTTGTAGCAAGTGATGGACAAAAGAATTTGGGCCAAATCTGGTGGTGCAGGGCATTCCATGTTCAAACAGGCCACTTTGGAATCAACTTAGGTTAGGTAAATGATTTTCAAATTCCAATTTTTCTTTTGATTTAGATAAACAAGCTGCCAAATAACTTAAATCAACAAAAATAACTTATTTCCTATCTAAATTAAACCTCAGAGATGACCAAGAAATTCTGTCCAATTTGACAGACAAGACTTTTTGACTTTTTAAGATGTTGAAGAATGTTGACCTAAGTGAGTTTTGATGGCCTCTAACCTACTGATAATGATGTTTAAACCTATATTATGAATGATTCAAGCTAGATATACTACTAATTAAGCTACCTGAATGATAAAGCAATCTAACCATATAACAGTTAAGGAGAAATTAAAGATGGGAATGCATTTTGACTTTATATGAAAAGAGTCCTAAGTATTACTCTACTTCTGTCCTACATACACCTAATAAGATCTGTTTGACCCAAATGTGGCTTCTAAAACCAGCAACACCACAGTGAACTCATTAAATCCAAACACCCCCTTAAAATCTTGTAAATGAGGTTTTCAAAGATTTTGACAATCTTAAACCATGAAACTAGTTACTGAGGTTGTAATATGATATGATGAGCTTAAATAAACACATGAACACCATTTATGACAACATATGCTGATAAATCTCAACTACAGTAAAATGGCAGTCAATAATGCATGCTTTGAGTATAAAGGAAACCAATGAATAAATGTGAGATATTAATATACTACTTCACTAATCAACATCAGATGAGCATCAAAAGCATAAAGATGAACACTTATGATCAATGCTACAGTGAAATGTAAAGATTAAGTAAAGAGCTCACATTGTGATCCAAGCTGAAAACATGAAATCAGGGACCACAATTCACTTCCTAACATTCCCCAAGGAATTCTAAACCATTGCATCCAACTTTTCCTTCTCTGCTTCTTGTATTTTTATTATTTTTTTTTTTTTTGTATTTTTGAATAAACTGAAATTCAAACTGAAAATGGAATTATTAAACTCAGAACTTATATTATTGAAAGGGAAACAGATTACAATATTGAGTTTGAATGGAAATTACAAACTACAACTAATTTGACATGAATTTAAATAAGCTAAAAACTACCCACCACTACCACAGCTTCTCTTTCTCTTTTATAGCTCTCAATTAGGGTTTCTGAACAACTTTGGACTTTTCCCAGCACTTCTTCTCAAACCTTGGATTAGTAGAAGCAATCCTGGCCTTTGAAAGTTTTGGGCGCCCAAACTCTCTTTGGCGTTTTCTTATGATAATTGAAGCCAGAGGATATAATCTTGGAGTGTTGTGTTTGGAGGGGGTAGGAGGGGGGTTGAGTGTTGCAGGGAGGTGAAGGCTAGGGGTGATGATGGTGTGTTGGAGGGTAGCAGGATGGTGGGTTCTGATGTGGAAGGGAAGAGGTGGAGGGTCAAACGTCTGTTTGACTGGGCGTTTAATATTAAAGGGTGAAGGGGTTGGGCCAGGATGTTGGGCTAGGGGAAATGGAATGGGTAATATTTTTGGGTGGGTTTGTGTTAAAAGGGTTTGTTTGGATTGTAAGGGGTAATTAATATTTGGCCCGTTTGGTTGTAATTTGCAAAACACAAGGACTAAACATGTAACTTCTGAAATTTGAGGGGCTGGACTTGACATTTTTCCAAAGATATCACAAGGACCATTCATGCCATATTATAATTTCATAAGTTCTTGTTTGATTATTTTCCAATTTCAAAATTCCAGGGACTGATTTTGCCAAATTTGAAACTGTAGGGACCAATTGTGTAATTTTCTCAAACTTTTCACCCAAGGACTTGTTTTGACAATTTTTGAATTCCAAAGGACTTGGGTTGACTTTTCTTTCATTTCAAACCTTCAGGGACTAGTTTTGTCAATTTATGAAACTTGAGGGACTGAAACTGCCAATTATGCAAACTTTGTTCATTTTTCATTTGTTTTTAAACATTTTGCATCTAAAACATGTAAAACACAGTTTTGGGATAATTTCTGTATTTTGATGCATTTCTGAGTATTTTTGGATGTTTTGGCAGTTCAGATACGATAAAAATGATGAGTATTTACACACTCATCATGTATTTACCTCGGGATATACTAAAATATATAGTCATGTTCTTGGGCGGGGACTTATCCTCATTTTCTAAATACCCAAAACAGAATTGGTAGTTAAGAAGCAATAAAATCTCACTGCCATATGGCGTACCAAACACCATCTTGTGGAGACCATCTTAACAAGTGCTGCAAGAGCCTCAACTTCTTGTCCAACAGAAGCATTGTTAGAGTTGCCATGTCCGTGAGCAGCCATATTAGCCAAAACACAAGCCGTCTAAAAAATAAACACTTAATTGGTATTTTGTATCATATTTGTATATATATACAACATAACAACACTATATGTATGTCACACAAATTAAAGATAGCATGCAATTGTTGCTTGTCCTGAGTGAATTGTGACGATAGTTTCAGCAAAGCATAAAAGATATTTTTTTTTCAAAACACGTTATTTGTCCTTACTATTTTATTAGCTTCTGCTTGTTCTTATCATATATCATGAAAATTAATCAAGACTGAGAAATGAAGACAAGTTGAGCATCTAGTGTAGACGCGTAAATAGATTTGATGAGTACTAATGTTCGACGTTGATGATTGACTCGGACCTCGTCACCTGAACCATTTTCTTCATGACCAGTTGATCTATATAGTATTTGATAATTTTGGTTGCTCACAGAAGGTGGAATGATATATAGTCCAATATTTTTGTTAGTAAATAATGTCGGTTTACTAACTAGATGTGGCAAAATGGATGGATGGATGCGGTGTGTTGCGTTACAGGTCAAGACAATGGTGGGTCAAAATGGGTAAAATTTTGCATGTCGGTCAAAAAGGCAGAGTCTTGGGTCGTTCAGGTCAGGTCAAGTCTAGTTATAATATACTTGAGAAATTTGGAAAGTGTACATGGATCCATCAGACTTTATAGTAGAAATCAATTCAGGCAACAAACTTTGCTTCAATAACTCAGGAGGCCGCCAACTTTGCTTCACGAACTCAGTATCAACAATTGGACGAATTACTTCTATAAACACTTTCAAGATTGCAAGTTTCGCTTGAAGCAGAGTACATTCAAACATATCTTTAAACTCCTTACTAGCTCTTGAAACTAACACACCATCAATAATATTCTGTCGCGTGAAGTTCATTAGATATGTTGCAGCAACATTACTTTGACCATGATTCTCCCCTCCGAGGTAAGCAATGGAGATAAGAGCAAAAAGAAAATTGGAGTTATTGACAGACACACTATCGAAAGCATCAGTCCAGCAACTTTGTTTCTTAAGCCAAACACTCCCAAAAACAGCTATTGGTAAAACCAACCAACCCCAAAAACAACAACCTGCAAAATTATTAAACGTTTTCCTTTCTAAAACAGCTCGTGCTTCCACAACAATCACAACAACTTTGCCACAGTTAGTCACTTTAATATTACACTTCAACTTTATTCCCTTTTTCCTCATTGGTCATTTCCACATGTCAAATTTTCCTTTTTGCAGCACTTTACATTGTATCTCACTCATTTTCTTCCTTGTATGCCATTTCCATCAATCAAACTTCAAATGGGGTATCTAGCCGGTTACTTAGGCCAGTGTGGTGCCACTTGTGACGTTTTCAGCAGGTAATTGGAGTCGAGACCTCTTACTAAAATAAGCATTTTCAGGTTGACTAATATATGTCTTCATCCTTTTCTCCAATATGTTGATATCATAAGACGACCTCAATACATTTATGTGCTGAAATCTCTTTATATCACTTTCTGACATTTGTATATTGAAAGTAGCAGAAGATAGGTAACTGTATAAAGGTCTTTGGGTTAGATTTAACTAAAATATAGTGGGAAATGTGTTTGGTCTATTATACCCTTGATGATATAACTCAAAACGGACGTTGACCTGAGCATTAACGGTCAAATGACGCAATCGGCCTCAAAAACACAAGTTTTGGACGCATGGAGACGATTTTCCAAACTTAGGGTGCATGACGATGTTTTCTGGAAAGTTTAGGGACCAACGGTGTATTTTTGTCCAAAAAAATATAACTTGTGCGTTACCTATAATTTCGTACCATTTGTTTAAGCTATGATGTTGCTGTGGGCTTGTGGTTATGTTAATAAAACATAAAGGTAAGAGAAAACAATTCAAATTAGGGGTTTTCACATTAACCTTTAAAAAATAACTCAAAATTTTAGTAATTTCATAAAAAGAAATGGAGCTCAATTTAACTCGTATTTGATATGATCATTTATTTGACCCCTAAAAATCTACATTTAAACCTCCCCACCCCCAATCCAAATCCTCCCAAACCCAGATCCTTTCATGAAAACCTCAAAATTGACCATCAACTTACATAATTTCAACTATTTTCATATTTATACTTTGACAAAAAAATTTCAACATTACATAATTTCGAAACATACCATTGATTTCGCTTGCGAACCATCAACTTTCTTGGTTGTTGAAGGTTTATGTTTTAATTTTGTGTTTGAAGGTTTTTTTAATGGTGATTACTGATTTGGTGTTTATTACAGAGTGTTCAAAAGTTAGTAGCTTACAAGGTTCGCAAATACAAAAGGGGTCCAAAAATGTTCAAGGGTTCAAATATGGGTCAAAACTGAGGTTCGCAAGGTTCTCTTTTGGTTATCTACATTCGTGGTTATGTTTCAAAGAGTTTGGTAAAAAAAAAAAAAAAAAAAAAAAAAAAAAAAAAAAAAAAAAAACTACTCATTTTTTAATCAAGATGAAAATACACATTAACAACATCATTTTGAAAAATTAAATATATCATAAACCGTTGATGGTTAAGTAAAACTAATTACACTATTATGCCGAGCGTAAAACCATCTTTCACTAGAGGTAACTTCTATATATTTTCGATAAACCTTTTTTATTTTTATTTTATTTTTTTCACTGTTGAAATTAACGTTCGGAAGAATCACATATGTGATTTGAAATTTAAAATTCGCATAACAAGTCATATGTAATTTCATATTGTCTAATATTTAACACTCACATAGAAAAAACAACAAAAAATATCAAAAACATATTGAATTGTCTCTCTATTCAAAGATAAAAACACTATTGCATATTTTATATTGCTTTACGATTTACCATTTATAAATGAAAGTGAAAAGTGAGTTTTTTTATCTTGATAAAAAATGAATGGTCACGATTTAAATTGTTAGGTTTAATATTTACTGAAATCCTAAACACTAAAAGCCTTTTTCATAAGCATTACATCTAAAACTTTGAAAATAAAGTTCGAAAACTAAAAGCTTGGTAGACAAGCATACAACAACAACAACAACAATGTTGTTGGTAGACAAGCATATAATCTCAAAAGTTCCAAAACACTTAAGCTTATAAAACTGAATTTCGGTCGACAGCATTTTCAAAGTTTTGGACTTGGTTATAAAAATTATCTTAACGAATCATAATATAATGTTATTTTATTGTTAAGTCCAAAAGTTAAAAAGATCTCTCAAAGTCATGCATTTTTTTAATCTAAAATGAGACTAATTACTTTTGACTTTTGTTAGTTAATGAGGCTCAATTTTTTCATGTGGCAAAATTAGTTGTCTTCTCTTTGTCCAATTGGTTTTCTCAAGAATGTCTTTTGCAAAGTTATTCCAAAATAACCGTTTCCTTTTCTACGTGAAAGATGTGATTTTGCGTTTTTTAGTAGGAGAATCGGCTTCAATTTTGTCAATGTTAATGAAGGCAATAAGTTTCTTTTACTAGCAACGACGTAGTGTGTGAAATTAGTTAATACGTAATTGGCATTTTAGTAACTTTGCCAATTAATATTCAAAACACAGTGCTTGCTAAAGTAATCTCTTACCTTTTAGTATATCTATAATTTATTAGGTACAGTAGCATTTCTTTCTTTGAAAAAATGCGTAAAGAGTCTCAAACGGCACGCAATACTGTATGAAACTAGCTACACGAATATTCTAAAAAACATTTTTATAATTAAGTTTACCCGCCCATGACACACACACCCTTCACATGTCCCATACGCAATAGTCATTCAATAACTATGATTTCATCTCATCTCTTCACAAATATATATGGAAACTTGTCTTTTTAACCTAACCCTTATCCAACATGCATATATATCCTTCACAAATATCATAATATTATTTATTATATGTCATCTGTACCATAGAATTGCGTGCCCACCTCTCCACCTCTACATTATATTTCTTGTCACTTTACAAACAGACACACACATGCGTGTTTCTTTTACGTACGTACTAATATATCATTTCGACTACCTACCTAAAGGCTGAAAAAACCCTTGTTTATTTATATTGATTGAATGGAGGATTCGAGTTCCATTGCTGCTCGACGTTTAACCGCAATTCAGAGTCATCTTGTTGCGTTAAGTCATGATGATACGAAGTCGGTTATCGAAATGAATGAAACTGCTGGGGAGTTTTTTCATGGTAATTTATTGTTTCGGATTGATTCTGTTGCTTATTATAATATTTACTGTTATTATGTTTACGTAACTTTTATTATGGACTTATCTTAGTGTTAGTTTGGCTTTTCATGTTTTGATAATTAGACGTATGATGGTAGGAGTTCTAGGTGTTAGATTTGTTATGGTAGAGAGGTAGAAAGTTATGGTTGAGGGCAAACTTTGATAATTATAAAAAGGTTTTTGTAAGGCACAAGTTAAGCACATCAAAAGGACGACGGGTCTCACGAAAAGGACATCCTGACACACAGAAAAGTACACTTTTCAAATAAAAGATGTGGGTCTGGATGTCCTTTTTTATGGGTCCCGCCGTTCTTTTGGTATGTTTAACTTGTGTCCCTAGGGCACAAGTTAGAAAAACACGTAAAACTACACTATAAAACTAGAAAACGGTTCGTTAGGGGGCAAATTACAAAAAGAGGCATATATTTTAAAATTTTACACTAAAATTTTTTCACTAGGGCCATGTGACATCCCTGTCCCTTCCTGTCTCCGCCTCTGTGAGGGCAAACTTTGATAATTTTTAAGAAGTGTGTTATAAATCTTTTTGCCAGGGGGAAAATTACATAAATCTGCATATATTTATAAGAAATTACACGTTATAAATCTTTTTTGCTAGCGCGGGTGCCCACCCTGCCCCTGGGTATTCAGCAGATGGGTGCAGCGAATTAGTAGTACTAGTAACAGTTTTAAGCTGTTTATTTAGAATTACTACTTTTTAAAAAATAATAACAATAATAATCAGCTAATGATATTGGTTTTGGCTTGGCACTATAAAACATGGAAATGACTGTATTAGGTGACTAATATAACAAAAGGTATGTTTGTGATTTTTTAGGGGGGATTGTTTATCTGAACTGTTTTTAACTTCTTATTCGTTACTTGTAAATAGTTTAGAGGGTGTTTTTGGTTTGTTTATTTTAAAGTAAATAAGTATTAAAGAATAAGCAATCCCAAACATCCCACTAGTTAAAAGGAAGCCCGGACTATAGTGTGTAGCCCATAAAAGATGCATTCTACTTTTATATAGGTGTTGATGTGACTGTAAAAGGATTCTGTAAACTACATCATGGGATATGCGAAAGAGTGATTGCGTTTCAATTATTGTAGTACAAGTTTTAAGTTATCTATTCATTGCATAAATAATCGAGTGCTGTTTGCATATTGATTTGTAGTTAGCATTACAAAAGAATGAAATGACTATTAGAAGTAGTATATTATGAGTTTTTAGAAATATGTTTCCCTTATAAAGTGTTTGAGAGTGCTATTCGCCAAAGGGTATTAGAACACCTTTTACAAAGGATATTCAGTTACTAATTTTTCAAGGCTGATTGGTGTACGTGTATGTCCAACTGCGACTAATTAAGCTGAGAAACATGCCCATAACCAAGTTTGTCCTTGTTTGTGGTTGGAATACTATATCTTGGTACAGTTTAAAGCAGGTGTGTATGTCCTACTGCGATAGTCAAAAAACATTGGCAATTTGGCAAGGCATTATAGCAGTATGGAAATACTATAACCAAGTTTGTCCTTGTTTGTGGTTGGAATACTATATCTTGGTCCAGTTTAAAGCAGGTGTGTATATCCTACTGCGATAGTCAAAAAGCATTGGCAATTTGGCAAGGCATTATAGCAGTATGAAAATGTAGGCATATAGCCTTAGGACACGAGTTATCGAGACAACTAGTACTGGATAGTTAGGTAACAATTAGTTGACTACAAATAAGATTCATGTTAAATTCAGTGAAGGAATTCATTGACCCTTTTATCAAAACTCTCTTTAGATCTTTGATTTAAAAGAACACAGACTGATGCCAACTTAAGCTTTTTCAACAATCGTGAATCCACCAAAAAAGTTACTGTGAGAAACGTAGCTGTTAGAGACTGTATGCTTGATAAATTACAAGATGGCATTTTGTCAATTGGTTGATCAAATTTCTCTGTGTTTAAAGTAATGGAAACACCATTACAACTTCAGAGTAAAACTTGTGGTTTACTTTTGGTGTGTTGATGAGATTTGGATTTAAAAAATTATCAACAAGGCTTTTGGTCTCAGGGATAGTTAATCTATACTAACTTCCGATGCTTGTGTGTGTGATGTTACTTATATCTCTTGGGTCTAATATTCATGCTCTTAAAATCTAAAAATTCCATATCAATATCTAAGTCATGAGAGGGAAACATTTGATGCTCATCAAGTGGGTGTTCACTTAACTGAATAGCTATCGCTAAGGATATTAAGAACATTGGTGTGGTTTACTGGAAATCAATAATCCACGTGGGGATCAGTTGTACCGCTGAGGCACTGGTCTTGCCTCCTTTTCTAATCTTTATTTTATTATGGTTTTTTCTAAACTATGTTTTAAATGCACATCATATATACTGCAGATCAGAGATATAGTGTTGTACTCCCAGAAAAATTGAAGTCCGGAAAATGGAATGTATACAGGTCATTAGCTAATTTCTATCACAGTCAATAATTGAACAACTTTACACCTTCTTATTTTTGTGTTAATATAACCGGTCTCTTGCAAAAATTTATCCCTGGCAGATCTGCACGTTCTCCATTGAAGCTAGTCAGCAGATTTCCTGACCATCCCGAAATTGAAACATTGCATGACAACTTTGTGTGAGAATCTCACATTCTAGTACTTGAATTAGAAACTTGCTTCGGATAAGTTGATATTCCTGCTACTTCTTATAGTGATGATAACGGATTTACATCAAATAATTTTATGTTTTCAGACATGCAGTTGATACATACCCAGATTACAAGTACTTGGGCTCACGTGTACGAGTAGATGGGACTGTTGGGGAGTAAGTCTACTGTTATTTCGAATGAGTCAAATAAACAAATTGGACTAAAAGGGAAATGGGTTGAAAGTGTCCTATAACATAAATTAATTGAAATCTCTTCAGAACATCCATTCGTGTCAAAGCAGACATATATGGAACAATGAAGTGTATTTTGATGCACACAGCCTCCTAAATACTTTTATTTGGAGATTTAGACTATTATTTTAATACTCTTAGTTTCTGCAATAATAATGTATGCATCAAGTATTCATAGAAGAAAGTCTCAGCAGTCTCCAAGTGATTGATTTTAAGTTTTTTGAGAAAATAGACAAAAAAGTGTTTGCGGGTCAACAAGACTCGGTCCTACCCATTTTGACCCATCCTAAAAATATACCTTTTCAACATGGATCGGGTTTAACCCATTACCCAACCCGTCATAATATCATTCTATGATGGGTAAAGTGACTGATTAATATGTCTGATTTGTACTTGAAGGTACAAATGGATGACATATGGAGAGACATCCACTGCTCGAACTGCCATAGGATCTGGTCTGCAGTATCATGGAATATCAAAAGTGAGTAGTACAGTTTCCTGGGTTCTTAAAAGATTAATTTCCTATAGTAATACCTTTTGTCCAAATTTTATTTCAGGTAACTAACTTTGTTTTCACCCATAAAACTCCCAAACTTTTTAACAAAAGATCATATATGTTGAATGTTTGAGGGGTTTTATAGGGAGTCAATGTTGGTTACCCGAAATGATATCGGAATAAAGCTGGTTACTTTCTAATGCAGTTGCTCAGATTTAAGTTTATTGCACAATCCACTTCTTAAGTTCATGCTCTAACAACCACATCATTTGGATTCTTATTTTGGATCAGGGAGCATGCATTGGACTTTTTTTTATAAACAGACCGGAGTGGCTGGTAGTGGATCATGCGTGTTCAGCATATTCATATGTTTCTGTTCCTTTATATGACACTCTTGGTGTGTAAGTGTGCTTTCATAAATCTCCATTTGGTGTACATAGCTCTTTGTTTTATAAATAGCTCTGCTTGATCTGTCTGCAGGTCCTGATGCTGTCAAGTATATTATAAACCATGCTGATATACAAGCAGTTTTTTGTGTTCCAGCTACATTGAATATTGTAAGTTTGATCTATACCTACCACATTGCCAAAACAATATCGCATATTGTAATGTTTAAGAATATTGGGCTGGTCAGTTTATCCTTGTCTAACTTATATTAGTTGTAATTGATGTAGACTTGTAACTCACAAATATTTTTTCTGAACTTGCAGTTGTTGAGCTTCTTATCTGAAATTAGTACTGTACGCATCATAGTGGTATGCACTTAGACCTATTTTTAGATTTATCTTACACGATGTATCCGGAATGTTTAATTCATTTGTTGTGCTCTCCATGTTGCAGGTAGTCGGAGGATCAGATGAACACCTTCCCTCCCTTCCGGAAACATCTGGTGTTCACCTTATATCATACTCAAAACTTTTCAGTCAGGTTGGTTCTGTAGGGTCGAAGTATTATTCTCAAGTTCAACTTTCTAGTAATTTATGCCATTTTTAACTGATAGAAGTAATATTTTGTAGGGTCATAGTAATGTTCAACCTTTTTGCCCTCCCAAGGCTAAAGACATTGCTACCATTTGCTACACAAGTGGTACTACCGGAACGCCAAAGGTTGGATTTTTCAAGCATGCCAGTTTACTTCATACATTCATAGGCTAGATTATGGTATGCATAATTAATTAATCAATTTTATATGTACAGGGTGTAGTTCTGACACATGAGAATTTGATTGCAAGTGTTGCAGCTATGACCCTACCAATCAAATTCACCTGCTCAGACATGTACGTTTTTTCTGTTATCACCGGACTTATTGATCATTCTCATTACAGTTGGCAATTTTGACCCATTTATGAGTAGTTGGGTTGGTTTACAATAATGTCTTTCTCCAACGAGTCAGATGGGTAACATATATATTTTTTGGCTAGAATGCAAATGGACAAAACGAGCCATTTTGGTTTACAATAATGTCTTTCTCCAACGAGTCAGATGGGTAACATATATATTTTTTGGCTAGAATGCAAATGGACGAAACGAGCCAAAAATGGCTCCAAAAAAAAAAAAAAAAAAAAAAAAATCAAAATTCTTAAAGCCTTCTTATTCACTTTATCAAATATTTCATTGTTCTTATTTTGATATTATTATTTTTGTTATCACATTTAAGATATTAGTTATGATATAGTTCGACAAGAGAGGCAAAACTGCTTGCATGCGTACCCTTCCATACAAATAAATGTTCATTTGGACTTGTCCACCAACCCGTTTTGCTATCTCTAATGCTCATTCATTCTCTTAGTTATTGAATTGTATCTTATATGGACAGTTACATATCCTACCTCCCTTTGGCGCATATTTACGAGCGAGGGAACCAAATTATGGGAGTATACAACGGGCTTGCTATTGGTTTTTACCAAGGGGTATGTGCCACATTTTCACCTTCTTTTAATGGAATCTAGAGCTTTAAATTTTGTATACATATCAATGGGTTGATTTGGGCTGTGTTTTACCACAAACGGGTCAAATTAAATATTTAGCTAAAAGGGGAACATGTCAAAATGGGTTGAAAGTAACGTGAAGTCTTTTTAAGACACACAACATTATGAGCTCTTTCAATCATTAAGATTGTTAACCATATTCATACTGATTTTTTCTAGTCATAATAACCACTCTTATTGTTACAAAATTTGGACGTAAAAAGTTTGTGGGTGCGCCCACACCATTTGACCCATGCTAAAAAGGACTTGTGTCGACCCAAACCTGTTTTGACTCTTTGTCTAACCTGTCTGACCCACTCATTTTCCACCTCTAGAATCTACCTTTCCTTGTTGTGCATAAAAATTGAAGTATAAATCAAAGAACGCATCAAATCGAAGATGCCTGATCGTAGTAGGTCTAATCGGTATTATGGATTAAATTTACTTTTATATTTTTGGTAACAACTTCTGTTACTCTCGGGTGTTTGTTTTTAAGTATCTGTATGGTGGGTTATACTTACCATTTTTTCTTTAACCTATCTGAAATTAGTGTATTCCCTGTGTAGGATAATTTGAAGTTGATGGATGACTTGGCTGTTCTAAGACCTACAATTTTCTGTAGTGTTCCTCGTCTTTACAACAGAATATATGCTGGGTAGAGCCATTTGTAATAATAGCTAATCATACCATATACAATATTTATTTTCAATATTTACAGTCTACAATGTTGGTCTTTGATAGGATTATGAATGCTGTAAGCACGTCTGGGGTTCTGAAGCAAAGACTTTTTAATGCTGCTTACAATTCCAAAAAGCAGGCAATAATGAAGGGTATGTCCTGTATGTACACTTATGTCCATGTAGCATCACATTTTAGGCTTATTAGACAGTTATGTAGTTATGCTTTTTCTGTAATTCAGTTAATACTTTTAGTATAAGTTAGGAGATATAATGTTAAATTTTTGTAAAGAAGTACAAAAGTTGACTAGCTTTCGATAGCTCTCCTTCAACGTAATGCATTTTATAAGTGATTCCTTTATAATCGGGAAAAAATCAGCTGTATCAGTAATATCTTTTATTGTTGTAGGCCAAAAGCCATCACCAATTTGGGATCGATTGGTATTTAATAAAATAAAGGCGAAACTTGGAGGACGGGTTCGTTTTTTGGGGTCAGGTGCTTCACCTTTATCTCCTGATATCATGGACTTTTTAAAAATGTAAGTTAATATTCTGACAACACGTTGCTGCTCCTTTTTGTTTGTCGTTAAGCTATCTTTTACTGTGTTATCATTTATTGTGGTTCAACATATGCGATTTTGCTATTTTCAGATGCTTTGGCTGTTCAGTTATTGAAGGCTATGGTATGACTGAAACTTCATGTGTGATAACTATCATGGATGATGGTGATAACTTGTCTGGTCATGTTGGTTCACCTAATCCTGCATGTGGTGAGTTTTATTTGTTTATTTTAGAATGATCAATTATGAGGAAATGCATCTTTATATGTCTTTAGCTCTTAGTTTTGTTGCATTTGACTTATGTCCTTTGTGTGATTATCTCTTACCCTAGTGAGTACTGTATTATCCTCTCTTTTGTTCATAGTTTTTTGTATAGATGATCATATGCTTTAGGTCTATCTTTGCTTTCTCTATTAGCTGCAAAATTTACTTCTCTGCAGTTTGAAGTTATGAACTATTGGAATGAGTCTTAACTTCAGTTTTTGCTGAGCCTCTTTTCAGAAGTAAAACTTGTCGATGTTCCTGAGATGAATTATACCTCTGATGATCAACCCCATCCTCGAGGAGAAATCTGTGTTAGGGGGCCCATTGTTTTCCATGGCTACTACAAAGACGAAGTCCAGACGTTCGTAACTGATCTAATTTCATTTTTTTTTTTCTTGAGATCGAAGAGATAAGTATTTGTTCAACTGATTTGAAATTACACATATATAATTGTGCAGAAGAGAAGTAATTGATGATGAGGACTGGCTTCATACAGGAGATATTGGGATGTGGTTGCCTGGAGGCCGACTTAAGATTATAGACAGGTAACTGAGTTTTCGTATTTCTGTCTTCATAGTTAATACAGTAATATTTAACATGACATGCTTCTGATTGTTGCATTCGTCAGTGGTTCTCTGTATACTTTACTAATACAAAAGTACTGTGTTGCTGCTAATGCAACACCGGATATTAATTACTTATGTGATGTTAAATTGATTTGTGACAGGAAAAAGAACATATTTAAGCTGGCACAAGGCGAGTATATAGCACCGGATAAAATTGAAAATGTATATGCCAAGTGTAAATTTGTTGCTCAGTCTTTTGTATATGGTAAGAGGACTAATCATTGTGCTTCAAAAAACTTTTTTTTTTTTTTTTTTTTTTTTTTTTTTTTTTTTTTTTTTTTTTTTTTGATAAAATGCTCTAATCTACTTAAACCATGCTGATTGTTTGTGTGACACTGATAGGTGATAGCTTAAACTCATCTTTGGTAGCCATCATCTCGGTTGATCCAGATGTAATGAAGGACTGGGCAGCATCTGAGGGCATAAAGGTACTTTTAACTCTGCTGATTATTTTGGTTGATACACTAGCATAATCTGGTCTTTATACTCCACCTCCAAATGCTGTTAGAGTTGCTAGGTAATTAAAAAATAACTTATCAAAAAAAAAAAAATGCTGTGGTTCATATAATTGATGTTGGAAGTAATTAATAAAGTAACTTTAGATGGTGCTCGGATTTGTGCTGTGGATATTGTTATGTAATTGTTTTGAGTTGGATTTTCAATATATTTATGAAGAGATTCTGCTTGTGATCTATTTAGGGGAAAAATAATTATTTTTGGATGATGAATCTCATACCATCGGCAACAAAACTGATTGTTTAAGGCTAAAAGTAGATTACCTGAATACCTGTTTAATTCCACATAGCTTCTCTCCTCCTCACACTCCCATTTTGCCCACCTGAACCCACAACAACCATGTTGACGGGGTACCTTTGATGCACTTGGGATACAATTAATTCAATGGCCTTTTGGTCTACTAATTTCTTGTTAATTCGAACTGTGCCTTCTTTTTTTTCTCACACCGTCTAGATGGAACCAGTGGACCTATGAAAGAAAATATTCACTGACCAAAATAAACATGATCTGCACCTAGATCATTTTGTTTCGGACACTTATCATTAGTATTCAGAGGTCCTTTTTCTATTAACAAATTTTATGGACAATACGTGTGCAGTATGATGATTTGGCACAGTTATGTAACCATCCAAAGGCAAAGGCAGCTGTGCTGGCAGAGATGGATGCTGTAGCCAGGGAGGCTCAGGTGACTTGTTTTTGAAAGTTACTTTCACTTTTGAGTTTCATATTATCATCACGTCTAATATATATCTTGTTCCTGCAGCTGAGAGGTTTCGAGTTTGCAAAAGCTGTAACCTTAGTGGCTGAACCATTCAGTGTGGAGAATGGCCTTCTTACCCCGACGTTCAAGGTACCTCTATTGTTGTTAATGATTTTTAAAGATTACGTTTGAATAGACAAAATTGTTATCTTCTTCAATCATATAGTTGGATTTGGAATTCGTGACCCATTAATTATGAAGGATCGACTAGGGCAATGTTTAATCTCTTAAGGTGTAATTTTTTAGCTGAAATGGTAGTCATAGTGCATAAAACCTGTTAAACATTTTTCTAAAGCTATACTATTATTTAAATAATATAGTATGTTTGGCGCACACAATGGAGCCTTATTGTTCGATCAATAGCATGGTGACTCGTCATGCAATGCATTGTAGAATTCCTTGTCATTCATATATTGAAACCTCACTCAATACTGTACAACCGACCATTAAACTGAGTGTGGTGGGCCTCCATGATCCTTTTACAATTAAAGTAGTTTTATATGTAATAAAATAATGATGTGGAAATTCATTATACTATGTAAAGTTCAATGCATTGGGAGTGTTTTGTATAAGTTAATGAGATGTTGACATGGCAGTGAAATGACAATGTATTGAACTCAAAATGATATAATGTATTGGAGATGCCCTTAAAAAAATAAAAAATAAATAAATAAATAAATAATAAAAAAATAAAAAATAAATAAAATAAAAAATAAAATTAAAAAACCTGACCTTCACAGCACCAAAATTACCCATTTTGACTCGTAAATAGATCCCTGTCCATTTTGTCACCTCTAGCTAGTTATATTGTAAACTCATAAACGGATTTTGGTTTGATAAGTTGTGCTTGTATTTATTCCAGGTGAAGAGACCACAGGCAAAAACATACTTTGCAAAGGAAATATCAAACATGTATCAAGAGCTTTCAAAAATGGAGCCTGGCCTTCATAAACTATAATGAGCGTCCACATATTTGGCCATGCACATGAAATAAGGTGCATGCTAAGATGATGATAAAGTATTTCACATCCATGTCAGGAAAGGTGATTGTTCTTGTGTGAGGTAACATTGGACTTCTTCAAAATGGTGTTCTGAAATATTGATCTCTATAGTATCTAGTCAAATTCCGACATGTAAAAGACCAATTATAGACACTCTATACAGAACTGAGCCCTCTTCTTTATTTTTTATTAAAATCTTGTTGGGTAATAATTCAGACTTGCAGTTAGATCTACTATATATTAAAACAAACCGATTCGAATTCACAAGATAGGTTAAATGAAAGTTAAATTTTGATGGTTTTTCTAATGGCATGTCTCGGTAGTTACTTTTCCTTGTACCTCTTATATTCATTGTCGTTTGTTAACTAGATTCTTATTTCTTAAGATTATTTGATCTTCAGTCGATCAAAGATGATACAAATCTATGTGCCAAGTAGGGGTTTATGTTCTGTAATATGCATGGGTGTTTTTATACCATTTTCTGTGACTCATTTCGCCTAATTGTTTTAAGGACTGCTCTGTGCTAAAGCTCTTAGTTTGCTTATATTTGCGAAATATATTACTTATACAATCTTGACCTCAATTTGTTATTTATTGTGCGGGAACATAACTTAGAAAACATAGTCTGATATGAATATGATTAGTGGTGTTCACACTCGGGCTGACTGATGGTTGGAGGAATAGGTTGATAAACTTATAAATCGTATGCCCAAATTGTCAAGGGCCATTTTTGTTTCTGGATATGTATCTTTTAAATGATCTGATTCAACAAAACAAGTGAAGTGATAAGAAAAGATCAGTATACTATATAAGTTAGGTTTGCGTGCAGATTAGTATACTACCAGTTTACTATGACATGTGCTGTAGTGAAAGAACAGTCACTGCAACGGTGTTCCTGACGTGTTGGTCTTTTCTCATCCACATAAAATCCGAGCACTACACCTTTGAGTTAGCAAACCCATATTGAATCGGGGGATGTAGATACAACCAAAACAAACGTCATGGTTAAAGAACTTTGTGGTAAGGAACTACTATTCGCATTCTAAAAGTAAACGTGCATAATAGAAAGGGTCAGTAATGTTTTACCCATCGCACATAACTAAACATAATTCTACAAACATAGATGTTAGTATTGTATGTTCAATATGTGTCTGTTCTAGTAGTTTGTCAGATTTTAGAAGTAATTATTAGCATTAACGAGTTGAACACTAGGAAAACGAAAATCTACGAAGAAGAAAACAAAAGACTGGCCGTGTTTGGCTTTGCATTTTCAGCCTGATTATTTGATTATTGTGTTTTCAAGATCCACCAGTGACACATCCATTGAAGATCTCAATGGTGTCACCTTGTGCAACTCGATGCCATCTAAAAGACTGATCTTCTTCCATTACATTTTGCTTGTATATGAAGAAATATCCTTCTTCTGGTAAACCAAATCCCATCCCTTGATTTCTGACCTTTTGCAACTCGTTCCTTAACTCGCCCACGTTACTCATTGGATTCACCTCTAGCATAATCTTTTCGCCACCTTTTGACAACACATTTACCTTCAGTTTCTTTGGATAACTTCCCATTAAACTCATGCTTAGACTACAAAGGGCCGCTGCAGTTGGACTTAACGTCATTGTAGGTGTATGTGTAGGCATAGGTGGAGTTGTAGGCGTAGGTGGAGTTACAGGTGTAGGTGTGCGTGTAGGCGTAGTAGGTGTTGGGGTCGGGGGCTTAAGCTTTATATCAACTTCTGAGCCATCAACTAGTTGAGACTCGTGCAAACTCTTATGATCATGTAACTCGATCCCATTTGCATAAACCACAATCCTGCTTAATGGGATTCCTTCCATTTCATTGATTTTTTCTTTCATCTTCAAAACGGTATCATTCATGTCCATCTCTATAACTAACCCAAAATTCTTCAGTAGGATTTTGATCTTTCGGGAAGAAGAGCACAAAGATGGTGAAGGGGCTTCTTCGGTTTTGACCTTGGTAGTGGTGGTAGTGGTTTGTGGTTGTTGTTGAGTGTCGCTTGTTGTATCTGTGGTGGTGATAAGTTTAAGGTGTGAGCCATCAAAGATGTCTGAGGTGTGAATGTTGAGATCGTCGGACAGGGGTTTGCCGTCGAATTTGAGTGTTTGTTCATAAACAGGAATACCTTGGTATTTCGACACTTTTTCTTTGATTTCCTTAATAGTATCAAAGTAACCAACTTCAATGGTGAAAGACATACCTTTGTCGGGATCGAAAAACAAATCCATGCCTCAATGTATTTAAGGTCTCTGGTGTCGAACATGAAAGTTTAAGATCATACAAGCTGATAAACAAAGTGTTAAGTGCAACACCCTAACTGCATGTGTGAAAAGTTTTACAATTTCCGATGATAAAATAATTACTTAAGAGATAAATAAGGCTTGATTATCGTGAGGTTTTACCCGTTCTTCTTTTTACCGTTGTAGCATTCGATTAATCTATATAATAGTAATAATTAAGTAATACAAATTAATTTTTAAGTGTAATTATATACTACTGTCTTTTCTTTTTGTGAGTTGTGTGACCGTTTAAAAAAGTCGTAAACTATCGAAAACACTATATATCCGGGGAAAAAAGAACTAGAGAAGCACGACTTTCAAGTACTAAACATAAGGTCGGAGGTAATGGTCACCAAACCAATAATCTCGATATTAGTGGCACATCACCATTCAACGCATCACCAAACCTACCACCAAACAAGCATAATAGATAGATACCATCAAACTCATTTTGTAAACAATTTAATTAAAAACTAAATTAAACTTTCATTCATAATTAAAAACATTACATTAAAAATTAAAAACGTCACACATAAAAAAACAATTAATTAATTAAGATCAAGGGGAAAAGTGTTTGACCAAATCGGCACGAAAGTTTTGATATTCGTTTAACGATTTGATTTACAGATGTGCACTTCATCAATGCTAAAATGCCTTACTTCGAAAGTATTCACAATGATATGTTACATCTTCAACTATGCTTGTAAATAGTTCTCGACTCATTCAGAACCTCTTCCAAAATGTAATACGTCATACATCCCTTGTTCACTAGAGTAAGTTGATCCAAGGTCTGAACATTGTCCCACTTCCCTCATCGGGTTCCTCTCTGTTCATCATGGGGTTGTTGGGATAAAGGTGGGTTTGAGACACGCGGGTACTCTTGATGCGAAAGGATATGGATCTAGAAGCCAAGATCAAAGCGTTAGTTCAAGATAAGAGCCCTTACGAACCAAGGCTTCTAAAGTTGCCGGAGGGTCCATCATCAAGAATGGCCTAAGATGGTCAAAAGCATTCCTAACAATGCTAGCCACAGCGGAATACTCCGGCAAAACGGGTCGCCATTTCGTGGAATCGAACGCCCTAAGAGGAAGATTTCATTTGCTTTCTGTTTCGTAGAACGAAGTTGATCCATGGTCATCGGGATGTCTATGTTGAAAGAGAACCTAACCTGAAGAGTCATTGGTTTTCCAGGTTGGAAAATGAAGTAAACAACTCAGGTGGACAAGAGGCGAACCACTCAGCTGATGAGTCAGCTATACTTTTCAAAAAATAGCTGATGACGTATAGTCTATATTTGGGCCACAAGCCCAAATGATAAACATTACTCACGCCTAAGTCCACCACGAGTGGACTACCATGATAATGGTATGGGCCGCAGTGTCAATGCCTTGGGCTCACAAAGCCCAAAACCCAACTAAACCCACCGGGTACACGATAAGGATTATCTATTCATGGAATAGATATCCTTACCTCGGATAAGCATTACGCGTGCGAAGAGTAAGGAGCAAGAAACATGGTTTCTTAGTCCCTATATATAGAATCATACGATTCTCATTCAAGGTACGATATACAACCCTAACTCTCTACGAGAATCCTAAATCGATTACTTACTCTCACGCTGGAGTCTAATCGGGGGAGACAATCCCTCGATAAGCCTAACGGTGTTGTTTTATTTTCTTAGTACGCAGGTAACAAGTGCTAAGGATTGAATTGGTACGAGAGTATAAGCCCATAACCAGGTACGCCCAACTTTTGTATCAACAAGTGGCGCCATCAGTGGGACCCTACTACGAACTAGAATGACGAAACATAAGAATTCCAACCAGCGGACTCCGCAGTCAGAAAAACGTGACCATCAGAGGAAGAATCAACAAGATCCAACCTCCAGACAAGTCGCTGGGACAACCAGCACGCCGGCAGGAACAACCCCACCTCGTCTAGCAGTAGAACTACCTACAAGAACTACTCAAGTCACACCAGTGGTCCCAAGCGTTGAGGAACTCCAACGCACCCTCTTCACCACTCCTCATCAGGCTACACCCGCAGTGAACAACACTGCGCCGCCAGGCGCGCCTGAACGGAACAGGGCGACTAACACTGAGGCAGAAATTCTTGCAACAACTGAGGACGCACCGGGTCTAACTTTGGGAAACTTTGTATCCCAAAATTATGAAACACTAACTGCCCTCATGCAAGAAGAAGCAACAAGAAGAGCAAGCGCGGGCCTACAAGCCCGACTCAATTTTGGTCCTGAACGCGAACCATCACCATTGCGTCACCCACGAGGAAGACGCGCAGAACGTACCACTATCCATGATAGGTTGGGTACGATATCTGATTCACAATACTCAGGAGACAGCGAGAGGCGCACCAATGTCCACTCCAGACTTGGCAGTCGGGGAATACAAGATCGACTAGGGCCTCAACATTCGCCAAGCCAAGGATCTTCCAAACCTGGGAGTAGGAGGGTTCAAGACAGATTGGGGGGAAGAAGATCCCCAAGCAGAGATCCCTCAAGCTCTTCTTCTGAAAGAAGCCGGCGCAAGCGCCGAAAAAGAGACTACCCTTCTTCCAGCGACTCCTCGGACAACGAGGACAAAGAAACAGGACACTGGAAGTCAAGAGGAAGACGTCGCGATGAAGAGAATGAAGATATGTCCCTCCCATGGCGACGCCAGAAAATTGATGCGTTTACACGGCGCATCAGCGATTACTCAGATCGCAAACGCAGGCGCATGCCCGCTAATGTGAAAACATACGATGGAACAGGTGATCCTGACGACCACCTAAAAATTTTCGAATCAGCCGCAACCATCGAAAATTGGCCACAGCCTGTGTGGTGCCATATGTTTAATTCCACGTTAGTGGGAAACGCGCGCACATGGTTTAGCAAACTCCCACGTAGGAGCATTGGTGGATTCGAGGAACTACAGAAAGCATTCCGCCTCAACTTCACCCAGCGAAAGAAGTGCGCTAAAAACCCTGTGGAGCTAGCAAGAGTGAAACAGCGTCAAGGGGAATCAACCAGCGCTTTTATGGAATGTTTCAAAAATGAGTGTATACAAGTTAAAGCATGTCCTGAAATCCTAAAAATTTCAGGGTTCATGAATGGGATCAATAACCCAGAACTCATCCGCAAGCTGAACGACAAAGTTCCACAAACCTTTGACGAGTTAACAAAGCGCACTAGATCCTTTATACAAGGAGAAGCAGCTGCTGCGGATAGCAAAAAAGGTTATTCAAACTATAGGCAACAAGACCAGCCGCGGAGACAATCCAATGATCAGAATAACAACCGCAGCAGGAATTACCGCAGTGGAAGAGATAACGACAAATATACTCCTCTCACTAAGACTCCGAGAGAAATATTTGTAACGGAAGGTGCGAACTTCCCAAAACCACCGCCAATGCGCACTGCAGAAGAAAAGCGCCTAGGTAGTGGATACTGCGAGTACCACGGCCAAAAAGGCCATACCACTAACGAGTACGTCCAACTAAAACAGCTAATTGAAAAGCTAGTTAGAGAAGGCAGGATGGACCACCTCGTAAAGAACATCAAGGAAGGAAAAGATAAACAGAGAAACGCGGGTAGGAAAGAACCCCCAAAAGAAAAAGCTGACACTATATACATGATACAATCATGGCAACGCAGGATAAAACAAAAAGTCAGCCAAAAATTCTCTCCAGAAAAAGAGATATCCTTCCCTACTATAGCTGCGGACAACGCAGTCGTGGAGCCTCTAACCATTGAAATACATACAGGAGGACATAACATCCACCGCATGTACATTGATGGAGGAGCATCCGCAGACATCCTGTACGATCACTGTTTCAAGAGACTGCGACCTGAAATCCAAGGTCAGTTGATACCAGCCACAATGTCATTAACAGGATTCACAGGAGAAAAGATTTGGCCCATGGGGCAGTTACGCTTGTTGGTGGTCGTAGGAGATGAACAACACTCAACCGCAACTTGGATAAACTTTATGGTAATAAAGTCTCCTTCACCATATAATGGTATCATTGGAAGACCGGGAATATCATCCATGCGCGCGGTACCATCCACAGCGCACGAAATGCTTAAATTCCCAGTGGAAGGAGGAGTTGTCACTCTCTATAACACAACAGTACCACCAAGGGAATGCATCGCAGTAACAACTGAAGTAGAGACTATTCCAGAACAGCGCACGGAAAAAACGCCAAATTTCAAAGTCGCTATTCACCCAGATTATCCGGAGCAACAAGTTTCGATTGGAGGATCTTTATCTGACAAAGGTAAAGCAGCTGTATGCGCACTCTTGCAAAAGAACCTAGACATCTTTGCATGGGAACCAAAGCATATGACGGGAGTACCGCGCTCTATCACAGAACATAAGCTACAAATCCGACAAGGATACCCTCCAATACGACAAAAGAAGTGCGGCCAGGCCCCAGATCGTGCAAAGGCTATTCTGGAAGAAGTACATAAGCTCGTAGACGCAGGCATCATGCGCGAAGTATACTATCACGACTGGCTTTCTAACCCAGTTATGGTAAAGAAGAGCGATGACAGTTGGAGGATGTGCGTGGACTTCACGGACCTCAACAAAGCATGTCCGCAGGACTGCTATCCACTGCCAGAGATAGATTGGAAGTCGAGTCCTTGTGCGGATACCCCTTCAAATGCTTCCTAGATGCGTATAAAGGGTATCATCAGATCCAGATGGCAGTGGAAGATGAAGAAAAAACAGCTTTCCACACCAGTCAAGGAGTATACTGCTACACCAAAATGCCTTTTGGCCTGAAGAACGCAGGCGCGACATACCAACGACTGGTGGACACAGCCTTCGAGAAACAAGTAGGCCGCAACTTGGAAGTCTATGTTGACGACCTTGTCATAAAAAGCCATACAGAGGACGAATTGGTGCGCGACATCGAGGAAACATTCCGAACGTTGGGGCGGATCAACATGAAGTTAAATCCAAAAAAGTGCACCTTTGGCGCGACCGAAGGGATGTTCCTTGGATACCTGATAGAACCCGATGGAATCAAGCCTTGCCCAGAAAAGACAAAGGCCGTTATTGATCTCCCCTCACCGCGCACACTCAAAGAAGTCCAATCACTGAATGGAAAGTTAGCGGGGCTAAACCGTTTCTTATCTAAGTCAGCAGACAAATCTCTTCCCCTCTTTAAAACACTCACGAAGTGTACAAAAAAGGGAGACTTTCGCTGGACTACCGAAGTGGAAGAAGCTTTCCAACAACTCAAAAACCATCTGGCATCTCTTCCCAAACTTGTCGCACCGCGACCAGGGGAAGAACTAATCATGTACTTATCGGCAACCCATTGAGCAGTCAGCGCCGTTCTATTGACAGACAGGAACTCCGTCCAGACACCCATATATTTCGTAAGTAAATCCCTAAAGAAAACAGAGACTAACTACAGCGCTATGGAGAAGCTGGTCTTGGCTCTAGTGTTCGCAGCAAAAAGGTTGCGCAGATACTTTCAAGCGCATCCAATAGTTGTAATCACTAATCAGCCAATCAAACAAGTTATCTCTAAGCCTGACGCATCAGGACGCTTACAAAAATAGAGTATACTGTTAAGTGAGTATAACATCTCATACAGACCGCGCACTGCAATCAAAGGACAAGTCCTAGCCGATTTTATCGTGGAGAAGCCAGACAGCGACATCCCGACATCTGCAGCTAAAACAGATTTACAGGAACCCTGGATTCTGTTCACAGATGGATCTTCATGTGTAGAAGGATCAGGCGCAGGCCTTATTCTTACAAATCCAGAAGGTATGGAGTTCACCTATGCGCTACGCTTTGAATTCACAGCCACAAACAATGAGGCAGAATACGAAGCCCTACTAGCTGGACTACGTATTGCAATTCAAACGGGTGTTCGCAACCTAGAAGCAAACGTAGATTCGCGACTGGTCGCTAACCACGTGCTAGGTGAATATGAGGCCAAGGATGAACACATGACCCAATACCTGGAAAAGACAAAATCTTTGATCAAAAACTTTGATAGGTTCACAATAAAACAGGTGCCTAGAGGAGATAACAAGAAGGCGGACGCACTCAGCAAGATCGCATCCACAAGCTTCGCACACCTCTCAAAACAGGTATTGGTGGAAACCCTAAAAACCAAGTCAATCTTGGAAAGGGAAATAGCAACAGTGATAGAGGAACAAGACCCTACATGGATGACACCTATCATCGAATTTATTAACAAGGGAATCCTACCCCAAGATCAAAAAGACGCTCGCGGAATACGGCGCATGACGCAACGATTTGAATTACGCGACAACGTACTCTATCGACGGTCTTTTTTACAGCCATGACTCAGGTGTGTTGGACCCCTTCAAGCAGACTACGTACTCCGCGAAATTCACGCTGGATCATGTAGTATACACTCAGGGCCACGATCCGTGGTGGCAAGCGCTCTAAGGTCAGGATACTATTGGCCAACAATGCATCGCGACGCACGCGATCTGATAAGAAAATACAGCAATTGCCAAGTACATAGACCAATTCCGCGCCGACCACAACAAGAGCTAACACCAATTACCTCACCATGGCCATTTTACAAATGGGGTATTGACATCGCAGGACCTTTCCCTGTCGCAGCTGGAGGAGTAAAGTTCCTCATCGTGGCCATAGACTACTTTACAAAGTGGATCGAAGCAAAAGCGGTGGTGAACATCACGGGAAACCAAGTCAAACGCTTTGTGTGGGACAACATTGTCTGTCGCTTCGGACTACCGGGTGCGATCATATCAGACAACGGAAAACAATTCTGTGATAACCCATTCAATGATTGGTGTGCACAATTGAACATCACACAACACTTTGCTTCAGTCAAACACCCACAAACCAATGGCCTAGTTGAGCGCGCAAATCGCAGTCTAGGCGAAGGAATAAAAGCGCGCCTTGACAGACACAAAGGAAGGTGGGTAGACGAGCTCTCACATCTCCTGTGGGCGCATCGCACAACAATCAAAACCAGTACTGGCGACACGCCATTTTCCCTAGTCTATGGAACAGAAGCCGTCATACCAGCCGAGATAGGAATGCCAACTATACGCACAGCAGAGGTCAACGTCACGACAAATGACGAGGAACGGCGCATAGACTTAGACATACTGGAAGAAAGACGCGAACGCGCAGCTATACGCGAAGCAAAGGCCAAGGCAAAAATGAAGAAGTATTATGATGCAAAAGTCAAACACACTTCATTCAGACCAGGGGACTTTGTTTACCGTGCTAACGACGCGAGCCACGCAGAAGACACAGGCAAGCTCGGACCTAAATGGGAAGGACCTTACGAGGTCACAGACGCGCTCGGCAACGGCGCATACAGACTGCGCGATATGGAAGGTCACGACCTAGCGCGCACTTGGAACATCTGCAATCTCAAAAAATGTTACTTTTAGGCTACGGCCCTTACACAAACACCCTTGCATCCTACGAGGTGCCCAATAAGTGTTTGTCTTTCTTTTCTTTTCTAGAAATTGTATTTTCTATTTTTTCAAATAACTTGCAAGTATTAATAAAATGTTATGGTTTCTAGCTAACTCCATAGCGCATTTTTACTTTATTGCATATATTTCAATATTGTTTATCTCATATTTCTGCCTACATGGCGTGCATGCACCACTTAAAGACCCACGAAGGCATAAAGGATAAGTTAACCTACTAATTTACTTGTTGAATAAGAGGGTTGCAAACCCATCAACATTGAATCACGCATCCTTGCTAAGCGCCTTACCCTCGAGACGTCGAGGTAAGTCTCGCGCGCGCACCCCACGACGGATGCGCATATACCAAGTACACCGTACGAGCTTAGAAATATAACGAGCCAAGACACTTGGTCAAATAATAAAACTTCGCAAACAATGCAAGTATAATTCTTCAAAGTCACGCACTTAAAAGACTTAGTTAAAAAAATCAAACTTAGCAAACAATGCAAGTATATTTAAGTCACGAACTTAAAACAAAAATGTATCTTATTCCACATTTATTAATAAAAATTACAAGAAAGATACATAACATACAAAAGGCCTACACGCTAGGGCAATGCTCAAGGTCATCTTCATGAGCAGCAGAACTCCCGCCGCATAATATGGCCTTATCTTTGACCCCTTTCTTCATCGCAGCCCTCTCCGCATGCTTTTCCAATGCTTCTTGAAGTGGAACCTCCTTCTCAAGTAAGTAGGGGTTCAGAGCATCACGCGGCTGCGCAAAGATAGGAACCTGCAATTGCGAAACATCAGGTTTCAAATAGAAATCTGGTAACGACTCTGCACCCTCTGTCGTATGCCGCGCCAGAGTCAACCCTTGCATTACCACAGAAATTGGGTGGTCCTGGTTACGCTCCGCTTGGGCAATATGCGAAAACTCCAAACGCTTCAGATCTTCCAGGGCTGCAACCAGATCACCATATGCGTTGGGGTTATAACCAGGTACCTCCGTCGCAGGAACAGGTATTACCTTCTTCTCACAAAGCTCCTTTGTGGCCTGCGCCCTACCGCGCTCACAAGCACGCTGGACAGCCTTCCCAAAAGCCTCAGTGACTTCTTGGGATTCCAGTGTGGTCATAACAGCCAGACGCAGCCCATGACTAATTAGCCACCTGAAGAGACAGCATAAAACCTTCATACGACAACCACAAAGATAAGACAAAATTAACAAAAGTGGAAAGAAGCATTACCTGCGCTCCGCAACAGAAGAGACCAAGTGAGGATATAGCTCCTCGTCAAACTCTATATTCATTCTGCGCAGTTTCTCCTCTTGCAGTTGGTGCGCAGTCATGAACCGTTGACGCAGCGCCTCAACCTGGGCAAGATGCTCCGCCTTGTATCGGTCCATGAGGCCAACAACCCACTTGCAAGTGGCTTTACGCTCGTTATGAGCTGCGCGCTCAATCTGCAAATCAGCCCACAAGGACAGCTTCTCATCACGCACCCTCTGGCTGCTAACTTCTGAAGCCTTGAGAGCAACCTGAGTACTAGCCAGTTTCGCCCTAAGACAGGCAATCTCTTCATCTTTCTGGATAGCGCGGCTACTTTCTCCAGAGTAGCTAGCCTTCACACGCGCCACTAAGGCAACCTGATAGTCAGCGGCACGTCTCAGCTCATCCACAAGAGTATCCATAGAAGCATCTCCAATGGTCCCTAAACTCACCCCCTCACGCCTTTGCTCACCAAAGGACGCAACAACCGGCTCTGGAGGCGACTTCTCGACAAAAACAGTAGCATTTTCAGAAGCATCAACACTATAAGAACAACAAGTTCGACGGTTATATAAACTACATGAAATAACTTATACACGGAAGGTTACAGAAGACACTTACAAATGCAAAGGAGACTCGGTCGCATTTTTTCCAGCATTTGAATGTAATACACCCTCTTCGTCAGACTCTTCCTTCGAAAGTGACGTTGGTGTACCGCTCACATGACGCTTCCTCCCAGGAAAGGACGCGCCACCATCCCCAGACATGGGTTCCTTGCGCTTCTCACCTCTACTACCACCCTCGGGAGCATCTACGACCTTTGTGATCTCCACGCTGTCGGAAGACTCAGGTATAGACTTCTCAGCATCAGGCTGCGCATCCTGGGCCTGTACGGCATGTCCCGCAACATTGGTGGGAGCCACATCTAGAACAAGAGGAGGAGTCTCGCCTGAACCCTCCTCCAAATTAAGCTCCATCACACGTCCGGCAGTGGCCTGGAGAATGGGCGCTTCACCTGCCCTCAATGGACGTTGCCCGACCTTCACCACTTTTGGCTCGGCTAGACGCACTACTCCGAATAGATCCATCTCTGCGCAACAGTGGCATCAACAAACATAACGGTTAGTTAAAACACAAAGAACAAAAAAGGGAATACTTACGAAGTAAGAGAGGAAGACAGATGAGCACCCACCCTGATTATTTGAATCCAAAAACGTGGGCATCTCGTCGTCGAACCCGAAATAACTGCGGCTAATGCCGACGCATATTAACAAAGCTTCGGGATACGAATTTATGGGAATACGGTTGGCGTCTATGGTATACGCATCGCCCGTATTATACATCTCAGGTGATGGGCACTCATCCTTTGGCAAACTGCCATGGGTGTAAAAATCGAAATCCCATGGGAAAACCTTTCGGTCTACCCAAAAGAATTTTTCCCTCCAGCCCCTGAGCGAGTCTACACCCATAGTATAACATTGCAACTTCCCATAACGCTTCGCAAAGGAAACCCACCCATTTGACCACGTCATATGATAAAACGCGCGGAACAAATTTACAGTGGGATTAATCGCTAACAAGCGACAGTTAACCTCGAAGTTAGTTATTTTACCCGCACCTATACAGTACAACTGCGAGATGTGTATGCTGTAGTAGCACAGTACCTCGCACAGGAATATCGAAAGGGGCACACGCTGGTTCGCCCATTCAAAAAAACGCGTATATACACCTACCTTCCCTTCGGGGAAGTCGGCTATTGATACGCCTTCATCCGAAACAACCGGATGCACACCGTATGGGATATAGTAATCAGATTCGAACTGACGAAGTTCACCATATTCCATATTGGAAGAAAAATCTGAAAGTTGTCTAATCATACTTAAAAACTATTTGCGTACGTGCCTAATACCTTTGAAAATAAGTATTTTTTCGATCGGAAACAAAGAAATGAAGAATTTTGGAAGATTTTCACTGTACCGTACCAAGTGAAAATGACAAGGGCTTAAATAGTCTTTAACGCACCAAAGATGATCGACACGTGGATCCCACTTATGAAACGTGTGGCTAGGAAATGAAAAGGTACAACACTTTTTCCCGAATCTCTAAGCACACGTGGATACCATCTCCACTTTTTGAGGTACTTTTTGAAGATATTTCGGACTAGATATGTAGTCCCGAGCAAAAGGGCGGGAAGCGTTTTATCTTTCCCGCCACGCTTACCGCTGATAATATTAAGTCTAGTATCCGCAGCTACGAGCCGTGCACACTAGACTGGGGGGACATGATGACGTATAGTCTATATTTGGGCCACAAGCCCAAATGATAAACATTACTCGCGCCTAAGTCCACCACGAGTGGGCTACCATGATAATGGTATGGGCCGCAGTGTCAATGCCTTGGGCTCACAAAGCCCAAAACCCAACTAAACCCACCGGGTACACGATAAGGATTATCTATTCATGGAATAGATATCCTTACCTCGGATAAGCACTACGCGTGCGAAGAGTAAGGAGCAAGAAACATGGTTTCTTAGTCCCTATATATAGAATCATACGATTCTCATTCAAGGTACGATATACAACCCTAACTCTCTACGAGAATCCTAAATCGATTACTTACTCTCACGCCGGAGTCTAATCGGGGGAGACAATCCCTCGATAAGCTTAACGGTGTTGTTTTATTTTCTTAGTACGCAGGTAACAAGTGCTAAGGATTGAATTGGTACGAGAGTATAAGCCCATAACCAGGTACGCCCAACTTTTGTATCAACAATAGCCTAATGAGTAGACGATCGCCATAATGATCTCTACTTATGATGTTTCTTGTACTTCATGAACTTTCATTTTTTCATTTATTTTTAGTAAAAAAACGCCACACTTTTTAAAAATGAAAAGTTTATAATATTAACTTCTTCTTCTTCCGATGAATCTGTGAACATGAATAATTCGGAGTCCATTTGAAAACTGGGGAATAAAAAATATTTTGTTTTAGTTGTGTAGAAATTGAGAAGGATATTGTTTGAAGTTGTGAGTAAAATGGAGTATGCGGATATTTATAGGTAAATAAAATGATAAAATTAAAAATTAAAAAGGTTTTTCTCCGTCATATAATCCAAAAGGGCATAATGGTCATTTTCCATTTTTCTCCACTTTATCACATTTAGTCCCTATAGCAAAACTGCATTACAACACAAGTCCTATCTTGTTATTTTCCTTTTCATCTTAAGTCCCAACTACTAAGTTAACCTTACATTTTTATCATTCCACCATTTATTGTGTTTAACTAAATAAATATATCCTTATACCGTTCGTAAATTTTGGGGGCATTATAGTTGCTTCCATTCTACAATGCTTAAGAAGGTTGTGGCAAAGCATGTTTGATACTTTTCAAATGTGTTAAACACTCAAAAGGTAAAATTTAACGAGTGTTTTTATGCAAATATATATCTGATGTCTTCTTTTTTGGTTTTAGATTATTACAAAAATGGTTAAACATGGTTACCTAATATCACGTCAAAGCCTCCCCGTTATATGGCTACAATAGAAAATTAATAAAGAATTTGACTTTTATAAGAAAAATAAAAGTTAAACGCCTACAAAAAGAAAATGTGACAAGTTTGATGTTTTTTCATACCATTAGTCCTACAGTAAAACCTCTATAAATTAATAGTGTTAGGACCGGGGTATTTTATTAATTTAACGAGATATTATTATATCGATAAATTAATAATTTATTAATTTAAAGAGGTTTTATATATGGCTTTTAAATTTTCAGGTGTAATATACTAGTTACAATGTATACTCCTTAGGGATGAAAAATAAATTTGAAAAACAAGTTTCAGTTAAAATTTTATAAATTCATATTCACACTTTATGAAAATAAATTAACACTTTTTGTTGTAATACGAGAAGACAACACACCAACACTTTACAGCAATAAGGAGATTTTGAGATAAACTCAATATAGATTTGAAGTTCAATAAAAGATAACAAGTGACAATGAATTCCATTTTTTACTAAACAATCTTAGGATTTTAAATTGTATCTCTCTCTCTCTCTCTCACACACACACACACACACACACACACACACACACACACACACACACACATATATATATATATATATATATATATATATATATATATATATATATATATATATATATATATATATATATATATATATATATATGGAATTTTTAGTAATTATTAATTTATAGTTTTGTTGGGACTAATATATATACACTGGAGTTTCAAAAAAATTATTATCTTATTATTTTATCGATTGGGGTCCAAATTTGTACTGGTCCCAAGTTAGAACTGGACAAATTATTTTTATCGAGGTTATTAATTTATCGAGTATTAATTTATAGAGTTTTTACTGTACATGAATTTATAAAGTAGAGAAAGCATAAAAGGTTTCTATGGTAAGTACATAGAGTATTCATAGCTTTTACTCAATTTAACAAAGTGTGATTTTCACGAATTGTTCATTTTACGTAAAACTTATATACCTGTAATCTATTAACAAGAGTATACGAATAACAATAATGAAACTCAATCTGAAAAAAAATGGGTGTTTTCATTTATAAAATAATATAAAAATAAATTATAGTAGTAATTTATTATAAAAACACAATGTAAAAACTTGTGCATGCACTGTATTTATAACTAACATAAATAGAAAAAAAGAAGCAAAAGTTAATGCCAACAAATCACTGTTTTTTTATTAGCATGTCAGAAAAATGGAAACTTTGAAACACATGGACCCAAACATCATTCGTTCCACGCACGTTTATTTGAAAAGCAACAAAATAAATAAAACATTATAACCCATAAATGGACATACGTGCTTTATATTACTCCGTATTAAAGTTACTTCTTTGGAGCAAGTCTTGACTTAACTTTTTCTACAAATTTGGTTCCAATTTGGAATGTCTTTGTCAAAACAACATCTTCCACAGTGGGAGATGATGCAAACAAAGCGTTCGCTACCCTTTGGGTGCCCGGAAGCTGGCTGTTAAATCCTGCAATAACGGCAGCAGGAACTTTTCCATTGTTTATCTGAAAATGAATTAAGCCTCTAGGAAATGTAAAGATTTCACCAACTTTGATGGTCTTGGAAAAAAGTTTGTTATCTGTTGTTATGAAGCCGACATCTAATTCACCCTCTAGCACAAACACGATCTCGGTGGCTCGTGGGTGAGTATGTGGTGGGTTTATACCGCCAGGTGCATAATCAATGCGAGCCATAGACACGCCCAAGGTGTTTAACCCATTGATTTGTTGAACGGAGGCTGAAGACACAGTTGCACCAAATGTGTTGTTGGTGAGCGCGGGTTTTGCTAGCCCCACGAAGAAGAAATCATCTGATGATATGTTGCTTTTGCAGGCGAATCCATTCATTTTTACACCTGTTTTCCAAACAATAATTATTTATCAAACATTGAATTATCATTGAAACCTAAAAAATGGCTTATGGTATAAAATTAATAACAATATTTAGAAATAAGCAATTGGTTATGAAAACCTTTTTTATTCGACAAATTAACTATAAATCTCAATTAGATAAACTAATGAAAGATTCGTTATATTCCATTGTCATCTCACTTTGAGTTCCAAAATACTGTATAATAGCAAGTCATAGAATTCATTTAAAGGTAAAATATTGCATGCCACCACCACACCGAAGCATTCATCCATATCCTTCAAGATCTAAACTCAATATTTAAAAAACGATTAATATATAATAATGTCAACCCCATAACCATTGATTTGGTCAAGAAATGAATGCCAACCCAATATATACGGAGAAACCCCATAAACAAAGAAAGAACATTGCAACAAATGACTTGGCGGGCACTGGAATAAATAGGTACATTGACTTGGACATTTCCCAAAGTCTTTCTTCTCCCTTTGATTGATTTCTTCCATTATTTGACCAAGAACTTTTAATGAGCCATAGCTTAAAATTAAGCACAAAGATTTTACTAACATTTTGCAAAAACTAGAATGGTTTTGCTCTTAATTAATTTTACACAGTGTTCTAAAAAGGCGCGCCAAGGCGCGAGGCGTGACCTCGGCGCCACGAAATAGACCAAGGCGTGAGGTCTAGGCGTCATGTGAAAAGGCGTGGAATAAGGCGCGAAAAGGCGTGCAAAGGCGCGCCTTTTAGTAAGGCGTGGCGCCATTTTTAGAAGCATTTAGGAGATTTATGAATTTGGGCTTGAATTTCAAGTATTTGGGTTATTTCTTTCTTGGGCCTCGTAATTTCAAAACTTAATTCTTACTTGAGCCTCGTATTTGGGCCTGGCTATTTGGGATTTGGGCTTTAGTATTTGAAATTGCTCTTATAAAATTATAAATACATAAATTTATAAATATTTTGTTGCCGCCTTAAGCATGCCTTAAGAAACGTCAAGGCTTCGCAAAGGCGCGTAAGGCTTGAGGCGTGGCTGTGCCGTCACGCCTCACGCCTTTTAGAACATTGATTTTACATGAATCATAACTATAAGAGCTCTGGGTGCAGTCGATGAGGAAGCCCTCGCCGTCCGAGGTGGCACCTCCAACGGCGAGCCGTTGCTCGCCGCCACACCGGAGGAGGCTCGCCGTTGGGAAACTCCTCGTCGGGACGGCGAGCTTAGTTTTCTGACAAAGTCTGATTCCTTTCTTTTTTTTCTTTTTACACTTTTAATAGTAAATGTAAAATGTATGTATATATGTATGGTTTATTTGTAACATGTATATATGTATATGTGTGTTTTGATTTGTAAAATGTATATGTATATGTATATGTATGGTTTTTATACGTATATTTTTTTTGAATAATACAACTATATTAAACATAGGATTAAAATAACTTGAAACAACGTACAATTATTTTACAAATACGATAATCATGGTCGGTGTACAAACTCTTTTAAGAAATGATGAAACAGATTTGGAACTTCAAGTCGCTTTGAGAATGGTCAGGGAACAAGTATTGCAAGTTTGGGAAGAAAAGTCAGCACTCATCGATAATTATAAGGCTTTATAAATTATTGATGATGTTGGATATCGTATTTATCGGTTTATTTATTTTCGTCCCGTATCGTATGTTTTTTTTTTTTTTTTTTTTTTTTTCGCAAATCGTATGTTTTTTTTTCCGTATTGTAACTTTTTTTATTTGATGAAATAAAATTAGTATGTTTTGTTATTTTTTAGTATTTGTGAAATGGATTTAATTTATTTAATGAAATGAATAAAAAAATAAATGTGTAAGAGGTGGGGCCCGAATGGAGAAGTGGAGGTTTGTTGTTTGGTGAAGGGGGGTTTGTTGTGGTTTGTTGAAGTTGAGGTGTTTTGGTTATGTGGCATGGTGGGGCCCGAATGGGGAGCAAGGGGTTTGTTGCTGCACCGAGAGCTCTAACTATATATCAAGTAAGGGTGAGCATGGTCCAAAAACCGGACCGGACCGGCCAAGACCGGACCGGACCGAAGACCGAGAACCGGAAAAACCATAGACCGAGACCGGACCGAATGTGGTCGGTCCGGTCTCGGTCCGGTTCGGTCCGGTCTTCGGTCGGTCCGGTCCAATTAGGCATATTTTGGCACGGTTTTTTGGTTTTTTGGTCGGTCCGGACCGGATGTGCATGTCTTCAATTCACCCTAATAAGAATTTTGACGTAACATAAACCGGGTGTACTTTTCTACAAAATGTTAACCGTCAATGTTGACTGTGCCCTAAGCCTAGCGCCAAAGATAATATGTGGTATTAGTGGAACGTAATGTTCATTCAAGTTGACTTAACATACAGGCCGTTCAGGAGATATAGTCGTCTAATGTATTAAGTTAGCGTTTGCATGAGACCAGCTAATTTGATACCAACATATAACTAGTTATATATAGGCATCTTATATTGCATGAGTTGGTGCAAAAAAAAAAGTTATTGGGTCAGTTTGTGTAGCTCAAATTGTTTAAAGATCAAAGATATCCAGAGAAGAACATGACATACCTGAAGCAAGATCCGCAACGCAGACATCTTGAAGCAAGTCAGGATCTGCTGACACGAAAGAAGCCAAAAAGATGGTCATCATCATGCCAATTACCAAACCACAATCATTAGTAGCCATAATAGAGCTTGATATAATTAATAGAGAAAAGATGAGGAAAGTGGGTTTGAGTGGAAAGATAAATGGTGGTTGTGTTGTATTTATAGTGGGTTGAGAGGGAAGACATGTTGACAGCAATTTAGCCTGTAGCTGGTCCCCTTCAATTATTTAGATATCTATGTCTCATTTTGATTAACTTCATTGAATTTGGCGTACTTGTTATTATCCATATTTTACTATACTACAAATCAAACACGATTTGATCTTATGTAGGAACTTGCAATCGTTTGTTCTCAATAGGATCCAGATCTTCATTATAGGATCGTAAGATCTCGATCCGATATGATTTTACTTTACTCAAATCACAAGCTAAAAACTACAAAAAAATATATAAAGACCAAACGATAATCACCATCTAAGTTCACTAACGACCGATAACTTTTCAAACTGCAAAGTTCTCGAAAAAATCATCATAATAGGGAACGTGTCATTTTCAAAGGAGAAGAAACAATTTACACCACACATAAGTTGCTTATTTGTTTTAAGGAATAGATAAGCCAAATTGAATCTATATTATGAGGTATCACTTGTAAGCCTCAGATTGTATGTATAGTGGTTGCATGGTCATATAATCCGAGTGTTTCCTCCCTGACGTAGTCATGGATAAATTCTGGATTAAAGTTTGTAACAAATTGTTAAAAAGTTACGATGCCGATCGATATTTATATAGAAAAGAATAACGAATGTATAAAACTTTGCTGCATTGAATGTACATTTCTCATTCCTCATATTTAGATGACTTACATTCACCACTATAGAGTCGAATGTTTTGACATGTCATAACGTACAAACTTGATATTACTTTTCATATAGTTGACTTATTACTTTTGGATCCAATTAATCATACATTTATACAAGTCAAGATAGTTTTGCTATTTACTACATGTATATCCCAAATTGCATGGTCGTGAAGTTTTGTGCTGCTAATTTTAATTACTCACTCCGTCCTAAAATTATTGTTCAGTTTGAATTTTTAAAGTTAAACTCGTTCAACTTTGACTATATATATATATATATATATATATATATATATATATATATATATATATATATATATATATATATATATATATAATACTTGATGAAAAATTATACCATTAAAAAGTACACTTAAAACTCCATTTATATATTTTGCATCAAATATTATATAACACCCACAAAAGTATTTAAGGTCAAAGTTGAAGAAAAAAAATTAAAAAAGTTAATAGTGGACAATAAATTTGGGACGGGGATAGTACATGTGAACTATCATTGACTAGCCGACAATGGAGATGAAGTTAAATGATTTAGTTTTCATGGATTTGAGCATTGGGTTATTCTTTAACTTTATGTCACGTCAGCGTCATATCAGCTTTAACATTTTAATTTAAAAAAAAAAAAAAAAAAAAAAAAAAAAAAAAAAAAAATCCTTTATCATAATTCAATCATAACTCCACATTTTGGGCCCCACTTTTATCATAACTCAACAAAAAAAAAAACTTCAAGTTATAACTTAACACTGCCACGGTATGGTAACTCATCCTTAACACACACTCTTAACGATGCGTTAACACCATGACTCTCCCCTTAACTCACACCCTTAACGCGCACACACGGTATAGTAACTCACCCTTAACGCATCAAAAAGTTAAGCCTTAACCCACCTTTGAATTAGCGTACCAGATGCTTGGTAATGTTTTCTTGCAGACCAAAACTTGGTAAAATTGCCACTATGTAGCCAATGCCTTATTAATGATCATTAATTTAGCCACTTGCATTCCCGTCAGTTGTGATCAAATAGATGTGTGCAAAAATCACCACTCCTTAAAAAATCACCTTTCCTTTAAGATGATACGAAAAATATGCAGATTGAGAGACTGTTAATTCCTCGCTTAAATTCAAATTTATTTCATCCAAACGACTATCAAATTCACCACCTCCATCCTTAAGTGTTGATATCACTCTATTCAACTCATCCTCGCCAACCTTAAGCGCTTCGCCACCACCCACAATCTCTTCAACTCCAATACACTCATCAACATTCAATGACCCTTCAGCCTTAGGTGAAGCAAATTCAACCTTTAATGGTAGAATGTCATCTATTTTCTTTTCAACGAAGTGCTCTTTCTCTTCCTTTGCAATTGCCTCAAAACGAACCTTAGTGATACTGTAACACCCCCAGTTTTGAAAACATGCAGCGGAAATTAGATTGAGTGTTACTTCATAGCGCACAGTTTATTAGTAGAAAATGATTGTCATTTTAGTAATTTTAAAGATTTATCATTCGAATATAAACACCAGAGTTTTAAAAGAGGTCCCCATTTGTCCAAAAGTTTATTTAATAAGTTTTCGATTGATAGGAAAATTTTAGCCTTTATAAGTATCCGTGCTCCTCCTTGCCATCCTTGCTCATTATAGACCTGAGATAAACACATGCTAAAAGTGTCAACACAAAGGTTGCTGAGTTCATAGAGTTTATAGTTTCGAATATCGATTTCCAAAATCAAAGAGTTTGTGAGTCCATAGTAGTTATAATAACAGCTGATTATCAAATTAAAGTGTGAGTAAATCCATAATGTTCACAGCTTAAATCGTTGATTTATCAAAATCAGAAAATGACTTATTTCCTTAATCAATTTTATACAAATTAATCCGTTGGTTTGCCCTTCACCGGGTCAACACCAAAATAGTAGTTTGTTTGACCTAATCGGGTCAACACCAAAATATTAGGTCGTTTGCCAATTATTAGTAGTTTTTCCTGCTATATAGTGAACGCAATCTCGGGGTTTGATAAAACAGTGGGCTACAACATTGTACGCCCCTAACATCAGTCATTGTAGTGCTACATTATTACCGTTCTATTGCCCTAAGCTCATGACATGCAACGATTAACAGACATCAAAATAACCATAATAATGACGTGAAATAGTGGCCCTCATGATAGGTATTTACCAGTAACCTATGAAATCAAATAAAGTGCATTTGGTGGCTTTCCTCTAGCGACCAAATGGGGATTGTCAATCCCTAATAGATCTATCCACAATTATTTACGTTCACCCTACAAGTGATTAAGGCGCATGATCGAGGGACTTTTGGTAATAGGAAACTTAGGCAATAGAGATCAAATATAGCATATCGTCGAAAAATCACTTGTAATCATGTCTATAGCAGGTATCTCCCCATGAGATATAAAAATGTGTAAACTAGTAAAGTTTATATGAAATATAGTCCTGTATTTAATTAATGAATACTTGTAAAAGTAAAAACAGTAGTTAAGCATGTATTTTCCCCAAAAACGTTTATAAACCATTGTAAAACAAGTAAGAGTAGAGGCTATGACTCACCTGAGGATTATGATAGGCATAGATAACGTAATGTCAGAGGTAGAATGGAAATGACTTCAAGATAACCTGAATGATATGGAAGTCCGAGATAAGTTCGACTTATCGAGAATCGTGATTTGAATAGTGTTCGATGACAAAATGACTTTCGTGGCAGAGGTGGCTTGCGTGGCAAAACGCTTAATAGTTCAAGAGCAAGTTATATACAATATAACTTGTCTTTATGTATAAGTATCGTTTAATATTTATATATCTATCGTTATAAATAAATGATATGTATCAAAAGTTGGTGAATGATTATAGTAATTGCATGTTTACGCCTGGTTAAGTGAACCGATGAGTTTTATTGTATGTATAATCATTTCTTAACGTGTGTTCAAGTTAACCGATAATAACGTCAAGTTATATAATTTACGTTATAAATTATATATATTCAGAATTACTTCATTATCGCCTCAAAATGTAGGTCTCGGTATATGTTACTATGATATAGTCATAAAATATTAATTTGTCAAACATAATTAAGTTTCTATGTAAACTTTTAAGTTATACAAAGTTACTCTTTTAACACCAATAGTTAAATGATTTTTGTACCCAGTCCAAAATAAATATGTTTACAAACTTACAAAAGTTTTTAAGAAAATGATAAGTGGTTCAAAGTCAAGGGCTGAAAGTGTAAATATTGTGAAAAACTAGAAGGGGGTTGAATAGTTTACCGTTTAAAATCTTTTTAACTTGTTAAGTTAGCTTTGAAACTTTCCATTTGATCAAAGATATATACACAAACACAATATATAACATGCAAGTAAATGAAAGAAACGATCAAACCACAACACGAGTATTTATCATGGTTCGGCTACAAGAACTCTTTTTCCTTGCCCTACGTCCACGCCCCGAGTATCCAACTCGAGAGTTTCTTTCACTAGTCAACAAGCTCCTTTCACCGGCGGAGAAAACCTTACACGTCGCTTATACTTTTACCGACACTAAGCTAGATGCCGAGTTCTTTACCAAGGGTACAACCACTCCCGTTAGTTCTTTTACAAGGGTACAACTACTCCCGATACACTTTGTATTTTGAGGACTAAAATACTAACCGATCACTACTGAAAATACACAATCAAATGAAGTGTAAACTACACAAGTCTACACAATGCTAACCTAACAAGTCTTGCAACGTTGTGTTGAATACTTGTTACTTTTAATGAGCTCGTGAATCTCTTTGCTACAAAAAGAAACTTCACATATGAAATGTTAAAGGGTTAGATGAAAGAATGAATGTGTGTGTATAAAATATGATGTAGAGTGATAAGCCAAAATTCAACTTGTGGCTTGGTATTTATAGTAAAACCTTCTGCAGGTCTGGCGGATCAGGCGGACCCCTCAGATGGGTTCCGCCCGTGTACCCCTAGGGTACCGCCAGGGTTGCAGTTGGTTTTTGCAATAAATCTTGCAAACCAAACAAAGTCATGTCTCATTACTCCTTGCAAACCAAACAATGTCACATCTCATAATATCAAGTCAAACACTAAACTTGCAAGCAACCACTTAGTAAGTCAAACACATTTCTTTCCATAAATGTATAATGACAAAACTTGCCATAAATGTGATGTGACAATTATATTTTAAGAAATAAAAAGTGTTGTGTTTTATGAAATATAAAATGTAGCAAAAGTCTAGTTTATGCAAGTCTTTAAAACTAAGATTATGTTTTACTTAGAAACTAAAGTTTACATTTGTCATTAACAAAACTTAGCGAAGATCGTAAAATATAAATAACGTTTTTAGGCGATATTTGTATTGTTGACAAAACATAAACTTTGTTTTTAAGTAACTCACCAAATCTTGGTTTTTAAGACTTAAAATTAATATTAAACTTGTTTTACTTAAGTTATGAAAATCATATTAAGTTTTGAAAGTTTAATATATTTCTCTCCCTTTTTGTCGAAACAAAAAGTAGAGTAGCGAAGCGGAAAAATGCACTTGCTCCCCCTTGCTTGTTTCTCCCCCTAAAAGGAGTGCCAAGATGGGAAACATTGATTTTGATCCTACAAAAAAAATGGTTAGTTGGTGATATATATAGCCAAGCTTGTAGTTACCACACACATTGCAACCACAATAACAACACAAAAAAAAATGATCAACCAACAATGCACAAAAGTAAGTAGAAAGAAATAGCATTCCAAGTAAAATTTTGACTTATAAAAGTCAAAGGACAAGAAATGGGAAATATTCTTCTACTTCTAAAAACTTAAAAAATAACCAAGAAAGAAAAACAAAAGCCTAGTTTCCTAAATTGGGGCAAACGGCCTCCAAAGGTTGTCTAGGATTTGTTTGGATGGGAAAGAGCGTCCAAACGTTCTATGACGTGTTGGAATGCAAACCGGGTTTCATCTTGGAGTTGGTGAAGCAATGTTTTGATGCTTGCACCCATTTGCTCACAATTTGAGCAAACATGGGGATGAGTGGGTGGATGATGGGTTTGGTATTGAGTCAAGTAAGGTGGTTTGAAATTCTATTGCTTGATGAAGGTGGTTCTCAACCATGCTTTGTATATCCTCATATGAGGGAAAGAAAGATTCAAAGGTTTGGGCTTGAGAATGTGGTGGAGTTGGGTGATCATGGTTTTCATAGTTTGGTTCTCCATAAAGAGGACCATGGATGTCATGGTAGATGGGGTGAAACAACAATGGTTTGGGTTGATGGTATACTTGTTGTGGTGGTTGGGTGTGGTTAAAGAGCTCATTTTGGTTAAGAATTGACTTTGGTGAAAAAGGTGGTGGTTGTGAAGGTCTTGGTGGAAGATCATTTAGATCTTGGACAAAAGGGTGTGGTGATGTGGGAGGAGACCCAAATAACTCCATAGGTTCAATTTTGGGTAATGGTGATGGTGATGGAGTTTTGGATGGTTGAGTTGGAGCACTTGGTGGAGTTGGGTCAATGGGTGATTTAGTAGGTGGTGGAGTGAGCTCATTGGGTTCATTGGGTGATGGTGATGGAGATGCAAGGTTCAAAAAGTGTTCATTTTTTATAGGTGAGGTGAATTCATCCGAAGATGAGGAGCTTAGGTTGATGGATTGATTAGACCATAGTAGTTTAACACTTATCCGGGCGGTTTTCTGGATGGGCCGTGATGGTTGAGAGGTGATTGTTGACTTAGTCATGGTGAAAAATGGTTTAGAAGTTCAGAAATTGTGATGAAGAAGGTGTGATTTGATAGTGTTTAGGATGGTTTAATTTATAGTGTTGAAGGATTGTGGAAAGGAGTGTTTGGATTTGATGTTAGTCCATACAAAAATGGAGGTTCCTAATGATTTGGAAAACTAATTGTGGCTTGTCTTATCATGGAAGTCAATCCAATGAAAGTGGTGAAGTGAGAAGACAAGTTTTGCACTAAATGCTTAGTGGTTTTGGTAGATTTGTTGAAGTATAAATCTCAGGGATTTCAAGGAACCTTTAAAAAGGTTCCTTCCTTTATGTGTGAATGGTCCTTGAGGTTGTTATGTCTATTTTTGAATTTTGGCGGGAAATGGTTTTGGTTAAGTTTATGGAAGGAGAAGTACCCTATTATGTTAAACACATTGCAGGAAATGAGTTTCTATCTAAAAGGATTGGATTTTGGTGTTTGGATGTTGAAATGTTGAAAACAAAAACAAAAATTCTGCAGGCAACTAGCGAAACCCTCAGAATACACAGGCGGAACCCATTTGAGGGTACCGCCTGGTCCATTGGGCCATTTCTGGGATTCCCAGAAAATACACTGGCGGAACCCAATTTTGGGTACCGCCAGATCCGCCAGAGCTCAAAAATTAGGCAGTCCGCGTTTTTGACCCGCGAGACGATTTTCAAAATTTTCGAAAACTCCTAAAATAAAAAAGATAAGGTATTTCTGGTTAGGTAATGCAAAAATTAGACACGTAAACACACATTTCATAGGACTTTGACCTTGAGGTCGAGAATTTCACTATAATTAGTGAAAATATCATAAACTTGAAAATTTGACAATTTGCCAAGAGTTGTCTACCTGCATCAAAGTTAGATATTACATGTTCCAAATTGTATCAAACATTGTACTAACACACAAATACATCACAAATATTGTTTAAACGACAAAATTTGTTCAAATATCACCTAATGCCAAACACTCCTACACACCCGCACTCATTGACGGTCAATCTTGTTCTTGAGCTTTCCAAGGAATCTTCCAAGATTCTTAAACATCCCCTTTGTTTGCTTGAACTCCTCCGACTCATTAGGAATATCCGAAAGTTGGGATAGGTATTCGAGAGGTGGGAGCTTAGAGTTTGGCAAATTGTCATCTTCACTCATTGAGGAAGACGAAGATGAGGTAGGAGGATGTGGACGTTTTCCTTGGGCTTTGTACACTCTCTTATCACTTAGTGGGACAAAGGTGTGTGGAATGAGAGAGTAGTTAAGGCGAAGACCGTTTGGAGTTGGTGGAATGGGCGAGATGAACCTAAAGAGACGGGTCAAGAGCATTCCATACGGTATAGCCGTTGTGCCATGCACGGGAATGTCGGCCATTCTCTTGGCCATGTAGTAGGCAAGGTTGAAAGGTTGCCTAACGGACAAGGAGTAGAGCATGTAGCAAAGGCAAAGGTTGATATGATCTCGGTTTCCTATTGTGCTAATCACATTGGCTCTAAGGACTTCCTCCCATTTTTTGAATTGGGGCTTGAGTTCATTCATCTCCATTCCATATGGGTCCTTTTCGACCTCATTTCCCGAACGGGTTCTCCTAGTGTTGGTGGTCCTAACAAAGAGGTGGTCACGGAGTACATCTTTTGAGATAAGGGGTGTGTCATAAGGATGGATACGGTCTTGGAGGTTGTCAAGAGTTGAGAGGGAGTGCAAGTCGGAATAGAGGCAAGTGCCACGGTTTGGGACACCTAGGATTTGAGCAAACTCCTCAAGAGTGAAGGAGTATTGATGACCACTAACTCTAAAGTTGATAGACATTTGACCATAGTCATCCGTGGAGAGGACGGAGGATGCATAGAACTCTAGAATGAATCTAGGACAAATAGGCTCGTCGATATTCAAAAGACACTCAAAGTTGATTGTGGCAAATTCGGCGTAAAGGTTTGTGCCTTCTAGGAAACACGGGTCAATGGTTCTACCCTCATGGACATAGTGTTTTTCTAAGGCTTTGAAAACGTTGACTTGGTTTGGTGTAAGGCCTTTGGTTTTGTGGTCGTAGTGGGTTAGAGGAGGCATGATGATTCCTAGAACAACAAAATTTCACACTTTAGTTTAAGTAAACTATTATTATAATGTGGATGTACTAGTGTGTGCCTATATGAAAACAATGTGGATGTGCGGTTATCTTGACTCATTTTGATACTTCAAAATAGTTTTATGCAAGTTTTGTTATAAAACAAAAGATAACCCAAACGCTCCTAGTTCAATGTAGCTTCGTTTGAATGTACCCGAAAATACATATTGGTTATGTATTCCCTTTAGCATTCAAGAGACATTATGCAAGTGAGGTTTTGAACATAACGTTTTGATTTTGTATTCTCAATGTGAGACGAAAAAATATTTGTCCTACTTGTGAGAACTTTTTGGAAAGATTTGACATGGGGTGTTTTTGCAAACATGTTTATACTAAGTAAGAATGCAATTCCTAACTATGGGAAACATGATTAGTTTTGTTAAACACCTAATCTTATGCATGAGTTTCTCAAGTTAATGCATAACCCCAAGTTATTGTTTTTGTGCAAAAAAAATAGAATTCCTAGACTCAGATCAGGATTGTAATCAAGTTTAGAATACTTACAATGATGATTGATTTGCAATGTAAATGAATGGAAGACCAAGAATTCGTAGGTATTGATTGATGGTAAAGTGAATAGTAGCAGTTTGGAAGTGGTGGTATGAGATAATGGGTGTTTGGTTTAAGATAAACAAAAAAATGATTCTGCAGGTCGGCGGACATGGCGAACCCCTGAAATGGGGTCCGTCCGTTGTGTCTGATGGTTCCGCCGACCCTGCTGAGAAAAAGAGTTATGGATTTGTTTTGATTTTTGTGATTTTTGTCTAATGTCCAGAACTACAATGTAGGTTCCATGAGTCCTAAGCCTAGCCTAAGAAGGTTAAAAGGTTCATGTTTAAGGGGTTTTGTGAGAATGTCGGCTATGTTGTCTTCGGAAGAAACTTTCTCAATTGAGATATTTCCTTTTTGAACGTTGTCACGAAGGAAATAATGACGGATTTCAATATGTTTGGTACGAGCATGTTGAACCGGGTTTTTGCTAAGATCAATGGCACCTTTGTTGTCACAAAGAATTGTGATGTCGTTGAGTTGAATTCCGTAGTCGACAAGAGCTTGCTTCATCTAAAGAGCTTGTTGACATGCCTTTCCGGCCGAAACGTACTCGTCTTCCGTTGTTGAGATAGCAAGAGCCGTTTGCTTCTTTGAGAACCATGAGGTGAGACATGTCTAACAAAAGTACAAATACCACTTGTACTTTTTCTATCGACATAGTCACCGGCATGATCCGAGTCGGCATACACTATGGTGTCAATTCCCGTTCCTTTGGGATACCATAAACCTAAATGTGTAGTCCCCTTAATATACCTAAAAATCCTTTTAACGGCTTCGAGATGGGTAGTCTTAGGATCTTCTTGAAAACGAGCACATAGACAAACACTAAACATAATGTCGGGTCTACTAGCCGTTAGGTAAAGTAGACTACCAATCATACCTCTATATTTAGTGCTATCTACGGATTCACTTTCCTCATCCTTGGTGAGTTTAGTTTCCGTGGACATGGGTGTTTTGATTGGTTTCGAATCTTCTAATCCAAATTTCTTAAGCATGTCCTTAATATATTTAGATTAATTAAAGAAGATACCATCTTCTAGTTGTTTAATTTGGAGTCCTAAGAAAAAGTTGAGTTCTCCCATCATACTCATTTCAAACTTGTCATGCATGATTTTTGAGAAATCCACACATAATTCTTGACAATTTGATCCGAATATAATGTCATCAACATAAATTTGGACTATGATAATATGTGAATCTTTCTTCTTAGTGAAGAGAGTATTATCAACTAAGCCCATGGTATAATTATGGTCAACTAGGAAGGTTTTAAGTCGATCATACCATGCTTTTGGAGCTTGCTTAAGTCCGTAAAGAGCCTTTTTAAGTTTGTAAACATGATTTGGTTTTTCGAAATCGATGAAGCCCGGTGGTTGAGCAACATACACTTCTTCATTTATGACTCCGTTTAGAAATGCACTTTTGACGTCCATTTGAAAGAGTTTGAAATTATGTGGACATGCATATGCAAGTAAAATTCTAATTGACTCGAGCCTAGCAACCGGAGCAAAAGTTTCATCGTAGTCAATGCCTTCTTGTTGGTTATATCCTTGTGCAACTAGCCTAGCTTTGTTTCTAGACACAATTCCATTTTCATCAATATTATTACGAAATACCCATTTTGTTCCAATTATAGTTTGACTCTTTGGTTGAGGAACTAATGTCCATACATCATTCCTAGAAAATTGGTTTAACTCTTCTTGCATTGCAATTACCCAAGACTCATCTTCAATGGCTTCATTAATATTTTTAGGTTCAATGGTTGACACGAAACAAAAGTAGTTGCTTTCATTTTGAACTTTTGACCTTAGTGTTCTTTCGTTAATGTTGCCAATGACACCATCTAATGGATGACTTTTAGATATTCTTTAACATTGACAAGTTCTTTGTTTAATAGTTCATCTTCTTTGTCATCACTTAAAATTTCTTGATTTTCTATTGCTTGGCTTTCAACTAAGTCATCATCTACCAAAGGTGATGTCTTAGAGGGAGGTGGACTCTCGTCAAATGTTACGTTCAACGATTCCTCGACTCTTAAGGTTTCTTTGTTCAAAACAATGTATGCTTTACTATTTTGTGAATATCCAAGAAATACACCTTCATAAGACTTTGGGTCAAATTTGGTGAGATAATCCTTGGTGTTAAGAATGAAACATTTACTCCCAAACACTCTAAAGTATCCTAATGTAGGCTTTTTACCTTTATATAGTTCATAAGGAGTTTTATTCAAAAATGGTCTAATTAAGACTCGATTTAAAATGTACGTTGATGTGTCAACGGCATTACACCAAAACTTTTGTGGAATGTTTTGTTCATTAAGCATTGTTCTACTCATCTCTTGCAATGTCCGGTTTTTACGTTCTACTACACCATTAGATTGAGGAGTACGTGGAGCCGAAAAGTTATGAGTTATACCATTATTATCACAAAAGTTTCCAAATTGAAATTCATTATCAAATTCACGACCGTGATCCGTTCTAATAGATACAATATTACACCCTACTTGATTTTGAATTTTCTTACTTAGAATTTCAAATTTATCAAAAGCTTCATTTTTACTTTTCAAAAATTTTGTCCAAGTATATCTTGAGTAATCATCAACTATGACCAAAGTGTAGAAGTTACTTCCATAACTTTGTATAGCGGATGGACCAAATAAATCCATATGCAAAAGTTCTAGACACCTAGATGTAGAAACCAAGTTTTTAGCCTTATGGCTATTATGGACTTGTTTACCGACTTTGCAAGCATCACAAAAGTGTTGGTCGTATTTCAACTTAGGTAGGTTTCGAACTAAGTCTTTGGAGGAGAGGTTTTGAATTAGTCTCATGTTAGCGTGTCCTAAACGTCTATGCCATAAAGTTGAAGATTCATCTAATGAGGTAAGACAAAGTTTGTCTCTAGATGTTGGATCCATCTTCATGTCGTATACGTTGTTCTTAAGGACACCTTTGGCTATGGTTATACCATCTTTAAGTATCTTACTTCCGTTTTCACTAAAAAGGACATTATACTTATTACGACAAAGTTGACTAATGCTAAAGAGATTAAAACCTAAGTTATCAACATGAGCTACATCATCTATAAAGAGGGAGTCATGAGAGATTGTACCTTTTCCGATGATTTTGCTCTTAGCTTTACTACCAAATGTAACATTACCTCCATCACATTTGTGATAAGTAGTGAAGAGGCTTTTGTTACCCGTCATGTGTCTTGAACAACCGCTATCTTTAATCCACTCATCCGGTTCCAAACAAACTTTGAGGCTCACCTCATTTGAGTTGTGAGCCATGAGAGCAATATCATCATTCTTTGGCTCATCGTCATCTCCTTAATAGTCACTCCAAGCACCACCCACAAAAGCTTGTTGAGGTTTGCTCTTGGGTGGTTTTAGACATTCTCCTACAAGATGACTTGTGTCTCCACACCTATAGCATTTTCTTTAAACCTTTCCTTTCCTATCATCACGATCTTTTCGGAAAGTTTTCTTATCATCTTTAGGTTGCCTTACAAACTTTCCTCTTCTACGAAAGAACTTCTTGAAGTCTCTAACGGCCATAGCATATTCTTCATCATCACTATCCGAAGTAGATTCTTCATCATCACTTGATTGGACTCTAGCTTTCAAGGCAATGGACTTAACTTTTTCTTTCTTGCCTCTAACTAGTTCTGAATCTTTTTCCATTACCATTTCATGAACTTTGAGGTTTCCAATTAGCTCATCAAGTGACATGCTTGAAAGATCTTTGGATTCTTCAATTGCCGTCACTTTTGCTCTTCACTTCGGATGGAGTGCTCTAAGAAATTTCCTAACAAAGTTCTTACTACAAAAAGATTCATCAAGTGCTTTAAGTGAAGTAATAATAGTATTAAACCTAGCAAAAGCATTATCAATAATCTCATCTTCGGAAATAACAAATTGTTCATATTGTTGAACAAGAAGATCAATTTTGTTATCTTTAACTTGTGAGTTTCCTTGATGAGTGACAATTAAAGATTGCCAAATATCTTTGGCGGTTTTACACAAAAAGACTCTTTCATATTCTTTCATAGGCAAAGCGTTGTAAAGCATCATTTTAGCTTCATTATTTTTACCAATTAATTTCTTTTGATCATCATCTTTAATGTTAGTAACTATGTTATCACCATCAATAATTTTATACCACAAATCTATATCTTTAGATTTCACGTAAGTTTCAAAACGGTTTTTCCAATATATAAAACCATTTGCTTCAAAGAGTGGTGGTCTTTGCATAGATTGCCCTTCTTTGTAATTATCAAAATCCATGGATCGTTTCAAGTTTTAAAACACAATATATTTTAAAACTAGGAGGGGGGTTTGAATAGTTTACCGTTTAAAATCTTTTTAACTTGTTAAGTTAGCTTTGAAACTTTCCTTTTGATCAAAGATATATACACAAACACAATATATAACATGCAAGTAAATGAAAGAAACGATCAAACCACAACACGAGTATTTATCGTGGTTCGGCTACAAGGACTCTTTTCCTTGCCCTACGTCCAAGCCCCGAGTATCCAACTCGAGAGTTTCTTTCACTAGTCAACAAGCTCCTTTCACCGGCGGAGAAAACCTTACACGTCGCTTATACTTTTACCGACACTAAGCTAGATGTCGAGTTCTTTACCAAGGGTACAACCACTCCCGTTAGTTCTTTTACAAGGGTACAACTACTCCCGATACACTTTGTATTTTGAGGACTAAAATACTAACCAATCACTACTGAAAATACACAATCAAATGAAGTGTAAACTACACAAGTCTACACAATGCTAAGCTAACAAGTCTTGCAACGTTGTGTTAAATACTTGTTACTTTTAATGAGCTCGTGAATCTCTTTGCTACAAAAAGAAACTTCACATATGAAATGTTAAAGGGTTAGATGAAAGAATGAATGTGTGTGTATAAAATATGATGTAGAGTGATAAGCCAAAATTCAACTTGTGGCTTGGTATTTATAGTAAAACCTTCTGCAGGTCTGGCGGATTAGGCGGACCCCTCAGATGGGTTCCGCCCGTGTACCCCTAGGGTACCACCAGGCTTGCAGTTGGTTTTTGCAATACATCTTGCAAACCAAACAAAGTCATGTCTCATAACTCCTTGCAAACCAAACAATGTCACATCTCATAATATCAAGTCAAACACTAAACTTGCAAGCAACCACTTAGTAAGTCAAACACATTTCTTTCCATAAATGTATAATGACAAAACTTGCCATAAATGTGATGTGACAATTCTATTTTAAGAAATAAAAAGTGTTGTGTTTTATGAAATGTAAAATGTAGCAAAAGTCTAGTTTATGCAAGTCTTTAAAACTAAGATTATATTTTACTTAGAAACTAAAGTTTACATTTGTCATTAACAAAACTTAGCGAAGATCGTAAAATATAAATAACGTTTTTAGGCGATATTTGTATTAACAAATATTATTATAAGTTTTAAACCTTATTAATGTTTTTAAGAAAGTGGCATGTTGTTCAATTTGGAAGGTTTGAGCTTGTCAAAATGTGAAAGTTGCAAAAATGATTAAAGTAGCAAAACTGCCTTTGATGGGATTCGAACTCAGGTCGCTGGGATGGGAACCAAACAACATAGCCAACTGAGCTAGTGTTAATCTTGTGTTATTCATTGTGTCTAGGTATATTTAATTAAATTCTCTAACTGTGTTAAATTTGTTGTTCATTTTTATTCAGCAAAAACTGAATCGTGGGATTTGTTTATGAAAAACGTTGATTTTTTCTTCGTTGCTTGGCCACACGTGAATTCGTTTTAGGATGGTTTTGAAGTGAGCTTTTCGTTATATGCCTATATATAGTGCAAGTTGAATACGTTACGTGACTTGGATTATGTCTCAAAGACTTATGATACGTAAATGTTAGTATCATTTTACTACACCACCTCATGCCTAGCCATGCAAGAATTTAGTTTGCCACACTTTGCGCAAGGATGATTAACGAGAGTACAAATAAATATGACGAAAGCTAGGCCAAATTAGTATGATGGAAATATACATAGAGAATGAAATAAGTTATGAAAATGGATTAGAGCTTACTACACCAAAAAGGTGGTGAGGAACAACGAAAGTGAACGAGGGGCGACGAGAAAGCCATAACTCCAAAGCCTCAAACCTTTTAACCCGTCACACCTTAGAACTAGAGAGAATTTAGAACTTGAAGACTAGACCACGACCTGCTCTTTTCGTGGGACAGTAGCAAAAGGGAAGGAGTTGTTTGTGTTTCGTTTATAGTTTGGGAAATATGAGAGTGATTGTGTACGTATAATATGGAGAGGAAAGTTCACATATTTAGTATCCATGTGCCTTGCTTCTTTCTTTTCTTTCTTCTCGATGGATAGTAGCAAGAAAAAGAAAGAATATGTTGCATTTGAATGTGTTAGTGAATGATTTGCATGTAAGTTTATATACAAGATTGGAATTCAATGATGAAATGTGCAAGGATCCTGTATGACATTGAGTGTGTAAGTATCTCAAATATGTGGCTACTCTTGGATTGGGGAGAGTTAGAGGTGGGAGGTAGAGTGTGTAAGTAAACTTGTAAGAATGTAACATGGTTTCTATAGGCTTCATTTGAGGGAGTAGCAATGTGAGGAAGGTGAAGGTGTAAGAAGGTAAATGTACTAATACCCAAGTTGAGTCCAGGTCGTATTTTACAGATAACGGCCTAGAATTTCGTTTTTGGTTTAAAATCTCAAAATTCTAGACGTAAAACATTATTTCGGACAACTTTCGTGTTTTACACTTTTCCTGGTTCGGAGCAGAAGAGCCTTAAAATTAGGATTTAAATTCGTTATAGAAAATTGGTGGTTTATTAGAATTTATATGAAGTGTCATTACTATTTGTGTTAATTTGAGATGAAACGTGTAAGGTGCCTTAACTTGATCAATATTCTAGTATAGTAATTATATATGAAAGTTGATAATAGTTGTCGTTCATGGTTCTTAGAAGCATGGAAAATAGAGTTGTGAATTAAAGAGGTATGTCATGTGTAAAAGTTATGATCAACCGAGCCAAATCAAATATGTACTTGTGACTTGTAAAAAAAATAATAGTTAGAGGTGTGCTTAGGCCATGGAGCTTGGTGAGTTCGTTAGTGAATCAGGTTCAAAGGAATGGAACCAAGAATAAAGGGTCCGTTATTATTAGTGAGTATGCATGGGAATTTTGTAGGCTCGGGATTCATATAAATTGTATTTGGTAATTATTGAAACGTATAATTATTAAGTATCAACGTTTTAAGTTATGTATGGTATCTTGGTTATTAAGGTTCAGGTGTAAATGTCGTTTCAAGGTAAGAGTGAATAACGTTGTAATTGACAAAGTATATAAAAAAAAATTGTTATGGGTAAAAATGGTTAACTTATGTTGTAATAACGTGTTAATCGTAGGAAAATTTTACGGGATGTTATATTACCTACCCGTTAAACTGAATCCCGTCTCGGGATTCCAAGATAAGGTAGTTGTAAAGGTGAGTGTAAAGGGTGAACAAAAAGTCATTCCTAACGATCTAATCCTTGAGCGGTTTTAATTGTTCTTTCCAGCTTAACGTATCTACTACTACATTAGCTTCTTCTTTTTAATTTTACTTTCCAGCTTAACGTATCTACTACTACATTAGCTTCTTCTTTTTTTTTTCTTTCCAGCTTAACGTATCTACTACTACATTAGCTTCTTCTTTTTAATTTTTCTTTCCAGCTTAACGTATCTACTACTACATTAGCTTCTTCTTTTTAATTTTTCTTTTCAGCTTAACGTATTTACTACTACATTAGCTTTTTCCTTGATGATAGCAGTTCTCATAGTCATAATTTTTGAGTAGTTCTAACTACTTATGTTGTCTTATGTTCAATTCCTTTTGATTAACTTGACTTAAGAAACAATTCTATTTTTGAATGAAGATTTTTATTTTAACATGTTTTGAAGATAAACATGGTTCACAATATCTTGTTTTGTGAACATCAAGATCTTCTCGGGTAACCTACCCGTTAAACAAGTTGGTTGTTAACAGATTTTTAATAATAAGAATTTTCAAGTGGAAACCTGTTGAATGAAGAAAAAGTTGTTGAACTTCAGCTTTTGTATAGTTTTAAGTGACAACACGGTATTTAGTTTCAAGCTTTTGTTGATGATGAATCTGTTTGTTCCTTAGCAATCCCATATCTTGTATTTCTATTAGAGGAATTTATAGATTTTGATGGATTTCAGGTGAAACAACGTAAAGTTGTGAAAGGTTCGAAGATTACTATATCACTCATAGTGTCAGAGAAGTAAGAGAGACCATTGTAATCACATACAATGTCGTGAAAAGGTTTCATAAATCGCCAGAATGTAAAGTAAGTGCATGATTGAATAAATGTGGTTGTGCCGTAATGCCTTAGAATTAGGTATACGCAGAAGAAAATTGTGAGTCTTTGGCTGAAGTTTTAGTGCTTTATGAACTTTAATGATCCTCGATTTCATACACATGCCCTTTCAGATACAATTAAGCCCACTTATTTATAATTCGTTATTTACATGGAGAAGCGTCCTAAACGATGTAAATAACGAAGTATAAACTTATGGTTCGGTGGTTTATAATTTCTTTATTTCAACAGAAAGGCGTCCCAATCCATTCAAATAAAGACATTGTAAATCATCCTACTTAAGAATTTCTGACTCAACATCCATACTGATCGACAAGGTTATCCAATGCGCAGATTTTTCCGAGAGTACGAAAAGAGTATGTCATATGCATCTATAATGATGAGAGTGAGAAAATTAAGGAGGATTGGTATAGTACTCAAAATAGTTGGGGAGCATATATATATAAACCAATATACTAGAGTGTTTTTGTAGCATAAACTATCTAAAAGTTACATAATCGTCTGGCGGATGGAAAGCACGGAGAACGTAAGGCTATAAAATGTTTTGTTTGTAAAAACGGTTATAGTTCGGATCTACCTTAGACTCGTTTCGCTATAACCAAGGCTCTGAATACCAATATGTAACACCCCCAATTTTGAAAACATGCAGCGGAAATTAGATTGGGTGTTACTTCATAGCGCACAGTTTATTAGTAGAAAATGATTGTCATTTTAGTCATTTTAAAGATTTATCATTCGAATATAAACACCAGAGTTTTAAAAGAGGTCCCCATTTGTCCCAAAGTTTATTTAATAAGTTTTCGAATGATAGAAAAATTTATAGCCTTTATAAGTATCCGTGCTCCTCCTTGCCATCATTGCTCATTATGGACCTGAGATAAACACATGCTAAAAGTGTCAACACAAAGGTTGGTGAGTTCATAGAGTTTATAGTTTCGAATATCGATTTCCAAAATCAAAGAGTTTGTGAGTCCATAGTAGTTATAATAACAGCTGATTATCAAATTAAAGTGTGAGTAAATCCATAATGTTCATAGCTTAAATCGTTGATTTATCAAAATTAGAAAATGAGTTATTTCCCTAATCAATTTTATACAAATTAATCCGTTGGTTTGCCCTTCACCGGGTCAACACCAAAATAGTAGTTTGTTTGACCTAATCGGGTCAACACCAAAATATTAGTTCGTTTGCCAATTATTAGTAGTTTTTCCTGCTATATAGTGAACACAATCTCGGGGTTTGATAAAACAGTGGGCTACAGCATTGTACGCCCCTAACATCAATCATTGTAGTGCTACATTATTACCGTTCTATTGCCCTAAGCTCATGACACACAACGATTAACAGACATCAAAATAACCATAATAATGATATGAAATAGTGGCCCTCAGGATAGGTATTTACCAGTAACATATGAAATCAAATAAAATGCATTTTGTGGCTTTCCTCTTGCGATCAAATGGGGATTGCCAATCTCTAATAGATCTATCCACAATTATTTACGTTCACCCTACAAGTGATTAAGGCGCATGATCGAGGGACTTTTGGTAATAGGAAACTTAGGCAATAGAGATCAAATATAGCATATCGTCGAAAAATCACTTGTAATCATGTCTATAGCAGGTATCTCCCGATGAGATATAAAAATGTGTAAACTAGTAAAGTTTATATGAAATATAGTCCTGTATTTAATTAATGAATACTTGTAAAAGTAAAAACAGTAGCTAAGCATGTATCTCCCCGAAAAACGTTTATAAACCATTGTAAAACAAGTAAGAGTAGGGACTATGACTCACTTGAGGATTATGATAGGCATAGATAACGTAATGTCAGAGGTAGAATGGAAATGACTTCAAGATAACCTGAATGATATGGAAGTCCGAGATAAGTTCGACTTATCGAGAATCGTGATTTGAATAGTGTTCGATGACAAAATGACTTTCGTGGCAGAGGTGGCTTGCGTGGCAAATCGCTTAATAGTTCAAAAGCAAGTTATATACAATATAACTTGTCTTTATGTATAAGTATCGTTTAATATTTATATATCTCTCGTTATAAATAAATGATATGTATCAAAAGTTGGTGAATGATTATAGTAATTGCATGTTTACGCCTGGTTAAGTGAACCGATGAGTTTTATTGTATGTATAATCATTTCTTAACGTGTGTTCAAGTTAATCGATAATAACGTCAAGTTATATAATTTACGTTATAAATTATATACTTTCAGAAATATATAGTTATTTATGAGTATTACTTCATTATCGCCTCAAAATATAGGTCTCGGTATATGTTACTATGATATAGTCATAAAATATTAATTTGTCAAACATAATTAAGTTTCTATGTAAACTTTTAAGTTATAAAAAGTTACTCTTTTAACACCAATAGTTAAATGATTTTTGTACCCAGTCCAAAATAAATATGTTTACAAACTTAAAAAAGTTTTTAAGAAAACGATAAGTGGTTCAAAGTCAAGGGCTGAAAGTGTAAATATTATTATAAGTTTTAAACCTTATTAATGTTTTTAAGAAAGTGGCATGTTGTTCATTTTGGAAGGTTTGAGCTTGTCAAAATGTGAAAGTTGCAAAAATGATTAAAGTAGCAAAACTGCCTTTGATGGGATTCGAACTCAGGTCGTTGGGATGGGAACCAAACAGCATAGCCAACTGAGCTAGTGTTGATCTTGTGTTATTCTTTGTGTCTAGGTATATTTAATTAAATTCTCTAACTGTGTTAAATTTGTTGTTCATTTTTATTCAGCAAAAACTGAATCGTGGGCTTTGTTTATGAAAAACGTTGATGTTTTCTTCGTTGCTTGGCCACACGTGAATTCGTTTTAAGATGGTTTTGAAGTGAGCTTTTCGTTATATGCCTATATATAGTGCAAGTCGAATACGTTATGTGACGTGGATTATGTCTCAAAGACTTATTGTACGTAAATGTTAATATCATTTTACTACACCACCTCATGCCTAGCCATGCAAGAATTTAGTTTGCCACACTTTGCGCAAGGATGATTAACGAGAGTACAAATAAATATGATGAAAGCTAGGCCAAAGTAGTATGATGGAAATAGACATAGAGAATGAAATAAGTTATGAAAATGGATTAGAGCTTAGTACACCAAAAAGGTGGTGAGGAACAACGAAAGTGAACGAGGGGCGACGAGAAAGCCATAACTCCAAAGCCTCAAACCTTTTAACCCGTCACACCTTAGAACTGGAGAGAATTTATGTCACAACACGTAAATTCCGATCATTTTCTAAACCTCGACAATTTACTATTCATAAGTTACTATTCATCATTTACTATTCATCGATCACTATTCATCGTTTTTGAGGTCAATTTGACATTCCGAGACATATTCAGAAATTTTACTATTCACTTGACACTATTCATTCCCGAGAGAAAACCACTATTCACGTGCATTATTCATGTCATCGTAAATTTTGTTTACGAGTGTTCAAATTCGCGTAACCGTATTGGTTCAGGAGCGAATTCATGCATTATTGTCAGGGACATTGCATACGGACTAGAAATAGTCGACATATCATTATTACGGCACTTGCATACTATTCCACTCGTAGGATAATTAAATTTATACTTTTGGTACGATTAACGATTTACGTACGTTTATTTTAAATAAACGCTAATACGCGAACTATAAATGTGTCTAACATGTCCGACACTCCCGACTATGATCCCAATACATTTTTATACTCATTTCTATAATATAAAAACTATAATATTCATTTACCCGGTATTTTGGAAATTTAACCATTACGTATCGTACGTTTAACTTAATAACGCCGGTTTTCACCAAAATTAAACAATAATCACCCTAACTCTCCGTGCTTGTACCCGACTTATTTTTACAACTTTTATAACTTTATTACGTCCCGAATAACTTCAACAAAACTTATTTTTAACAAACCCGGTACCCGATTAAACCTTAAACCTAAACCTAACCTAACTACACTTTACTACTAACACTAATTTTACTAATTAATCACCAAACATATCCCCCCATTTCCCTCCCTAAAACCGGCCAACCCCCCCCCCCCCCTAAAAGTCTTCAAGCTTTAATAACTCACCAACACTCTTAATGGTACACCTAACTTATGTCTCTAGTATATATTAAACTTTTTCTCACATTTATCACATAAAAATCACTTTTACTTACAACTAGCAACTTTTCTCTTCATTTTCTCTTGTGTTTGGTTCGATTTGGGGTAAACAAGGAGCAAGGAGGGTAAATTTTACAAGATCATATTACAAACTAGTTAATATAATCATCCTTGTTAGAGTTTTGAAATAAAAACTCAAGGATTAGTAAGCTTTTCATCATCTAAACTCTCTAAACCACCAAGTAAGTATACAAACTCATTTTTATGATTTTTACAAGTTATTATTATGTTCATATAATTTTCTTACAAGATCTTATACATGTATCAACTTGTACCACTTCATTTTGTATATATTAACTTTGAAGCCCTAGAAATGGAAACATATGAAACTCTTGTTAGACCTAGTGGTTTGATGATATTTAAGGACCCATGACACCCTAAGAAGGTGTATGGTAGGATTAGATTAGTCTTGTGGTGTTTGAAAGTGGATTGATGGAGGATGGAACTAGTTTAGAGACTTGAAAATGATTTTTGAAACTTTTGAAATACCTACTGTCCTTATTTTAAATCCGTGGGAAAATCAGTAGAGGGTGACTAAGTTTTGACCAAAGATTTGGAAAATACATTCAAAAACGAAACTTTAGGCGAAAGAACGGATTAAAACGAGTTTATAACGAAGGAGTTATGATTTTTGCAAACTTAACGACGAAAACTACTTTTCCAGAAAACTGCTTGCTGTTGGGCAGAATACGATGGGTATTTTGAAGCATTAAACGTAACCTAAAGGAGCCGAGTTATCTAAAATATACTAGTATACACAAAGACGAATCCGTGGACATAAAGAACAAGGAAAACGAGCTTAAAACGACAAAGTTATACCCATTCTAACATCGTCAAACTATATATATATATATATATAGTCCCAAATAAAAATAATAACGTACGTACTAAACGGTATATTTTCTAGAAAATATTACTAAGGACTATTTTCTTATCAAACGAATACGTATGATCCAAGGGAATACTTATACGACTTAACGACGTATTTCAAGGTTTTCAATACAAGGAATTTAACGCTAACACTTTTTAACGAGATAGTACGACAAGTTATATACTCCTATATAAGGACTTATTTTCCTAAGTATGGAATCTATTTTACTACGACGATAACTAGTATTTTCAAATTACGAGTGGTATGAGTATCATGTGCATGTGCATTCATTTCATTACGGCTTGATCTAAATTAGATCGCGATTATTCATTTAGGTTGCGGCTAGTGTTCGCGCCTCATTGTCCCGACTACTTTTACATCATTGTACCATCGTTGTACCATCCTTTCGAGGTGAGTTCTCATAGCCCCGTTTTTAGTACTTATTTGATTTTAAATCCCACAGGGGAGAATACATTGCACAATTATATTATTTTTGTACATGCCCAAGTATTAAATTCCATACATTGCTTAAGTTGGTAGTACTATCACTTCAAGTCCCCTTTATTATCATGGACCGTTAATTATATTGCCAAGCGAGAGTGAGTGGATAGATCTATCGAGGGTGACTCCTCCATTCGTGTTTGGGTTGCTCCATAGGGAAAACGAATGCATTTCATGTCTAATTATAGCACGAGTGCCTGATAAACACTCCTTTGGGGCCAATTTTAGTTCGTCGAGCTTCGGTGCCATGAGCTTAAGAGACAATGTAGCACTTTTGACATTTTAGTACTTTACTTTATACTTGTGGCTTATTGTACATACGATTTAACTTATAAACCTATGATTATTCACCAACTTTATGTTGACCGTTTTCGCAATGTATTTCTCAGGTTATTAAGGTAGCTCATGTTGCATACATTTGGACCTTCATGGAGTCGCGGAGTCGACGCGTCTCACTATATTTTCTGCACTTATGAAACGTTTGATCTTGTTGAACTTATTTTAACTATTTTGGCAAACTCTTTTGGGACCTAAGCTTTGTAAACTCTGAATGAATTGATGATCAAACGCAGTATTTTCTAAACGACACTTTAGGTCGTTCAATATAACGGTAAACTGTGGTGCTATGACAGCCACCCCCAGGTATTCCATTCCGCTGCCATTCAGGTAAATTGGGGGTGTGACAGATTGGCATCAGAGCTAAGGTTATAGCGAACTAGGATGTATCTTGGACCCTAGACTATAACCACATCATCATAGCATCTCATCTTTTCATCATAGGTGCATATTCACTATACATGTTGTTTTACGCACACACTATGCAAGTTATTCATACCCATACTCATATATATATATATGATTATATTGACCTGGTTCACAAGTGACATGTCTTCAGATACCCACGCTGTTATCCTTTCATCGGATTCCGACATTGAAGATGCCTTGTCATCTTCCACTACCATTATACCACCAGTTACACGTACACCACCATTAGCACTATTGAATTGTCATAAGAGCGAGGTTCTCATTCAGCCTATACATAGAATGCCGTTTGGTAGAGTATTCAGACTTAATTTTAATGGACTTATTTGGATGCTTATTACAAGGGAGATAGCATGTTTTATTTCCTTCACTAGTAGGACGCTTACTACTTAGGTACTACCACCATCGTTGGTTACTAATTACACTATTGGTCGTCCCATAGTGCGTACTTCAGCTTTACCTCTTGGATGTCGCGAGATAGCGCGAAAGAGGGTAGTATCCCATTCACTATTATCACCATTATCTCTTAACTCATCACTGGGATTTCATCGTCATCAATGTTATTCTCATCCTTTAGAATACCACCATTGTCAGTTTCCTTTCCCATTTTCACTTGCCACGAATTAGATAACACCTTGTGGATAATACCAAGATTACGGACTCAACAGGAACCTCCGCAACGTCAGGAAGTCTTTAGACTAGACTTATGTCTTTACTAGCTGTTACTATTTTCCTAGCCACGAGAGGTGTGGCATAGTTCGAAGAAACTTGTAGTATTTTGATTGTTGTACAAACGGAATCACCAAGTATTGACTCTACTATAGGGGAATGGTTGTGCCATCTATGATATTGGCCCATATAGACCGAAACCTTCATGTATTATATTCATGTGTTATGAATATGATGATGTTATTACCTATAGATTCTCATGGACTCTTATGATTGATGGAGATAGATTTAAGCAAACCACTCCAAGCATGACGCAAGCCGCTGTTGGACAATTCATTGCCAGGAACGTAACTACCGCCCTCACCAAGGAACTTACTCACGAGGAATTTATGGGTTGTAATCCCCCCTTCTTTAGCGGAAATGTAGACACAAAAGAATTTCTCAAATGGTTCGAAGAATTAGAAACAATCTTTCAAAGTGGTGACTGTCGTAAGGAAGACAAAGTTAAGTTCGCCACTTGCACTTTTCAGAAGCATGCCCAGAAATGGTGGACTAAGTATGTCCAGGTAGTAGGAGTTGATGCTGCTTACTCACACTCTTGGGAGAAACTAAAAAGGATGATGAGTTTGAAGTTCTGTGTGAAAAGCGAATTACAAGCAATTGAACAAGAAACACTAAACCTTACCATGGAAGGAGATGATGTTGTCAAGTATACTGCTTATTTTTATGATTTTGATCGACTAGGCTCTGCAATGGATGAACCGGAAAGCAAGAGACTTGAAAGGTACGTAGGAGGACTACCTCCTGAAATTCGTAGGATGGTCATCGCATGTGAACCCAATACCATGTCTGAAGCTATCCAGATGGCAATCGAAACAAAGGAACTCATAGTTCGCGACAAGACATCGGGAGACAATAATAAAAACAAGAGAAAAGAGGTCGGTAATCAGGATGCTAATGCTACTCAACGACCATTTAAGATACAACAAGTGGTGGAGACCTTTACTGCTGGGTCAAGCCAAAATAAAGGATATGTAGGTAAATTACCCGAGTGCAACAGGTGTCAGTTTCATCACAAAGGACGTTGCCCGGAACCATGTGGCAACTGTAAGAAAATCGGACACAAAGCCAAGGATTGCAAGACTCCCACCCTCACAAAGCATCAGGAACTCACGGTAATCTGCCGTGAATGTGGAGTAGTGGGACACTTCAAGAGTGAATGCCCGGTGTTGAGAGACCGGAACTGGAGGAAGCAGTTCATGTTTTAAAACCATAGGTTGAGCCCTCTAGGGTTGTACTTTCTTTTGGTACTTTCCATAAGTACGTTGATGTAACCTAGTTGTATTAAGCACTTTCCTATCCAATGTAATGACTATCTTTTGTTACCTCTATGATAACCATAACCTTCGTTTACTCCGCTTTCTATCCCAATCGTTCAATTTTCAATCGTTTCGTAACATTATGCCATTGTTTTATTAAGGATTTGACCGATTTCGTAATTGACGGATTAGTAGATTATTACCAATCCATAGTATTTACCCATGTATCCAATAAACCATTCAACGAGTTTTATTTCAAACTATTTTACTACCTTATGGGGAAATTGTTTTTACCGAATTTCTAAAATAAGTCGTTTTGTTACCGTACTATAAACTGATTTTTCCGATATTACGCCAAATATTTACTATTATTACGCGAAACAATTTTTATATTGCTTTGAAAGGAAATGACTAGAATACCATTCTTCGAAACAAAACGTTGAACACCATCTAAAGCTTTTGAGAAAAATAATATTATTTTGATTAAATCAAGCATCGCATCATTAGTCCTCAACTATACATAGCCTGATCACCTATGTATACTTCAGGAAAGATTATGCCATGAAGGAAATAGTTACTTTATAAAGTATTGTTAATAACAATCTTCATCCAAAAGCGTTTTAAACAAATAAACTCTTTTATGAATATTTCTTTATGACAAATTTTCTCTGGATACTTACCCCACCTGTCACACACTTAGTCATTAAGTTAGACTTTCCATTGACTTCTTTGGGAGAGACTTCCCATATTAAGTACTAGGAGGATTCCTCGATACAAGAAAAACAATATAAGGGTTACGAAAACTACTAACCTAGAATAGAAGTATACACCAAGGCAATTTATAGCTCAATAACAGTTCTAAGATACCAAGCGAACATCCGACTCACCATCTCTGACCTAGTTGTCCGATTTTATTATTCAAAGGTACTAGCTAGACTGAGCTACGGGATCAAACACATTGTGAAGGTACGCTAAGCAACACCATGGGAATAAACCAAGCCTCCTAACCGATACTGTAAAGTGTTTTGAGTTAACATGGTCTCATCCATATGCAAACTTCCCTGCAGTGAGTTTACGACAAGAATGATTGATTCGAATTATGGATATCGATATAGATTCCCCTAAAGCATTATATTCTTTAGAACTTCTGGATAACCTCACCTATACATCGAGAAAGGCATCAGACTCAAGAATATCTCCCCAGCTACATGTGAAGACAATACGGAAATTCATCGACATGGTATCAATTGAAACCCTCATATTGCCAACATGATAACAATTTCAACGATAAACCATCTCAGGACTTAAGTTGGTTGGATACCTAGACTTGTAGTTTTGTCGAATAATCGCCAATAGGTATTTTCTAATGTCAGGAACCGAATGTTAGACACCTATGCATTTATGCGAATATTTCCGATCCTACTATTTTATCCTTGTTAGTATTTTTACTTTTAAATGAAGTGGATTTCAAAAATTTTGTCCATACAAATCACATATCTCGTGGAAAATAATTTTGAATTGCCTATTTTGAATAAATACGACCCTTTTTAGCCAGTATTTACTTGAACCATTATACAATGAGAAATGTTTAAACATCAAACTTTGGTAAATAGTTCTATTCACAACATGTTTGAAAACCGCGTCACATTTCGTAACTATTAAATTTTGAATCATCAATAAAGCTAATATTGAGTATACCATTTGTTCCATTTTCTAAAATTGTTTATTCAGAAAAAGATTTCGACCAAAAACTCGAAAATCGCGAGATAAATTTGGAAACAAATCACCATGCTATATCGCTTGTGCATTTAGGGCTTTGTGACTTGACAATAAGGAATATTGGAATAGGTGATGAAGGAAATTAGGAGGAACATCATAGAACGATTACAAACGTCAGTAATGGAGACCAAGCACAGTAGGCAAAGAATGACACATGTCTTAGCAATCCATTAGACCAAAACCCAAAGAATCAAATGTTGTTAACCGTATTCTATCTTCTTCGTATAACGCCGTGTTCGAAAGACGTAACGTTGTGGATTTAGTCACAAGATTTATTGTACCGTTTCAATTATTCCTGATAAAGGTGATCGAATCACCTTGGACTTCTAGCAATCATTTTAAGATTTCCTTCGGAACCTCATAAAGATGTGAACACCGCCTATCATCCTCAGATCAATGGTCATAACGAGAGAACGATTCAAACATAGGAAAGTTATACTCAGAGTATGAGTGATTGACTCTAGAAATGGTTGGACTAACCATTTACCATAAATCGGATTCTTTTACAACCATAGTTATCGCGCGAGCATAGAGACTACACCATTTGAGGCACTTTATGGTCGAAGTACCAATTACCCGTTTACAAACTGAAATCGGAAAGTTAAAAATTCACTGGTCTAGAACCAAACCATGGAATAACAAAGGAAATTTCACAAGACAAGAATCGGTTACAAGCAACGAGAAACTGGTAGGAGTTATGTTGGTACATGACGCACATCATACGGATTGGGTATCCTTGAACAAGCAAATTTACTAGATTCATGTGAAAGAACGAACTAAATTGAAAGCTTTGCCTTGGAGAGGCATGATACGATTTTGGTAACACGAGAGATTGAACTTTTAAGTATATTGGACCATTTCAGATTCATGTTAGAATCGACCAGCTGAAATATAAGATTTGAGTTCTGACAGAGTTCAGCAACATATATTACCCATATTACATTATAAACCTGAAGAAGCACTGATCATCTATTGACGAACCGAACTCGGAAAAAGCCAAACTCACTATTCCAGTAAGCATTCATGAAATAACCAGAAATTTCCTACAAGTCAAGAATCAATTACAAATTCTATAAGTTGTAAACCATTAAAACCTCAAGTTGGTAGCCAGATTTCGTTGAAAGCTCTGCCTAGGAAAGGCATGATATTATTCGGAGAGATTTGGAAAGTTAAAACCGATATACACTGGAACACTTAATAGTTCGGACAGAGTAGGCCTAGTGGCCGTCAGACTTGAGCCTTGTTAAGGAACAGCCGGATTACACAACTATGTTTCACCTAATCAAATCCAGGAAATGACTTTCAGATTAGTCAATCATAATCCCATTGGGAAAAGGATCCAACCCTGAGACAAACGTAAACTTGGTAAGAGAACCAGTAGAAAGCATGGACCATGAGGTCGAACGGTTGAAGCAAAGTCAAATTCCTAACGTGAAAGTTCGCTGGAATTCTTGAAAAGGACCCGAATTTACTTGGGAACGAGAGGACCGAATGCAACTCAAGTATCCACGTCTTTTGACCAAATATACTTCAGAAACCGACCAAAATTGAACTTCGGGACGAAGTCCCTGTTAGTGGGGAAGACTGTCACAACACGTAAATTCCGATCATTTTCTAAACCTCGACAATTTACTATTCATAAGTTACTATTCATCATTTACTATTCATCGATCACTATTCATCGTTTTTGAGGTCAATTTGACATTCCGAGACATATTCAGAAATTTTACTATTCACTTGACACTATTCATTCCCGAGAGAAAACCACTATTCACGTGCATTATTCATGTCATCGTAAATTTTGTTTACGAGTGTTCAAATTCGCGTAACCGTATTGGTTCAGGAGCGAATTCATGCATTATTGTCAGGGACATTGCATACGGACTAGAAATAGTCGACATATCATTATTACGGCACTTGCATACTATTCCACTTGTAGGATAATTAAATTTATACTTTTGGTACGATTAACGATTTACGTACGTTTATTTTAAATAAACGCTAATACGCGAACTATAAATGTGTCTAACATGTCCGACACTCCCGACTATGATCCCAATACATTTTTATACTCATTTCTATAATATAAAAACTATAATATTCATTTACCCGGTATTTTGGAAATTTAACCATTACGTATCGTACGTTTAACTTAATAACGCCGGTTTTCACCAAAATTAAACAATAATCACCCTAACTCTCCGTGCTTGTACCCGACTTATTTTTACAACTTTTATAACTTTATTACGTCCCGAATAACTTCAACAAAACTTATTTTTAACAAACCCGGTACCCGATTAAACCTTAAACCTAAACCTAACCTAACTACACTTTACTACTAACACTAATTTTACTAATTAATCACCAAACATATCCCCCCATTTCCCTCCCTAAAACCGGCCAACCCCCCCCCCCCCCCCTAAAAGTCTTCAAGCTTTAATAACTCACCAACACTCTTAATGGTACACCTAACTTATGTCTCTAGTATATATTAAACTTTTTCTCACATTTATCACATAAAAATCACTTTTACTTACAACTAGCAACTTTTCTCTTCATTTTCTCTTGTGTTTGGTTCGATTTGGGGTAAACAAGGAGCAAGGAGGGTAAATTTTACAAGATCATATTACAAACTAGTTAATATAATCATCCTTGTTAGAGTTTTGAAATAAAAACTCAAGGATTAGTAAGCTTTTCATCATCTAAACTCTCTAAACCACCAAGTAAGTATACAAACTCATTTTTATGATTTTTACAAGTTATTATTATGTTCATATAATTTTCTTACAAGATCTTATACATGTATCAACTTGTACCACTTCATTTTGTATATATTAACTTTGAAGCCCTAGAAATGGAAACATATGAAACTCTTGTTAGACCTAGTGGTTTGATGATATTTAAGGACCCATGACACCCTAAGAAGGTGTATGGTAGGATTAGATTAGTCTTGTGGTGTTTGAAAGTGGATTGATGGAGGATGGAACTAGTTTAGAGACTTGAAAATGATTTTTGAAACTTTTGAAATACCTACTGTCCTTATTTTAAATCCGTGGGAAAATCAGTAGAGGGTGACTAAGTTTTGACCAAAGATTTGGAAAATACATTCAAAAACGAAACTTTAGGCGAAAGAACGGATTAAAACGAGTTTATAACGAAGGAGTTATGATTTTTGCAAACTTAACGACGAAAACTACTTTTCCAGAAAACTGCTTGCTGTTGGGCAGAATACGATGGGTATTTTGAAGCATTAAACGTAACCTAAAGGAGCCGAGTTATCTAAAATATACTAGTATACACAAAGACGAATCCGTGGACATAAAGAACAAGGAAAACGAGCTTAAAACGACAAAGTTATACCCATTCTAACATCGTCAAACTATATATATATATATATATAGTCCCAAATAAAAATAATAACGTACGTACTAAACGGTATATTTTCTAGAAAATATTACTAAGGACTATTTTCTTATCAAACGAATACGTATGATCCAAGGGAATACTTATACGACTTAACGACGTATTTCAAGGTTTTCAATACAAGGAATTTAACGCTAACACTTTTTAACGAGATAGTACGACAAGTTATATACTCCTATATAAGGACTTATTTTCCTAAGTATGGAATCTATTTTACTACGACGATAACTAGTATTTTCAAATTACGAGTGGTATGAGTATCATGTGCATGTGCATTCATTTCATTACGGCTTGATCTAAATTAGATCGCGATTATTCATTTAGGTTGCGGCTAGTGTTCGCGCCTCATTGTCCCGACTACTTTTACATCATTGTACCATCGTTGTACCATCCTTTCGAGGTGAGTTCTCATAGCCCCGTTTTTAGTACTTATTTGATTTTAAATCCCACGGGGGAGAATACATTGCACAATTATATTATTTTTGTACATGCCCAAGTATTAAATTCCATACATTGCTTAAGTTGGTAGTACTATCACTTCAAGTCCCCTTTATTATCATGGACCGTTAATTATATTGCCAAGCGAGAGTGAGTGGATAGATCTATCGAGGGTGACTCCTCCATTCGTGTTTGGGTTGCTCCATAGGGAAAACGAATGCATTTCATGTCTAATTATAGCACGAGTGCCTGATAAACACTCCTTTGGGGCCAATTTTAGTTCGTCGAGCTTCGGTGCCATGAGCTTAAGAGACAATGTAGCACTTTTGACATTTTAGTACTTTACTTTATACTTGTGGCTTATTGTACATACGATTTAACTTATAAACCTATGATTATTCACCAACTTTATGTTGACCGTTTTCGCAATGTATTTCTCAGGTTATTAAGGTAGCTCATGTTGCATACATTTGGACCTTCATGGAGTCGCGGAGTCGACGCGTCTCACTATATTTTCTGCACTTATGAAACGTTTGATCTTGTTGAACTTATTTTAACTATTTTGGCAAACTCTTTTGGGACCTAAGCTTTGTAAACTCTGAATGAATTGATGATCAAACGCAGTATTTTCTAAACGACACTTTAGGTCGTTCAATATAACGGTAAACTGTGGTGCTATGACAGCCACCCCCAGGTATTCCATTCCGCTGCCATTCAGGTAAATTGGGGGTGTGACAATTTAGAACTTGAAGACTAGACCATGACCTGCTCTTTTCGTGGGACAGTAGCAAAAGGGAAGGAGTTGTTTGTGTTTCGTTTATAGTTTGGGAAATATGAGAGTGATTGTGTACGTATAATATGGAGAGGAAAGTTCACATATTTAGTATCCATGTGCCTTGCTTCTTTCTTTTCTTTCTTCTCGATGGACAGTAGCAAGAAAAAGAAAGAATATGTTGCGTTTGAATGTGTTAGTGAATGATTTGCATGTAAGTTTATATACTAGATTGGAATTCAATGATGAAATGTGCAAGGATCCTGTATGACATTGAGTGTGTAAGTATCTCAAATATGTGGCTACTCTTGGATTGGGGAGAGTTAGAGGTGGGAGGTAGAGTGTGTAAGCAAACTTGTAAGAATGTAACATGGTTTCTATAGGCTTCATTTGAGGGAGTAGCAATGTGAGGAAGGTGAAGGTGTAAGAAGGTAAATGTAGTAATACCCAAGTTGAGTCCATGTCGTATTTTACAGATAACGGCCTAGAATTTTCTTTTTTTGTTTAAAATCTCGTGAGTCTAGACGTAAAACATTATTTCGGACAACTTTCATGTTTTACACTTTTCCTGGTTCGGAGCAGAAGAGCCTTAAAATTAGGATTTAAATTCGTTACAGAAAGTTGGTGGTTTATTAGAATTTATACGAAGTGTCATTACTATTTGTGTTAATTTGAGATGAAACGTGTAAGGTGCCTTAACTTGATCAATATTCTAGTATAGTAATTATATTTGAAAGTTGATAACAGTTGTCATTCATGGTTTTTAGAAGCATGGAAAATAGAGTTGTGAATTAAAGAGGTATGTCGTGTGTAAAAGTTATGATCAACCGAGCCAAATCAAATATGTACTTGTGACTTGTAAAAAAAATAATAGTTAGAGGTGTGCTTAGGTCATGGAGCTTGGTGAGTTCGTTAGTAAATCAGGTTCAAAGGAATGGAGCCAAGAATAAAGGGTCCTTTATTATTAGTGAGTATGCATGGGAATTTTGTAGGCTCGGGATTCATATAAATTGTATTTGGTAGTTATTGAAACGTATAATTATTAAGTATCAACGTTTTAAGTTATGTATGGTATCTAGGTTATTAAGGTCCAGATGTAAATGTCGTTTCAAGGTAAGAGTAAATAACGTTGTAATTGACAAAGTATATAAAAAAAAATTGTTATGGGTAAAAATGGTTAATTTATGTTGTAATAACGTGTTAATCGTAGGAAAATTTTACGGGATGTTATAGATACGAACTTTGAAGAAGTCTTCTCCCAAAGTTAAATGACTGGACCTCAAATATTCCCAAATATCTAGGTTCATGAAGCGTGTTTCCTCCCCATGGGTCGATGAAAAAGCTTCATATAGAGTAGGGGTGAGCATTTCCGACCGACCCCCGATAACCGGCCCGATTCCGACCACCCCGACGGCCCGATTTCGATCCCGACTAGTAGACGGGTCAGGAGTCGGTTTGGTTTTTCGGCGATATCGGGAATCGGGCTTGTTGGTATCGGGTCGGGACGGGATAAAAAACCGGAAAACAACAAAGAAAACCGACAAATTCGACCGATCCCGACCGATCTCGACCGTCCCGATACCGATCCGACTAGTTTCGGGTCGGGAGTCGGTTTGGTTTTCCGACGATATCGGGAATCGGGCTTGTCAGTATCGGGTCGGGACCGGCCCGATGCTCACCCCTAGTATAGAGTTTTGGAATTTGACCATAAGAGTAAACATTGTAGATCCAGTTTAAGTCCAGAGATATAAAACGATATAAGTTAAGATTCAGAGATCCTTGTTACTTGATTTGCAAGTACCACAAACTCACTCTCATATTCGGCCACCGTATCCATTTGCAAGAGCTTAGAGAGTGCGTATTCCACGTCCCGATCGCTGCCGCCAGATGCCATGAATAATACTCAAGCGATTAATAACTCGATTTTTTTTCGATGAATAGTACCCGCGATGAACAGTAATTTTTTTTTTATGAACAGTAGCGTCCGATGAACACTAGCGATTTACGAACAGCTTTTTTTTTTTAACCCTAATCGGAAGCCCTCTCAACGAGAGCTCTCAATGAAAGCACCAATTGATATGACACGGTTAGGGGTTGTATCGGGATAAGACACTACTTTAAGCGTGCGCGAGCTCCTTAAGAAAATAGATAGAAGAACTAGAAATTTGTTTATCTTAAACTTTGATTGATTATAATAAATGATTACAAGAGTATTTATAAAACGAAGTATGATAAAACCCTAAGATCTAAATATACCATGAGCTCAGGCTAGACGTATCAGAATGCGATTTTGAGTAATTACTTATACGCAAATGAGCGGACACATGGTGAATTGGTGATATCTATTTCCATTTGTTACATATATTTAAATGTAGGAGATTAATGTTATCACCTTTTAACGCTCATTCATTAGTGTTTTTTCATATCAAAAGTCAGATTGGTATAATAAACTAAATCGCTTGCTTAAGTATTCTCATTAAAGATATTTTTGGTGAAACTTAAATGTGTACATTTAGGTGAAACTTAGCTACAGTTTTATTTGGGTTTGGAAGTGTCGAGTAAAAGCAAAGATATTTTTGATGGACATAAAGGTGAAACTTAAATGTGAACATTTGGGTGAAACTTAAATACACAGTTTTATAGGGTTTGGAAGTGTCGAGTAAAAGCAAAGGGTTTAGCTAGAAGTGTTTCTCATTGACATTTAAATTTAATGCATGAAACTCAAATTTTAGATAAAATTAGTCATTCAACTCGTGCTATGCATTTCAGTAAAAAAAATAATTTGTCGTTAATATGTTTGATTGCTTGATGAGCAACCGAGAATGTCAATTTACCATATTCTGTGAGTTTCTTTATTGAAGTTTTTCAAAAAAAAATCAAATCTTTAAAATCCATGTTCACGGCCTGAAATATTTTAACTCGACTAAAGTCGGCCTAAAGGAGGTTAAGGGGGTGTTTCTTTTTTATGTTAATGAGTCTTAATGGGGAGATAGTGGTGGGGCCCACATATAATATGTTTCTCTTTCTGTTAAATGGTCTATATGATGAGAGAAAGCAAATGGTGCTCCTCCCCATTAAGACTCATTAACAGAAAAGACCCCACCCACTTAATCCAGAAAAAAAAAAAAAAAAAAAAAAACAAAACAAAACAAACCCTAAGGGTGCCAGTTCTTTTTTGCCCCAAAATTCAAATGCCACTAATTTTTCTAGAAAAAAAAAACTTGACTTCCCAAACTAGACTTGAGCGACTATTTGCCCACATTAAAATATTGACAAGTGTCACATGCTATATATTTTGGGCAACTTTTGTGCAAGTGGTGTGTAAGATACTTTATTTTTTATTTTATTTTATTTTATTTTTTTGTTTTGTGATTGATGGCTTACATTTAATTTTTTAGGTGACCAGCAGTTGAAAAGTACGTTTTTTTATAGTTATACCACCACCACCGACCACCGCCACCCACCATCGCACGTCACCCCCACCACCCGTCGCCACCACCACCCCATTGCAACCAGGGGGTGGTGGTGGCGGCAAAAGAGTGGCAGGTGGTGGCGGTGGTGGTATAACTAAAAAAATGTACTTTTCAACTACCGGTCACCTAAAAAGTTAAATAAAAGTCGTCATCGGTACATAGCATCGGACACTTGTCACCGAATTCCAAGTAGCCTTCTCTTTCTGTGCGGCTTTCTTTATAGGGATCCTGCCGGCATGGCCTCCTAGGGATAAGAGACATAGGGCTAAAGAGAGAGCCAAAAAAGGATATTTCGTGTATAATCCTGCATAATCCCGTATGTTCTCATTCTTTAGTCTAGGATTCAAAAAAAAAAAAAAAAAAAAAAAAAAAAAAAAAAAAATGCAAGAAAAAGAAGGGGTCAAAGTTTCTTGCTGAATTTTTGTGTAACTGAATTCCAAAGTTCATCTCTTCATCTTCCCAGCCCCACAAAAAAAAGAAGGGGTCACTGCTTGCTGGCTGGGAGCTGTATGAGCGATAACGTCCACGTATGGCTCCGTGAGAAGGGCGGTGGACAAAAATGGCATTGTTGTACCTCACTCTCGTCTTCAATGGGTTAAGCAACTAATGGACAGACCAGACCGTATAAGACTACTGGAATAAGAGAAGGGATTCACGGGCACCGCTCCATGGGTAGAAGATCGAAAAGAATGCATTGGATGGATGCCCGGGCATTGAGAAGGAAGGACGCTTTCAGAGGCAAACGTATGTGACGGTAAAGGTACCTCCACATTTCGAACCTCGGGAGAGAAGGACGTTGATCGAGCTTTAGGGAATAATTTCTTTCTTCTTTCTGCCTTTCTTTCCTATGACGACTAGGAATGGGCAAATCAAAATTTTCACTTCGAATTTCGAACCTCAACATCATGCTGCTCATGGTGTTTCACGATCAGTATTGGAAATGAACGGAGAAGTGGTGGAACGTGCGGAACCACATATTGGACTTGTCAACATTTTAAGGTGGGTTAATAATCGTCCAAGTCTATTTTAGGAAGTCAAGAAAGAGAATTAGCTTTTTAATGCATGAAACTCAAATTTTAGATATGACTAGTCATTTAAACCCGTGCAATGCACTCAGGGACAGAGCCAGGAGGTTCCCGCGGGTGCCCGTGCACCTTATAGAATTTTTCGATATAGTGTTAATTTTAAAAGAAAACACCGAATTTTCCTAAAGTTATCTTAAATGCATATGGTTCATCGAAATATGTTTCTAGTATTATTGTTCAAAAATTTTGTGCACCCAATCATATTTATTCCTGACTTCGTTCCTGAATGCACTTCACTAAAAATTAATTTGTCGTTAATATGTTTTATTGCTCGATGAGCAACCGAGAATGTCAATTTACTATATTTTGTGACTTTCTTTATTGAAGTTCTAAACAAAGGTTTCAAATCTTTAAAATCCACGTTTATTGCATGAAATTTTTTAATTCGACTAAAGCCGACCTAAAGGAAGGAGGCTAAGGGAGGCTTACAACCCTGAACCGTCATATTTAGAAAGCCAGTATCTCAGATAATTAATTAAATGTTTATAATAAAATCTTAAATCTTTATTGCATGAAAGCCAAGTTTTGAAGTTTTGAAAGAGTTTCAAATATTTAGCACTTGCATTTTCTTTTTACACTAAACTTTACTTTTTAACGTATTAAATAATAATTTATAATAAAGTTTAAATTCATATTAAATAAAGTTTTAAATCTTTCTTACTCACATTTATTGTATTAGATTTAAATATTTATTATTATTTAAAATTATTATAAAAGAGTTTCAAATGTTTACTTTGTTGCATGTTGCATGCAACTTTACTTTTTAATTACTCCGTACTTTTTAATACAACATGACACTACTTTTTTTTTTTTTTTTTTTTTCTTTTTTTTATTATTTTTTTTATTTTATTTTTTTTTTTTGTTTGAAAGGCAACATGACACTACAAAACACATCATTACATTCCAAATCACATTTGTTCATGGTTTGTTCTCCTCATGATTTTTTGTGTAGCCCATTAAGCAATTTTGTAGGTGAAGTATGATTATCTACAAAGCAAACATGAAATAACATCGTAGATAGATTTCACTTCTTTTTCATCACCTTTAATCGTGAATTTGTGATGGAGGATCGAGATAGGTTTTTCAAATAAAGGCATGAACTTAAGATGTCCAAATTTGTAACCATGTTTTCAAACACCCACTTGTAAACCTTCACGAACTCCTGAATTATAAATTATATATTATAGAACAACTAATAAAAAGAATTAGATTGATACAATTTTGAATGTGTGCTTTGTAAAGGATATCAAAGTATTATCTGTATTTTTATATGGACCGGGTGTTATATGTAACTTATGAATATGAATATGAGAATACTAATTTAATTACTCATTTTATTTACAGTGAGTAAATTTGATTATCAAAAGCATGTGAGAATCGGTTAAAAACCCACAGCATACGTAGGGCCTTATCATAAGCAAAAGTTTATTTAACTTATTCATAGATGGATGAAGAGATACATATAACTTCTACAATAGTTAATGAGCTTATTGTACCTCTTTTAGCATTAAATTAATGCTTCTAAGTATGACAAAATTTAAGACAAAACTTAGAATTTTAATATAGGCTAGGTGGCATTATATATAAAATAGTTTTAAATATTTAAATGTTTATTGAAAAAAATTGAAGTCATTATAACTCAACATTTAAGTCTTGAAACTCAATCTTTAGATAACACATAGATAGATAAATAAGGTTAAATGGTTTTATTCTATTTTGTTTTGAGGTCGAAACATTTGAGGTGGATAGCTGAACCAAAATGGTCAAATCCACGCCATTTTGAAAGGGCAAAATAGGACACTTTAAGTTTAAGTGAAAATGGAATCTTATGACCCTTTTAGTACAAAGTTGAGTTCCTTGCCATCAATTATTAAACGAAAGTTCTCCTAAACATCTCTCTAATAATTTGTTGTACTCCGTAATTATAAGCTTAGTTGTTATAATTGTTTATAACTTTCTGAAAAATATTTATTAGATAATAATTTGGTATCAAAATTATTATTTGTTGTAGTTACTATTATCATTACCATTACCATATTATACATTTGTGATCTTAAATGCCGTCGTTCGAAGTTGGGCTTCAGATTGGGTTTCTTTTAGTTCCGCCCAAAACACAAATGATTCTTTATATACGAGAAACGTGAAGAAATTGAAAGAGAAAAATTATGATTCAAAAAACTCATAACTAATGGCCACCTATTGAAAGACCCGATACCCATGCAAATATCAGTTCCAATAAATATTTATACTACTTATAAAGAAAAAACAGTCAAAGTGAAAAGTTAAGTTTTCAACACTTAGTCATATGAGAGAGAAAAATAATGTAATTAATACTCTTATTAAAATACTCAATTACTTAAAAGTACAATGATTTATTCACATTGTACAACCAATTAAAAACATATCTACCAAATTAAATACAACCGATAAAAACACAAACCGGTTTGACCCGAGATGCTTCAAACACGGTTTAATTTGACCCGTTTTCAACCCAACTTAGCAGGTTGACCTGGTTTAAATCGACCCATTTTTTGACCGGAACAGTTCAACCGGTCGTACTACCTGGCTCGAACCAGGTTTCAAAACATTATGTTTAATTCCCAAATCTTCAAACTTTTATTATAATTTTTTTTATCAATAAATTATCTGTCGCTATAAAATCCCGTTGCTATGCACGGTACTCGTCTAGTTAAAAACAAAATATACGAACCAAAAAACAAAAAATCCACCAAATGGGCTTATAAGAAAAACATTGGGCTTATTATATGAACTTCACAAAATATGGGTCTTTCAAAAATTGAAAGAAGCAATGTTCTACATTATACATATATCTTAAATCCCTAATCATACAACGTCGTTTTGCTAATCCAGTTTCCCGCTAAAAAAATAGCCTGACCCAGCCCAAAAAAAGGTAGCCTTTTTCCTTTGTTTTCATATGTGCAGTGGCCCATATCATTCTTTGTATACAAACTTAATATACATCACGTGAGTTTCCAGATTCATCCACACCCGTTAACATAAATCCACACAGACCTAGAACGTTCCACAAATATGCTGCTGATGATGATGATGATCGAAGGATGTGGCAGGATTCATTAGCCCTAATATTTGCGGTAGTCATGATTATGGACTTATGATCCAGGATGGTGGTGATGTGGTGATGCTCTGCCGTAGACCCACATACAAAAAAAAGGGTTCAGCCTTTTGGTTCATCGGTTAGCAGCAGATCGGTATGTTCCTCTTCCTTTTTTTGATTTTTATTTTAAATCAAGATCAGGGTTTGATTGTCTTTGTGGTTTTATGGGAAAAAGGTGGAATGAGTGATGGAGAAGAACAAAACATGACTGCTTGGATGTTACTATCAACATACCGAAGATCCAACTATTTAATCTTTGTATTGTTGGTATCTTTTGTTTTTTGTTTTTTTAGTATATAAAGTAGCATAAAACTTATGTGGTTTAATATATTGATTATAATACAGGGTCATATGATGTTACAGTAAGGATGAAGGCTGTTGGTTTTTAGTGGTACTGATGTTCACTATCTCAAGGTTGGTTTCTTTCATATTAGTTTCATAATAATCACTTCACTTATTGAATGTTTAGTGAATTTTGTTTTGTGGATTTTTTGGGATACACAAGCAGTTAAAAATGACCTCTACCATTATAAGTAGATAATCCTGTAGATAACCTGTTATTATTTTTCCATTTTTTACAAATGTGTGGCCGGATTGTGTAAGGTAATGAGTCAGAATATTACATGTATTTGCTAGACTGGTGACATAACCAGCAACTCTTTAAGGTTTGGAAATTATAGCTTTTGATAATTCAACCTTTTCCAGTCTTTTTGTCATGCTCTTACTATATAATGAATGTGCAGGGAGCGAGAAGCCACAAAAACGCAGCTTCTAAAACAATGGATGGCGCTGATGTGATGGGTGAGCGATCATCCCAACAGGTTAATATATAAATCATATGAATAGTTCAATTATGGTGGGCTTGACTTAGTAACCACTACCTCGAAATTAGTGTTGACTGATAATAAGTTTATGTTGCATCACTTTTTTGGCCTTTTAGTGCATATCAGTCATTGTAAAGCTAATGGTTTGCTTTCCGCCTTTTTCAGTTACACGAGCAGTTGCTGCTGTGACCTCATTAAGGTCTAACAAGAAAGTTTCTGTATTGGTTGATAGGGTAAGCTCTTCTTTTGTACATTTCTAAAATAATTTTCTAAATAGTTTACATCTCATGAAATATCTTAATAATAGAGTTATATTCTTGCAGTGAAAGGCTGTGAAAGAGGAAATGCATGAAGATGAGGCAGACGAACCTGAAGATGCTCTAGAGCCATTGGAGAAACAACGGCAGCGCGAGCATGAGGTCTGACTAAATGCCTTCTTTTTTTTGTTGTTGGACTTCATTTCTAGCTAACCTTTTGTTGAATGTTGGTTTTTATGTGTGCTTTATGTGGACTGTAGGTGGCGCTCATGGTGCGTACCATGACGATATAATTGTTGCAGAAATTTCCGTCCAACAAATTCCACAATGTTGCGCCAGTTTGGGTCAGTTACACCAAGGTGATCGTTAGACAATTTTTTCTAGCAGTTTCGTATGGACACATACTTATTTCAGAACTTACACCTCCTTTTTACAAAAATGTATATATAGCTGTAGGATGTGGCCCGGTGACATTGGATTTTTTCTCGGGGATCATTTGACAGGAACCTATTGATATGCCTACCCTGCCTGTTGGGTAACTCAGAAGTCGTGTAGTGCAAAGGAGAAGCCATGTTTTTTGACAGAATGCTGAAGGCTATGACAGACTGCCTACCACCTCTAGGCGTCTACAACAACTAAGAGTTGACAAGGGGAAACAGCCACTACAAGGTAATGGGATACTGATATTTACCATCACCTTCTGACAATTTCAGATGTCAATGCATGCGATGTGTAAAGAGGTGACGTGTATGGTTACTTATTTGTTTTGTGGCTGCAGATACACATTTTGTGATCCAACCTCCTACGCTTCCTATGAACATGTGCACATCTTACGGTTCGATCTCAGGTATGCCTACCTTTGTTGTCAAAACCTATTAGGATTTCTCATTCACTTGCCTTTATGTTTACATGTTGCTGACACTTTTCGAATAACAGCTGCTCAACACACTGACTGCGATGTTCGTGAAAGGAAAGCTCATCCGAAGTGCGCACCTCGTAGATAATCTAAACACGTATCTGCTTAATGACTGTAATACGTTCTTGATGACATCCTTATTAAATAACTTAAGGTAGCGTTGTTTTAGGTGCACCTGATTTGACTTCGACGCCTGAAACAGCAGAGGGTGAATCGACAACAACGACATCAGCTGAACACCAAGGTCAGACATATACAGTTAACTAACTCGATAGGTCCATATCATTTGGTTGTCCATGCCGTAATATGAATTTTCCTTATTTTGTTTTTACTTGATGTGAAGTACATGTGGGGTCGAAAACGTTCTTGCACTTTGAATATAACTTTCTTTCTTACAGACTTTTACTTTCGTTTTGGTTAAGCCTTTAGTAATACTATAATTCGTCATCTCTATTCAAAGATGCTAATCCCGTGTCTTATTTTTATTTAATGTCAAGTGCATATGTGTTATAAAACCTTGGTATCTTCTGGGTTGGATTCTTATTGGTCGTTTTATGTCACTGTCATTTTAGGCACACCTGATTCTCATATTACCCGGCCAACAAACAAACAAAGAAATTAAAAACAAAAATTGATAAGTATTTTGATTTGCTTTGATCTGTTGGCGTCTTTTATCGTATTTTGTTATCTGCCATGATCCATTTACTATATCAAGTTTGTTGGGTACATGAGAACAATATGCTTGCTATTAAATCCTAATAAGTCGATACGTGCCAGATAAAAAGTATAGACAGAAAACTATCAACGAACACTATAACCATAGAAACTAATACATGGTAGTGCCGTATCGATATGTATCTTTCTTTTTAGTAGGAGTTTAAAAATATGGAGTTTGATACCTGGGCAAATATGCATTCCCAAACACTCCCACTGAATAACTCAATTCAAATAATGTTTAATTGTTCCATTGTCATTGTGCTTCAGTACAAGCTACTTATTATTGTACATGTTGTTTAAATGAACAATGCCTTAATTAATTTGTGGTTTTGTGTTTAGCAGTTGGAGGATATGATTGTCCAAATTTCAAAAGTAAACTTATAATCTTCTATATGTTGTTATTAGACATCATAGTTTTAAAACTTGGTGATATTAAAATGTATATCAGTCGCCAAAGTATATTTATTTCTATGTGAGTTATTTTCGCATATCGGTGAAAATGTACTAACTGATATTTTACGTGTTCATGCAGCCAATACTCAGATGCTGACTGAAATACCAATTGTGCAGCCACTTCAGAATACTAAAAGAAAGTGAAGTAGTCAGATGCTGACTTAAAATACCAAGTGTGCACCCACTTCAGAATACTAAACGAAATTGAAGTACTCTGACTTACATACGTGGGAGAGACGCAATGTTGATAAACAAGATAGTTTCACAGCTAATCGCCGTTTCGATGTCGGCCTTCAGCGGTTCGTATGATGACGCGTACATAGTGGTATGTTTAGTGATTACCGATGGCAACATAAAGTATTTCAGATTGTAATGGATCTTACGCATGTCTAATTTCATAGGTACAAAACCAACCAACAAACGTTTCGGAGGCCATCTGTGTAAAGGCATGGTCAACTAAGGTGACTGGTATGTGTTAATTCACATACCATTTTATGGCCAAATACCGACCCAAAGTGACTAAATGAGCTAAAAAATGCCAAAGAAACATGTGTTTTTATGTTGTGAACATGCAGGTACGGATTTATCACAAAAAGACGAAAAACCATGTAAAAACCGGAAAAACGGGCACGAGAGTGAGAAAAGGTCAGAAAGTCAAGCTGGAATCAAAGTTCAGCTTATTGAGTCCTCAGAGATTTGATACTTTTGCCAAAGAGATCCTTGTGAGAAGTTTGAAGAAATTTCAGATTTAGCCCTTATACTTTTCAGAATTGTCAGAACTAGTCCCTCATGGAAATTTATGAAGAAAAGTCAAATTCAATCCTTAAATTTCCAAAGTTGGCAATTTAAATCCTTGGAATTCAGTTTTGAAATATTGGCAGAAAAAGTCCTTGAAGTTTCCATTAATACAAAATTGGTCCTTGATATCTAATAACACAAAATCCGAAAATAATCCACACAAGTATTTGTCCAAGCCCAATCATAAAACACCAAGCCCAAGTATTCATTACCCAAAACCCGACCCGACTACTCTCGGTCAAAATAACACAATACGGGTCAACAAGGTCAAATAGGGGTCAAACTAATAAAAATATATTACCCGCTTTGTGTTTATCCCCAATTCATTTTAACTCCAGGTCTCTATAAACCCTAGGTTACTGTTCCGGTTGAAATTACCGCAATTAAGGGCACAACAGTCAAATCAAGTACACTTCTAGAAGGCTCAGTGCTGTCAGAGAGTGTTAGTGACTCAAAGAAGCACAATATTGGACACTTGGCAGCAGTTGATTGGGAGGAACGCGTCATAAGTTTTGATCAAAGGGCTAATATTGAAGAGGCAATGATGAGAGGCAATGCAAGGACTCTGAATGGACATCAACAAGCACAGGTCACACGGATTGCCAGCTTGGCAATCCGATACCCCAACCCTCAACTTCTCCTATAAATAAGACCTTTTGTAGCTCATTTGAGTGTGTAGGTAGTAGGTAATGAAACTCTGTTGAATTTTCTTTTGAATGTATTTTAGATTAGTCAATGTAATTTTACTTTGAATTTTTAATAAGAAGTGCTTATTTTCAATTAATCTCATCTTATTGTTCAGTTACTTTAGCTTATTCTGTTTTAATTCAACTTTTATTCTGCTTATTTTAGTCGCATTCAACATAACTAATCTACTTTTATCTAATTTCTTTTATATACTTTTATCAGATTTATAAAAATAAAAATAAATAAAAATCATAAAATATAAAAAAAAAATAAAAATGTTTACATATTAATTATTATAGCTTACAGTAGAGCTTATTTTCACTTTTTATACATTTCATTTTAGCTATTTAGCTTTTAGTGAAATGAATTGAGTCTATGTTCATCAAAAGTAAAGTTCAGTGTTGATTCAAGTGGTTGCTGTGGTATAATTGGATAAGTTGGATAGACCTGGAAGGTCCTGCCTATCCTAGAGATAGGCTTGCATAGTGAATCAATCCTGTTTTGGCTGGATTGAAGGTTTTTGTAAGTTTTTGATCCTTTTATTGTATTTCACTACTGTTTCATTGAATTTAGACTGCGGATTTAGTTGTAGTTGAATTTGTACTTGATTGATTCTGAGTTTGTAGGTTGTTATAGTTTTGATTTGTTAGATATTGCAGTTTGATTGTAGATCTGAGTTTAGATTTGGAATTGGTACTGAGTAACTGTTGCATTGAGTGATTTCGTTGTACTGTAGCTTAAAATTGAGTTATGTGTAGTTGATTATCTCAGATCTGTGCAGCTTGTTATTCATTCTTAGTGATTATTTCATTTCTGTCTTTACGCTAAAATGTGATGAACCTGACAAAAACAAAAACAAAATACAAAAATATAAAATTTCAAAAAATACAAAAACAATATAAAATCATAAAAATCCAAAAATATTCTTCTCACGACATGTCTCTCGTATAAATCAATATTCTATACGTTTCTAGAAATATCATTCAACAATGATACGGATATGTACAGATGCTTGAACGGGAGTTCTTTAATATGTTTTTCTAAAACATGTCGTTTCTCAAAATTTTCTTTACAATGGCTTTCGTATACCTCAGTACGAAACCCGGACTAAAATGATGACTTCTGATTATTTTCAAATCAAGGACTCGTACGTTCAAAGATGAAATCATTTTCAAAAGTTCGAGTATAAACAAACGAAAAGGATTTCAAACATAAATTCGTTTTTCAAAATACAATTCTTGAGCACTTTTTCAAGATTGTTCAAAAGATTTCTCAAAATCTTTCAAATGAGTGCTCAAGATAACTCCCTCAAAACCCTTAAGTAATTTTAAATATGCTATCATTAAGGGGGAGTACAAACACTAAAATGTTCCGATTTCATGCAAAATCAAATCTGTCTTTCTCTCCAAAAAACTTTTTCTTAATCTGTTGATATAAAAAATATCACGCTATGCTATTTTTGAGGGGGAGAAGACATGATTAAAATGTGATCAAAAGTGATTAAAATTGTGATTGAATCTCAAAAGAGCTCGACTCAGATAGTACCAATGAATTGACAAAACTTAAAATGTCAGTAATCGAAAAGACTTGTCCTGGACGGGTAATAATTTCAAGCTAGTCTAACTAGTGATGTAAGCGTGTCTCGAATAGGACTTGTCTGAGTAGAATGTATCGTATCGAGAGACTCTCTTTGGACTTGACCAGGACGGGTAATAACTTCAAGCTAGTCTAACTAGTGATGTAAGCGTGTCTCGAATCGGTCATGTTCACTGAAAGTGGATCAATTCAAAAAGTGCAAACTCCTCACGCATGTGCAAATTTTCTTAAAAATCCATGAGCACATGTGAAGGGGGAGTCCTTCAAAATTGCAAAACTCTCAAAGTGGTAACAACAATGTGTTTTATTATAATAAACACTTTGAGAGATTTTCAACAAATGGTTTCATGGCAATGATAGGATAGTCATGGAGTTATAAGGTGACTAAGGTTAGGAAAAACCGTCCTATGATCCGCCAGAGCAGGAGGGATCTACCCAAGGACAATTCCAATAGAGTAGAATTAGAAGTCCTTAGGTATGATTGAAAAAAGGAGAAAATGAGAAAGAAGAAAGAAAGGGTTGAAGAATTAAAAAGAAAAGTTATGAAAAAGGGTGAAAAGAAATAGCCCTCCAAATGTTCAATCTTAGGGCAGACACCGGGTACAATTCGTATGCTACTGGTTGTTACTAAGGAGACACCGGTATTGAAGACAAAGACGTCATGGACCCAGTGTCGCACTGCACTAAACCTTCTTAACCACTCAAGTTCTCTTAAAAGAGCTTGTTTCATTCTCACGGGGAACCGGTGTAATCTATCGACCTGTCTCTTAGAGATGGTTGATATTGAAGCAGGAGACCTCTCCCTAATCTCCGCATAGGAAACCTAATGTGCACTTATCGAGTCTAGAGCCATGAGATTCATCAAAAGATCTCATAGGAACACATGATATTTCTACACTGGTTGTTCAACAATAAGGACGCCAGATGTAAACTTAAGAGTCCTACGCAGATCTTAGCAATCTGCCAGAACATTTATGAGAGGATTCACATTTGTGATTCTCAATGATTGAATGGAAACTCCTGCCAGGGTCAACATCAAGCAGCCTTGACAGCAGGTCACTTCGGTAATTCTTTATGGGTTACGCTTAGTGTTCGCGGTGGTTTCAAACGGTCTACAGTCGTGGAGTGATCCCCAGCGACTCACCCAGTCATTGAGCTACTTAGTAGGTCTTGTAAGCTCTCTCGAGAGTATCTGACATGGGAACGGCCTTGGTAAGGGTTAGAAGGAGTCTTCACACTATGCTGTTGACGATCTCTAATTCTTATCTGTAAGTACCGGATGTTTTATTGCTAACTATTTATATGCAGGGACACTTCATCTCCATGGCGACAGATTCCACGTGCTCATACATACATCTGGAAGTTAAAGAAAGCTCCCTCAAAGATCTATACAACACAAAGTTCAAAGAAAGATTCTACGCCAAAAAGAAGAATCTACAAAGTATAAAGACTAAAGATCAAAGTGAAAGAAAGGGAACTACGTGCATATGAATATCAAAATCCAAAGATGTATGAGCATGTTGGAATGGCAAACAACCACTACAGACGAAGAAGTGACGAAAGGCAGATCGCTCCACATCGCAAAGGAACAAAGAACGATAAAAAGTCAGTTATCAAAGATTACAAAGCATGAAGGAACAAAGACTAAAGACTATTCTACAATGACACACTAAGTTAAAGACAAAGAACACGGAAGACCCACTCACGTGGAGCATCATTCAAATGACCACCCCTTAGGGGGAGATTGTTAGCATTAAAAAAATATATATAGAAGTGATGGTCATTCTCATATTGTAACTTTGTGTCGTTTGTTAAGATTAGTAATAGTTTAGTCATTGGGCTTTGGACTTGGCAAGCTAATATGTTATGTGCTATGTTTCATAAGCCTTGTTATCTACCATGTAACCAAGTCCAAGCCCAAGCCCAAGCCCATAAAGAGCCTATGTATGGAACTATAAAAGGTACCTTACCTCTCATTTGTAAAGGGTGCTTGTGTGTGTATTTGTGTGTGTTTCTCTTAATAAAAGTTCTCATTTCCATCTCTCTCTCTAAATATATACGCCATACATATATATATATATATATATATATATATATATATATATATATATATATATATATATATATATATATATATATATATATATATATATATATATATATATATATATATATATATATCAAGTCACCATCTTTCATCTTTACTTCATCTTTGCTTCTATAATGGTGTGATAAAGTTGTGATATTTAAGGTCCTACATATTATAATTGTCATATGTAGCCTATTAGCACCTTATTAATATCGGGCATTGTACATTCTGTTAGGAATTAAATAAGCACAAGAATCAGAAGATTCAGCATAAAGGTTTAATGGAAATACGACAAGTATGATTCTGCTGATAAAGCACAAAGCGAGTTTCCTCTGAAGGAGATTCTGCTGAAGACTATTTCCACTGAAGGTGATTCTGCTGCTGAATCCTACTGCTGATGAATACTGCTGCTTGATTCTGCTGCTGCTTTATTTTGCTGCTGATGATTCTGCTGAATCATACTGCTGCTATGACTCTACAGCTATGACTCATAACGGACAGCTGTGTAGATAAGAATGACTTATTCAACACTTGCATAAAAAGATAATATCTTAGTTCTAGTCATCAAATTGAACACTCCAAGTGAGTTGTTTATCCTAGATACATGATGTATCTTGTATGACTAAGCTAGAATATTGATTAGTCATAAGCTAGTTATTTGTTGAGTCATGTAATTTGTAAAAGATATTTCCTTGGACTATAAAAGGAAAATCTTAGATATGTAGATCAGTGAGACAATATCAGTGAAAATGCCATACACAACTCTCATATACAGACAATAGAAAGAACAAACATAAGATTCAAGGTCTTTGTAACCCTAGTGATAAGCTAAAGATCACTCGTATTATTTTTGAATAATATTGAATCGTTTGATATTAACTATTCCATTTCCATAACAATAAACATAAATCTTCTAAGTGTGGTTAAGTAGATTCCGCATACTTAATCATATTCACACAAACATATCTCATGCGCAAAGAACGAAGGTTTAACCACCTTACCGTGTAATCGACCCTCAACAAGTGGTATTAGAGCTACAGGTTGATATTTTTGTTTTAGAAGAAGAAGTTAGAAATGGATGTTGAGTCTATTCAAACAAATGTTGCTGCTAAGTTACCAATGCTCAAACAGAATGAGTTTGAGATGTGGAGGTTAAGAATAGAACAATATTTTCAAGTGCAAGATTATACACTTTGGGAAATTATTGAAGATGGAGATTCTTACAAGCCTACAACCACTACATCAACAATTGATGGTAAGGAAGTTGATAAGCTGCAAACCAAGCCACAAACTGCAGAAGACAGAATTAAGAAGAAGAATGACCTAAAGGCCAGAAGCATGCTGATGATGACCATTCCAAATGATCAACTTATAAACTTCAGCAAATTCAAAGATGCAAAGTCACTATTTGAGGCCATTATTGCAAGGTATGGTGGGAATGAAGCCACCAAGAAGACACAGAAGACTCTTCTTAAGCAACAGTTTGAAAATTTCACATCAACCAACCATGAATCTTTAGACCATATGTTCAACAGGCTACAGAATATTGTGAGTCAACTTGCTATTCTTGGAGTTGAAATACCTCAAGAAGATTTAAACTCAAAATTTCTGAGAAGCTTACCTGAAGAATGGGCTATGCATGTTGTTGTCTGGAAGAACAAGTCAGACATTGACACCATGGATCTTATGGATCTGTATAGCAACTTTAAGATTGTTGAGCAAGATTTGAAGAAAACTGGAGGTACTAGTTCAAGCACTGGGAACATGGCATTTATGTCATCTCCTAGTAATTCAGTTCCAGTTACTAATGAAAAAGTTCATGATGTTGCAAGTGCTGCAAGTTCATCAAGCAGTACTTTTGGAATTTTGGATGAGAAAACATGTTGTGCTTTCTTCACAAGCAAACATAATGGATCCATGTTAACTCATGAAGACCTTCAAGAGATCAATGATGATGATCTGGAGGAAATGGATCTAAAATGGCAAATTTCTCTTCTTAGCATGAGAGCTAAGAAATTCTATCAAAGGACGGGGAAGAAGATCACAATCAGTAGCAATGATCCTGCTGGTTATGACAAGTCAAAGATAGAATGCTACAACTGTCACAAGATGGGACACTTCTCAAGAGAATGTAGAAGGCCAAGACAGTAAGATAGCAGAAATAGAGATGTTGGAAGAAAATCCAATACAGGGGAGATGTCTGAACCAAAAGCTATGGTAGCAATTGATGGGTTAGGTTTTGATTGGAGCTTCATGGATGATGAAAAAATGGGTTCTTCACAGATGGCTCTTATGGCATTTACTGCACCTGAGGTACATGATCATAAAACCTGTTCAAATACTTGTACTGCTCTTAAAGACTTAAAAATCTTAATTAAACAGTATGATGACCAAAAGGTTCGATACGCCAAATCTGATCTAGATTGTTTCAATTATAAAAGTGGTTTAGAATCTGCAGAGAGGCAAATCCTACACTATAAAAGGAATGAACTTACCTTTATTGATGCTAAAACTTTACTTGAAAATGATAATCAATTTAAAGATCAAATCATTGAAGCCTTAAAAGAAGCATTGGATAGGGTTAAGACTGAGAAAGAAAACATTCAATTGACTAAAGAGAAGCTTGAACATGCTTCTAAAAATGTAAACAAAATAATAGACAGTCAAGTGAATAATAAAGTTAAGTCAGAATTAGGATATAATGCAGCCCCACCCCCTTATAGAGGTATCCCAAAACCCCCAGGGATCGACCTAGAACATTCAGGATTGCCTGAATTTCAGCTACCTAAGTTACAATATGGAGTTCAACCAAACTCTAACATAGTAGCTGATGAGCCTAAGAAAGAAAGTAAATGTTCATGTAAAACATTACTTTTTCAGGACAAGGTGTCCTTTGTAAATAAACAGGTTATGTCTAAACCTGAAGTGATTAAGAAAGCAAGAACAAGAGTTCCTAAGATAGTCAAACACAATACTGATAGGCCTAAAACCAATGAAAAATATGTTAGGCAACCAGTTAGATATTGTGAACAATACAGAACCACAAACAAGCTCAGAGGTAACCAAAGAAATTGGAATAATCTCAAGTCTTACCAACTAGGTGATGACTTTGCTTTTCACAATAAAGCTTGTTTCATTTGTGGTAGTTTTGACCATCTTGCAGCTTTCTGCAACCAATGGGTATCTGGGTATGAAAGTAATAGAGTGAACTACAAAAGGCAAACACCTAAATCTCATTTTCACTCTAATTCTAAAAGATCAAAACCCAAAACAGTCACAAAAACTGTTCCTGCTGAAAGGAAAATGGTTTCTGCTGAAAAACCATATATGATTGTTTACCCAAAATCAACAATTAAGGGTGCAAAAACAACTTTCAAACATGCATCTAATATTGTTCAAAGACCCATTCAATCAAAAGCAGTGGTCCAAAAACAAGTTTGGAGACCAAAGGGTACAACTACAAAGCTAGCAGTTTCTTCTGCTAAGCATACTGCTGCTAAGGGAATCAGGGCAAATGCTGTTAAGGCCTCAGCATGTTGGATTCTTAAATCCAATGTTGCATCAACAGTCCTCAAGAGATTACATTTCATTGATGCAAGAGGCAGATCCAAGTCAGTGTTGGCTTGGATCCCCAAAGAAAACTAATTCTTTTATTTTGTGCAGGGACATTCACCAACAGATCATGAAGATCAAGGATATTCAGATAGTGGGTGTTCAAGGCACATGACAGGCAACATGTCTTATCTTTCCAACTTTCAATCAATTGATGGTGGATATGTTACCTTTGGAGGAGGAATTGGTGGAAAGATTACTGGTAAAGGTACTATCAAAACCAGTAAATTAGATTTTGAAGATGTGTTTTATGTGCAAGAGCTTAAGTATAATCTCTTTAGTGTCTCACAAATGTGTGATAGAAAGAATAATGTTCTTTTTACTGAGACTGAATGTCTTGTACTTTCTCCTGATTTTAAGATACCTGATGAAAGTCAAGTACTTCTTAAAATTCCTAGGAAGGGCAATATGTACAGTGTTGATATGAATAACATTGTTTCTAAAGATGCTTTAACTTGTCTTGTTGCAAAGGCCACATTAGATGAATCTATGTTATGGCATATGAGACTTGGTCATATTAACTTCAAAACCATAAATAAGATTGTTAAGAATGGTTTGGTAAGAGGTTTACCTCAAAAACGTTTTGAAAATGATCAAACATGCATTGCTTGTCTTAAAGGCAAACAACACAAAGTCGCTTGTAAGCCCAAGATTTTTAACTCTATCAATCAATCATTGTTTATGCTTCATATGGACTTATTTGGACCTGTTTCAGTAAGTAGTATAATGCATAAGAGATTTTGTCTAGTTGTTACTGATGACTATAGTAGATTTACATGGGTATTCTTTTTAGGAACTAAGGATGAGACTTCTAGCATCCTTAAGACTTTCATTACAGAGATAGAAAACCTAGTAAGCAAAAGAGTAAAAGTCATTAGATGTGATAATGGAACAGAATTCAAAAATAGAGTTATGGATGATTTCTGCAAAGAAAAAGGTATTAAGAGAGAATTTAGTGTTGCTAGAACTCAACAGAATGGAGTAGCTGAAAGAAAGAATAGAACACTAATAGAAGCTGCTAGAACTATGTTAGCTGATTCAAAGTTGCCTATAACTTTCTGGGCCGAAGCAGTCAACACTGCTTGTTATGTTCAGAACAGAGTTTTAATAGTACAGCCTCACAATAAGACATCATATGAAATTTTTAGAGGTAGAACTCCTGCAATAGGATTTCTTAGACCTTTTGGATGTCATGTGACAATTCTGAATACCTTAGACCATTTGAGAAAATTTGATGGTAAAGCAGATGAAGGTTTCTTTGTTGGATATTCTCTCAATAGCAAAGCTTTTAGAGTATACAACATAAGAACTAAGAGAGTAGAAGAGAGTCTACATATAGAGTTCTTAGAGAATAAGTCTAATGTAGAAGGTCAAGGACCAAAATGGCTATTTGATCTTGAAACTCTAACCCATTCAATGAATTATGTGCCTGTTGTTGCAGAAACTAATGATTTTTCAGGTTCACAAGCAACAGATGAGGCAAGGTTAGACAAGAAGACACATCAAGATTATGTGATGATGCCAATATGGTCAAATACAAGTGTGGAATCAACTTCAACAAATGGTGAATCTTCTTCTGGCAAAGCTAAAGAAGATGTTGAAGATAAAATCAGAGAAGGAAGAACAGAAGAACAGCAAAATGTTCCCGCTGATGATCAAACAATTCCTGCTGATAAGCAAATTGTCTCTGCTGATAGTCCTTCAGAAGAAACAAAATCAGACTTTTCAGAAGATGAGGTGGATTTGTGCAATATTCCATCTGATTATCAAGTTCCTTCCACTCCACAATCAAGGATTCACAAAGTTCACTCCCTAGAAAATGTGATTGGAGATGTACAATCTGGTGTGAAGACAAGACAACAATTGATGTCTTCAGATCAAAAAGGGATTCTTGATGCCCTTTATGCTTCAAAACAGCATGAGTTTTCAAACTCTTGTTTGTTTGTATGTTTTCTCTCACAAGAAGAACCAAAGAATATTCATAAAGCCCTAGAGAATTCAAGCTGGTTAGAGGCTATGCAAGAGGAGCTTCTTCAGTTCAAGATTCAAAAGGTCTGGGTGCTAGTTGATTTACCTAGTGGTGTAAGGGTAATTGGCACTAGATGGGTTTTTAGGAATAAAAGGGATGAAAGAGGCATAGTGATTAAGAATAAGGCTAGATTAGTAGCACAAGGGTACACACAAGAAGAAGGGATAGACTATGATGAGGTTTATGCTCCAGTAGCTCGAATTGAGGCAATTAGGCTTTTCTTAGCTTATGCTTCATTTATGAACTTCACAGTTTACCAAATGGATGTCAAGAGTGCATTTTTATATGGTTCAATTGAAGAAGAGGTGTATGTTACACAACCTCCAGGCTTCACTGATCCTGACCATCCAGACAAAGTGTACAAGGTAGTTAAAGCTCTATATGGCCTACATCAGGCACCAAGAGCTTGGTATGCAACACTAGCTTCCTATTTATTAGAGAATGGATTTCAAAGAGGAAAGATTGATCAGACACTTTTCATCAAACAGCACAAGAAAGATCTTCTGTTAGTACAGGTGTATGTGGATGACATTATCTTTGGATCTACAAGGAAGGAGATGTGTTTAGACTTTGAAAAACTTATGAAAGATAAGTTTCGGATGAGTTCTATGGGAGAACTTACATTCTTTTTGGGTCTGCAAGTTAAGCAATCATCTGAAGGCATATTTATTAGTCAAGACAAATATGTTGCAGAGATTCTTAGAAAATTTCAATTTGCTGATTCAAAAATAGCAAGCACACCAATGGATCCTGAGAAGCCACTTTTTAAAGATGCAGATGGAGAAAATGTGGATGTACATACATACAGATCTATGATAGGTTCTTTGATGTATCTTACATCATCAAGACCTGATATCATGTTCTCTGTTTGTGTTTGTGCAAGATTTCAAGTAACTCCAAAGGTTTCTCATTTAACAGCAGTCAAAAGAATTTTTAGATATCTAAAAGGTCAACCAAGGTTGGGTTTATGGTATTCTAGAGAATCACCTTTTGATTTGATAGCATTCTCAGACAGTGACTATGCTGGTGCTAGCTTGGACAGAAAGTCAACAACCGGAGGATGTCAATTCCTTGGATGCAGACTTATCTCATGGCAGTGTAAGAAGCAAACAATTGTGGCAAATTCAACAACTGAAGCTGAATATGTAGCTGCTGCAAGTTGTTGTGGTCAAGTTCTATGGCTTCAAAACCAACTTCTTGATTATGGGTACAATTTCTTACATACCATAATTCATATTGATAATAGTAGTACAATTTGCATTATTAAAAATCCAGTGCAACATTCTAAAACAAAACACATTGAAATAAGACATCATTTTATAAGAGATTGCAATGAGAAAAAGTTAATTCAAGTAATGAAAATTGCTTCAGATCAAAACTTTGCAGATCTTCTTACCAAAGCTTTTGATGTTGGTAGATTTCAGTACTTGGTAGCAAGTATTGGAATGCTTAATCATTAAATTTTTCAATATAATGTGTTTTTGTATATAGATTTTGTTAATACATCTAACTTTGTTATTTAAGACTACTATTAACAATATTTGAAGTTATTCATACAGTTAGTTCTATGATTATTCTAATTCAAGACAAGTACTTTGTACTTTGTTTATTTGGTTTTAGACTAACAGTTTCAGGTATGAATGTTTGAGCTGAAAAAGTTATTTCAAGTGAAATCTGCTGATCAAAGCTGTTGATCATTGCTGCTGAAAGCTGATCATTGCTGCTGATATAATAGGTTCATGATAGAAAAGGTTTGGGACTTCAAAACTCCTTAAAACTTCTTTCTTGAAATCTGATTATGATGTTTCACATTGAATTGATAAATTAGTTGATCAATTAAAAACTGATACAACTCACTTTCTATCATTTTATACTCTCAAGTATAATGTGACTAATCTACGGATATCTGATAGAAAGAACAGCGAGCAACAGTGAATCTAACACTTGTGTTAGAGGTAACAAATGCCACGAGCTGGAAACCCTGTAAAGAAAGCCTTTTGAATAGGTTTATCTATACACAGGCGGTTATTTATAACTGAAAACATTGGTTCTCACACAACCAGAGGTTGCTTTAAACCGAAATTTTGATTGAGTGTCTGTTACACACTTAATCCTTTCAAAATGGTTGTAAGCAGTATGATTTTTCATAATAAAATCATATACATACTGCTAAGGCAAAAGTTTCTTAAAAGGATTTTCAAAAGATGACTTTAAAAACCATCAAATGATGGACCATAAGTCAAAAATGTCCATTGAATCACCTCTCATAGGAGTTAACACACCTAGAAGTGATGAGGACAGAATCTTAAACTCTTAAGGAATTGATGGCTTCATGTACAAATTGTCTGAAAACATGGAAAAATGCTAGATCAGATGATGATGTTATGATTGTGAGAAAATCTTTCAAACAAGGGGAGGATATGAATATAAGATGTTATTTGAATCTCAGGGGAGGAAATAAACATCTCAGGGGAGGAAATACAGGCCCAGTTTAAGGAAGATTAACCAAAAGAAAAGACAAGATCATACAAGATGATGACATAGAGGTTGAAAATGACAAGAACATTCTTAAATGTTGTATTCAGAAAGGATGAAGCATTTCAAAGGAGAAAGTTCTATCTAGGTCAAAAGTTGAAAAGATTCAATTTCAGTTCACTACGTTTGTTCATCACTTGTTGAAAGATCAGAAAGCAGATAAGTTCCAGAGAAAGATAAGTTCATTCACTCAGAAGAGAAGAAAGTTCAGATCAACTAGTCTGACAATGAAGTGTTTGAAAGATCTTCACAAAGTCCTCATTTAATTCAGGAAAACATGTTTGAATGTGATTCACATGTTTAGGGGAGGATTGTTAGGAATTAAATAAGCACAAGAATCAGAAGATTCAGCATAAAGGTTTAATGGAAATACGACAAGTATGATTCTGCTGATAAAGCACAAAGCGAGTTTCCTCTGAAGGAGATTCTGCTGAAGACTATTTCCACTGAAGGTGATTCTGCTGCTGAATCCTACTGCTGATGAATACTGCTGCTTGATTCTGCTGCTGCTTTATTTTGCTGCTGATGATTCTGCTGAATCATACTGCTGCTATGACTCTACAGCTATGACTCATAACGGACAGCTGTGTAGATAAGAATGACTTATTCAACACTTGCATAAAAAGATAATATCTTAGTTCTAGTCATCAAATTGAACACTCCAAGTGAGTTGTTTATCCTAGATACATGATGTATCTTGTATGACTAAGCTAGAATAGTGATTGTCATAAGCTAGTTATTTGTTGAGTCATGTAATTTGTAAAAGATATTTCCTTGGACTATAAAAGGAAAATCTTAGATATGTAGATCAGTGAGACAATATCAGTGAAAATGCCATACACAACTCTCATATACAGACAATAGAAAGAACAAACATAAGATTCAAGGTCTTTGTAACCCTAGTGATAAGCTAAAGATCACTCGTATTATTTTTGAATAATATTGAATCGTTTGATATTAACTATTCCATTTCCATAACAATAAACATAAATCTTCTAAGTGTGGTTAAGTAGATTCCGCATACTTAATCATATTCACACAAACATATCTCATACACAAAGAACGAAGGTTTAACCACCTTACCGTGTAATCGACCCTCAACACATTCGTTCAACATTAAATACACATAACTCTAGGGTTTTACATGGTATCAGAGGGTTACTAACACCGATCCTCTAATCCACAAAACCTTCCCTTCGTTGCCTCTTCATCACCAGTATAATGATGGCTGGTAATACTCCCCCTCCACCCCCTACACTGACACTCATTGAAAAGCTATATGCCGTTCACAACATCACTAATTTGGTACCCGTCAAGCTTGACATCGACAAAGCAAACTACTCCTCTTGGTGTTATTTCTTCAAAATACACTGCAATAACTTTGGTGTGCTAAAACACATCGAACCTGCTACTAATGCCACATCGTCTTCTTCGACTACTCAAACAGACGAGTGGCTTACTGCTGACTCTATTGTGAAGTCGTGGATCTTTTTAACTGTAAAACCTTAAAAATTCGAAACCTAAAATTCCGTATAAATTTGAAATTTTTATTTTTCCAAGTTAACCATATACTTTATTCTCAAGACAAACTATATTAGCCTAGATTAATTTAAAGTAAATGTTGTCAAATAAAAACTAGTTAATGAGCTCTTAAAACCAATTCATTAAACACCCATTTAAATTTTCTTTTGACCCATTTATGTGAAACCCCATAACCGAACCCCATAAAAGACATTAAAGGCCCAAGTAAACTCCCCTAACCAACTACTACTTTATGGCCCTTAATGACCCATTAAAAACAGATAAACGTACATATGATATACGCTCCTCTTTGGTTGAGTATATATATTCGAGTGTTCCTGGTTCCTTTTTTTTTTCCTCCATTCGACAATAAACACAACACAACAACAATAAACAAACACAAATCGAATTTGCTGCTGCTACAAAATTTTGATCGAACAGAAGGGTTTTCGGCGAGTTATATTTGGAGTTTTGGTTACGAATCTGGTCCGTTGTAACATCGATTTTCTATTCCTTTTCTTGATCGATCCTCACTAGGTACCCGACTTCTATTTTGATTTCTTATTCGATTTATACCAAATCTTTTTAATAATGTGAATGTGTTAGTTTTGTTAATTCATACATAGCCATATAAATCTTAAAACTTACATGTTAAACCTGTGAATAATATCGACCCTATAATGTTTATTTTTCGGCCTTGCGTTCCTATTCGACCCTAATTGTTCCTGTTTTGTCGACCCACATAAAAATGATAATCGACCATGCTATTTAAAATACTCGACCAGTACCTATTGTTATAGAACCGACCATAATACATTTTCCTATATTCGATCACATCTAATTAATTGGTTGTCGAATTGTATTTTTGTTTTGTAACACGAAATCATAAAAATAAATAAATAAATAAATAATAATAATAGAAAAAATCATTGTTATAATCTGTTGCTTTTCATAAAAGAGTTGTGGTGTATTTTGAATCAATATTTTTGCATCCCACGAAAAGATAGATAAACATGATTGACTAGTAGTCATGTGGGGGCAAGCTAGGTGTGTCAAATATGCTTGTAACATGTTACTAAACTGAATTTAAAACAAAATAGATTTAGGTTGTGGTGGTCTCGCTAAAATAAAGGGTTTACACGTGGGGTTGTGTATGCGTATGCATGGGGATTTTTTTATAAAGAATCTAATATTAACTGTTTCGAATGAATATGTATCGACCCGATTGAAAAACTCTTGTTCGACCATTAACTAAAACAACCTTACATGTATATATTCGACCCACATGAGAATATTTCGACCCTATGTTTGTCTTTGTGATCGACCGATAAAACTGATTATATCGACTTTATTAATCGTCTTTGTTTTAATTGTGACTATTAGATTTATTTATTTATTTTTTTTATTTTTTTATTTTTTTTTAAATGTCGACCATTGTACCTTTATAAATATAAACGACCCTAATATATTTTCGTGTTCAGTTATTATTTCTAATATTGGAATACCGTAGTATTTATTGTCCAATTAATGAGACTGAAATAGGAACCCTAAACCTAAACGGTAATAAATGATATAAAAGGACTTTAATGACTTTAATGATATCGTTAAAACCTAAATCGACTAAATGTGAAACCTACTAAATATATTGTGAACCCTAATCCGTGTAGATTCGTTGAAGATAACGTAACGTCCATTGATTCGTTTGTTTCCGTTCAATTGCTTTAAGGTATGGATATCCAGTCTTACTTTTAGACATTATTTCATTTACATTTCGTATTGGTACGGATATTCTGGATATCACTTTTCTGTACATCGTTATCAGTTGGTTCGTTTATTTAATTATTCGTTTCTCATGATTCGTATTCCCTGACTTTGATTCGTTTTCTATGATATGTTGACTTTGATATGAACCCTTGGATTTGAACCATTGTTACGATCCCTTTGTTTGACCCGTTTGAATTGACCCATTGCCCAAGGTATTATCTAGCCATGGAGGTACCATGGCCATGACATTGAGGCACCAATGGCATGACACTTTTTGTGGAGGTGTGATTGATCCACGGCATTCCCTTCTGTTATAATGATTATGGTGCATATGGCCATTCTGTATATGTATCTATCGTCTCGTACTTGCATATGTATTCTGTTTTGCAGGGAGCGTATGGATGCATGGCTAAATGATTGATTGGATATTGATTGACTTAGTGATTGGTAGTGCGTGCCATGCACTCCATTTCACTTATGGTACTTGAGAGGTCTCCTCTCCTTGTACAACTTATGAATTGACGGATGTATCGATTATTGTGACTAAGCATATTGTATGCTTTCTGAGTTCGTGGGTATTTGTGACATTATGATTATGATATCTGTTTGAATTTGTTGACATCATTTGATCTTCTTATGGTTCATTATACTTTATTCCTATTATATGATTCCTTGTTCAACAGTTCCTTTTGAATAAAATGCACAAAGTAAAGAGTCTGCCAGAAGAGCCTGCTAGTGATAGTTAAGCCTGCCTCTTCAGTTTTGCTGATGTTGAAGATATACTAACAGTACCTTCTGGGTAAGAAGGTACTGCTAGTTAAAGAAAGGTCCTGCCAGTTTTCAAGACAAGTTGCTGTATTTTAATTAGAGATATTTACTTGTATTATTAGTCTTTGTACAAAGTTATACGTTAAGTAGAAGTAGTACAGAAGTCTCAGTAGATATAATGGAGTGTTTTACCTTGAAAGGTGTAATATTAGGATAAGATAAACCTCTAGTATATTATATTAAGCAACTTGACCACTTGTAATAAGGGCTTCTTATACTATAAAAGGAACCCTTAAGACACTATCTTAGACACAACTTTCCCAGCTCTCACACTCATCTTTCCCATGCATAACTTCCACATTTAAACCCTTTCACGTATCAAAGATTCAAGGTTACACTTGTAATCCTGGTGATAGTTTAGATCACCCGTATTATTGCATCAATAATATTGAATCATTTTGTGTTATTCATGTTGTGTTCATTCTCATTTACTTATTCATCACCTTTGTTCCTTTAGTGTGTTTTAGTAAATTCCGCGTGCTAACTCACATTTATTCATAACTATCCTAAACACATTACTGAGATTAACATCCCAAGTGTTTGCACAAATCAATATATATATATATATATATATATATATATATATATATATATATATATATATATATATAAAGAATCCTTCCACAAGTGGTATCAGAGCAAGGCTGATATTTACGACATAAAAGAACAAAGCAAAAATGGATGTTGAGCACATTCAAACCAATGTGGCTGCAAAACTTCCATTACTCAAACAGAATGAGTTTGAAATGTGGAGACTAAGGGTTGAACAATACTTCCAAGTGCAAGACTATGCACTTTGGGAGATCATTGAAGAAGGAAACTCATTTAAACCAGCAACCACCTCCTCCACAGTAAATGATGCACTTGTCACAACTGTGCAAGTAAATCCAATAACTGCTGAAGAAAGAATTCAAAAGAGAAATGATCTTAAAGCCAGGAGTATGCTTCTCATGTCTATTTCAAATGACCAGCTTCTAGTCTTTAACAAATAAAAGTGTGCTAAAACCCTTTTTCAAGCTATTGTGGCTAGATTTGGTGGTAATGATGCCACCAAGAAAACCCAAAAAACACTTTTAAAACAACAGTTTGAAAACTTTTCAGCCACACCAAATGAGTCTTTGGACAGCATGTTCAATAGACTACAAAAGCTTTCTAGTCAGTTAGCCATTCATGAAGTGATAATATCTCAAGAAGACTTAAACTCCAAATTCCTTAGAAGTCTACCCTCTGAATGGGCCATGCATGTCATTGTCTGGAAAAACAAACCAGATATTGATTCCATGAGTCTCAATGATCTTTACAGCAACTTCAAGATAGTAGAGCATGAACTAAAGAAGTCTACTAGTTCAAGCTCAGGAAATATGGCATTTATGTCATCTCATGGTACTTCCAAGAAAGTTGATAAAGAAAAGGATGGTGGAGAAGAAGGTACTGCCAACACAAATTTTGGTACTGCCAGTACTTCCAGCAGTACCAAAACCATTTTAGATGAAACAATTGGGTGTGCTTTCCTAACATCACAGCACAATGGTTCCACATTGACCTTTAAAGATCTTCAAGAGATCAGTGATGATGATCTTGAAGAAATGGACATAAAATGGCAGCTTTCACTTCTTAGCATGAGGGCTAAGAAATATTTGATGAGGACTGGAAAGAAGATTGTCATCAATAGCAATGAACCTGCTGGGTATGACAAGTCTAAAGTGGAGTGCTACAACTGCCACATGAAGGGTCACTACTCAAGAGAATGTAGAAGACCAAAGAAGCAGGGTGATAAGGGAAGAGGTTTTGAGAACAAAAACAGGGGAAACAGTGAGAACAAGAGCAAGGAAATGGACATCACTGAAACAAAAGCTATGGTAGCCATTGATAGGCTGGGTTTTGATTGGAGCTTTATGGGTGAAGAAGAGTCATCCTCAAATGAAATGGCTTTAATGGCTCTCTCCAATCCTGAGGTACAAATTACTAAATGTTCTGCTACTTGTGAAGTTTTTAAAGAACTAGAAATCTTAAGAAAACTTTATGATGAACTGAAAGAAGAACAAAGAAAAACTCATCAAGACCTAGTTAATCATAAGTGTGGTATGTCCAAACTTGAGAAACAGATAATTCACTTTAGAGAAAATGAACTCACCTATTCTGACACAAAAGCTATTCTTAATAGAGACATATTTCTTAAAGATGCTGAAATAAACCTGTTAAGAACTGAGTTTGCAAAAGTGAAACAAACAAAAGATAATATTCAACTAACTGTTACAACATTAGAAAATGCTTCTGCTTGTACTAAAAGTATAGTTGAGAACCAAATGAACAAAAGAATCAAATCTGGGATTGGATACAACACATGTCCTCCTCCTTACAGAGGAATTCCTTGTCCCCCAGGTTTAGATCTTGCTGAATCAGGTTTACATGAGCTCACAAATAAACCACTAGAAAAAGTAAAACCTGTAGAAAATAGTGAACCTTTTGAGAGTACAAGTAATACTTCTCTCTCCAAAGAAAAGGTGCTCACTGATAAGAGCTCAGATGTTACAACTATTGAAGGTTGTACATCTGATGAGAATAGAAAAGAGACTGTTTCTAAGAAAGGAAACAAAGTAGGACCAATCAGTCCTAAAAGTGTAGAAAGTATCACAAAGACTAAAGTTGTTGTAAAAACTGTTGAATGTTGTGCTAAATGTAATAGCAAACCTAGAGGTAGTCAGAGAAATTGGAACAATCTTAAGTCACATCAACTTGGTGATAACTTTGTTTTGTACAATAAGGCATGCTATTACTGTGGTAGTTTTAATCATACTCATGCTTATTGTAACAATTGGGTTTCTGGGAGTACATCAAGGTCTAAAACAAGTAAAACAAACCCAAGAAAAGGTTCTGTGAAATCTAACACACCAAAAGTCAATCATACTGTTAGAACAAATGAGCCTGTTTACCCAAAGTTCACTACTAAGGGTGCAAGTAATACTTTCAAACATACACCAAAAGTTGTGAAAAATCATATTGAAAGGAATTTTGTGGATAAAACACAAGACTGGAAACCAAAACCAAAAGGTTCTGCTAGACCATATGGTCCTGCTAGACCAAATGGTACTGCCAAATTTGGTACTGTCAGACCAAAAACCACAAAATGTGTCAAAAATGAAAATGCTGTTAAGTCCTCAGCATGTTGGATTTGGAGACCACTCCAACCAAATGGTGCATCAACAGTCCTAAAAAGGTTTGATTACATTGATGCACGAGGCAAACCCAAGTCAGTCATGGCTTGGGTACCCCAAAGAAACTAATATGTGTATACATGTGCAGGAACATTCAAATGATATTACAGATCAAGGATATGTAGATAGTGGATGTTCAAGGCACATGACAGGCAACATGTCTTACCTCACAGACTTCAAATCATTTGATGGAGGATATGTTACCTTTGGGGGAGGAATCAAAGGAAGATTACTGGTAAAGGTACAATTAAAACCAGTAAATTAGATTTTGAAAATGTGTATTTTGTGAAAGAACTACAGTTTAATCTCTTAAGTGTCTCACAAATGTGTGACACAAAGAACAAAGTTCTTTTTACTGACACTGAATGCATTGTACTTTCTCCTGATTTTAAAATCCCTGATGAAAGTCATATTCTTCTTAAAATCCCTAGAAAGAACAATATGTACATTGTTGATTTAAAGAACATTGTTCCTAAAGAGAGCTTAACCTGTCTAGTAGCAAAAGCCTCATTGGATTAATCTATGCTTTGGTATAGAAGACTTGGTCATGTAAACTTCAAAACAATCAATACAATTGCAAAATATTATTTGGTTAGAGGTTTACCCAAAAAGATTTTTCAAAATGACCAAACCTGTGTTGATTGTCTAAAAGGCAAACAACATAGAGCTTCTTGTAAGCCCAAGACCCATAACTCAATTTCTCAAGCTTTATACATGCTTCATATAGACCTCTTTGGTCCTACTTTTGTGAATAGCTTGAATGGTAAAAGATATTGTCTTGTAGTTACTGATGATTACAGCAGATTCTCTTGGGTTTTCTTTTTAAGAACTAAGGATGAAACAAGTGAGATCCTTAAGTCCTACATTACAGGGATAGAAAACCAAATTGATAAGAAAGTAAAAGTAATTAGATGTGACAATGGGACATAATTCAAGAATAGAGTTATGGATGAATTTTGCCAAGAAAAAGGAATAAAAAGAGAATATAGTGTAGCTAGAATCCCACAGCAAAATGGAGTAGCAGAAAGGAAAAATAGAACACTTATAGATGCTGCTAGAACAATGCTAGTAGATTCTAAATTGCCTGTTTCATTTTGGGCTGAAGCAGTAGGTACTGCTTGTTATGTACAGAATAGGGTTCTAGTGATTAAACCTCATAGAAAGACTCCTTATGAACTTTTGTTTGGTAGAACACCATCTCTAAGTTTTATGAGACCTTTTGGATGTCATGTCACTATTCTCAATACCAAAGATCGTCTAGGAAAGTTTGAAGGAAAAGCTGATGAAGGCTACATGATAGGGTATTCTTTGCAAAGTAAGGCCTATAGGGTGTATAATAAATGCACTAGGCTAGTGGAAGAAAACCTGCACATAGAGTTCCAAGAGAAACTACCAAATGTTGCAGGCACTGGACCAGATTGGTGTTTTGACATTGATAAACTTTCAGAATCTATGAATTATGTGCCTGTCACAGGTACAAATACTAATGATAATGCAGGTTTTGAAGACAATGATGAAACAACTGAGGATCAAGATTACATCTTGATGCCAATTTGGACAGGATTGGATTCATCTTCAAGTCTTGGAGAGCCCTCAAATACTAAAAATGAAGGTGTTGAAGATGATCATGGAACTCAAGATCAAAGGAATCAACAAAATTCTGAAAATGAAAATGGTACTGCCAATTCACAAGATGGTACTGTCAGTTCAACTGATGGTACTGCTAGTTCTTAAATTGGTCCTGCTGAACCATTAAATGTTCTATCAGATGATTCCTTACCAGAAGATATAGGGATTGGAAACCTTCCAATTTCCTATGATGTTCCTACAACACACAACACAAGAATTCTCAAAGATCACTCCATTGAAAATGTGATTGGCAGCATTGATTCTGGTGTTAAAACAAGAACTCAAGTCTTATCTTCAGACAAAGATGGGTTTGTCCTAGATGTGTATGAAGAAAAGAACCATGAAGTTGCCCACATATGCCTGTTTTCATGCTTTCTCTCTCAAGTAGAACCCAAAAACATTACAAAAGCCTTAGATGATTCAAGCTGGGTTGAAGCAATGCAAGAAGAGCTACTTCAATTCAAACTGCAGAAGGTTTGGGTACTGGTTGATTTGCCCAAAGGTTACAGGGCAATTGGAACCAAATGGGTTTTCGGAAATAAGAAAGATGAAAGGGGAATAGTGATAAAAAACAAAGCCAGATTGGTGGCCCAAGGGTATACTCAAGAAGAAGGAGTGGATTATGAAGAAGTTTTTGCTCCAGTTGCAAGAATTGAAGCAATTAGGCTATTTTTGGCCTATGCTTCTTTCATAGGCTTCACTGTCTACCAAATGGATGTCAAAAGTGCCTTTTTATATTGTACTATTGAAGAAGAGGTGTATGTTTCTCAACCTCCAGGCTTCATTGATGCAGAATATCCAGACAAGGTGTATAAGGTTACCAAAGCTCTTTATGGTCTACACCAAGCTCCCAGGGCATGGTATGAAACATTTGCTTTCTATTTATTGGAAAATGGATTTCAAAGAGGCAAGATTGATCCAACTTTGTTCATCAAAAGAACCAAGAAAGGCATCTTGCTGGTGCAGATTTATGTTGATGACATTATCTTTGGATCCACAAATCAGGAATTGTGTGTAGAGTTTTAAAAACTTATGCATAGTAAGTTTGAAATGAGTTCCATGGGGGAACTTACTTTCTTTCTGGGTCTCCAAGTGAAACAATCAAATGAAGGCATATTTATCAGCCAAGATAAGTATGTAGCTGAGATCCTAAGGAAATTTAAGTTTGCAGATTCAAAGGTTGCAAGTACACCAATGGATCCAGAAAAGGGGTTACACAAAGATGCTGAGGGTGAAGATGTTGATATGCACAACTACATATCAATGATTGGGTCCCTAATGTACCTTACATCATCAAGACCAGATATCATGTTCTCAGTATGTGTATGTGCAAGGTTTCAAGTCAATCCAAAAGTTTCTTATCTCACAGCAGTCAAAAGGATCTTCAGATACCTAAAGGGTCAGCCTAAGTTGGGTCTATGGTATCCAAGGGAATCATCTTTTGATCTGGTAGCTTACTCAGATAGTGACTATGCTGGTGCAACCCTAGACAGAAAATCCACAACTGGTGGATGTCAATTTCTTGGTTGCAGACTCATATCATGGCAATGCAAAAAGCAAACAATGGTGGCCAACTCTACAACTGAAGCAGAATATGTTGCAAGTGCAAGTTGTTGTGGCCAAGTTCTTTGGATCCAGAATCAATTGCTTGACTATGGGTACAATTTTCTTAACACCATTATTTACATTGACAATAGCAGTACTATATGTATCATCAAAAATCCAGTTCAACATTCAAAAACAAAACACATTGAAATCAGACACCATTTCATAAGAGATTGCAATGAGAAAAGGTTAATTCAAGTTGTCAAAATTGATTCTGAAAATAATTTTGCAGACCTTCTCACCAAAGCTTTTGATTTAGGTAGGTTTAAATACCTGGTAGCAGGTATTGGTATGATAAATCTTTGAAAAACATGTGTTTTGTATATAAATAAACAAGTTCTGGCCTCTAATCATGGTACTGCTAGTTAGTCATAAGGTACTGTCAGTACAAAATTGGTACTGTTAGTTCAAAGTTTGCTATGTTTTTGCTCATCTTGATGTTTAAATGTTAACAATGCTATAAAACAAGTGCTTTGCACTCTGTTCTTTTGGTTTACAACTAACCATTTCAGGTTACTCAAAGCTTGCTAACACAATCAGGATATGGAAATGGTAATCAGTTCACCAAGTTGTTCAAAACTTTAAGAGCTGACTAGTCCAAAGCAAACGGCTCTTGGTAAAGACTTATCAAATCCGTTGATAGCTGATAGTTTGCTAAAAACTATAAGATAACCAGTTCACCCAGTTTCAAAAACTTAAACGAACTGACTAGTCCAAAGCAAACGGCTCTTGGTAAAGACTTATCAAATCCGTTGATAGCTGGTAGTTTGCTAAAAACTATAAGGGATATTTTCTAAAATTTCAAAGAGACTGCCAAGTTTTATTTCAAAACAAGGTACTGGTAGTTCAAACGTTAGTACTGGTAGAGTAAAATGGTACTGCTACATAGCCGTTGAGTCTGTCAGGCTAAATTATAGCCGTTGTTTTTAAAAGGGTATTTTTGTGAATTATTCATGTTTTCCTTGAATTAAGGATATAGTTATTATAATAAAAGATCTTTTTGACCGCCTCTTCAAATTACTTATCCATAACTTTTATAGTCGGTCAAAAGTCATTTCTCTCATAATCAATCCTTATCATAATTCACACTCACCTTTCATCTTCTACCAGTACAACAATAAAATCCCACCATCGAAATCAAAATTTTCATAAAACCTTTCACCATGGCTCGTCTAAGTTTTGTCAAACGTCACAACCAATTAGCATTTTTGGAAAAGTCTGATGACAATGAAACTTTTCATCAAGCAGTGGATTTTCTAAACAATTCTTATGTCAGGTTTGCTTTACTCTTGAATCCCACTATTTTTGAATCTCAAATTTCACAATTTTGGCAAACTGCTAAACTTAATACTCTTGAGGATGGGATTCAAGAGTTAATGGTCAAAGTGGATGGTAGAACCTTGACTTTTACTGAGTCATCCATTAGAAGACATCTTCGTTTGGATGATTCAGATGGCATTAGTCAACTACCTGATACTAAAATCTTTGAAAATTTGACAAAAATGGGGTATAATGTAACTTCTACAAAGCTTACATTTCTTAAAAAGCATTTTACCCCTCAATGGAGATTTTTGATTCATACCACCCTTCATTGTTTAAGCCAAAAGAAAACCTCATGGGAGCAATTTAGTGGTAACATGGCTGCAGCTCTCATTTGCCTGGCAACAAACAAGAAATTCAACTTTTCAAAATATATTTTTGAAGGAATGGTTAAAAATGTGGACAGTGAAACAAAGTTTTTGATGTACCCAAGGTTCATTCAGTGCCTCATCAACAAATCCAAACATTTGTTACTTCCTCCAAACAAACCTTTTAAAACTCCCAAACTTACACACAAGGTGTTTTCAAACATGAAAATTGGTTTTCAAGGAGAAGAAGTACCACTTTTTGAGGAAATGTTACCACAACATTCTGAAGAACCTGATCATTCATCACCACATCCATCACAAGTACCATCACTCACACCAACAGCACCATCAGTCACACCACCATCACCAGTACCAATACCAATACCATCTCATCAACAAACACAAACACTATCTGCAACATCCCCATCATTATCACATCATAACTCACCACCACAATCTCCTCCACAACAAAGTGTAGATGCTCAGACTATCAGGGAATTAAAGGAGCAAGTGCAGCACTTACAAACTTCTCTTGAAAGTCAAAACAAACATTTTACAGAGATCAACACCAAGTTAGTTAAGAGGGTTGAGAAATTAGAGTTGAAGGTGAAATTGTTGAAGGGTAAAGGAACATCTCAGTTGGTTGTTTCTAGTTCCTCAAGTTCAGATGCAGAGGGTTTGGGTCTCTCTTCTAAAAAGGGGAGGATGGGTAGTTCTAAAAATGAAGAAGAGATTCAATTTCAGTTTCATGAAGGAACTCCAGTGTTTGATGAAGAGCCTGCTATTCAAGAAACAGAGCCTGCTACTCAAGTAAAAGAGCCTGTTAGCTTGAAAGATACTGCTGAAAAAGAATCTGCTGAAGCAAAGCAAGTTGCTGCTGAAGCAGAGCAAGAGCCTGCTGGGATTCAAAGGCTATTAGCTATGAATTTAAAAGGTTCTGATCAAGTGTCTTACAAAAGAAAAAGGGGATCACAGCCTCAGGGGAGGTTTATTGTCTCTGATGAACAATCTGCTGCTCCAAGTCCAGTATCATCACCAAAAGACAAGGGTAAGAAAATTGTAGTTGAAGATGAACCAAAGCCTAAAAAGATGAAGCAGAAAGAGCAAGCACAATTGATTGTAGATGAAAAATTGTCCAAACAGCTTCATGAAGAAGAAGTTAGGAGGGCTGAAGAAGAATCAAGAATGTTGCAAGAAAAGTTTGATGCTCAGCTGCAATACATCATTTCCATTGATCCAATTGTAAGAGGTGAAGCTTACACTCTGGTGTGTGATGAGTCTCTCAGCTCAGATGAAATGACAATCAAGCTCAATGATTTCATCACCAAGAAATACAATCAAGAGGCATTGGATGATGTCTATCAGCAAATCCAGAAGAATCAGAAGAAAGGATTCAAAATGCCACATTCTGAAGCAGATCAGAAGAAATTCTTCATGATATATCTGAAAAGAGAAGTGAACATGAAGGATCATCAACTCAGAGGTAAATCTTTTTATGAATTGAAGCTTCTATACTTAGAGGCTTACAGAAGAAACAAAACCAGTTTTGTCAAGGATACACAAGAAAGACCTTCCAAAGGAAGAAAAGATGATCAGAAGGAACAAGCAGAGAAAGCAGAATTGCCTTCTGTTCAGACAAGAGAAATGGTTGTCCATGTTCCACAAATTATTTTTGCTGAACCTTTACATGCAAGGCATCCAGTCATAGATTGGGAAATCTACAATGATAAGTTTGGCAAAGCATGGAAGATAACAAGAGTTGGAAACAAGGTTGAGATTTTCAAGAACTTTGAAAATCTTCTCAGAGCATATAACAGAATAGATTTAGATGAATTATGGGTATTAGTTCAAGAGAAGCTGAAAACCAAGTATAAGCCAGATGCAAAGGAGCAAGAGCTATGGGTTGAGTTCAGCAGACTATATGATCCAAATCCTTCTGATACTCATTGGAAATTTCCTTACTATGATTTATCTGTTACATGGGAATACTTCAGCATGAGTCATGTTCATCATCTGTCCACTCAAAGTGGAATAGAGCTCTTTATGCTAGGTGAGAAGGAGTATCCTTTAAGCTATGAAGTATTATCAGTTTTAATCTCCAATAAGCTTTTGTGTGAAGAAGAGACTGATGCAGTCAAAAGATTGAAGGAGAGCATACTTGATCAGTATGAAAGCCTAAGAAGAAAAAGATAAGGTTTTTGGAAGAGTTCCCTCAAATCCTCAAGGTATGAATTTTATTCACAAAGAAACTTGATTATTTTATATGGGAATAACAAGTTTAGGGGAGGATTGTTGGGAATAAAATGCACAAAGTAAAGAGTCTGCCAGAAGAGCCTGCTAGTGATAGTTAAGCCTGCCTCTTCAGTTTTGCTGATGTTGAAGATATACTAACAGTACCTTCTGGGTAAGAAGGTACTGCTAGTTAAAGAAAGGTCCTGCCAGTTTTCAAGACAAGTTGCTGTATTTTAATTAGAGATATTTACTTGTATTATTAGTCATTGTACAAAGTTATACGTTAAGTAGAAGTAGTACAGAAGTCTCAGTAGATATAATGGAGTGTTTTACCTTGAAAGGTGTAATATTAGGATAAGATAAACCTCTAGTATATTATATTAAGCAACTTGACCACTTGTAATAAGGGCTCCTTATACTATAAAAGGAACCCTTAAGACACTATCTTAGACACAACTTTCCCAGCTCTCACACTCATCTTTCCCATGCATAACTTCCACATTTAAACCCTTTCACGTATCAAAGATTCAAGGTTACACTTGTAATCCTGGTGATAGTTTAGATCACCCGTATTATTTCATCAATAATATTGAATCATTTTGTGTTATTCATGTTGTGTTCATTCTCATTTACTTATTCATCACCATTGTTCCTTTAGTGTGTTTTAGTAAATTCCGCGTGCTAACTCACATTCATTCATAAATATCCTAAACACATTACTGAGATTAACATCCCAAGTGTTTGCACAAATCAATATATATATATATATATATATATATATATATATATATATATATATATATATATATATATATATATATATATATATATATATATATATATATAAAGAATCCTTCCACATGTCTAATTATGCAAGTCTTTAAACTAAAATAAAGTTTTACTTAGGAACTAAAGTTTACATTTTGTCGTTAACAAAACTTAGCAAAGATTGTAAAATATAAATAACGTGTTTAGGCGATATTTGTATTAACAATCTCCCCCTGTTTGTTAATGACAAAACATAAACTTTGTTTTTAAGTAACTCACAAAATTTTAGTTTTTAAGACTTAAAAAAAATGTTATATTAAACTTGTTTTACTTAAGTGATGAAAATTATTTTAAGTTTAAAGGTTAATATATGTTTCTCCCACTTTTTGTCGAAACAAAAAGTAGAGTAGCGAAGCGGAACTATGCACGTGCTCCCCCTTGGTCGATACTCCCCCTAAAAGGAGTGCCAAGATGGGAAACATGGATTTTGAACCTACAAAAAAATGGTTAGTTGGTGATAATAACATATAATCAAGCTTGTAGTCACCACACAATATGCAACCACAATGACAACTCATATATGATCAACCAACAATGCAAGTAAGAAAGTAGTAAAATATGTCATTTCAAATAAAATGTGACTTTGCAAAAGTCAAATACAAGAAATGAAAACTATCTTCCTACTTCTAAAAAAAAGATAAAAAATAACCAAGAAATAAAAGAAAAATCAAATCCTACTTCTATAAGTAGAAGTCATTCGACACATTTCCGAAATGGGGTAAAAGGCCTCCAAATGTGGTCTAGGATTTGTTTGGGTGGGAAAGAGCATCCAAACGTTCTATGACGTGTTGGATTGCAAAGCGGGTTTCATCTTGAAATTGGTGAAGCAACAACTTGATACTTTCACCCATTTTCAACATTTGCTCACAATATGAGCAAACATGATGATGAGTGGGTGGAAATAGGTCGTTTGATGATGTTGGTGGTGGTGGGTTGGTGTTGGTTTGTTGGTTGGAGGATGGGTTTGGTATGGAGTCAAGCAAGGTGGTTTGAAATTCCATTGCTTGATGGAGGTGATTTTCAACCATGCTTTGAATTTCCTCATACGAAGGAAAGAAAGACTTAAAGGATTGGGATTGGGAATGTGGTGGAGTTGGGTGATCATGATTTTCAAAGTTTGGTTCTCCATATAGAGGACCTTGGATGGCATTGTAGAGAGGGTGAAACAACAATGGTTTTGGGTGGTGGTTGGTTGTGGACAAAAGGCTCATTTTGGTTACACAATGGCCTTGGGTTTTGATTTGTCAAAGGTGGTGGATTTGTTGATCTTGGTGGAAGATCATTGAGGTCTTGAACAAAAGGATGTGGTGATGTTGAAGGAGACCCAAATAACTCCATTGGTTCAAGTTTAGGTAATGGTGATGGTGATGGAGTTTTGGATGGTTGGGTTGGAGCACTTGGTGGAGTTGGGTCAATGGGTGATTTTGTTGGTGGTGGAGTTGTGAGCTCATTAGGTTCATTGGGTGATGGAGATGGAGATGCAAGGTTTAGAAAATGTTCATTTTTGATTGGTGAGGAGAATTCATCCGAGGATGAAGAGGTTAAGTTGATTGTGTGGTTGGATGAAATTGGTTTGACACTTATGTGTGCGGTTCGCCGAACGGGTCGTGATGGTTGAGAGGTTATTGTTGACGTTGTCATTATGGAAATGGTTTATTAGAGGTTTAGAATCAGAGATTGTGATGGTGATGGTGTGATTTGAGAGTGTTCTAAGATGGTTTAATTTATAGTGGTGAAGAAGTATGGGAAGGAGTGTTTGGATTTGATGTTTAGCCATACAAAAATGGAGGTTCCTAATGATTTGGAAGACTAATGAGGGTTGTCAAATCATGGAAGTCAATCCAATGAAAATGGTGAAGGAAGAAGAAAAAGATTTGCACTAAATGCTTAGTCGTTTTGGCAAATTGGTTGAAGGTATATGTTCCACGGATTGCAAGGAACCTTTGGAAGGGTTCCTTTCTTTATAGGTGAAGATTCCTTGAGGTTGTTATGGCTAAGTATGAAATTTGGCGGGAAATTGGTTTCTATGAGTTTTAGAGGATGAGAAAGACCCTAATGTGCTTAGCAAATAGCAGGGAATGGGTTTCTATCTAAAAAGGATGGTTTATTGTTGAGTGGAAGTTGAAATGTCGAAAAATAAAAAAAAGGGTAAATTGCAAAAATGGTCCTTAACGTTTCACGAATTTTCAAAAACGGGACCGAGACAAAAAGTAGCGCAAAAAAGACACCAACGTTCCACATTTTCGCAAAATCGCCACTAAGAGCCATTTTCCGTTAATTTTCCCGTTAAGTGCCACGTAGTTGAGGGTAGTATCGTCATTTCACGGTTCCCGCCTAAACCAATATTAGACCTACCGAAAAAGCACATTAATCCCCTGATCCAAACACTCCCTTGCCCAAAGTCAATCGCATTTTTTGCCCTAAAGTTTCCAATTACGATTTCCGAACCAGAAAAAATTGAAGAAGATGGCTAGTTTATTTGGGAAAAACCGCGAACGATCTTCCCCGATCCCTAATCTTCATCAACTTTACGGTATGTTTTGGGCATTGCTAATTGTATCGATTTTTTTATCTACAGTGATATGTGATTGTAATGAACAGTACGAATAGGATGTGGATTATACATTAAGTTGATTTTTCATGTTGTTAGTGTGTGTGTGTTGATGTTTATTGTTTGTATAGAGAATCAAAGCCGACCTACTTCACTCTGAAAGTAACCCACGGTGGAAAATTTACGCCACCACCAGGAAGGATGTATGTTGATCCAGTTATTGCGTGGTATGATTGTGTGGATTATGACTTGTTTAGCTTTTACGCCTTTGAAGAGTTGGTAGATGACGTAGGTGTGAAAGGTTGGGTTGCAGGCTATTATTATAGGATACCAGGCGAGACGTTGGATGTTGGGTTATACCCGTTGAAGTCTGATGAGGATGTGATGAAAATGTTGGATTTGATTCCAACGCATAGAGAGATTGAGGTGTATGTTGAGTTGAAACGCAGAAGACCCAAAAGAGGCCGAAAATGTAAAATAACTGATGAAGTACGGGTGGAGCCTTCAAATGATCCTACCATCGATCCAGAACAAGCTGAGACTTAAATTGATGGTACCAATGGTCAATCACCCGTGTCTATGATTGCTGGTCAAGAACAACAAGCTGAAGATAATGTTGGTGTGGGAGACGACTTGATTACAGACACTCCTTCTGCGCAACCACATGTAAGCCGAGTTGTTGGTGACACAGACACTCATGCTGCGCAACAACCTGTAAGTGGCGTTGATTGCCCAGAACAAGTTGAGCAACAATCTCAACTTACAGATGACGACTTGTACCAGTTTGCCAGTCCTGGAGATAATGTTGGCGTGGGAGACGACTTGATTACAGACATGGTTGCAGAACTTGACCAGAGTGAGGATGTGGTTTTAGAGCTCAACAAAAACTATGTTGATTTAGAAGAAGTAGTGGAAAGGGATGATGTGGAAAGGGATGACGTTGAAAGCCATGATGTTGAAAGGGATGATGTGGGCACCTCAACACAGCAGGTAAACGAGGAAGAACATGTTGTACATGTGTCTAAGTTTGAAGATGAAGAGGATGATGTGAGAGCCCCTATTGAGCCACAAGTGGAAATGACGGACTTTAAGTTTGATTTTGATCCCCACTTTGAGAATGTATCAAAGTTAGCTGATGAGTGTATGGCAGATTATACGGATCATGATAGTGGTTATAACTTTGATGATGATTTTCATAGTGATGAAGAAGCCAATAATAACAAATTTGTCACCCTACGCAAGATAAGGTTAAAAGAAATAAGGAAGGAGTATGAGGGTAGGGCGAATGTCAAGAAAGGAGAGTTTTTTGTAACAGAAACATTTAAACAACCCAAGGATATCAAAGATAAGCTCAGAATCTATGCGTTGGAGTCCCGAAGAGATATTAGGATTGAAAAGTGTGACCAAGAAAGGATTCGAGCGATGTGTAGAGGGACTGTTGTGGGTTATGGCAGAAATGATACAGGAAGTTGTCAACCATCAGCTTCTTCTTCGCAGTCAAAGGGCAAATTTGCAAGTTCCAAAACCTACAAAAAAAAATAGCAAGGCCATGTGCGAATGGTTCCTACATGTGTCAAAAGTGGGTGATGAAAGGAGTTGGAGTGTCAAAACATTAAATGATGAACATAAATGCCTACAAACAAGAAAAACTAAATTGTTGACTGCACGATTCCTTTCATCCGAGGTTGTTAAAATTCTTGTTAGGGACCGGACAGCCCCGACAGATGCAATAGCAATGGAAATAAATGAAAAATTGCAGCTTGATGTCCCTACCACAAAGATATCAAGAGCAAGGGAATTTGCTTAGAAACAAATTGATGGCGACCATGAAGAACAGTATGCCAATCTTAGGGATTACGCTTTGGAATTGAGGAATAGAAACCCTGATACAACTGTGAAGATTCAAGTTGAAGCAAACCCTGATTCAAGTGTTTCTTCAAGGGTTTTCAGACGGATCTATGTTTGTATTGGTGCATTGAAAAAAGGTTACAAAGCAGGCAGAAGGGACATACTAGGGCTAGATGGGGCGTTTATCAAAGGACATCACACTGGTCAAGTCTTAACTGCTGTTGGTGTCGATAGCAATAATGGCCTCTATCCAGTTGCTTACGCATTGGTTGAAGCTGAGCCCAAGAGTTCATGGTTATGGTTTCTTAGAAATCTTGGAGATGACCTTGATTTGCAACCAAATTCAAACTTCACCTTTATATCCGACAGACAAAAGGTATAAACATTGTGTAAATTCAATTAGTTGATTTCCAATCCAATTCAATCCTCATTCACATATTAAGTTTTGTACCAATCTACAGGGAATATTACCAGCCATTGCAGAACTGTTTCCTGCTGCTGAACATCGCTTCTGTGTGCGACACATATATGACAACATGAAGCAGTTATTTAAGGGGGAGAGTATCAAGGAGCTTGTTTGGAGGTGTGCTAGAGCATCAACAATCCCTGAGTTTAATAGAGGAATGGAATAGCTAAAATCAATTGACTCTAAAGCTTATGACTGGTTAAGGAAGATACGAGCATCATCATGGTCAAGGTCACATTTTTCAGGTACACTATACACATATTATGACTTTCATCTGTACTATTAATAATATTGAAAATGATTTTGATATTATGACTGTCATCTGTAATATTAATAAGGTTAAAAGTGATGTTGATATTATGACTGTCATCTGTAATATTAATAAGATTAAAAGTGATGTTGATATTGATATATTGGTTACAGGGAGAGCTAAATGTGACATCCTTCTTAACAACTTATGTGAATCATTCAATAGCAAGTTGGTGGGCGGCAGAGATCAACCAATCATTGGTTGTTTGGAGTACATCAGGCAGTATCTTGTGAAGAGAAGTGTTAGTGTGCAGTAGACAAATGTGAAGGTCTCTTAACCCCAACAGCAACTAAAATTTTAGAAACCATCAAGGAGGAAGCAAATGAGTATAAGGTTTTATGGAGTGAGGGGGATACATACCAGTGTACGGGAGGTTGGGGTGACCAATGTGTTGTGAATATGCCGAAAATGGAATGTACATGTAGGAGATGGGAACTCACTGGTATTCCATGTAATCATGCTGTTGCGGCTATCAACGACATGGCTAAACACAACAAGGAATCAACTGACAACATGGTTGTGATCCAAGAGGATTATGTGCACCAATGTTATTGGTTAACCACATGGAGGGCGATGTATCAACACAAGATTGAAGGAATTGCTGGTCGACACTTTTGGCCCAAATGTCCTATCCCTAGTGAACTAAAGCCACCTCACTACCATGTTCCAATTGGGAGACCACGGAAGAAGAGAAGAGTGTCAAGGGATGAGATTGCTGAACAGGTTATGAAAAAAAGCATTGGTGAAGAATGGGAAGCTGTCAAAAAGGGGCAAGACTGTCAAATGTGGTGCATGTGGTGGACAGAGTCATAATAAGAGAGCTTGTACGGGACGAAGAGGCAACCAAGAGACAAGAAGAAGGGAAGGAGTACCAGATGAGGTACTAGAAAGATCAACTCAGCCAGTGGGATCTTCTGCAACAGAGGTGGGAGCAGGGCCAAGTCAGCCAGTTGGAACACAAGCAAGTGAGGTAGCAGGAGGGCCAAGTCATCAAGTTGGAACACAAGCAAGTCATGTATCACAATCTACTGGGAATGGTGGAGGTCAAAGGAAGAATAGGATCAACCGATAAAGAGAAAATCCAAAATCGCCAAATGAGTCAACACAATTGTGATGGTGCAATAACCTTGGGTTGGTTATTAGTTTATGTGTTTTAACACAATGAGTGTATGGATTGTGTAACTGAGTTTCTGTCTTCTAGACAATAATTTGTACGTGATTTGTTTTTTAGACTTGATTAATTAGGAATGGTATTTGTTTTCATTTTGGTTTACCATCATTATTTGCTGCATAATGCTGTGCACAATTTGTGGTTTGCCATCATCATATACTTATTTGTTGTATAATGTTGTGCACAATTTGTGGTTTGCCATCATTATATACTTACGTATATTGAATGACCCAACATGCCCACTACATAAGTATACCGAATGACCCAAACTTGTTTTGACTTTTGTAAGTCAAAGTTGATAAGGAACCATAAACCAAGTTTACTGCATATTGATTCTGTAATATTGACTACATTTGTCTTATAATAACAAGGACAACCAAAACAACGATGATCCCACTATACTGCTAAAATCAAAAACACTTTTTATCAACATGAAGGTCAATACAAACCAGGGATGACCTTATACCCTGTGATGATACAACCCAGAAAGATGTCAACACACCTACATACCAACGACCAACCTAAAGCAACTTAATGGCAATGAAAAAAAAGAGCCAACTAAAAATAAGAAACTTGTTGAGCTTCTTAATCCGCTGATCCTTCTCCCTCATCAACCTCAACTGCTCCTCCAACTCTTCGTCAAGCTTGTTCCTCGCCCTCAACAGGCCAGGAATCACAGCAACTGCTCGGCAACACATTGGAGGATCTGTCCATCCAATAAACCCACATGAAGGACAACAATAGAATCGTCGTCCTGGGTTCTTGTTTGTCCAGCTTGTTTTGATTGTTGCTTGTTTCCCACAGTCACAAATCAAGACCATATTTTTTTGCCGGATTTCAGAAAGTGTGAAACTTTAATGCGCTGCAACGTTCATATTTAACTGGGACTGGATAGTGTACCATTTGTAAAAAAGGCAAACAATCGCTTGCAAATTTAGTCCCTCAAGCTACAGTGTCATTAGCTTAGTACCCGGTGAACAGTAAAATGACGATACTACCCTCAACTACGTGGCACTTAACGGGAAAATTAATGGAAAAGGCCTCTCGGTGGCGATTTTGCGAAAATGTGGAACGTTGGTGTCTTTTTTGCGCTACTTTTTGTCTCGGTCCCGTTTTTGCAATTTTGTGGAACGTTAAGGACCATTTTTGCAATTTACCCTAAAAAAATTGCAGGTAAACTGGCGGAACCCTCAGACTACACAGGCGGAACCCTGAATTGGGTTCCGTCTGGTCTGTTGGGCCATTTCTGGGTTGCCCAGAAAATACACTGGCGGAACCCATTTTTGGGTGCCGCCAGATCCGCCAAGCTTGAAAAAGTAGGCAGTCCGCAATTTTGACCCGCGAGACGATTTTCAAATTTTTTGAAAACTCCTAAAACCAAAAATATAATTCATATCTGGTTGGGAAATGCAAAAATTGGACACGTAAACGCGCATACCATTGAACTTTGACCGGGGGCTAGCGAATTCCACTATACTTAGTGAAATTTTTATAAACATGAAAATTTGACAACATGCCAAATGTTGTCGTCCTGCATCATAGTTAGTTTAAACATGTTCCAAATAGTACCAAATATCCTACCAACACACAAATTCATGACAAACATTGTTTAAACGACCAAATTGTTTCAAATAGCACCATGTGCTAAACACTCCTACACACCCGCTCTCATTGACGATCAATCTTGTTCTTGAGATTTTCAAGGAATCTCCCATGATTCTTGAACATCCCTTTTGTTTGCTTGACCTCCGCCGAATCATTTGGAATATCCGGAAGTTGGGAAAGGTATTCTAGAGGCAGGAGCCTAAAGTTGGGCAATGTCTCATCTTCACTCATTAAAGATGATGATGAGGAGTTAGGAGGATGAGGACGTTTTCCTTGGGCTTTGTAGACTCTCCTATCACTTAGTGGGACAAAAGTGTGTGGAATGAGAGAGTAGTCTAGGCGATGACCTCTAGGAGTTGGTGGAATTGGAGAGATGAACCTAAAGAGACGGGTCAAGAGCATTCCATACGGCATAGCCGTTGTGCCTTGCACGGGAATATCGGCCATTCTCTTGGTCGTGTAGTAGGCAAGGTTGAAGGGTTGCCTAACGGACAAGGAGTAGAGCATGTAGCAAAGGCAAACGTTGATGTGATCCCAGTTTCCTATGGTGCTAATGACATTGGCTCTAAGGAGTTCCTCCCATTTCTTGAATTGGGGCTTGAGTTCATTGAGTTCCATTCCATATGGGTCCTTGTTGACCTCATTTCCGATTCTAGTTCTCCTAGTGTTGGTGGTCCTAATAAAGAGGTGGTCACGAAGTTCATCCTTGGACACAAGAGGGGTATTATAGGGATGGATTCGGTCAATGAGTGTGTCAAGAGTTGAGAGGGTATGCTTGTTGGAGTAGATGCAAGTACCACGGTTTGGGACACCTAGGATTTGAGCAAATTCTTAGAGAGTGAAGGAGTACTCATGACTACTAGCCCTAAAGTTAATAGACATGCGACCATACTCATCCATGGAGAGAGTGACGGATGCATAGAACTCTAAGATAAACCTAGGACAAATAGGCTCGTCGATTTCTAAGAGATAATTAAAGTTGATGGTTACTAGTTCATTAGGTAGGTTTGTACCTTTTATGAAAAATGGGTCAATGGTTCTACCCTCATGGACATATCGTTTTTCTAAGGCTTTGAAAACGTCGATTTGAGTTTGAGTAAGACCTTTGATTTTGTGGTGTTTGGGTAGGTACTTAATGGTGTCCTTGTGGTCGTAGTGGGTTAGAGGAGGCATGATGATCCCTAGAAAAACAAAATTTCACATTTTAGTCTAAGTAAACGACTATTGTAATGTGGATGTTCTAGTGTGTGCCTATATGAAAACAATGTGGAGGTGCGGTTATCTTGACTCATTTTGATGCTCAAAAACGTTTTATAATGCAAGTTTTGTTATAAAACAAAAGATAACTCAAGCCCTCCTAGTTCAATGTAGCTTCGTTTGAATGTACCCGAAAATACATATTGGTTATTTATTCCTTTTAGCATTCAAGAGACATTATGCAAGTGATGTTTTAAACATAACATTTTGATTTTGTATTCACAATGTGAGGCGAAAAAATATTTGTCCTGTTTGTGAGAAATTTTTTCAAAAATTTGACATGGGGTGTTTTAGCAAATATGTTTACAATTAGTAAGAATGCAATTCCTAACTATGGGAAACGTGATTAGTTTTGTTAAACACCTAATTTCATGCATGAGTTTCTCAAGTTTATGCATAACCCCAAGTTTTTGTTTTTGTGCAAAAATAGAATTCCTAGAATCAGATCAGGAGTGTAATCATGTTTAGAATACTTACAATGATGATTAATGAGCAATGTGAATGAAGGGAAGACCAAATTTTCGTGGTTGTGGATGAATGGTAAAGTGAATAGTAGTAGTTTGGAAGTGGTGGTATGAGATAATGGGTGTTTGGTTTAATGTAAACTAAGAAAAATGGTTCTGCATGTCGGCAGATACGGCGGAACCTAAAAGAGGGTTCCGTCCGTTGTGACTGAGGGTTCCGCCGACCCTGCTGAGAAAAAGAGTTATTGATTTGTTTTGATTTTTTTGATTTTTGTCTAATGTCTAGAACTACAATGTAGGTTCCATGAGTCCTAAGCCTAGCCTAAGAAGGTTAAAAGGTTCTCGTTTAAGAGGTTTTGTGAGAATGTCAGCTATGTTGTCTTCGGAAGAGACTTTCTCAATTGAGATATTTCCTTTTTGAACGTTATCACGAATGAAATGATGACGGATTTCAATATGTTTGGTACGAGCATGTTGAACTAGATTTTTGATAAGATCAATGGCTCCTTTGTTGTCACAAAGAATGGTGATGTCGTTAAGTTGAATTCCGTAGTCGACAAGAGCTTGCTTCATCCCAAGAGCTTGTTGACACGCCTTTCCGGCCGAAATGTACTCGGCTTCCGTTGTTGAGATAGCAAGAGCCGTTTGCTTCTTAGAAAACCATGAGGTGAGACAATGTCCAAAAAAAGTACAAATACCACTTGTGCTTTTTCTATCAACATAGTCACCGGCATGATCCGAGTCGGCATACACTATGGTGTCTATTCCCGTTCCTTTGGGATACCATAAACCTAAATGTGTAGTGCCTTTAATATATCTAAAAATCCTTTTAACGGCTTCGAGATGAGTTGTCTTAGGATCTTCTTGAAAACGAGCGCATAGACAAACACCAAACATAATGTCGGGTCTACTAGTCGTTAGGTAAAGTAGACTTCCAATCATACCTCTATATTTAGTGCTATCTACGGATTCACTTTCCTCATCCTTGGTGAGTTTAGTTTCCGTGGACATGGGAGTTTTGATTGGTTTCGAATCTTCTAGTCCAAATTTCTTAAGCATATCCTTAATATATTTAGATTGGTTAAAGAAGATACCATCTTCTAGTTGTTTAATTTGGAGTCCTAGGAAAAAGTTGAGTTCTCCCATCATACTCATTTCAAAATCGTCATGCCTGATTTTTGAGAAATCAATGCATAGCTCTTGACAAGTTGATCCGAATATAATGTCATCAACATAGATTTGGACTATGATAATATGTGAATCTTTCTTCTTAGTGAAGAGAGTATTATCAACTAAGCCCATGGTATACTTATGGTCAACTAGGAAGGTTTTAAGTCGATCATACCATGCTTTTGGAGCTTGCTTAAGTCCGTAAAGAGCCTTTTTAAGTTTCTAAACATGATTAGGTTTTTCAAAATCGATGAAGCCCGGTGGTTGAGCAACATACACTTCTTCATTTATGACCCCGTTTAAGAATGCACTTTTGACGTCCATTTGAAAGAGTTTAAAATTGTGTGCACATGCATATGCAAATAAGATTCTAATTGACTCGAGCCTAGCAACCGGAGCAAAAGTTTCATCGTAGTCAATGCCTTCTTGTTGATTATATCCTTGTGCTACTAGCCTAGCTTTGTTTCTAGACATAATTCCATTTTCATCCATTTTATTACGAAAGACCCATTTTGTTCCAATTATTGTTTGACTCTTTGGTTGAGGAACTAATTTCCATACATCATTCCTAACAAATTGGTTTAACTCTTCTTGCATTGCTATTACCTAAGACTCATCTTTAATGGCTTCATTAATGTTTTTCAGTTCAATGGTTGACACGAAACAAAAGAAGTTGCTTTCATTTTGAACTTTTGATCTTAGTGTTCTTTCGTTAATGTTTCCTATGACACCATCTAATGGATGACTTTTAGATTCTTTGATATTGACAGATTCTTTGTTTAATAGTTCATCTTCCTTGTCATTACCTAAGATCTCTTGACTTTCTATTGCTTGGCTTTCAACTAAGTCATCATCTACCAAAGGTGATGTCTTAGAGGGAGGTGGACTCTCGTCGAATGTTACGTTCAACGATTCCTCGAATCTTAAGGTTTCTTTGTTTAAAACAATGTAAGCTTTACTATTTTGTGAATATCCTATAATACACCTTCATAAGACTTTGGGTCAAATTTGGTGAGATAGTCCTTGGTGTTAAGAATAAAGCATTTACTCCCAAACAATCTAAAGTATCCTAATGTAGGCTTTTTACCTTTATATAGTTCATAAGGAGTTTTATTCAAAAATGGTCTAATTAGGAGTCAATTTAAAATGTACGTTGATGTGTCAACGGCGTTACACCAAAACTTTTGTGGAATGTTTTGTTCATTAAGCATTGTTCTACTCATCTCTTAGAAAGTCCGGTTTTTACGTTCTACTACACCATTAGATTGAGGAGTACGTGGAGCCGAAAAGTTATGAGTAATACCATTTTTATCACAAAAGTTTCCAAATTGAAATTCATTATCAAATTCACGACCGTGATCCGTTCTAATAGACACAATATTGGACCCTACTTGATTTTGAATTTTCTTACTTAGAATCTCAAATTAATCAAAAGCTTCATTTTTACTTTTCAAAAAATTTGTCCAAGTATATATTGAGTAATCATCTACTATGACCAAAGTATAGAAGTTACCTCCATAACTTTGTATAGCGGATGAACCAAATAAATCCATATGCAAAAGTTCTAGACACCTAGATGTAGAAACCAAGTTTTTAGCCTTATGGCTACTATGGACTTGTTTACCGACTTTGCAAGCGTCACAAAATTGTTGGTCATATTTCAACTTAGGTAGGTTTCGAACTAAGTCTTTAGAGGAGAGGTTTTGAATTAGTCTCATGTTAGCGTGTCCTAAACGTCTGTGCCATAAAGTTGAAGATTCATCTAATGAAGTAAGACAAAGTTTGTCTCTCGATGTTTGATCCATCTTCATGACGTATACGTTGTTCTTAAGAACAACTTTGGCTATGGTTATACCGTATTTAAGTATTTTACTTCCATTTTCACTAAAAAGGACATTATACTTATTACGGCAAAGTTGACTAATACTAAGGAGATTAAAACCTAAGTTATCAACATGAGCTACATCATCTATAAAAAGGGAGTCATGAGAGATTGTACCTTTTCCGATGATTTTGCTCTTAGCTTTACTACCAAAAGTAACGTTACCTCCATCACATTTGTGATAAGTTGAGAAGAGGCTTTTGTTACCCGTCATGTGCCTTGAACAATCGCTATCTTTAATCCATTCATCCGGTTCCAAACATACTTTGAGGCACACCTCATTTGAGTCGTGAGCCATGAGAGCAATATCATCATTCTTTGGCTCATCGTCATCTCCTTCATAGTCACTCCAAGCACCACCCACAAAGGCTTGTTGAGACTTGCTTTTGGGTGGTTATGGAAATTCTCCTACGATATGACTTGTGTCTCCACACCTATAGCATTTCCTTTCAACCTTTCCTTTCCTATCATCACGATCTTTTCTGAAGGTTTTCTTGTCATCTTTAGGTTGCCTTACAAACTTCCCTCGTCTACGAAAGAACTTCTTGAAGTCTCTAACGGCCATAGCATATTCTTCATCATCACTATCCGAAGTAGATTCTTCATCATCACTTGATTGGACTCTAGCTTTCAAGGCAATGGACTTAACCTTTTCTTTCTTGCCTTTAACTATTTTCTAATCTTTTTCCATTACCATTTCATGAACTTTGAGGTTTCCATATAGCTCGTCAAGTGATATGCTTGAAAGATCCTTGGATTCTTCAATTGCCGTCACTTTTGCTCTCCACTTCGGATGGAGTGCTCTAAGGAATTTCCTGACAAAATTCTTGCTACAAAAAGATTCATCAAGTGCTTTAAGTGAAGTAATAATAGTGTTAAACCTAGCAAATGCACTATCAATTATCTCATCTTCGGGAATAACAAATTGTTCTTTGTAGGACCGCAGAACAACCTTAATCACTATTGAATGAAGCCTTAATCTTAGAGAGAGAAAGTAAGTAGAGAGAGAGAGTGAGTGGGAACTCTAGTGTGTGAATTAATAACCTTGATATAACTAAGAGAACTAACCTCTCAAATGAGGTTTACAAGAGTATTTATAGTATTAGTCTAGGGCATCACTTATCTTTTACCTTATTACATTAATGGCCCTTATACTTTTACAAAACATGAATACTAAGCATAATCTTCATCATAATGATATTCTAAAGCAACCTATAACAACACATTAATGACCGACACTTTTTATAAATAAAAATACGATTCTAACAATCTCCCCCTAAGTGTTGGTCATTGAGGTTGCGCGACGTCATCATCTTTGTCTTTAAACTTTAACATTCATAGCTCTTGACATCTTTAAGTAGCATTAGATGAATCATAGTTCCAGTTCATCATGCTTCATTGTTGTTGAAGTGATCCATTGATGTCATCTGCCTTTTGTCACTTTTGTGTTCATGGGGGTTGTCTGCCATTCCAACATGCTCATACGTCTTAAGTCTTTGTGATACATGCATTTGTTATTCCCGTTCTTCACTTTGATCTTTGTCACTTTACTTTGTAGATTCTTCTTTTTGGCGTAGAATCTTTCTTTGACCGTTGCTATCCTTTGATCTTTGTGAGAACTTTCCTTTGAATTTGTGAAGCATGTATGAGCATGTGGAATATTTCACCATGGAGATGATGTATAGCTGCAGGTAAACAGTTAGCAATAAACAACCGGTACTTACAGATAAGGAATTAGAGATCGTCAGCAGCATAGTATGAAGACTCCTTCTAACCCTTACCAAGGCCGTTCCCGTGTCAGATACCCCCGAAGGAGCTTACGAGACCTACTAACTAGCTCAATGACTGGGTAAGTCGCTGGGGATCACTCCACGACTGTAGATCGTTTGAAACCACCACGAACACTAAGCGTAACCCATAAAGAATTACCGAAGTGACCTGCTGTCAGGGCTGCTTGATGTTGACCCTGGCAGGAATTTCCGTTCAATCATTGAGAACATACATAAGTAAATTCTCTCATAAACGTTCTTGGCAGATTGCTAAGATCTGCGAAGGACTCGATAATTTACAGCTGGTGTCCATTGATGTAGAACACCAGTTGTAGAAATACTAAGTGTTCCTAAGAGATCTTTGATATATCTCATGGCTCTAGACTCGATAAGTGCACACTTAGGTTTCCTATGCGGAGATTAGGGAGAGGTCTCCTGTTTCAATATCAACCATATCTAAGAGACAGGTCGATAGATTACACTGGTTCCCCGTGAGAATGAAACAAGCTCTTTTAAGAGAACTTGAGTGGTTAAGAAGGTTAAGTGCAGTGCGTCACTGGGTCCATGACGTCTTTATCTTCAATACCGGTGTCACCTTAGTAACAACCAGTAGCATACGAATTGAACCCGGTGTCTGCCCTAAGGTTGAACATATGGAGGGCTATTTCTTTTCACCCTTTTTCATAACTTTTCTTTTTAATTCTTCAACCCCTTCTTTCTCCTTTCTCATTTTCTCCTTTTTTAATCATACCTAAGGACTTCTAATTATAATCTATTGGAATTGTCCTTGGGTAGATCCCTCCGGCTCTGGCGGATCACTGGACGGTTTTCCCTAACCTTAGTCACCTTATAACTCCATGACTATCCTATAATTGCCATGAAACCTTTGATTGAAAATCTCTCAAAGTGTTTATGAATATAAACACATTTTTGTTGACACTTTGAGAGTTTTTGTTTCTTTTGAAGGACTCCCCCTTCACATGTGCTCATGGATTTTTAAGAAATTTGCACATGTGGGAGGAGTTTGAACTTTTTGAATTGATTCACTTTCAGTAAACATGACCGATTTGAGACACGCTTACATCACTAGTTAGACTAGCTTGAAATTATTACCCGTCCTGGTCAAGTCCAAAGAAAGTCTCTCGATACGGTACATTCTACTCAGACAAGTCCTATTCGAGACACGCTTACATCACTAGTTGGACTAGCTTGAAATTATTACCCGTCCAGGAAAAGTCTTTTCGATTACTGACATTTTAAGCTTCGTCAATTCATTGGTACTTTCTGAGTCGAGCTCTTTTGAGATACAGTCACAATCTTTAAACATCTTTGATCACATTTTAATCATGTCTTCTCCCCCTCAAAAATAGCATATTGTGATATTTTTGATATCAACAGATTAAGAAAAAGCTTTTGGAGAGAAAGACAGATTTGTTTTTGCATGAATTTGAAACTATTTTGGATTTATGAAATACTCCCCCTCAAAACTCGCATATGTTTTTGAGAGATGTTAAACTTTTTAAAGTTTAGAGGGAAGGAGTCTTCTTGAAGCAAAATTCTGAAAGAGAAAGAAGTTTCAGATTTATTGAATTTTGCATCAAGGTTTTTGAAAAACAAAGACTTCTCTTTGTTTGAATAGGAATGTCGCACTGAGGCGTACAACAGTGTCCATTTTTAGGATAAGTGCACTTTGTTGATGAAAATCATTTTTGCGTAGCACTTTCCTTTCTTTGAAAACTTGAGTTGTGCACTGTAAGGTGTACACAAGTCATTTTGATGATGAGCACCGATTTTGATAGATTTTGAAAATCTTTTTGAAAAATCTTGAAAAGGTGGTGCTCAGAATGTAAGAGAATTTTGAAAATCTAATTTTAACATTAGATCACCAATCATGGTCTTGAGCTCAAAGATTTTGAAAGTTTTTTCTAAAAATAACTCAAACCAGATATGAGTTTTGTTTACGTTTTAGGATAAGTGCTCAAAAATATTTGAAATCTCTGTTTTGATTAAGCACTTTCCTTTCTTTGAAGCACGGGTCCTGAACTGATGTGTCCAGAAGCCATTGTAAAGAAACTTTTAAGAAACGACATGTTTTAGAAAACATTTTCGAAAACTCTAGCTCAAGCATCTGTACATGTCCGTATCATTGTTAAATGACATTTCTAGATACGTACAGAATATCGATTATACAAGAGACATGTCGTGAGAAGAATATTTTTGGATTTTTTGATTTTATAATGTTTTTGGATTTTTGAAAATTTTATATTTTTGTATTTTGTTTTTCAAAAAAATATATACAAAGAAGATTTGAAGAAAGAAAAAGTTAAGCTGTGACAAGTAAAAGTGGAGTTAAAAGAGAAATAAGAAAAGGATTTCCACATGCGATGTTGGCGTAAAGTTCTTTACCACATTGGGTGTATGAACTCTCATCACTTTCACAAGTACCTGCATCCACAGAAGACTTTGCACAAATAACAGTGTTAGAAGTACATGTTTCCTCACGTTGAGGGTGTTCACTAACAATGGCAGTAGTGGTTGCTACTTCCTTATCCTGATGATTTTCACTATTATATGTCTTGGTGCAAGCATCAAAAAATTTCCCTGTGGGAACCCATCTAAGACCAATTGTATTAAAAACTTTTCCCGTGGGAATCCACCTAAGGTAAGATCTAGATGTAGTTTTCTTATCAGATGCAGCGGAAGTCTCAGTTTTTGAAAAACTACATCCTTTAGATATCCACCTATTAGGTTTCTTATCCATTTTCTTGTTATCAACGGGTTTGTTTCTATTTGGTATCTTAGTGGATTGTGTCTTGACACTTGATTTACCTTTCTTTAGAAATTGTGCAATACATGCATCTTGATTAGCTGAAAAAATACATTTTTGACATGTAGGACAGAAAAATTCAACATTCTTGTTTAACACAGCAACTGTAACTTTGTCACTACAGTCTTTTGGAAATTGTTTGTTGTTCGATAAGACTTTGGAATTCTTTGTGTTGCATTCAACGTTCCTAGCATTCTCTTTTGTGACACTACTCTTAGATGCAAGCCAATCCTTAGTATCTTGTTGATTGTTCCTAGGTAATGGTTTACTACTACTAGCAGTGCTTTGGAATCTTGTAGAATTCATCACACTAGGTTTTGTGCCTAAAATTCCGTCTTTTTGATGTTGTGCCTTTTTTGTAGCTTCTTCTAGATGATGATTTTTTAGCCATGTCATTATAACCAACAGATTCTTTAACAGTTTTTGTAGTCACATTTGGTGTACTATTCCTAGAAGGGCCAGGTGCACTCACATTTGTGTTACTTTCAACAACCAATTTTTGTTTATCAACAGTCTTTTCATTTTCACTTTGCTGGGGCAAGGGTGTTGGAGTGACTGGTTTTGTCAAATCCTTTTTCTCATCGACTTTTGGAGCAAACCGTGAAATTGACATTTTTGTTTTTGGAACCGTGTTTAAAACATTTGGTTTCTCTGAAGTCGATGGTTTTGCAAACTTAGTTTCCTCACCCTTCCTTTTTTGACTTTCAAGCTGAGCCCTCAAAAGATCATTTTGCTCTTTCATGTTCTTGAAGGCACGCTCATACGAAAGTTTGTCATACTTGCATTCTCCCTTTTTTCGATCAAGTTGTTTAAAACATGACACATTTTCTTTTTCAAGCTTTATAAGAGCATTTTCATATTTGGAAACAATTTCGGAGGTCTCAGCTCTCAGTCTTTCATCGTCTTGAACCGAATATGTTTGTATGATGATAGACATTATATCAGTAGTCATAACGGCTTCGAAGAGAGAATCATTTAGGTTTTCCAAAACATTGATTTGCTCAAAAGAGTCATTAGCCTTCTTTATCAGGGATTTGTGATCTGTGACGAAGTCAGTTGTTTCTTTCAAAAATGCTTGTTCAAAATGAATGACACGAGCATGGATGTTATTTATTTGAGGAGCAAATTCATTTTCAAGAATCTTTTTAAGCTGTAAATGAACCGTGGAATTCCAGTTGATCTCATTAAGTCTCGTTTTAGATTCTAAAGTCGTTTTAAGTTGCCCAACTCTTGTTTGAAGATCATCAAGATATCCCCTTGCAGCACTTGTGTTAAAAGTGTTGTTTGAGGAAATCTGTTCCATGTTAGAATTTGATTTGGAAGCAACTACTTTCTTAGAAAACATTTTTGAGAATGGTCGTTTAATGGAGAACACTGATGGTTCTTTTTGTGGAACAAAAGTAATTCCCGAAAGTTTGTTCAATTTGTTGTAATCAATCGGTTTCAAATCATTTTGTTTCATTTTAGTAATGCTCTCTTCGACAAGTTCCATCGTTTCCACAGAATCCCGAACGATGGGAGGATCATGTTTGGTGTAAATCACATTACCATTATACAAAACATTCTGTTCTTGCTGAGCTTTCTTGAGATTACAAGGATTTGTGTTACCAAGAGCCATTTTATTTTTCGTATGGTAAATCGGATTAGTTTGATTTGAAATCATTTTCATTGTTTGACTTGACTGACCCGACTTAACCACTAATTCTTCTAGATGTGCAATCATGTGTTCTGACTCTATGATTTTGTCCAAAAGTTTATCTTCTTTCTTTGCAAAGTCCTTTTTCAACTCATCCCTTTCTTTTTCAAGATTGGTATAAGCTGTTTTATGTTTTGAAAGTTGGTTTGTTAACTCAGAAATTTCTTGTTTTAAAGAGTTAATGGTTTTTGTTGAACTTATTTCAAGATTAGCAAACTTGTTTTTCCATTCCCTATCTTTAACAACTAACTTCTTATATCCAATTTCAAGTTCTGACTCGCATTCTTTGTGAATTTGAAAACTTTTTGCATTTTCCTTGTATCTCTCAAGCTCAGTGGTCAATTTCTCATTCGTGGGCTTAACATCGCGATTGACCTTTTTCACTTTCTCGATTTCAATACCACAATTATTTCATAATGATTCAAATAAAGCACGTGTTTCCTCATCATTCTCAGTATGCGGTGAAACGAAGCCTCCATTATGATTCACATCTGGAGTTGCTGTAGGACTATTGCTACTACTTGGCGTGTCCAGGGATGTATCATAAGTGGGTGCTTGCTTCTCAGAATGTTGTTCCTCATGAGGAGACATATCAAATATATCATTATTAGGACATGTGTTTAAATTTGATATCTCAGATGGTGCATTGGTGTCATAAACATGCAGTGTGTCAGAATCCGTGTCATACTTAGCTTCCTGAAGATTCGCCATGAATATGCAGTTCGCATCGATATCCTCTCTGTCTTCCATTTCATCCATAAGAGCCATAAAATCATGTTCCTCTGCATTCAACTGAAACCCTGCCTTTTCTTTTTGTGCCAACAGTACTGCTTTCTACAAATACTCTAGATCTTTCTTGTTCGGCTTAGTAGGACAGTTTCTTGCCATATGACCTACTCCTTGGCAGTTGAAACACTTTACCGGATTACCCTGATTCACATTTCCATAATTCCCAACAACTGGAGCTGCCACATTCCTATTCTGATTACCCATTGCCTGATTGCCAACATTCTGACCCCTCTGATTTCCAACGAACTGACCCATCTGATTCCCTGCATACTGACCGTACTGATTCTCTGCAAACTGACCCAACTGATTCTGAATATTCTGATTACCCATGTGAAATCCAGTAGCATATCCCTGTTGATTCCCTAGAACTCCAACCATTTGGCCTTCATTGCCCATATTGAAACTCGGCTGAGCAATTTGCTTGTTACGAGTGTTCGATGAAATCCTTTGGTTGTTGTTAGTTGGTGTAGAATAACTTCCTTGGAATGCCTTTGTCAGAAAAGCAAACGCTTGTGTCAAGGCTGCAGTAGCTTCATCATTGTCAGTGAATTCTGGTTCTTGGAACTGTGGGTATTGTTGTTGTTGAATAACATGTTGTTGTTGTTGTGGGTAGAACTGTTGTTGGTAGACAGGTGTTGGTTGTTGAATGTAGGATGGTTGCATGTAGTTGTGAGTGGAAGATGATGATGGTTGTTTTGTGTTCACTGGTAAAGGTGTTGGTGTATTAGCCATTAATGCTAGAGGATCATGCTTTTTAGCAAGCAATTTAGCCCTTACTTCATTAGCTTCAGCTTGATTTTGCTTTAAGAAGTCGTACAGCTGATCATAAGTTACTTCATGCAAATTCTTTGTCTAATAAACAATAGTGACGTATCTTCCCCATTCTGGTTGCAACTCATTCAGAAAATTGGTGTTGTTAGCAATATTTGTCTGACTGAGGTTGTGTCTTGATAAATCATTCATGATCTTACGGAACCTGTGGTAGTACGACTCTATGGATTCACCTGGAATTGAAGTAAACTTGCGAAGTTCCTTAAGCAATTGTGTTTCCATTTCCTGTTTCCCGATGTCTGTCCCATACATTAATCTCTTGACTCTTTCCCAGACTGCATGAGCACTTACTTCACTATCAACAGTAGCATAAATGATTTCAGGTAAACCAAGAACGACGTAATGAAATGCCTGATCATCAGCTTCAATATGTTTTCTGTCTTCCACAGTGTATTCAGTCTCATTCTGATCTCTGTAGTATGGTTGTACTGGGGGGTTCCATTTGGATCACCAGGGTCTAGTACTTGTATTGGTTTGAAGGGTCCATCCACAATGGATTTGACAAGAAGTTTTCCATTTGTTTTGCTCTTAAGATAGCGCATCATACGACTAGCCCACTGTCACACCCCCAAAATACCTGAATGGCAGCGGAATGGAATACCTGAGGGTGTAACGGATCATAGCACACACAACCAGGATATATTGAACGACCTAAAGTGTCGTTTATAAAATACATCGTTTGATTCATTCAAAATAACCAAAGTTATAAAACATAGGTCCCAAAGTTAGAAAAGGTTTAAAGAAACAAGTTTAGTAAAATCAAACGATAGTTCAAAGTGCATGAAATCCAAAAGTGACGCGTCAACCTTGATGCACAAAGTGACTCCATGCAATGCCATGAGAAATGCCTTAGATACCTGAGAAATACATTGCGAAAAACGGTCAACATAAAGTTGGTGAATAATCATAGGTTTATAAGAAATTCGTAAGTACATAAGCCACCAGTATATAGTAAAGTGACATATTGTCAAAAAGTTACATTGTCTCTTAAGCTCATGACACCGAAGCTAGACGTACTAAAATATGCCCCAAATGAGTGTTTACCAGACACTCGTACTATATTAGACATGAAATGCATTCGTTTTCCTTATGGAGCAACCCAAACACGAATGGAGGAGTCACCCTCGATAGATCTATCCACTCACTCTCGCTTGGCAATATAATTAACGGTTCATGATAATAAAGGGGACTTGCAGTGGTAGTACTAGCAACTTAAGCAATGTACGGAATTTAATACTTGGGCATGTACAAAAAATAATAGTGCAATGTATTCTCCCCCGTGGGATTTAAAATCAAATAAGTACTAAAAACGGGGCTATGAAAACTCACCTCGAAATAATGGTACAAAGATGGTGCAATGAGGTGAAAGTAGTCGGGACAACGAGGCGCGAGCACTAGCCGCAACCTAAATGAATAACCATGATCTAACTTAGATCAAGCTGAAATGAAGTGAATACACATGCACATGATACTCATACCACTCGTAATTTGAAAATACTAGTTATCGTCGTAGAAAAATGGTTTCCATACTTAGGAAAAATAATTCCATTTAGTGAAGTATATAACTTGTCATAATAACTCGTACCAAAGTTAGCGTTAAAATCCTTGTATTGAAAACCTTGAAATACGTCGTTAAGTCGTATAAGTATTCCCTCGAGTCGTACGTATTCGTTTGATAAGAAAATAGTCCTTAGTAATATTTACTAGAAAATATACCGTTTAACGCGTACGTTATTATTTTTATTTGTGTCCATATATATATATATATAGTTTGACGATGTTAGAATGGTCATAACTTTGTCGTGTCAAGCTCGTTTTCCTTGTTCTTTATGTCCACGGATTCGTCTTTGTGTATACTAGTATATTTTAGACAACTCGGCTCTTTTAGGTTACGTTTAAGGCCTCAAAATACCCATCGTATTCTGCCCAACAGCAAGCAGTTTTCTGGAAAAGTAGTTTTCGTCGTCAAGTTTGCAAAAATCATAACTCCTTCGTTATAAACTCGTTTTAATCCATTCTTTCGCCTAAAGTTTCGTTTTTGAATGTATTTTCTAAATCTTTGGTCAAAACTTAGTCATCACTTACTGATTTTCCCACGAATTTAAAATAAGGGAAGTGATACTTACACCACTTTTTTTTATGCACACACCACAATTATGCATATAGCATGTTGTAACATGTGCATTAATGATGTAACATTGTGGTGTGTGCATCAAAAAAAGTGGTGTAAGTATCACTTCCCTTAAAATAAGGACAGTAGGTATTTCAAAAGTTCCAAAAATCATTTCCAAATCTCTAAACTAGTTCCATCCTTCACCAATCCACTTTCAACACCACAAGACTAATCTAATCCTACCATACACCTTCTTAGGGTGTCATGGGTCCTAAAATATCATCAAACCACTAGGTCTAACAAGAGTTTCATATGTTTCCATTTTTAGGGCTTCAAAGTTAAAATATACAAAATGAAGTGGTACAAGTTGATACATGTGTAAGATCTTATAAGAAAATTATATGAACATAATAATAACTTGTAAAAATCATAAAAATGAGTTTGTATACTTACTTGGTGGTTTAGAGAGTTTAGATGATAAAAAGCTTACTAATCCTTGAGTTTTTATTTCAAAACTCTAACAAGGATGATTATACTAACTAGTTTATGAAATGATCTTGTAAAATTTCTCTTCCTTGCTCCTTGTCTACCCCAATTCGAACCAAACTCCAAAGAAAAGAGAGAAAAAACTTAGCTAGTTTGCAAGAAAAGTGATTTTTATGTGAAAATGGGTTAAGAAAGTTTATTATATACTTGGACAATTGGGTTGGTGTGCATTAAATTAGTTTGGTGAGGCATTTAAAGTGTGAAGACCATGGGGGGGGGGGGGGGGGCTTGGCCGGTTTTGGTGAGGGAAAAAGGGAAGGGTGTTGGGTAGTTAGTTAGTATATATTAGTGTTAGTGATTAAGTATAGTTAGGTTAGGTTTAGGTTTAAAGTTTAATCGGGTACCGGGTTTGTTAAAAATAAGTTTTGTTGAAGTTATTCGGGACGTAATAAAGTTATAAAAGTTGTAAAAATAAGTCGGGTACAAGTACGGAGAGTTAGGGTGATTATCGTTCAATTTTGATGAAAACCGTCGTTATTAAGTTAAGCGTACGATACGTATTAGTTAAATTTCCAAAATACCGGGTAAATTAATATTATAGTTTTTATATTATAGAAATGAGTATAAAAATGTATTAGGATCATAGTCGGGAGTGTCGGACACGTTAGACACTTTTATAGCTCGCGTATTAGCGTTTATTGAAATAAACGTATGTAATTCGTTAATCGTACCAAAAGTAGTAATTTAGATATCCTACGAGTGGAATAGTATGCACGTGCCCTAATGATGACATGCAGACTATTTCTAGTCCGTATGAAGTGTCCCTGACAATAATGCATGAATTCGCTCCTGAACCAATACGGTTACGCGAATTTGAACACTCGTAAACTAACTTTACGATAACATGAATAATGCACATGAATAGTAGTTTTCTCCCGGAAATGAATAGTGTCATGTGAATAGTAAAATTTCTGAATATGTCTCGGAATGTCAAATTGACCTCAAAAACGATGAATAGTAAAACGATGAATAGTGATCGATGAATAGTAATTTGTGAATAGTAGAATATCGAAGTTTGGAAAAATGACCTGAAATTGTGGGTTGTGACAGTCGCCCATCCAAAAAGGAATTCAGTCCCTGAATTCAGTCAGTGTTGGTCTCGGTACTAGGCTCGGTGAAAAGTTGTGGATACTTGCGTCGCATTTGGTCTTCTCGTTCCCAAGTAAACTCGGGTCCTCTTCGAGAATTCCAACGAACCTTCACGATCGGAATTCGGCTTTGTTTCAACTGTTTGATCTCGCGATCCATGATTTCAACTGGTTCTTCCACAAAGTTAAGCTTGTCATCGAGTTGTATTTCTTCTAATGGTATAATGGCAGACTCGTCCGAAAGACATTTCTTGAGGTTCGAAACATGAAACGTGTTATGTACGTTGCTAAGTTCTGACGGAAGTTCAAGCTTGTAAGCAACCGGACCAATCCTCTCCAGGATCTTGAATGGTCCAATGTATCTCGGGTTCAATTTCCCGCGTTTTCCAAAACGTATTACGCCTTTCCAAGGCGAGACTTTCAACATAACTTTGTCTCCGATCTGGAATTCCAATGGTTTGCGTCGAACATCGGCGTAGCTTTTCTGTCGACTTCTAGCAGTTTCGAGTCTCTCTCGAATTTGAATGATCTTTTCTGTTGTTTCTTGTACCATCTCCGGGCCAGTACATTGTACTTCACCGACTTCGGCCCAACAAACTGGAGATCGACACTTACGACCATAAAGTGCCTCAAATGGTGCAGCCTTAATGCTCGAATGGTAACTGTTGTTGTAAGAAAACTCGATTAACGGCAAATGGTTAGCCCAACCATTTCCAAAGTCAATCACACATGCTCTAAGCATGTCCTCAAGTGTTTGTATAGTTCTCTCACTCTGACCATCGGTCTGAGGATGGTAAGCAGTGCTCATGTCTAACTTGGATCCAAAAGAATCTTGTAATGACCGCCAAAAGTTCGAAGTAAAACGACTATCTCTGTCGGAAATGATGGAAACTGGTGCACCGTGTCTTGAGACTATTTCCTTGACATAAAGTCTAGCGAGTTGTTCCATTGAATAAGTCTCTCTAATGGGTATGAAATGAGCTGATTTGGTAAGTCGATCGATGATTACCCAAATAGCATCGAAACCTCCTGACGTCTTAGGAAGTTTAGTGACAAAATCCATAGCAATACGTTCCCACTTCCATTGTGGAATTTCCGGTTGTTGAAGTAACCCTGACGGTTTCTGGTACTCGGCTTTCACTTTAGCACAAGTAAGACATTTGCTGACGTACATAGCTATTTCTGCCTTCATATTCGGCCACCAATAAAGCTTTTTGAGATCCTGATACATCTTATCAGAACCTGGATGAATAGAGTACTTCGACTTGTGTGATTCATGCATAATCAATTCTCGCACTCCACCATAGAGTGGTATCCAACTTCGGTCCTTGAAGCATAACACTCCATCTGATCTCTTTACAAAGCCATTTTCGCTTTCTGGCATACCATAAAGTTTCTCATGCGGTCGGTTTCCTTCCTTGAGAGCCTCAATCTGAGCCTCTAGAATTTTCGATGGTAATGGTGAAATGATAGTCATTCCCAATGACCTGACTCTCAAAGGTTTGAGTCGTTCTTTTCGGCTAAGTGCATCTGCTACAACATTCGCTTTCCCTGGGTGATATCGGATTTCACAATCGTAATCACTCAACAACTCTAGCCAACGACGTTGTCTCATATTAAGTTCCTTCTGATCGAGTATATGCTGTAAGCTCTTGTGGTCGGTAAAAATTACACACTTAGTACCATAAAGGTAGTGTCTCCAAATCTTGAGTGCAAAAACTACCGCACCCAATTCCAAGTCATGAGTAGTGTAATTCTTCTCGTGTATCTTAAGCTGTCTAGATGCATAAGCTATCACCTTCTCGTGTTGCATTAGCACAGCTCCAAGTCCTTGATGCGAAGCATCGCAATATACCACAAAGTTCTCAATACCTTCAGGTAGTGACAAAATCGGCGCGCTACAAAGCTTTTGTTTCAATAGTTGAAACGCGGACTCTTGTTTTTCTCCCCACTCGTACTTCTCATTCTTTTGTGTCAGTTTCGTCAACGACTTCGCTATCTTAGAAAACCCTTCAATAAACCTTCTGTAATATCCGGCAAGTCCTAGGAATTGACGAATTTCCGTAGGAGACTTGGGCGTAGCCCAATCCTTAACTGCCTCGATCTTTGCCGGGTCGACTTGTAATCCTTGGCTATCAATAACATGACCAAGAAATTGAACTCTACGTATCCAAAAATCACACTTAGAAAATTTGGCATACAATTGCTCCTTCTTGAGTAGTTCCAGTATTGTTCTGAGGTGTTCTTCGTGATCTTCCTTACTCTTGGAATAAATCAAGATATCGTCAATGAATACGATCACAAACTTATCGAGATACGGTTTGCACACCCTATTCATGAGATCCATAAATACCGCAGGTGCGTTGGTTAATCCAAAAGGCATCACTTGAAACTCATAATGACCGTAACGTGTTCTAAATGCCGTCTTCGGGATATCCTCTTCCCGAACTTTAAGTTGATGGTAACCGGATCTTAAATCAATCTTGGAATAAAAACTAGAACCTTGTAACTGGTCGAACAAGTCGTCAATTCTGGGGAGTGGATAACGGTTCTTAACCGTTAACTTGTTCAGCTCACGATAGTCGATGCACATTCTGAAGGTTCCGTCCTTCTTCTTCACAAACAAAACCGGTGCTCCCCAAGGCGAGGAACTCGGTCTAATGAATCCTTTGTCCAAAAGTTCTTGCAATTGATTCGACAATTCTTGCATTTCCGAAGGTGCAAGTCTATACGGTGCTCGTGCAATCGGTGCAGCTCCTGGCACTAATTCAATTTGAAACTCAACTTGTCGTGTAGGCGGAAGTCCTGGCAATTCTTCCGGAAAAACTTCTTGAAATTCCTTAACAATTGGCACATCTTCAAGTCGTTTCTCATCCGACTTCTTCTCCGTGATGTGAGCCAAAAATGCATAACAACCTTTCTTGATGTACTTCTCAGTTTTAATGCACGATATAATACTAAGTCTAGTTCCACTTCGCTCTCCGCGAACAACCAAAGTTTCACCGTTATAAGGAAGGTGAACAACTTTCTCATCACAAATAATTCTCGCTCGATGCCGAGATAACCAATCCATACCGATCACAACGTCGAAACTTCCAAGTTCTACAGGCATAAGGTCTATATTGAATGGATGGTTTAGGAAATTTATAGTGCAACCACGGATAATGGTGTTGGTGTTAACTAAAGATCCATCGGCTAATTCAACGATATAGGAAATGTCTAATGGGATTGGTTCTATGTTAAGCAAAGGTGCAAATGCAATAGACACAAAACTTCTATCCGCTCCTGAATCAAATAAAATGGATGCATAACGATTATTAACGAGGAACGTACCCGCAACAACATTCGGGTCTTCTTTGACATCGTCTCCTCCCATGACATAAGCTCTTCCTCGAGCCCTTCCATCTTGATTTCCAGTTCCTTGATTCTTCTTCTGTGGGCACTCACCCCTAAAGTGTCCAATTTCTCCACAGCCAAAACATGTTACCGGTGGCTTCTGATTGTTACCCAAGGTTGGAAATTTGCAATCTTTGGTGTAGTGACCAGCTTTCTTGCAGTTGCCACATAGATCTGGGCAACGTCCTGGGTTATGATGCCTCTGACACCTTTTGCACTTGGGTAAATTACCCTCATATCCCCTCCTTTCAGTCGGTCCTGCAGCATAGGCCTTTGCCACTTCTTGTCTCTTAGGTGGCGGCTGAACAGCGTTTCCACCTTGGTTGTAATCGAACCTTCTCTTGTTGTTGTTATTGTTGTTTGGATTGTTGTTTCGGTTATTGGGATAGTTGCGGTTCCGATTGTTGTTATAGTTGTTGTTGTTCCGAGTGTTGGTGTAGTTGGTGTTGTTTGATCGGTTATTGTTGTTGACAGCAGATTTCCCTTTGACTACTTGAACCATGAGTTTCTGAGTTATACGAATAGCCTCTTCCATTGATTGAGGGTCGAAAGAAATCACATCTCCTCGGACACTTTCAGGCAATCCACCAACAAAGTTTTCCATCTTTTTCTCATCATCGGGAACCATAGTTGGACATAGTGCAGCCAACTCTTGAAACCTCCTGAAATAAGTTTCAATGTCATCACCTTTAGTCACAAGCTCATAAAATTCCGTTTCCATCTTTTGCACCTCGGTACGAGGGCAAAACTTCTTTGTCATCAATTTCTTGAATTCCTCCCAAGTAAGCTTGTGAGCATTTTCCATACCAATCGGCTGAGCATACGAATTCCACCAAGACATAGCTTCATCAAGAAGCATACCTGTAGCAAACTTCACCTTGCTAACTTCCGGGCATTCACACATGAGAAAAACATTCTCAGTCTTTTCGAACCAGCGGATTAGAGCAACCGCTCCTTCAGTGCCCTTAAATTTGACGGGATCACTAATCTTGAAATCTTTCCATGTACATCCACGCCTAGCAGTGGGTGGTTCAACGACCTCGGTATTAGAAGCAGCCTCAGCAGCCCTTGCAGCAACCTCAGCTCTCTCAACCTCCAGAGCTTCTGCAATACTATCCCTGACCAACTTGCGGATAGCGGCTTGAGTCATAGTGGGGGTTTCCTGTGCAGTCTTACCCTTCCTTGGTGCCATATTTCTGATAAATCACAATGGAAATAACCATGAGAAAAATCATAATAGAAATAGTCATCGTACCAAAGATATACACCCACAACATGTATATAAATATACAACCACAACAAATATAAATACAACCACGACATGTACGAATACAACCACAATCTGTGTCGATACAACCCAACACGTACGAATACAACCACGACATGTGTATATACAACCACAACCTGGATAAATACAATAATAACAAAGAGCAACCACGAAACATCACAAATATAATCACAACACATGAATATAATACATGAAAATTTCGGTCTACATGGACCGATATAATATATAGCACAACATTTCCACATAGTAGAGTCGCACTTGATAATATTTGTTTGTACAACAATCAAAAGATTATAAGTTCTTGAACTATGTCCCACATCCCGGGACTAGGAAAATAATACAAGCTAATATATAATACCAGTCTACGTCTAGGCTCCTCCCGGTGCTCTAGATGGTCCAGGCTCTCCCCTCAAGCGGCGAATCTCATGATCCATCGCCACCACAATCTCCTCAAGATGCTCAAGTCGTAACCGAGAAGAAGCATCCCTACGCTCCAAAACAACTACCCTCTCTCGAAGCAGTGTCAACTCATCTACCTGCTCCCACTGGGTCTCCTGTGTCGCCTGAGCTCTATCTCGAATCTCAGGTAACTCATCCCTAAGTAGCTCAATCTCCTCCTGATGCCTCAACTGTCGTGCCTCTAGTCCATGGTAAGACACATCAATACTAACTCTGCCCTGAACCAAATCCTCAACCTGCTCCTCAACAGCCTCAAGTCTAGTGGTAATGATCTCATCAACTCGATACCCCAACCTATCTACTTGCTCCTGCTGAGCACCCATCTGATCCTCTAATGTGACAGCTGTAGGGCTCCTAGCCGCAGCAGCTCTAGAACTCTCACCTATGTGGTACTCTGGTAGTGGTGAAAAGTCATCAGTCTCAGTGGTAAGTGAATCTGGAGTGGTAAGCCTTGCACGCTTCCGAAGCGGCAAGAGTGAGGTAGGCATAGGAGTAGTAGTGGGTAAGGCTGGTGGTGGTGGTGTAGGCACAATAGGACTCGGGAGACTCCTATAAGTAGATGTAGAAATACGAACCCTCTTCCTAGGGCCCTGAACAGTCTTCTCCCTAGGAAACATAAGTCTCGGCTCTGAATGGATAGTAGTAGTAGGAGATGATGGTATGTCAGTAGGTATAGTAGGATGGACATGGGGAGTAGGAGCCGTCTCCTCCTCCTCGAAAGGTTCGGTATCATCATCTGACGCCAAAAGTGGCAACTCAGGTGTAGGAGAAACAAGTGGTGAAACAGCAGTAGAGGACACAGAGTCCTCATCATCAGAATCTGAGATGGTGTAAAGTATGACAGTGTCGGGATACGAAGACATGTCTCTGAGATAATCAAGGTGAAATAAATAAATAACTCGTATAATGGCATCACCAAAAATAAGTAAATATGCACTTATGATGAAATGATGATATGCTATGATAGTGTGGTTATAGTCTAGGGTCAATGATGCAACCTAGTTCGCTATAACCTTAGCTCTGGTACCAATCTGTCACACCCCCAAAATACCTGAATGGCAGCGGAATGGAATACCTGAGGGTGTAACGGATCATAGCACACACAACCAGGATATATTGAACGACCTAAAGTGTCGTTTATAAAATACATCGTTTGATTCATTCAAAATAACCAAAGTTATAAAACATAGGTCCCAAAGTTAGAAAAGGTTTAAAGAAACAAGTTTAGTAAAATCAAACGATAGTTCAAAGTGCATGAAATCCAAAAGTGACGCGTCAACCTTGATGCACAAAGTGACTCCATGCAATGCCATGAGAAATGCCTTAGATACCTGAGAAATACATTGCGAAAAACGGTCAACATAAAGTTGGTGAATAATCATAGGTTTATAAGAAATTCGTAAGTACATAAGCCACCAGTATATAGTAAAGTGACATATTGTCAAAAAGTTACATTGTCTCTTAAGCTCATGACACCGAAGCTAGACGTACTAAAATATGCCCCAAAGGAGTGTTTACCAGACACTCGTACTATATTAGACATGAAATGCATTCGTTTTCCTTATGGAGCAACCCAAACACGAATGGAGGAGTCACCCTCGATAGATCTATCCACTCACTCTCGCTTGGCAATATAATTAACGGTTCATGATAATAAAGGGGACTTGCAGTGGTAGTACTAGCAACTTAAGCAATGTACGGAATTTAATACTTGGGCATGTACAAAAAATAATAGTGCAATGTATTCTCCCCCGTGGGATTTAAAATCAAATAAGTACTAAAAACGGGGCTATGAAAACTCACCTCGAAATAATGGTACAAAGATGGTGCAATGAGGTGAAAGTAGTCGGGACAACGAGGCGCGAGCACTAGCCGCAACCTAAATGAATAACCATGATCTAACTTAGATCAAGCTGAAATGAAGTGAATGCACATGCACATGATACTCATACCACTCGTAATTTGAAAATACTAGTTATCGTCGTAGAAAAATGGTTTCCATACTTAGGAAAAATAATTCCATTTAGTGAAGTATATAACTTGTCATAATAACTCGTACCAAAGTTAGCGTTAAAATCCTTGTATTGAAAACCTTGAAATACGTCGTTAAGTCGTATAAGTATTCCCTCGAGTCGTACGTATTCGTTTGATAAGAAAATAGTCCTTAGTAATATTTACTAGAAAATATACCGTTTAACGCGTACGTTATTATTTTTATTTGTGTCCATATATATATATATATAGTTTGACGATGTTAGAATGGTCATAACTTTGTCGTGTCAAGCTCGTTTTCCTTGTTCTTTATGTCCACGGATTCGTCTTTGTGTATACTAGTATATTTTAGACAACTCGGCTCTTTTAGGTTACGTTTAAGGCCTCAAAATACCCATCGTATTCTGCCCAACAGCAAGCAGTTTTCTGGAAAAGTAGTTTTCGTCGTCAAGTTTGCAAAAATCATAACTCCTTCGTTATAAACTCGTTTTAATCCATTCTTTCGCCTAAAGTTTCGTTTTTGAATGTATTTTCTAAATCTTTGGTCAAAACTTAGTCATCACTTACTGATTTTCCCACGAATTTAAAATAAGGACAGTAGGTATTTCAAAAGTTCCAAAAATCATTTCCAAGTCTCTAAACTAGTTCCATCCTTCACCAATCCACTTTCAACACCACAAGACTAATCTAATCCTACCATACACCTTCTTAGGGTGTCATGGGTCCTAAAATATCATCAAACCACTAGGTCTAACAAGAGTTTCATATGTTTCCATTTTTAGGGCTTCAAAGTTAAAATATACAAAATGAAGTGGTACAAGTTGATACATGTGTAAGATCTTATAAGAAAATTATATGAACATAATAATAACTTGTAAAAATCATAAAAATGAGTTTGTATACTTACTTGGTGGTTTAGAGAGTTTAGATGATAAAAAGCTTACTAATCCTTGAGTTTTTATTTCAAAACTCTAACAAGGATGATTATACTAACTAGTTTATGAAATGATCTTGTAAAATTTCTCTTCCTTGCTCCTTGTCTACCCCAATTCGAACCAAACTCCAAAGAAAAGAGAGAAAAAACTTAGCTAGTTTGCAAGAAAAGTGATTTTTATGTGAAAATGGGTTAAGAAAGTTTATTATATACTTGGACAATTGGGTTGGTGTGCATTAAATTAGTTTGGTGAGGCATTTAAAGTGTGAAGACCATGGGGGGGGGGGGGGGGGGGGCTTGGCCGGTTTTGGTGAGGGAAAAAGGGAAGGGTGTTGGGTAGTTAGTTAGTATATATTAGTGTTAGTGATTAAGTATAGTTAGGTTAGGTTTAGGTTTAAAGTTTAATCGGGTACCGGGTTTGTTAAAAATAAGTTTTGTTGAAGTTATTCGGGACGTAATAAAGTTATAAAAGTTGTAAAAATAAGTCGGGTACAAGTACGGAGAGTTAGGGTGATTATCGTTCAATTTTGATGAAAACCGTCGTTATTAAGTTAAGCGTACGATACGTATTAGTTAAATTTCCAAAATACCGGGTAAATTAATATTATAGTTTTTATATTATAGAAATGAGTATAAAAATGTATTAGGATCATAGTCGGGAGTGTCGGACACGTTAGACACTTTTATAGCTCGCGTATTAGCGTTTATTGAAATAAACGTACGTAATTCGTTAATCGTACCAAAAGTAGTAATTTAGATATCCTACGAGTGGAATAGTATGCACGTGCCCTAATGATGACATGCAAACTATTTCTAGTCCGTATGAAGTGTCCCTGACAATAATGCATGAATTCGCTCCTGAACCAATACGGTTACGCGAATTTGAACACTCGTAAACTAACTTTACGATAACATGAATAATGCACATGAATAGTAGTTTTCTCCCGGAAATGAATAGTGTCATGTGAATACTAAAATTTCTGAATATGTCTCGGAATGTCAAATTGACCTCAAAAACGATGAATAGTAAAACGATGAATAGTGATCGATGAATAGTAATTTGTGAATAGTAGAATATCGAAGTTTGGAAAAATGACCTGAAATTGTGGGTTGTGACACCCACTGTGAGTATCCACCCTTTGACAGCATGGGAGGTCGGTTTTCGGCACCGGCAGCATGAATATCTTGTTGTATTGCCATGGATTGACTTCTAAGTGAAAAGTTGTTCTTAGGATCTTTTGAAAGATAACAAAGGTTTTTGTTGTAGATTAGATGTTTTTGGTGAAGTTGAAAATTCGTTCTAGGTAATTATAGATTTCGTAATTTCCCGCTAAAAATTGAGTATGAAAATTTTCTTTCTCAAAATTTGAAAATCACTATAAAATGCAATTCTAAGGTTACAGGAAAAAATTGAGTTTTAAAAATTTTGACGCCAAATTTTACCGAAAAAATTTGAATTTTGGCCTAAAAATTTGAATTTTCGGCCGAAATTTTCAACGTTATACCAAACTTTGAATCTCGCGTAAAAATTGAACGTTTAGTCTCCTGTAAAAAATATTTTTTTTTTTTTTTAGTACTTCTAACTCGATAAGATGGTTTAGTGGTCTTAACTCGGTAAAGTCACAAAGTCTCTAACTCGGTAAGGTTTAATTTTAAGACTTAACTGAAACTCGGTATGTTTTTTCTTAACTCAATATGTTTTACTCAAACTCGATATGTCTTAAAAGAATGTAACTCGGTATGTCTTCAGTATAGAGATCCAAACTCGGTTACAGTCTAACTCGGTAACAAGAAGTAATTTGGACAGAGTAACCCGTTGGTAATAGCCACCAAGAACCTTACTCGATGTACGATAAGGCAAAAAGGCTAACTTGCCAAAAAATTCCAAACTCGCTAAGTTGACAACCTAACTCGCTAACTCGACAGAAATTAATCCAAACTCGCTAAAACCTAACTCAACATAAATGAATCCAAACTCGCTAAGAATTAATCCAAACTCGCTAAGAATTAATCCAAACTCGGTAAGAATTAATCCAAACTCGGTAGCACCTAGATCCTAACTCGCTGAAATGACAGTCTAACACGCAAGAATGAAACCTAACTCGCTAAGATTATTCCTAACTCGGTAAAATCACGATGAACAGTAACGAGATACTAAATTTCACCCAAAAACACGATTTTTCCACCCAAAAACGATCTAAAACAACCTAAAATTATCCCTAGGCTCTGATACCACTTGTAGGACCGTAGAACAACCTTAATCACTATTGAATGAAGCCTTAATCTTAGAGAGAGAAAGTAAGTAGAGAGAGAGTGAGTGGGAACTCTAGTGTGTGAAATAATAACCTTGATGTAACTAAGAGAACCAACCTCTCAAATGAGGTTTACAAGAGTATTTATAGTAGTAGTCTAGGACATCACTTATCTTTTACCTTATTATATTAATGGCCCTTAGACTTTTACAAAACATGTATACTAAGCATAATCTTCATCATAATGATATTCTAAAGCAACCTATAACAACACATTAATGACCGACACTTTTTATAAATAAAAATACGATTCTAATATTCATACTGTTGAACAAGAAGATCAATTTTGTTATCTTTAACTTGTGAGTTTCCTTGATTAGCTTCATTATTTTTAGCAACCAATTTCTTTTGATCATCATCTTTACTATTAGTAGCTATATTATCACCATCCATGATTATATACCATAAATCTATATCTTTAGATTTCACATAAGTTTCAAAACGGTTTTTCCAATATATAAAACCATTTGCCTCAAAAAGTGGTGGTCTTTGCATAGATTGCCCTTCTTTGTAATTTTCAAAATCCATGGATCGTTCCAAGTTTTAAAACACAATATATTTTAAAAGCTTGAGTAACGTAGCTCTAATACAAATTGTGGAAAACTAGAAGAGGGGTTGAATAGTTTACCGTTTAAAAATTTTAAACTTGTTTGATTATCTTTCGAAACTTTTCGTTTAATCAAAGATATGAACACAAACACAATATATAACATGCAAGTATAAAGAAAGAAACGATCAAACCACAACACGAGTATTTATCGTGGTTCGACTACAAGGACTCTTTTTCCTTGCCCTACGTCCACGCCCCAAGTATCCAAATCGAGAGTTTCTTTCACTAGTCAACAAGCTCCTTTCACCAGCGGAGAAAACCTTACACGTCGCTTATACACGTTTACCGACACTAAGCTAGATGTCGAGTTCTTTTACAAAGGTACAACCACTCCCGTTAGTTCTTTTACAAGGGTACAACAACTCCCATCACACTTTGTATTTTGAGGACTAAAATACTAACCGATCACTACTGAAAATACACAATCAAATGAAGTGTAAACTACACAAAGTCTACACGATGCTAAGCTAACAAGTCTTGCAACGTTGTGTTGAATACTTGTAACTTTATATGAACTTGTGAACTTCATCGCTACAAAAGAAACTTCACATAGAAATGAAATGTTAAAGGGTTAGATGAAAGAATGAATGTATGTTTGTGTGAAATTCTAATGTAGAGTGATAAGGGAAAAATTCAAACATATGGCTTGGTATTTATAGCAAGACCTTCTGCAGGTCTGACGGATACGGCGGAACCCTCAGTGTGGTTCCGCCTGTGTACCCCCAGGGTTCCGCCAGGCTTGCAGTTGGTTTTGCAATAAATCATTCAAACTAACCAAAGTCGTATCAACTAAATCCTAGTCAAACACATTTAAGTAAAAGAAGAAAGCTTCCAAAAATGTTGAAGAGGTTATGGTAAGTCAAACACACAAGCTTACTATAAATGTATGATGTGATGTTAACATTTTTCTATTTTAAGAAATATAAAAAGTGTTGTGTTTTACGTGAAATGTAAAATATAGCAAATGTCTAATTATGCAAGTCTTTAAACTAAAATTAAGTTTTACTTAGGAACTAAAGTTTACATTTTGTCGTTAACAAAACTTAGCAAAGATCGTAGAATATAAATAACGTTTTTAGGCGATATTTGTATTAACAATAATGTTACACTTTAGACCCTTATTCGGTTTGGGGTGTTACACTAACGCTTGTGGACACGCTTCAAGGACGTCTCATCAAGGCGAATCCACCCACTGCTAGAGCCGCGTGGGTACATGTTGAGAAAATTTTTCTCGACAACAAACGCACACGAATAATCGCTTTAAAAGGTGAGTTACGTGTAATTCAAATGGCTGGTTTAAGTGCTGATGTTTATTTTTGTAAAATAGAGTCCAACGTAACTCTCTTGAATGATCTTGGTTCGCCCATGAGTGACGATGACATCGTCACATATGCCAGTAATGGCTTAAGCGATAAATATTCCAATCTTGCGACTATCATTGCTCACAAGGACCCGTTTCCAGACCTTAATACGATGCGGTCCATGGTGGCTACTGAAGAGATGCGTCTTAATTCTAAACCTACAACAATGTCGACTACCACTTCATCTTCGGCTCCATATGTAGTTCTTGCTGAATCAAATAACCCTCGTGGTCACGAGTCTCGCAACACTCGTGACTCGCGTAATATTACACGTATTGAGGTGTGTAGGAATTTTAGTCGAGGGTATTGTCGCTGGGGTGGAAATTGTTGTTTTCTTCACGACCCGCATCGCCCTACTGGTTCTTCTAATACTCGTTCAACACAGGGGTCAATGAATAGAAACAATGGTTCAAATACTAACATGCAGGTTGGATCTGGTAAATGGTCTTAATTTGGCAGCCCAACAACAATTACTTGCACTTCTTCAGGCTCAGAATGCCTTGCTAGCTCAACATGGATTGCAAACTCTTCAAGGCCAAATGCAGCCTACTCTTCCTTCACTATTGGGCTCACGGCCCACCAAGCCTCTTGGATTCCCATTAGCCCAGTCCACTGCCACTAGCTATACTCCACAACAACAACAAGCATACGCGGCATTGGTTCAAGGGTCGAATTCACACTCCAATTTACCCGGTCAGGAGACGTTGCTACCACAGGCTTTCAACACCATGACACTTCAAGATCTTGCCAATGGTAATTGGAATATGGATACTGGTGCGTCTTCTCATCTTAACTCCTCTGCTAATAAACTTAGTACTGTTTTTAATTCTTGTATTTATCCCTCTGTCTTTGTTGGTGATGGTAAATCTATTCCCGTCATCAACACAGGTCATAGCACTTTGATCACCCCACACAAAACACTCCACTTAAATAATATCCTCATTACACCCAATATTGTTAAAAATCTTATCTCTGTGCGTCAGTTTGTACGTGATAATAAATGTACTATTGAATTTGATGAGTTCGGTTTTTCTATGAAGAACTTCTAGACTCGTCAAATCCTACTCAGATGTGATAGCACTGGGGATCTCTATCCTGTCACAGCACCGTCTTCGCCAACAGCTTATCTTGTCGGTCAACACACGTGGCACCAACGACTTGGACACCCAAGAAGTGACGTGTTGCGTACTTTAATTTCCAGTAATTTCATTTCTTGTAATAAGACTAAGTCTCCTGTATTATGTCATGCTTGTCAGCTTGGCAAGCATGTGAGACTTCCCTTTTCGCTTTCTGAAACTATTGTTGAGTCACCTTTTGATATTATTCATTCCGATTTGTGGACATCTCCAATTTTGAGCATTACAGGTATTAAATATTATGTTTTGTTCCTTGATCATTTTTCACATTATTTATGGGTGTATCCGTTGCGTAATAATTCTAACACTTTATCTAAATTTCTTCATTTTCGTGCATTTGTTAAGAACCAATTTAACTGTGACATTAAATCATTACAATGTGATCATGGATGTGTGTTTGACAACAATGACCTTCACTAATTATTTGCATCTAATGGGATTACCATAGGTTTTTCTTGTCCCCGAACGTCTCAACAAAATGGTAAATCTGAGCGTATGATACGCACTATAAATAACCTTATCCGCACACTTTTATTTCAAGCCCACTTACCACCTACGTTTTGGGTAGAGACTTTTCACATGGCAACCTATCTTTTGAACATATTGCCTTCCACCGCCATAAAGAATGAGATCCCTCACACTCGCCTTTTTAAGACCAAACCCAACTATACGGATCTCTGTGTTTTTGGTTGCCTTTGCTATCCTTACATCGACACCAACCACAAACTTAGGCCTTGAGCAACACCCTTTATATTTCTTGGACATCCAACAATCCATCGTGGGTATAGGTGTCTTGACCTCAACACAAACAAAATAATCATATCTCGTCATGTGACATTTGATGAGACAATTTTTCCATACGGTTCCATGGTGCCTACTACCTCACCATCTTATACATTTCTTGACACCTCACCCAACATCATTCAACAACAATTATTAACCACCCCAATTACCACAGCAATACCACCAATACCTACTGCTACTATTCCCGATACTCAACCCATTTCACCCGGCCCAATCCACGACCCTCCTTCCACATTGCATCCCACCTCCAACACAACCCACCCACCACATAACAGCCCAATGCCTTCCCCCTTTAACCCAACAAACAAACCCTGCTACTGTTCCACAACCACCTCCAATAAATCAAATCCTGTGTCGACACACCCATGGTCACTCATATTCTTTAGGCATACCACAATCAGACATCAAGTCCATCATTTTATTTTTATAAAACGGACCAAGATCATCTTTTAAGGTAATAGAAAAAAATGAATTAAGTTCATTTTTGTAATCCAATTCTGACCGGAGTAATAAATAGGGTTGTAAATGAACTAAAAGCTCGATGATCTGTTTGTGAATTGTTCTTATGCTCTTTTGATTTTTTTTTTCTACTTTTTGTTTTGTATGTTAATAAATGAATACGATTTTTTTGCTTATACAATGAGCACGAGCATAATATTTCTTTCACTTAATTCTTTTAAGTATTCATGTAAGGTTTGCTTGATTAAATGTTCACGAAAGAACACATACAAGCACATTCGTGTTGTTTCAATTATGTCCTCTTAGCCTTACTTCTAGATCACCGAAACAACAATGTTTGGTTTATCTATTTGTCATTTTCTCTTTCAATCATCAACCAGCTCTTAATCTACTAATTAAGCGTTCTTTGTTTTTCTAAATAAATGTTATATGAAAATTTTACTAAAATCATAGCAAATAATCTAAAGGCCCCGTTTTTTTAAATCTCGGTAAGGATTGAGTCGCACCTGTTATCAGGGTGTTGGCAATGGGTCATTCACCCTTCACTCACCTTTCACTCACTTATTTTCCTTCCAACGGTCAAAATTAGGTACCAACGTTCGGAAAAAAAAATACTTTTCCTCCCTTCCCGTGAATGAAAGTTTCACGCAAATAATGCATCATTTACGATACCGGGTTCAAGGCGACGGTGTTCCCACAAATAAAGACCCTGTACCGTGCCATCATTCGACCATCGCCAACACCCTCAAGTGAGATGCATAATTGAAAAATATTACACGTCAAAATTTTAATTACATGATGGTGCGGGTGGCCTGCTAATAAAAATAATATATCATTCGTCTTTATCCATTGAACGTGTACACAACATACAAATATCACGTGGTTCTTGAAATCTGACGGACCCATCAATCATGTTCTCATTCAAAGTAGATCTTTATAGTTTATATACAATATCTATAATCCTAACCTGCTCCTACAAACACACATAATCACAGATCTACAATAACCATGGCAGCAACATTCAACCATCTTTTCTTCACTCTCCTCACAATCCTGTTCGTCACAATGGTCACCGAATCCGTAAGTTCGCAACTATATTTTTTCAAAGATTTCATGTTTGTGTTTTAAATTATTTTATAGTACAGATCTTGTGTGCAAAATTATCTTTTACTTAGCTAGTTTTGCATGAAAATACTCGAAAATGGACATGTGAAAGTAACTAAATTTTCTCAATGCAGGCTGATCCAGATTGTGTGTACACTATTTACGTAAGAACAGGATCCATAATAAAAGCAGGGACGGATTCGAACATGACGGTAACATTATACGATGCAGCTGGATACGGTATCCGAATCAATAATCTGGAAGCCTGGGGCGGTCTGATGGGTCCCGGTTACAATTATTTCGAAAGAAGTAATCTAGATATATTCAGTGGGAAAGGCCCTTGTTTGACAGGTGTCCCTTGTGAGCTGAATATTACGTCAGATGGCACAGGTTCACATCATGGTTGGTATTGTAACTATATTGAGGTGACTACTACTGGTGCTCATATTCCTTGTGCGCAACAAACGTTTACTCTTGAACAGTGGCTTGCTACTGATACTTCACCCTATGAGCTTACTGCTGTTAGGGATTATTGTGGGGCTTCTACTGAAGGTGATAGAAGACGTGTGATTCGCGAGCCTGGTTCTTCAAATGTTTTAAGTGTGTGAAATGTGTGATTTGATTGTTCGTCACTTTGTTGTAATAAGTGAACCAGGAGTTTTGAAGATGAGTTTGCATCAAATGGGGTTTGATTTGGTATCGACAAAGATCTGGTTTTGTATTTGTTTAGATTGGAATTTTCACAATCAAACAAGGTTTTACCGCTTTACTTGTGTGTATTTTGCCCTTCAACTCAACCACGTAATGTAATGTTTATTGGTGATATGAATAAAATGGTTGTATTGAATGAATGTGTCATCAAGTAGTGATATATAGTACGGAGTACTTTATTTTCCATTGAACTGTGTATAGGCAAATTAATATAAGAGATAACTACTATTTTGAGTTTTAGGCTACCCAAATAAGAGAGCATCACGACTAACTTCACAATCGTTGTCACATTAACTTTCTATATATCTTTATAACTAACTTGAATGCTATACTAACTTAGTGTAATAAGATAACAAACTTCATCACCAAAACATATCATACTTAAACACAAATATAACTTAACGTACAAAAAGTAAAATCACGACACAAACTCACCTCCAAGACTCGGCCGTGAGCAAGACCAAAGACGCGTGGACGTATGGGAGTGTAATAATGAAACGCATACTCTTTGCCTAGTTGGCACCTAAGATGCGTTTGAAATATGATTACGGGTGGCCTTAATTAGTTATCATAATTGGTTGAGATTTTTTCCTTCTGTCCATAACTTTTTCTGTTGAGCCTTTGGATCCTTAATATAAAAGATATAATAAAGGATTTTATAGATGAGAGTTAATTTTATAAAGAAATGAACAGAATAAATATGATTATTACTACGTATAATAATACGTCTCACAAACGGGATCATATGGCTTAACTTTATAGTACTGTGAATATATGATTAGTATTTGAGATTCAAAATACTGAGCGAAAGTTGGCACAATACATATTTTAATCACATACTTTAAGATTTTATACGTGGATGTGGTGAACACGTATTTGAATGAGCCTTATATTAATGCCAAATGTCAATGGCTTTTAGAAAAATCAAATCAAAATTTTTAAAAGTAATCCGGAAACTGAATTAATATAAATATATATATTTATATACATTAAAAAACCACTAAAATTTTTTCTTAGTAGTTGAAATTCTTTTTTTCCTAAAAATCTATAAAATTAAAATTTAAAAATAAATAAATTATTTAATTTGGGTCAACCCGAAACCCGAACCAAATTCAAATTCGGTTTTCAGTTCGGTTGAATCCAATTTGAATTCGATTCGTTTTTTGTTTATAATAATAATAATAATAATAATAATAATAATAATAAACCGAAAACTCGATAATCAAATCGATGAACACCTTAAATAGCTCTGAGGGGGTGTTTGGCTAAGCTTATTTAGTGGGTTTATGAGCTTATTAGCTTATATAAGCTCATAAGCCCAAACAAAGTGTTTGGCTAAGCTTATATGAGTGGGCTTATAAGCTTATTTATGGGTATTTTGATAAGCCAAGAAAATTGGGCTTTTTTATGAGATATTCGACTTATATAATTCATCTCTTTGTCAATTTACATTTTTGACCTCATTTTTTACCTTAAATTTCTTGTTGTTTTTCATGTTTTCAGACACCATTCCTTAAACTCCCATAATTGCAATGGCAGTTGCTGCTGTTTTAAGATCAAAGTCACCAAGAACCACAACTTATTTATCATCACTTAATAATAACTCATTATTTGCACACTTGTTTGGTGGGAGTGTTGGTGGTGGTGGTGACCCACCTGAGGTGTGGCACCGGTATAGAAATAGTAGGTGGCACAGTGGTGCAGCGGCGTTTGGTGGGTGGTCGTTCAGGGTAGCAGCTCGTGGCAGTGATAAATAATGGATGGTGGCGGTGGTTTTTTTTTTATCTTATTATTTTATTATTATTATTTTTTTGGTTTTTTGAGATGAAAGAAAGGAGCGGTGGGTTTTTGGGCGGGAAGAAAAAAATGTGAATGACAAAGATTGTGGCTATATTTGGCAAAAGTAGATGTGAGCAGTAGCAGTAAGCTAGCTCACTGCTCACAACTTTTTATAGAAGTATTGGAAAAATGAGATTTCCTAAATAATAGCAAAGCTCAACGCTCTTTTGCCAAACGAACGCTACAAATCAAAAAGCTCATTGCTTACTGCTCATTACCCCAACAAACTCTGCGCTAAACATGGCCTGTGTTTTATTAAGGTGGTGAAGCTTTGATACTTTTTAGGAAAAGGTGAAAACAGATATAATTACTTAATTAATAATGTTGAGGACGAGCTAAACAAATATAAGCCAACATAAGCCAAACCATGTTCTTTTTAGTCATTTACTAACATAAACCAACATAAGTCAAACCAAACACGTTTGAGCTTATAAGCTTATTAACCATGAGCTAATCCAAACACTAAGCATGCGCTTATAAGCTTATGTTATATAAGCCTTAAGCCGCTTATTAAAAATAAGCCTAAGCCCGCTAAATAAGCTTAGCCAAACATGTCATGAGAATACTTATTAATTTTAGCAACTAAAGAGGCCTCTATCAAACCCCTAATAAGACCATACTCACCGAGTCACCAATGTAAAAATCGATGAACCATGTTGCTGCTTCCTTGTTCAATTTCGTCATGTTACTTGATTTTTTTTTTTATTTTTTTTTTCAACATCCGTAGAGCAAATTCCTTAAAACCTCCTTTAATAGCCCGATTCTTGGTTCCCTCTCTATCACTTAATTATTTTTTACAATATCCGTAAGCAAGCTACAAGGTGTAATATGGCCCGTGTTAGACCAAATGAAAGATTTGTATAATTTTAAAAAAGTGAGTAAAAGTGAAAAATAAATTAAAAAAAAATAAAGTGATACCCAATGAGATTTTAGAACAACTCTGACCAATGCCTAAACTCAGATGGTAACAACCATTGATTAGTGAAATTTTTTTGCTTCAATGGTTGCTCAAATACTAAAAAATCACCAAATCGATACATAATCAAATATTCTTTAAAATAAAATGAGAAAAGCTGCAATCTTTGGATCATATGGTGTGTTTGGATTGCTTACCAAAACTTCTTAATTGCTTGTTAGAGCTGATTATGAATAAGCAACTTCAAGCAACTTATTCGAAACAACATATTTCAGTCACAAAAGCAAAAAAATAAGCTATTCTAATAAGTAACATCAAAAAGGTTATATAGAATAGCTTATCTAAAAGTTATAATGGATAGAAGTTTTAGGCAATCCCAAACACACATAAAACCAGCTTAAATCACGTAGAGATCTAAATGTGCAAATGCAAATGCAAAGATTCATGATATATAAACACCATTAAAATTCACAACAATTGACAAATACATCATTGCATACGTGAAAAAAAGTGAATTATTAGTGAATTGTTCATGGACTTCAATCAAAACAGTTCAAAAGATAATTCATACTATCAATTTTCTTGAAAATATTATGTAGGGCCTATTTAGTTGTGGATTATATAGGGCCTATTAATTGGGGCCTCTCAAGGCTAGTCAAACTTTCTTTGATAGTTTGATCACTTCTCTAACCAAAACCATGAAAATTTCAAATTGTTACTTAATTGTGATAGTTCAAGCTTATTATTTACCTTTCAGTAGTAATCTAATCTACATTTGACTTTACATTTGACTCAAGATTGTACTGATAAGAGATTTTAAAACCACATTCGACCCACCAACAAATCGAAACAACCTAAGCCTAAAATTTTCACTCATATACTTGGGACTTAAGGAAAATGGAGTAATGATAATCAGGGCCGGCAAATGAATTTGAAGGCCCCGAGTGAAAATAAAAAAAGGGCTTCATCAACACTAAAAAACTTAAATGTGTGCATAAAAGTTGTTTATTTATAACAATTTCTTATAATGAAGCCTCTTAATAACGTTTTATTTATTGTGGCAAGATTAGTTGTATTTAATTAATTGAATTTACAAAGAAGAGGCATTCAGATATATAGCATAAGTACACAAACGATAATGTTTAGAAAAAAGGGCCCCTTAGATTGGGGGCCGTGTGCAACCGCACCACTTGCACACCCTCGTCGCTGTCACAGACGATAATGTTTAGAAACATAAAGTTGATTGATTTGTTTAAGTACAAAGCCGCTTTGAGTTGTTTTAAATGAATCTAGATTTACAATTAAGTGTACTTTGAATATGAATATGAATATGATACACGTCCTAGTTGACGCTTATCATCCTCCTTTTCTAGAAAGTGTTTGCTCTTCGCTCGCTCGACATCCTCTTATATAATTACATATATTAGTTCATAAATAATTCATTGCATACTTAACTTTTCACAATGGAAATAATTAGCACAAACAGAAACTTATTTCATTTTGAGAATAATGAGTCATCTTTCTTTTTCTTTTTCGATGCGACAACACCATTCTGTGTCTCGACCACTCATATTTGGGTCCACATGCATAGTGAAACAACTAGCATAATATCCGTGCGTTGCATCAGGGCAGTTTTCTATTATGTACTTTATCATTTATATGACACACGAAAAACTTAAAACTTGAGTGTCCAAAAACTTTAAAACATCATTCACATATAATACTCGTGCGTTGCATTTGGGCAGTTTTATATCAACACAAACACGTTTAACTTGAATCTTTACATCATATTAGACACTGCTCAATTAGCCCATATTCATCATTAACATCATTTCCATTTTCTTTATTTTTCTCAAAAAAATAAATAAATAAAATGTTTTATAACGGAGAGCTACTTATAGATTCAGTCTCTTTATGTTTCGTATTCCCTCTCAAGTCTCAACTACTCATAATGTGTTTAGTAAGTACATCAATAGAAACGCCAAACAAATTCAACTAAATATTTATAGAATACGTTATTTGTAACATAATACAACTCAATATTGTATATGAAGTTAAGTGTCGATGATACCCACTTGGGCAAGTCCTCAACATACTGTATTGTTACACTCATTTTCTAATATGTAGTTAAATACTTGATCTATTTATAATACATTACACACACCATTCGCTGATGCTAATCATAATATTAATAATCCATTAGTAGGCACTTTATTTTGCCATTTTAAAAGTTGACCAACTGTCTTACTGTCGTGAATTAGTAATAAATGGCCAAGAAGCATAAACAAAATCTAAACATATAGTATATCCATTCAACTTGTAAATATGAATAATATCACAAACTCCAACATCTTCACGTAGATTTAAATGTCAAGAATAGATCAGGGTGATTGTAAATATGCTATCAATGAATATGATTAACACACAATACTTTAAAATCTTATATCACTAAAGATATGTGTGAACTTAACAATTGAACAATATGAAAAAACAGTGAGAACTCGAGCCGCATCAGCAGCAGCGTTACCCATATTGTTGTGTCCGATGATAAGTTATTAAGCAGTAATTTTTTGTGTACAAAAACAAATAACAGTAGCAGATACTAATGTTTTAAAAATCGCGCCTAAGGCGCGCCTACTCCCTAAATCCCACGAGGCTCTAGCCTTTGGGATTTTTTTAGATCGAGGCTCACGACATGCATGAATCCCGTAAAAATTGCAGCGCCTTGGGGATTTGTGCGCCTAGAAGATGTAACGGGGTTTTGGCCTTTTTTCTTAATAGTAAGATGCATTTTGGGCTTACATGTTAATACATTTGGCCTTTTAAGTTATAAAGCATCTAATCACCCTAATATTTTAGAAAATAACTAAAACACACAATCAACAAAGAATTATGTTTTTTTTGTAATCTAATATCTAAGAATAGTAGCTTATTAACAGATACAAATGTTGTTTATTTAGTGTTAAGTGTTACCAAACAACTATAGATTTTTTGTTGTTGATAGTTGATAGTTTGATACATGGTAATTTGTTAAATTTTATAAGTCATGGATTCTGATATGCTGTTTAGGGTAGTTCATGGATTCTGATATGCTGTTTGCTTAATATTTTGGGTTTAAATGCAACCTTTGTTAGATGTAATAAATATAAAGTGGCATTATGCATTGAATATTGATATTTTTGTGTTATTTAAGCTGCATAAGTTGTCACATATGTTATAAAAAACCTAAATGTATAGTGCGCCTCATATTTATGAATCTTGCGCCTTGGTTTGCGCCTCGACTCGAGGCTCTTTGACCTCCTTTGCGCCTTGAGCCTTTCAGAACATTGGCAGATACTAAAGATGCTGACAATAGCATGCTAGTGATGGTCCTTGTGTATAGGAATTAGCCGAGACACAAAATCCCTTGCCCGAGAGCTGCCCTAATAAAACATAAATCACATAAAGAGTCAACCTCTTACATTTAATACTTTTCAAAGTTTGTATTCAAACTCAGAGGGTGTTTGGGACTGCGTTTTGGAGTAATTCATAATAGTTTGGCAAATCATCAGGAGAAAATATTTATATGTGTACAACATACATTTGTGAAAGAGCAAGATAGTTTTGAAAACGCATAATCTATTTTGGTAACACAATCAGAAACACCCCCTTACTACACTAATTAACATAAACTGAATTAAACCCAATTGACCAAACATGAAGTCACACACAAACTTTAGTCTTCGTCACTTGGACTACTTGTCATGTGTCAAGAATGACCCACTAAAACTGAAACCATCCTAAACTAACTCGTACTACAAAAGACACCTGGTGACCCATTTTAAACCAAACCCAACCTTTTTAAACCAAACATAGATAGATCAAGAAAACATGTCTAATTTAAATTCAAACTTATAATTAATTGCAGACTTGCATGTTAACTTGTAGACACAATTCAAGGTTTTAATTAAAATGCTCCCGTTTGTCACAGAAAGGGTGATAGAAGCATACCTGTGGAATTTCAGAAATGGGTTCCATGGGTTATGAGGCTGATCTCCAAGCAAATGAAAAGGCACCAGAACTTGTCGTAATGATGTTGCTCCTAACATTAGACCTATCATATGAAAACAAATAAATGCTTAGCAGAAAGTTGGGTAATTACCATTTGTACTAAAAACTAACGTCCATCATCACAAACCTACTAAGATCGCTACACATTAGCACATAGTATCCTTCATTTTGATTTTGGAACACACTAAAAAAAAATCGAGGTTTGTTCTTCCAAGTCTTTAGAAGCCATTGCCAACAAACCAAAAGGCCGCCCAGACACACAAATAGTGGCTCGTCTCCTAGCCTGTCCCGACCCTGAAACCAAAGAGAAATTACAATACAGTAGTAAGGCTCATTTTGTAGTGACCACAAATATCTTTAAGACATATTAACCAAACCCATTGGTTGGTTGGTAACCTTCTATCAGTAGATTGGAATTAAAGGTGGCAAAATGGGCAGGTCGTGTAATGAATCAAGAAAGTTCAGGTTATAAAAATGAAAAATCTATTGTACAGTTTGAAACGGGTTGGGTTGACCTCCAACAAATTTGTGTTCAACTTTCAACTTTTGATACATTAAAGTTGATTTGCAAAACTTAACAATCTAACTAATGCATATGTATAGAAGGTCATAAACAGTAAAATACACTTTCACTTTCTACCTATTGACATTTGACCCACTCCAGTTCATCGTATGTGGTAGAACTTGAGGTTACCAATACCGACGAAAGGTGATATAATTATGATAAAGAGAGGATGTACCTTGAGACCGGCTAATTTAATGACACAAGCACACTCAACTATATTCGCTTCCACCTGCTCTGCAATATATAAATAAAAGATGACAAAGTAAAGCAATATTAACTGTATGTTGGACTTTAGCACAATAAGAAAAACATATGATAATGGGAAGGAAATTATCTATTTAAAAGAAGAAAAAAAATAGCTTGATTGCAGCAGCCAAAGTCCCACCAGTTGCAATAAAATATCAATTAGAAGCGTACGTACCCACCTGTGCAGCACCAACACGCATTTCCATCATGTTCGTTCCATACTCCAAGAGTTATTTTCTGATATAACAGCTCCTACAAGAGAACATAAAGGCACACGATCATAACTATCTCGAAAAGTCCTAAAATAATAACATACTTAAACGAAAATCATACATAGTCAACTTGATTATGTCTCACCATCATAATTATCTTGATTGTTCTGCATTTTCACTCACTTTATGGATTACCCGATTTTCTACATAGAAAAAAAAACACAAAAATCACTCATATAGTAATAAAGTTAATATTTTGTTTACAAAGAAAGCAAACGTTCCCCTATTCTAACTCGGACCTCTGTCGTCCCATCTTTAACTATATAAACGCAACATATACTCATCCATCATGTTCATCCCCTGCCACATAAAAAAGTGGCTAAAAACTTTCCCCAAGTGATTCACCCAGGGGACCATGATACCCTCTTATTTTTCTTATGTGATTCACACATGGGACACTCTTAATATACTTACCACCTGAATGAAGCATCAATGTATGTTTTGTCCTTAAAAAGTTAACCATGATTAACTACAGAGGTCTGAGACATGATTTTTTTTTTCTGCTAGGTTTTTAATTTTTCCTGTATCAATATGCATAACCATTGCTAATTCAAGCAAATCATAATGTTCTAGTAAATAGAAGTTCAAGCTCATATAATGTGACAAATTTTTAATGTTTTAAAACCCTGTTCTGAACCAGCACATGTTCTTTCATTTTATTATCTGGACCGTAACTATTGTGGTCCTCTGTCAAGAGTGCAGGCAAGAAATCAATAAGTGAAAATCACATAAGCATTAACAAACTGCAACTTGTTAATGGAAAAAGAAAATTCAACACTTGAAAGGTTTACAATGCCTCATTTTGTGTTCATTATCCCTCTAGGTTTTTCATATTTTCTTACTTTGGGACTCACATATAAATTTGTAGTTGCATATCATCATACACACACACGCCAAATACATTATTGGGCAGGTAAACACGGAATATAAATTAGCCAAAAACCAAAAGAATAGCATGAATGAGATCTTTTTTTACCTAAGATTGCATTTTTATTAAGGATTTGCGTCACTAAATCTTCATCTTATATGGTATTTGGAGGCTATGTTGAGAGATTATTGATCATGTTAATTCATTATCCTGCACATTCATTAAAATAATCAGTAGTTTAACACGTGTGTAATTTTCCCGTCAGTAATTTCTGAACAAAACAGGAAAAATATTAGAATAGAAAACCAGAAAAACATCAAAATACCTTGCAGTTAGACCCCATGTAAATTTCCTGAAACTGAAACATTCTAAATAAATTTCAGCAATCACAACACAACATGCTTTGTAAACACAAAACCTAACACCAAAAATTACATAATCTAAAGTTAACTTAATTCATTGCTTGTTACCCTTTCCCATTACGTTTGATGATGAAAGAATGTATTTGACAACAGTTATTTGTCCGGGTTGTCTCAGTCATCATCATCTCGATCCCTTCAACACTACAACATTACAAAGGCTCAAAATTAGTGAAATTAAAAAAAGGTTAGCCTAAAATAAGGTTGAAACTGAAAACCCTATAAAGAGTTTCATCATTTCTAAAGAGGAAAATAGTAATTTACAATTGGAGTTTAAGGATTTGAATTGAGGTTTTGATGGTTGAGATTTGAAGTAATACTTATCTTTATCTCAACAAACTATGCGGATCCACGCCATCATCACCACCACCGCCGCTGCAATTGATACCCCAAAATCCATGATCCTAAACCTGCTACCAAGACATCCAGCTACACAATTGACATCGAAAAATATCTTCAGGCTATTATGTGTTTCTGAGAATGCACTATAATTACTACTTCAATACTGTTTTACAGAATATACCTTGGTCGTGTTCAGCATGTTCGCGCTCAGCATGTTCGTGTTAGGTCACCATTTTGTAAACACAAGTATAAGAAATAAGATGAGAATAAGAGATGGTTGATTATAAGATTATGAAGAGTGAAAGAACAAGAGTTTCATTAAGATATTCAAATAACCAACAACATTCAAGGTTACATAAGCTTAGTATATATAGGGGAGGAGTAGGGCAACACTCCCTTCCTCCCTCATTCATCTAAAAACGTGGGCTTCAAGGCCCATTGGACTTTAATACATAAGCCTTGTAACTTAAACATAATGAAATAAATAACTAAGCAACCTATTACAAAAGGTAATGACCGAGACTTGACTAACTACAAAAGTATATTCCCAACAATCTCCCCCTAAGGGTCGGTCATCACGGTTGCTTGGCGTCTTCATCTTAGTCGTTGACTTGTGACATGTAAAACTTTAGACTTCTTCAAAAAATGTTGTATAATGAATGTACTTTGTTCCATGTCTTTGTTCTTTGGTGATGATGTAGTGATTGTGTTATGAAGTAGTCTGCCGTTCGTCACTCATGCGTCTGTGGTGGTTGTCCGCCATTCCAACATACTCATACATCTTTGGACTTAGACTTTCACGTGCACGAAGTTCCTTTTCATACTCTAAGATCTTTAGTCTTTATACTTTGTAGATTCTTCTTATTGGCGTAGAATCTTTCTTTGAACTTTGTGGTGCTAAGATCTTTGGGGGAGCTATCATTTGCTTCAAGATGTATGTATGAGCATGTTGGAATCTACCATCATGGAGGTGATGTACCTGCAAGTAAACAGTTAGCAATAAACTACCGGTACTTACAGATAAGGAATTAGAGTTCATCAACAACATAGTGTGAAGACTCCTTCTAATCCTTATCAAGGCCGTTCTCATGTCAGATACTCCCGAAGGAGCTTACGAGACCTACTAAGTAGCTCAATGACTGGGTGAGTCACTGGGGATCACTCCACGACTGTAGACCGCTATGGAACCACCGCGAACACTAAGCGTAACCCTTGTGGGGTTACCGAAGTGACCTGCTGTCAGGCTGTTTGATGTTGACCCTGGCAGGAATTTCCGTTCAATCATTGAGAACTACATTTGTAATTCTCTCGTAAACGTTCTCGGCAGATTGCTAAGATCTGCGAAGGACTCGATAATTTACAGCTGGTGTCCATTGATGTAGAACACCAGTTGTAGAAATACTAAGTGTTCCTAAGAGATCTTTGATGTCTCTCATGGCTCTAGACTCGATAAGTGCACACTTAGGTTTCCTATGCGGAGACTAGGGAGGGGTATCCTGCTTCAATATCAACCATCTCTAAGAGATAAGTTGATAGATTACACTGGTTCCCCGTGAGAATGAAACAAGCTCTTTTAAGAGAACTTGAGTGGTTAAGAAGGTTTAGTGCATTGCGTCACTGGGTCCATGACGACTTTGTCTTCAATACCGGTGTTGCCTTAGCAACAACCAGTAGCATACGAGTTGAACCCGGTGTCTGCCCTAGGGTTGAACATATGGAGGGCTATTTCTTTTCACCCTTTTCTTTTATATTTCTTTTTAATTCTTCAACTCCTTCTTTCCCTTTCATTCTTTTCTCCTTTTTTCGTATCATACCTAAGGACTTCTAATTCTAACTATGGGAGATGTCCTTGGGTAGATCCCTCCGGCTCTGGCGGATCATAGGACAGTTTTTCCTATCTTAATCACCTTATAACTCCTTGATTAACCGACAGTAGCCAAGAATCCTTTGATTGAAAATCTCTCAAAGTGTTTGTGATAATCAAATATTTTGGTTAACACTTTGAGAGTTTTGTGTACACTTTTGAAGGGCTCCCCCTTCACATGTGCTCATAAGTATATAATAAATTTGCACATGCGGGAGGAGCAAGCATTTTGAATTGATCCACTTTCAGTGAACAAGACCGATTCGAGACACGCTTATATCACTAGTTAGACTAGCTTGAAGTTATTACCCGGCCTAGTCAAGTCCACAGAAAGTTTCTCGAGACGGTACTTTTCTACTAGGAAAAATCCTTTTCGAGACACACTTACGTGGCTAGTTAAAGAGTTCCATTGTCAGCTTTTAGGTGACAACTAGCTCTAGTAACTAACTTGATGTTATTACCCGTCGAGGATAAGTCTTTTCGAGATTACTAACTTTTATTGTCTCGTCAATTCCTGGGTCAATTCTGAGTCTAGCTCGCACATGATACAACTTTTAGCCTTTTTGACTACTTATATTTATATTTTAATCACTTTTCCATTTTCTCCCCCTCAAAAATAGCATATAAAATGATGTTTTTGACAATCCTTTTAGATTAAAATATGCCTTTTTGAGTCTTATGGGGAGATTCACCAAGAACTTTTAATTTTGGAACAAAGTATTTTTGTTTTGACAAGTGCTCCCCCTCAACAAGTGATTAGGTCTTATTGAGGTGAAATACTTGTCCTTTTGAGCAGAATTATGAAAATCATAAAAATATTTGATTAATTCTACTCAAAAGTAAGAAGCCTTCGCTCCTTATATTAGGATTGAGGCACTGATGCGTACCTCAGGGTCCTTTCTTTACAAGTTCGGGTTGTGCACTGTAATGTGTACACAAGCTATTATGAAGAATAGTATTGACAAATCAAATCAAGTTCTTACAACTTTCTACCATTCTGGTCTCTGAAACGTCAACACCGGAAATCCAGGTCTGCCTCCTACCTAGCTTTCGAATCTCCTTATCTGATCCCTACGCTTCAACCGGTTCTTAATCCTTGTAATGAATCTGCGAGCTTGTCTGGCCTCATCGGTATTCCACCTTTTGGATTTGTGCAGTGCTATGTCATCTAGTCTGCTTTTGATTCCATCTCTGACGAACTTCAGGTTTTCATCACAGAACTTATGGATCTCGTCATAGGCCATGAAGCAGTTTCGACCGTTTACACTGCGGTATGTAAACCCAAATGCCGGATGCTTGATCAAGGTGTATTGAGATAGGTGTTAAAGGTTAGGGATGTTGAAAAGATTAGGTTTGGTGAGATTCAGCTTCTTCTGATAACTTTCAACTCCAAGTTGAAGATCTTCTACTCGTTCTTTGATGACAATGTGTCTCATGAAGATAAGTAGAGCAGTGATGAAGGCAAGCTGCATGTCCTTGGGTAGGTTGCACAGCTTTCCTTGGACTTTGAGTAGATACATGTCTTCAATGTCATTAAGAAGTAGTCGAGGAAAGTCTGAATCAGAAATCACGTACTCTTGTTCATCAAGTCTTTTGAGCACGATCTTATTGAGGAAGGAGTACCCGAAGTGAATGATGGTGGAGATGAACTGAATGGAAACAAACTTCAAGTCACTCATTACTTCTCCCATTGTTTAACTAAGTCTACTGCTCCGGTAGAATTGTGCACGGTTATCGGGCCAGTGGTGAATCCCGTAAAGTGCATTTCTGTCATAAGGAACGAGTTTGTCACTAAACAACATTGTAGCTTCTTCTTCGATTGCGTTGTTTAAGTAACGAGCAGCGGGAATGGAAAGTGTGAGTGAAGTAGCATATCTTTTCTCGACGGTGTTGCCATGCTGAAGAAATTCCAGGTCAGTGTTGAAGAAGTAAACATAAGGTATCTTTGGCTCCTTTAGCTTTCCAATCATAGGCAGTGGTTTAGACCAGTCAGTTATGTATGGTGCTGTCTTTCTTGTGACTGGATCGACGCGAGATTCAGGATTGATCCTGTCAATATTGCTTGACATAGCTCGAGCAATATTTTCTAGATGGTATTCAAGTTCAATCGAGTTAGCAGACCGATCTTTTAGAAGATTGAACGCATCATTCTTGATTCTTCGTAACTCTTTCTTATTCATCTTTTTCATGTGAAATTTACGTTGAATCACCTGAGCGTATTCCACTGTTCGACCATCGAGAGGTTCTTGATCATCGGCAAGTGGTGGTTGTGAATTAATCATCTTGTCAAACCAGGAGTAATCGGCAGTTTTGTCTTCGTCCAGCCAATTGAGAATGTTTTTCGGTTTCTTAGGTTCTGTGCCTTTTGAAGAGGTGTCCGGTTTGTGCTGATGATGTTTTCGTTTCCTTTCTTTCTTCTTTGTAGATGACGGTTCTGGTATTTCATCGGTCTGAGGAATCTCGTCTCCGCCGGTGTATTCAAAGTGGTCATTGGCTTTAGGACTGGAACCAGATGCCTTGGGTTGTTGAGTAGATGTTGTGGTAGTCGGAGGAATGACCAGTTCTTTGTGTTGAGATGAGGGTCCTTCGGCTTGCTTTTGTTTCTTTGCATGTGAGTTAGGATCCTTGTCTTCATCATCTCTTTGACGTTTCAGTTTGTCGGCCTCAGTGCTGCAGGACTCTTTAGACATCTTGGCGTTTAAAGCTTCCAGGACTTTAGCTTCATCAGGTGACAAGGTGAATTTACTTGCCAATTTGTCTAAGAGCTGGGTTTCCAATTCGTCCAATGACAACTCTGGTTGTGGTAGAGTTGATTTGTCTGCTCGAAGAGTAAATGAGGTAGATCTGATCACTTTCTTGACAGCTTGTTCTGCAAACTTGGTGAGTTCATCTCTCATAGGCGCCAACAAATCTTTCAATTCTGCAACTAAGTGTTGTTCCATATACTGATGCGCTTGAGCAGCTAATGTAACTTCCATGTTTTCTTGTACATCCTTAGCTAAGAAGGTGTCAACCTTTTCTTGCAGCTCTTGGACATTCGTATTAAGCTTTGTCAATTCAGCAACTTGACTTGCTAGTGATTCTACTTGAGCTTCTAGTTTGCTTTGCTTCTTTTCATGAACTCTCCTAAAAGCCTTCTTGATCAACTTGGATGCTTCAGAGGCTTTTGTACTTGTGGTTTCTTGATTGATTCGTCATGTGTAGATTCAGATGCTGTAGGTGATGATTGTGAAGATTCAATGTGGGTGGTTATGTCCTTATCATCTCCTCTTTGTGATTCGGGTTTATCCTTGGCTTCAACTCTCTTTTCTTTGGTTGTCTCCTCCTGTAACCTTTGCTCTTCACCCAATTTGTCAGCTTCTGCCTTAAGCCTCAGTTCTTCAGCTAATTTGGCTTCTTCTTCCTTTTGTTTCTTATTTTCTTCTTAAAGCCTAAGATCTTCTGCAAGTTTGGCTGCGTCTTCAGCTTTCCTGCTTTCTTCCATACGAATTGCTTCTTCCAATTTGGCTTGTTCTAACTCCTCAAGCCTAGCCTCTTCAGCTTCTTGTTTTCTTTTTAACTCTTCCTCTTGAGCCCTCTCTCTGATCTCCATCTCTTCCATGGTCAACAGGTATGGAACATTAGTATCCATATGGTCCTCCTCTTCATCTTCTCCTCTTGCTGAAGCATTAAGCATTTCTACATCTGTAGGTGATACTGTGGGGGTTTCGTAGACAATCATAGCAGCATTGGTTCCTGTAGTTGACTCAGGAATTCTGCTAGATCCGCCTGCTTCTTGTGTTTGAGAAAACAAAGGAGGTGGAGGTTGATCAGCTTGGAAGGCGTCAATTTTGCTGTGGAGGAGACCCAAATTAAGAGCTCTTTCATTTTCTTCTTCCACTGAGAGGCCTATGTTAGAGTGAGCATCTTCTTGTTCAGCAGTCATTGGTTCCTTCAGCTTCTCTTTCCTTAACCTTTCTTCTTCCAATTTAGTGTCTGCTTCAGTAAAAGGTCTTTGATTGAACGTAGTTGGGTATTCATCATTTTCTGCAAATTCATCAATATTTATGTCCCAATCTTCGAAAGACATGTCCAAATCATCAAGATCTTTAATATTAACTTCCTTGTCGATGTGTGCATAGGCTTCCCTATAAACTGGACCTTCATCGGATTCGGTTTCTGAGTCAGACGGTTTTGGAGAAGGTGGTTGTGTGGGTTCAGGAATAGATTCAGGTTTCTTGACTGGAATTGTGAACTTAAGTGTTCCTCTCTTTCATGTAGACTTGGTAGAACTTCCAGAGCTCCCAGACTTGCTACCTTTCTTCCCCTTTTTCTGCATGAACGAAGGTAGAATGACTTCGTCTAAGAACCCAACTTTGTCTTCCTTGAGAGCTTGAACGTAGTACTTGTAATTCTTACAAAGTTTCACTTTATCATTCAAGAGACAATCGGGAAATTTCTTTCCTTGCTTACGTGTGCTGGTGTCAAGTCTCTTGATTTGTATGAGAGTGTCCTCATTTCTGAATGTGTTCTTAGCTTCATCATCCAGTCTTTGAGGAATGTCGTCATACTTACGAAGGAAGCTTTCAATGAGTAGTTTGGTGAAACGAACAAATGGAATATTAGTAGTTTTGTGTTGTATGTGCAACACAAAATCTTCCCAAATAATGCTAGCATAATCCACCTTTTGACGTTTGCTAAAGCCCAGAAAAGTTTGAGATGTTGGAGCTTGGGGTGTTCGTGACCAGTGTCTCTGCCAGATAAAGACTTAGCAATAAGGATATACAACGTTCTCCATGGTTGTGGAAGAAATCTGATGTTGACCTTAGAGTGTCTAGTCACTACTTCTTTTGATTCATCATAGCCAATATCCCGTAACCATTCTATCAGCTCTTCCTCATTGGATACTGGATCGTATTCTTCATCTGGGCCAAGTTCGGGTAAACCAAGAACATTTCGAAGAGTTTCTATGTCCACAGTAACTTGTCTCTTATGAAGCATACAAGTAAAGGACTCTTCCCCAAGGTCTAGCTGAAGTGTGTGCCAAAATTGGTGTATGTAGAAGCAAGCAACAGATGCTGATTTGGTGAACAGGATTTTGTTCGGGTGATAGATGAGAGCATCCACAGCAACAATGCATGAAGATTCATTGCACGTGATTTTGTTGAAGTTGATCCTTAAGTTGTTCTTGCCTATCTTTCTGGCGTAATTCTCGGGAAAGGTTTCTTCCCAGGAGAGTTTTGGTTCAGGTTCTGGTCCATATGGAATGTCATTATGTTGTGCCATCTGAATTGATCATAAACAAACACAAACATAGCAATGATATACTTTGTTAGCACAGACATTCAATTACATTATTATGCATAACTTGATTGATCAGTGGGTGTTTTTGTGTTCAATAAATGTTCTTTTATTATGAACTTGTATGTTAGATGTTAAAACTTGGTGGAAACTCATAACAATCAAGTCACAATATGTATTAACAAATACAAGAGATTACACATTTGAAAAATTACAACACTTAGACAAATTTTCATGAAATCAGACAATGTTACGCGTAAGATTGAAAAATCCTACGCATAACATTTCTTATGCGTAAGAAATCATTTTACGCGTAAGATAACAAAAGCTACGCATAACTTCTATTTTACGCGTAAGTTCAACCTTTTGCGTAGGATTCATCTTATGCGTAGGAATGAATCTTATGCGTAAGAATGAAGCTTAGGCAAAGGATTGAACCTTATGCGTAAGTTATGACTTATGCGTAAATTTTGACTTATGCGTAAGATAATAACTTATGCGTAAGAAAAAAAAACTTATGCGTAAGAAATGATCTCATGCGTAAACATTGTCTTATCCAAGACAAGTTTTTCAATTTCGTCGAATCTTACGCGTAAAATTTCATCCTACGCGTAGGATGATTAAACTTATGCGTAGACTTGTCTTTTGTGAAAAAATCACCTTCGAAAATTTATCCTTTTGATTCCTGAAAGTTATAAAAACAACCACTGATCAATATCTCACTCATACTCATACCAAGACATCTAATACACATAAGTATATGCGTAAACATGCCAATATCCAAACTTATGCGTAGGGTCGTATGAACAACAAATCACTATAAGATTCAAACATGTTTCTGGGTTGAAATTGGAATAGGGCGAGTGTTACATACAAGCTAAGGAACATGTGGACCAAGTTATAACAACAATTAACCATAGAATCAAAAGTTCATAACTGCTTGTGTCCACGAACCCTAAATTCAAGATTCAAGATCCATGAGTTGTTCTTAAAGCAATTAAACCACAAAATTGAGTTCCTAAGCATATATAACCACTATCCCCATCAACAATTAGAATCATAACACCCAAAATCAGAAACCCCTAAATCAACGTATGAACCCTAAATTCAAAATCAATCAATTGTAGTTTCTGGGTATGATAGGAGTTCACAAACATGTTAAGTACCATTCTAAGATCATTTCCCACTAACTAATTTAACCATTATCACAACAAATCTCTGGGTCCAATTTTACGCAAAACCCTAAAGCTAATTTTAACGATTAAGGAAAAACGAGCCGTTGGATTAAGATGAAATTAAAAACCCTTATTTAGAAACATGATCAAAACATCTTAGTACTTACAGATTTGAAGAACAACGGACGGATCAGTTGGTTGATTATGGATCGTTGATTAGGTTTGGTGAAAATATTGAATGTGATTAGGCGCAGTAAATGATTGTGGGTCAACTAGTTTTGACTAGTGTAACTAAAAGTTTCACTATTTGACAACTTTGGCCCCTTAACCTTATATAACTTTCATACCTAGTGCCCAATTAACTCACATGTAATTATAACTCCATTAAGTATTGGCAAAGAACAACATTGGATAAGTTTACTCCCCCTTGATCAAAGACCGATGTCCTTTCAAAATAGAAAAAAATTTATTATAATGGTCAAGGAGAGTATCCCGAAAAATCTATAAAGCATCACATTTGATAAAACAAAATACTTAAGGTAAAATGCAAGTACGTAGAAAATATTATGAAAAATTTTAAAAATATTTTACCTCCCCCTCAACACTTGTTTTTAATAATAATTTAAGACATAAAAAATTAGTGTTGAAAAGAGTGGTTGTACTTGCATTTTTTTTGAAAGAAAAACTAAAAAATCTTTTTGTGTTTTTGTAGGTTTTACAATTTTCTATTTTGATTTTGGAAAAATTATTTACAAAGATAGTTTTGATGTTTGACGATCATTTATGTTTTAGAAACTTTTCCAGATTTTCTGGAGTCAAACATCGCATACCAATTTGGTGAACTAGACTAGCAAACCTTGATGGTGCTAAGGCTTTGGTAAGTAAGTCCGCCAATTGGTACTCAGTTCCAACAAAATATAATTCGACGGTACCCTTTTCGACATGCTCTTTGATGAAATGATATCGGAGATCCATGTGTTTGGATTTGCAGTGATGAACGGTGTTGCAGGAAATAGCAATGGCACTTTTGGAAACACAGTAGATCGGAATCTTATTGAACAGGTAGCCATAATCCTTAAGTTGTGAATTCACCCAGATGACTTGAGCACAACAAGCAGACATAGCTACATATTCAGATTCTGTTGACGACAGTGATGTGCAGTCCTGCTTCTTAGATTGCCATGACACAAGTTTATCTCCGAGAAACTGTAATCCACCAGATGTACTTTTGTGTGTGTCTAAACATCCTGCATGATCAGCATCTGAAAAAGCAATTAGTTCAAAACCAGAATCCTTCGGATACCAGATTCCCAAGTTAATGGTTCCCTTTATGTATCGAATGATTCTTTTAACCTCACTGAGGTGTTTTTCAGTTGGTTTGGACTGATACCAGATTCCCAAGTTAATGGTTCCCTTTATGTATGGAATCTATTTAAAGTCTGGTTTATATTGTAACCAACGTTGCCAATTCCAACTAGTACGTTCTTGCTTTCTTTTTGGTGAATTCACTAGTAATGGGCTTGTTCCTAGATTTGTTCTCTTCACTTATGGGGGTAACTTCAACTTCATTAGAAACCGTAGAAGGCGGTTTTCCTAATATAGACTTAAAGGCAGTAGTGGGCCTAGAAGGAATGCTTGTCCTACGTTTCTTATGACGATTAAGAAGAGAATTAGCTATACATTTTGTATGAACACCAGATGATACGCTTTTATGACAAAACACACAAGATGCATTAATATTCAAAACATTCAAAGGTTCATCATTCGTTACATTTAGATTTTGATTACAATTTGCCAGATTAGAATCTAAATCTGATGCAACATGAGTTTTATTCAAAGTCCTAAGTTGATCTTCTACTTCTTGAGCTTCTAGTGGTCCTCTTTTACGTTGCAAGATCCTATTCTTCTTGTTACTTTTTCGCTTGGGTCTGCTAACGCTATTAGTGGAGACTAGTCCTGTGGAAGTGGAGTTATCAACATTAGTGTTTTGAACAAAATTTCCTTTAGCAGTTTTTTCTAATTGATACAATCCTGGTGCTATCACCGTAGTGTCAACAAACTTTCCTTTTAGAAGTAGCTTAATTTTCTCTTTTAACTCAATGATGATGTGATTTTTATCCTGAATTTCAGACTCAAGTTTCACGTTGCAATAATTAATGTCATCGCGGTTTTGTTGCCATTCGACATTTTCAATTTTTAAATCTGCAATTTCTTTCTCGTATTTGAGACACAGACTTTTTAAAGACTCATTGTTTTTTCAAAGCTGACAAGAGTTTGAATTATGTTGACTTTGAAGTTTCAATTCCATTTCAATACTTTGAGCTTGACACCATTCAAGCCTTTGTTTGAGTAGACAAATTTCTTTTGAAAATTGTTTTGTCACATCATCATTCTTTATTCTCAGCATGCCATTTTCATATTTAAGTGTCTCTATTTCCACATTCAACAAATTATTATCAACACAAAGATCATCCATAAGCATAGAAGCACCAGATTTATAGAGATCATTCATGATAACAGACAAAATATCAGCATTGAGAACTTGTTCCAAGAGTCGATCAACATCATCTTTTAAAATTCTATTTCTTTGCTTTTTAACCAAAATCGCATTTTCAGTTGAGTTGAAAACGTTTATCATTGTTTTGACCTCGTTTTGAAGTTCCTGTTCCCAACGTGTAGCACAGAGACGGAGGTGTTTGACAATTGGCAACATTTGTTTTTGAAAAATATCTCTTTTTTCTCGCTCGTAAGCAGATTGAAAAGTTTCAATTTTTATTTCAGAATTACGTTCAATTGTTTCCTCCAAAATTTCGATGTCTTCCATAAAAGTTTTGTGATAATTTAAGACACGATAACTTTTTGGTAAAGGTGTAACTTCACCAGAGGATGGTAAAGGACCATTTATTTGTGCTACAGTTTGGACAGGGGCCGCATTAGAGGATGAAACATATGACTCAGTGACATACCATGATTTCTCAGGTAATTCCTTTTGAGTAACAAAAGATTTAGAAATATGAGGAGCTTTTGAATAATCATATGGTGTCCAATATTCAACTTGACTCATTTTTTATCGACTCTCGTCTTCAAGTTCTTCATCTTCCTCAGTATCATAAACAACAGTACGCACAATCGTATTATCAAGCAAATGGTTCATACTGTAAATTTTAGGAATTTCTTTGAATGCTGTGTGAAGAAACATAGATCTGAAATCACCAAGTGCAAATCCTTTATCGGGTCTCGGTTTTAAAGTAAATTTCTGAATTGTTGTGACAGAGCCCCCGGTTTTGTAAACAATATTACAAAATTCTTTGAATTGTTTTTCAAGATCAAAAATCTCACCGATTAAGTTATCTATATACTTCCTTTTTCGTATTTTATGTTCACAAAAATCCTTTTTCCAAATTGACAATTCTGTTTCTGTTTTTGAAAGTACTTTTTGAAGTTGTTCAACTTTTACTTTTAGTTCACACTTTTCACTTTCAAGTTTTGAAACCAACTTTCCGTTTGACTCAATTAAATCTTGCATTTTATGTTGAAGATCTTGCTCTTTGTTGTAAGATTCTTGAAAAGCTTTTTCAAAACTTTTTGCGTGTTTAACCTTGTCTTCCTGATTTGAAAGTTGTATTTTATAACACTCAATATCTCTTGCAAGTGACGCATTTGTTTCTTTTAAGGCTTTGTTTTTCTCGTTGCATTTTATGATTTGCAATTGTTGAGCGTTCAGTTGTTTGGATAACAATATGAGGTCAGGGTCTGGATCAAATGATGGTTCATGTTGTTCTATATGATCATGTTTATCATTCTCAATAGGATCATCAAATGAAACAACTGTGTCATCATCAAATATGACAACTGTGCTTATGTTCATCTGCTTGAGAAGATGAAGATGAGTCAGATGGAACAACTTGCGCCATATCTGATTCAGAAGCAGAAGGTGAGGCTATGTCATGTACTAGGCATGCATTAAGGTCATGTACCTGAGACAAGCCGTCAGTGTCATACACTGGGCCTGAATCATTAAACTGAAGTTCCTGCATGTTGGCCATAAGCATCACAGCTGCATTAGCTTCCAGATCTTCCATGTCATCGTCATTGTTCACATTTGCCATGAAATTGTTCTCCTGCTCAGTGAAATGTCCATCTTTTTCATCTTGGAGAGCCATAAGTAATGCCTGCTTGTGAAACTTACTACCCCGATTTCTCGGTTTAGGACATGCAGTTGCTATATGACCTTTTTCATTACAGTTATAACACCACACTGCATTCCCAGAGTTTGAGTTCCTAGTTTCAACTGGTTCAGACCTTTGCTGAGAAGGACCTGAGTTGTTCCTGAACCCTCCATTGCTGTTAAACCTCTGACCATTCCCAAAATTTCCTGAAGAACTTCCTGAACTAGATCGTCCCGAGTTACGATTCTGAATTTCTACCCTTCCATCATGTACAACAGCTTGATTCCTTGTGTTAGAAGATGAACGTTGACGGTTGTTTGTTTTGTTGGAGAATTTGCTAAAAGCACGAGCAATAAGAGCAAGTCCCTGATTCAACGTATTAAACTCCTCATCGTCATCTTCATTGGAGTTCGAGTAGTACATTGCATCATTGTTGTTGTATGGAACAAGTTGAGTAGAAGTATTCTGTTGAGATGAATCATAAGGAACCATTTGGTTTGAGGTAGAAGATTCTGGATAACTGAAGTAGTTTTGCTCTTGAACATATGCATGATTTGACATTGGTGGTGGAGCATAGTTAGATTGAGCTACGAGTGCCAAAGAATTCGGTGTTGGTGATGGTAAGTATCCTCCTCGAAGAGCTCGATCTTTTTCCACTTCAGGTTCATGGTATTTCAGAAAATCATACAACAAACCATATGGTTCATCATGAAGATTTTTGGTTTGTCGAACGAATGTCACATATTTATGCCAATCCGGACCAAGACTACCGACGAAATTGGAGTTCACTGCGATCCTTGGTACTGTAATTTTGTGTCGTTCCAAATCATTTACCACATTTGTGAAACGATGATAGTAGGATTCAAGTGACTCTCCTGGTTCAATTGTGATGTCAGTGTATTCCATGTAGAGTTTGGATTCCATATCATCTTTGTTCAATTGAGTGCCTTCCATAAGGAGATGAACATGTTCCCACATAGCTTTGGCTGTTTTCTGAGCATCGACACTTCGATAAATTGGATTAGGTATTCCTTGAAGTATATAGGCCATTGCATACTCATCAGCTTCACGATGTAATTTTTGTTCCTCTGTGAGTTGAGATTCTGGAACAGGTTTCTCTGCAGGAGCACGTGGAGGATCAGCAGTTGGATCACCAATTTCAAGTCTTGTTGGCCACTCAAATGGTCCTTCAAGTATCACTTGTTTCAAGAATTTTCCATGAGGTTTCTTTAGTTCAAGAAATCGTAAGAATCGAATTGACCATTGAACATAGTTCCCAGGTGTTAGCATTGGAGGTGTTTCAAGTGATCCTGCCTCATGTCTGGATTGTTGAGTTGTAATAACTTCACACATTCTATCAAACCAGTGAGGTTGTTTGTTGGAAAACTGAGTGTTTTGTTGTGACATTTGATATGGTTGTTGTTGAGGAATGATTTGATGTTGTTGCATCATGAGATATTGTGGTTGTGGATTAAACGGTTGTTGATGAAAGTGTGATTGTGAAGGTTGTTGATATGATTGTTGCTGATGGTATTGTTGTTGCTGATACTGCTGATGTTGTTGTTGCTGAGGATTAGAGAAGTAGTAATGTGGTGGTTGAGACATCTTAGAAGACTTGTGTAATAATAGATCTTTGTAGAAGATTGAAATGCACGTTCTTTTGGTTAAGATGAAAATCCTTGGGCAAAGTTGAGATCTTACGCGTAATACTTAACTTATGCGTAGACTTCAAAGTTACGCGTAAAGGTTGATCTTATGCGTAAACTTGTGAGTTACGCGTAAGATTTTCCTTATGCGTAAGTTTTAAGCTTATGCGTAAGAGTCTTATGCGTAAGGTTCAAAGACCAAACAAATCTTTTAAACTTATCCAAGCTTGAAAGATATCTGTAGTCGAAGTATTCCACTAACTTATCCAAGCTTGGGAAGTACTGAGTCACTGTAGCACAAAGAGAAGACCCCTGAAAAGAACTTATGCGTAGACTGAAGAAACTTATGCGTAAGATATAATCTTATGCGTAAGATCTAACTTCTGCGTAGAAACTTAGGCGTAGGAAATCAACTTCTGCGTAGGATCTAACTTATGCGTAGAATCCAATGTTATGCGTAGGAATGGGGTTTTTTGGCAAAACTTATGCGTAGACTGACCACAAAGTACTGTTGACAGCTAAGTTTTTGTACTATTCAAAAATCTTACGCGTAGGATGACCAGAAAGTTGAAAAAACACAAATTTTTGAAGAAAAATGCTTAGAAATAAGGAACTTTTGATCAAATAACTTCACCAATACTTAGAAAACACTAAATATTAAAGATTTTGCGTAGAATAAGTAGAAAAACCTTAAAAAAATCAAAACTTTATGCAAAAATCTAAGCTTCTAAACACTATATTAACCTTAAAACTTGTCCAAGCTTCAAGATTTGAGTGTAAGAAACTAAGAAAAAAGCAAAAATATGATGAAAGACACCCTTAATCCCACGTAAAAACCAAGAAAAGCACTTCAATCTCTATTAGGCGAATGATACCACTTGTTAGGTCACCATTTTGTAAACACAAGTATAAGAAATAAGATGAGAATAAGAGATGGTTGGTTATAAGATTATGAAGAGTGAAAAAACAAGAGTTTCATTAAGATATTCAAATAACCAACAACATTCAAGGTTACATAAGCTTAGTATATATAGGGGAGGAGTAGGGCAACACTCCCTTCCTCCCTCGTTCATCTAAAAATGTGGACTTCAAGGCCCATTGGACTTTAATACATAAGCCTTGTAACTTAAACATAATGAAATAAATAACTAAGCAACCTATTACAAAAGGTAATGACCGAGACTTGACTAACTACAAAAGTATGTTCCCAACAGTTCGCGTTTAGCATGTTCGGGTTCAGCGTGGTCGCGTTCAGCGTGTTTGGGTTCAGCATGGTCGCGTTCAGCGTGTTTGCGTTCAGCGTCTTCGGGTTCAGCATGGTCGCGTTCAGCGTGTTTGGGTTTAGCTTGATCGGGTTCAATGTGTTGCATCTCACTCAACTAACACATACATCATTGGACACCTTTCAGATTGCCCAATAATTAGTCAGTACCCTTTTCTTAAGCCAAACACCCCCAAAACAGCAACAACATAACTAATCAGATTGAACCAAGGAACTGAACTGAACCAAGGAAAGGCCTTGAATAGGCTTTGAACTGAACCAAGGCACTGAACACACCTTCTCTCCTTCACCATCTGAAACCCTCTATCAGAAAACCGACACATAACCCCTTATCAAGTAACACCATATCAGAAACCATCAGACTATACCCTCCACAGTAACAACCACTCATCAGAAACCCGATACCAAAAACCCGACTACAAAAACACGACATCAGAAACCCGTCATCCGCATAATAAACCCCATACAAAAGATTACTTACACTTTAGAAGTAAGGCGAGAAGTGGGTAACTTGGAAAAGACCACATGAGCAGTTGATGTTTATTAAACATTATAAAAGACTTAGAATGGTTTTAAATTTGAGTTACAGAACGGTTTTAAACAACAACCAAAAATCAACCAAATTCATCGTAGCGCCTCCAAAACCACTACATTCCAGAAAAAAAACACCACCAAACCCACCAAAATTTAAAGCACCAACATAGTTTAAACTAACTTGGTGGGGGCGGCGTTGGTTTCGGATGATAGTGGTGGTGGCGAGGATAGTTGATTGTTGTTTTGTGTGTGAAATTTTTTGGCAGGTGTGCGTTTTGTGCGTGAGAGAGGGATGAATAAATATTGTGGTCGTGTGTGAGAAAGTATTAAATTAGAGGATAAAAATATGAGAAAGGGACATGAGAATAAAAAGTACAAAACTGTGAGTAGTAATCGTCTAATTTATGTGTGAAATAATCCGCTACATCGCACCCTTATATTAAATATGCACGTGTAACATTTTAAGTGGTAGGCTGAAAGTTAATTCAATTTCATAGCAGTCACTTTTTAATCTTATGGTTGACATTCATTGATGCATGATCTACGGTTGATATTAAAAGTTGAATTAAGACGGATGAGATTAAAAGTTGGAAGATCGAACGGTCCAGAAGTCAGCCAGGTGGTCCCATAAAAATAGGACTCACCGGCAACAATAGTAAGGTTAATTTCCATCTAGCAAATTGGCCTCGTACAACTTACCAATGCATAGAGATTAATACTCATCCAACATATTTATTTTGTACCTTTAGTGTCCTCAATACATCAACATTATATATTGTAATAAACGAGTGGTAGGAACCTGCCGCAACGCGGCAGGGTGTTTGCTACATTTAATGAAGATGTGTCGCTATCTCCCGAAACAAATCCGGAAACATAAAATATATGATACAACATTTCAAGGTTAAATCTTCATTAGGTCATAGGGTATTGTCAATAATCTAAGTATTGTTCAGTGCAATACTTTTTTCCACTATAATCTCCTTCTACCCTTTTTACACATGCCTGTACCAGCGTGGACTAAACTGTGGATGCTTTAAGTTCTGAATAGTAAGCCCAGTTAATTCCAATAATAAAGAAAATAATTAGTGTGATTTAGATGTGTCATTCACCTAGAAATCGACACAACCAAATCAACCAAATTAAGACATCCAACTAGACTTCAACTACAGAGCCTGTCGTGCAGTATCTATCTATAAATGCACAATAAGTTAAATACGTTTGTTGTACCGCCAATTCAAGATCAGTTTTTGGCTAAAGCCTGCTTTTTCTCCGGTGGCTGTAACGTCACACGAAGCACATGATTTATTAACCTCATCAGGAATTATCTGCATTGCATCTGTGCAGTCACTTGCACATCATACATCATTATACCTGAAACCAAAACATGATTTCGTGTTTACAACTATTCATGATAACAACTCTTGATGCAATATATCACTAATGTGTATCGAAATTCTATGATTCTCCTAACCACTTGTTCATAAAAGTAAACGTATTGAAAACGCATTTGCTAGTTGACTTGTTTCACCCATATTATTTTTAGTCAGATTTATAGCTTACCATGGTTGACCCATTATCAAGCAAACAGAAGCCTATGCGTTGACCTATTACTGAAACTACTCGATAATCTAAACAAACTCGATTACTCGTAACTGATAAAACGATAAAGATTGTGATTTTGCTTAATACAGCAAACTATAATCTGTTAAGCACAGTAATTATATCTAATTTATGTACCTTATTTTCCTTCGCCATGTAGCATGACCAAATTTTCCCCTTCCTAGCGGTTTCCCATTGTGAAAGACGCCAACTGTCAACATTTTATTCTCTCCTGCAGCGTCTGTCGAAACGTAGATAAAGCGAAATACATCAGTGACTGAGGCATATAGACTTAAATCTCTATAGACCAACGCGAACTAATTTGCAAGCCCTTAAAACCTTTAAATGTAACGTAACACATATAGTAATTTATATTAACTTCACACAGAGAATGTTTTTGAATACGTTACCCATTTTTTTCTTACGTAAGCTGTTTAGTATCACCAATCATTGCAACAGTAACAACAAGTTGAAAGGTCATGTACTTGTAATCCAATACACCATAAACGTGGTATTGTTGAAGCACGTTTGTTGGCCGATTATTTGGTGTTGAACCAAAATATCTCGAGTACTATTTTAAACGTCGATATCGTATGAGCCGTAAACTATTTTTAGAAATAGTCAACGGTATTGAAACTTATACTTCCGATCACCTTTCTGACCATTTTAAATTCTGTGGAAAACTAGAATGGGGGTTAAATAGTTTTACCGTTTTTAATTTAATTTGCTTTGATAATAATACGTGAGATCAATGATTGCAAATAATAAAACAATAAGTAAAGTGCAGGTAAAGAAATAAACGATCAAACCACAACACAGATGTTTATAGTGGTTCGGTCTACAAGGACTCTTTTTCCTTACCCTACTCGACTACAAGAGTATCCAACTCGAGAGTATCCTTCACTAGTCAACAAGCTCCTTTATACGGCGGATAAAACCTTACACGTCGCTTACACAAGATTACCGACACAAAGCTAGATGTCGAGTTCTTTTACAAGGGTACAACCACTCCCGTCACTCTATGTATTTTAAGGACTACAATACTAACCGATCACTACTGAATAAATACAATCAATGGTTGTATGAAAAACTATAATTCACATAGTGATAAACTAACAAGTCTTGTAACTCAGTGTTGAAGCTTGTAAGTCTTTCAAATGAAGTTGTGATCTTCTTGCTACAAAAGAAGCTCACTAAATGAGATGTAAATGAGTTAGATATAAGAAATGAGAGTATGTATGCTAATGTGTGATTATGAGTTATTATTAAACAACTTGGTATTGCTTGCTATTTATAGGCCAACTGCCTCAGCAAACCACGGATGGGACAGAACCATTTAAAGGGTTTAGTTCGTTATACAATTTGGTTCCGCCGGGACTGACAGAAAATCTCCAATTTTCTTTTGCCAAATCTAACCAAGATATTCACCAAATCTTCCATGTATTCTTGAGTAAGGATCTAAACAAAATCTAACCAAGATATTCACCAAATTTTCTATGGATTCTTGAGTAAAGATCTAAACAAAGTATTTTCCATATCTATCAAAAAGACGAAACCGTAAAAAAATAGACAAAAACGTATAAAAAAAAAGAAAAAGAAAATTTAGAAAACGGGACGAAAACGTAAAAAAACAGGATGAAAAAGTAAAAAAAAAAAACAAATGAAAACGTAAAAAAACGAACGAAAATGTAAATAAAACAGATGAAACATAAAAAACGGATGAAAATGTAAAAAAAACTTGACGAAAACGTAAAAAACGGACAAAAACGTAAAAAAACGTAAAAAAAACAGACAAAATCGTAAAAAAAGGGGACGAAAACAGACGAAAACAAAAAACCCAAATAATTAATGATGAATAAAAGGAAAAAGATGAAATACCCAAAAAAAAAACCCCCGACCTAAGACCCGTTTGACCCAAACTTATCTAGACCCATCCTTCCAAGTGACTCATCTAGACCTATACCCATCTAGACTGATGCGTGGTTTTGCAACCTTGCAAAAGGTTTTACCTCTCAAGGGATTTTGAGAAGCTTGCAATCCCCACCAGGAAGTGTACCTGACCGTTGCAGTATAGTATAGTGGCAAGTACCGGGGGATTGACCATTCAACTCAAACAATAGTGTTCGCTAGGGTTAAAATTCTATTAAACTAGGTCTAGAGGTGAGAGATGATTCTTTTTGTATTTTCATATTTTATGGAAAGCAAGAAAAAATATCGAGTTTTGGAAGAGTGGGCGGAGTTAGTTGCTATTCAACTAACCCAAATAATTACAAATGCAATCAAAATAAAATAAAATGAACTTAAAGTAAATGTGCAAAAACAATAATAAGAGAAAATGTGTTTACTTAGATTTCACTACTCCCTAGGTATCTTTTACCGGTTGATTAGTTTGTTACAATTGCATGGATGACGGGTCATATTCTTTAATACCATTCGTAGGGCCATGTACGATTTTCCCTAACTCTATAAGCTTCTACCTCTCCCTATGTCGAGCCGACTATTAGCTCCTAACATGGCCTCGTTAGTAGTTACCTATGCATTAAATATAACCAATTTATCGTAGTACACCTCCGATCATGTTTCTTAAGACGTTCAAGCAAGTTACAAATTGGAAGTCTGCCAGTTTTCTTAAGCCTAACATCAAAATCATTTATGCACAACAATTATAAACAAACAACCAACCAATAATCAATATCTAAGTTTCATTACATCTGAGCAAACACAAAGAAAACCTAAACTAGCATGTTAAAGAGAAGACAAGCATAAGATAGAATCAAACAACACATAGACATATTGAATGATTATTGGAAAACTTATCTTCAATTAAGCATGGATGAAACAAGGGTTTGAAACCCTCAAAAATATAGTAAAAATTCGTCTAGGGTTTTCTCCTCTCAAAGTTGCACACAATGAATGAAAAATCAAAAACTATATATAGATTATTAAGTCTGAAGGCGTTAAGAGTAAGTTCTGACGCCGTCAACTCGCCGCCATAATTATCATCGTATTGCCTAGAACCACTTCTGACGTCGTCATGTGTAAACTTCATCTTGGCCGTCACATGCAAATTACTCTTGATGGCCTTGGTGACGTCGTCATGTATAATTCTTCCAGAACCTCTCTGGCGTGTCACGTGTAACTTGATTTATCCACCTCTTTGTCAAAGGGTGACGGCGCCGCATGCATATCCCGACGCCGTCAGGTACAATTTTCAGCATGAATTTGAGACTTTGTCGTTTTCTTCACTTTTTCGCTCCAAAAACGTTCAAAATGTTTTTTTTTTCCAGATTTCTTCTCAAAAGTATCTAAAATGACAAAAAAAATGATTTAGGACAATATTTGATCAAATAATCTCGACTTTAGGCTTAAATGACCCTTTAAAAACGGTACACTTTTTGTCTCATCATAGACCTATACCCATCTAAGACCCAAGACCCAATCCTACCCAACCCAACTATTTTGCCATCTCTACGTTTGGTTTGAAGGTTACAAATGTATATATAATCAATCAATTAACATCTAAGTATAAAAATATAGCCTTTTTTCAATTTACACAATGATCTACGGTTGTACACGTTTGGTAATTTCAAAGTCAACTCGTGTATTTCTCCAAAAATAGGTTTTATCTTTCATCTTATTATGATGTTTCATTTCAAATGTGTGAATGTGAATTAAGATATTTCCTATAATAGTTTTAACTTTTAAGTTTTCATATTCAAGAATTTAAGTTTTTTCACTTTTCACATTTGACCAATTTAGATTTTCAACATTTCAACTCACATATTTATCTCACATTTTGACTATTTTCAACATTTTAACATTTAGTATTGAGTATACACTTTTTATATTTAGTATAGAGAAGAAGAAGAAGAAGAAAAAAAAGAAAGAAGAAGAAGGTACCTTCGCATTTGAAAATGAGATCACTTTTCATATCATTCAAATCTTTATAGCTAGTAGTGGTTGAATATTTTGACATAAGCATTTCTTTCAGGTAAGTCAACACTTACAATTAAACGTTTAGTTTATTAATCCTAGATATAAGAAACAAATTACCACCTCTCTTCGCAACCACAATGCAACTAGGCAAATGCTAATAGTTTGGTTAGTTGACCTCCCAATTAAATTGGTGATTGCATTTTTATCATTAACTTAATTGAAATGGTGACTAATCATCCTCAATCTTTTTAAAGTTATGATTTGTCAGACAATCATAAGTTTCAATTTTTTATTTATTTATTTATTTTTTATTTTTTTGCCTTTCTAAAAAAATGTGTAGTTTTTTATTTTATTTGTTTATGTCGGGTATGTTTTTAGCTGTGATTGTAGTCGCCTTATTAGTAAATTGTGATTAGGGGTATGTTTGTCAAAACTAGCTGTAAACTGCAAAACCGTAACATAAAGCTACAAGTTGTATTTTTTTTTTCTTCAATAAATTGTTAGGTAAGTTAGTTGTTAAATATAATTATAAGATTGTAAAATGATATAAAAGGTCATATTTATAGTTGTAAACAAATATTTTGAGGGTGTATCAGTAAATTAAAGTTTTAACAGCTTAAAAATATTTAAAAAGCTTCATGAATCAGCTTTTTATTTAAGAGCTATTTGTTTAAAATAAAAGTTTGAAGTTGAGGTATACAAACAGAACTACTTATTTTAGAGGAAATTATTTTTGTTACAAAAAGCTCTTGCTAAACAGGCCCGTATTAGAAGAAAAAAAAAAAAAGAAGAAAAAAAAGTTGATATACCGCTGATGTGACGAGAATGTTACCATTAGGATGATTAGGATCGGACTAAGTTTTCAATATTTAAGGTTCAATCAGACAGATCCCATGTGGCCATATGTTGAAAGTTTTGTCTCTTCCTAAATTCAAGTTGACTTCTTTAGTTTTAGTTTTAGGTCAAGTGCATGCATTTTCTAAAGCAAAAAATAAAACTATAAGATGGCAAAATAATAGTTATCGAGTATTGCTACATGCATGCATCTTCCTAAACCCTATGTATTGCGCAAAAGTTCCTCATTATTATGAAATAAGTCAATAACGCATTATAATTCCTTTAGCATTTGTTAACGGTATTTGCAATGCTAACAAGATTTTGGCAAGTTAGCAAATGCTAGTAAAATTTGATGGCTACAAATGAGTGTTGAAGATGGTGCATGTTGAATTTGTTTTGGAATAACGTAAATTCATATGAACAAGTTATATTTTCTTTCTCATGCAATTACCGATTGATAATCAACTTATGTATCAAAAGTAGCACAAAAACACAAGAATAATTTAAAACACAAGAATAATTTAAACATGATCATTAATACATAAGCATATATATATGCTTTTCTAGCAAATTACATTAGATAATACTAAGTTGCCAACTTGAGGTCTCTTGGACTTGCTTGGAACACAAAAGGTTTGTGGAGATTTTATTTGAAGATGGGAAGCATGGTAGTTTGATTTGGTGGAGATAGATTTTTGTTGGGATGGTGTTTGGATAGTTTGGTGGTTGTTGATGGAACAAATTCTCAATATATGAAAACATATATTGTAACTCATCTCTTAGGCCAAAGATGATGGTTTGGTTATGGATGCAACAAAGACAAGTATCACCATGGGCTTCAAGTAAGCTTCATGGGATGGGATTGAAGTTTGGTGGGTTGATTGGTGATGAGGAGAAGTGTGCATAAAAGGAAGTTATGGGTGATAACAAAAGGGTGATGTCTAAGGATGCATTTTCAATGGTAAGTTGTGGGTTTGGAGTGGTTGATGAATTGTTGGTCCAAGTTGCGTTGAGCAAGATGCATGACAAGAAGAGCACTTAGCTCATGAGCTTCTTTAAGCTCTTCAACGAACTTTCTTTGTTCGGAGGAAGGTGATGATGGAGGTGTTGGGTTGTGATTAGGGATGGATGATTGGATGTGCAACATGGGAATAGCATGTGTGTTGTTAGGAGGTGGTGGTGATACTCTTGGCGATGGAAACATTTGTGAGTTTAGGTAGTCATTGATGGATGAGGATGAAGGTATTGAAAAAGAGGATGTTCCACGAGTAGAGGGTGTTTTAGATGGTCTATTTGGTGCACTAGGAGATGAGCATTGAAGTTGAGGTGATGGGGTTGTGTTGTCATCTTTGGTTAAGTCAATGAAGAGTAGTTTAGGAGTGATGATGAGGATCTTTTTGTTTCTTTGATGTTTTGGAAATGGAAGTTTTCGGTGAATCCATAGTGGATTATGGTGATGTGTGTTGGAGGTGAAGGGTGAGATGAAGGTGTATTTTTGGGAGCAAGGTTGAAGGTGTACTTGGGTGATGAGATGGATGGTTGGTTATTATGATGTGGTTTGTGAAAGGGTTCATTTGAGTGAACATGAGGTTTATGTATCATGAAGTATGGTTTGACCTTCATGGGTTAAGTTGTAGTGGTGATGACACACTTTGTAGAGTGTAGGCAATGGTTACATGGTTGAATCTTTTTGTGAGGATGACTAGATAGAGTTATTGGTGAGGATGGGAAATGAGTATCAAGTGGTGTGACTGGTGAGAGTGAAAGAGAGATGTTCACGGAAGGAATGACTTGGTTTTTCATTTCCCTTTAGTGGTTTGATTGTGTAAAGGTTATGAGGTTTGAGTTTTTGGCAAGTCCAACTCTTTAGGCAACTATGCATGTATTATCTTAATGGAATATGCATGAAAAGTATATAGGCGAATAAACATGTAATATAATTACAACTAAGCATGCATGCAAACTTAATAAAGTAATAGATCAAGTAATTAAGGCATTCTACCTAACATGACTAACTTAGTACAAGGGCAAAGGCAACTAATGAGTGAGACACTAGTGATGGAACAAATGTGATAGCGTAATTCTTGATTTTGTTCTAGTGTGTGCTTATATGAAACAAATACGGAGTTAAGATCGTTTTGACTCCTATAAAAGAAAAACAAATTTTCCTAAGAAACGATCCTTTATCTCCTTGATTTAGCTTTGCTCACTTCTAAGTGTCATGTATATGTATATATTGGATTATATATATATAGACAACGAGAGTGAGACTATTGTGCATGGTTTGGTAGAAAAACGTTTTTATCATTATTCAACAATGAGTTTTCCTAAACGTAAGCATGATTTTAAAAATTGAATTGGGGTTTCCTTTGAAAACATATTGAAGCACTAACAAAATATCCCAATTTCTGATTCTGTGCAAAATAGAATCCTAGACTCAGATTAGTGAAAAAGAAAAGAAAACTGGATTTTTTTAAGCTCACATAGCCGACCCCCTTAAAGTGTGGCCGGTCCCTTTAATATTTAAGGGGTCTGCCCATCTGACAGAGAATTTTTATTTTATTATTTTATTTTATTTTATTTTTTGAACTTTGAAATTTCAGAAAGTTTTAAGCATTCTTAAGAATTCAATCAATTTGCTCCATCATTCCTAATCCTAAACGCAAGTGATTAAATAGTTCACGCTTAAGGAGTTTGGTAAACATATCGGCAATGTTATCTTCCAAAGCTACCTTTTCTACATAACCTATGATCATAAGTGATTGATGACGTAGTTCTATACGTTTGATGTGAGAGTGTTGAACAGGGTCTATCCTAACTTATATAGCTCATTTGTTGTTGCACACTTATCTAACTTAATGCCATAGACTACGAGAGCTTGTTTCATCCATAGTTTTCTAATGCGAGAAATCTAATCTTACTTCTATGTTAATAATTAATCCACTTGACTCATTTCACTTCATCACCATGAGTTTTCTACTAGTGGACATAGAAGATTTCCATTTTCTATGTTGTTTGACAAGGAACAATTTTATTTCAATCCTAGGAAAGCCAACTAAGAGGGGTTCATAATGCGTGAGTAAGTAAGTATTACTAGCTTAATAACTAAGCATTAATCTAACCAGTTATTAATCTAAGAATATAATTTTAACGATAAACTTAAAAGAAGCGCGTACCTTTTAGTCTTCAATAAAATTTCTTCAAACACATCAAGTTGTCATGTTGACTTATAGAAGTCATTTGTATATGAGATTCCAATATATACAAAAAGTGACAACTTAGCCACTTGGTTCCCATGGTCTCATTTGTCCAAAGTTGTTTGAACCAAACATGGTTTGCAATTGACTAGGATGCATGTATGGTGGAAGTATTCCCCATGGGTTGAAGCTTGGTTGATGTGGAAAATTCCACATTGGGTGACTATTATTAGAAAAGTTTTGTCTACCTTGATTTCTCCTATGTTGAGGGGTTTTAGACCGAGGATGAGGATTATTTGGTCTATTTGGAGGTGGAGTTTTAGATCTTAATTTTAATTTAGAAAATCCGGTTTTGGCTTTTAATGATGGTTTATAAAAACTTTTTACTTCCTCATCACTCGCAATAGGTATTTTTCTATCTTTTATAGGTTCATACTTAGGTTTTGAGTCTAATGGTTTTTGTTTACTAGATTCACATTCAAACTTTCCATTTTTATTTTCACTAGTTGAAACATTAGTTAAGTTGAATCCTAGACCGGTTTTATCTCCCAAAGTTTCTTGAATACTTATCATTTTCTTAAGTGAGTTACTACTATTTTTAAACTTGTCAAGTTTGAAAATTTCATCTTTAAGTTTTTCGTTTTCATTTTTGACCTCTAAACATGTTTTACATTCTATAAAAACTTTTTTTTCTTTTCCAAATGTTGTAGTTTAATTTTTAATTCGAGTACTTCATTTTTTAATTGATTATTAATATGTTTTAGTGACTTATTTTTAGCTATGACCTTTTGACCTAATTTACACAATCTAGTATATTCGTTATCTAAGTCTTTTTCATCTAAAGATAAATGTTCATTACTATAGTATTCGGTTTTAGAACGTACCTCATCGGATGCCTTTGCCATGAGACACTTTTCATTTTTTGTTGTCTCCTTTTCATCATTATCACTATCGCTCCATGCTCCTCCTACAAAGGCATTGTGTGTAACAATTCGCAATTTCAGGTTAATTACCATTCCCGGAAAATTTCACTATTCACTTTTACTATTCATTTTTCCCGAAATTTTTCCGAAACTTGATTTTTGTTTCTTGGCCTCGAGTGATAAATCATTTCCATGGCAAATTAAAAGTTTAACTTTCATAAGCTCATTTTCGTGAAAGTTATTAAGGAATTACACGTTTTAGGGTAAAACGTCATTCAGAAATTCTACGCACAACGAAATTCGACCCCGTCAGGTGACCCCACATCAGAAAAATGTTTGACACACTCATGATTTATTTGAGAATAAATCATGACTGAGAAAAACATGACCAAAATAAGCCTCGGCCGTGAAAAACTGGAATTTTCAGTTTTTAAGCGTTTTTACTCAGCCGTAACCTTAGCCTATACCTGCACCGCATTTCTAAGACCATTTTAGTTTTAAACTTATTAGAAAAATTCAACATATTTTTCCCTCCTCCTTTGACCAAAAATCATTCCTTGATTTTATAAGTCATTCCTTGATTTTTAGGCTTACGGTTTGATGTCTAAAAGACATTTAATATCAACCGACACTAGACTGAGCCCAGTCTAGACATTATAAGTCATTTTAAATCATTTTTATCCTATTAGAAAAGTAACATTTTACTTTTCTCAATTTTACGCAATATTCGTACGTTTTACGTATTACGCGTTTTAGACCCGTGTTTCCAGTTTTTAGCAGGGTTTTACCACCCAAATGGAACCTACCACTCATTTTATATTTTATTATGGAGTATTTTGACAAGTTTAATCATTCCTACAAGTTTCGTATTTTTACGATACCCGGTTTTACGTTTTGTGACGTAACAACTTACGGTTTGCATTTTACGGGGTCGAAACTAGTTACATAAGCTTGGATAATATCATCAAAAGTCAATACTTGCTCTCCAAGCTCATGAACCGACTTAGGGGGGGAAATTCAGCCCATAGGTGGCTTAATCTCATGCTAGGAAGCTTAATTAGATTACATGCATGTGTCCAACTTGGTCTCCAAGTGTTGACAAGTCAACATTGTAACCTCCTCAAGACCTTATTTAAGCCCCTCCTCCCCCTCCTTGGCCATTTCAACGACCCACACACACAACACACTTCATTTTACTAGTTTACTTCAAGTTTTATCCAAGGGATTAAGAGCATAACAACACATAAACACTAGTTTGGTTTTGATTCATCAAAACTACTTCCAATCTTTAGAACTTTGGTGATTTCTCTTGAGTTTGAATCCACTCAAGTCACCTCAACTTTCATCATCTCTCTTTCAAGATTACAAGAGTAGAAAGATTGCTTGAAGTGAAGTGGGTTGAAGCAAAAGTCTATCAAAGTCCTATCCTTACATGTTAACTTCCTTTCATCTTTGAAAGCCAAAAGTTGTAAGCCAAACCCTAACATGCTTCTTGTTGAATAATCATTTTCATGTTATTTACATATTATTCATGCTATATTATGTCTTGTATTCATGTCCATGATGTACAAAAGTGAGTAAAACAAGTTATTGTACATGATTGATAAGATAAGTTACTAAAACAAGCAAACTAGTGACTTTCTTGGTAAGACCTGATCAAAATGGTAAAAATTTGATATTGGATCATTACATATTACAGTAGAGGACTTAATAAGGAAACCATAGCAATTTGAACCACCTAAAACGAGTATACGAGTCAAAAGTTACGCCCATTTGAAGTTACCAAAGATTTCCGGCAAAACTGCCTAAACCACACTGTTTTGCATTCTGACTTTTTGAAAGTCATACTTCTGCTCCGATTCATCAAAAAGTTAAAACACGAAAGTTGTCCGGAACGACGTTTTCGTTCAGGGGTAAAGAAGCTCGAGCCCTGAAAACGCTTTTTGAGTGATAATTTCTTCAAATTCTTAACAGCCCATTTTTAGACCAAAGTCATTACATATAGGTTATGGTTTATGAAGACCAAAGGGGTCTTATGACCTAGAATCAAGACCACAACCATGGCTAGAGCCAAGGTTGAGTCTCAAGACCATGGAACAATGACAAAAGGTCATGGCAAGGCCATGACGAAATGACCATGTAAGCTTACTTAGGCGTAAACAAGAAACAAAGAGTTGACGATAACTTGAACAAACAATTTGGATCTACTTCACTTAAAAGGAACCATGAGATATTACAAAGATAAATGGTCATACAAGACTTATGAAACATACCCTAATAACAATCTTCATGTACTAATAAACTTTCCTAAGTTTATTCAAATATCGGACATGTAACTTTTCGGATCAAAGCTTATATCTATATACTTTATCAACTACTACAATAGTAGGGAGCCTCATGTGAGGAGTTCATTATGTAAGCCGTTGAGATGAGTTGTGGATTTACGAGTTAAAGTGTCCTGGCTCCTCGAACGCTTACTAACATGACTTCTGAATTATGTCGGCCCGAACGGTAGTAAACGATATACAAAACATACATGTTCATGAATCTTTTCTTTCAAAGACTTACAATATACATCATACCACATCATGGACTAAATGCAAGATATATATATAGGCACTCATTCATATTCTTTACTCCGATCCTAAGTCGCAACATTCTATTATAGGTTGCTCGTAGAAACCTTCGCGATTCGACCATCACATTCATTACTTGATATCTTACTTAAGGTGAGTTCATAGCCCCACTTTCCATTACTTAATTGTTTTACAAACCCTTGGGGGGAATACATGCTATTTTAACCGAACACAATGCTTTCAAATTATATGCTTGCCTGATTGTTTTATTATCACTAAGTACCTGCCTTGCTGAACCGAGATCCCTATCATGAACCATTTAATCACTAGCAATAGTGAGCGCGAATATTGTGAATAGGCCTATTGGGATTGACGAATCCCATTTGTAGTGAATACGTTCATACAAATGCATTAATATTTGAGACCTGGGTATGACAGCAACATACGTACTGGGATAAAACCGCCGATCGATATTGGTACCCGTTAACGTTTTGGTGTCATAAGCTTAGTGAATAATGTGATAATACCTTTTCCGGGCGTATAACAACGTAGCCTGCCTGTTTTTTTTTCCAAACATGTGTATGAGTATGATTAGCTCACACTACCAATATATTGTGTTCAAACATTAAACAAACTCTATGAATATCACTCAACCTTTGTGTTGACCTCTCAAGCATGTATTTCAGGTTCATGACGATCAAGGATGGCACGGAAGGGCACAGATACTCAAGAGGGCTATAAATTTTATTATCATTCGAAAACTCACTTAATGTGATTTGTAAACATGGAACCAATTGGGACCTCATTTTGTAATCTCTGATATTTATACAATTTGAATGATAAATCTTTTAAAACGACTCAATTGGAGTTCGTTTTCTATTATTGTGACTATTGTGCCGTCGAGTAACACCCAGTTTGAATTCCGCTGCATCATGAATTGGGGGTGTTACATTGTGGTTTTGACTTCTTGACAATTTCGGACATTCTCCAATAAGATGATTTGGATCTCCACACTTAAAACACTTTCTTTCATTATATGGTTGCCTAACATATCTTCCTCGTCTTTTGAAGAATTTCTTGAAGTCTCGTACGGCCATAGCATACTCTTCATCACTTTTGGAGGTTGAGCATTCTTCGTCACTAGAGTCCTTTTTAGCTTTCAACGCAATTGATTTGCTTTGCTCCCTTTTTCCTTTGACCATCTCGGAGTCTTTCTTTAATATTTCTTCGTACACCTTTAAGCTGCCGATCAATTCGTCAACTTGTAGAGTTGACTTGCTTTGCTCCCTTTTTCCTTTGACCATCTCGAAGTTTTTCTTTATTATTGCTTCGTAGACTTTCAAGTTACCGATCAACTCGTCGAGTTGTAGAGTTGACAAATTCTTTGATTCTTTAATCGCCGTAACTTTAGCTCGCCATTTTGGATGAAGAGCCCTAAGAAATTTCCTAACAAAATTCTTACAAGAAAAATTCTCATCAAGTGCTTTTAAACTTGTGATAATTATGTTAAATCTAGCAAAAGCATTATCTATTGATTCCTCTTCCGAAATCGTAAATTGTTCATATTATTGTACAAGAAGATCTATTTTATTATCTTTGACTTGACTATTACCTTGGTGAGTGATTAGTAAAGAATTCCAAATTTCTTTTGCGGTTTTACACATAAAAATTCTTTCATATTCTTTGCATGGTAACGCATTATAAATTACCATTTTAGCCTCATTATTTTTAGCAAGTTTGTTTTTTAAATCATCATTTTGTTTTTCAAAAGGTACGATTTCATCCCTTTTAGTTTCGGGATTATTTTGTATAGGAGGAAAATCACCATTAGTAATAACATGCCAAAGATCTAGATCATTTGATTTCACATAAGTTTCGAATCTATTTTTCCAATAAAGAAAATCATCACTTTCAAATAGTGTTGGTCTTTGCATAGATTGACCTTCTAAATATTTTTCCAATTCCATAGATCGATACAAGTTTTAAAATACAATATATTTTAAAAAATCTTGTTTAATGTAGCTCTGATGCCAATTGTTGGAAACTAGAAGGGGGGGTTGAATAGTTTTACGCCTTTTTAATTTTATGAAAACTTAGTTGTTTAAAACAAAACTTTGTTTCTAGTTTATGTGAGATCAATACATGTATACTTATAAGTACTTATATCTACGCAAGTAAATAATAAAAATATGGATGAGTATGACTTATAAGAATTAATGTATACGCAAGTAAACAATAACAATATAGACGAGTATTTTTACGTCCCTTTTTATTTATGAAAACTTAGTTTAGTTTTAAAGTCTTGCTTACTCTTAAAACTTTGATTCGATCTCATGTGAACTCAAGTCTTGAACAATATGAACAACTATATCGAGGTATGAAAAGTAATTACGATGTAAGCTAAGTATGTAAAATCAACACATGCATAATATAGACAATTATAGCTATATACGAGATGTAACTAAGTAAGCTAAGTAATAAGTTAGAGTTGGAAAGATCTAACCGCGAGACAAAGGATTTATAGTGGTTCGGCTACAAGGACACCTTCCTTACCCTACTCCACTCCCCGAGTCACTTACTCGAGAGTTTTCTTCACTATGTCAACAAGCTCCTTTTAGGCGGAGAAAACCTTACACAACTTTTGCTTACACCAATTAACAACACTAAGCTAAATGCGAGTTCTAATTTTAGCTAGAACCAATCTCACACCACTACACAACTTAGCACGACTTCTACATAACTTGTACACTCCACAACTACTACACACCTTCACTACTTCACTACTTCTTGCTCTACACAACTCTACTTTTTCTTCACTACTTCTACTCACAACTAACACACCTAGATCTATCTAATTACAAGCCTTCTACACCTTTACAAGTAATATACACAACTACTAGACAATATATACAAATGTAAAATACTTCTTAACTTGATTGTTGAAGGAGTATTTTTCTTTTACACTTAGAGAGATGAGGGAATGAAAAGATTGGATCACTTGAAACAAGGATTAATAATCTTATGATCAAAGGGTTTTAGAAGGATGTTTAGAGATAATTGGATCTGAAAATTTTCGTGCAAAAGGTGTGAAAAATACCAGGTTTGAGATGGTATTTATAGGGAAAAATTTCTGACAGAATCTGACAGGAGAGCGTGGCCGGCCCCTTTAATTGTGTGTCGACCCCCTTAAAATTAAGGGGGCCGCCCACACGAAAACGACAGTTTTCTTGTCTTTTTTTGGGAAAAGTTTATTTGGTGAAAAACTAACTTATTTTGGTTAAAAATTTTGAATTCATATATTTATTATGAATTAAACATTTTCCTTTAATTACCAAAAGTGTTTTTCTAAATATATAATGAGTTTATTTAATTTTATAAACTTTGTATTATTTAAATAAACATCCATTTGATCATAAAATGTACTAGTCACTTGTTTATTCATACCTTAAGTGATTTTGTTAGATGAAGTGATATTAGTTGCTAAATACTTGTTTACGTATTAATTTTGCATTTAATGTTTTTACATTTTGTGATCGTCAAAACTTAGGGTTATCGAAAAATATGAATAACGTTTTTATACATTATTTATATCAACATGGAACATAAACACTCGATCAGAATTTCACAACTGTAATAATTTGCCGCTATAAATTTTAGCCACTATGCGTGAGTGCTCATCTAATAATTAATAGGGATAATGACCTAAAAATGTAATTAACTTGTCATTTTTTCAAGTTGTATGCAACTAACTTATATTTTTTCTATTATATACCCAAACTTTTGAATTTTGACTTTTGTGTGTAGTCTGTGACAATTTTACTCTTATGTTTTTTAACCACCCTATTAACATCGATGGGTAAAATGATCATTTACCATAAACAAAATACATACATAGGCTCGAAATTCAAAAATTTTGGTACAAAATAGCAACAAGAGTAAAATGCAGAAATCGTCCCTTTGGTTTGCAAAAATTGCAGAAATCGTCCCTGGTCTTCCGAAAGTGCAGGTGGCCTCCCTGTGGCGAAACTTTTGGATCATTTTGGTCCATGGTTTTAACCGTCGTTAAGTGGATTCCGTTAGCAGTTACACGTTACCCACTTAACGATGTAACTGCTAACGGAATCCACTTAACGATGGTTTAAACCAGGGACCAAAATGATCCAAAAGTTTCGCCACAGGGAGACCGCCTGCACTTTCGGAAGACCAGGGACGATTTCTGCAATTTTTGCAAACCACATGGACGATTTCTGCATTTTACTCTAGCAACAATAATAAAATAAAATAAAATAAAATAAAAAACTACACAATACTCGTAAAGATAACATGTTAGTTACATTTTCAGATAATTATTGGGAATTAATAATATAATTAATGAACACTTAATTAATGATTCTGAATTCATAGGAAAAGGGTTAGAATTTTTACCACAATTTTTCTTAAAAATTATTCAACTCCCACTAGTTGGATAAACTCTTCTAGATCTATGTTTGTTTTTTAACGAGGATGTCTACACGTAAGTTGCCGAAGAGCGTCTGTATACGATCGTATTGTACGCAATATTTTCATACCGTAAGCTGTTAAGGGAACTTGGTGCTACAAAACATGAATGAAATGGGTCACCTCATGTTAATGATGAGATATACATAAAAAAAAGAAAGAAAAAAAAAAGAAAACCCTCCTTTCCATTCGTTTGTAAGTCAAATTAAAACACTACTTTCTCAGCAACACTACACATCAAACTAACACCACTAACACCATAGCTATTAGTCATCATACAACTCCAAAAAAACACAATTACCAAGCCAAAAATCATTCCAAATATACATAATCCAAAACAATAAACCTTGCAACAACTATTTTTTATGTTGAATACACCTTTAGACTGATTTTATTTAATACTTCTTGCACATTTTTCATATTGTCCAAAAAACCCCTGATACTGAACCCATAAATAGCTTCCAAAATTCGTCCAAGTGGTGGTTTATTCAAGTGGTTATTTAGATAGGATGAATTTGGTGTAAGTTCAACCCTATCTTTTTTTATCTTTCTTTCTATGTGTTGTGTCATAATCTGAGTATTTGCGTCTGTTTTATAAGCTCTATGGATGTCAGTGGCGAAGCTAGAAAATTTTCAGTGGGGTGTTGGGATCTATTTTTTTTTCTAACGCTATTTTTCGGGTAATACCGAAATTTTGGGGGGGGGGGGGGTCGAAACCGAATATACCGAAATTTTTCTACTCGAAAACTATATACCCCCTACATCGCAAAAAAAATCCCCGTCCCTATGTAGCTGCGCCCCTGATGGAAGTGGCTTAACAACAGATAAGTAATTATAAGGCATATGATCGGTTTTGTATTGAATGCCAAGCTCATTAAGTTGGTAAATTGTAACAGACGTGAAAGTGTTAACGCACTTCATAGAAAGTGCGCCGTACTTCTCTTTGTATTAAATTCCATTTACCCGTCAACCAAGTACGCCGCACTTGGTTGGTTAAACCGGCATACTTTGGTCTTTTCTCTCTTTTGAAACTCTTGTCCTTTCCTTTGACGGTCGTTAGTGGTTTTAACGGATATTCGCTATATTTCCAAGTTATCTCGACTCATTGTTCCTACAACCAATTAGTACCAAGTATATACTGAAATCATAATATTTCAATAATATGATATTGAGGATATAAATGTGTATATTTAGAGAGTTATCAAATTTCCCCATACTTAAACGTTGCTTGCCCTCAAGCAAACCTAAGGAAATGTTTTATGAAAGAAAAAATGTTTTTGGTTTTTAATGTATATGGAAGAGTAGAAAAGTCAAATAATCATAAACTAAGATAACACGACTAAGCATCTCACGAACATGATAAGTATAATTCACTCACACTCATATAATGGTTGGTGGTCGGATTTTAGGCCGGGTAATATGTGTAGGATGGGTTACTAAATGAAAAAGTTATGAGGTTTTTGTAATTGTGGTAAAGGGTTTATGAGATTTTGTTTATAATGCAAATTTGTTTAGGTTGTGAGGGTAATTGAAATGGTGGTGGTGGAGGAATGTGGATGATGCAAGTTGTGATGGAAGGTTTAGATGATTGTAATGTTTAGTTTCAGTGTGTATTTGTAATTGATAGAAAGAGTACGAGGAAGATGAAGATGAAACAAAAGATTATGTAGATTAGTAAGTGGGAGAATAAACATGAAAATATATATTTCCAGTAAAATTACCTTTGCACTCATATGTGCATTGCACATGACTTGAGTTAACTGAAGTATTTAACGTACATCCAAAATATGGATTTATGGATGCAGTTAGTTTTACAAATATGTGTTAGTATAATTTATGTAATTCAAAATGAATAAGGACAACGAGTATTATTTTGAGTATACCGCGTGAACAGTGTTCTAAAAGGCGTGTTAAGGCGTCGTCATGCGCGAGGCGTGACCTCACCGTCACGAAATGGAACTTGGTGGCTGTTATAGTCGTGGCGCAAAAAGGCGTGAAATAAGGCGAGAAAAGACGCTCCTTTTAGTAAGGCGTGACGCCACTTTTTGAACCATTTTTTTTAATTTCTTTTGAACTATTTTGAACAAGTATTTGGAATTTGGGTTATTTGGTATATGGCTGGGTAATTACATAGTATGTAGTAGTCTAAATGTCTAATATAGCACGAGTAATATGATCTAAAATGATAAATACATAAATCTATTAATTTTTTTTGTCGCTTTAGTGACACCTTAAGAAATGGAAAGGCTCGACCATAGCGTGTAACGCTTAAGGCGCGACCACGCCGCCACGTAACGCCTCACGCCTTTTATAACCTTGCGCGTGAACGAAACATGTAACTTTTTATGAAACAAACAACATTTTGAGTAGTAAAATGCATGGTTATTAAGATCTCAATCCTGATCTTATGATCTTACGATTTTACGAAGCAAAACGATCCGGATCCTACGTAGGATCTTAACAAGTTTAAGATCTTATAAGATCTCGATCTTGAGCATATGATCTTAAGATCTACTACGATCCGTTCTTACTTTTTCTCGAATCGCAAACTAAAAAACTATAAATTTATGGTTTCTGTTTTATATAATTTAAAAAACAACATGTGATTCTTCTTAAATATTGCATATTCATAATTTAAGATAATATTTTCATGAAATATTCTTGTAATTCTGTTTTGAATAATATTACAAAGATAATTAAAAAATAGAATTATAATAGAATCTTAAAATCCTGATCTGATTTTATGATCACGATTTTACAAAAACAAAAACGATTCTAGATAGATGTCAATATGAAAACCTCTTGAAATGCAAATTTCTCTTTGTATTTCCACCGAAATAAATAATTTAACGGACTTATGTTGTATTGACATTAGGGATGGCAACGAGTCGGGTTTGGGTCGGGTTTTAGATAACCCGTACCTGTACCCGTTTATAATATCCATACCCAAACCCGCCCCAAAACCCGTCGGGTACCCGATTAATATTATCCATCGGTTTTTCGGGTTTCCCCGCGGGTTTCGGTTATCCCCAATTGAATAATATATAGACAAAATGATGGTATTAACATTAAGTGACACCAAAATCCACCGAAAAACAAAGGAAAACACCCTAATATGATCATTTTTTTTTAAGTTAAAGAAAATGAATATAGTATCAAACGATTTAATGCTTTTGAATAATTCATGTACAAAATAAAATATGTTATGTAATAGAGATACGTATATAAAAAAATATAATGGAAGAAATTATATATAATACATATATATTCTAGTTAATTATAATATCAATAAAGCGGGTATAGATTCGGGTAAACGGATACGTGTACGGGTACGGGTAATCGAGCGGGTATTACCAGAACCCGTACCCGAACCCGTACCCGGCTAAAAAATTATATCAATACTCAAACCCGCATCCAAACTCGCCAACCCGCCCCCGAACCCGACCCAACCGGTTCGAGTTTCGGTTTTCCCGTCGGTTTCGGGTGCTTTTGCCATCCCTAATTAATTGACACACTATCTATCCACGTATTAACATAAACTCCACTCATTTCAATCTCCAACAAACAAACACAAACACCAAACACAAAAACCAAACATGGTATGCTGTTTCGAAGAAGAAGAAGACACAGACACCACCCTCCAACACCCCCTCCACAACCCACAAACCCAAACCCCAAATTCAAACACCCCCTCAACCTCAACCTCAACCTCAAACACAAACACAACAATCTCCCCCATGAACTCCAACTTCCCAGCCTTAACTTGCAAGGACATTTTACAAACAATCTTCGAGAATCTCTCTGTACCCGATCTAGCTAGGTGTGCATGTGTGTGCAAGGTGTGGAGTGAAGTAGCGGGTGATGGTGAGATTGTGGTGAGGGCTTTTAAGGAGCCGTGGAAGCTGAAGGAGGTTATTGGGAAGCCCAGTTCGGGTGGGTTTTGGAGGGATGGGAAGATTAGTAAGTTTGCGGTTTCGCATCGGGTGGTCAAAGGGGATTCTGTTGCTAGTCTTGCTGTTAAATACTCTGTTCAGGTTGTTTGGATTTTGGAATATATGTTTATTGTTTTGTTGTGTGTTATTTGTTGTACCAGAATAAGTGTCCACCTTTATGTTGTTCTGGTTGCCCGTAATAAGTGTCTACTTACAAATTACAATAATTTGATTGGTGGACACAGTAATGATTGTACTTTTCCTAAAAACTGCGTGTCGGTTACATAGTGGACACTTATTTTAGGGTGGAGGGAGCAAGTGTCCGGTTTCAAATTATAAAGCGAGTAAACGGATGAGGTTTTCCCTGTTCACGTTACCCGGGGAGGGCGAGCCTTTTTGACTCACCAGGACCCTTCCCTGGCCATCCCAAAATGTACACATCTAGCTAGGTTTGAACCCTTGAACTCTTGTGAGGAAATCAAGGACCTTACCACTAGGCCATTTGGTGGTGGTTTTTAGTTCCAAATTATAACTGATCAAAAAGTTTCCGAAAGAAAAAATATGATAATTACATTATTCTAGGGGTATTGTTGTTGTTGTTGTTCTTGTTGTAAGTGGACACTGAATTTGGGACTTCGAGAGTATGTTAATGAGATGCTATTCAGTAGGTAGTATTATGTGTGAAAGCGTTTGTAGTTTGTGCTACCAGAGGGTCTTTTTGTGATTGTGTTATTTGTTGCCAGTTTGTTGATATGTGTATCTGTGTATGTGAACAATTAAGGCTTGGAGGTTTACTTTAGTGTAATTTAGGGATGCATTATCGGGTTTTGATGATATGATATGTTACTACTCTATAAGTAGTGTTTGTGCATATTGTTGGAAACTTGGAATTTATAAGGTAGTTAGTGTGTTAGTGTGGCGAAAAGGAGGATGGGAAGTGATATGAATGTACAAACTCTTGAATTGCGATATGTCAAGCCTACGTATCTTTCAAGTGGTGTATAAACGTGGAATTTTTTTGTTTGAGGTTATTTTTCTGATGCTCGTGGATTAATCAAAGTGTAGAGGGAATGTTATATTCAGTTATTTTTCAGATCTGCTCCGTTTTTCGATTTCAGTTATATGACTTGTTTCTGGCTTACAGCAGTGGCAGAGGGAATGCTATATCTGTTCATGTATATACGGATCATACTCTATTACTGGAAATAGTAGACACTGGATCAGTTAAACCAATAGTTAGGTTTTAACTTTGTTAAGATTTGAATAATAAAACATGCAGTTTCTCATTTTCTACACATACAAGAGTCCGTTACTAAACTGAATATTGATTGCAGTTGGTTAAATGGTTGCTGGTATTTAAGTTATATGAGAATTCTTTTTTTGGCTTACAGTAGCTGGGCGTGAATGCTCCCATCTACACTCGGGTGTATGCATCATTTTTCTTAAAATTTTGTACCCTGCATTATTTTCTTGAACATCTTATATTCTGATTGGTGTTTTGCAACCTTCAGTGCAGAGATATGTGTTTCAGATTCTGATTGTAGAAACAAATTTTATTTTAGCCAAATTGAATCAGGATGTGGTTGCATATATAGATGTTCTGTAACTGTTGTGGTGTAACTATTGTTATCTTATTCTTGTAGATCTTTGGTGACATGTTACTTTAGGTTCAGTATTTTAGCTAGCCTCCCTTTGGCAAAAATTGATTGCTATTGGATATACTTTATTTATACCCTTTAATTGATTGTATGGGATGCGGCTGCTAAGCACTAACTCTGTTTTATCTTTAGGTTATGGACATCAAACGCCTGAACAACATGATGAGCGACCATGGGATACACTCAAGGGATCGATTGTTGATTCCTGTAAGCACACCAGACATTCTCATTGATGGAACTTGCTATATAGAAGTGGATGCTCATGCTAAGAGGGAAGTTGCTGTATTGTATCTGGAAGGTGCACCAGACAGTGTGGTAACTCGTGCGTTGAATACTCTGACATCTGAACGAGGAAAACGAAGGATAATTGAATCTTTGAGGAGAAGCATGCATGTTGATGATGGTACTGCCGAGTACTACTTATCTTTATCAAATGGTGATCCCCGAGGTGCGCTAATGGAATTTTCGGAGGATATTAGGTGGGAGAGGCAGATGGGTTTGTCATGAATCGGTCATGCAAGTGAAGTGATCCACTGAGACAGCGTGGGGGATTATTGATATGGTAAAGATTTGCTGGCAAGGATGTATCTTAATAGTTTCCTATAATTAAGGGCTAATTGCATTTAAATTGAATTCTGCTTTGCTCAAATTTCTAACTTGGGTAACCGACTTTGTTTTAATGGGTGTTTGAGATTGTTAATGTTTTTCTACTTATGCTTCTGCTTATAAATATAAGTACTATAAGCTGCTTAAGAATAATCATAAAAGGAGAAAACTTAGCAATCCCAAACACCCCTCTTACTCGTAAAAATCTTCAAACACCCAAAGATATTGATGTAAGGTATTCGGTCAAGGATTCCAGGTCAAATTATTGCACCTTTTCAGAAGTTGACTGCTTTTACATGGCGGTCACTTGTTGAGGAGAAACTAAATCTTTGAAAAAGTTTGAAGATTTTCACGGGTGAGAACGAAGTTGGATCCGGAAATAGTAATTGGACCAAAGTTAGTTTCAGAAAATAGAAATTATATTTATGTTATGCAATTAACCTGCTTAATAATCCATGAATTCTGTGTAAGAATATGAACTTTCATGAAGATAATGTATATATATGTGTGTGCAAATTCTTACAACGTGATTTTGCAAATTCTTTCTCGTGTATTAGCAGCTGCTAACACAATTGATGCAGTGGGATATCGTTAACGGTAGTAGTTTAAAACTCATTTTGTTGCTGTTCCTTTTGCATCAGATAAGTTTTAGTTGCATCTTTCTACATCTTTGCATTATAAGTTAGGGCAGTCGTCTATTTCCATCTATGGCAGTTGTTTTCTACTTCCTTTTATGAAAGAATTTGCTGAGTAAAGCGTTTTTAGTAAGTATGATCTTGAACTGTCTATAAGGGCAGGGTGACTTCATGCAACTTATTTTGCTACTTTAAAGCTTGCAGACTAAAGAAGCTGATACACTATCTTAACCAATAAAACTACAAACTCACCATGTAATAAACTGATATTTTGGTAGTTAACTGCCTATCAGTTGACCCGTTCATTGCTTATTTTGGTCCAAAGTTAAACCAATTGGACTACTAATATCTTACTCAACCAAATTAACTACAGACTTGAAATAAATAAATAAATTTAAAAAAAAAAAAAAGAAAAAAAGAAAAAAAACTATCAACTAAACACAATTCAATAAGGGTAATTCCATTTCATAATTGACTGACTTCTACAACAGTATTAGCATCTGAGTTCACTGAATTATGCAGCTGATTAATCTTGATAAAATTCTATAACTATTAGAAATTATATTTTATAGCCATTTTTATAAGGCAATTATTAGTGAATACCACACTTTGGCAAGTTTGGTATTTACAATATTATTGTTTTATGTCACATTACTTGTCAATTTTAAACATAAATATGAAATATTTATTGTGGCAAATTTACAACCACAGATGATTAGATTACCATTTGCATATACGCGAGCAATAGATGACCAAAAATGCTACCATTGTCATACCGTTCTAAATTATACCAGATTGACCAAAAGGTACTTAAAATAACCATGCTTGATGCTAGATTAAACCAAACCATTTACCAAAACATGTTTTCTAAAAGTGATCTATTTTGACCATTAAGAAATTGTACTTTGACTTGTCTGATAACTTCCTCTTATTTGACTTCCCCTCCTTTGCAGCTTTCAATAATTTTTCTCTTTGTTCTTGCACTTATAGAGAGTCTTAGTTTATTCTTATTTTTTCCACATGCTTGTGATGTAATGGAGGGATAAGGCGATAAGCTTTGCTGAATATTCATTATTGTGATGAACCTTCAAAGTAAACATTTTATTCCATGTTTGGAGCCTATATTCATGATGAAAATCAGGCTAGACTACTACATTCCACTTTGTAGTGACATGTTCCAAATAGTAGCAACATGTTAACATGGCATACCTGTTAGGCTCTTAGTTCCCATCTTATGCATCGACAAACTCTAGCCCCATGTCAACAACAGACGTGCCCATCCATGGGCCTTTTACATTCATATATGTCTTAAGATTTGGATGGACAAACTAATCTTATTAGCTGCATCAGAATTGCAAGACATGTGATATAGTTGGCTAGTTCTCCATATAGGGTAAACCCAACCATTAATGATACCTTGTTTCTTACCACAAAAATGAGATCTAGACGAGCGATGAAGGGGATCTGTTAAACCATGTCCCTGAACTTAATTGTCCATGAAATAGTGGTAAAGCTTCCACAATAGCATTTGGAATGAAGTACTGCTTGAGAGTTGAGTCAACCTGTTCTAAAACCTTTTCTTATTCTCAGTGCTCCAAGACATATGAATTCTTCTGAAAACTGAGTGTTTTAGATGCATAACTCAGTGCTCCAAGACATATGAATTCTTCTGAAAACTGAGTGTTTTAGATGCATGACTCGGTTCACTCAATTTTCGCTGTTTATAGGTTTGTGCTCTGCAACTCATGACATTTTCCCAATCTTTTTCCTATCCCATGACAGTTGAGGATGGTCATTGATTGTTTTCATCTTTGACACATCAAGTTCATATATCCAGTGCGATTGGTCATTGATTAAAGTCTTGACCATCCTTGAATCCTCTTTTTTACCTTTGAAAACGTGTAGGGTCCAAGGGAATCTTGGTTTATACTCATTTTCATTTACAATGGCTGTTTTTCTTTATATCTTTGCTTATACAGTTATACTGCATTATCCATTGGAAATCTAATGATGATTAAGGTCAACAAGAACATCATGATCATTGACATATTCAATTACATACCTATATTCTGAAGGTTCACAATGAATATGGATCATAATTTAGGCTACACGTTTTATTGAAGAAGGAACTAAATACAAATTTACAAGTATTTCATTAGGTTGAAGCGCTATATATATAGTTTTTAGTGAAAGAACAAATTGATGGTTGCAATGCTTCATATGGACACACTATTTGGGATTCCCATTCCTGTAAGTCCCTCTTTGCTAGATGGGTACAGAAGGGTATAGGGTACATCGACTGGTCCAACCCTATTCTTCAAACTTTCATCACTGTTCCTTTGTACAATTCTTGACTCGATATCTCTGAGCTTCTTGCCAAATTTCTCAAATGCCATCAAAGGTTCCAAATCCATAGTCCACTCTGGACACTCTCTTTGCCCAAGGTAAACTTCCTCAGATGGGTGCCTTGATAGTAACTCGATCAATGATACACCAATTAGTGTTTGCAGCTGAGCAGTGATTGTTTGTAAGAAGACATTGTCTGGATTCTCTTTAAGTTCATCATATTCTTGAGTGTCTCGTTGAGGCATAAGACGGCGGCTTAGAGTTGGACGATTAGGGAGATATCCAGCATAAGCGTATTGACCGAAATTGACAGCTGCATGAAGGGCTGAAGCCACCCATATGATGGTAGTGCAAGTCTCCATTAAATTCTTACAAGTATCTATTTTTGGCCACCAATCTTCATGTTTCTTGTCACCATGTCCCTCTTCTCGGAGTTCCTTCCACCATGATTGCAGTTCAGTGTCGTTTTTAACGACATCATCACTCTTGTAGTAAAAGCTACAGTAGTCCTCGACCCATGTCTTAATGGCTAACCAAATATCAAGACCATCAACAGCATATGGATAATCCTCAATCAACAAACGAATCCCGTGTGGAGAGCTTGAATCCTCAGTTGCCATTCCCCTACATATTTAATATTTTGGTTGGCATACTATAGACTAAAAAACACCTAATAATAACACGCACCCTTAATTTTTTACTAGAAAGGTGCTCGCGCGATGCGGGGGCGGATTGTTGGGGTGAAGAGGAGGGAGGTGGGGTGGTGGAAAGTGGTTGTTGGGGTGGTTGTTGAGGTGGTTATAAATTGTTGGGGGTGGTTGTTGAGGTGGTTATAAATTGTTGGGGGTGGTTGTCGAAGTGGTTATAAATTGTTGGGGGTGATTGTTAGGGGTGGTTGTTTTTATAATTAGTAAGTAAAAGTTTGAATTTTTAAGCCTTTCTAATTATAGAATAGTCCCAATACATTATATAGTACTCCCTCCGTCCCATTTTAATTGTCCGTGGGCCCGAATTTGACCGTAAATATTTTTGTTTGTATTATATAACACTTGATGAAATTTATATCATTGAAAAGTTCGTTAAACGAACTTTTCAATGATATAAATTTCATCAAGTGTTATATAATACAAACAAAAATATTTACGGTCAAATTCGGGCCCACGGACAATTAAAATGGGACGGAGGGAGTAGTATAGATGTGAAAGAAGCTTCTTTCTGGCTTATGCAACTTAAGAAACATCTTTAAGGTTACAAAAATATTTTCTAATAGTTGAGCGTCATAAAAACAGTACAAGGATCTAACACTGCTAAAAGGTCAATAACCAAGATATCATTTTTCATTGTTTTGATGATGTAAATCGTCAAAAATATGCCCCGTTATGTTTAAAAACATGAGTATGTTTTCCTACTTGATATGAGTTCAGAATAATGTTTGAATACCAACTGTTTATTGCATTCGAGATATCATACCTTTTGACAAGATCAGCAGGTAGTGCTTGGTCAGGGAACACCCAATCCTTGTATATCGCAGATGACATTTCCATTGCATATCTTCCTGGGAAGACTGTTTGCTCAAGAAGGCCTCCACCGTTGATTAGGATTTGCCTACCAAAGGCATTGATGCTCATTGTGTCCCGGAAATGCGGCTGGAGAAGTTTATGGATTGGGTGGAGCACACTGAGTTGCCTATTTGTTGCAATCACAAATGGCTCGATAACACAATGTGTATTCAACCTGTGAAATGCAAATCAAGATTCACAACAATGCTCATATAATATAATACTTTTTTTTTTTTTTTTTTTTTTTTGAAAGAAGTGTTTGAGAGTGTTTACCAGTGACTTATTAGCTGATGGACCCCTGAGTCATTCACGGCTACATATGCTTTGGCCAATTGCCAAATGGAGCCTTCAACTCCATGTTTTGCTGGAGTGTATACTTCATTAATGGCGCCAAGCTTATCTCCTCCTGGATGAGGCAAGCTTAATTCGATTGCCAATGGTTTTAGAGTTCCATCTTTTTGCAAAAATAGCAGAGTTCGTGTGGCATAAATCTTGGTAGATGTTGCATTTATTCGCCTCACATATGGCATAAGAGAATCATGGTGGTCCAGTATAAATAGTCTGTTGGATTTTACTGCCTGCAGGCCAAATTAAAAAACGTATTGTAATATTCTCCTCTGACAAGTTAATGTTAACAAGAAATCAGGCTAAAGTTTTACCTCTTCTATATCTAAACCATCTAGACTTGTCTCAATGTGGGAATGTTTTATAGAGCTGTTTTGGTTTCCATAGACTTCCATGTCTAGTTTGCTTGTGGGAGGAAACTCCTACAATCAAAAGTAGAAGATCTTATAAAATTTGAAGATCTTCTAAAGAACCATGTATAGAAATGATAGTATTGTAGGCTGTAAAACTTACTTTTAGTAGACGAATGCTAACAGGATTGACACCAGCCAACATTTCTCTTGCAAATTCTTCATCAGTCCTCCATGCAGATTTATCCCCTGATGAGATGCCAGAATTGTCTCATGAATATATAAAGAACATAGAAGAAAAAAGAAGGTTATTCTTATAAATATTCCACATTATAGATATAGTACCTGCAATAACTTTTGGCAAGGGAAATTTGGCAAGTCCTTCACCATCTGTTGGAACAAGTACTTTCAACAATTCAACAGGGATGTTTTTCCGAATTACTTCAAGCAATGGACCATTGGGCAGCTTGATTCCTCCTTCATACATTTTCAACACATCTTCAAATGTATCAAATTCATCGTGCGTACTGTCGGTCAGAGCCTGAAGCTCAGACACAAGAAATTGACTAATTGATTTCAATCCAGATCCTAGGAAATCTGATAGCTTCAAGTGTCCAAATTGTTCGTCTGCTGGAATGTATATGCTTAAGCTCTTAATAAGTTGAAGCCTGCTCTCCGTTTTAGGGTCTGTCAAAAGTAATTGAAGGATCTGTTAATGGCTCGTGTAAAATATAGTTAGAACGGACTAACTGAATGTCATAGCTTAAATAACCTGAGCTGGTTGATGGTCTGCCTGTTCTGCCCCTACGAGGATATGGGTACTCAGAAGACCCTCCAAGGACTGGTCGTGCATTGTTATCAGGATCTCCCAAATCATTGTAGAAAGCATAATCATAAACCCTGTCCCATTCCTTAAGCTCCCCGGATCCATTACCTCTCAAGATGACCAACTCTTCTTCTCTATACGGACGCAGTAATTCAGGAGTTTCATTAGGCAAATATGCCTACAATTCAATATGTTAACTCACTGGCTTAATTTAAGTGGATAGCATAAATCTATATTTTACGAAAAAGAGCAGATATTAGGCACCTTGTTAGCGAAGAAAACACGGTCCTTAGTGTAATATTTCGTTGGATAAACCCACGAATTACAAACAAAATGGACTTTGCCATGGCCAGGAACATCTTCTAGGGTGAGGCTCTTAAGGAAAAATTCACTGGGGTGATCGTTTTTTACAAGAAATGCTCCTGGAAGTCCTATTTTCTCATTCCATTCAAAGCTAACTTCGTACGTTAATTCCTTGACTGTTAGAGGGGTACCTGTTTTAATCCAGTGTTCTAAGATGGCTGGGTTTCCTAGCTTCCCTCTCAACCTTCCTTCTATCAACAAGAAAGAAAAATGCGTTCAGGAATTAATAATTATAATTCTCATGGGCTTATATATATATGTGCACTAAAACTTATATATTGAAATGGGATAATTCTGTTTGAAAAACACTATACGTGTCAAAAAAATGACTTGTAACGAACTAAAAAAAATACTCTTGTTAACACTAATGTTGACACTTTTGTCTTCTTTAAGTATTATAACAGTTTTACCCTTCCAAATTACATAAATGGTCCCGGTTGGTTTGTGAAAATTGCATCCACCGTCCCTAGCATAAATTATATAAATGGTCCATGTCGTTAGGAGAATTTTTTTTTTTTTTTTTTTTTTTTTTTTTGGAAATAATTTCGGGAAAAAAAAATTGCGACATTTTCCAAAATATTCGGGAAAAAATATATTTTCGAAAAAAAATACTTTTGAAAAAAAAAATATTTTCGAAAAAAAAAACTTTTGAAAAAAAATATTTTCGAAAAAAAAAAATACTTTTGAAAAAAAAAATATTTTCGAAAAAAAAATAGGGATGATGGACGCAATTTTATCCAAACGACAGGACCATTTATGTAATTTAGCATAGGGATGATTGATGCAATTTTCAGAAATTCAAGGGTAAAATAGTCATCACAGATTTTTTTTAATTTTTTTAGTTTTATTTTATTTATTTGTTTATTTTTTTATCTTGATTACTCAAATGAAGAAAAAAATGTTAAGATTAATGTTCAAAAGAGTATTTATTTATTTATTTTTTTATTTCACTACGCAGAAGTTACTTTCTTGACAAGTATAGTGTTTTTTAACAGAATTATCCCTATTGAAATCAGCTAGTACTTGCTATCAGTAATTGTTAACCACTTAAAGCAATGTTGTCCAGTCCTATACTCACAGGGAGATGATTTGCACACATGTGGTTTTGGTTAGCACACTTAGTTAAAGCATAATTTATAAATAGTATAACTGTTTAATACACAGGTTAAAATGTGTCAATCAAAAAGTGGAGTGTGCAAATTATTTCCAATATTCAGATGATAAACATAATTACATATTGTTTTAGACTATTTATATGTGCAGTTGTGCAGTACTACATAGACCAGCAAATTAAAAAACAATTAAAGGCCAGCAAATTTCTGGCTTCATGTGGAAACCAACTTGTTTTAGAATATTTTCTATAAACTAAGACTAGCAAAACATAATTACATAGACCAGCAAATTAAAAAACAATTAAAGGCTTTTAATGCTTTGTTTATTTATTAAAAACAGACAAAATAAAACAATGGAGCAGGTGGCACGTCCACATAAGTACATAACCCTTACATTTTATAAATATTAAATGTTACAGACTACAGTATGTATGTTATGCTGTAGTTTTCTAGTGACTTTGGAAGTCAACCAATGTATCGCAAAAAGAATTGCCTAACCTCTTCATAATATGTTTAGGTTTCAAACCTTGAGTAAAAATCATTTGAGGACCAAACCTTTTTTACATACCAAGGGACTAATCTCCACCCTCTATCTTCCCTCCATCTTTATTTGATCTAATTGATGAGATTAATCCCAACAATTTAAAAAACCCACTTTCATCCTTTTTTTCAAATATTACTAATATCTTTCAAACCGTTAATCGTTAAGCGAAAAAAAATATACCGTTACGACGAACATTTAATTATCTTTCTATAGATAGGCTAATTGATATATTTTCGACAAAAATTTTTTTTTTCGTTTTTTTCACGTTTTTTTTTTCGTGGCCGAAAAAATCATATATGATATTACATATAATATCATATATGATATTACATATCATATATGATATTATATGTAAAATCATATATGATATTGCATATCATATATGATATGCAATATCATATATGATTTTACATATAATATCATATATGATATCATATATGATATTATATGTAATATCATATATGATATTGCATATCATATATGATATGCAATATCATATCATATATGATATTATATGTAATATCATATATGATATTGCATCTATTATCTCGAAGATGAGAGAAGGAAGGTTGAGGTGGTTTGGCCATGTCAGGAGAAGGCCACAAACAGCGCCAATAAGGAGAGTCGGATCGCTTATAGTCGATGGTCGGAGAAGGAGGGGTAGACCTAAACTTAGATGGGAGGATAGGCTTAAGCTCGACTTGGAGGAGCTTCTCTTGTCCGAGGACATGACCTCAGATAGGAACGCGTGGAGAGATAGGATTAGTATTCGTGGTTAGTTTTGGGGCTAGGATGGTTTTGGGGTTTGTTGTGGTTTAGGCTTTTTAGGGTCCCTTGGCTTGCCCCCTTTAGGAGTTTGGTGCTTTTGCTTTGCCTCGGCTAGTGCTGTGGTTTTGCCTTTGTTGTGCCTTTAAGCTTTAGGCCTTTTGCCTGTGCCTTTTGCTTGCTCTTTTTGCTTTGCCTTAGCTTTAGGCCCTTTGCGTTGTCCTCTTTGGTCTTAGCTGCTTGGTTTGGCCTTGGTCTTGTGTCCCCCTTGCACCCTTATTTGCTGGCGCTTGTCTAGGTCTTGGTTGACTTGTCGTTTTGCTTTGTTTGCTCTTTTACTTGTTGTGTCGGTTTGCTTTTATGTTTGCTTATATGCATGTTGTGTCGTTTTGCCTATTTGTTTGTTTTGCTCTGTTTGCTTTTATGCTTTTTTGCTTTTCCTTGTTTTGCATTCTATTTCTCGTTTTATTTACTTCGAGCACACTTTGCACACACTTGCCGGAGGTCTTTCTGGAAGCAGTCTCTCTACCTGCAGGGTTCCCTGGGGTAGGGGTAGGATCTGTCTACATCCCACCTCCCCCATACCCCGCCTAGGCGGGATTGAGTATGTTGTTGTTGTTGTTGTTGTTGATATATGATATTGCATATCATATATGATATGCAATATCATATATGATTTTTTTTTCGGCCAGGAAAAAAATACGTGAAAAAAACGATTTTTTTTTCGAAAGTATATCAAAGTGCCCGTTTATAGAAAGATAATTAAATGCCCGTCGCGATGGTGTAATTATTTTCGCTTAACGATTAACGGTTTAAGAGATATTTAAATTATAAAAAATGGGTGAAATAATAAAATCCTTTTAATCTCAACTATTGATTTCCTTTTTAGATGGATGGTGGGGATGAGTCCCTTGGTATGTGAGGAATGTTTGGTTTGTAATATAAGTCGACTCTTCAAACCTTTTGAGTACATATTTGACGGTGGCAGAAAAAGGGTTGAAAACGGTCACATGAATGAAAAGACTCGCCCTCCTCTAAACAGTAAAACCTCATCCGTTTACCCCAGTACAAACATAATGTCACATTAACAATTGCAATTATTAAAAAACACACTACACTTTTGATTGGGCTTATATGTTATGTTTGGTGAGATTGTGGATCTCAACATAAAGCATGCACAAGGAACTAATTATAACTAAACACGGTATGTACATTTAATACAGATCAAGGTTAAAAATTTGAAAGACCTGAGGATTCATGATCAGGATGAATTGAACTAATGAGCTGGAGAGATATGGATCGGCCGAACAACTCATACACTCCGTCTTCTGCCCATGCAGCAACGTTGTTGAGATCGAACATGTTTTTGTGCTTCAACACCACTCTCCCTTTCACCCTTCGCTCCTTCACTTCTTTATCAAACATGTTCCCCATCAAGTTTGAGTGTGTTGTAAATAGATTTCAGAGATTCTTGGTTAAATGTGTGAAGGTAATGAATTAATGGAAGCAGCTATTTATACTTGGAAAATAGGACCAAGTAGTCAAATATTGAAATAAAAAATATGACAAGTATAGATGATCATATTGATCTGTTTAATACTGTAGGACTTAAGTGTATAAATCGAACGGATATGTTGGTTTGGTGACTTTTTGAGGTCAATAAAAAATTTATTAACACGCTTTCATTTTATTGACTTGTGTTGGAAGACTATTGATTGTTTTCACATGTGGTTGCTCGAAATTAATTTATTATGTCAGCCATTGATGACTTGAATGTTTCATGATGTGGTAAGTGAAATGACTGATATAAATTTCCATTCTTTCTATTTACACAAACTTACAAAGCAAATGAGCAAAAAGCTACGCCACTAGCTAGCCTTTTTTAAATTGCAAAGCCAATTTTTAAATACAAAGCAAATAAAGACACAACAAACAACATTTTTTTATGTTCTGTTCTTTGTTGTTAAGTTGATTTTTAGGGTGTGTTTGGTTTGTAAAAAGGTTTGAAATTGAAATTGAATTTGGTATTAATTTGGAAAAATAGTAGACGAGAGAAAATAAACACTCTCTCCGTCTCAAAATTATTGTTCATATTTCATTTTCGGTATGTCTCAAAATAATTGCTCATTTTATTTTTTAAGTAAAAACTATAGAATAAAGTAAGTCAATATTCCATTTGAGTGGGTTGCAAACTAATGACTCCACTTTTATTAAACTATGTGATTTCTCTGTCATGACAATAATTTTGAGACGGAAGGAGTAATAGTATAAAATATTGTTTGTTTTATAAAATAGGGTTTGTTGATTGAAAATGTATTGAACTTTGCCCCATTTTCTATTATACTAGACGAGTACCCGTGCATAACAACGAGATTTTATAGCGACGGATAGTTTATAGATAAAAAAAGTTTATAGGTTATAAACGAAAAATAATAAAAGTTTGAAGATTTGAGAATTAAACATAATGTTTTGAAACCCGGTTCGACCCAGTTGAAACGTTCTGGTCGAAAAATGGGTCAATTTAAACCGGGTCAACTTGATAGGTTGAGTCGACAACGGGTCAAATTAAACCGAGTCAACCTGCCGGGTTTGAAGCATCTCGGGTCAACCCGGTTTGTGTTTTAATTGGTTGTATTTAATTTGGTAGATATGTTTTTAATTGGTTGTACAATGTGAATAAATCATTGTACTTATAAGTAATGAGGTGTTTTAATATGAGTATTAATTACATTACTCATTTCCATCAATAGCAGGTTGAAAACTCAACAATTTGACATTGACCATTTGAAAACTCAACATTGACCATTTCTCCTTTATAATAATACTAGCTTATAGACCCGTTGACACCGGGTAATTTTTTAGAGAGATAAAGAAAATGAGATGATAAGAATAGTAAAACGTAAGCATTTTCGATTAATATATGAAACAAAGAATGAGATAATCCGTCAATAATTGAATAAGCAATTGAGTTTATTACAATTAAAGTAATAAACATCCACGTGTTGGCGTGTCCAAAATTGATTGTCTTGAATAGTAAATGATTGGTGCGAGCGCTACTTGATTTAATACCCAATGCCCATGGCCGTGGACACCTAAAATTCCATAGAATATGTAAATAAAGGCATTTTCATTTATGCTATAGTATAATTCAAAATTTGGAAAAAAAAAACGAATACCTCTTGTAGTTTGATCATAGACCTTGCGGTACTTCTTTGTACACGACATTTGTTATAGTTTTAAAGAGATTATCGTCTTGATCACAAATGACAAATTTCAAATCTTTCTTGCTTTTTACTCGTGAAACAGCAATGTCATTTGTCCATGTGTGAAAACGGGACGCAGCAAGTACAAACCAACTTTTGAAAGCGATTGACCTTGGCTTTTGTTGATTGTCATGGCAAATGAAACTGAAATTGGATATTGTTTCCTAACAATCATAAGAGGCAAACGCTTATCTGGAGGAGTAATTCGCAACCTTGGTATGATAACTTGTTTTCCAAAGTTGGTCCCCGTTAGGGGTGGAAATGAGCCGAGCTGCTCGTGAAAAGCTCGGGATCGAATCGGTAAAAAGCTCGAACGAGCCGAGCCTAAACGAGCTCGAGCCCGAGCTCGAGCCTAAGTTGCAGCTCGTTTATTAATCGAGCTCGAGCCCGAGCTTTACATAGAAAGCTCGTTTAGACTCGCGAGCCTAAACGAGCCCATGGTATTAAACATATATACGAGCCGAGCTCGAGCTTATTAACGAGCTTAATAAAGATATATTACGAGCCGAGCTCGAGCTCGAGCCAAGCTTTAACTTTTCATGGCCAAATCGTATAAACGAGCCGAGCTCGAGCCGAGCCCGAGCCTATATAATATACAACGAGCCGAGCTCGAGCTTAAAATTTAAGGCTCGAAACGAGCCGAGCTCGAGCTCGAGCCTTTTAAAACTTAAACGAGCCGAGCTCGAGCTCTGGCGAGCTCGGGCTCGGCTCGGCTCGTTTCCACCCCTAGTCCCCGTTAATGATTTTGCGCTTAAATGGAATTTTGTGTTAATTTAAGAGCTTGCAGTCTTGTCTCGTGAAATAAAGCATTTTCTTGGTCTATATTTCGCAATCGGTACTCCACTTTTAAAGCAAGCCTGTGGTTTGGAACACCGGAGAACTTCAATCCATTTGGGCACCACGTTCACTTTTATTGACGTTGTTGTAACACCCCCAATTCATGGATGCAGCGGAATTCAAACTGGGTGTTACTCGACGGCACAATAGTCACAATAATAGAAAACGAACTCCAATTGAGTCGTTTTAAAAGATGTATCATTCAAATTATATAAATATCAGAGATTTCAAAATGAGGTCCCAATTGGTTCCATGTTTACAATGTATAATAAATGAGTTTTGAATGATAATAAAATTTATAGCCCTCTTGAGTATCCGTGCCCTTCCGTGCCATCCTTGATCGTCATGAACCTGAAATACATGCTTGAGAGGTCAACACAAAGGTTGAGTGATATTCATAGAGTTTGTTTAATCGTTTGAACACAATATGTTGGTAGTGTGAGTTATAGGCTCACACCAATGTTTGGAAAACAAAACAGGTAGGCTACGTTATTATACGCCCGGAACATGTATTATACACTAAGCTTATGACACCATAACGTTAACGTGTACCAATATCGATCGGCAGATTTATCCCGGTAGGTACTTTGCTAACATACCTAAATCTCAAATATTATTGCATTTGTTTGAACTTAGTCAATACAAATGGGATTCGTCAATCCCAATAGGCCTATTCACAATATTCGCGCTCACTTGCAAGTAACCCTCGCAAGTGATTAAATGGTTCATAATATGGGATCTCGGTTTGGCAAGGATGGTACTTAGTGATAATAAAACAATCAGGCAAGCATACAATTTAAAAACATTGTGCTCGGTTAAAAATAGCATGTATTCCCCCCAAGGGTTTGTAAAACAATTAAGTAATCGAAAGTGGGGCTATGAACTCACCTTAAGTAAGATAGCAAGTAATGAATGTAACGGTTGAATCGTGAAGGTTTCTACGAGCAACCTATAATAGAATGTTGCGACTTAGGATTTGAGTACAGAATATGAAGTAGTGCCTATATATATATCTTGCATTATAGTCCATGATGTGGTATGATGTATATTGTAAGTCCTTGAAAGAAAAGATTCATGAAACATGTATGTTTTGTATATCGTTTACTACCGTTCGGGCCGACATAATTCAGAAGTCATGTTAGTAAGCGTTCGAGGAGCCAGGACACTTTAACTCGTAAATCCACAACTCAACTCGACGGCTTACATAATGAACTCCTCACATGAGGCTCCCTACTATTGTAGTAGTTGATGAAATTTATAGATATAAGTTTTGATCCGAAAAGTTACATGTCCGATACTTGAATAAACTTAGGAAAGTTTATTTGTACATGAAGATTGTTATTAGGGGTAGTTTCATAAGTCTTGAATGACCATTTTCTCTTGGTAAAATCTCATGGTTTCCTTTTAGATGAAGTAGATCCAAATTGTATGTTCAAGTTCTCGTCAACTCTTTGTTTCATGTTTACGCCTATGAAAGTTGGTATGGTCATTTCGTCATGGCCTAGCCATGACCTTTGGTCCTTGTTCCAAGGTCATGAGACTCAACCTTGGTTCTAGTCATGTTTGTGGTCTTGATTATAGGTCATAAGACCTCTTGTTCCTTTCAAAGTATAACCATAATCTAGTGACTTTCGCCTAAAAATGGGCTGTTTAGAATTTGAAGAATTTTATCACTCGGAAAGCGTTTTTAGGGCTCGAGCTTCTTTGTTCCTGAACGAAAACGTCGTTTCGGACAACTTTCGTGTTTTAACTTTTTGATGAATCGGACCAGAAGTGGGACTTTCAAAACCCAAATTTGATCAGGAAGCTATTTGGCAGTTTTGCCGGAAATCTTTGGTAATTTCAAATCGCCATAACTTTTGACTCGTATACTCGTTTTGGGTGGTTCAAATTGATATGGTTTCCTTGTTAGGTCCTCTACCACAATATGTAATAATCAAATATCATATTTTTACCATTTTGGTCGTGGTTTTCCAAGAAAGTCACTAGTTTGCTTGTTTTAGTAACTTGTTGTAACAATCAATAACAATAACTTGTTTTGGTCATTTTTATACATCATGGACATGATAACAAGACAATATATAGCACAAATAATATGTAAATAACATGAACATGATTATTTAACAAGAATCAAGTTAGGGTTTGGCTCACAACTTTTGGCTTTCAAAGATGAAAGGAAGTTAACATGTAAGGATAGGACTTTGATAGACTTGCTTCAACCCACTTCACTTCATGCAATCTTTCTACTCTTGTAATCTTGAAAGAGAGATGATGAAAATTGATGTGACTTGAGTGGATTCAAACTCAAGAGAAATCACCAAAGTTTCTAAGGATTTGAAGTAGTTTTGATGAATCAAAACTAAACTAGGGTTTATGTATGGATATTGCACTTGATTTCTTGGATGGAACTTGAAGTAAATGAGCTAAGGATGAGATGATGGTGTGTTTTTATGTGTGTGGGTCGTTTGAATGGCCAAGGAGGGGAAGGAGAGGCATTTATATGCAAATGAGGAGGTTACATTGTTGACTAGTCAACACTTGGAGGCCAAGTTGAACACATGTTCACATCTTAAGGCTCCTAGCATGAGATCAAGACACACAAGGCTGAATTCCCCCCCCCCCCCCTAGGTCAGTTCCTAAACTTGGGGGACAAGGTGTGGACTTTGCTTGGTATTATCCTAAGTATTAGGAAGAGTTTTGACTCCGGGAAATGACAACCGTAAATGATTAGGCCTCAAAATGTAAAACCGGGTGTCGTAAAATTATGGAACTTTAAAGTATTGTTAGACATGTCCATATGTCCCATAATAAAATATAAAATGAGTGGTAGGTTCCATTTGGGTGGTAAAACCCTGCTAAAAAACTGGAAACACGGGTCTAAAACGCGTAATACGTAAAACGTACGAATATTGCGTAAAATTGAGAAAAGTAAAATGTTACTTTTCTAATGTGATAAATATGATTTAAAATGACTTATAATGTCTAGACTGGGCTCAGTCTAGTGTCGGTTGGTATTAAATGTCTTTTAGACATCAAACCGTAAGCCTAAAAATCAAGGAATGACTTATAACATCAAGGGATGATTTTTGGTCAATGGAGGAGGGAAAAATATGTTGACTTTTTCTAATAAGTTGAAAACTCAATTCTTCTTAGAAACGCGTTTTGTGGTCTAACGGTTAATCGCCCATACGGTTAAGCGTGCTCATGCGAGAGTAGTACAGGCATGGGTGACCTGCTGGGAAGTTTTTGGTCATATTTTTCTCAGTCACGATTAATTCTCAAATAAATCATGAGTGTGTCAAACATTTTACTGATGTGGGGTCACCTGACGGGGTTGAATTTCGTTGTGCGTAGAATTTCTGATTGACGTTTTACCCTAAAACGTGTAATTCCTTAATAACTTTCACGAAAATGAGCTTATGAAAGTTAAACTTTTAATTTGCCATGGAAATGATTTATCACTCGATAAAATCAAATAAAAATCAACTTTCGGGAAAGTTTCGGGAAAAAATGAATAGTAAAAGTGAATAGTGAAATTTTCCGGGAATGGTAATTAACCTGAAATTGTGAATTGTTACAGTCTCTACCCCTTTCGGGGAACTTCGTCCCGAAGTTCTATGTGTGTCATATGTTGGAGTGGTGTCGATAAAGATGTGTGGTTACTTATGAGGACCAAAGTCTGGGATTTCCGGTAATTTAATTTGATTTGTCATTTCAGTGTATGGTGTATGATGAGGCTTCCTTTTATATAGGAAAGGTATGGTAATAGTCGAATATCAAAGGAATTTGATATAGCAGTCGAATATTAATAGGAATCGATATAGTAGTTGAATATCAAATAGAACTTGATATAGTTAAATATCAAAATGGAAATTGATATAGTTGTCAAGTATCAATAGCAATTGATATAACAGTTGAACAACAATAGCAATTTACATAGGAATCCAATAAATGGAAATTGATATAAGAATCGAATCATGGAATAAGCGTTGAACATGTGGTTGGACCAAGTCCTGTTTGAATTGTACGGCTGCCCATGCATATGGCTACATGGCTTCACTATAAGTTTGGTATGACTGCCCATGCATATGGTTACATGGCCCCGTAATGAGTTTGGTACGACTGCACATGCATATGGTTACATGGCCTCGCAACGAGTTTGTTTGTTATTGCACTATCATTATGAAAACCAAAATGTAAACCTCGTACTTATGGAAATTGGGATAGTCGTTGCAATCATAGCCTTGTAGGTAATCGGTTGTTGTACCTAGTGTTTATGTCATGGTTTGAAGCGATGTCGGTGAAAAGATAGGATTTCTTGTGGCGAATAAAATGTAGGTATCATGCCATACCCGAGCAATGTAATGTAGGTATCAAGCCATACCCGAGCAATGTAATGTAGGTATCAAGCCATACCCGAGCAATGTAATGTAGGTTGACTTCATACTTATGTTATTTCGGATATAATTAAGCCCACTTGTTTATAATTCTTTATTTACATAGAGAGGCATCCCAAACAATGTAACTAAAGGAATATAAACGTATGGTTCGATGATTTATAATTTCTTTATTTAAATGAAAAGGCATCCCAATCCATTCAAATAAGGATATTATAAATCATCCTACTCAAGAATTCCCGACACAACATTCATACTTAGCCGGTGAGTTACAAGGTAGTGTATTACGAGATGATACTGGTGTTCCAAAGGTACAAGATGAATATTCAAACTTGTAAAGCTGATGAGGGTACTTGTGGTGTAACTAAGGATGATTTGAGCTTTACAAGTGCATCAAGATCTGTTAATGAGCTTGTGTTTGTAACGGTTGTGAAGATAATGATGTGATATGTTAATGAACAAAAGTGTGTAGTGTATGCTTAACATTAATACTCTTAGGTATCGATGTTGAGTTTGCTTTAAAAGTCTTAAGAGATTTTAAAAGTTTATGATGGAATGGTATCCTAAACAGGATGGTACTTCTACAGGATGAAGAGAATAATTGATAACTATCCCAAGATAGTAGTTCGGATTATCTCATAAATGAAAAATTTCAAGAATGAAATTAGGTAACACAAATAAGGTGTTAAGATTTCGCTGAGTGGTAAGACATTATCGTGTCTCTAGATTGTTTTAATGTATTCTGGTGGTTTATCGAGTTCATGTAGGAAATCAACCTAAACATAACCCTAGTACAACTACTCTCAGTATTTGGAAATTTTAAGTCGAATATAGTTAGTCAGACTATATTCCACTGTCCCTAGGTTAAATATAGGTGACTAGTCTATATTTAGCCAAGGTTCGATAAAATTTTCAAATACCTAAACTAGGTATACTTTTGATATGTCCGTTGCTTTCGGGAAACTGTCCACTAAACAAAGGCGATGTCAAACCCTTAAGTTGCAAGTCCCGTCCATACAAGACTTGTAACGTATGTTTTCATATTCCATTGCATAGAAGGTAGTAAGGGTAGATACGTATGGAAAGGAAGTTTTAAGTAGTTCTAAAATAGAACATACTTGGTCAGGATCACGAACTTTTAATAATGAAGGTTTCATCAGAAAACCTTAATGAATGTAGAGAAAGTTCAGCTTTTGTCGATGATGGATTAGTTTGTCCTTTAGAAATCTCATATTTCTTGTTTTGAAATCGATAGATTGTGACGGGTTTTTGATATCATAAGAAATGATATTGATGATGTGATGGAATAATTCTAGAGGCCATTTGCACAAAACACAATGTCTCGGAAGTAGGTTAGACCATTGTGCAATTCACAATGTCTGGGAAGTAGGTTAGGTCATTGTGTGACTCAAAACATTTGAGAAATGATTAAGACCATTGTATCATACAATGTCTTGGAAAATGAATGAGACCATTGTATCTCACAATGTCTTGGAAAATGAATGAGACCATTGTATCTCACAATGTCTTGGAAAATGAATGAGACCATTGTATCTCACAATGTCTTGGAAAATGAATGTTGGAGTAGGAACATGATTGGGAGAGTGTGGCTGTGCCGAAATGCCTTAGAATAGGCATACACAGATATGTTTAGTCCATTGTTTAGATAAATGATTGAAAATAAACCGAGTTTATATATCAATATACTAATATGTTCATGTAGCATAAAATGCCTAGTGTGTATATATCAATATACTTATATGTGTTCATGTAGCATAAAATGCCTAGTGTGTATATATCAATATACTTATATGTGTTCATGTAGCATAAAATGCCTAGTGTGTATATATCAATATACTTATATGTGTTCATGTAGCATAAAATGCCTAGTGTGTATATATCAATATACTTATATGTGTTCATGTAGCATAAAATGCTTACGGGGAAATGCTCAATTATGTTTAGGGTACATATATCAATATGCAATTATGTTTGTGTAGCATAACATGCTTACTAAGTTCATAATCGTCTGGAGGATGGAAGACACGGAGAGTGGAAGGCTATAAAAATGTTTTTGCTTGTATGTGTGGTTATAGTTTAGGTCTCAATTAGACCCGTTTCTCTATAACCATGGCTCTGGTACCAATCTGTAACACCCCCAATTCATGGATGCAGCGGAATTCAAACTGGGTGTTACTCGACGGCACAATAGTCACAATAATAGAAAACGAACTCCAATTGAGTCGTTTTAAAAGATGTATCATTCAAATTATATAAATATCAGAGATTTCAAAATGAGGTCCCAATTGGTTCCATGTTTACAATGTATAATAAATGAGTTTTGAATGATAATAAAATTTATAGCCCTCTTGAGTATCCGTGCCCTTCCGTGCCATCCTTGATCGTCATGAACCTGAAATACATGCTTGAGAGGTCAACACAAAGGTTGAGTGATATTCATAGAGTTTGTTTAATCGTTTGAACACAATATGTTGGTAGTGTGAGTTATCGGCTCACACCAATGTTTGGAAAACAAAACAGGTAGGCTACGTTATTATACGCCCGGAACATGTATTATACACTAAGCTTATGACACCATAACGTTAACGTGTACCAATATCGATCGGCAGATTTATCCCGGTAGGTACTTTGCTAACATACCTAAATCTCAAATATTATTGCATTTGTTTGAACTTAGTCAATACAAATGGGATTCGTCAATCCCAATAGGCCTATTCACAATATTCGCGCTCACTTGCAAGTAACCCTCGCAAGTGATTAAATGGTTCATAATATGGGATCTCGGTTTGGCAAGGATGGTACTTAGTGATAATAAAACAATCAGGCAAGCATACAATTTAAAAACATTGTGCTCGGTTAAAAATAGCATGTATTCCCCCCAAGGGTTTGTAAAACAATTAAGTAATCGAAAGTGGGGCTATGAACTCACCTTAAGTAAGATAGCAAGTAATGAATGTAACGGTTGAATCGTGAAGGTTTCTACGAGCAACCTATAATAGAATGTTGCGACTTAGGATTTGAGTACAGAATATGAAGTAGTGCCTATATATATATCTTGCATTATAGTCCATGATGTGGTATGATGTATATTGTAAGTCCTTGAAAGAAAAGATTCATGAAACATGTATGTTTTGTATATCGTTTACTACCGTTCGGGCCGACATAATTCAGAAGTCATGTTAGTAAGCGTTCGAGGAGCCAGGACACTTTAACTCGTAAATCCACAACTCAACTCGACGGCTTACATAATGAACTCCTCACATGAGGCTCCCTACTATTGTAGTAGTTGATGAAATTTATAGATATAAGTTTTGATCCGAAAAGTTACATGTCCGATACTTGAATAAACTTAGGAAAGTTTATTTGTACATGAAGATTGTTATTAGGGGTAGTTTCATAAGTCTTGAATGACCATTTTCTCTTGGTAAAATCTCATGGTTTCCTTTTAGATGAAGTAGATCCAAATTGTATGTTCAAGTTCTCGTCAACTCTTTGTTTCATGTTTACGCCTATGAAAGTTGGTATGGTCATTTCGTCATGGCCTAGCCATGACCTTTGGTCCTTGTTCCAAGGTCATGAGACTCAACCTTGGTTCTAGTCATGTTTGTGGTCTTGATTATAGGTCATAAGACCTCTTGTTCCTTTCAAAGTATAACCATAATCTAGTGACTTTCGCCTAAAAATGGGCTGTTTAGAATTTGAAGAATTTTATCACTCGGAAAGCGTTTTTAGGGCTCGAGCTTCTTTGTTCCTGAACGAAAACGTCGTTTCGGACAACTTTCGTGTTTTAACTTTTTGATGAATCGGACCAGAAGTGGGACTTTCAAAACCCAAATTTGATCAGGAAGCTATTTGGCAGTTTTGCCGGAAATCTTTGGTAATTTCAAATCGCCATAACTTTTGACTCGTATACTCGTTTTGGGTGGTTCAAATTGATATGGTTTCCTTGTTAGGTCCTCTACCACAATATGTAATAATCAAATATCATATTTTTACCATTTTGGTCGTGGTTTTCCAAGAAAGTCACTAGTTTGCTTGTTTTAGTAACTTGTTGTAACAATCAATAACAATAACTTGTTTTGGTCATTTTTATACATCATGGACATGATAACAAGACAATATATAGCACAAATAATATGTAAATAACATGAACATGATTATTTAACAAGAATCAAGTTAGGGTTTGGCTCACAACTTTTGGCTTTCAAAGATGAAAGGAAGTTAACATGTAAGGATAGGACTTTGATAGACTTGCTTCAACCCACTTCACTTCATGCAATCTTTCTACTCTTGTAATCTTGAAAGAGAGATGATGAAAATTGAGGTGACTTGAGTGGATTCAAACTCAAGAGAAATTACCAAAGTTTCTAAGGATTTGAAGTAGTTTTGATGAATCAAAACTAAACTAGGGTTTATGTATGGATATTGCACTTGATTTCTTGGATGGAACTTGAAGTAAATGAGCTAAGGATGAGATGATGGTGTGTTTTTATGTGTGTGGGTCGTTTGAATGGCCAAGGAGGGGAAGGAGAGGCATTTATATGCAAATGAGGAGGTTACATTGTTGACTAGTCAACACTTGGAGGCCAAGTTGAACACATGTTCACATCTTAAGGCTCCTAGCATGAGATCAAGACACACAAGGCTGAATTCCCCCCCCCCCCCTAGGTCAGTTCCTAAACTTGGGGGACAAGGTGTGGACTTTGCTTGGTATTATCCTAAGTATTAGGAAGAGTTTTGACTCCGGGAAATGACAACCGTAAATGATTAGGCCTCAAAACGTAAAACCGGGTGTCGTAAAATTATGGAACTTTAAAGTATTGTTAGACATGTCCATATGTCCCATAATAAAATATAAAATGAGTGGTAGGTTCCATTTGGGTGGTAAAACCCTGCTAAAAAACTGGAAACACGGGTCTAAAACGCGTAATACGTAAAACGTACGAATATTGCGTAAAATTGAGAAAAGTAAAATGTTACTTTTCTAATGTGATAAATATGATTTAAAATGACTTATAATGTCTAGACTGGGCTCAGTCTAGTGTCGGTTGGTATTAAATGTCTTTTAGACATCAAACCGTAAGCCTAAAAATCAAGGAATGACTTATAACATCAAGGGATGATTTTTGGTCAATGGAGGAGGGAAAAATATATTGACTTTTTCTAATAAGTTGAAAACTCAATTCTTCTTAGAAACGCGTTTTGTGGTCTAACGGTTAATCGCCCATACGGTTAAGCGTGCTCATGCGAGAGTAGTACAGGCATGGGTGACCTGCTGGGAAGTTTTTGGTCATATTTTTCTCAGTCACGATTAATTCTCAAATAAATCATGAGTGTGTCAAACATTTTACTGATGTGGGGTCACCTGACGGGGTTGAATTTCATTGTGCGTAGAATTTCTGATTGACGTTTTACACTAAAACGTGTAATTCCGTGTAATTCCTTAATAACTTTCACGAAAATGAGCTTATGAAAGTTAAACTTTTAATTTGCCATGGAAATGATTTATCACTCGATAAAATCAAATAAAAATCAACTTTCGGGAAAGTTTCGGGAAAAAATGAATAGTAAAAGTGAATAGTGAAATTTTCCGGGAATGGTAATTAACCTGAAATTGTGAATTGTTACAGTTGTCGCAACTTAAGTAAACCATTTCTTTAAAGACCCGTTGAATCACGGGCATTTTTAAGGGAATTATTCATTAAGGAGTTATGCACACAGATAAAAAACAAACAATAACGATCACGAATAGCTTTCATTATTTCATGAAGGAGTTAAGAAGTTTAATATTTGAATGAACCGATAAATAAGTTTTCTCAACATGTATCGTCTTATTCAACAGGTTGATAGTCTTGAATATCCAAGGTATGCAATCAACGTATTTAGTTGTTATTCAACATGTAGATAGCTTATAGACCCGTGGATTCACGGGGTTTTTAAAGAAATTATTCATTAAGAAGTTGAGTGTGTGAATAAAATAATAAAAAACAACGAACGATAGAAGTTCCATTATTCTTTTAAAGGAATAATAAATAATAAGTCAACGATCCTATAAACAACTGTGTTTGTAAGTATTAAATAATAAACGTCCATGCATCATCGTCTCCAAATTTGATGATCCTCACAAGCAAATGTATGTAGTGAGCGTTAATGAAGTGGTAAGCCAATGTCCATTCTGTCAACACCTAATAAGTTTTTAAAAAAAATACTACTAAAAGTGTAAATAAAATGAGTTTGTAATTTATAATACATGTGTGAATAAATTAACAAAAAATAGCAAACTAAACTATTTTTTACTTAGTCCGGTATATCTCCTTAAATAATCATAATATCCCAAAAATGCAAACAACTTCTTATATGAACATCACAACTTTATATAGCAAAAGCACGTCTCCTGGCTTTGTTACAACTCATTATCCGATTACGACTAATTCATATAGCATAATTACTTTCAAAACGCAATGCCATCATACTCATTAGTAATGATACAATAAGATAGAAAGTCATTTTAAACATAATCAAATGCTCACTATGCATACTATAAAAATAGTTAAATTAGTCTTTAGCCTTTAGGTTTGTCAAGCAAGGAAAAACGTTGCACTCTGACACATCCGGAAAAATATATGTTGAAATTTAATTTGAAAAATAGTTATTACCAACGCTTTGTATAGCATTATACAAATATTGTCAGAAGTTATATTATGAAAAAAAAAATTGAATAGTATACTCACCTTCCAAGGAGTGCCATTTTTTATGCATCTTCGGTACCAACTGAGAAATGACCTTGGAGCTTCGGGTCCACCAACTGAACAAACTAATTACAGTCTCTTAAAAATGGGTGAGTCTGCATAGTGCATATATACAAAGAAATTATCATACAAAGCAAAGATAGTGTGTAAACCTAAAGAAAACAATGGGTCAAACATATACAAATTTGCTCAAAGTACTACTTAAAGAAATTAATGGGTGAATCGCTAAAAGTTGGGATGGTTCAGTTGGCGTTAGTTTTATAATTGGAGGTAGTGTGGTTACTTGGCCTGGAGGAATCTTGTGGGTTTGGTTGAATGGGTCGGCTTTTTAATTTTTAATGGGTTGAATGCGTTAGCTTCCTTCTTGCTGAGAGACACTGATCTAGCAGAACGTATTAACCACCAGGGTTCTATGGTTCTATCAGTTTGCTTAGCTATCCAGATGCTACGGCTATCTGGAAATGTATATTTTCTTCCGTTGGTAAATCATCAAAGCTGATTTGAACACATATAGAGAAAATATAGGTTTAATTGGAGGTGGAAATTTGAACCTATTCATGGATAAACGGGTCAGTTAAGGTTAACATTGTTGATAACAGTTCAAATGAGTTAAACTTAACATGTATATAATATAAGAACAGTCAAAAGTCACACAGTGTATTCACAATGCATAAAACCTCGTAAAATGTTCTATATTTGAAAATAGCTTATCACTGTAACTATATTGTGTTTATTATTATCATATTTAGGACATGATATTTATAAAATCCAAGAGAAGTTTTCGGGTAGGATGAGAAGGTACCCCTTTGACCTGTTACCCAATATACCATTTGAAGCTTGATAGTGAAAGAGAAGTAATCTACAAACATACCAGACATGATCTTTTGAATGGTCTCATATGATAAAGTTGAATCCACTTATTCAGGCTCATGCTATATCCTTGAACGGGTCAAAACAATAGAAAACTGATGAAGAAATAAATAAATTGCCACTTTGGTTAAAAAAAAAATGATCCCATTGACCCGTTCAATCCGTTATCTTTTAAACCTTATTTTCTGAATTTACCCATTTGAAAAATAACATAACCCAACTGGTGTAGTTTAGCTTTTCTTTTGTATTTTTATATGTATTGTACCTCTTTAGTTTCTAGCTGTTCAAAAGGACCACAACATAAGGTCTTTAACCACCATTAGTAGTTTTTTTATAAGCTTTTTGATATTCTTCTAACAGTAACCCGTGTAGAAAAAGGCAAGAAGAATCGTTAAGGAGATAATAATGCATATAACTTATATAGCCCACACTTATAGCACTACGGGGATTGTATTTGAATAAGAAGCAAAAGAAAACATCAGTGGACCTTTTGCTCATTTCCCCCCCCCCCCCTTTTTTTTTGCTAACAATAAACACAAACTATCACTTTCATTCTCTTTACCTTCTTAAAAGTGGTTGCTAGTTTGATATAATCAACAATCAGCCTACTCAATCTTATCGATTTAAAAATAAACTGCAATTTAGCTCACAGATCTTAACTAACGAAGTAGCAGCAATAAAAAACTCTAAACTATCAATCCCATTTGCAAACATGTGCCTATGTTATAGTAAAAGAGACGCTAACCTGAGAGCTTGTGTACCACTGCATTATAATTGTGTTCATGTCACTCATTACCTTCTCATATCATGAAGTTTGTTTAGTTTCCCTTTAAATAAAATAAGACAAAGTCACTGGCAGCATAACATGTATCCTGGAATCACTTACAAATGACAGAAGTGGCTCCTGAACCTGGTAGTGAAGGTAATGGCAGTTGCGGTTGCGATGTCGCTATATCCTGGAAGAGACGAAATAATGGGTTTTCAAGTAGCATTTTTGGCGGTCTTTGGCACCACAATGTCGGCTCTTCGCCAAAGTCTCGTTAAATTAAACTGGAATATTCCTTTAGTAAAATAGTATGCATATTTGAAATTTTAATTATGAGGAGACCATAACTTTTTATCTCAATAAAAGTTATAAGGCTATATCATAATGTAGAAGTAAGATTGTAGTCAAACCTTGGCTGTCTGATGTCTGGTTTGAGCTGGATGTGTTGCCCCTGGTCCAATGGAATAGCTTTTATAAGCAATGCAAACAAAATATAAGTAACAAAATTATTGAAAAAATCATAAACTTACATATTATAGCGATTGATATTATTCCGATCCATACTGAATGGTTTCATACTTTTAGAGCTACAACTGAATACGACAAATTGTTTCATACTTTTAGACCACGATGTAGAGGAGCCAGCAAAATTTATAAAAAAAAGTTAAAAATGCATACACAACTACATGATAAGATCTTAACCCAAAACCACACAGTACCACGAAAACAACAAAACATAAAAAATAATGAAAGAACCTTATTTACCTTGAGTTGCACCTCCACTTGATCCCGCACATTTAGCAGCCACGTCACGGATAAGAATATGACTTGGCCGCTTCTCTAGTCTTTGTATGCCTTGTTAACATGACCAATTGAAAACAAAATATGCCATAATTCCGCAGCCAACCAAAACCCCTAATTCCAAAAACCTACAAAATTAAGCACAAACACACCCGAAGATTTCTTAAGGCAAGATCAAAATCAAAAGAAAAACTAAAACTTATGATATCACATACCTCAATCATCTTTCTCGAGGTAAAAGGATAAACAGTGCCAACATGAGTAACGTTGCCTTTATTTGTCACTCTCACTTAAAAGCTTCATAATAACCGTAACTTTTTTCCTTTTTTTAGGTAACCTAAGCCAACGCTTTGATGCTGCAAAACCCGAATGACCACTCATCCTCACCATTAAGGCATTAACATGCCATAAAAAGGAGTATATCATACACACGCTCAAATTTTGTAACCAGCTGATGGTACCCACACCTGATGATTGTGGATGTAACACTAACTTCCTTTATATGCTCATTTGATAAAACTAAATTTAGCTTAAAATTAATTTATGTTAAGCATAACTTCTGTAAACGCTACTACCCTAATCTGAAATCTTTGTTACCTAATAAGATCAATCATGCCACCATGACCGGAATGAAGTTTCAATCAACAATATGTCGAAGAACCTGTGAACACTACTCCATCGACTCTGCCACTACAACAACAATGCCACGATTTCAACTTCTATCTGAAAATCAACAATAAACCCACAATCATAACAAATGATCAAATTTAATTAATTACTACCATTTCGAAACAACAAATCTCAAAATTTCAACACAAATCATAATCATTCTATTTAGGCACCAAGAATTCGTCTTTTTCACAAAAAGATCAAAAACCCATTTGAAGAAAACACGAACCCAAAAGTAATATCAGATAATCAAATTAACTACACAAACAGTCAAAATTTCATCTGTTTGCACAAACGATCAAAAACCCACAAATCATACCAACAACCGAACAAAAAAACGTAAAAATCTGAGATTTAAAGAAAACACAACAACATATTAACATAGCAACAGTTAGCAAAAACTTCTGACCTGTTACATATAAAACTTGAGACAAACAAATAGCAACCGCAAAAACTTCTGACCTGTTACATATAAAACTTGCGACAAACAAATAAAAAACATATTAACCTGCATATCAAATTGAAAAAAAAAATATTAGAATAATCGACTTACGCATATCAAAATTAAACAGCACAAAATTAAATTGAAAAAAGTAATAGAAACCTGTTACATATAAAACCTGCTACAAACAAACAAAAAACGTATTGTAATTCAATCATAAATGTTGTATTATGCGATTTGAATCTAAACCCTAAAAAAGAAGACTGTGAAGATGATGAATCAACTAACATCCGACACAAAAATAGATTAAAAAAAAATCAAATTTGCTACCTGTTTTAATTTGATGAACCAAAAAATCAAATTGTGGTTGGATTTGAGAAGTATCAATGGAAAACCGATTATTAAAACCGCAAATCCGTTTACAAAGGAACTCAAATGGAAATAGTAGGATCAAAAGGTATGAAATTAACGCGTATACATTGAATGCTATTTGATCCTTTACAAAAACAACTGATATGAGGAGCGTACAGAAGAAGGATTAGAGAAAATGCTTTGAATGGGATGAAGAAACATTTATCGCTTAGTTTTGACTTTGTTTATGAAGCCCTTTACTACTTTACAAAAATAGGATTGAAGAGAAAGTTTGAATGAGGAGCGTATCAGGGTTGGGGTTATACAAAATTGGTACTGGCATCTAGCGTGTAGAGGAAGATGGGGAGGAATTACTCGTGTTTACTGGTTTCCAAAAATAAGATAAAGAATGATAACCGAAGAATGACTCGTGTAGAGGAAGGGTTCTACAAATTTGTTGCAGTAGAAGAGTTGTACTATGAGTCTAAATAAGGCAATCCACCTCAGAGTATTAATTGGGTTTTTAATGAGGCGCGCTTAGGAGGACTTGTACAAAACCTTTGTTTATTAGATAGTATAGATAAATGTACCGAACTAAAAAAAAATCCTATTATATGTAGTTAACTTTCTAAACATCTTTTTCTATGCATAAAGTAACCTGTTGAAGAGGTACCCCGGTTGCAACTCATCTTAATCATTTTCATATCGATTATTTGGCCTCCATCTCGGCATACAAGTAGATTATTTTGCCACTATAGATAAAACCCGCCTAAAACCCAAAATTGACCTAGGGGTTTCGATCAATTTGCTATAAATATTTCTCACTTTTCATATTTTATTTTCCTTTCTCACTAGATCCTTTCCTCTAGCTTTAAAACTTATTAAGAGATTTTAAGTTGAATATTGAAAAATATGTTTATATTTTATGTGATAATTCTATCTTCCTTGATAGAACAAGCAGGGTGAAATTGACTTGCACTTCATAAGGATAAAATCATTGAAGAAGTCATAAAATCTACAAAATTGGTTCTGCAAACAATCTTGCAGTTCACAAAGAAGCATACTAGTTGACACATTTTCTGGAATGAATGAACACGTCTGATCCCTCTAAAACTTTAAATAAAGGGTGTGTATTAAAAATTATTATTTAGTTTATTAGTTTAAGTTATGAATAAGGTCTTATTATTCTTGTGTTTCATGGACTAATGTGTAACTGTTTTGACTTGTGTCAAGAAGGTTTTATCTTGCAAGGACTAATTTTGGCCATATCTTGAAGACTTGGGCTGCATGAAACTATGAAAGATTAAGACTTGGCCATATCTTGAAGATCTAGTGGTGTAGGTGGCCTCTAATAAACGGGTTATACACAACCCTAATTCATACTAGCACAGTAGCACATGCACTATGTTACGGTCGTAACAATAATGTGATGATAGACAATGGCGGACTGGCGGTTAGTAAGAATTTGTTGACTCTTGATAGAAGATTTGAAATTTGGTAAAAGAAAATTAATTACCCGTTTACTTAAGTGTAGAAACATTGATTAGGAGAAAAGAGGCACAAAATTATTTAGATGAAATCTTTTAAAGTTTAGGATGGTAACATCACAATTTTCATATCCTCCAAGTGATTAAACAAATGAATTTTATGTAGGAGAATATAGAATTTTGGTCAAAGAGTGTCAATACTCAAGTTAAAGTGACTTCAAGGAATTTAAAATTACTATCATGGTACTCGTGCAATGCGGCGGCGGGTATCTCGTGACTAAATTTTATGACGAACAAATGTTTTTCATTAATACATTTTTTCTAACAATAATTTTATGAATAAATAACAACTTTTAATTAAAATAACTATAGCAATAGCAATGCAAACTATTTCATATCCAAACTAACATACAATCCGAATTAAAGAGAATAACATAAATAGCATATTTGAAACATAAATTAAAGATAGGCGTCACTACAAAATAGAATGCAATTTTTCATAAACACAAATATGACAACTATTAATATGCATCATTAGTGGCCAATTAGGTTTTAATAACTTAATTTCGGATAATAGCCCAAGAAGTAACCCAAATCATAATCGGATGAAGAAGCTAGGCCCAAAAACGTATTGTAGGCCTAAATCTATAGGAGATATATCTCTACCATAAAAGTTTTTTGCAGCCAAATCTCATATCACACGCCCCCTTATTTCTCATTCATCCCAAATACTCTCCCACCACTACACACAAACTCTCCAACAGTTAACACCTACTCTCACCTAACACAACTTCCCTTATCTCTCCATATTACACATGTCTACCACTTCATCATATACTCTCCAAATAAACACAGCAACCAAATGCCTTTTCCTTTTAATCCATAACCGAACCATATACAAAGAATCGTATACGAACAGAAACAAACACGTGAGCCCATTTTGATTTAACTTTTTCGGCTTCAAGATCTCGTATGAGGTCTTGGGTAGGTGATGTTGTTTTGATTTATTTGTTTCTTTCGATTTGATGTGATCTTTGATGGTCTTAATCTCTTATGAATAACAAAACAAACAATAAGATATTGGTTCTTTTTCTTTTCTATTTTTGAGTCGTGGTTCATGATTTGTTTGTAAGTTGGGAATTGGGAGTGACATGAGGACATAGTACATTAGTATGGGACAATGGTATTTTAGATGATGGGACAGTAGAGAGGATATGAGATCCTACAGATTTATGCGTGTGTTTTTTTTTTTTTTTTTTTTTTTTTTTTGGTTTTATTTGTAAATGTGTGTTGTTTGTGGTAATCAGGGTTTTATATATGGCAGGCTCTGGAGTAGGTTAGAAGTGTGAATTTAAGTTTGGAAGGAGTAATGATGACTATTACAAGTCCTTATTTAATTTGTGATAATTGAGTGTAAATGGCGTGTTACAAGTCAATATTGATTTAATATCAAAACTAAGACAATAGTGTTTAATCTGCACATAAAGTGTATTTAATTTTTAGCCATAAAATCAGCTACAGATAAAGACCTTTAAATTTTCAGTTGTAAGTTTGTAACATATGTGTATGTATTGAGTGCAATATTAGTACAAATATTCAGTTACAAGTATTGACTCAATTGTTGATGCGTGTGTAAATCATTGTAGGTGTAGATTATTCTTTATCAAGTTTTAAATTTATATTTAGCCGACTAACCTATAACATACACTAACGAGCAGTGTACCTGATAAATTAGCTAGTTGGTAAGTAGAGTGTCGATCACTAATAGTGGAACGTTAACACCTAGAATGTTGTTGGTATGAATATTACGATATTTAATCTAAACATTCTCTTCATGTTTTGATGATGACAAAGATGTAAGTTACAACATATAACGTAAAGTGCTTAAGTTACTTGTGATCACAATTCTTCTATGCATTCTTACGTCAACAAGCCTCGACATCTCAACGTCTCAAGTATGCTTCAACAATCACTTAAGGTATGGATAAACAAGTGTTTAATGCATCTCATGATCAAAGGGGTATTTAATTAACTAATACAAAGTTTATTTAATTATATAAACATATTATATATTTTTGAAAAACACTTTTGGTAATAAAGAAAAATGTTTTAATCATACTAAATATATGATTTCAAACTTTTAACCAAACTTAGTTAGTTTTTCACCAAATAAACTTTCCCCACTAAAAGACAGAAAATCTGGCCGTTTCAGTAGGGCGGCCCCCTTAATTTTAAGGGGACCGGCACACAATTAAGGGGACCGGCCACGCTCCCCTATCAGATTTGGTCAGAAATTTTTCCCTATAAATACCACCTCAAATCTGGAATTTTTCTCACATTTTGCACAAAAATTTTCAGATCCAACTCTCTCTAAACATCCTTCTAAAACCCTTTGATCATAAGATTATTAATCTTTGTTTCAAGTGATCCAATTTCTCATCACTCAAAGTGCAAGAGAAGAATCCTCCCTATCATAAAGCCAAAGATGTATTAGGATCTAGTTAGTGCTTATGTAAAGTTGTGAGTTATGTATATGTAATAAGTAGATCAAGATGATCTTACTTAGTAGTAATTTAATGAGTGAGTAAGAAGTAGTGGAAGGAAGTAGTAGTGTGGAGAAGACATGTAGTTGTGAAGATGTAGGTGTGTGATTAAGTAGTGGAGTTTAGAAGAAGTTGTGATGAAGTTGTGAAGTCGTGAAGAAGTTGTGAAGCTGTGAAGAAGTTGTGATGAAGTCGTGAAGTCGTGAAGTTGTGTAGAAGTTGTGTAGTGATCGAAGTTGTGTTGTGAGATTGGTTCTAGCTACTATTAGAACTCGACATTTAGCTTAGTGTCGTTAAATGGTGTAAGAAAAAGTTGTGTACGGTTTTTTTCGCCAAAAGGGAGCTTGTTGAGTAGTGAAGAAAACTCTCGAGTAGGTGACTCGGGGAGTGGAGTAGGAACATGGATGGTGGCCTTGTAGCCGAACCACTATAAATCATCGTGTCCGGTTTGCATTTCCTTTCTCTTATCTCTTATCATTTGTTCTTGCATTTATCGCTTTACTTCTATGCTTGCATACATGTCTTAGTTGTTGCTTATATAGTTGTGATGATTGATTGTGTTGAACATAGTAGTTAATATTGTGATTGTGTGTATAATTGCATGATATGGTCAAATAGATTATTATTCACACTTCTCATATTAAGTTTAACTTGATAGATAATTTGTTACAAAACGTTTTAAGATTTTAAAAGGAAAACGTATTCACATAAAGATCGACCAAAGCTTCATTCATAAAACTAAGCTTTTCCAAAAGCTTACACATATAATTGATCATATTGATTATATGTTGTTTTCATACTAAACTCTAATTGAAGTTTTCCAAACAAACAATTGAATAAATTTGAATCAACATTTTGAAACAAAGTTTTTATAAAATGAAAAAGAAGGGAAAACTATTCAACCCCCTTCTAGTTTTCCACAATTGGTACCAGAGCCACGTCGCTCAAATTTTCAAAACAAATGGTTTTAAAAATTGAGTACGATCCATGTATCAAATTACCTATTAAGGAGGATTTAATATGAAAAGTGTTTTGTTGATTAACTTGTATTAGTTTTGATATTATATACACTAATTATACTAGCTCGAGATAAGAATTATGCTTAAAACAAGTGTTATATGTTCGTTCTTAAAATCAGAAAGTTACACACTTTTCCACAAAGTCAGAAAATAATTTTTAACAAAAATTGCATTTTTGAGTATCAGATGGGCGGCCCCTTTAATTGTGTGGGCGGCCTCCCTTAAATACTGGGCGGCCCCCTTAAATTTAAGGGGTCCGCCTGTCTGTTCGACAGTTTTTCGAAAACCTTGAAAAATCATATAAAATTAACCGTAACTCTGTAGAAGTCGTGCCACCCGGCGTTTTAAAGGTAATTGAGTCTACTTTCATTTAAAAATACTTACAAGTAACCATTACAAACTTAAATAAGTAAGAAATTCAAAATACTATACGGTGGTCAAAAATTTGTGTTTCGTTTTAACGTAAAACTTTTGTTTTACCTTTTCCTTCAAGTAGGGTATTCCTAGTTGATATACTTTTGAAAAATTAAGTATTTATGTTTTCAAAATATTGATCTTAATTAAATTATAGAATGGGAGGAAATTATTTTATTTTCAAATAAATTCGAGCTAAGTAAACGTTGGTATATATAATACACAAAACGACGACAAGTGTTTTATGTGTTATGTGAACATCTTTGTGATTTTATTTTCTTAATTGAATATATTAAATGATTGTTGCTATTTGAAGTTTAGCTATGTATATATCTATGCATATGTGCCCTATTAGTGTATAGCTAGTTTGCCGATTTATACTTAACTAGATCTTATGCTAGATTTGTTGCGTTAGGATTGTTATAATATGCATGCATTGCATATATGTATAGATGGCTTAATGTTACTCAAACATCTTGTAAATGAGTTCAATCTAGTCACCTAAACATTTCAAACAATTTAATCCACTCTTCACAACACACTTAAATATTTTCTACAAATTAGCTTGTTTTACCTTAAGATGTTTAATAAGAGAAATTGAATCATTGTAAAACATTAATGGTTATATAAAAGAAAAAGTATTTTCAAAATCTAAGTGTGTTCATAATAAGTAAAATTGAAGAGTCTTTCACAAAAACAAAGCATATAACAATCATGAAATAATAAGTCAACTTTCAATAATTCACTAATAAATAATCTTAGGATTAATGGAACACACTATCAAAATGTTTATTTATTTCAAATGAGTGTCCGTGAGGGTCAAGAAAGATATTGATATTATATCAATTCATTATTCAAATTATGGTTGATATATTCATCAAATCTAATTGACGTGTTTTTTAGTGTGGACAAGAAATTGGATTGCTACTTGTTTAGCTTCAATATTATATCAAATTACAACAAAAGATATAGTCTTGAATCTACATACTCAATCACACTAGATTGATATGAAAATAGTTACATCCTTTGTAGATGAAAAGAGTGTGCATTGGATCATAACTCACACTTGTGTTGATAATGTCATATTGAATCTACTTGTCCAATAATTGTGTTCCAAATATTAGAATAACATTTTAAACACATTTATAAAATATACAATGAAGTAGGATTGACGACTTGGATGTTTCGTCCGAAATATTCAAGCATTTTACATTGCAATGCAATGGATAAATGTGTCATATCCGAAAAACCAAACATGAGCAAACTAACAACATATGTAAACTTTGCTTACACTACTTAAAATCGTCACTTCAAGATAAAATACATTTTTAAGAATAATACACACTATATATTCTATGTATTTCATTTTCTTTATAGCATAAATGGTTGTGTTACAAGATAATGCACTACACTTTCCTTTTTGAAATAATATAAGTTATTAGAAGTGAAAAATAACTTGTCACAATCCATAAACAAATAATTTTTTTTTTCAAATACTTGTTAAAGTATGATATATAACATTGGCAAAAATCATAGAAAATAATATTTGTTTAAAAAATATATTAATGTCTAGTTTTGATATCATTTGAGAATCACAAACTCATTTAAGATAAATAATCTTAATGAGATTCATTTCACAAGAGATGCTAAGGTGCACTCTTAAGTTTAGCACAGATATTAAATCAAGTAATATGTCATCAAAACCAAACAACCAGTAAAACATGAAGAAAAGATTAAAACTTTTTGTTTACTCTTATCTAAACATTCAACACGTCTCTATTAGGATCGTGAATAAAAAATATCATCTAGATTTACCTTCATTAAAACATGATGTTTGAGTCACATTAAGCCAAGTATTAGTGAATCAAGCAAACTTCATGTTTGGTAATCTTCGATAGGTAAATTTAGGAACTCAATTTCTTCTAAAAAGAGAATGACTACTGGAGAATCTATTGACTAGAAATTCAATTTAACCTAACGGTTGAATTGCTTCTATGTGAGAAGTTGGGTGTGTGTAACCCGTAAAAATGGTCGTGTTTAGCCTGAATTGAGCACCACTAGTAATAGTCTCATACTCATTCTCCAACTTGATTAAATTGCTCTTCCTATATATACCTAACGCTAGTTTACTTTTATGAACTTTGCTTCTCATTAGATTCTTTCATTCCTAGATTTATGGCATATCGCATATATGTTATTTCTAGATGTTTATTTGCTCCTATGTGATTTGATTGTATGCCTTTACATGCTTAACTCTATGTCCGGATGAGCACGAATTTAATGGGAAGGGAAAACACACTCACTCACATATATCCCTCTACCTTACACTCAAACCTCATAACCCTTCTTTAGTACATCCTCAAACCACCCATGTGAAATGAAAAACCGAATCATCCTTTATACTACCTATCTCGAGTCATCCACCATTTCCATGCCCTCAAAATTTACCTTCCTAAACCACATCCTTCCTACACTATAAATACCCTCTTCCCATCATTAATGCCATCACACCCAAACATGTCATCTCCCAACAACCAGAAACCTAAGATTTCAAGAACCGCAAGGATCTCCGTCAAACCCGTTTGGAGGAGGAAACTTGATTCTTGTCATAACTCAAGTGATGTTGTTCCAATTCAACCAACTACTAAACCTCAAACCCACAATAACGACTCATCTCACAACCTATCACCCACTTATTCCCTCATTCATGCTTCTTCTTATGATGAGCATGCTCAATCCCAAAACAACAATCCCAATTTCTCAATCAATACTTCACATGTTGCTCATTAAACAAAAACACCACTCACTCTTGGAGAACCTCTTCCACCCATTTCATGTTTTTATGACTACCCAAGCTCAACCATGTCTCCACCACCAAGAGTACCACCACCACATCCTACAACCTCACATGCCATTCCTATGTTGCATGTTCAAACCTTCACCCAAGACAACCATCATGTTCCACCATCATCACCTTCCTCCGAACACTTGAAGTTCGTTGAGGAGCTAAAAGAGGCTCATGAGCTTAGTGCTCTTTTAGCATTACATCATGCGCAACGCAATTTGGATCCAACCCAATCAAGCTCACCATCATCACTACACAACATCAACCAAGTTGAGAAGCATGTCAACAATTGCCCTTGTTGCATCCTCCTTCAACAACAAACCATTGCCTTGAATGAGCACCTCACTTGGATTGAGTATCTTCTTACAAGATCTCAACAAACATCATCACTTGAACAACATCCAAACTCTCAATCAACCTCTTCCGCTCCTAAATCTACACCCCTAAAAGTCAAGCGAATTTCTTTATGAAATGCATCTTTTCCACTTCCTAGCAAGTGAAGAACACAAAGAAGATATCCATGCTTCAAGTGTTGTCAAGCCATCATCACCTCATTCACATATCCATTTTCGGTCGTCAACCAACAAAACACCTAAAAATCCCTTGATTCCAAATCATCCACCCTTGTCAAATGTTATATTAATCTAAACCATATTTGTCAACCTTTTGTCATTCCCTTCCCTTTTCATTCACGCTCATCCTTTTTTATTTTTCTACTTCTTTAAAAGAAGGCATCATTATCATTTTTTTTCTCTTTTAGAATATATATTTTGGTATCTTTTGCCAAAATATGTCGGTAGAATCTTTGCATTAGGTTTCAATCATTATCATGTCTTAAGCTTTGGTCATGATAATTTTTTTGAGAAGTTAGGTTGTTGTTTTTAAAACAATAATTGCATGTGTCATACTTTTAGTGCATATACCTAATATGTCTATATATTGTTCCCCTATTAGTTTCATGCATATATCTATTATCATCATTATATATATGTGCACTTGTCTACTAACTTTGTTTTGAAGGATTACTTCACCGCTCGATTCTTTGGTAGCCAAAACAAGTTTTGAGCATACACCAAGGGGGAGCATTGAGGTTGCTAGGATCAAGGCTTCACTTACGATGATGCAAGCTCGCCTTTTAGATTCTATCTCAAGAGTTCAAGCGTAGTAGAAGTCTCGTCTTAGAGTCCACCTTTTTGCTTCGACAAAAGAGGGAGAAGAAGTGTAAACAAGTAACTTATACATTTTACTATAAGTTATAGTTTACATAGTTTGTCATCATCAAAAAGGGGGAGATTATTGGCATGAATATTACGATATTTAATCTAAACATCCTCTTCATGTTTAGATGATGACAAAGATGTAAGTTACAACATATAACGTAAAGTGCTTAAGTTACTTGTGATCACAATTCTTCTATGCAGTTTAGATGATGACAAAGATGTAAGTTACAACATATAACGTAAAGTGCTTAAGTTACTTGTGATCACAATTCTTCTATGCATTCTTACGTCAACAAGCCTCGACATCTCAACGTCTCAAGTATGCTTCAAAAATCACTTAAGGTATGGATAAACAAGTGTTTAATACATCTCATGATCAAAGGGTATTTAATTAACTAATACAAAGTTTATTTAATTATATAAACATATTATATATTTTTGAAAAACACTTTTGGTAATAAAGAAAAATGTTTTAATCATACTAAATATATGATTTCAAACTTTTAACCAAAATTAGTTAGTTTTTCACCAAATAAACTTTCCCCACTAAAAGACAGAAAATCTGGCCGTTTCAGTAGGGCGGCCCCCTTAATTTTAAGGGGACCGGCACACAATTAAGGGGACCGGCCACGCTCCCCTGTCAGATTTGGTCAGAAATTTTTCCCTATAAATACCACCTCAAACCTGGAATTTTTCTCACCTTTTGCACAAAAATTTTCAGATCCAACTCTCTCTAAACATCCTTCTAAAACCCTTTGATCATAAGATTATTAATCTTTGTTTCAAGTTATCCAATTTCTCATCACTCAAAGTGCAAGAGAAGAATCCTCCCTATCATAAAGCCAAAGATGTATTAGGATCTAGTTAGTGCTTATGTGAAGTTGTGAGTTATGTGTATGTAATAAGTAGATCAAGATGATCTTACTTAGTAGTGATTTAATGAGTGAGTAAGAAGTAGTGGAAGGAAGTAGTAGTGTGGAGAAGACATGTAGTTGTGAAGATGTAGGTGTGTGATTAAGTAGTGGAGTTTAGAAGAAGTTGTGATGAAGTTGTGAAGTCGTGAAGAAGTTGTGAAGCCGTGAAGAAGTTTAGAAGAAGTTGTGATGAAGTCGTGAAGTTGTGTAGAAGTTGTGTAGTGATCGAAGTTGTGTTGTGAGATTGGTTCTAGCTACTATTAGAACTCGACATTTAGCTTAGTGTCGTTAAATGGTGTAAGCAAAAGTTGTGTACGGTTTTCTCCGCCAAAAGGGAGCTTGTTGAGTAGTGAAGAAAACTCTCGAGTAGGTGACTCGGGGAGTGGAGTAGGAACAAGGAAGGTGTCCTTGTAGCCGAACCACTATAAATCATCGTGTCCGGTTTGCATTTCCTTTCTCTTATCTCTTATCATTTGTTCTTGCATTTATCGCTTTACTTCTATGCTTGCCTACATGTCTTAGTTGTTGCTTATATAGTTGTGATGATTGATTGTGTTGAACATAGTAGTTAATATTGTGATTGTGTGTATAATTGCATGATATGGTCAAATAGATTATTATTCACACTTCTCATATTAAGTTTAACTTGATAGATAATTTGATGCAAAACGTTTTAAGATTTTAAAAGGAAAACGTATTCACATAAAGATCGACCAAAGCTTCATTCATAAAACTAAGCTTTTCCAAAAGCTTACATATATAATTGATCATATTGATTATATGTTGTTTTCATACTAAACTCTAATTGAAGTTTTCCAAACAAACAATTGAATAAATTTGAATCAACATTTTGAAACAAAGTTTTTATAAAATGAAAAAGAAGGGAAAACTATTCAACCCCCTTTCTAGTTTTCCACAAATGTCTATCAGTATTTTAATTCCTAAGTTAGTTTTACAACCTAATCTAACGCAAGGGGTTTTCAGTCTGAGAGACTGGCACGAATTTAGTTGATTAATAAAATAATAAAGCTAATGAGATATAATACAACGAATGAAAAACATGTACACAGATAGATAACAGATACAGATAAGAGGCATGACGAATGATTAAGTAGCTTGTCACTTGTTTTATTCCTAGTTTTATATGATGAGTGTCGTAATCTATTCTCTCTCGTTGGTATCTTAATTATAGGCGAGTAAACTCTTAATAATTACTTATGTCTATATTATTTAACCCTTTTAAGGGCTTACACTAACTTATAATGCTAGTGAAGTAATCGTAGGAGGGGTACGGTAGCCCAAGCAAGCCATAGCTAAACATGGAGGTAATTAAAGCACATATAACAAGAACCAAATAAACATAAAATAAACTGATAATCGATGAGAAAGCAATATAAAAGGGAGAAATATGGCGGTCACAAGCCCAACAATCTTGATGGATTATAATGTACTATTACAATAAAACAAAACTACTTAATTGAATTAAAACACTAGCAGGTCCAACTTACTGCTCTAAGATCTTCAATTACGCGTGTCTTATGTTGCCTTTCCGTTTTTATTCTTCTCCTTAGGGTTTATGTTGCAGCTTCTGTAACTTTTGGCACACGAAATTCGGTTGTCTAATGGGGTATTTATAGTTTCTGTCAGAGGGTTTGATGCGGCGCATGTACATAACTTCGCGTGGGGTCCAAGATTATTATATTCTGGAATATTAGTACACCGTCTTTAGATGCGGCGTAACTTGAATCTTCTATGTGGCGCATGTCCTTCAGTATCTTGGATAATCTTTGGTGAAGTCTTGAGAGTGACGCGCCGTATGTTAAGAATGTAATGCGGCTTATCTGGAGTAGATAAGTCAGATCTTCTTCGTTGACCAAGGTTTCATATGCGGCGCATGAGTTAATTACATGCGGTGCATTCTTCAAAGTCAGGCAATGGTTTTCGAATTTATCTAAGTATGATAATATAACGTATCTGTCTAGAATGATATGGTGTATCTTCTTCAATTCAGTAGACATTTTCCAACTTGATCAATTTATCTCCATTATTCATCCAAAATCATTAACTTTCACCAAATGCTTGTTTTTACCTGAGAATTACTAAAGTAAGCGATTAAGTATCAATTCTCATAGATAATATAATAAAACAAGTAAAATATATAAGACAAATGATGACAATAATGTGTACTTATTTGATGTCATCAATTGTTTAAGAAATCCTTTTTATAGAAATGTTTTTGGCCTTATTTTTTAAGACTTCTAAATATAGATGTCCTAATTACATTATAAGGTAGTAAAGATAAACAGTTTCATACCATTATTCGTTTTAACTTTTACATTTATTGAGTTACAAAAATGTATTAATAGTTGACTAAAAAGTGTTGTACAATCAACAAGAAGTAGTAGTTAGGGGTGTTCAAGAAAATCGAGGAATCTTACCGGTACTGACTAGGAACCTAACTGTATACTAGAACCATTGTATGGTTTTTGGTTCTTGAAATTCTAAATTTTTTGGTTCTCGGGACAGTTTGGGCCGGTTTTGGTTCTTTCCCCAAAAGAACCGACTCTTTTAAAAATATGAAATTTTATACGGTTTTTTGGTCACTTTGTGTACGTGCAGCGTTGTAAGAAAATAGATTAAAAAAAAATCCTACTTAATTCATTCCAAATAACACAAAACTATCAATTTTACAATTTCTAAATCATTGAAAAATTCAAATATCGTCATCAACATGAAAGTAAGTTTTTCTATATATTTTTTCCTTTTTTATTATGATCATAATTGATTAGATACCATGTTACAATAGATGTGGATGAAATTGAAGATCTTTTGAATAATGACGGGATTGTTAAAGAGATGGAAAAAGCGGTGCGAAGTTATAAAGGGAAACAAGCATTGAAGCATTAAGCATTTTTGGAGGTTTCCAACACAAATGCGTTTTTTGATACTTTTGAATAATTATAAACTTATATTTTGACAATTTGTGTTTTTGTTTATGTTATTTTGAACAACTAAAATTTGGAACAATTTGCCGTTATTGGAGACATTTGTGTTTGTATTATTATAGCATGCCTTTTATTAATGATCGACAATGAAAAAAATTGATTTTTTAAACACTTTGGTACTCGTTGGGAATTAGCGAAAATTTCCGTATCGGAACTGAGTACCGTACCGGAACTGAACCGTAGAACTTAGGACGGTTCTCGGTAGAGGTGCACAAATCGGTTAACCGGTTCGGTTTTACCCGGACCGGTTTGAGTCAACGCGGTCAAGAACCAGTCGGGGCGGTTAACCGGTTCGGTTCCAAACCGGCCTCGAGAGGAAAAAACCCAAACCTATCCGAACCGGTTTGGTTTCGGTTATATGCGGTTTGGTCGCGGTTAACCGGTTTGGACCGGTTTGTTTTTTTTTTTTTTTTTTTTTTTTTTTTGGGCCTATAAATACTAGTATACTTACTACCCATTGTCCCATTCACATAATTATCAGTTCTCACTTCTCAAAAACGAAAAATTCGATGTCTCGCAAAGATTTCTCGTAACAATTCTCAAGTCCTCACAAAGATTTCTCACAACAATTCCCAAGTCCTCCAAACGAACCGGTGGTGATTGTGAACACTCCACCACCTGCAGAAAATGAAAATGAACAACAAAACACTCCAGTTGAGAATGAACCGGTAAACAATCCACCGGTGGAACAACGAGCGTTGACTGATGAAGAACTCTTTGAGCAAGATATGCAAGTCATGAGAGAGGCTATAGAAGCTGAAGAACATGAGGCAGCTGCTCGTACGGCTCGGGAAAATGCTCGTAGGGAGCGGTTAAACAGAGAAGCACCACACCGATGGGCCTTGGGGTTAGGCCATCAGCCATCAGAGTCTTCTTCGAGTGAGGAGGATGGCTGGGTGTCCGATGATTCATTTTATTAATTCGTAGTTTTATTTTAATTACCGTATCGTAGTTTCTATTAATCGTACTTTGTATTTCATGTTTTAACTTTAACATTTAATGTAATCCGTGTTTTAACTTTAACGTTTAATGTGATTCGTGTTTTAAATGTTATGACTTATGTTAGTTATTTTAGTTTAGGTGGAAATTACAAAGTAAACTGAATAAAATTCAACTTTTATTTAATACAATGAAAATACACTTAAAGAAAATACAAGATCAAACATTGAGCCTTTCGGTTTGCAAATTTACAAATTTACACAACACAGTTATTTATAGTATATTAGGACACATGCAATCATACAACCTTTTTGAAACTTATTAGCACAACCTTTTTGAAACGTATCTGACATATTCAGAAGCAATCAATGCAAAAAATTATTAGCACAAACTTTTTGAAACTTTTTGAAACTTTTTGAATTGGCGGTTTGACCGGTTTTAAAACCGGTTAACCTCTATATATATATATATATATATATTTTTTTCCCGCCTAGCAAAGTTTGAACTTTTTGGACCGGTTTGGCCGGTTTAACCGGTTTGGGACCGGTTTTAAACCCGGTTTTATACCGGTTAACCTTTTTTTTTTGTGTTTTTTTTATTTTATTATTATTATTATTTTGTCCGTTTTACGTCATTTACACAAAGTAACTTCTATTTAATACATAAAAAATCACATATATTTCACAAACACTTTTATTTAATAATTCGAACGGGAATACATCACACATAATACATAAACTTAGAACGTGATACATCGAAATACAATACCCTTACACACCTAATACTGAAAGGAAATACAATGAAAGGAAATACATCACACATGAAAATGAAACACACGTAATACATAAACATAATAAAGGAAAAGCTACTCATAAATCTCTTCCTCGGATTCGGAATCGATGGACCTCCTAGCCTCGGCAGCAGCTTCATCTTCTCTTATTTCTTCATCGGAAAGCAACTCGCAGGTACCCTCTTGCACCTCTACCTCGTAGACCCCTCCTTCCATTTCTAAGGGGTCTTCAAGACTTGTTTTGTGTTGTCTTCGCTTGATTGCGTCCAAATGATCTTTCAAACACATACACATTTCCAAAGAAGCCGGTGTGAGCTTTGTTCTTCTGTTTGAGAGCACCCTTCCACTTGTTGAAAAAGCGGATTCAGAAGCTACCGAAGTAGCTTGTACACTAAAAAGATCCCGAGCCATTTTGGATAGAACGGGAAACATTGTTTCCTTTGATTTCCAAAACGCCAAAACATCAAAGTCCACTTGTTGCTCAGCCGGAATACATGAGATAAAATCGGTTCCGGTATACCTTGTATATTCATTGTTTTGGAGACGATCACTCCTTATCTTTTTTTTGGGATTTTCTCTTAACTTTTGTATCAAGCCTTGAATCGGATTCCCTCTATGCGATGACCTCGATGATGAAGACCCATCATCCATAGAAGGAGCCGGGTTCCCATATTTTTCAAAATAATAATTCCACAAACTTTTAAAACAATTGTTAAACTCATTTTGTGCATCTTCAACAAAGTTCACTTTATCCGCGGTTAACCCCAAATCATTTGAAATCGATTCAATAAGTAACTCTACCCCGCATATATTATAACATGGATTTAATGCGGCCGCACAAGTAATTACCGGTGGCAAAGATTCAAAATACTTAATGAGCTTGTCTTTCATTGGTATAACCATGTTTGAAAATACACCACCAGTTAATTCAAATGATGACAAACTTGAACACATGTAGTAAAGTTGCTCGAGTACCAAATGGGATGTTGGATAATAAACTCCTGATAATTTTTTTGTGGCGTTGTAAAAAACTTCGAGTAATCGGGTTAATCTTTCAATAGTATCCCAATGTTCGACATTAAATGGAACAACATAACCCTTTTGTGACAATTGGTCATGAAAATATTGTAAAGTCACCTTTTGTCTTATAGCACTTAAGAACATGATATAAGTGGAATTCCACCTTGTATCACAATCTAAATTGGGTGACAACCATTGTTTTTTGCCTTCGTACACAGCCTAACATAAGCGTTATTTCTTTTAGCACCCTTTTTGAAAATTTCATGCAACATTTGTTTAAAACAATCTTTCAGTTGATGCATTACGGGATGGTTTAATCCCGATTGCACAACCAAGTTTATGATGTGTGCAACACATCGAGAATGATAAAAATCGCCATTCAAAGGTGGCTCAAATTCCATTTTCAATCTACTCATTGAATTGGTGTTGTTACTAGCATTATCCAACGTAATTGAAAAGATTTTTTGTTGCAAATGATATTTAGTAAAAAAATTTCTCAACATTTTGAATAACGCAACACCCGTGTGAGGAACTGGAAAATCTTCAAATGATATGACCCGCTTCATGATTAGCCAACTTTCGGGTTCAACCCAATGTGCGGTAACACAAAGGTACGAATATGGCGAACCATGAGGAGCGGACCAAACATCCGTTGTCATGCTAACACAACTATCTAAATTTTGATTTTTTTTTTTAATTCTTGTTTGGCCGCTTTCCACATGCTCATTGCATCACGTTTTAGAGTCATACGGCTTACATGAGTGTACATTGGTTGGACATGAGTCTACATCACCTCCGTCGTATCCTCGTTGTCCCAATGGTTGAACGGCAAACCTCTTCTGATCACCAAACCGGCAAATGCTTGACGGACTGCTTCATGATCGTATGCAAAAATACTCCCGTCACGAGCCATAGAAGATTGACCCGATTCTGGAGTATTTTTTAGTGCCTTGCAATACTTCTGGTTGATATGAGCCCTCAACGTCGAGTTGGAAGCCGCCGACATTATACTAAAGCAATGCTTACATTGAGCCTTTTTCTTGCCGTCCGACATTAGGACGTAGTTGAAGTGATCCCAAGGATCATTGACACGGTTACATGGTAAAATTTCGACAACCGTTGGTACATTTGATGAACCAGCAGCGGTGGTGTGGGTGGTGGTGTTTGAAGTTGAACTATCCATTAATAATTTTGAGAGTGTTTTTTGCTTTGTGAATGTGATGAAAGCTAATAAATAATACATCAATTTATACTAAATAAAAATGGTAAAATGGTAATTTTAGGACTAATAAAGTAAAAGCATGTCCCCCCACGTTACTAGTTACTATTGTTATTATTGTAAGATGTCAGGTTTGAATTCAAATTTCAAAAATTCCAAAAAAATCCGGCCCCTACACATAAACCGGTTCCAAACCGGTTAACCCAAACCGGTTTATCTATCCGGTTAATAAAACCGGTCCTCAAACCGGATGTTTTTCTAAAACCCCTAACCGGTTCCAAACCGGCGGTTTGGGGAAAAACTGGACCGGTTTGGGTCAAAACCGGGTTTGACCGGTTTTGTTTTTCGGTTCGCTAGCGGTCGCGGTTCGGTTAACCGGTTTGGATGTGCACCTCTAGTTCTCGGTTCCACCTTTTTCTTATCTTCGGTTCTCGGTTCTTCCGGTTCCGATTCCATACAATGGACACCCTTAGTTGTAGTACTACTTAGGTAGTGTTTGAATTCGACTTAATAAGAAAAAAAATTGAATTTATTAAGATATATGAAAATTGTTTTGTTTTTTTACTTAATAAAGACTAATGACTGAAAATATTAAGTACTAAAACTGAGAGTGTCTGCATTAAGTATATATTAAAGGTTGGCTATTAATGTTGTAAATGTAACATCAATTATTGTATTTTAAAAAAAAATGATTAAGACATTTACACATGCAATATCTATATTTATATCTATATCTCTACTACTTATAAATAGTGAAAGATCATTTTTGAAATCTTAAAATATGAAAATTTAAATTACTGTAGTTTACTTAGATTACCTTAGTATCCCTTAAAACACACACCTTAAGCTTGAATAATTCGAAACTTGACAACTTAAAAAAAAAAAAAAAAAAAAAACTATATTAATTTTAAGAAAACACACGTTTTGTATTTTAAAAACATATGTTTTGCATCAAAGGTCGAACCATAATCACAATTAGGGATGTCATAAATCCCGACTTGACCCGGACCCGAACCCGAATAAGGATAGTCGGGTCGGGTTAATCGGGTCCAAAATCTAACTCGGGTCAATCGGGTCAACCCGATTAACCCGAGTACGAACCAGGGTCTGGTATCGGGTTCAAAAAACTTTGCTATTCAGGTTTGGGTCAACCCGACTAACCCGATTTTTTTTTTAACTGCACTCAATCTATATTTATTAAAGGCCTAAGTAATTAGTCTATTCCATGTACTTGACCCAATTTTATTCAAATTTGATATCAAAAATAGAAATATAGTTACATTAGTACACTACACTTAGAAAAGAAAGCTTATGTTTGAACCCCAGGTGATGCTGCAAGTTCAGTGTGACAGAGTAATTTTTGTGTCTGCAATATGTTTGGTAATATGTACTAATATGAGTCTGTTTGGTAATATGAAGTATAATACATATGTCTGCAACATGTGTATTACTCTAATCTTGGTGTCTTGATGAGTGATGGCATGTCCTACTGTTATACGCTTGGCATTTATAATCATGTGTCATTCCTATGGTTTCTATATGGCCTACTTTTTTATAAATTTGCAACAAGTTAACCCGAACCCAACCAACCCGAGTTCAAATGGCATAGACCCGAACCCGGCTTGACCCGACCTGACTTGATCCGACCCGAGTTGACCCGAACCCGACCAACCCGAGTTCAAATAGGGTCGGGTTCGGGTATGTTATTTTTAGTCTTGGCCCGACTTCGACCCGACCCGAATGACCCGAACCCGACCAACCCGACCCGATCAACACCCCTAATCACAATTTAGCAAGTATAATTATTTGCCTCTATACACCGTCACTTTGCGCGGGTATACATCTAGTTACATGCAAAGAGAAAACGGATTTGCTTAAAACTTAAAAACTTGAAAAACACGTAATGTTGTTAGACTAAAATACTCCTGCTCATAAAAGATAACGCAATCTATTAAAAATTTTAAGTACTTAATTATAATTTTAACCACTAATTTTTTCATTTTTAATTACTTCGCACCCATATATAAAAATTTATAAAAAATTGCTCGGTCGCCTATGCGCGGGTAACCATTAATATACAAGAGTAAGGGCCCGTTTAGTTTATAAATGAGATTGGATTGAGATTTGGATTTGGATTTGAAGTAGGTTTAAGAGAGAGAAATTGTATTACTAGTAGTTTGAAAATATTTTATAATAAATTTTAAATAATAAATATGATTTAACTAATAAAATAATAAAAATTATCCATATGTATCGAGAGAAACAAATAAAGTTGGCCCACAAAGTACACCATTCCACATGAAACCACCCAAATTACTCATCTATCAATATTTGATTCCTCATTCCATTACTCCTCCCCAAATTATTAACCAAACACATGTTTAATGTCAAATCAACCCGAAACCCATTCTAAAGTGGCATACCAAACGCACCCTAAGATAAATATTATCAATCTCGTAGGGCCCGTTTGGTTCACGGTTTTTAATAGGTTTGGAGTCAAAGACCTTTTGAAACCATTGTTTGGTATGTTTTTAAAAATCTGACACAAGGTTTTAAGTCTAAAATTTCAATCTGCTTATGTGGGTTTTAAAAATGTTACTAATCAATTTTTATTTTATTTGATGATTATTTTTCAGCCACATATTATTCATTTTTTTTAACAAATGTAATTAAGTCTCAACCAATTAAACCCTAAATCATTGTGTTTCGGTCCTTGTGCATTGTTTACTTTGATTGTCTGGTTGTGATACGTACTACTAGAAATCACAAAGGAAATAAAGTAGCACCTTCAAGACAATAGGAAATTCTAAGAGATAAGAATAGAATCTCGAATTGAAACGAAAATGATTTGTTATTGATAAGATGAAGGTTTACAAGGAAGGAGATGATTACAACTGAAAGACTATGTAACAATTCGCATTTTCAGATTAATTACTATTCCCGGAAAATTTTACTATTCACTTTTCACTATTCATCTCAGAAATTTTTATTTCATATTCTCGTAAGTTAAACTATTTTAACGATAATCCGAGAGTTTGACGCTCGTCGGATCATTTCTGCAAAAATCACAAAGCCGTGTCCGAGATTTACTTTTAGGTTTAAACGTCCTTCCAGCATCCCGATATATCCATAAAACATTATAAACAATAGAAATATGATTTTCTTTCATTTTATGACAATTCCAAAAGTTTTGGAATTTTACGTTTTTCAGTTCAGCGTTTTACGCGAATTACGCGTTTTAGACCCGTGTTTCCAGTTTTTAGCAGGGTTTTCGCACCCGATAGAACCTACCACTCATTTTATATTTTATTATGGACTATATTGACATGTTTCACAATACTTTCAAGTTTCATATTTTTATGATACCCGGTTTTACGTTTTAAGGCTTAATCATTTACGGTTAGCATTTTACGGAGTCAAAATGCACAAACTAAGCAAGATAGCACCAAGACTCATCATCTAGTCATCTTATCCTCATTCAAACCGCCATTTAGGGGGGGGGGGGGAGTCACCATTTTGTGGCTTGATCTTGACCATTGATCTCTAGGATGTTTACAAGTGTCTAAACTAACTATGGTTAATTTCTAACCCAATATATGGTTAACTATTTTTCCTACCCTATAAATACCAAGCTAAAAACACATAGAAAACTTGAACCACACCTTCTTATAACCTTCAAGTCCTAAAACCTAAGGCACTTTTCTTATATTTTGTAAGAAAGTTAACTAGTTTTTGAAAGAAAACTAGTGTTTGATCTTCAATCTTGGAAATTTTCCAAGAAAAGTTGTTATAACTTTAAAGTCTCCAAAAAGACGTCGTTATAATCTTCAAATAGCTTTGGACTTCAAGAAGGCGTCGTTATAATCTTCAAATAACCTCGGTTTATCATAGATTGCAAAGGGTGAAGCTTAAGTCTATCAAAGTCCGTACCTTACTAGTTACTTACCTTTCTTTTTGAAAGCCTCAAGTTGTAAGCAAACCCTAACATACTTTCTTGCTTAATTATCATTTACATGCTCTTTGTGTTCCTTTCATGCTATATATGTTCTTGTTATTGTGTTCATGATGTTTAAAAATGGATAAAACAAGTATTGGTATAAATATGTTAACTTATGACAAGTAAACAAGCAAACTAGTGATTTTTATGGAGAACCACGACCAAAATAGTATAACTTTGATATTTGACACTTACTTACTGTTAAAGAGGACTTAACAAGGAAAACATAGCAATTTGAATCACCCAAAACGAGTACCCGAGTCAAAAGTTATGACCATTTGAAGCTAGCGAAACCAAAACGGCAAAACTGCCCAAATAGCATTCTGATCAAATTTTGATTTTTAAAGTCACCCTTCTGGTCCGATTCATCAAAAAGTTAAAACACGAAAGTTGTCCGGAACGAAGTTTTCGTTCAGGAGCAAAGAAGCTCGAGCCCTGAAAACGCTTTCCGAGTGATAAATTTCTTCAAAATCTTAACAGCCCATTTTAGACCAAAGTCACTATATTATAGTTATCATTTACTAAGACCAAGAGGTCTAATGACCTAAAGCCAAGACCACAACCATGGCTAAAAGCCAAGGTTGAGTCTCAAGACCATGGAAAAATGACCAAGGTCACGGCGAAGCCATGACTAAATGACCATATAAGCTTACTTAGGCGTAAACATGAAACAAGGAATTAGGCGATAACTTGAACAAACAATTTGGATCTACTTCACTTCAAAAGGAACCATGAGATATTACAAAGAGAAAATGGTCATATAAGACTTATGAAACTACCCCTAATAACAATCTTCATGTACTAATAAACTTTTCTAAGTTTATTCAAATATTGGACATGTAACTTTTCGGATTAAAACTTATACATTTGTTATCAAACACTACAATAGTAGGGAGCCTCATGTGAGGAGTTCATTAAGTAAGCCGTCGAGATGAGTTGTGGATTTACGAGTTAAAGTGTCCTGGCTCCTCGAACGTTTACTCCATGACTTCTGAATTATGTCGGCCCGAACGGTAGTAAGAGATATACAACCTATACATGTTCCATAAACCATTTATATTCAAAGACTTACACTATATACTAAGTACTACATCATGAACATTATGCAAGACATAGATAGGCAATTTTTCGTATTCTTAGACGTTACTCCAAACCTAAGTCGCAACGTTCTATTATAGGCTGCTCTTAGTGACTTTCGCGATTCGACTACCACTTTCATTTCACATCACTTAAGCTTAAGGTGAGTCATAGCCCCTACTCTTTTCATACTTGTCTTAACTCTTTGGGGGAGACACATGCTCAACTACTTGTTTACTTGTACAAATACTCAAAACGTCTATACTTGACTGTGTTATACTTGATTGCTTACATACATGACTGCGTTATGCTTAATTGCGTTATTCTATTTATTGACTAGTAGTTGTCTTTGGGAAGTGGCTCCCAGTTGTCTTTGGGAATTGACTCCCAGTTGTCTTTGGGAATTGGCTCCTAAAGTGAGGTCTTCGGAGATGAAGTATAGACTCACTTCTAATTGCTTTAATTGTCTTGATGAACTTATACATGCCTTATTCATACTATATATGTTAGCAGTGGGTTGTGAACACACAGGTTGCAAGTCTCTTATGGCGGGACTTGCAACTGAGTGGATTCACGATGCCTTTGCTGTGCGAACATTCTCTTAAGGCTTTTTAATTATTTTAAGACAAACTCTATGAACTCACCAACCATTGTGTTGACACTTTAGCATGTTTGTCTCAGGTCTGTAAGATGATAAGCTGTTGCATGGAGCATAGAGTCGCTTGGCATGTTTTGAAGACTTATGCTTTTATCTTTACCATTCGATATGTCTTAAAACTCCTATGTATTGTATTATGGAACTCAAGTTTGTAACTCGGAATTTATTAATCGAATGGTAACTTTTCAAAACGTCTCATTTAGAGTTCGTTTTCTATACCTTGTACTTTGTATTATGAAGTAGCACCCCTATGACACAGTCTTCCGCTGCGGTATTTTGGGGGTGTTACAGATTGGTACCAGAGCCTTGGTTATAGAGAACTAGGTTGCATTTAGTGCCTAGACTATAACTGATATAAACATTAAGACTCTTCTCCTTATTTTGCCTTACACACATTTCATGCGCATATGCTTATTGCTAATTGTTTGTTTAGAAGAAACCCTAGACAATAGTCAAGTCATCAAAAATTTAGAGCTAAGTAATAATTGTTTAAATTAACTTAATCTTGTGACAGTTCTTGTTTGATAAGACATAAGATTAAGTTAAATAAAGGTTATTAGTTTCCTGTAGAGATTTGATGATTTTCCTTATACTTACTTTATATGATTCTAATACCTAGAAGTGGTTCATATGTCCTAGTACGACACTCAAACCTTTCTACAAGCGCGACTAGTCCATTTCGTCATATCACCTTCTCTAGATACCCAGACTATGTTACCCTTTCACAACTTAAGAGCAGATGATAGAAAGTCTACCCAATTATGTAGTACCAATTGTTGAGTTATGTGTGCCTGGTAAATATGTATACGTGTGAAAGGAAGCAATTATAATTATGGTGGCCAACATAATTATAAATGCGTCACGACTCACGTAGACATATGTGACCATGCTTACATTAATCGACGATTGACTCAAAATTGACAAGATTTATGACTAAGTAGTATAGGAATATCGCCTCATATCTGACGTCGACAAAATGTCCCTCCTTGTAGATATCATGGCACCAAAGAGAGTAACTCGTAGCACTAGCCGAGGTGGTGCAACACCAAGAGGTGGAAGAACTGGTGGTCGTGGAGGTAGAGGAACTGCTCACGACACTAGTAATCCTAGTAATGATAGTGGAAGAACTGGTGGACGTGGAGGTAGAGGAGATGCTCACGACACTAGTAACCCTAGTAACGCTGGTGGAAATCCAGATGTCTCCACCATTATTGCCCAACAACTACAAAACCTACTTCCCACTATAGTCACACAAGTTGGCAATCACATGAACAATTCGGGAAACCACGGAAGCATAAATGACGCTACAAATGATGGAGGAAGGAATGGTAATAATAACAACAACAACAACAACAACAACAACAACAACCATAGGACTGGATGTACGTATAAGGAATTTACGTCATGCAAACCAATTGAGTTTAATGGCAAAGGAGGTGCATTGGCATATACTCGATGGGTCGAGAAGATGGAGTCAGTGATTGACATCAGTAACTGTGCAATCCACCAGAGAGTGAAATATTCTGCATGCTTACTATCAGAAAAGGCATTGACATGGTGGAACATGCAGATTCAAGCAAGGACTAGAGAAGCAGCTGTAGGCATGACATGGGACGACTTTAAGGGACTACTGAAGGAAGAATACTGCCCGGTTAATGAAATGCAAAAATTAGAAGACGAGTTTTGGCATCACTCTATGGTAGGGGCTGGTCATGCAACCTACACAGATCGGTTTCATGAACTAGCTAAACTAGTTCCTCATCTGGTTACCCCTGAATCCAAAAGGATTGAGAGGTACATCTATGGCCTTGTTCCTGAGATTCGTGGGACAGTGAAAACAACCGAACCTCCCACAATTCAAAGTGCAATATTAAGAGCAGGGACACTAACAGATGAGATGGTTAGAAATGGAACTTTGAAGACTAGTGATAAAAGGAAGGGAGCAGGTGAATCAAGCGAGCAAAAGGGTACAATGGTTGATAATAAGAGAGCAAGAGGATTTGCAGCAACAGTTTATGATCAGAAAAAGTATGAGGGTCCACATCCTAAGTGTACTAAATGTGCTTATCATCATCAGAGGTCTGAGCCATGCCCTGTGTGTTATAATTGCAAGAAGTCTGGCCACTTTGCAAGTCAGTGTAAATCAATTACAAGGCAGGCGAATGCGGACAATATAGGAAACAACCAAAAGACATGCCATGAGTGCAACAGCCCAAACCACTTCCGAAATACTTGTCCTAAGTTGAATAGGGCACCGAGACAAGTGCTGGATAACCCGACTCTAGCAGTAATGCTTGAAGAAAATAACCCAAACCGTGAATACAATGTTAGTCCACATCGGGGTCGAGCATACTATTTGGGTGCTAAGGAAGCCCGCAATGCTTAAAGGGTACGTACCTTTTCCTACCATATTATTCTATTCTAAACCTAGCTTTATTATGCCGCTATTAAGATAAGAGACATAGACACACTAAACTTCGGGACGAAGTTTCCTGAAGGGGTAGAGACTGTAACAATTCGCATTTTCAGATTAATTACTATTCCCGGAAAATTTTACTATTCACTTTTTACTATTCACTTTTCACTATTAATCTCAGAAATTTTTATTTCATATTCTCGTAAGTTAAACTATTTTAACGATAATCCGAGAGTTTGACGCTCGTCGGATCATTTCTGCAAAAATCACAAAGCCGTGTCCGAGATTTACTTTTAGGTTTAAACGTCCTTCCAGCATCCCGATATATCCATAAAACATTATAAACAATAGAAATATGATTTTCTTTCATTTTATGACAATTCCAAAAGTTTTGGAATTTTACGTTTTTCAGTTCAGCGTTTTACGCGAATTACGCGTTTTAGACCCGTGTTTCCAGTTTTTAGCAGGGTTTTCGCACCCGATAGAACCTACCACTCATTTTATATTTTATTATGGACTATATTGACATGTTTCACAATACTTTCAAGTTTCATATTTTTACGATACCCGGTTTTACGTTTTAAGGCTTAATCATTTACGGTTAGCATTTTACGGAGTCAAAATGCACAAACTAAGCAAGATAGCACCAAGACTCATCATCTAGTCATCTTATCCTCATTCAAACCGCCATTTAGGGGGGGAGTCACCATTTTGTGGCTTGATCTTGACCATTGATCTCTAGGATGTTTACAAGTGTCTAAACTAACCATGGTTAATTTCTAACCCAATATATGGTTAACTATTTTTCCTACCCTATAAATACCAAGCTAAAAACACATAGAAAACTTGCACCACACCTTCTTATAACCTTCAAGTCCTAAAACCTAAGGCACTTTTCTTATATTTTGTAAGAAAGTTAACTAGTTTTTGAAAGAAAACTAGTGTTTGATCTTCAATCTTGGAAATTTTCTAAGAAAAGTTGTTATAACTTTAAAGTCTCCAAAAAGACGTCGTTATAATCTTCACATAGCTTTGGACTTCAAGAAGGCGTCGTTATAATCTTCAAATAACCTCGGTTTATCATAGATTGCAAAGGGTGAAGCTTAAGTCTATCAAAGTCCGTACCTTACTAGTTACTTACCTTTCTTTTTGAAAGCCTCAAGTTGTAAGCAAACCCTAACATACTTTCTTGCTTAATTATCATTTACATGCTCTTTGTGTTCCTTTCATGCTATATATGTTCTTGTTATTGTGTTCATGATGTTTAAAAATGGATAAAACAAGTATTGGTATACATATGTTAACTTATGACAAGTAAACAAGCAAACTAGTGATTTTTATGGAGAACCACGACCAAAATAGTATAACTTTGATATTTGACACTTACTTACTGTTAAATAGGATTTAACAAGGAAAACATAGCAATTTGAATCACCCAAAACGAGTACCCAAGTCAAAAGTTATGACCATTTGAAGCTAGCGAAACCAAAACGGCAAAACTGCCCAAATAGCATTCTGATCAAATTTTGATTTTTAAAGTCACCCTTCTGGTCCGATTCATCAAAAAGTTAAAACACGAAAGTTGTCCGGAACGAAGTTTTCGTTCAGGAATAAAGAAGCTCGAGCCCTGAAAACGCTTTCCGAGTGATAAATTTCTTCAAAATCTTAACAGCCCATTTTAGACCAAAGTCACTATATTATAGTTATCATTTACTAAGACCAAGAGGTCTAATGACCTAAAGCCAAGACCACAACCATGGCTAAAGCCAAGGTTGAGTCTCAAGACCATGGAAAAATGACCAAGGTCACGGCGAAGCCATGACTAAATGACCATATAAGCTTACTTAGGCGTAAACATGAAACAAGGAATTAGGCGATAACTTGAACAAACAATTTGGATCTACTTCACTTCAAAAGGAACCATGAGATATTACAAAGAGAAAATGGTCATATAAGACTTATGAAACTACCCCTAATAACAATCTTCATGTACTAATAAACTTTCCTAAGTTTATTCAAATATTGGACATGTAACTTTTCGGATTAAAACTTATACATTTGTTATCAAACACTACAATAGTAGGGAGCCTCATGTGAGGAGTTCATTAAGTAAGCCGTCGAGATGAGTTGTGGATTTACGAGTTAAAGTGTCCTGGCTCCTCGAACGTTTACTCCATGACTTCTGAATTATGTCGGCCCGAACGGTAGTAAGAGATATACAACCTATACATGTTCCATAAACCATTTATATTCAAAGACTTACACTATATACTAAGTACTACATCATGAACATTATGCAAGACATAGATAGGCAATTTTTCGTATTCTTAGACGTTACTCCAAACCTAAGTCGCAACGTTCTATTATAGGCTGCTCTTAGTGACTTTCGCGATTCGACTACCACTTTCATTTCACATCACTTAAGCTTAAGGTGAGTCATAGCCCCTACTCTTTTCATACTTGTCTTAACTCTTTGGGGGAGACACATGCTCAACTACTTGTTTACTTGTACAAATACTCAAAACGTCTATACTTGACTGTGTTATACTTGATTGCTTACATACATGACTGCGTTATGCTTAATTGCGTTATTCTATTTATTGACTAGTAGTTGTCTTTGGGAAGTGGCTCCCAGTTGTCTTTGGGAATTGGCTCCCAAAGTGAGGTCTTCGGAGATGAAGTATAGACTCACTTCTAATTGCTTAAATTGTCTTGATGAACTTATACATGTCTTATTCATACTATATATGTTAGCAGTGGGTTGTGAACACACATGTTGCAAGTCTCTTATGGCGGGACTTGCAACTGAGTGGATTCACGATGCCTTTGCTGTGCGAACATTCTCTTAAGGCTTTTCAATTATTTTAAGACAAACTCTATGAACTCACCAACCATTGTGTTGACACTTTAGCATGTTTGTCTCAGGTCTGTAAGATGATAAGCTGTTGCATGGAGCATAGAGTCGCTTGGCATGTTTTGAAGACTTATGCTTTTATCTTTACCATTCGATATGTCTTAAAACTCTTATGTATTGTATTATGGAACTCAAGTTTGTAACTCGGAATTTATTAATCGAATGGTAACTTTTCAAAACGTCTCATTTAGAGTTCGTTTTCTATACCTTGTACTTTGTATTATGAAGTAGCACCCCTATGACACAGTCTTCCGCTGCAGTATTTTGGGGGTGTTACAGACTAACTGCTAACTGATTACAAGAAGTGTATTTATACAATGTGAAATGGGTAAAAGTGAATGGGCAGGAAAAACAGTTTTGGGTTGTTGACTTTTCTACTTTGACTATTTTCTTTGACTTTATTTGACTTCTACTTTTTAACACATATCATGTTGCCAATCATTGTATATTGTCATCGTTTGACTATTAAATCAATCATTCATTTATGAGTTTGAATGATTGTGTGTGTTTTTTATCTTCTAGATCAATTAGGTTCGGTTGAGATTACTAGTTTTGTGTTTTTATACAGATATTTATTAAGAGGTAGGGCTGTAAACGAGCCGGACGAACACGAACGAAACCTTATTCATGTTCGTTCATTTAATTTTAGCCGGACAAATAAATGGACACGAACGTTTAAACGGACGAATTTTCTTGTTCATGTTTGTTTATTAAGAAAATGAGTTGTTCATGTTCGTTTATGTTCGTTTATTAAGACACTAAACGAACGCTAAACGAACATAAACGATTGAACATAAATGAAAATAGACAAACAAACATAAACTTTATTGAGTTATGCAAAATATATTGTTTTATAAGTGTTATATTGTTTAAACAAACCAATTTTATAATAAAACAATTAAAAAAAATATGATATACGAACATAAATAAATAAATGAACATAAACGAACGTTAACGAACACATAATCAGACGTTCACGAACATAAATGAATGGACGCAGCTTTTGTTCATGTTCGTTCATTTAACTAAACGAACGTAAAATATTGTTCATGTTCGTTCATTTAATAAATAAGCGAACATAAACAAACCTTTTACCGAGCGGTTCACGAAATGTTCATTGAACGTTCAGTTCGTTTACGGCACTATTAAGAGGTACAGTTTTATTAATAATGGAGCTTAACACAAATTCACAACAAACAAATACTAATTTATTTACTTTTTTTAGAACGGCAAATGTTTACAACTCACACCACATATCTCACAAATTCTATCTTACATGTCTCCGACGAGACTTGAACCCACAACCTCCATATTGATTGTTCACTCAAATATATACTACTGGGCCCATTCAATATATATAAACAGCAAATAATTTTTTTTCAACAAATGAAAGAACAAATTTATGGTTGCAGTGCTTCATATGGACACACTATTTGGGATTCCCATTCCTGTAAGTCCCTCTTTGCTAGATGGGTACAGAAGTGTATAGGGTACTTCGACTGGTCCAACCCTATTCTTCAAACTTTCATCACTGTTCCTTTCTATAATTCTTGCCTCGATATCTCTGAGTTTCTTGCCAAATTTCTCAAATGCCATCAAAGGTTCCAAATCCATAGTCCACTCTGGGCACTCTCTTTGCCCAAGGTAAACTTCCTCAGATGGGTGCCTTGATAGTATCTCAATCAATGATACGCCAATTAGCGTTTGCAGCTGAGCAGTAATTGTTTGCAAGAAGACAATGTCTGGATTCTTTTCAAGTTCATCATATTCTGGAGTGTGTGGTTCAGGCATAAGACGGCGGCTTATAGTAGGACGATTAGGGAGATATCCAGCATAAGCGTATTGGCCGAAGTTGACTGCTGCATGAAGGGCTGAAGCCACCCATATGATGGTAGTGCAAGTGTCCATTAAATTCTGGCAAGTATCCATTGTTGGCCACCATGCCTCATGTTTCTTGTCACCATGTCCCTCTTCGCGAAGTTCTTTCCACCATGATTGGAGCTCAGTGTCATTTTGGACGATGTCATTACTCTTATAGTAGAAGCTACAATAGTCCTCAACCCATGTCTTGATGGCTGACCAAATCTCAAGACCGTCAACAGCATATGGGTAATCCTCAATCAGCAAGCGAAGCCCGTTGGGAGAATTTGAATCCTCAATTGCCATTCCCCTATTGATCTATTGCGTTAGTATATTACATTGATAAAAATACTTTATAATTTTGGTTTTTATATGTCAAAGAAACTCATTTTGAGTTAGTAACTTATATGTGAAGTCTACAAGCTAGGTTATAAATAACTTCATGCAGTGGTTGAACAATTTAAAATTTTCATGAAACTTGAATATGTTTTAACGCTTGATATAAATTCAAGATAATGCTAAAATGACTATTAATTGCATTCTCTTAATCATTATACCTTTTAACAAGATCAGCAGGGAGTGCTTGGTCAGGAAACACCCAATCTTTGTACAAAACAGACGACATTTCCATTGCATATTTCCCTGGGAAGACCGTTTGTTCAACAATACCTCCACCATTGATCAAGATTTGCCTAGCAAAGGCATTGATGTTCATTGTATCCCGAAAATGTGGTTGAAGAAGTTTATGGATTGGGTGGAGCACACTTAGTTGCCTATTTGTGGCGATCACAAATGGCTCAATAGCACAATGTGTGTTCAACCTGTAGACGTATAATATGGAGTTAATCACAATATTTATGATTCTCTATAAGTACTCCAAAAAAAAAATACATAATGAGTTTTAAGTTTTTACCAGTGACTTATGAGCTGATGGACTCCAGAGTCATTCACGGCTACATATGCTTTAGCTAATTGCCAAAGGGAGCCTTCGACTCCATGTTCAGCTGGAGTGAATACTTTACTAATGGCACCATGGTGATCGCCTACTGGATGAGGTAAGCTTAATTCAATTGCCAATGGTTTTAGAGATCCATCATTTTGCAAAAACAGCAACGTTCGTGTGGCGTAAATCTTGGTGGATGTTGCATTTATTCTCCTCACGTATGGCATTAGTGAATCATGGTGGTCAAGTATAAACACTCTGTTAGACTTGATGGCCTGTGTAACTTGTAAACATATTAGAATATTCCCATCACAAGTGACAAGCTATTGACAGTAAGTAATTGGTTTAAGATTTTACCTCTTCTACCTCTAAACCATCCAAATTTGTGTCAATATGGGAAGGTTTTATTGAACTGTTTTGGTTACCATACACTGCGAAATCTAGCTTGCTTGTCGGAGGAAACTCCTGCAAAGAGAAGTGGAAGAACTCATAAGATGTCAATAGAACATAATAAAAACCAAATACACTTTTTACATTAATGGTTATTTATATACGAAAAACTAGCGATCATAATATCATATAAATGACCAGTTTTAAGATATACTCCGTATTACTTACTTTGAGTAGACGAATGCTAACAGGGTTGATACCGGCTAACATTTCTCTTGCAAATTCTTCATCAGTCCTCCATGCTGATTTATCCCCTGATAAGATACGAGTAGAAATGTCAAGTGATAATGAACATGGAACAATAAACTTTACAAAGCTTTTTTTATTCATATATGATCGAAGGAAACATGATTTCACCAGTCTAAATTTCAGTACCTTCAATGACTTGCGGCATTGGGAATTTACCAAGTCCCTCACCATCTGTTTCCGATATTGCTTTCAACAATTCAAAAGGAATGTTTTTTCGAATTGTATCAAGTAACGGACCTTCAGGCAGCTTGATTCCTCCTTCATACATCTTCAGCACATCATCAAAATTGTCAAATTCTGTTGGAGTGCTGTCAGCTAAAGCCTGAAGCTCAGACACAAGGAATTGACCAATTGACTTTAATCCAAAGCCAAGGAAATCAGACAACTTCACGTGTCCAAAACGTTCGTCTTTAGGAACGTATATGCTTAAGCTCTTAAGAAGAGGAAGCCTGCTCTCAGTTTTAGGATCTATCAAAATTAAAGGATGTGTTAATAACTCATGTAAAAATATGCAAACAAACAAAACATAAACATAAAGATCATATCTTGAATTACCTAATTTGGTTGATGGTCTTCCGGTTCTCCCCCTACGAGGGTATGGGTATTCAGCAGATCCTCCCAGGACTGGTCGTGCATCATCTAGATCGTTATCAGGATTTCCCAAATCATTGTAGAAGGCATAATCATAAACCCTGTCCCATTCTTGAAGTTCCCCGGAGCCATTACCTCTCAAGATGACCAATTCTTCTTCTCTATATGGACGTAGTAATTCAGGAGTCTCACCAGGGAGATACGCCTACAACGATATGTTAAGTGACTTGCTCGATTGATATAAGTAGAAAGTATAAGTCAACTGTATCTTACTACAAAGAGAAAAGTAAGTACTATACCTTGTTAGCAAAGAACACACGATCCTTGGTGTAACGTTTTGTCGGATAAACCCATGAATTACATACAAAATGGACTTGGCCATGCCCTGGAACATCTTCTATGGTGAGGGTCTTGAGGAAAAATTCACTATGGTGATGATTCTTTACAAGAAATGCTCCCGGAAGTCCTATCTCCTCATCCCATTCAAAGTTAACTTCATATGTCAATTCTTTGACTGTTAGAGGAGTACCTGTTGTAATCCAGTGTTCTAAGCTAGCTGGATTCCCTAGCTTTCCTCTCAATCTTCCATCTATCCAACAAAAAATTGCATTTAATTAAGAAACTAAATACTACCAATAACTCTAATACTAATATGCAATTGATCAATGTAGCTGTAATTGTTCAGTTTCTAAAAACATTATTGGCATTGTTGATTAAGTTCCTAATATTAATTATTCGTCAAATTCTAAAAAATTATATATGCTATGTCATTATATGCCAGTCAATTTATTTTTGGACAAAGATGAGCAAACTGCAAAACTATGAATACCATTATCATAAAGACAAATGTCATTTTTTTTCCCTAAAGCTTTAATTGTTTATAAAAAAAGTAGCCATTGAGATATTATGGGACGACGAATGCGAAGACTTAAAACAATCAACGCTATCGTCATCTAAATCATATAACTTGTTTTTCTTTCAATGATTTATTTATTAAAAAGGAAGCCATCAGGTTTGTAAAATAGAAACAATTATAGCTTGCACGCAAGATACAAAATAAAAGAACGGGTAGTATTCAAAAGTGAACTAACATTTAATAACTACTCACATGGTACATGTGCGTTGCGGCGAGTATTTTGAAATGAAAAATGATTTATATGCCTAAAAAAACTAGACCTAAAATTTAGACTTATTAGTAGGTCTCATAGTTAGGTAAATATCATAACTCTTTTCAAATAATTTTTTTTGGTGAATCATGTATTCTAATTTATTATGTTCTTTTTGATAATAAATTTACGGATATCAAGAATTTCATGTGAGGTATTCAACTTTTTAACTAATGACAATGTTTTTCATTATACAATTGTAATAATAAACATTTTAGTAAGCAAAATGTTTTTTCGTCTTTCAAAATATCTATTCGATTTATATAAAGCTAAGTTTTATGGATACGGGTGTTAAAAAAAATCTATGAAACCGAAAAACCGAGCCGACCTGCTCAATCCGAAACCGCAAAAAACGCTAACTAAGAAATCAAATCCAAAAAACCAGAAATCGGATAACCCCTCTTATTGCTGTTCAATTTCAGTTTTTATTTTTAAATATCAACGGTTATCTTAATCGAAACGTATTTTATATACATGTAGTTTTAAACAAATTGAGCTTGGATTAGAAATATGTGCAATAGAATAAAATATAGAGAAAAATATTTTGTAATTTTAGCTTTATTATTTGTATTTGTTAAATTGTTGTTTTTGTGTCTGAATAGTTTGTATATTTATTAATTGTATTAAGTGACATTTAATATAAAAATTGTGTTTAACTTTGTTATACAATATGCTTTATAAGTATTTCTTGTGCAATGGGTGTTTTAATAACTGCTTAATTGGATGTAAGAGCATCGACAATGGTTAGGTTTATAATATGTCAAATCATCAACTTATAAAACTTTTGATACTATAAACTATAAGCTCACTATGGTTGAAACAAAAGATAAACATTTTTATAGGTTTTAGACCTTTTCATAAACCTCTCATAGTGGATATCCTAATTATGCAAAAGTTAATTATACATAATGCTTTATAATATGTATTACTTAAATTTAATTAATTGTACATAATGTTTTATTATATGTACTACTGAAATTTAAGTTTTGGAGAAATATAATGTTAGAAAATTGTGTTTAAGCCGGTTGTACTTGATACTTTATTTCTTGTATTATTGAATTTTTAAGATATTCAACTATTATAGTGCATTTAATGCACAAAAAGGACTTTGTGTATTATAAGATAGTAAGATTAGACGAATGTTATGCTATTTTCATGAGACTTATACCAAGCAACTAATCATGTACATTCACAGCCCATATATATTTTTACGCATTTACAGTAAACTATTAGCAATGCGAAATGATAGACAATGTTTTCATGAGGAAATGTAGTTTCCTAGGTTATGAAACAAATCAATAACGGTATATATATTTGTAATAGAATTTGACGATGAAGATATGTAAGACCTGATGATTCATGATCAGGATGAATGGCACTAATGAGCTGAAGAGAGATGGTTTGGCCGAACAACTCATACACTCCGTCAACAATCGAGGCACCAACGTTGTTAAGATCTAACACGTTTTTCTGCTGCAAGACTACTCTCCCTTTCATCATTCGCACGTTCACTCTCTTATCGAACAATTTTAAGATAAATAATAATGGTCGTTGGTTGTTTGTGTTTCTTGTGATCTCGTGTTTTCCAATAGAAGTATACAGATTTTTGGTTACAATGTGAGTGTAATGGAGCTATAGAAGCAGGTATTTGTACACGAGAAGATTACCAAGTTGTGAGATACTATAATATTAAAATATTATAACTATGATCATTTTGAATTGTTTAGCAGCCTCGCTATGAATTCAAAATTATGATTCAAGGGTTTCGTAAGAATGTGCAAGTCGTGAATCATTTAATATTAACGCGCTATCCATTCATTTCTTGCATGACTTTGTCTTATAATTGAAACACTGCATGCACTACATATTGATTTTTATTATAAAAGGTGGAAGTTAATTTTGTAGAAACGACTACTTCAAAAAAAAAAAAAAAAAATGTAGAATAATTACAATAGCTTTAAAAAAAATAGAATAATTAATACTATCATCATTTTTTATTGTTATTTAGAATATTTACAAAGCTTATTGGAGTATGAAACTTTTGATACGGAGTATTAGAATGTCGAATTAATGTGTGTTGATACGCCGGTTTATATTCTTTCTTAATTGTATTTACAATGCTTATTGGAGTTAGACTTTATCTTCATCATTTTGTGTTAGCTAGTTTGATTAAGTTGAATCACACGTTTTCCTGATCCATATAAAGTGGACCAATATACTAGGTCGTATGTTATTGTTAGGCAATCAATTTGCTCCGATATGATGAATACTTCTAAATATCGTTTTAACATATTATATGCATAAAACTAGTCCAAAAACGATATTAAAATACACAAATATTGACTGTAAACCAATACAATAATATCCATACTGAATTTTTTTTAAGTATTCTATAGAGTCCTGTACGTAATATCATAGGATCTCACTTGGAATTTAATTTTCATAAAATGAAGCCCATTGTTTCAACTTTAGGCTTTCAAGGATGGTTTAGTGAAATTAAGCCGCCTATGACAAGTTATTACACGTTTCAGTGATAAAATCAAAAGGAAAACGAGTCATGTTTGATGGCTGCCCATATAATTGTTTGTTTTCTTTTTAAGGCTGCTTAATATTATCGAATGAGGTGAGTGTAAAACAAGTACTATTCATCTACCTTTCATCTAATGGCTAAGATCAAATAAAAAATACGAGTAACAAATAAAGGGCAAAATTAGCATTTTAGCTCATTTAATATAAAAACCCACTTTTCACTTTTTTTTTTAAAAAAAACAACATATCTTCAAAACGGTAAATCTTCAAGCTACGAAAAATACACCATCGTGACGAGAAAAAAATTATCTTTCTATAGATATGCATTGTTATATACTTTCGACGAATTTTTTTTTTTTCAAAATTTCGTCCAGAAAAATCCCATGGGATTCGTAAAAAGACGATTTTTTTTTTTTTTTTTTCAAAATTTCCGTCTAGAAAAATCCCATGGGATTCGTAAAAATCCCATGAGATTCGTAAAAAGACGATTTTTTTTCTTCAAAATTTCCGTCCAGAAAAATCCCACGGGATTCGTAAAAAATCCCATGGGATTCGTAAAAAGACGATTTTTTTTTTCAAAATTTCCGTCCAGAAAAATCCCACGGGATTTGAAAAAATCCCATGGGATTCGTAAAAATCCCATGGGATTCGTAAAAAATCCCATGGGATTCGTTAAAAGATTATTTTTTTTTCAAAATTTCCGTCCAGAAAAATCCCATGGGATTCGTAAAAAAATCCCATGGGATTCGTAAAAAGACGAAAATCTTTTTGCAAAATTTCCGTCCAGAAAAATCCCACGGGATTCGTAAAGAAATCCCACAGGATTCGTAAAAAGATGATTTTTTTTTTCAAAATTTCCGTCCAGAAAAATCCCATGGGATTCGTAAAAAGACGATTCTTTTTCAAAATTTCCGTCCAGAAAAGTCCCACGAAATTTGTAAAAAAATCCCACGGGATTCGTAAAAAGACGATAAATCACAAAGGATTAAGTATGAATCCCATGGGATTCTTTGGCGCATCCCATGGGATTCTTGTCTTCTAACTAAAAAAAGCTTGAATAGATACTAACAGAAAGTGAAAAACTATCATTGTTTTCTCCATTCTTATTTACCAATGTCAACGACTTAGAAACGCAAGTAGATTAAAAAAAGAAAAAAAAATTATATAGAGAAAAGTAAATTTTAAATATATTTAATTTTGGAACAAGAAAGAGTAATTATAAATGTATAATGAAGATAAATTTATATAGAGAAAAGTTGGAAACCAATGGCCCGCTATTCATCGACATAAATAAATAAAATAAACCGAAAGCAAATTTTCTTCTAGTAAATTTTTAAATAAACAAAAAGATATTTGAATTAAGAATCATATAGGATTCTGTATGAGATCACAAGGGATTCATTGTGAATCCCATGGGGTTCAGTATGAATCTCAAGGGATTAATTGTGAATCCCATGGGATTCTTTGGTGCATCACATGGGATTCATTCACATGGGATTCTGTATAAATCCCATGGGATTCTCTATGAATCACAAATAATTGTAGTTAATAACCAGTCTGCCAACATCATCCAGTGATTTCCTCTTGGGCTCAGCTTCTAGCAACATCGACTCAACATCTCTTATAGAGGGTCTGTTTGATGGATTTCTACTTGTACATAGCATTGCTATCTTCAACACACATATCATTTCCTCCCTAACTGAGCTACATGAACCACCCGCATGTTCATCTAGTACATCTTTTGTACCTTCTTTTCTCTTCATTTTTGATCTCACCCAATCCACGATGCTATTTCCTTCCCCAAATTCAGAATCCACTAATCATTTCCCGCTAATGAGTTCCATTAAGAGCACCCCGTAACTGTATATGTCACTTTTCTCATCAACTTGCAAAGTGTAAGCATATTTGCAAAATTTAAATGTACTATTAAAATCAAAGAACTAGTGAACAAAAAGGTCAAAGTGTTCAACCGTTAAAAGCAAAATTCTAATGCAATAATATTCCTAAAATATCTTTTTATAGTCCAGCATACTATAATCAATACAAAATATCCTTTGTAAAGTATACTTGACATATTAACTACGAGTAATAACTACTGATAAAACTTTTGACAAAGCGTTCACGGTTAACCCACAAGACCTGATACCTCCCTCTAATGCAAATTAAACCATTTCTAAGACATTGTGATAGTTGTACATTTTGGTTAGCTTGACCCAGGACAAGCTTGGGCAAAACCAATTCATGTTACATAGTCTTGTGAAATGTTGATATAGTCCAAATGCATCCAAACGCACACAACTCAAACGAAACTAAAATAGTCAAGCTTAATAGGACCAAACCTACTATCACATTCCCTGACTAATACTAGCCAAAGGGATTTAAGACTAGTTTGGTTCAAACTTATTGCTGTACATTTTCTAGCTTAGCTAGCTATCTACATTTCACCTTTAGCAATTCATTCAAATAAAAATTAGAAATATCGACGAAATTGCATATTAATCTCCACGAAATTGCATTAACCAATGTAAAAGAGCCATACTAGTAACAGAATATGAATAAACAAAATAGCAATCAACTGATTCAATATATTTCTAATAAATTCAATAACTAACACTATAATAATCAAAATAGCAATTAATTGAATAATATGAAAATAAATCGAATTATATTCAAAAAAAAAAAGTTTACCAATATCAACATTTGATGCTCATTTTGATCAGCGAGTTGAAACGAAGACGATTTAGGCAATGGTTCAACTTTAGATAGTGATACTTCATGTCGTATGTCTAGTATTTAGAATTGATTGGTTGATTTTGCATTTGATTTGGGGAAAACGGTTAGGGTCAGATTTGGGGAAATCGGTTAGTGGAGGAACATGGTGTTAGTTTGATTGTCTGAGTAAATGAAATGAACAGGGTGTAAAGCGACCTCTCAGTTTAATTGTGGATATGACTAAAATGCCCTTTGGTAAATAATAAAATTAAAATAACAAATAATCTGAACCATTGGATTGAAAGAGGATAGATGGTTGAGATCTTGTTATTTGTTCTTTAGATAAATTTTGTTTCGTATTGAACTTTTCTCATTATCGAATATATGTTTTTGTTAAATTAGCAACCAAGCTGGGTAATACCTCCCTAAAATACCTACTCCGAACCCGTAACATCATGCACGTTTGACATTGTGCAACAACAAATCGTTGCATTAAGCAGGCATAGCAATAACCATCGCGTGGCTTAAGGGTTGTTATGTAACATATATAAGAGAGCATATGCGATGGTGAAATCAGAAAATTGGAGCTTGAAAGAAGCAGGACCGTTTTAAAGTTTTTGGAGACACCATAAGCAAAAAATTGAAAAGAAACCCTATAAATTATAATGGACTCCAGAGTCTAGTTAGTCTATACGATTAGGTTTTAGGCTTAGTATAACGTTTAATTCTCCTCCCAGCTCGAACAACGAAATCAGGAATTAAGGTCAAGACTTGATAAGGACTCTTGAAATACTAGCTAAAAACTAATTTTAAAGCAAACTAAGACGAATATTCAAAATCGCTACAAAAGAAAAAACTTAAAAGCAAATGATGATGGTCATTGGCTAACATTAGTGGCACCTTTGGCCGATCTTTTTTCAGTTATTGCTTTAGATGCGAATGTGGCAAAGATCACATAACTACATAAGTACAATTTTGTTCTTAATGAGAAACGGTTACCCCGCGTATTACAGCGGGATCATAAAGTAACATACTATATTATAATGAAGGAAGACCTACTACTAATATAATACTTAAAATTAAGTCTTACAACTTCTAAAGCTATAAGAGCATCGACTATGAGAGGTCTAAGAATAGGTCCAAAAAACTTGAAAAGGTTTATGTTTTATATTAGCCATAGTGGAGTTTTATTTCATACACATGTGGCATGAAAAGGTCCTAGATGTTAGACCTCTTCATAATCTCAAGACATTTAATGCATGTGTTATGAGAAACAATTATAAAGCTTTAAGATGTTTATGCCATAGTAGAAATAGGTTTATTAACTCAAAAGGTCTAAAACTTATTTATGTGGCATGAAAATATTAATTTATAAAGCTTTATAATATTTTACCATAGTGGATGCCCTAAGTACAACAACCAATGCTACTTATAAAAATCCTCCTCATATTTAATTTTAATATACAATTAATACTAACATTAAATACAATAAATAAATTATTATGTACATTAAATATAATTAATTAAATGGTCAATAAATACAATTAATACACTTATTAAACACCCCTTACATAAGAAATAAAAATAATCAAGCATATTGTATAACCAACTTAAACACAATTCCTGCATTAAATGTCACTAATACAAATAATAAAGCATATTATACAAATATTCAAGCCTGAACGGGCATTGGGCCAAATGGGCTCGAGCCCGAACGGGCATGGGTAAAACGGGCTCGAGCCCGAACGGACACGAGCTAAAAGAAATTTTTGATATCCGTAAATTTATTGTCAAAAAGAACATAATAAACTAAAATATGTTCACATATTGTACAAACAAGCAAACTACTAAACAAAAAATAATAATAAATAATAAATAAAATAATACAAACTAAGCAAAATTTTATCGAACTTTTGCCATAAAAAACTAATTAACGTTCAAATAAAATAAATTATTAGCCGAAAAAATTAAATTACAGGATGCCCGCAGCTGCATCGTGTGAGGACCCTGCTAGTATTACTAATAGTTGAATAATTCTATAAGGATAAAAGTGTGTAACTAAACAACATTCAACATAAGAGTGATTCAATGAAACAATTTTTGAAAACAGAATAAATTACACCGTTCTTCCTTGTGGTTTGAGCGAGATCCTTAATTCGGTCATTGATTATTATTATTATTATTATTATTATTATTATTATTATTATTATTATTATTATTATTATTATTATTATAACCATCTTTATTAGAACCATGAAAAACTTACATAAAGTTGGATGAGAATCTAGACACAATCTGTGCTCCCACTCCTTTCAGAATACAAAACTAACTCGATGAAAAATAAAAACACTACTCTTAACATTGTTTGAGTGGCTAATGGCAATAGACTTAATACGAGACAATGTATCCAAAGCTTCCGCATCGAATTTCCCAAAAGTAGAAAAAGCAAAAGGTATGAACTTGTATACATTGTCTTCACATTTGAACTCATACTTCCTATTTTTAGCATTACACAAGGCTAGCCCAAAAGCCCCACTACCAGCAAATAAGTCTACCAGCAAATAGACTTATTATTATTATTATTATTATTATTATTATTTTCCCTGATTTATCCTTATAATTGAACTTATAACTTAACCCAAAAACAACCTCCCTCCATCACTCAAGTATTAATTTGTTTTTTGTTTCTCCTTTGGGCATTCTAAAATGCAACACATTCATACTTGTCATAATTTGCTATTAGGGCCAACATTTGTAAATGTATGTAAGCCGTCAATTTTTATTGTTTCGTGTATTATTATTATTACGAGGCATCATGGCCCGTGCGATGCACGGGCTTTGTTCACCGTGTAGAATCATATGCTCGTGCGGTTATGCGTATTTAGTTACTATATAATTTAGTTTTGATCGGGGGTATTCGAATAAATAAACAAAGTTTGTTTAAGCAAGCTTTTATAAATAGAGATGTTTCACCAAAAGTATGAAACGAATGACTAAGGTTCATCATCGTAACTGAAAATATAACTTATCAAACACACTTTCTTGCTAAAAAAAAAACACACTTATCGGCTTCAACTTGGCACACCAGTGTGGTTATATTTTTAAACGCGACTATTTTCTGTAGGTAGTCTGCAAAAATATTACTGACCAAATCTTTTAAAAAAAAGTCGATATATTTAAAGCACATTGGGTTAATATTAATTGCATTTGTATAAGTTGCAAAATTATTGAAATGTTATTAAGGTTATTTTGGTCAAATCCGAAAATGAAATATAGTTAGTTTTTTTTTTTTTTTTTTTTTTTTAATGTGCATAAATATGGTCAGATTCAAAAATAGTTCAAACTCACAACTTAACGGGATGTTTGGGATTGCTTGTATAAAACGGATTATGTATTTTGCACACGGATAGTTAGATAATCCGCTGTTACAAAATATGGTTTTGAAATATAGTGTTTGGATTTGATTTTGCTATTTAATAACGCAATAATCACATAATTAGTTTTCAAATGTTTGGCTTATAAGATTATTTATGACTTTTGACGAAAAGGACATTCTTAGTTTTATACATGATATAGATTTATAGTTAAATATGTAACGTTTTTCTTTTTATTTTATATAACATGACATACAAATTATTTATAACATTTATTTAAAAAATCACTTTTATGTTAACAAAATAAACAAATCACTTCTACCTTTTATACGTTTACTTTCCATCCTCACCACAAAATTCATAGCCAAACATCTGCAATCAACAGTTTCACAACTTACATTATTAATAGGCAATACACAACCTAAGATTCCAATCAACAGATCGCAACCCACATTTGCTACGACACACCCGTTTCCCTGAATTACAGGCCGCTTTCAAACAACAATCGAGGATCCCTTTCACAGGTTTGCACCATTTACAAATTACTTGACAGTGTTTGTGATTGGTTTGAAAAGTGGTTTACTTTTTGTGTTTCGGTTGTCTTGCCACTGATTAAGTACATTGAAAGCATAAAAATAAATATTAAGTTGAACTAATAGTTTATACCAATTAAGTAAGGAAACCCTCCATATTTGTAATTTTTATAAATTTTGTATGATTTTTTTGTTGCAGTGCGCGCTATTATGGTGTTTAAAGAAGGTATATTTGATGACCCGTTATTGAATTGGGATGCTTTGGATTCAGATCCTTGTGATAGGGGTGACGTTTCTTGTTTAAACGACCATGTTAACAAAATGTAAGCAAGCTGAGTTTATTTATTTATTTTTTGAATATATTTATCGATTTCGTAGGAATGATATTAGCAACAAAAGTGAGTTTGTTTATGTACTAACATTGAAGCTGGATTGTTTTATGGTGGGAGCAACTTGCGTGTGCATGAATGGCTTATTTCAAACAACAATCGAAGATAGCTTGCACAGGTTTGCACTTTATTCAAATCACATAACATTTTGGGTTAATGACATCCTCTCACTACTTAATTACAATGAAAGGAAATAGATAAATATTAACGTCATCTAATAATTGAAATCAAATATTTTGTGGGATATTTAGTCTATCTATAGCTTTTTAGCAAAGTAAATTAGTATGTATAGAATCATTAGGCGTGCCTTGGCTTGATAGTGTAGGTTGTTAAAAGCTTCCTTATACACAATATGTCTTGTGTGGTGCTTTAATTCCTTAGCATTGTCTTCGATCATGAAGATTTTCAGTCCTTATGGGCTTTATATGAAGTAGGTGATTCTGAAGCTTTATATGAATTTGTGGTGTTATTTATGAATTTATGCTTAGGGGAATGTTTAGGTGTTAATTAAGGGGATTGTAGGGGACCACATTTTTTAATAGAGTTATTGCAAAAGGGCGCTATTTCCTGCTGAAACACATCAGCGCTACTGCATAACTTAGTATTTTAGCTGTGAGGTTGAATATAATTTGAGCGTATATGGCAGAATCACCGAATATATTTGTATTTTGAATGCTTTCTATGAACTATGCATTCATTTTAAGTCCATGAAGGAATTATGTACTTTTTTGTTTTCCAACTTTAGAGCAGATACTTTTCATTTGGAAAGAATTAGCGGGCTCCTGTTATGTGTTATTACATTTTTAGATTGAGCGTTCACCACATTTAAATACTAACGGTCACATTAAAAGTACCGTAAGTTTGAAGGAATCAGTAACCAAATGGGTATGACTTGATTTCATAACGTAGATCCTGATTATATGTGATGCTTTTGTGATTTCCAAATTTTTAAGATTGAAGGTTCACCACATTTAAACCTTAACTGGCCAAACGGAAAGCAAGGTAAGTTTGAAGTGATTAGTAACCAAATGGGTATGACTTAACAAAGTTTATGTCGTCAAACAATAGAATAAGAGACTGAGCACAAAACAATGGATAGACCATCATACTCATATCAAATTAAGTTAACAAAATTCTAACACAAAGCGTTGGCTAGGACACGGCCTCATATCTAAGATGACAAAATTCTGCCCAACACCTTTGTAATTCTTTATTTCCTTCTAAGCACTTATTTTGAATGAAGTTCCTTATTCAGCATGCTCTTCAGGATCTTTGTCATCTGGTACCTTTTTAACAGCAACTTCCTCTATGTCTGAATATTCTTCAATGTACCTTTAGTTAGTGTGGAAAAAAACACATGTTATCGTTTGTAAGACTTATTATTCAATGTGAAATCTTATCTTGTCTTATAAGTTCTAACCTTTTCCTTTTTTCTTTTTCTTTTTTTTTTTTTTTTTTGGCTTAGATGCCTTTGATAGGGTACACATTGCTGGGCCCCTCACCAGCCTTTCCATCGGGGACTCCTGAATCTCGTCATTGTTGTCAGGTGTATATACACGTTAGAAGCTTCGCCAACCTCTTGAAGCTCTAAAATTGCAGAAGCAGGGGCTAGGAAAATGTTACTGCATGTGAAGCTAGCCCATCCAAAAGTGCTTTTCTGACAAAGGTTGAACCATTAAGCTCAATCAAGTAAGTGTTATCTTTGATGATTTGGTATTCATCTTTTTCATGTACGGTAAAATATCGCATAGAAACAATAGAACCTTCTTGCAACTTATTGCTGAAACAATGTGAAATATTACTTTTCATTGTGCAGTGCATCACATTTTCTTGCAAAAACACCATGTTACATCAGTCATAATACTTTGAATGATGAAAAATATTTTACCTTATCATCTGAAATGACAAAGTTAGTGGTAAGGTATCTCTCATTAATATTATCGACATCCCATCTCCTGCATATCATGACAACAATGGGACCTTCATCGCCTAATTGGTCCAGGCTGTAAGAACATGGCTGACTTTTTTTGTTGGTTTGACATATTTTTGGGATGAGTGGGCGTCCATATATGATTGTGCAACTATGGCTGGTGTGTAATTTATAGGAACGAATCTACATGTTAGATGATTGGACACATTTAATGGTTAGGAGATGAAAGGAGCTGCTGATGCAGCATGAAAACATGAAAGGGTTTGCATCAATTGGTTGGGCTGGGCAGTTTTAAAAGTGGTTTTATGATGGAGTTTGTAGGATCTTAAATAACACAACTTTATCACACACGATATAAGCACAATAAGAAGGAAAGATGGAAAGATGGTGACTTGTATGGAGTATATGTAATTCGTGTATATAGAGAGAGAGAGATGGAAAATGAGAGCTTTTATTCAAAGAAAACACACACAAATACACACACAAGCACACACCTCAAATGAGCCTTTGAGGTGTTTAAATAGTTCTTAACATGAGATGCCCTATGGGCTTTCTATGGGCTTGGGCTTGGGCTTGGACTTGGTTACATGATTGGATAACTAGGCTTATGAAACATAGCATATAACATATTAGCTTGCCAAGTCCAAGGCCCAATGACTAAACTATTACTAATCTTAACAAACGACACAAAGTTATAATATGAGAATGACCATCACTTTAATATATATATATTTAATGCTAACAATCTCCCCCTAAGGGGTGGTCATTCGAATGATGCTCCACGTGAGTGGGTCTTCCGTGTTCTTTGTCTTTAACTTTGTGTGTCGTTGTAGAATAGTCTTTAGTCTTTGTTCCTTCATGCTTTGTGATCTTCAATAACTGATTTTCATCGTTCTTTGTTCCTTTGTGATGTGGAGTTATCTGCCTTTCGTCACTTCTGCGTCTGTGGTGGTTATTTGTCATTCCAACATGCTCATACATCTTTGGATTTTGATATTCATATGCACGTAGTTCCCTTTCTTTCACTTTGATCTTTAGTCTTCATACTTTGTAGATTCTTCTTTTTGGCATAGAATCTTTCTTTGAACTTTGTGTTGTATTGATCTATGAGGGAGCTTTCTTTAACTTCAAGATGTATGTATGAGCATGTGGAATCTGTCGCCATGGAGATGAAGTGTCCCTGCATATAAACAGTTAGCAATAAAACATCCGGTACTTACAGATAAGAATTAGAGATCGTCAACAGCATAGTGTGAAGACTCCTTCTAACCCTTACCAAGGCCGTTCCCATGTCAGATACTCTCGAGAGAGCTTACAAGACCTACTAAGTAGCTCAATGACTGGGTGAGTCGCTGGGGATCACTCCACGACTGTAGACCGTTTGAAACCACCGCGAACACTAAGCGTAACCCATAAAGAATTACCGAAGTGACCTGCTGTCAGGGCTGCTTGATGTTGACCCTGGCAGGAGTTTCCATTCAATCATTAAGAATCACAAATGTGAATCCTCTCATAAATGTTCTGGCAGATTGCTAAGATCTGCGTAGGACTCTTAAGTTTACATCTGGCGTCCTTAATGTTGAACAACCAGTGTAGAAATATCATGTGTTCCTATGAGATCTTATGATGAATCTCGGGGCTCTAGACTCGATAAGTGCACATTTGGTTTCCTATGCAGAGATTAGGGAGAGGTCTCCTGCTTCAATATCAACCATCTCTAAGAGACAGATCGATAGATTACACCGGTTCCCCGTGAGAATGAAACAAGCCCTTTTAAGAGAACTTGAGTGGTTAAGAAGGTTTAGTGCAGTGCGTCACTTGGTCCATGACGTCTTTGTCTTCAATACCGGTGTCACCTTAGTAACAACCAGTAGCATATGAGTTGTACCCGGTGTCTGCCCTAAGGTTGAACATTTGGAGGGCTATTTCTTTTCACCCTTTTTCATAACTTTTCTTTTTAATTCTTCAACCCCTTCTTTCTCCTTTCTCATTTTCTCCTTTTTTCAATCATACCTAAGGTCTTCTAATTCTAATCTATTGGAATTGTCCTTGGGTAGATCCCTCCGGCTCTGGCGGATCATAGGACGGTTTTTCCTAACCTTAGTCACCTTATAACTCCATGACTATCCTATCATTGCCATGAAACCATTTATTGAAAATCTCTCAAAGTGTTTATGATAATAAAACACATTGTTGACACTTCGAGAGTTTTGCATTTCTTTTGAAGGACTCCCCCTTCACATGTGCTCATGAATATTTAAGAAATTTGCACATGCGAGAGGAGTTTGCACTTTTGAATTGATCCACTTTCAGCGAACATGACCGATTCGGGACACGCTTACATCACTAGTTAGACTAGCTTGAAATTATTACCCGTCCTGGTCAAGTCCAAAGAAAGTCTCTCGATACGGTACATTCTACTCAGACAAGTCCTATTCGAGACACGCTTACATCACTAGTTAGACTAGCTTAAAATTATTACCCGTCCAGGACAAGTCTTTTCGATTAATGACATTTAAGCTTCGTCAATTCATTGGTAATATCTGAGTCGAGCTCTTTTGAGATTCGGCCACAATCTTTAAACATCTTTGATCACATTTTAATCATGTCTTCTCCCCCTAAAAAATAGCATACCTTGATATTTTTGATATCAACTGATTTAGAAAAAGCTCTTTGAGAGATAGACAGATTCTGCGTGAATTCGGAACATTTTTTCTTTTTGTACTCCCCCTTAATGATAGCATATTTAAAGTTAATTAAGGGTTTTTAGGGAGTTATATTGAGTACTAATTTTGAGAGATTTTGAGAAATCTTTTGAACAATCTTGAAAAAGTGCTCAAGAATTTTGTTTGAAAACGAGTTTATGCTTGAAATCTTTTTCGTTTGTTTAGACTCGAACTTTTTGAAAAAGAGTTCATCATTGAACGTACGAGTCCTTGATTTGAAAATTAATCAGAAGTCATCGTTTAATGTCCGGGTTTCGTACTGAAGTATACGAAAGCCATAGTGAAGAAACTTTTGAGAAACGACATGTTTTCGAAAAACATTAAAAAGAACTCCCGCTCAAGCATCTGTACATATCCGTATCATTGTTGAATGACATTTCTAGAAACGTACAGAATATTGATTTGTACGAGAGACATGTCGTGAGAAGAATATTTTTGGATTTTTTGATTTTATATTGTTTTTGTATTTTTTGAAAATTTTATATTTTTGTGTTTTGTTTTTGTTGGTTTTTCAAATTTTGTATTTTGTTTTTTCAAAAATATTTACAGCGAAGCGATTTTAAAAACATTTTTCAAGAAGATTCGAGAAGACGTTCTAGCTCCTCCGGAGTTAGGCTTCGCATGCCAATTTGTCGAACTAAATAGTCAAACCTTTCTTTTAGGAGGGCTTTAGTAAATAGATCGGCGAGTTGATAATCAGTCTTAACGAAAAATAATTCAACATTACCCTCTTCCACGTGTTCTTTGATGAAATGGTAGCGGACTTTGATATGCTTCGTCTTAGAGTGATGTATGGGATTGCACGAGATGGCTATGGCACTTTTGAGTCACAATACATAGGTATTCTGTCAAAAGTAAAGCTATAATCTGTGAGCTGTGTCCTCATCTAAAGAACTTGGGCACAACACGCAGATAGAGACACATACTCGGCTTCGGCAATTGATAGCATAGTACAATCCTGTTTCTTTGAAGACCAGCTTACAAGCTTTTCACCCAAAAATTGTGCTCCACCTGATGTACTCTTTGCCATAACTTGATCACAAGCATGGTCTGCATCTGAAAATGCTGTTAGATTAAACCCCGAATCCTTCGGATACCAAAGTCCCATGTTAATGGTGCTTCGTAGGTACCGAAAGATCCGTTTAACCTCTTTGAGGTGAAGTTCGGTAGGCTTTGCCTGAAACCGTGCTAATAAACAAACAGCAAATTGAATATCAGGTCGGCTAGCAGTTAGGTACATGAGAGAACCGATCATGCTCCGATATTTCTTCGGATCGATAGGTTTCCCAAATAAATCAGCACCTATTTTTGGTGAAGTGACCATTGGTGTACCAACAGAATCACAATTTTCCATTCCATGTTTTTTCAAAATCTCTATCGTATATTTAGCTTGATTGATAAAAATGCCACGAGGTGATTGATGTATTTATAAGCCAAGAAAGAATTTTAGTTCCCCCATCATGGACATTTCAAATTTACTTTTCATGAGATTTTCAAAATGTTTTGAATGGTTAGGATTGGTTGATCCAAAAATAATGTCGTCCACGTAAATTTGAACGATCAAAATGTCATCTTTGAATTTTTTGATAAACAAGGTGTCATCAACCGTTCCTTTTGTGAAATTGTTTTTAAGCAAGAAAGATGATAGTTCGTCATACCTCGCTTTTGGAGCTTGTTTTAAGCCATAAATTGCTTTCTTGAGCTTGTAGACGTAGTCTGGATGATCTTTGTCGATGAATCCCTCTGGCTGACTCACATACACTTCTTCTTTCAGAGTTCCATTCAAGAAAGCTGTCTTAATGTCCATCTGATAGACTGTGATGTTTTTGTGAGCTGCATAGGCTAAGAAAATCCGGAATGCTTCAAGTCTAGCTACAGGCGCGAATGATTCTTCGAAATCTATCCCTTCTTCTTGTGGATAACCTTTAGCCACGAGACGAGCTTTGTTGCGAATAACAGTCATTTCCTCATCCAGTTTGTTCTTCCACAACCACTTGAGATCAAGAACTCGTTTATCAAGTGGTCGTTCAACAAGTTCCCAACTATCATGTAACAGGTATTGAAGAAATTCCTCCTGCATCGCTTCAATCCAAGGGTTTTCTGCCATTGCTTCCCGAATGTTCTTTGGTTCTTTGAGACTGATTGAGCAAACGTAGATGCACAATTCGAGATCGGTGGCAAGTTGTCTCCTTGTCTGAACTGGCTTAGAAGGTTCACCAATAATATGTTCTATTGGATGGTCTTTTGTCCATTGAAACGTAGAAGGGTACCTTGGGTGTAACGAATGTGTGTTAGATGGTTCTTGTAACCTTGAAGAAGATTCAGCAGAGTCTGTTGCAAACAGGTTTTCAAATACTTCTTCTTCTTCCCCTTCTAATGTAACATTGTTTGAATTATTTGTTGGTTCTTCTTGAAAATTTGTGTTTTGGTTTTGCTCATCAACTCTTGGTATGTCAGTTTCAAGTACTGGAGTTGCTTGAGTAGATGTAGATGATGTTGATGTAGTTGGTGCTTCAACTTCGATTGTGGTAGATGCATCCTGTGTTGGTGGTGGTGGTTGATGGTTTTGAGCGGGTGCAGCGGAATGTTGTTGAGATACATTTGTCGAAGTTCCACCATAATATTCATCAAACATTAACTCGAAGAAATTTTCCAGTTCTTGTTCTGAAGGTTTATCCGTGTTTGTTGACTGAGCTCCTTGAGGCACGAGTCCTGAACTGATGTGTCCAGAAGTCTGCATGTTTGGTGCGGGTCCTAATCCGTTTTGATTAGAAGCCATCGGATTAAGCGCGGGTTCTAGAGCGAGTCTCTCAAAAGCCATCTGTGAAATCTCGTCAAACTTCACATTCATCGTCTCCATTATCTTTTTCGTTCTTCTATTATACACCCTGAATGCCCTCGAGTTTTCTGAATATCCAATGAAGATTCCAATATCACCCTTAGCTTTTAACTTCCCTAGATCTTCTCTATCATTCGTCGGATAGCACAAAGCGCCAAATACGTGAAGGTAAGAGATGTCAGGTTTACGGTTGTTCACTAGCTCATATGGGGTTTTATTGAATCTCGGATGGACTAGGGATCGGTTTTGAGTGAAACAAGCAGTGGCTACAGCATCAGCCCATAAGAATAGAGGTGCACTAGAAAAAATCAGCATTGTGTGAGCAGCTTCAACAAGAGTTCGGTTTCTTCTTTCAACTACCCCATTCTGCTGTGGAGTTCTAACAACTGATGTTTGGTGAGTGATTCCAACATCTTCGAAATAGGTTCTTAACTCCTGATTTGTGAATTCTGTGCCATTATCTGTTCTTACAATCCTTACTGGAGCTTGAAGTAGAACTTGAATACGCTTAAGAAAGGTGATGATGATGCCTGGTGCTTCGTCTTTTGATCTCAAAAACTTTACCCAAGTATATCTTGAGTAATCATCAACAATAACAAGAATATACTTCTTCCCAATAATGCTTTCAACTCTCATTGGGCCACATAAGTCCATGTGCAACAAGTGTAATCTTGCTTCCGAACTAGGTACGGTTTTGGGTTTATATGATACTCTTTTGCTTTTTCCTTGTTCGCATGATGGACATAGATGATCCTTGGTGTATTTGAACTTAGGAAGTCCGGTGACGATGTTGTCTTTGGCTAGCTTGTTGATGGTGTCAAAATTGAGATGGGATAAACGTCTATGCCACAGCCAGGACTTAGTTTCGGTTGCCCGTGTCATAAGACAAATTGGTGATGTAGAAGCCATTTGGTTGATGTCGATAGCGTACAAGTTTGTACCACGATTACCAGTTAAGAGATCATCACCAACCAAATTTCTAATAAAAACCGTGTTTCTCCTGAATGCAACTTCTAAATCTGCATCACAAAACTGCCCGACTGAAAACAAGTTGTGTCCCAACCCTTCGACGTAGTAAACTCGAGTGATTAAAAAATTCTCAAACCGAAGATCTCCATAACCCTGAATAGCTGCTACATGATCATTTCCAAAGCGTACCGTTCCCATGAATTTCCAGACAAAATTGATCAGCAGCTTTAAATTCCCGGTTATGTGCTTGGAGCAACCCGAGTCGACGATCCAAAGACATATTTCGATAACCTGCCAAGAACAGAAGAGTTTGTATTTGGAAACCGTGTTGAATTTGGTTCCATGGGGTTAGGAGTAAAAGCAGCATCACACTCATAGACAGTTGCTACTTATTTAGTTTGAGTTATTTCTAATTTGCCGTCCTTAAGAGTGAACTCTCTACCAGTCGGAATCCACATACAAAACTTAAGATAGTTCCTAGGCATTCGACTAATAGTGGTAGTCCTAAATCGTGCAACTAATCTTTCTATAGATCTGGATCTAGCACTAGGTCTTTTTGGAACATTCTTCTGTGCAGGCGTAACATTCACATTCTTAGAAACACATTCATCATGAACATCATTAATTAAACATTTCTTGCATATTAAACAAACAGAGTCATTACATGCATTAGAACCAGTACTTTCGACATTACATTTAGATGAATCATGTTTCTTATTAAAAAGCGATAAATTCCTAGGGTGTTCTTCTACTTCTTCAACTTTATTCTTGCTACTACTCGTAGAGACAGGCGAGACTCTATTGTTCCTTGTATTGCTCCTAGGCTTTAGTCTGCTGCTCCTAGAGGTGCTTTCTAATCCTGTAGAAGGTAAGACACACACATTAGGATTTATATTGTTGTCCTTTTTAGCATCCCTAGATTCTTTAGAATTAGCCTTTATGCACTTGTCATTTATCTAAGATGTTGAGGCAGACGCACTAGTGGGACTAATCCTAAAAAGGTCAGGTGCTAACACTTTAGGAGTTTCGACAACCGCTATTCCTTTATCAACAATCTTATCATTTCACTTTTCTTGGGCAAGGGTGTTGGAGTAACTGTTTTTGTCAAATCCTTTTTCTCATCGACTTTTGGAGCAAACCGTGAAATTGACATTTTAGGTTTTTGAACCGTGTTTGAAACATTTTGTTTCTCCGAAGTCAATGGTTTTGCAAACTTAGTTTCCTTACCCTTTCCTTTTTGACTTTCAAGCTGAGCCCTCAAAAGATCATTTTGCTCTTTCATTTTCTTTAAGTCACGCTCATACGACAATTTGTCATACTTTCATTCTTCCTTTTTTCGATCAAGTTGTTTAAAATATGACACGTTTTCTTTTTCAAGCTTTATGAGAGCATTTTCATATTTTGAAACAATTGCGGAGGTCTCAGCTCTTAGTCGTTCATCGTCTTGAACAGAATATGTTTGTAAAATGATGGACATAATGTCAGTGGTCATAACAGCTTCGAAGAGAGAATCATTAAGGTTTTCCAAAACATTCATGTTTTCACGAGTATCATTAGCTTCGTTTACCAGAGATTTGTGGTCCTTGACAAAGTCGGCCGTTTCTTTTAAAAAAGCTTGTTCAAAATCGATTACCCTTGCACTGATGTTATTCAGAGGGATAGTAATTTCGTTTTGAAACACCTTTTTCTGTTCGATATGAAAACTAGAATGCCAGTTGTTAATATTGATGGTAGTTTTTGAAGCAACAATATTTTGAAGTTCTTGAATTCTCTTTTTAAGATCATCCAGAATTTCTCTAGCCTCACTTGTATTAAAAGTGTTGTTAGAGGACATTTGTTCTATTTTTGAAAGAGATTTGGAAACAACGTTCTTTTTAGACAAGAATTTCGCAAATGGTCGTTTTATGGAAAACGCAGATGGTTCTGTTTGTGGAACAAAAGTGATTCCCGAAAGTTTGTTCAATTTGTTGTAATCAATGGGTTTCAAATCCTTTTGTTTCATTTTATTTATGCTCTCTTCGACATGTTCAATCGTTAGCACAGAATCCCGAACGACGGGAGGATCATGTTTGGTATAAATCACATTACCATTGTACAAAACATTCTGTTCTTGCTGAGCTTTCTTGAGATTACAAGGGGTGTTGTTACCAAGAGCCATTTTATGTTTCGTATGGTAAATCGGATTAATTTGATTTGAAATCATTTTCATTGTTTCACTCGACTGACCCGACTTAACCACTAATTCTTCTAAATGAGCAATCATGTGTTCTGACTCTACGATTTCTTCCAAAAGTTTGTCTTCTTTCTTTGCAAAATCCTTTTTCAACTCATCCATTTCTTTTTCAAGATTGGTATAAGCTGTTTTTTGTTTAGAAAGTTGGTTTTGTAAATCAGAAATTTCCGCGTTTAAAGATTTTATCTTTTTGAAAGAATTAACATCAAGTGTATCAAACTTGAGTTGCAATTGTTGTTTCTCTGAAACGGAATTTTGATAACCAGTTTCTAATTCAGACAATCTTTTGTTATGAAATTCAAAAGCTTTAACGGTTGATTTGTAACTCTCAAGCTCAGCAGTCAATTTAACATTCGCGGCCTTAACATCGCGATTGACCTTTTTCACATTCTCAATTTCAATACGACAATTATTCAATAATGATTCAAACAAAGCACGTGTTTCCTCATCATTCTCAGCATGCTGTGAAACGAAGCCTCCATTATGATTCACATCTGGAGTCGCTGAAGGAGTATTGCTACTACTTGGCGTGTCCAGGAATGTATCATAAGTGGATGCTTGCTTCTCAAAATGCTATTCCTCATGAGGAGACATATCAAATATATCATTATTGTGACATGTGTTGAAATTTGATACCTCAAATGGTGCATTGGTGTCATAAACAGGAAGTGTGTCAGAATCCGTGTCATACTTAGCTTCCTGAAGATTCGCCATGAATATGCAGTTCGCATCGATATCCTCTCTGTCTTCCATGTCATCCATAAGAGCCATAAAGTCATTCTCCTCTGCGTTCAACTGAAATCCTGCCTCTGCCTTTTGTGCCAACATCACTGCTTTCTGCAAGTACGCTAGATCTTTCTTGTTTGGCTTAGTAGGACAGTTCCTTGCCATATGACCTACATCCTGGTAGTTGAAACACTTTACCGGATTACCCTGATTCACATTTCCCAAATTCCCAACTACTAGAGCTGCAACATTTCTATTCTGATTACCCATTGCCTGATTACCAACATTCTGACCCCTCTGATTTCCAACAACCTGACCCACCTGATTCCCTGCATACTGACCATACTGATTCCCTACATATTGACCTGCATTCTGATTCTGCATATTTTGATTACCCATGTTAAATCCAGTAGCATATCCTTGCTGATTCCCATAAACTCCAACCATTTGGCCTCCGTTGCCCATATTGAAACTCGGCTGAGCTATCTGCCTGTTGCGAGTGTTCGATGAAATCCTTTGGTTGTTGTTTGTTGGTGTAGAATAGCGTCCTTGGAATGCCTTTGACAGAAAAGCAAACGCTTGAGTCAATGCTGCAGCAGCTTCATCATTGTCAGTGAATTCTAGTTCTTAGAAGTGTGGGTATTGCTGTTGTGGAATAACTTCTTGTTGTTGTGGGTAGAACTGTTGTTGGTAGACCGGTGTTGGTTGTTGAATGCATGATGGTTGCATGTAGTTGTGAATGGATGATGATGGTTGATGAGTGTTCACTTGTAATGGTGTTGGTGTATTAGCAATTAGTGCGAGAGGATCATGATTCTTTGCCAATCTTTCTTTCCTAACTTCATTAGCCTCAGCTTGGTTTTGCTTCAGAAAGTCATAGAGTTGATCATAATTCACCTGATGTAAGTCCTTTGTCTGATTAACAATTGTAACATAACGACCCCATTCTTCTGGAAGGTTATTGAGGAATTTGATGTTTGTTGCAATTGCTCGTGGTGTCAACTTGTTTCTGATTAACTCATTCATCAAAGTGCAAAACCTTGTGTAGTAAGATTCAATCTGTTCACCTTTAGTGGATGTAAAGTTCTCCCATTCAGTAAGAAGTTTGTTCTCAACATCTTGTTGTCCAATTTCTGTTCCATGACATATTCTTCTAACACATTCCCACATAGCATAAGCACTTTCACAGCTGTCGACCGCAGCAAAGATCTCCCGTGGTAATCCAAGTTAGATTAAATGCATTGCCATATCATCAGCTTTGATCTGCGCCTTGTCTTCATCAGTGTAATCTGCTTCTGTTTGTATACGCACTACTGGTTCAGTAGGAGGTGTGGTATTTGGATTACCTTGAATTTGAACTTGTCTTGGCTGAAATGGACCATTTTCTATGGATTTGATCATTAGGTGCCCGGTATCCTTTGTTTTGATGTAACGAAGCATACGGTTTGTCCATGGGAGATATCCACCTTTTTCAAGCATTGGAGGTCGGTTTTCCGCACCGGCTGCATGAATGTCTTGCTGAGTTGCCATTGATGAAGTGTAGATGGATAAAGTTGATTCTTGGATCGTTCCAACGAAATAGGAGTAGAGTTTAGAGTGAGTTGATGCAAGTTTTTATGGTGAAAATTTTGACTAAAAACCTTAAAACCTCAATAACTTCTTCTCGGAGCGTTTTTAGGCCTCGAAACTTCGCCTAAATCGAAAAATCATTTAGCGTGTCGTTTTCCTCTGTCTCACGGTCGTTTTGACAGCTGATTCGTCGAAAACGGAGTTACGGTTCAAAAGTTATGGTCGTTTGAAGTTTGGTCGTCAAAAACCTCACTTTTGTCAAAATTCTCGAAACTTTGCTGTGTTCTCGAAAATATAAGTTCTCGAAAGTTTGTCCAAGTTCTCGAAAAAATTTTAAGTTTGCGAAAATTTGTCCAAGTTCTCGAAAGTTTACAAGTTTTCGATAAATTGTCCAAGTTTTCCAAAATTTTCAAGTTTGCGAAAATTTGTCCAAGTTCTCGAAATTTTCCAAGTTTGCGAAAAATTATCAAGTTTCTCGAAAATTTTTCAGATCTCGAAAATTTTTGCAAAACTTCTCGAAAATTTTCACTTATCGAGAATTTCAAAACTTATCTAAATTATACAATTTAGAAAGTTATCCCAAGTCGAAGTGTTTTTACTAACTTATACAAGTAAGAAAAACACCGAGTAAACCACGGAATCGATTGAAGATAACTTTAAGAAGGTTCTCGATAGACGAGGGTTTGAGGTTCTCGATATATGGCAACAAAAATCGTTTGACTTAAAGCACTCCGAAATCAAGTTTGTGTTCCAAGATACTTGTACTTCTATGCATAAAATCACCAAAACTTGAAGAAAGTTCCAAACTTGATGATTTTTTATAAAAAATTTTGAGATCTCGAAAACATGTACAATACCAAAGTCGAATTTTTAAGCTAGAAATTTTCAAAAAGATTAAAACTTTCTTGTTAGATAGGGTTTATAACACTAGTTTGTAATCAAAAAAGTGTTAAAAACCAAGAAAAACAAGAGAAGTAAGAATTTTTTATGAAAATAACGTGTTGAAAGCTAAAAAAACGAAAAACACAAACACCCAACACTCCTAAATCATTGTTAGGCGATTGATACCACTTGTAGGACCTTAAATAACACAACTTTATCACACACAATATAAGCACAATAAGAAGGAAAGATGGAAAGATGGTGACTTGTATGGAGTATATGTAATTCGTGTATATAGAGAGAGAGATGGAAATGAGAGCTTTTATTCAAAGAAAACACACACAAATACACACACAAGCACACACCTCAAATGAGCCTTTGAGGTGTTTAAATAGTTCTTAACATGAGATGCCCTATGGGCTTTCTATGGGCTTGGGCTTGGACTTGGTTACATGATTGGATAACTAGGCTTATGAAACATAGCATATAGCATATTAGCTTGCCAAGTCAAAGGCCCAATGACTAAACTATTACTAATCTTAACAAACGACACAAAGTTACAATATGAGAATGACAATCACTTTAATATATATATTTTTAATGCTAACAGAGTTATAACAGGAATTGATAAGGAATTTTTAAAGGCATGGAAACCAAGGGACTTGCAATTTATGATTGAGTTATAGCATACATGCAATTTACGATTAAGTTATATTGATAAGGAATTTTAGAAGCAATCAGCTGCAATGGACCTGCAAAAATTGGTTGGTTGTACTTGATGACTGCAAAAAATGGGCTGCAACAATGGGTTGAGATGGGCAGTTTAGTGAAAATGGGTTTATGAGTTTAGTGAGTTGGGATGTAAAAATGCGTCACTTGATTACACTATTTATAATTATGTGACACTATCATATATGATATTTTGTTTTTGTATGATTTCACTTTAGTTCGGCAGTATATAAAAATGGGTTATGAGTTTAATGACTTTATTGCATTAATGCTCATATGATCTTTTGTTTTTGTATGATTACATCAAGTTGGGCGGTATGTAAGTATTGCATTAAATGGGTTTATGAGTTGCAGTATATAAAAATGGGTTATGAGTTTAATGACTTTATTGCATTAATGCTCATATGATCTTTTGTTTTTGTATGATTACATCAAGTTGGGCGGTATGTAAGTACTGCATTAAATGGCTTTATGAGTGAGTTTGCATAATCATTTTTTATTAGTTCATTAATGTAAGAGCAAATTAATGCTTCATAACAATAACCAAGGTTTAGACATTTCAGCTTAAAAGCTCTTAAAAGCTTCAAAATAAGCTCCACATGTACTAATTCATTAGCTTAAACTACATATTTGAGTTTGTTAGTGCAAATATTACGATATTTAATCTATACAGTCTCGTTTGTTTTGATTGATGACAAACGTATAACTTGATACATAACGTAAAATGTACAAGTTACTTGTAATCATACTTTGTCTCAACAAACATTCAACACCTCTCAACGTCTCGAGTCATCGTATGCTACAACACAGGTTCGTACATGTTTGTTATGTAGCATTATGATCAAACCCATTGACCAACCATTTAGAATGACTAAAATACTTTTAGGGTCTTTAAGTATATTAGGTGTCAAAGTGCACTTTAGGTGTCAAATAGAATAAGTGCCACTTTAGGTGTTAAAGTAATATTTGTAAGTTTTACAAATGACAAAAATGTGATAACATTAGGAATCAAACATTTTTAAATAACTCGTTAACTTACTATAATAACATTACTTAAGTAATATATACAAGTTTACTTTCATATATATCTAAATCTTAATATATATATATATATATATATATATATATATATATATATATATATATATATATATATATATATATATATATGTCACATCATGTATTTATGGAAGGTTTATGTGTTTGACTAACAATACTCTTACACATTTTGGAAGTATTTCATATTTGGTTAAATGCATGTTGACTAGTATTTACTCGATGTGACATTGTGAAAGTGACTAGAATATGGTTTTTACTTTTGCTAGTTTTAGGAAAATGGTTTTAGAAAAACCTCTTTACTTGTTTTTCTATAAATAGTAGTCCATGGTTTTCTAATAAGTTGATGATGAAAAGATGAAATAAAACACACACACATAGATAAGTAGGAAACCATGTAGATCACCCTTTCCATAATGATCATAATGCTTCTAACTTTCATCTTTGTTGTAAGCATATCATACTTCATGATCCACCAAGAAGGTCACAAGATCTTGAAGTCATCATTCATTGAAGCATTCCAACATATGAAGATTCAAGGGCACTTGACATCCTCAATAGTTGAAGACTTCTTATTCAAGGAGTTCATGTAGATTAGGCATGCATATCCATTAGACTTTTATGTCTTGGATCATCATTGTATCATAACAATATAGATTAGAAGGTTTATGTGTTTGTGCCATAAAACACAAGGTTTTTATGTTGGGCCACAAAACATAGCGGGAGTGGTTGTACCCTTGGTAAAGAACTCGACATCTAGCTTAGTGTCGGTAAAAGTGTAAGCGACGAAAGGGAGTGGTTGTACCCATGTAAAAGAACTCGACATCTAGCTTAGTGTCGGTAAAAGTGTAAGCGACGAACGGGAGTGGTTGTACCCTTGTAAAAGAACTCGACATCTAGCTTAGTGTCGGTAAAAGTGTAAGCGACGATTGTAAGGTTTTCTCCGCCGAAAAGGGAGGTTGTTGATCTAGTGAAGTAACTCTCGAGTTGGGTACTCGAGGAGTGGAGTAGGGCGGAGAGGAGATCCGTGACCGAACCACTATAAATCCTCGTGTTCGGTTTGCACTTTCCTTTTACTTATTGCCTTACTTTAATGTTTGCATTATGTGATTGTTTGTGTTGTGACTTGTTGATTGTACTTGTGTGATAACATGTTTTAAGTGATGTTAGTCATAAACTACAAGTAACATCTTTTATATTAGAACAAGCTAAAAATGGACATTTGATACAACAAGTTTAAAGTTTTTAAACGGTAAACTATTCAACCCCCCTTCTAGTTTTCCACAGAGTTTCTTAGCTTGTGACATTAATGCTCACATTCAATAGGGGGAACTCATTAATCATTTTTTATTAGTTCATTAATGTAAGAGCAAATTAATGCTTCATAACAAAAACCAAGGTTTAGACATTTCAGCTTAAAAGCTTCAAAATAAGCTCCACATGTACTAAATTCATTAGCTTAAACTACATATTTGAGTTTCTTAGCTTGCGACATTAATGCTCACATTCAATAGGGGGAACTCATTTTTTATATATACGAGGCATGCAGAACCCGTGCTACGCACGGGCTGAGAATCTAATTGTTAAGCGTGTATTCTTTCTGTATATTGGCGAGTGTATACTTAAGTATTGTTTAGTATTTTGTATGAAATGTTTTAACTTTTTTGTATAAAAATTAAAAATGTTTGATGTTGTTTTGATTTTGTAATGTTGTATTTTAAAAATGGACTTTTGGTTATTAAGTTGTTATGGCTTTCTTTCTTTTGGTCTATTACTTATTACATGATAAAAAAATGGTTTTGTTTCTTTTGGTCTGTTATTTAGCCCTACAATACTTATCCATTAGATGATATTTGCATGGTAATATGAAGCACACGGGGTCTATTTAATTGGATATTGTTTAATGTGTGTTAAATATTTTCTTTATTAAGTTTGTAAGTTAAAGATTGTGTAATAATGTATATATAATAATGCCACATAAACTATATAAAAATCGTTACAGACCTTTTTAGCTTCATCTCATTTTATTGTACAACCAATTTCATTGAAAATTAACATTGAAGTCTAACTAATATTAATAAATTTTATCGATAAACTCAATTCTAAATAGCTAACCAAATAAATATTAATTAACACACTATTAATAATTCCTAAAACTTTTGGACTCCACTATTATGTCTTAAACTTAATTTTTTTAATTTACAAATGGGTTCGAGCAAAAATTATGTACTTTTTCTTTTATATTCATTATTCAAGTTGCATGCTTACATAAACTAATCACGCTAAAAAGTATCATTTAACCATTTAAATGTTGCTTTACATACATGCTCGTGCACATTTTCTTGAATCAATTCGCACATGTGAGCTACATCAATAGAAACTACACATAAATTACTTGAATATGAAAATGCATTAACATAATACATATATCTATGTATATTGCATTAGGTTAAATCATCAATTATTTTGCAACCTTTTCAACTTCATCTCAATCCATAGCCGACTTTTAATTTTATACTAATTACTCCCTCCGTCCCACATTAAGTGTCCACTATAACTTTTTTAAGTCTTTTTTCTTCAACTTTAATTTAAAAAAATTTTGTCCGTGTTATATAATAATTGATGTAAGATATATGAATAAATTAAGTGTAAGCGACGAAAGGGAGTGGTTGTACCAATGTAAAAGAACTCGACATCTAGCTTAGTGTCGGTAAAAGTGTAAGCGACGAACGGGAGTGGTTGTACCCTTGTAAAAGAACTCAACATCTAGCTTAGTGTCGGTAAAAGTGTAAGCGACGATTGTAAGGTTTTCTCCGCCGAAAAGGGAGGTTGTTGATCTAGTGAAGTAACTCTCGAGTTGGGTACTCGAGGAGTGGAGTAGGGCGGAAAGGAGATCCGTGACCGAACCACTATAAATCCTCGTGTTCGGTTTGCACTTTCCTTTTACTTATTGCCTTACTTTAATGTTTGCATTATGTGATTGTTTGTGTTGTGACTTGTTGATTGTACTTGTGTGATAACATGTTTTAAGTGATGTTAGTCATAAACTACAAGTAACATCTTTTATATTAGAACAAACTAAAAATGGACATTTGATACAACAAGTTTAAAGTTTTTAAACGGTAAACTATTCAACCCCCCTTCTAGTTTTCCACAATTGACATCAGAGCTTCGTAGCTCTTATTTTCAAAACAAATGGTTTTTAAAATGGAGCACGATCCATGTATCAAATTACCATTGAAGCGGAATATAATATGAAAAATGTTTCGTTAAGTATACTTAGAAATTTTGTGGTTAAATATTACTTTGTATACAAGCTTGAAGGTGTCCTTGAAAAATAAAAGAAAACTTTTCTTAAAAAGTTGTAAGTGTCAAATTATGTGGTTAGAGCTAATGTACGTAAAATACGGTTTTAAAAGAAGTGTTTGGGTTAACTATAAATTTAGTTGAAAAATCACCTCCGTAAATGTTTAGATAAGTCACATAAGAAGTAATGATGTTAAAATATGTGTATTATATGTTTACTAACAAATCTAGTAAGTCCTACACATTTTCGCTATGCGAAATACACGTTTTTAGCATTTTGTGACATTTTATTACAGCAGACCCCGCGGATCCCACGGAACCCTCAGAAGGGTTCCTTGCCCTTTGGACGAAGGTTCCGTGGGCTGCACAGTATACAGTTTTTTGTCAAACTTCAAAAATTCCTAACAAATTAACCGTAAGTCCGTAGGAGTCGCGCCACCTATCATTTTAAAGGTAATTGAGTCTACTTTCTTTTAAAAATAATGTCATGGCCTAAATCTAATCTGAAGTCAAAAGAATAAACCAAATACTATAGTAACTCCAAAATATCAAGTTTCATTTTGACGTAGAAACTCAAACTTTTGAGTTATGCAATATAAGTTAGTATCCTTTGAACATTGACACTATTTTCTTTGAAACTAAAGAATTTTGTGATATTCATATTGACAAAGGAAACTAATCAAGCTTGTCATACATCGTCATATTTAAACGCAAAGTGACGAAAAGTATATCTCTTTTTATGTTATGTTAAATGACTACTTGTTTTAGTTGTATGCATATATGATATTTGCTTATTGAAAGTTGTGATTGCATATTGCTTATTTGTGATTCATGAGTGTGAATCTTGTCATGATATTCATTTGCTTGTTTGTCGATTTCATGTTTATACACAATATGACATTTGCTTGATTGTGTGTACTAAGTTGAAAATTTGTGTTTGTATTGCTTATTGTTTTAGCTACTCTTCTTTGCACATGTTATGTGATTATTTTGCATACTTCACTTAGGAATGAGAATTAAGTAATACTAATTAAATAACTTGGAATATGGTCAAGCGTCTAAATAAGTCACTACATTTTTAAACATGTAGTATTCTTGTAAAATGGTGTTTGGTATATATGTTTCTACAATGATATTTAATGAATGTGTCGTGCTATAAGATAGAAACTCATCCTTGGTTGATCATGCAAACTAACCATATCATTTTTGGATGATAACACTTTGTTGTAATCAATTTTCCATGTTTGGCTTAATTTCTATTTATGGTAAGCTCATAATCCTCGGCTTAATCTATATGCTAACATGTGTTAGAATATGTATTTTTGGTTTTAATCTATCACATCTAATTAGGTGCATATGTTCCAAGTATTATTAGGATACTTGAACGAGTTTCGGGAGTCAATAAATTTCCATTGTTAAGGAGTGTTTGGCATTACTTGTAATTTGAACTATTTGGTAGTCAAACAATGTGTTTCATGGATATATGTTCTTCTAGGATCTTTTGTTATCTTTGGACATTGTGTTGTACTAACGGATATGCAGGTAGACAACATTTGTGAGGTTGTCAAATTTTCAAGTTTATGGATATGTCACTAAGTATAGTGAAATTCGCTAGCCCCCGGTCAAAGTCTAACTGTTAGAGTTTTTCTATATCCAAATTTTGCATTTCCTAATCAGTACTATATTTAAGTTTTGTTTTTAGGAGTTTTCGAAAAATTTGAAATACGTCTCGAGGCTCAAAATAGTGGACTGTCTCATTTCTGGTGTCTGGCGGATCAGGCGGAACCTTCAAATGGGTTCCGCCAGTGCATTTTCTGGGAAACCCATAAATAGCCCAACGGAACACACGGAACCCTCAAAAGGGTTCCGCCTGTGTATTCGTAGGGATCCGCCAGTCCTGCAGACTCCTTTTTAAATTTTCATTTAAATCCCTCACTTAAGATCACTCACCTTCATCACTAGGATTCTTCTCACTAATGTTCACTTATATTAGGATTAGGACATCTCACCTGCACCAATAAGAAAATCATCTATAATAATACTTTCGAAACTTCACAAGAATGATCCAAGATACCTTTCTCTATAGAGAAAGGAATCCGGAAACTTGTTCCTTGTAATCCTCGAGCCATTGAGTATTTGTGATCACTACACACACTCACAACATTCTTTCATCCTTAACTCATCCTTCAAGATGATAAGGATTTACATTGAGTCATAACTTACTCTTAAGTTATAGATGTATTATCGAGTCTTGTTATCCTTTCATGCTATCCATTCTCAACTAAGTAGGATTAATGACTTAAGTATTTATTTCAAAATATTCAAGTAATCTTGACTTACTATCGTAGTCATTAAAAGTCATATCCGAAAAATTAACACCCAAGTATTTTAACAATGTTTGTTAAAACACTCATCATAGTACTCTCCCAATCAATAGGAACAAAAACAAATGTCAATAGGTTTTCATCCTAAAACATTTAGCACTTAAGTTCACTTGTTCTTTCACCATCATCTCATCACATTCACCTTGTGACATATCTCAGCCCATAAGCTTCACAAACATGAGCAAAACTTCAAGCACCTCGCCCGCTAGTTGTACCAACCAATAGATGAGAAAAAATTAGGATTAATCCTTCTTCACTTTCTACATCTATGAAACTTAAGTACTTCCTTAGTACAACAAACCTCCACATCACCACATCCTTCTTCGGACACACTAAAGGAGCTACCACCTAGATAAACCAATCCACCATCCTTACCTTCATTTGAATCCATTGAGTGCATTGCTCAAAAAGCCCCTTGTCTAAACACTCGTTTAACAAACTCAACCATACTTTACCACCTATAGGATTAGAACCTTCACCATCAAATGAGCATGAAGCGCACATTTAAATACACTAGGTTTAAGTAGTTCCGCTTTCACAAGTTATCAAAGTATTAGTAATACTTTTAACTTCTGCACATGTTTCATTAAACTTCAAATCAACATTTTAACAACATATGTTAAAATGCAATCTCAAAGCCAACCTCATATACCCTGAGCAACAATGACTCTTGAGGAGTATACATAAGAAACTCAAGTGAATTCCTCTAGTCATCATCTAGTGATTATAATCTTGAGACCAATTATATTTAGGATAGGACTATCCGATTTAAACACTTTGGCTTCATATCTTCATTTAGGAAAACATGATGTCTTGAAAGACATTATGCCTAAGAAATCATGCATCAAGTTTTCATCATGATTAAAAGGATATTGTATATCCATTGCGTCATTCTCTCATTGAACATGAACGGTTGTGTTACATGAGATTTCATTATACCCCATTGGGTTAATGATCTTAAACCAACATCTGCAAGTTCTAGGATCTAGAGCCTCCTCATCATCCCGTCATTCTTATGTTTCATAAGCATGGTAACTTTATTCCACGTGATAATCTTACTTGTTGAAAGACACCATATGTGTCTATTTCCTTTTAAGCGTTCATCATAACCAAACCTTGCTCATAACCCAATTCAAACCTTATGCATATCCTACACATCTCTAGAGCATACATAATTAAGATCCTATAAAGTTAGTAACTTTATACACTTGTTCCAAAGATCTCTATTGAGGACGTTCTTAACATATTCCATCATCACACACTAACACATCTCTTGGTCTTTGATGATCAAATCACCCTCATAACCTTTCATCACTCAAACCTTAAACCACCAATGTGAAATGAAAAACCGAGTTATCCTTTGTTCTACCAATATCGAGTCATCCACCACTTCCATGCCCTCAAAGAAACCAAGAGTCAATATCATACACCTAGTTATCTTCACAAGAAGATTCCACCATGTAACCAAACAAGTGTGTCATCCCCACTACAACCTAACCCATTAAGGTTAAACCATCTCTCATGATACATAAACTTATATTCACCCTTGTGTCGCTCTTTGAAACAAAGGGAAATTGTCATATCCATACACTCATTGTCATATTTGTGTATGTAGTCGAAAGTCAAGTGAATTTCATTATGAAATGTGTCTTTTCCACTTTCTAGCAAGTGAAGAACACAAAGAAGATATCCAAGCTTCAAGTATTGTCAAATCATCATTACCTCATTTCACACATTCACCTTCAGTCGTCAACCAACAAAACACCTCAAAACTCCATGATTCCCAATCATCCATTAATGATAATCCACATTCACAAAGAGTCTCCTAACGTCAATCCTCAATATTACTCATCGTCGCCTCCATACCAATATTCTAATCCTTTCCACCTCCTTTGAGAAAACCACATGCCTCTTCATGCGATCATCTCGCATTGATAGAGAAGAGCTACATGACTTCAAGGATAAAGTTCTTTGTATGCTAATCAACATCCCTAAACACTTCAAAATCATTCAATTTCACAAAGCTCATCGCTTTCACTAAGCTCATCGCTTACATTAACCTACAACCTCCTAAACACTTCATAATAATACCTATACGATGCATTACACAATATGTTGGATGTCCACCTATTTAGGAGGAGAGAAATTCATTCACATATTTGTATTTTGTCAAATTGTATTCAAAGAACATCTACTCATGTTTCTTACACCCTAAAATACCAACACATAGGTACACTTCATTTAGTTAAAGTCGGTTCACAAAAACACAAGTGCTTCAAGCCTTTGACTTTTTCTCTTTTTAATATTTCAAGCCCTTTCACCCCCAATACCTCATCAAGTGAAAAACACATCATATGTTCAACAAAGTTTTTCATCTCCACAACCAACAACCAATGGAGTCTAGGATTGTTCTCAAAACTAGGACTTCATAACTTCATTGTCTAGAACACCATCATAGGACCTCATCATTTTTCTTCCTCGACACATATCATGCACGTCATTGTAAGTGCAAACGATATTTTAATCAAACTCTCATTCTCAACAAGTTGGTTTAATCAACACTCTCACATCTTATGATGTCATTTTCATCCTCGTATAGTTGTTTTTAGTACTCTTTTCATGTGAACTCTTGTTCATAGGTGCTTATTGTTATCACTTCCTTTCAATTCCATTCAAGCATGCATTATGGCAAGATACATCATCTTTGGTAGATGATAAAGTCATATTCATTGCTTATCCCTCTAGTTGTGAATTTTAGGATTGCATGAGTAGATATGTTCTATCCTTATCTTTCGATAAAGAATTTGCTATACACACGAGCTTCTAACTCTTTAAATAGTTGTCTACATATCACCACCACCTTCAATCAACTCTTTCACTAATCATCACCACCATGGATTAGCGTAAAACCTACTTCTATTCATCTTGTGATGTTGTCATATTTTCAATACTTTTTCTAAAGTATAATGAAAATCGTTAGCCCTCGTTCAAACTCTAACGTTACGTGTGTTTTTACTTGCCCTGTTATCTTTTCCCAACCAGATATGAGTTATATTTGTGTTTTTAAGAGTTTTCGAAAATTTTGAAAATCGTCTCGGCACTTTAAAAAGGGGACTGTGTTGTTTTCCAGGTCTGGCGGATCAGGCGGAACCTTCACGAGGGTTCCGCCAGTGCAATTTTCTGGAAACCCAGAAATGGCCTAGCGGATCAGACGAAACCCTCACAAGGGTTCCGCCCGTGTTATCGCAGGGTTCCGCCAGACCACCTGCAAATTTTTATTTTCTATTTTTCAAATTTTCAACTACCACACTTCTTCAAAACAATCTTTTAGGTGAGAAACTCATTCCTTGTTAGTTTACAACATCATTAGAAGCATCTCATCCTCATGTCTTCTCTCTAGGCATTGTTTTGTAGGTTTCTATCATATTATATTCGCGTTTTTATTGTAATTCTTATTAGAAGATTACAACTTATTTTTCTTATGATTGTATTTTTTTTCTACAAGAATGCACCTCATGAGATCTTTGATATCATGGGTCTCTACCTTGAGTCGCCTATATCATTTATATATATACATCTTATTTTTCTTTGAGATGAAATATATTGCATTAACTATTTCATTGTAGGTTCACCATTATATACGATCAATCGTATATAGCATACTCATCTAAGGATGAAGTTTTGCATCGATTATTTTTCTTCTTTTATTTTAGGTTCATATTGACGCCCTATAACAAGGGGGAGCTTCCGTCAAGCATAGGAAAATTATTGTCTTATACTAACCTTTACTTTGTAGGGTTCTTCATCCTTGAATCACATACGTTGGTACCCTAGCAACGGGGAGTATTGATCAAGGGGGAGTCAATCATACACTAACCTTTGTGTCTTTTGTAGCTTTCTTATCCCTGTATCATATACGCTGGTACCCTAGCAACGGGGAGTATTGTTCAAGGGGGAGTTAATCATGCACTAACCTTTATTTTTTGTAGCTTTCTTATTTCTTGTGTCATATACGTTGGGACCCTAGCAAAGGGGATTATTGATCAAGGGGGAGCTACAATCTAGGGGATGCATGCACACATTTTTCTTTATTCTCATTCTTCGACGCACCTTTGTGTTTCGACAAAAAGAAGGAGATAAGTCAACATAGTCCAAAATGATTTTTATTCATCATGCATTTTTCGTATAATCTTTTTTTTTATGTTGCACAACACTAACCTTGGTGTAGGTCAAGGAACTTAATTTGATCCATGGATCCGCTAACAACCTTAGGAAATTGGAGTTGAAGAATTCACTTCACTAGGGATGATACAAGCTCGCCATTTCGGGGAGAAATTAAGTTAACTCCAAGGACACACCCCTTTTTGTTTCGACAAAGGGAGAGAAGAGTGTAAACGGAGAAGGAAATGTAGAAGGTGTGTTGCGGATACAAGTAAGTAATACGGACACAAGTAACTTTTTACATTTTACGTTCTATCACGTTTACATATTTTGTCGTCATCAAAAAGGGGGAGATTGTTAGTGCAAATATTACGATATTTAATCTATATAGTCTCGTTTGTTTTGATTGATAACAAACGTATAACTTGATACATAACGTAAAATGTACAAGTTACTTGTAATCATACTTTGTCTCAACAAACATTCAACACCTCTCAACGTCTTAAGTCATCGTATGCTACAACACAGGTTCGTACATGTTTGTTATGTAGCATTATGATCAAACCCCATGACCAACCATTTAGAATGACTAAAATACTTTTAGGGTCTTTAAGTATATTAGGTGTCAAAGTGCACTTTAGGTGTCAAATAGAATAAGTGTCACTTTAGGTGTTAAAGTAATATTAGTAAGTTTTACAAATGACAAAAATGTGATAACATTAGGAATCAAACATTTTTAAATAACTCATTAACTTACTATAATAACATTACTTAGGTAATATATACAAGTTTACTTTCATATATATCTAAATCTTAAAAAAGATATATATATATACATATATATATATATATATATATATATATATATATATATATATATATATATATATATGTCACATCATGTATTTATGGAAGGTTTATGTGTTTGACTAGCAATACTCTTACACATTTTGGAAGTATTCCATATTTGGTTAAATGCATGTTGACTAGTATTTACTCGATGTGACATTGTGAAAGTGACTAGAATATGGTTTTTACTTTTGCTAGTTTTAGGAAAATGGTTTTAGAAAAACCTCTTTACTTGTTTTTCTATAAATAGTAGTCCATGGTTTTCTAATAAGTTGATGATGAAAAGATGAAATAAAACACACACACATAGATAAGTAGGAAACCATGTAGATCACCCTTTCCATAATGATCATAATGCTTCTAACTTTCATCTTTGTTGTAAGCATATCATACTTCATGATCCACCAAGAAGGTCACAAGATCTTGAAGTCATCATTCATTGAAGCATTCCAACATATGAAGATTCAAGGGCACTTGACATCCTCAATAGTTGAAGACTTCTTATTCAAGGAGTTCATGTAGATTAGGCATGCATATCCATTAGACTTTTATGTCTTGTATCATCATTGTATCATAACAATATAGATTAGAAATTTATGTGTTTGTGCCATAAAACACAAGGTTTTTATGTTGGGCCACAAAACATAGCGGGAGTGGTTGTACCCTTGGTAAAGAACTCGACATCTAGCTTAGTGTCGGTAAAAGTGTAAGCGACGAAAGGGAGTGGTTGTACCCATGTAAAAGAACTCGACATCTAGCTTAGTTTCGGTAAAAGTGTAAGCGACGAACGGGAGTGGTTGTACCCTTGTAAAAGAACTCGACATCTAGCTTAGTGTCGGTAAAAGTGTAAGCGACGATTGTAAGGTTTTCTCCGCCGAAAAGGGAGGTTGTTGATCTAGTGAAGTAACTCTCGAGTTGGGTACTCGAGGAGTGGAGTAGGGCGGAGAGGAGATCCGTGACCGAACTACTATAAATCCTCGTGTTCGGTTTGCACTTTCCTTTTACTTATTGCCTTACTTTAATGTTTGCATTATGTGATTGTTTGTGTTGTGACTTGTTGATTGTACTTGTGTGATAACATGTTTTAAGTGATGTTAGTCATAAACTACAAGTAACATCTTTTATATTAGAACAAGCTAAAAATGGACATTTGATACAACAAGTTTAAAGTTTTTAAACGGTAAACTATTCAACCCCCCTTCTAGTTTTCCACAGAGTTTCTTAGCTTGTGACATTAATGCTCACATTCAATAGGGGGAACTCATTAATCATTTTTTATTAGTTCATTAATGTAAGAGCAAATTAATGCTTCATAACAAAAACCAAGGTTTAGACATTTCAGCTTAAAAGCTTCAAAATAAGCTCCACATGTACTAAATTCATTAGCTTAAACTACATATTTGAGTTTCTTAGCTTGCGACATTAATGCTCACATTCAATAGGGGGAACTCATTTTTTATATATACGAGGCATGCAGAACCCGTGCTACGCACGGGCTGAGAATCTAATTGTTAAGCGTGTATTCTTTTTGTATATTGGCGAGTGTATACTTAAGTATTGTTTAGTATTTTGTATGAAATGTTTTAACTTTTTTGTATAAAAATTTAAAAATGTTTGATGTTGTTTTGATTTTGAAGTGTTGTATTTTAAAAATGGACTTTTGGTTATTAAGTTGTTATGGCTTTCTTTCTTTTGGCCTATTACTTATTTGCATGATAAAAAAATGGTTTTGTTTCTTTTGGTCTGTTATTTAGCCCTGCAATACTTATCCATTAGATGATTTTTGCATAGTAATATGAAGCACACGAGGTCTATTTAATTGGATATTGTTTAATGTGTGTTAAATATTTTCTTTATTAAGTTTGTAAGTTAAAGTTTGTGTAATAATGTATATATAATAATGCCACATAAACTATATAAAAATCGTTACAAACTTTTTTAGCTTCATCTCATTTTATTGTACAACCAATTTCATTGAAAATTAATATTGAAGTCTAACTAATATTAATAAATTTTATCAATAAACTCAAATCTAAATAGCTAACCAAATGAATATTAATTAACACACTATTAATAATTTCTAAAACTTTTAGACTCCACTATTATGTCTTAAACTTAATTTTTTTAATTTACAAATGGGTTCGAGCAAAAATTTTGTACTTTTTCTTTTATATTCATTATTCAAGTTGCATGCTTACATAAACTAATCACGCTAAAAAGTATCATTTAACCATTTAAATGTTGCTTTACATACATGCTCGTGCACATTTTCTTGAATTAATTCGCACATGTGAGCTACATCAATAGAAACTACACATAAATTACTTGAATATGAAAATGCATTAACATAATACATATATCTATGTATATTGCATTAGGTTAAATCATCAATTATTTTGCAACTTTTTCAACTTCATCTCAATCCATAGCCGACTTTTAATTTTATACTAATTACTCCCTCCGTCCCACATTAAGTGTCCACTATAAATTTTTTAAGTCTTTTTTCTTCAACTTTAATTTAAAAAAATTTTGTCCGTGTTATATAATAATTGATGCAAGATATATGAATAAATTAAGTTTTTAGTTGTGTTTTCATGTGTATAATTTTTATTAAGTATTATATAACATAATTAAATATATTTATGAACAAAGTTGGCGAAAAGAGACTTACAAAAGTCATAGTGGACACTTAATGTGGGACGGAGGTAGTACTAAATATCATGTGATCAATTCCGGCAAGCCTTGCACTTCCATCTCGATATTGTATATACTTTACATTAAATGCACCGGTTTTGTTTTTCGATAAAAGTTTAAACTTTTGCTTATGTTTAAAACTCAAATTATGTTTTTTTTTTCCTTTCTATTCATTACTCAATGTGATATTTTTAATATGTCGTATTTTGCTATTATGGTAAACTTATTTAATGGGTGTAAATATTGGTTTCTCACTAATGATTCTACATATAGAAAAAGAAAACATTTTTCGATGCGCGGACTTTCTTCTTTTCAATAATAATTCAATTGCACACGATAAATTCATCATAATATTTCTCAAAGAGCATTCGAAAGCAACTACTTACATAAACTAATCACGTTAAAAAGTATCATTTAACCATTTAAATGTTGCTTTACATACATGCTCGTCCACATTTTCTTGAATCAATTCGCACATGTGAGCTACATCAATAGAACACGCACATAAATTACTTGTATATGAAAATGCATTAACATAATACATATATCTATATATATGCTTATCTATAACAATCACCTAAATATGTAAGAAATAAAGAAAATAGTTGGTATCCCAGTCTTTGGTTTCATTCATTTGAGCATGCATTATCTTGTGTGATTTTCATTGTACATGCGTATGATAACTAAATTAAGAAAAAAAAAACCGAGTTAATTACAAAGATCTAAAAGATGTGTGACTCATCTCCAAAATGTTGCAAAAGAGAATTTGCATACCGCTACCAACAATTAAAGATCTAAAAGATGTGTGAATTGTCTTCAAATGTACATACTAAATGTGATTTTGGCCGGTTTATATAGACATGAATTAGGTTATATAATTAATTATTCTTGCAACCTTTCGCAACTCTTGCACTTCATCTAACCGACTTTCAATTCTATACTAAATACCATGTGATCAATTCGGGCAACCCTTGCACTTCAACTCCTTTCTTGATTGTATAGTTATTATGAGCTGCATTGAAATCCGAGCATTAGCTAGCTTGTACCCTATGCAATCATGATGCCACCACATTAAATTTAGGGACTGAATCTTATAATATTATAGATATATATAGATTATTATTATTATTATTATTATTATTATTATTATTATTATTATTATTACTTTCTCCGTCCCAAGATATAAGTTTATGTTTGACTTTTCAAAGTTTTTTTCTACTGACTTTGACCGTAATTATTTATTTTAGTGTTATATAATACTTGATGAAAAGTATACCAATAAACATACATTTGAAACACAAATCCATTTATATATTTATCATCAAATATTATATAACACGAGAAAAAATAATTACGGCCAAAGTCTGAAGAAAAAGACTTTGAAAAGTCAAACATGGACTTATATTTTAGGACGGATGGAGTAAAACACAAACTTTGCACATTTCGAACCTTTGATGTATCGGCTGCCTGCTCAGCCCTTAAAGTGCTTGGAATGGTAACGCCCCAACGCCGGATCGTCTTAGGTGACTGTTTTTCAACGCCGTTATGGCGTTATGCCCAGTCCGAGCGAATGAACATTGGAAAGGCGTTAGTTTCTACGTTGCTAGAGCAACGTACGTTGCAACGTGGGTGAGGCCAAAGTCAAAGTTACACAACGCACCCCTCAAACATACACAACAACATGAAGAAGATGATGAGTATTGTTGTGTGGGTTTTTGTTTGTGTGTGTGTTAAAGTGTGTGCGCGCGCGCATGTATGAAGAGGAAGAAGAAGATTTTTTTTTTTTATTATATTTTTTTATTTTATTTTATTTTTTTGTGTGATATTAGTTGGCATGGGTTGGGCTGGAAACAGGTTTAAATGGCCCAGATAACAAAAACTTTGTAACTTTTTTTTTTTTTTTTTTTTTTTTTTTTTTTTAAATAAAAATGTTATTTGTATATTCATTTGTTGAATGAAATTGTTGAGTTGAATTTGTAAATTGTAATTTTTAAAAAAAGTGAGTCCAAAAAAAATGTGTTATGATTATGAGGTGCTTTTTTGTGTTGAAATGAAGTGAAGCTGACGTGACGGAAAAAATGATGTGAACTTGAGTTTCACTCTCTGCGCTCTTAGCTAGTTACCAAATGAATGTTAATAAAAAATTTCTTTAATTCCATCAAACTTCCACGTAAGACTCCCAAGCCAATAGGACAACTCTTTGATTTTTCCTTCTTTTTCTTTCATTCAAATTAAGTTTATACTTTATATACTTTATCATAATCTTCAAAAATTTCCACAAAACTAATAACTCTATGAATACAAATAAAAATCTTTTTGAATGCTCATATAACAATTAATGTTTACTACAATCATGTCTGTATATTACGTACTAAACAATCCCATAACCAGGGGTGGAGCTATGCCTTGACAACAAGTGGCACGTTTCATGGATTGCCTATGTGCAGTGTAATTTTTGTTTTCTTTTTTATGACAAGCACATATATATTCAGTTGACTGTTTTTTTTCCTTATCCATAGAAGAAATGAAGTGAAGAAGAAGATTAAAGAGAAAAATGAAATCCTTTTGTTAAAAGAAAAAAAATACAAAACGCCAAAAGTTGGTCATACCATGTTTCCAATATAACTTATCGGCTTGCCTACTTTTTAGTTTTAAATTTATATTTTGAATCATTCGCTTTATAACTTATTCTTTATTTCACGTTTTATGTTTTAATATTGTTTTTAAAGAAATACTATACAATGATGTGTGAGAAATCATTAAAGAAAAGTCATAAGTTACGACTACTAAACTATTTGTCATATATGTGATAACTTGTTAACTTGTTGGTCATATAAGTGATAACTTGTATTGGTTTGTGCATAATACATATTTTAATTATGGATTTTGCTGTTGAAAAATATGCAACATATATGATGTTAAAAAAGTCAACAACTAATTTGGTAAAGTAAAATAAAATAATGAGTTGTTCAAGTTTTATTAAGTTGATATGTGACGAGTCACTTTCAATTTATGAAATATCGAAGAAATAATTTGTTCTAGATCGAAGTAACTATACTAACTTGTATATATTTTTTTAATCCCACATTTTTTTTATTCTATACTTCGTGTTAGTTAAAACTTGAGAGAGAGAAAAAAATCGTTTATGCCACACATGTTTTAATTACCTAGATCCGCCGCTGATAACATCAAATAGCTTATACATTTATGATGCAAAATTTTGCAATACCACTAAGTTTTACAATCCTTCTAGGCAATGTACATAACCGTTGTAGTGTAGTATAGGCAAGATACGGGGGATTGATCGTTCTTTAGGGAATATTGTTGTGAAAGTCGAAGTGTATGACGAATTATGTCTAAAGGTAAGAGATAATTATTTTTGTATTTTTTATATTTTTTTAGAAAGCAAAGTAAAATATCTCAGAGTTTGAAGAGTGAGTTTTTAAACTGCTAATTAAGCTAATTAACTAATTATGTGAAAGGTCTCTCATGTCTTTACAAGAGGTCAATAGTTTAAGGTCAATAGGTACGCATTTAGGGTATGGGCAGAAGACAGATCAGAGCGGTCACGAATACCCGATTAGGCAGCGTACCTCTGAGTCAAAGACTAATCATCTAAACAGTCAAAACCTCATACATTTACCGTTTACCATTTTGGTGTCCCTAATATTGGGTGAAGTTACATCCTTTGATATAATGTAACATTCATTCACATGTATATTAGATGATAAATAAACATAAACCCACTAGCAAAAGCTAATAACATATTTGTTGATGAAGACATCCGACAGCAAGCGGAGATTAATCTTCATCGTGCAGCCAGAAGCAACCAAACAAAAATAAAAAGCAGACATTTCTTTTTTCTTTTGGAAAGGGATAAATAGCAGTGGCTAGGGTTTGACGGGTATTATAAAAAAGGCGGCTCAACTTAGCCACCTATGTCAAACCCACTCCGATACCATGTTAGAAAATGAAAACTCATATATTATGATTTTTATTGAGGCACAATATATATAGGTAAACCTTAAAACTCTAAACCCACAAACGGTCTTGAGCTTATTTATCATCTAATAATATACTCATATGTGTTATGTACATGGCTTCCACCCGAAAACCACGGACAGGTCTATTTGCTAACTCTTAACTATTACACATTGCCTCTTCAACAGGTCTATTTTGCCAACTCTTAACTATTACACAATTCTACAATATTCACTTTGGAAGTTTTTTCAACATGCTTATGGTACATATTTCGGCACCTATTAAGAGCCACATACAGAAAGGACCTTGAGTTAATTTTCTAGCTCCTCAAGAGTCGCGGCTGGAGACCTCCAATCCATTACCTACATAGGACACATAGCCGAATGACGAATGTCATACAAGTTTGTCAACATTGATGCCTCTAGTGTTCATAGTTCACAGAAAACATTAAAAAAAGGTTGGATATAAAGAATGTGATGCACATGAAATGCCAAAAAAAACATGTTTTAGGTTGCATTGAACAAAATGAATAAAGGACAAATGTTTGGTAAACTCACCATCGGGATCAAAGAAAAAAACTTGTTTGGTTTTCCCATTCGGTTGCGTCCTTTCATCTGTCCCGATCCCCTTCTCCTGAAATCAAAATTACAAACATGAATATTTCAGCTAAAAAACTCGATATTCCAACCAAGTTTGATAGATATGGGTTAAATTTAGGCTATGTTTTATCATAGAGGAGTCAAATGGGTTCATCTGGGTGATTTAATTAATTATAAAAAGTGTGACGAAAGTGTCGAATGGGGCAAGCACTAGAGTCAAACCGGTCGAAGGTCATATGAAAATGTTTTCTGCATACTCTCTCCTCTGAATAAATTCATTGTGAAACTTTGTTGTAATTCGTTGTTGTCATCATAATTAACACAAACAGCAAATACGACTATAGAATATAGCTAAAAACAGTTTGTGGGTGGACCACTGGCAAAAACTACCAACTTGTACCCGATACCCAACCCGACGACGAGTTCATTTCTCTACCTGTAATTAGTACTAATTACTAGAAAATTAAGTGAGTCTTATTAGATCATTGTACTTGGCTTTAGGTTCGCAAAAAATCCTTCCAAAAGCTATTTACCATTTAATCAATTTAACTATATTAAGTGACTGAGAGTATGTGACTTTTCAGATCATTGCATAAACGGTTGTTTGCAAAGCAGCCTTTAGTGCAAAATGCTACCAGGGGTGAATTCAGTCAAATAACGATAAAATATAAAATACATAAACCTTACCACTCAACGGCTTATCTTCTCTAGGTAGTTACATAAATCAGAGTCTAGAGAATACAATTAAACATTTCGAAATGCAAAACTACATACATAGTGCGTAACTAAAACTCAGCTTTCAAACGTTTACATAATCTAAAGTTAATTGTACTTCGCCTATTACTCTTGAATGCATCCAATTATGTCTTTTTAAATCCTTAACTAGTTCAACAATTTTAAAAGGTCACTTGACCCGAGCTCTGTATAGCACTGTTATGTGTTACATCTACCTCATATAAAGTGTTCCTCAAAACTATGCATAAACACTTTAATTTCTTTCTCTTTTGATATTTACAAGTGCATCAAGAAATTGCTAATCTTGCATGCAAACGATCTATGGGATCTAACTATGATTTATAGATAAGAAAACACAGATAAATATTCCGTAGAAAAACTTGACATAGATTTAATTGGGGCGCTTGATAGTAATAGGTATGTGAGGTACTAAAATCACAGAGACACATAAATTATTTAAGCCTCTGCATTCACTCTTATAGATATGTTAATAACTAAACCTACGGCTACAGCAAAACATTATCCGGTAAGTATCAATTCTAATCCTCAAAACCATTTCTACAATCAAGAGTATAGCTTAGTGCTTTCCTGACTTTTAATTTTAATCTAAGATGGCTATTTTCTGTTAGGATTTAAGTTATATCTTTAAAAATGCTTTCACAAAATTTTACACTTTTGTAAAAGTATGTATTAAATTTTTATTTAAAATGAATTATGTAACCAACATATGTTCAACATACAGCTTTAAGGATATTTTGTGAACTTCACCTTGTTATATATAAGGCTATAAGTAAAATTAAGCTCTCATTGACAGAAAAGTAAAATCAGAAACTACTTTGGACGACAAAGCCTTTGGCTTTTTTAAATAAAAAACATGCTCCATGGTAAATAAGCTAAATTTAAGTTAACCCAAAATTAACCTTTTACCCTTAAATAATTGTGCTAACCATGTGGGTTCTATACAGTTATGTCTTTTATGTAATTTTACACACCACAATACTCCAAGTCTCCAACCAACAACCCAACTAAGGTTTTAAGCAAAGCTTTTATAAAGCTTGAGCTTGAGCACGCTTTAGTGATGTTCAATTCAGGTCTCAAAACATCTCTATTTCAGATTTCAGACTAACCATCTCCAAGGCAAAAGTAATCGCACATAAAACATCTAGAAAAACACCGAGGTTGCGTTTTAGTTAGAGGAAAACACAAAATGTTTTGTACAAAACAAAGAAAACAGATATCACGTTCAAATCTTTTTATTTCCAAAAAGTTCTCCACCAAACACAAATCCCCTGTTTCCTAAGTTAACAAGGAAAATTACAAAACAAATTTTTGTTGTTTCCATGTTTTCCTTTGTAACGCACGACCCTCCCTTCCCTTCCCTTCTTCAAAAGGGAAAATACAACATTAATCGAACGTGTTTTGTATATTTTCAAATGTCTATTTTTTAGATAAATATCCCTTACAAAATTTTACAAAAATAAAGATAAAAACAAGATAATTTTTTTATCCAACTAAATGCACCGGAGCAATTCTTTTCACCTAAAATATAGCCGTTATTTAACCAAGGCAATAAAGTAAAGTGAAAAAGCAATGAAATACCTTGAGGGTTTGGACAAAGAAGTCAAAGTTATCTTTAGCAACATCAAAACAAATATGATGGCCTCTGAAAAGCTTGGTTGGGTCAGCAAGTGAATCATCTTTGGCACTCCATGGACCTTCTGGAAGCTTTGTTTGTGGGTCCCTTTCAATCAAATGGAAACAGAAAGATGGAGATTGCCTTGCCATATCACTTTGAATCCAAAATTTGGGCTTTCTATTCTTTCTAATCCAAATATCTATTGTTGTTCACATTTAGTTAGTTTATTTATTATATATATGGATATTAAAAATTGCATGATATATATTAGTACTACTGAATAGAAATGACGACCTCTTGGTAAAAGTGAGCAAGTCGATCGACATCAGATGATTCTCGAGCGAGATGGTTGAAACAAGCGCCTACTGCTGCTGCCATTTTTCCAACTTCTTCCTTCTTTTCAGATCAAATACTAGTATATATGATAATACTAATCACAAGGCTATTAATATGTGTTTGAATACTAGATACGTATCACTTCTTAGATGATGTATGGTTGGTACACTAATCAAAAGACCATTGTTCTGTGTTTGGATACTAAACGATACGTGTCACGTAGCTTAATCAAACCCACGTGAACCATCCCGTCATCATTCATCGCATTTTAGATGTTGTGGTTAGCACTAAATCTTTTACTCCCTCTTAACATATAAGTCCACTTTGCTAATTTTTGTTGTTTCAAAATTAATGTTCACTTTCAATTTCAATCAATCAAAATGCTTTTAAGTGGGTGACAATGAATTTTTATTGGTTAATATTATAAGGGTCTCACTTTTCTTAAACTTTGTAAAATATGAAAGTGAACTTATAATTTGGGACGGAGAGAGTATATAATAAAACAAAACTCCTATTGGGAATTTTTCATTTAAAAAAATGGATTCATACCTTATTTTGTAATAATTCTATTTAAAAAAAATTTATTTTTTTATTAGGTAATATTTTATATTTATCCTTAACACAAGTAGAAGATAAATACAAAAAATATAGATAAGATACAATTAGGATTAAATTTTTTAAATAATTATTTTTAATAATAAAAAACTATAATTAAACATCATAAATCAAACAAAATAAAGATTAAATTATTTGTTTTTTAATAAATAAAAATATATGATTTAAAAAATGGGAAAAAAAACAAAAAGAAAAACAAATCCGCGCGTGCGCAGGTATTATAACTAGTTAAAAATACAAAATTACCTTTTTCTTTTAAGTAAAGGGTTTTTCAGGTAATATATTACTCTAAATATACAATGAAGTATATTGGTCATTCGAAACGAACACACCTAAAGCACCTACATAGCTTAAAACCTGCAACCCAGTCAAACCAAAATCATCAAAGAAGTCATCATCATCATAAGGGTTTTTATCATAAGTATCCTTCATCTATTGCTAATATAAGCTCTTCTTACTAGATCCAGTACCACTTTTAGAACCATCAAATGCCATGTAACTAGAAGTTTCATTCTGAACCTCCAAAACTTCATCATCGTCACTATCACTTTTAAATGTTGAGCTTCCAATAACATCCTATTTCGTCCCTTTCTCATTGTTCGTTTCAAAAACATTATCTTCCTTCGTAAGAGCATCAAATGAGTTCTTTAAAGAAATAAGATTAATATCATCATCAAATATGTTTTGTTAATTGCATGAGGCTTGCTAGATGTATCTGTATACCTGTCTGTTTCGATGCCAAAACCTCAGCCGAATCAGGATCCTTGAATCTACTTGATTGTGATGTGGAAGCCACATCATCTCCATTAATGGGTTTATTGATTGGACGGTAATAGAAGTTAGGCTTAAGTTTATTCAACCGGATCCCATCAATATGTTTAGCTTTAGACGGTTGCTTACCTTTCCAATTTTTATGAACCTCTACAAACCTATCATCCTTATCAACATTCTACTCCACGACCCTAACCTTCTTAGGGCCTCGATCATCAATATGATCAAAAATCTTACAAGTTTCACACCGAAGAGGTTGCCACTCATATTCAAGTATTCAACGCCAATAGTTTTCAAAGAATGTCCCGACCCATTTTGAAATGGGATTGCCACGATAACATATTCCACAAGAGCCTTAGTAGCCGAAACCTCAATAAGAGCCCGAGCATACGAAATACGCCCCCAAGTATTAAGACACATAGAACTTGTATAAGCATCGAGCATTACGGGTCGACCAAAGTAGTGATTAAACTAAGACCAACTTTCGAAAATGCAACAATAAGGACATTGTGGAGTTTTACCCAAATAGGAGCCATTGTAATTTCATCCCTTTTAAGGTCTAGAATTGGGAGTCCAAATGTTTAAGATAACTAGACCCAAATGAATCAGCCATGGGCCATTTTTAAGAACTTGTTCCATACCCTCCTTAGTAGCAAATTGGAAGAAAAAGAAACCATTTTTCAACATAACTCGTTCAAGACCAAACTTCGCCCAAGTGTTTTAACATAATTCTCAACAATAGGAAAAGCAAATCGTTTCCCAATAAAGTACCCATACAACGTATTACCAAATTTTTCATGAACCTCATTAACAACTTTCAAATGGATAGACGCAATTTGTACCATCAACACTCTCCCCATTACGCAATTCAGGAATTTGAATTATCTTTTCGGGAGTGTTTTCTTTAAACATGGAAGCATATGAAGTAGACTTAAAACCTTCATTACTCGACTTAGCTTGATCAATATCCATGCCCTCCACCAGATTCCTCAAAACTTCATTGGTAGGTTTTTTTAGCATCGAATCTCCACTAAACTGCTCATTACTCGCTTCGTTATTTACAACACTATCCACAACCGTTGTCTTACCTTGTTCATCTCCCACATCAACGTCAACAAGAGGAGAATAAAACACTACCTTCCTACGATTCTTCACATTAGAATTCTTTTGACTATCCTCCCCACCACCATTAACATTCCCCAAATTCGCATCCAAATTGTTCGAATCCGCATGCACATCAGGTTCAACATCATTACCCAAATTAACCACAATACCACTGTCACTTACATTACCAGAAGTATTGACACCCTTTTTCTGTTTAACGCCTCTCCCACCCGAACTCAAAAACCTACATTCCATACTACACTAGATACAAACTACCACAAACACCCATTTATCAAAGATTATTAAAATAAAAACCCTAGAAAATTAGGGTTTAAGATATACTATATCGCACCGATCAATCTTGTTGGAGTACCGTAGACATCCTAAGGATAATTAATTATTGAATTTTCCCATGTTTTTAGATAAAGCAATACAATACCATTTGAGGTCCTTCTGACCCATCGTTTATCTTCTAATATGTACCATCACGAGTTACTATCAAATTTCCTACAGACCCTACAAGAACCACCTTTATTACAGTTTGAAAATGTATCATATGCTTCAATAAAAATAAACCTTTTTTTATTTGATTATAGTCGCGTATTAGTCTTATGCCTAACAAAACCTACACCATCATTACAGAATGTATCATATAATAAAGATAAAATTTATTCTTTTGTGGTAGTCATGTATTGCATAATACTACAAATATAAAAAAAAAAAAATTAATATCATTTGAATGTTTACACTTAGTGGCTTTTAAGTTAGATAAGAACTAGCAGTTGTTTTCATTCTTGTACCTATTTGTTGTCTATCTTTAAAATAATCAAAGTCAGCAACGAATTAATTTCTGCTACCCGCAGCCAAGCTTTGTAGGCTTACCCTGGAGCTTGTAGGGTGTAAAAAAAAAAAAAAAAAAAAAAAAAAAAAAAAAAAAAAAAAAAAAAAACCCTACTTGCCATAAGTGTTGAGAAACACATCGTTAATAACATTTGGCCTACCCATGCAGGTTGAGAATGCAGAAAAATCATGGAAGCAGTCTCTCTACCCTTGAGTTTAAGCTAATGGGACTTTTGGTACGACTGAATCGCAGAGAATGAAAATGCGGTGCAGAATAAAATGATAAAGAAGAGAATGATTTTGAGATAAGAGAAGTGATTCCGGTGTTTGGGAAAAATAGGCAATAGATTGTTGGAATCGATGTGAGAATTCATTCATTTGTTTGGTATACAAAAAGAACGAAAATATATCTTGTTATAAGTTAATTTCTTTTTTATACCATTCCTTTTTGTTAGAATCTTCACTACAGGTAAGAACTTTTCTAATTGGCTAATGAATAGGAGTTATTGTAGAAAAACACAAACTAAACCAGCATATTGATCTCAATCAACACAACTACAAACTATGCACAAACAGCAAACCAAACAACCAATAATCTACCCAAGCTACTCTGTTGTGGATCTAATATCTATGTGATATTAGTTCTATTACAAATCAAATAAACTAAATGAATGATTGATCAAGATGATCAAATATAACTAGGGTTTACAGGAGATGATCAAATATAACTAGGGTTTACAGGTGATGAGTTATGAGACTCATTCATGTCTTTTCTCTTTATAAAGCAGCTCAAATCCACTGACTTCAACTTGTGCAGCTTTAGCCCCTCATCTTCCTAACTCTTGTCAAAACAAGCTAGAACTTTCATAACTCAATAACTGAAAATAGCACAATATAGAGAAAGGGTCACAGGAGCATGAAGGGAATCAAGTCTTCATTGATGTGCTCATTAACATCATTCAAGGTGCTTTTGAAGGCGAATTCCCCGATTTTGACAATGATACAATCATTAAATTAGCATGCCAAGTAAGTTCTCTACCTTATTGTCTCATCATTTCGTAACTAATTTTTTTTATTGCATCTTTTCAGCATGTTGCCTAAAAGGGGTGATCCATTGAATATGCAACAATTTCTAATAGCTGGCATAGACACGACGTCAGTGACATTAACATGGGCTTTATCGCTGCTACTTAATAACCCATCCACAATAAAAATTGCACAAGATGAATTGGATGAGCATGTTGGACAAGATAGGTTGGTTGAGCAATTAGACATTAAGAACTTAGCCTACCTCAACGCCATCATTAAAGAAACATTTAGCTTATACTCGGCCAAACCACTCTCAGTTCCTCATGAGTCTATAGAGGACTGTATTGTGGGTGGCTACAACATCCCAAAAGGTATTAGACGATAGATATTGCCCAAGCCCGGTTTGTGGGCTTAGGGTTCATTAGAGCTTTAGGTTATTTGCATTATAAATAATCGATCAATGAAACATAATACCCACGGGGTTTCATCATTTAACATGGTACTGGAGCTGGTCTGATCCTCAGACCTAGGTGGCTATGTTGAGCCGTCTCTTCTCTACCATCCCGTCAAATCTCTCTATCTCACTTTAAAAAAAAAACAACCCTAGCCGCTATCTTTAAAAGATAAAAAAAAAAAAAAAAAAAAAAAAAAAAAAAAAAAAAAAAAGCTAGTCACCTTATAATTGCCTCCACTTAATTTTTTTTATGTGCCTATTGCTTTGTCGAGTGCTTGTTGTTCCGGTTTTAATTTACTTTGCTACCATTCTAATACAATGCAGTTAACCTTCACATCTATTAAACACCCGTGCAATAGTTTAAATACCCCATGTAATATTCACAAGCCCACTTTGCTACCATTCTAATACAATGCAGTTAACTTTCACATCTATTAAACACCCCTGCAATAGTTTAAATACCCCATGTAATAATCACAAGCCCAATTTGTTTGTTGCCATAGAAAAATAAAAATGCTTTGCTTTTATTTTTGTTTCTTTACTTTTTCTGTTATTGCATGATGAAGATTAACTTTTGCTTGTTGCAGGATGTCGTCATCAAATTTAATTATTTTCTTTACTGTTTTACCTTTGCTACCGCTTTGTTTTGCTTTTGCTGCTGCAGATGAAGATTTGTCTTCGCTTACTATCGAACGTCTTCATCAACAAAAATTTTATTGCTTTAATGTTTATTAGATTCTCATCTAATATGAGCTTTTGCGATTTCGCCATCGAATTACAGGGGAGTATCAGATGATAGATATGGCCCAAGCCTAGTTTGTGGGCTTAGGGTTCATTAGGGCTTTATGTCATATACATTATAAATAATCGATCAATGAAACATAATACCCACGGGGTTTCATTATTTAACAAAAGGCACAAGTTTAGTGTAACACCCCCTAAATTTCAACTAGAGCAGCGGAAGACTTTGTGGGGTATTACTTAGAGGATCGAAGTCAAGTCATAGAAAACGACTCAAAGAGACGTTTTAAAATTTTATTTATCATTCATTTAAAGCAAATTTTCAAATACAAAGTTGTTCTATTTGTTTTAACATATCATAGAAGATATGAGTTATTAAAAGCGAATGACAAAACATTTTATTTAACACCCGTATAGGGGTTTAATGCCCTCTCCATGCCTCGAGCTCCTTCGCATTAATTTCCTGAGATAAACATGCTAAAAGTCAATAAAAGTTGAGTGATATTCATAGGTTTAAGTTTTGTAGTTGAACACAAGCGATAGTGATAATTACATCGATTTACAATTATAAGTTAAAAATCGTTTATTATTGCATTAAGCTCATGACACTCAGCCGATTAACAGATCTCACCATAAATGATGGATTATAGTAACAGGGGCCCTCGGGATAGGTCCTTGCCAGTAACCTATTAGATTTCAAATAAAGTGCGTTTGGTTGTTTTCTCAACGCCCAAACGGGGATTGTCAATCCCTAATAGATCTATCCACAATTATTTACGTTCACCTCTCTGGGTGACTAAGGTTCATGATATGAGGGGCTTTTGGCAAAAAAGGACTTAAGCAATAATAATTTCAGGCATAATATAAGAAAATACTTGTGTTCAGAGTTTTAAGCATGTATCTCCCCACGAAAACAGTTTTATAAAAGTGGGCTATGAACTCACCTTAGTGGTTTAGTGAATAAAAATATCGATACTTAGTTTGCAAAATGGGAACGGCTCCACACACGACCTAGATAATATTTGGCAATTTTCAGTGTTTGATAGTCTTAATATTTTAATCGCGAGTACTTTTTGAATGCGTGATTTGTTAATTTATTGTTAGTAAGACTTTTGGTTTTTATAGTATATCGTACGTTTAGTTTAGTTATATATATATATATATATATATATATATATATATATATATATATATATATATATATATATATATATAAGTATAACGTAAGGTTTAATAATAAAAATAATAACAATAGTTTGAAATAAAGCGTAATGTTTAATAACAATAATAGTAATAATAATATTAGTTTGAAAATGAACGTAACGTTTAATAATAATATTAGTTTGAAAATAATCGTAACGTTTAATAATAATAATAGTAATAATATTATTAGTTTGAAAATAAACGTAACGTCGTGACGTGAACTCGTAAAAATGGGAAGTAAAAGTAAAAATATTAGTTTTAGTATACGGCCCTTGTATTTTCCAAAAATTTACACTTTTTACCATAACGGCGTTAGCGTTACGCCGTTAGTCCAAAATTAAATATAATTACATTTTAAGTCCAAAACTTTATTTTTCTTACACTTTCCACCCTAAAGTTTATAAAAATCAGTTTTTATCCTAAAGTTTACGAAATGACATTTTATACCGAAACTTTGAAAAGTTGACACTTTTAACCCGATTTTCATAAAATTTGCAATTTTAGTCCAAACTTTACAATTTTCAAAACTTAATGTTTTCATTTCTTAATTAGTTTCAAAACAGCTTATTGAGCTTATTTTGACAGCTTATTAGTTCGAAAAAGCTTATGGATAGTTTATGGGCTTTTTAACGAAAAACTAAGCCCGTTAGTGTTTTTAAATCCAATGCGCTTACGGGGTTTTTGGGCTTTGCTTAGGGCTAAGGTTAGGATCGTGAAAAAGTTGCCCAATAGCTTATAGCCTCAGCTTATTCACTCGGCTTATTTTGAAATGATTGGGCCTTAAGGCCCAATCGGTACTAGTTAATTTTCCAAAACTGTTTCTTGGTCGATTTGCTTTTGATCGATTACTAGGTCCTAACGTGACTTTCATTACAAAGTTTCTATACCAAATCGATTGTGTGTCATGAGGTCTATTGGTTTGTGAATTAAAAAGGTATGCTCGTTAAGTAAATATTAAAGTTATACGTGCGTTTTGGGCTAGCCTTGGACGAGTTTTTATACAACAAAAGACTTAGAAAATTTTTAGAGTTTTTCAAAATGGTTGTGGTACGCTAGGAATGTTCTTCAAAATGGTTTTTACGTAGCGTGTTAGTTTCAAAACTTTACATAGCTTATTTCTTAAGGTGTCAAATATATAAATGGACGTAATATATATATATATATATATATATATATATATATATATATATATATATATATATATATATATATATATATATATATATATATATATATATATATATAGGTCGTTTACCTAGTTTTCGAATAATGAAGTGCGTTTGTGTGTGTCATGTAAAAATGTAATGCAATTAAATGTATATCAAAAAGAATTGAAATGAGTCGTTAGGGACTTACGACACCAAATGGTGGGGTAAATGGGACGTAGAGTCGAGAAGTAAGTGAGATGAGTACGTAGTGTGTTAGTTTGCTCGACCAAGGTTCACAAACAACCAATTGCTTCTCCTAAACTCACACGAATCTCTTAATTTCCTACCCAAAGCTTCGACCCAATGCCTAGTTCATTACTCAGAAATATTTGATGGATTTTTGGTTTGCATGGAAGTAGAAAACGCAGCATGCATGCATGCGATATATATATATGGTCCAAAGGGTGTTCTAGTGTATAAGTTTTAAAGTGATGGGATGGTTACGTGGTTTCAAAAAGTCCCAAAGTTGTAAGAGTAATACTAGACACTCGAGGTTTTGGTTTCTTGTGGTCGACATCCTCAATTTTCAAAGAAAAACGTGGGCATTGAAATCTTACAAACGAATGGTACTTGTGATATATGTTATAAAAAGGGTCATGGTACTTTCCTTAGTGAATAAAATATGACATTGTGTGTGCTTGATTTAAGGGGGTACTATTGTGTATGCTTGATTTAAGGGGGTACTAGTTTGGTTTGGAAATACATGTCGACCAACAATTTATTTTGTGAACCGATTAGTAAATCGGTTGGAACTTGTGGGATATTGATAACTTGACAATATTTAGACCTTAGTTTGAGTTTAGAATGAGTTTAGGATGTTTTAGAAACAATCGTGGGTTAAAACGGTTGAGTTTTGGATATGTTGACATTTTATAAAATCGTTTTTGGGACATTTACTTTGCCTCGTAAAAGCGTGTCTAGACTCAACGTGAGAAGCTAAAAATCGACATTCTAATTGTTGGCTAGGGAAGGAACGAGTATGTGTAAAAATATAGGGGTTGTGGAAAACTAGAAGGGGGGTTGAATAGTTTTACGTCCTTTTTAAAATTTATAAGTACAAGTTTGTTTTAAAAACTTCGATTCTGATTTATGTGAATTCAATACTTGCACTATATGAACAATTGTATGATAACTAACTAACAAAACTAATATAGCAAAGGTAAATAAATAAGTAATGAGAAGAGTTAGAAAGATCAAACCATAACACAAGGATTTATAGTGGTTCGGCTACAAGGACACCTTCCTTGTTCCTACTCCACTCCCCGAGTCACCTATTCGAGAGTTTTCTTCACTATGTCAACAAACTCCCTTATGGCGGAGAAAACCTTACACACCAATATACACACCAATTTACACACCAATCTACACACCAATCTACACACCAATCTTCACACCAATCTGCACACCAATCTTCACACCAATCTACACACCAATCTTCTTCACACCTAGCTTTTACACACCAATCTTCTACACACCAATCTTCACAACTATCCTACTTCACTACTAATCAACTTCTACTATCTACACAACTTCTTTATCTTCTAGACAAATAATAACAAGCACAACACAATATTCACAAATGAATATATATATACACTATACACAACAACTCTTCAACACTTCTTGAACTTGGTTGTAGAGAGTTCTTCTTTTGCACTTAGAATGAGAATGGATGATGAGGGATTGAATCACTTGAAACAAGGATTAATATACAAATGATCAAAGGGTTTTTGATGAGTTTTAGATGATTGTAGATCTGAAAATTTCGTGCAAAAGGTAAGGAAAAATTCCAGAATTAAGGTGGTATTTATAGGGGAAGAAATCTGACAGTTTCTGACAGGGGAGCCTGGCCGGTCCCCTTAAAGCATGGCCGGCCCCCTTAAAATTAAGGGGACCGCCCCTTATAATTAAGGGGGCCGCCCAACTGTAACGGCCAGAAAACTTGTCTTTTAGTGGGGAAAGTTTATTTGGTGAAAAACTAACTGATTTTGGTTAAATATTTGAAATCATATATTTAGTATGATTAAAACATTTTTCCTTAATACCAAAAGTGTTTTTCAAAAATATATAATAAGATTATATAATTAAATAAACTTTGTATTAGTTAATTAAATACCCCTTTGATCATGAGATGTATTAAGCACTTGTTTATTCATACCTTAAGTGATTAAGTTGGATATAATGATATAAACTAGCTTAATACTTGTTTACGTAGTAATCAAACGATTGACGAGTTTACATTTTGTGATCGTCAAAATATAGAGATATCGAAAAATATAAATAACGTTTTCATACATTATTTATGTCAACAATCTCCCCCTTTTTGATGATTACAAAATTTAAACTCATTAGTCGAAAATTAGTCTATATACAAGTATTAGAGTGAGTTTATATCACTTCTCCCCCTTTTTGTGAGCATCAAAAAGGTTATCCCGTTTTAATGGAAGCTCCCCCTTGATGTAAGCTCCCCCTCGTTTTGAGGCCAAAAGGAATCGAGAAATGGATATCTTGCAAAAATATTTAGTAGCAAGCAACATATATATGTATATAGCATGTAAAAATATAGACTAAACATAACCATTTCATTAATCAAGGAAAATAATACATCAAGCATTACATCAACAAAAGGAACAAGTAATGCTACAACTAACAAAAGCCTTTAAAGGCTTACAATCATCATAGAAATAATAAACCAAGTCTCAAACATGAGAGTCCTCTCTAGAGCTTGCCATCCAAAAGGGTTTAACACAATTTTATTTGTGAATCACCATACATGTTTAATTGGGAGGAATGGATGGTGAATCATGGAGATGGTGATGGAGGAGGAGTGTTTGTTGATGGTGGTGGAGGTGTTGTGTTTGTTGTTGGTGGTTGATGCAACATGTTTTCAATATGAGAAAACATGTATTGGATCTCATCTCTTAATCCGAACACAATTGTTCGGTTGTGAATGCAACAAAGGCAAGTGTCTCCATGAGCTTCAAGTAAGCTCCATGGGACGGGGTTATAGGTTGGTGGGTTGATAGGAGATGATGAGAAATGTGCATCAAGAGGTGTTAATGGTGATAATGAGAGAGTGAGTGCAAGGGTGGAGTGTTCATTGGTAGGTTGTGATGGTTGAACCATTGGTGGAGAGGATAAGTGGGTGTTTATGTAGTCATTAATGGATGAAGTGGATGGTATGGAGGAAGTAGAATGTCCATTTGTTGAGGGTGTTTTGGAGGGTGCATTTGGTGCACTAGGAGATGAACATTGAGGTTGTGGTGATGGGGTGGTGTTGTCTTCATTTGTAAGATCAATGAAGAGTTGTTTGGGTGGTATAATGACAAGTTTTTGTTTCTTGGCATTGTTTGAATGGGTGGTTCTTGGTGATGACATGATGATGGTTTATGAGTGATGAGGATGATGAATGATGAATTAAACATGCATGGGGATTATATAGTGGGAAAACATGTTTAGAAGTGGAATTATTTTGAAATTGTAATGTTATATTCCAAAATCAGTTTGGTTTTTAAGAGTAATGATAGCTGGGACTAGCAAAAGGGATCACATGATGCAAAAGAAAACAGTGTAAAAACTGTTTCAGATGGCCGGTCCCCTTAAATGGTGGCCGGTCCCCTTAATTTTAAGGGGGCCGCCCTTTATGATTTAAGGGGGCCGCCCATCTGACGACCTAGAAATCAAAAATTTTTAAAAATTTTCTGGAAAGATGTTATGTTCTGGTTTGAATGTGCAGCAAGCTCAATTTGGACATTTCACATTTGTTTTGGTTTATTAGAAAGCATATATGTCATATAGTTATATAACCATTAACTAATCATGCAAACATATATATAGATCAAGAGAAACATGCATAAAAATATCAAAGACAATCAAGTTATCATCCTAAACACATATTCAAATAACAAGTATTTCCGAATAAACTTCGGACAAATAGCACACAAGACATAAAAATAAAACATTGTTAAACAAACATAATCCGACCATATCATTTATTTTTCTTCCCGAAGATACCCTTCAAAGTCTTCCCAATAGATTTGAAGCCACCTCTAACTTCTTCGTGCAAGCTCTTTTGTCTTCTAAGCATCTCGGTAGTTCGTTCATGAAGCACTTCTTCAGTTTGATCACTTGGAGATGGAGTAGAATAGTTGGGATAATCAAGATCCTCTAAATTGTCAACGAACTCAGAAAACGAAGGGGTACTAGCATCATCGATGTTTTCCTCCTCATCATCATCATCTTGCCTTGAGGATGATCCATGAAAGCTATGACGACGAGGTTTACCCTTGTCACTTCGAGTTCGTCGAGCTTGTTTTAGAGCGAGAGTACGCAAAGTGGGGTAGATGGACTCATAAATACTATTGTCAAGATCGGGGTAGTACTCGATAACATGACGATAGATACGAGTAAGGAACATTCCATATGGAAGGTTGGCTTTGGGAGTTTTTCTAGCACACTTAATCCGTTTGATAAAGAAGTAGGCCAAATTGTACGGCTTTTCGACAGCTATACAATACAACATGTGAGCAAGGCTAGCCGGGAGATGGTCCCGGTGACCTCCAGTACCAAACGCATTCTCACGAATGAGTTCTTCCCAACGCTTCATGTGTGGGCTTAATTCTTTGAGGAGAAGTTGGTATGGAGAAATTTGAACGTTTTTGGATTTTATTTTTCGACTTGTGGTGGCACGATCTATACCAAGGATTTGACGAATTTCGTCGGGATGAGAAATTTCGTCGAAATAAGGACCGAAGGTTGGTCGATAGCGATTAAGAGATTCGAGGTCCCACTCGTTTGTGAAAACGGCTTGACCTCTAAAAGGAATTTGAAGGATATGACCAAATTGTTCGAGAGTGAGGGTGATAAATTCATTTTGAATCATGAAGGAGATGGTGATGAAACCAAGATCATTGGTTTGGATGGTGACTTGGCTATAGAAATCCATTATGAAACGAGGAATGATAGGTTCATTTATTTCATAAAGACAATTGAAGTTGATGCTTGTAAACACGCAATTTATGTAGTCGGATTGAGCAAAAGCAAGATCTACTACACGTCCCTCATGAATATTTCTATCTTCAATTTGACGATAGATAAGTCCAATGAAAGGAGATGTGGTAGGGAGTTGAGAAACTTTGGGAATGTAGTTTTTAGTGTGAGAAAGATCTTCGGTAATTGCTTTGGGCATTTTCACCTAAACACATCAACAATTCAAAAAGACCAAAATAAATATAAAGAAAGATAAAAATATATGTTTATTGTCAAGGCTTATGTTGGAACGTAAACATACTTCGTTACTAATCCTAAGAAGTAGATTACCATGTTCCTTAATATTGTTTTTAACTCGTTCTAGATATACTTTACGATGTTTAATTAGTAGTTATGGACAAATCCAAACGCCCCTTTAAACATCTTAATATATCATGAAATTTACTAGATTTACATTAGATTGTAAAACTAGCTATTTCTTGCGAGTTTCTTATGCATGTAATTTGTTTTTAAAAAAAATGGTTTGTATTTTTTAATAAAAATGTCATTTTTAGTAATAAACCAAACGCTTCCTTAACTAGTGACTTATAACTCAAGTGCGTCAATATACATATGAATTATATATCTTGACGAGTTCGATAAACAATTTTAAGGTTTATAATTATAATAAAGTTTTATAAAAATTATAAAAACTATGTTTTGATATTATTTGGACATAATCCAAACACCCCTATATTGTGAACCAATATAATTTTTCTTAGTCGAAAAATGTAATTTCAAGTTTTACAAGTTACAAAAGTATAATGTGATTAGTTTTAACACGTTTTCAAATCATTATTCAACAATGAGCTTACTAAAATTTTGAAAAGGAGTGTATGAAATTTTTCAAAAATTTTCGACATGATAGTTTATAATGACTAGTATCTAGTGTTGATTAATCATCCTAATCCTAGGGGAAGCATTTGGTTATGGAGTTTTAAGGCTTAATTCGAAAGAAATTATGAAATTTGACGAATTTTATAAAACATGCATAATCATGAGTATGATCAAATAAGATGAAATTAGATGAAATGTGTTATGAAAAACTTACAATAAGTAATGGTGATTGTGTTAGATGAATTTGCCCTTTGCGAATTAACCCGAATTATGTGATTTGGAAGTGATTTGAGAGGTTTTTGGGTTTTGGTTTTCGTCACAGCAGAAGCAGGGAAAGAGAGGGATGAAAAAGTGGAGTGTTTGGCAAAAGGAAGAAAGGGAAAAGCGGGCTTGAGCTCTCAGAGGGCCGGTCCCCTTAAACATTAAGGGGGCCGCCCTTGTATTGGCTGCCGGTCCCCTTAAACATTAAGGGGTCCGCCCTTAAAATTTGATATTTCAAGTTTTGGTTTCTGGAACAAACAAGAAAATATTTATATATATATACTAGATTTATATTTAATCAAAAATACGTTGAAGAGTATATGCACGAGAGGAATTACTTGACATTTTTACTTGACATTTTGTCAATAAAATTTTCTTGATCGTTTCGGATGAAATTCATCAAGTTGTCAAGCACACGAGAAAGTTGTGGAAGGTTTATAAGTATATATATATATATATATATATATATATATATATATATATATATATATATATATATATATATATATATATATATATATATATATATATATATATATATATATATATATATATTATAGTATGGGCTTATAAGACGAGAACATAGGAGGGAGACGTATGCAACGGAAGCCGGGAGTTTGTTTCATCCATAGATTTTTTGACTCATCTCACTTCATCAGCATGAGTGTTGATTGAACATTAAAGTTCAATAAGGCAAATGGGGAAAAGAAATATTCGTAAACGAACAATCTCTAGTTCTAGAAAATCAACAAATGAATTTCCTAGGTTATAAGATCCTAAATATAGCTAAGTATATAAATATATATATATATATATATATATATATATATATATATATATATATATATATATGTATATATGTATATTTAGATATAATATAGTTTTAAAAAAAAATAGAGATTAATAAGTCAAGTAAAGCCACATAAATATAACACACTAAACTAAGCATGCATTTCTAGACAAGGAACTTAAAAGGAAATGTGTACCTTTTGTCTTTAATGCGTTAATCTTCAGGGTCTTCAAGAAGTAAATCGGACAAGAGGTGACAATGAAAAGTTCCATGTTTGGATGGCGAATATTATTTACGTTGGTGCCCATTGTTTCATTTGTCCAAAGTCATTTGGTCCGAACATGTTTTGTATTTGACTTGGATGCATATAAGGTGGAAACATTCCCCAAGGATTGAAGTTCCACATTTGTTGATTATAGTTAAAGTTTCGTCTATTATGGTTTGTTCTTGGTTGAGGTGTTTTAGGTCTAGGATAAGAATTATTTGGTTTCCTAGGTGGTGGAGTTTTAGATCTTGTTTTAGATTTAGATGATCCAACTTCGGTTTTTAAAGATGGTTTATAAAATGGCTTTATTTCTTCATTACTAGCGATAGGTATTATTTTATTTTTTATGAGTAAATGTTTAGGATTAAGTATTGAAGGTTTTGGTTCATTTTCAAATTTAACGTTTTTAGCTCCACTTGTTGAAGATTCAGTTGAGTTAAATCCTAGTCCGGTTTTATCTCCTGATATTCTTTGAATACTTATTATTTTACTAAGTGAGTTACTACTATTTTCAAATTTATCAAGTTTGCAGATTTCATCCTTAAGTATGTTGTTTTCACTTTTAAGCTCTTGACATGTTTTACATTCTTCAACAATTTCTTTTCCTTTTTCAAGTTGATGTATTTTAATTTTTAGTTCAAGCACTTCATTTTCTAGTTGGTTGTTTATGTATTTTAGTGATTTATTTTTAGCCATAACTAGTTGTCCTATTTTACATAATCTATTGTATTCACTATCTAAATCTTTTTCATCTAATGATAGATTTTCATCACTAAAGTATTCGGATTCGGAACGTACCTCATTTGATGATTTGGCCATGAGACACTTTTCATCCTTTGTTGTTTCATTCTCATCTTCATCACTATCACTCCAAGCACCTCCAACGAATGCTCTTTGATTTTGATCTCTTGTCATCATTGGACATTTTCCAATGAGGTGATTCGGATCACCACACTTGAAACACTTTCTCTCATTCTTGCTATACTTGTCATCATTATTCTTTTGAGATGTTCTTCTTTCATCGTGTGGTTGTCTAACGAATCTTCCTCGCCTTTTGAAGAATTTCTTGAAGTCTCTTACGGCCATGACATATTCTTCGTCATCGCTTTCGGAAGATGAGCTATCTTCGTTGTTGGATTCCTTTCTAGCTTTCAAGGCGATTGACTTGCTTTGCTCACGTTTTCCTTTAACCATTTCAGAGTCCTTCTTTATAATTGCTTCGTAGACTTTCAGATTTCCAATTAATTCATCAAGTTGTAGTGTTGACAAATTCTTTGATTCTTCAATAGCCGTCACTTTAGCTCGCCATTTTGGGTGAAGAGCTCTAAGAAATTTCCTAACAAAATTCTTACTAGAAAAATTCTCATCAAGTGCTTTTAAACTTGTGATGATAGTGTTAAATCTAGCAAAAGCATTATCAATTGATTCCTCTTCCGGAATCGTGAATTGTTCATATTGTTGAACAAGTAGATCAATTTTATTATCTTTGACTTGATTATTACCTTGGTGAGTTATTAATAAAGAGTTCCAAATTTCTTTTGCGGTTTCACACATAAAGATCCTTTCGTACTCTTTACGTGGTAGCGCATTGTAAATAACCATTTTTGCTTCATTATTTTTAGCAAGTTTTCTTTTTAAATCATCATTTTGTTTTTCAAAAGGTACGATTTCATCTTTCTTAGTTTCAGGGTTATTTTGAATAGGTAAAAAATCACCATTGGTAATGATATGCCAAAGATCTAGATCTTTTGATTTCACATAAGTTTCGAATCGATTTTTCCAATATAAAAATCCATCACTTTCAAATAGTGGTGGTCTTTGCATAGATTGCCCTTCTAAATATTTTTCAGATTCCATAGATCGTTACAAGTTTTAAAATACAATATATTTTAAAAATCTTGCTAGACGTGGCTCTGGTACCAATTGTGGAAAACTAGAAGGGGGGTTGAATAGTTTTACGTCCTTTTTAAAATTTATAAGTACAAGTTTGTTTTAAAAACTTCGATTCTGATTTATGTGAATTCAATACTTGCACTATATGAACAATTGTATGATAACTAACTAACAAAACTAATATAGCAAAGGTAAATAAATAAGTAATGAGAAGAGTTAGAAAGATCAAACCACAACACAAGGATTTATAGTGGTTCGGCTACAAGGACACCTTCCTTGTTCCTACTCCACTCCCCGAGTCACCTACTCGAGAGTTTTCTTCACTATGTCAACAAACTCCCTTATGTCGGAGAAAACCTTACACACCAATATACACACCAATTTACACACCAATCTACACACCAATCTACACACCAATCTTCACACCAATCTGCACACCAATCTTCACACCAATCTACACACCAATCTTCTTCACACCTAGCTTTTACACACCAATCTTCTACACACCTTCTTCTACACACCAATCTTCACAACTATCCTACTTCACTACTAATCAACTTCTACTATCTACACAACTTCTTTATCTTCTAGACAAATAATAACAAGCACAACACAAAATTCACAAATGAATATATATATACACTATACACAACAACTCTTCAACACTTCTTGAACTTGGTTGTAGAGAGTTCTTCTTTTGCACTTAGAATGAGAATGGATGATGAGGGATTGAATCACTTGAAACAAGGATTAATATACAAATGATCAAAGGGTTTTTGATGAGTTTTAGATGATTGTAGATCTGAAAATTTCGTGCAAAAGGTAAGGAAAAATTCCAGAATTAAGGTGGTATTTATAGGGGAAGAAATCTGACAGTTTCTGACAGGGGAGCCTGGCCGGTCCCCTTAAAGCATGGCCGGCCCCCTTAAAATTAAGGGGACCGCCCCTTATAATTAAGGGGGCCGCCCAACTGTAACGGCCAGAAAACTTGTCTTTTAGTGGGGAAAGTTTATTTTGTGAAAAACTAACTGATTTTGGTTAAATATTTGAAATCATATATTTAGTATGATTAAAACATTTTTCCTTAATACCAAAAGTGTTTTTCAAAAATATATAATAAGATTATATAATTAAATAAACTTTGTATTAGTTAATTAAATACCCCTTTGATCATGAGATGTATTAAGCACTTGTTTATTCATACCTTAAGTGATTAAGTTGGATATAATGATATAAACTAGCTTAATACTTGTTTACGTAGTAATCAAACGATTGACGAGTTTACATTTTGTGATCGTCAAAATATAGAGATATCGAAAAATATAAATAACATTTTCATACATTATTTATGTCAACAGGGGTGTCGTGTGTAGGATTTGAGCGTACCAAGCTCGTTTCTAGTTGATGCTAGTCGAGTGAAATGAAACAAAAATAAGGGAATGGGCTTGATTTGGTTTGGGCTAGGAATAGTAACAGACCGAGGTTTTGGTTTGGGCGTAGGGTAATTAAGGGTCCAGTTTGGAGGTAATTGTAATTAGTAAAAATTGTTAATTATAATTAGTAAATAGTTTAGTATTTAATTAGTGAGACTTTTACGTTGTCGAACGCGTTTTGTTAAAAATATGTTACGTAAGTTCGTAAGTGGTAAAATTTAATACTCTCGCGATTGTTAGACTATAGTGGTACATGTGTGAGCATCGTTCCGAGGAAAAAGGATTTTAAGTATCGTAGTGATTTCGAGTAATCATAGCATATTTAAATAATAATTAAATAAAAAAAAATTTGTTATCGGTAAAAACGTTATTAATTAACGTAATGATTTATTAATTTTTTATTAACTTTACTATTCATAGGAAAATTTTACGAGAGATCACATTTAGTGCTTACAACAACAAACCCAATCCCGCCGGAGCAAGGTATGGGGGTATAATGTAGATCCTACCCCTACCCAGGATAAACCCGGGAGTAGGGAGACTGCTTCTAGCGAGACCTCCGGCAAGTGCAGGTGTTCGGGTGAGAGATAAAAGAAGAGAGAGCAAAAAGTCAGAAGACAACATGTAACAAGCTGGCAAAACATGCAAACAGAGCAAAGCAAACCAACCTAGGGAAGCAACACAGAGCAGAGCAAAGCAACGCGCGGGACCTAAAACTGAGGCACAACAAAGACGAGGCACTAGAAAACCAAAAACATAGGGGGCAAGAAAAAGCAGGCAAACCTAAGGGAGAAACACAAAACAACGAAAAGCTACGCACGATGCAAAAACTAAGGCAAAGCACCTAGCCCACTAAGCGCCTAAAGCAACCTAAACCCACTAAACACCTAGCCGGCGCTACCCGCCGATCCTAATTCTATCTCTCCACGCCTTCCTATCTAAGGTCATGTCCTCGGACAAAAGAAGCTCCTTCAAGTCGAGCTTAAGTCTATCCTACCACCTGAGTTTGTGTCTACCCCTTCTTCTCCCACCATCTACTACTAGGGCTTAATATTTGGAAATTACACCATGGCCGAAATTCTATTGAAGAAATTTGGAATGGTTGAATTAGACTAGCTAACTTTTGTAGGTAGTTTAGTGGTAAATCATAGAAATTTACATGTATGATCTCACTCAATTTACCACACTATGCAAATTTTGTTTTAGTTGAAAAATGCTTGATTATTAAATGTCTTATAAGAGCGTTAATTAGATAAATTATGAAACTATCAATATTCAATATTGATTTTCTCGTATCAAACTGTTGCAAACAAAATATTCTTTCTCTAAATAAACTTAGTGTATGCTTGGTTCAAACTCGGTAATAGGAAATGGAAAGACAATGGTAATGCTAAAGAAATGGAAAGATAAAGGAATCTATTATGTAACACCCCCTAATTTGAAATGCGGCAGCGGAATAGAAATTAAGGTGTTACGGTGAGGATCGAAGTCATAATGATAGAAAACGACTCGAAGAGACGTTTTAAAACAAAATTTCATTTATAAATATTTGAAATACAATAGGTCCTTATCAGAGTATTATAAAAACTTGATATTTTGAACTAAATCAAACATCATTTATTTTACATCATTATTGAAATAAAGTAAACATAATTTGAAGATTTTTGCCGCCCGTTCCATGCTTGCTTCCCCTGTTAAATACCTGAGATACATGCTTAAAAGTCAACAAAAATTGTTGAGTGAAATCATAGAGTTTGAATTTAATAATCATTTTGATACACAAGCAAGATTGTATTGGAAAATACAATCAGTTTGAAAACATTGATATTGCAGTTCATATATTGCACTAAGTCTCATGACACGCAAACGTTAACAAATACCGTAAACGGCGGGTGTTTATCAAATCAATGATAAATTTGCCCTAGTGTAATAGGTGATTTGCCAATTCCTATTTTTACTCAAATATAATTATCGCGACTAATACGACTAACCACATGCATAATGACATTCCGTCAAGTATTAATGGGACAGGCTGTCAAACCTTAAATAGATCTATTCATTATATTCGCGTTCACCGCAGTGATTAATGACTCATGAATAAGGGTCTTTTGGCAATAGCTAACTTAGACATATATCAGTCAGGAAAGCATACAGAAAATACTTGTGATCTATTTATAACATGTATCCCCCTCACGGAGTTTTGAAAATAATTAAATGTGAGGCTATGACTCACCTTGATTGATACTGAAAATGAAGAAAATAAAGTCGGACGAATTTTATGAAAACGGCTTTGAAACACAACCTGATAAATAAATTTATCTAAGAACTTGACCAAAAATGATTCGGTAATTATAAAGAAAATGACGAATATTAGATATTCGTTATGACGATTAAGTGATGTGCAGTGAAAATATTGTGATATGCATGATATGACAAAATATGATTTTTTAAAATTATCCATCGAAGTTTTTCCTTTTTAATCGTAAATAAAACCTTAACTTTTTAACTATCGTTATATATATATATTATTAACGTTAAGTTAATAATATATATATATATATATATATATATATATATATATATATATATATATATATATATATATATATATATATATATATATAAAAATAAAGTTTAAACATGATATGAATTAAATTGACGAAAATAGAAAATAAATAAGAATGATAAATAAGTTATGTTTAGTCTTTGTCTACTTTTCCAATTTTACCATTTTTACACTAATGATACTTGCGTTACACCGTTAGTCCTTTTTATATATATTTCAACTATAGTCCTCTACTTTGTCCAATAATCAATACAAACCTTCTAATATTAATTTTTATCACTTTTTAACCTTAGATTTCTGTATTTACAGGTTTAGTCCTTGATTTTCAATATTTACACATTTAGTCCTTCTAGGTGTCGTCGCGTTACATTTTTAGTCCAATTTTTACAAAAATGATTATGGAACTTTCTAAAAATTTTCCGAAGCTTATTAATTAAGTAACAAGCTTATTTAACTGCTTATTTATTTCAAAAGCTCATTTTTATAGCTTATGGGCCTGGATCGAATTAACTTAAGGCCCGTTAAGATTTTTGGAGGCGAGGGCATAGAAAAAGTTTTGGGCTTAGCTTTGGACCATTTTTATGATTCTAAAAACATTTCTTATTGGCCCAGTGGGCTTATGGATTTCAAATGCTTAGTGGGCTTTAGTTAAACCCACTCGACAAGCTTAAGAATTTTTATATGAAATTTTGGTTTTGAAGTCCGGTTTGTGTCATTTCAAAATGGTTCGAGTATGGTGTCAAGATGTGATTATTTTTACAAGTTGTTTACATGAAAACATTAGTTTGCTAGGTGGTCTATGACGTCGTGAAAAGATATGGTACTATTGTTAAACGAAATTTTAAGTTATACGTTGGTTTTGGGACATGGTTGGGTCGATTTATATAACATTGAAAACTTGTAAAATTTTACTAAGTGTTATACTAAATTTAAATCGATGGATGCAAGTTAAAATGAATGCATGAAATGATTATAACGTTACAACTAAAGTGAATGGTGGGTGCTACGCGATTCCTAAGCCTTCCAAGATAGAGGCTAATCACATTTCGTGTACTAAGAACAAATATATACGTAAATTTAATGTGCAAAGTGTAGACGTACGAAACAAAAACCACAAAGTGCATGACTATATAAATATGTATGAAATGGTTTGGAAATGAATGTAGGGAACTTACAAACACTTTAAAAGTGATCTAGAGTCGAGATAGGTAGAAAAGAACACAAGAAATCACGTCAAAGCTATATAACCCAAACGTTATATATATATACTCAACCCGATTGTCTCTTTGCTTCCAATATAATACCACACGACTTGTAAGCTTTGTAAGAATGAAATGGAGGTCGAATAATTGCAGTGAATAAGTGTGTGAAATAATAAGAGAAGTATGCATGCAATGAACGTACATATATTACAAATATATATAACGTTTAGTAGAAAATTTCAATGAAAACTCTTCCTACACTATTGCATGTCAGTAATAGGCTTATAGAGGATGATATTATAATGGTTTAGGGTGGTTTGTGAGAGCACAAAAGATGGAGGGTGTTGGGTGATTCATGCTATATGTCGACCAAGTCTATATACATGCATACGATTCACAAACCGTGTACAACTTGAATAAACATGATCATCTTTAACATTTGAGCTTAGAATCATCTTAGGAATAATATTAGAAACGTTTAGAAACAAACTAGATTCAAAACGGTTAAGTTTTGAATATAGTTCAAATCGATTTGGGTTTGCTAAGGTCGATTACTATGCCTCTTAAAAACGTATCAAAACTCAACGTAGGAACGTGAGACTTGACACACTAATTGTTGGCTAGTAGGTTAACGAGATGAGAAAATAAAATATATAGGTCGTGTGTTAAATTTAAGAATAAACGGTGCGATTTGGAGGTGGTTTGGAATATGTCGATCGGATGAAAACTACAAAAATTGGAATTTGGGCTTAGGTTTAGTGGGCTTATGAATAGTGCAGGTGGTGTGTGGGCCGAAGGTAATTAAGGGTCCAGTTTGATTAATAGGGTAATTAGTGAATTTTAATTATATTTAATAAATATAATTAGGATGAGGATTTAGGTTTAGGATTAAATGAAAAGTTTAAGTTTCGTGTAACGTGTCGAGGATTAATTCCGTCATTTCGTGAATTATATTATTTTGTGAAAATCGCCAAAATAATATAATAAGAAAAATTATAAATTTTTCCGAAAAAATGAGAATTAGAAACGATAACGAAGGATTATATATTTATTAATGATTTAATTACAAGAAATTTTTACAGGGTTCTACATATTCCCCCTAATTTATTGGGTAATAGCCCACTACCCAGTACCCACTATTAAGTAATGAGTCATTGCATTATAATCAACCAAACATTTTTTTTTCATTAACTTACCCATTCTTTACCCCAAAACCTTCTACCTACCACGCACTTACTTTTAAGATACAATCACTTTTTATGGTCTTTTGGTGTTCCCCACATCATATTTTTAGTGGAATACATGTCATACTGTTTCGTACGGGAATACGGGAATAAGATTCTAAAACTACTTGTTCAGAACAAGGATCCTAAAACTACATTATTCCTTAGTTCGAGGTGAAACACAGTGATAACTCAAGCATCACTGATTTACCCATTGTAGATTTATCAACTCGTCAGTCTTATGCTATACGCGATTGTTTTCACACAGAACATTTTGTGTTCTTGAGAAATAGAAATCAAAGTGTTGTTAGAGCATACTGCAAACGCAACGGCGTCGAGGTGACTCGACGTCAACTTTCTAGGCATTGGGGTGGCTCGGCATCACCATTGCATGAAGCTCAACGTCAGCTCGTGGTGGGATTTGGGTACATGAGGCCAAGTAAAAAGCAAATGAACTCTTTTTTCTTTTTTTCTTTTTTTTAATCCAAAAAATAGTTAGCTGTTGGGCAATACTCTTAATATAGTGTAGACATTAACTTGAATTCTCCATTTTATCTCACCCACGACAACCAGGGACGGACATACAGTATTAGAATGGGGGTCACTTGCCCTCCATGGTTAGCCCAAAATCAACAAATTTCAATGCAATTTTTTTTTTCATTATTGGGCTTGCCCTCCACCAAAAAATAAACTTGCCCCCCACCCAGACTTGAGCCCATCAATCCACAAATCACAATTCATTCAATCTTTTGCACACTAGAAGCTGGAATAAATTGCTGTATAGTGAGGATATTTTGGTGCTCTTTTTGGGATGTTGTTTTAGCATAGTAAAAGTTGTTTTTTGGACCTCCTATGCTATTTTGAAGCTCTTTCTCAGCAATATAAGCTCTCATTGATGTTTTAGCACAACGGTTTGTAAAGGCTTTTTTTTTTGCCCCCCATCTTATGAATTTCTAGGTCCGTCACTGACGACAACTAGGGACATTCAAATGCTTTTGCATTACCTATGTTTTGGTTCAACTAGGTGTGAGCATCGGGTCAATACCTACCCGACCCGAACCGAGAAATCCCGAAACTGAATTGCGGTGAAAACCTAAACCGAATACCGAACTGAAATTACTCGGTTCGGTTCGGGACAAGTCGGTTTTGGTCGGTTTTTTTGATTTTGGTTGTGTTTTCTCGGTTTTTGGCCCGAACCGAGAAATCCCGAAACCGAATTCGGGGAAAACCTAAACTGAATACCGAAACGAGTATGGTCAATTCGGTTTCCGTTCACTCGGTTCAGGCCAGTTTTTCGGGACGAATCGGTTTTGCTCACCCCTAGGTTCAACCATCTATCTTCATTTCACAAAAATATCGTTCAATAATAAGTCTCTATCAAGAAGAGATCGCCATGGTGAGGAATGAAAGTGTAGCCACACCCCCACACCTTTGCTTTATCTCTTAAGAGGTTTTTCACGAACCTAACAGTTCCTAGCTCCAAAGACACGTTAATTAAATATTGTAAGCAAACTCAGTGGCCCACCTAAACTCTCAATTCACAATTTTTTTTCAATTCAGGACTAAAGTCCAAAATACATCCATGTGGTTTGTCTTGGGTCTCGCTTTACATCCTAGGTTTTTTTTTTTTTTTTTTTTTTTTTTTTTTTTTTTTGCACAAAACCATCCTTCCGTTAGTAAAGATGGTACTAAACCATCTCTCAATTAGTAAAGTCAGTCAATGAGGATTAACGGTCCAAATTATTACTCCGTTATCTCCTAACGGAAGAGAGAATATTTGCATCGTCAGTCCTAAGGACTAATAGTGCAATTCATTTTAGGAAATAAATTGCATCGTTAGTCCTAAGGACTAACGGTGCAAATTTTTTTTGGAAAATAAATAAAAATGGGGCCAACCACCGCCACCTCCACCCACCACCACCGCCGCCACCCACCACAACCACCACCGCTACCTCCACTCACCACCACCATCATCGCCACCCACCACCCCAACGACACCAACACCACCCACCGCCACCACCACCCACCACAACCGTCACCTCCACCCACCGCCGCCACCTCCACCCACCACCACCATCACTGCCACCCACCACCACCCAATGTCACCGCCACCACCCAACGCTACCATCACCCACCACCACCACTATCACCTCCACCACCTTCTCCATCACCACTACCACCACCCACCTGGCGGTGGGTGGCGGTGATGGTGGTGGTTGGTGGATGTGGCGGTGATGGTTGTGGTAGGTGGCCACAGTGGAGATGAGTGGTGGTGGCGGTGCATGCTGGAGGTGGGTGCTGGTGGTGAAGGTGGCGGTGGTGGTTGTAATGGGTGGTGGGTGGTTATATATAATTTTTTTGGTATAATAACACCATTGGACACTTAATCCAGTTGTTGGGGCGTTAATTTTGGGGCTCCAAACCCGTGTTCGAACCTTGTTGGTCCCATTTTAATTTACTTTCCAAAAACAATTTTGCACCGTTAGTCCTTAGGACTAACGATGCAATTTGTTTTCGTCGCACTGTTAGTCCTTAGGATTGTCGATGCAAATATTCTCCCTTCCGTTAGGACATAACGGAGAAATAATTTGCACTGTTAGTCATCATTGACTGACTTTACTAACGGAGGGATGGTTTTGTGTCATCGTTACTAACGGAGGGATGGTTTTGTGTCAAAAAAAAAACCACGAGGATGTAAAGCGAGACAAGGGACAAACCACATGGATGTATTTTGGACTTTACTCTTCAATTCAGATTTAAGCCCTCAACCACTTAGAAGTTGGAACACCTCACATTCACACGGATTTCTAAAGGTTACACAAAAGAATAAAAATTGACAACTTAGATATATTTACAAGTTATTAGCCCTTGCTATTAGATATCAGTCAAGCTATAGTACATATTAGAGTTTGTGGATAAATATTAATTTACGTATGACTAGAATCGAACTCGAGACCTCGGGATTGTACACATTATAAATGAGAATTAAAGTATAATAATTGATATATATATATATATATATATATATATATATATATATATATATATATATATATATATATATATACACTAGACTTCGAAGCCTGCCCGATGGGCGGGCATGACTTATAATTTTCATTGAAAAAGTAAGTTAATCAAAATAAACTATAAACATACCAAATTATTTATTAATTGTATTAAGAATGAAAAGAAATATATATGTTTGTTGAATATGAGTGAAGAAAGATACAAATTAAAGTAAGTTAAAAAAAATATATATATATATATAAACATACTAAATTATATATTGAATGGATTAAAAACGAAAAGAAATATACGTTTATTGAATATGAGAGAAAATATAAAGGTTGACAACCTTCGTTTTTACAAACTTATTTACATGAATGTTGCATTTGCTAAATTATAGATGGGCCAAGATGTCTAACTGACACCTTCATTCATGAACCTTGACAGCCGGCACATTTCATTGAAGCTGAAACGTTTATAACTTCAGTTAGACAACATAATTAAATATATTATAAGTTAGACATCATAGACTCATTAATAACATACATTAAGACTCTAATTGTAATGCAAAAATGCAGATGAAAACAATTTCTAATCAAATTAATTATCACCGCGTAAGGGCCGGTGAGCAGGAGGTAACGATCTCTATCTTCATTCCAGAATCTTGACAGCCGGCACATTTCATTGAAGCGCCTGACTTTGATCCGTTACTGCAACATTTATAACTTCAGTTAGATAACAAAAGAAGATAAGCCTCCAATGATATCTTTAGAAGTTGGTTAAAATAAAACACAATCCATATCTAGTGGTCAAAGGCCGCACAATGGGCGGGCATGTTTTGTGATTCGCATTAGACATGTGATAATTTTGTATATACATTTTAAAATTTTGAAAAGTTTAAATTATGGATTCGTTATAAAATATTTAATGTAATTTTGATTTATTAGTGAAATGAATAATAAAAGGTTTTTTGATTAAATTTTTACTAATATAGTAAAATTATATTATTCTTTAGTTAATTAAATAATGTATAATTTTAATATATCCTATTATTCCTTAGTTTTCGTGGCCCACCCAAGGGCGGGCATGACTTTTAAGCTCTCCCTGGCATATAAGCCCGCCTCGGGTAGGCATGTCTTATAATTATCATTGGAATGTGTTACTATAGCGAAAGAATGGTGGTAAAAAAATACACGCACACAAATTAAGTAATCGACTCATAACATGATAAAGCAACACACAATTAATATATTTGTTGAAGCAAAAGTTTACTATCATGAATCTCGACAATCATTGCATGCTTTACATCATTAACAATAACGTTGTTTAACATTAAGCATTAACAAAAAGAAATATGCATCACTTGGTAGGTAAATACACATACCATTTCCTACTGATAATGGTCAAGTGCTTTTGTTAACAAAGATCTGCAAACAAAGTCCATTAGTGTAGTAAAAAGAGAAGTACATCAACAAAAATGAGGCTTAGTGAAACACTTACAGAAGCAAACTCAAAAACTTTGATACGACGTGAAACACCGGCGATAGCAAAAAGCTCATCATCTCTGTCAAACTATATGCTGCAAGTGGGGAAAGAAGTGTAACAAAGAGAATTACCCATTAGGTAGTTGAACAAAATTATAATAACAATTTAGTGCAGCCAATGCTTATTTTTTATGTTATCTAGCAGTTATAAACACTAAAAAAGTGTTTATGTGTCATAAATATCTTGAAAGTAAACATGATGTTCTTCGAATTTGCAAAGTCATCAATATTTGCCAAACAACGGTATCTACAGAAAGTGTGGGAATTTTTTACTGTTTCCTACAATGTTTTAATTTGTCTATTACACAGAGAGTTATATATAGATGGAGGATCGGTAATGTGTGGCGCTTTCTAATAGAGTATGTTACGCCAAAATGTATGCTACTATCAGAATATGATATTATGTGTTGGAGTTGAAAAAAAGTACAGTGATAACTGAGGACAAACCTTGCTGTATCAACTATCTACACGAAGATACTTACTTTTTTTATACAAAACATAGCTTTTCCATGATCCTCAGTCTTTAAAAAGGAAAATCAAGATACAAAGTGAAATAGACGCTTAAAAAATGGTTTTTTTTTTCCTAAAGGACATGTAATTTATCTAATTAAAAAAGATAGCTTCATGAGAGTACCATGGTCACCAACATTAACAGCAATGGTCACCAACACTTTAAAAATCAAGATACCCATGGTCACCAACATCAATAGCAATCTTACATAAGCATCCTATCTAACTTCCCTTGTTTCTTGATGAAATTTTATGTCCTAACTGTATCATTGCAACAATAATAATCAAATTATAAACTATAAAACCATCATACAAACCTTTTTATAACGATATAGAAAATTAAATCAGCCCACCAATTGTCAATTCAAACCCTAACCTTGAGAAGTCATACTCATCAACATAAAAATGTCATGCTCACCAACATCAACAGCAATCTCACATAGTCGAAGGGCCTCATATTCTTTGACAATAAGCCTATCAACAATGTCTCATCTGTCACTTTCTGCAGCGGCGTATATAAGACATTTAATCCTTTGAAATGCATATATACATGTCCGTAAAGCATGTCGAAACGAATGTAGAAGAAGCAGCATAGTTCTCATCTAACACAATATTTGAACTCTTCACATCACCATGTATGAATCCTTTTTTAGTGCCAGTACCTGTGTGAAGGTAATCTAGAAGTGCCAGCTTTATGAAGACAGCCTTCAAGCGTCCCCTGAGGCATATACTCATACACAAGGATCATTTATTTTCATCGTTTCAATAGCCAATTAAAGATGTTAGATTACAGTGCCTTAACTTAGAAAGCATTTCAACCTCAGCCCAAAACTCAGATGCTCCTTGATTTCAATTGGAAGAAATTTCTCAAAAGACAAAAAACTATTCTATGCAGTATGTTTCCTTCAGAAAATATTATATGTCAATGACGGACAAAAATCGGATAATTCAGACAGACTCTGCAGAATAGATGGCTCAGGTGTTACCTGAGCCAGGCCAAACATGCCCGCCATGAAGCTATGGTTATTGGGTTAAAGACCATGGTGCAAGCTGTTAGCAAACGCCAAAGAACTCCCCCATTGACCAGTGCCAGTCTCAGTGACGACGTTCTTGACACCTTGTTATGCATTGTACCAAACCTGAGGGACTGCAGTGTTTGGTTTGTGTGAACCGGCTGGATCCACACCTTCATATTTGTAGTAAATTCTTGCGGGTGTATCAAGTAGTTTTTCCAACCTCTTGGATCTAAAACAAACTAAAATATTAAACTTTTATCTAACCATGTAATGTTTTTACAAAAATAAAAAACCAACCTTATTAGAGGTGTACGGTGCCAAAGTATTATATAACATATTCTAATATAGTTTGCAACTTCTTATAAAACCATATTTATCCGTTAGCTACAACAACTATAGAATTTAATGAAAAATATGCATTAAAATAAAAATACATCAACACAGGTAGCATGGGAAATGACAAACCTTTTTTATGGTATACGATCAAAACATCTATTTATAGACTTTTAAACAATCATGTATAATAAACTTTTAAACCTGATTATTAGAATATCTTGCCTGGTTATATGCTAAGCTCTCTCCAAGGTAAAATACTCGCTCATCTCCAAAGTTGCGACCTGCGAAATGGAAATTTTTTAAAATATTGGAGATTATGGAGGGTATAAGAGAATGTTTATAGAATATTCCTTGACCCATAACATCGTATATGGTATCTATTTGAATGTACCTGACATGTTAACATTACTGAATGACCTGAGTTCTTTGGCGAAATCATGGAGTAGCAGTTTAGATTCCCTTTCGATTGTTGCACCACTGCAATGCATAATTTGTTACTATAAGATAAGGCTGATGACTTTATTCACTTATCAAAATAAAATAAATGGTTACCTTGATGCAAGATATCGCTGCTGCTGTTGTGGAATATTTCATCTCAAGTTGTGCATTTAATATAAAGAGAGTATCCAGTAGTTGTGCAAGTCTAGGATTTGGTTTGTAAGACTTATCACCACTTTACCACTGCGCTTATATAAAGTGAATATTACAATTATAAGGCGTGAGAACTTAAAGTATCCTTTTCAACACAGGGCTAGAAAACTTTTCAATTATGTTATAACCTGATCCAAGCACTCTTTATCGCTACAGTAGCCTAATCCAAACAGACCTTATTGTTTCATTAGCCTAACCGAAACACATTTATTGTAATGAACCTGTAACAAATAATTAAATAATGAAACTGTTACGGATGAAAGAGGTTTAAATCATACTTGTGCCTAGAGTTTCGGGCCGTTTGGGTTGTAACTTATTCACTTGCTGGACTAAATTCTTAATACATCTGAACGGTGAGCTAGAACCCGTTGGTCTCGCTAAGCTTATTTCTATTTTGTATTTGCTATATTTTTCAACTATTGTAAGTGCGAAGTCATGCGCATACTCGAGTTTAAAGGCCAGATCATCATGCAAAAAAATATGGATTGAAAAAAAATGAGGAATCTTAACCACAATCAGAGACGATAGTTTAAGGTTAATATACACATTCTATCCATAACTCTCCGCCCAGCCTTTATGTCAGGAAGCATGGGAGACTGGGAGCGAAACCATGGGAAAGAGGTCAAAACAAACACCTGATTAGGAATTTGTGTTAAGAAGATCATGTTTACTTACAAAATATTATCGAGAGAAGGACTCATGGTGATCAGGGAAAAAGAGGTTAAGAAATGCGATTCTATCAAGCAAAAGTCACGTTCTTTACAACATAGATTCAGAGAAGAAGCAAAAGTTACATTCTTTAGAACATAGATTCAGATGAGAAGCTATGAAACTGGAGCAATACCTGGTATGAGGCACCAGTATGCGGGTAGCATCTACCAAGTCCTGCAACTGGACTGCACTTTTAAGTTTTGTATGCAGCAGAGATTTATTAAAAAGAAAAGATAAGGCAATTTGTAATGTATAACTTGAGATCAAAAGCAAAAAAACATTATACAACCAATATAAAAGCACCTCAGCTCTAGGTCTTCTCCCGTTGTACTTAAGCATCAAGTTTAACAGTTTTTCCTAGATAACCTTCAACTTAACTTCTTGTTTTGGAGTTCTATCACCACTGCCAACAATAAAGATGCTTAGAGAAGAAGAGCAAGTGGACACCAAATGTTTAAAAAAAGCAAAGAACAAAATCTTACTGACGAACAATAGCAATTACACAGCGTACCTCCGTTTCTCAGCCTGTCCAAATGAGCCAATGATCCCACTTCCCTGAAGCGTTAGTCCTTCAGAAGGTTGAGATGGCTCCTAAACTGGTAAATGTTTTTACTGTTGCTTTTAAGAAAGCTAAGAAAGAGAAGCCGCACACTGTGAATAAATTAAAAACTAATCTATGCACATTGCTTCAAATAACAAAATCACGATTTATTTTCATTTGTGGTCTCGAGCCTTTAGCATTCGCATGCAAAACTTTCATAAATTATTTATGTACAGCCAACACTATCAAGCTTTAAGCATTCACGCATAACATCTGCAACTTCATGAAATAAACACGACAATTATTCTTTTGATTAGTGTGATGAAATAGCATCCACATTCTCCCACAAATAAAATGTTTTTACCTAAACATTAGGATGAACAAAGTCAGGAAACTGCATTGTTTTACTCTTGATCAACAAAGCCTGCATTTAAGCACAACACACTCGGGTTGATAAAAAAATATATATACCAGTAATACGTTATATCTATCTGAGAAAACTAAACTACTTTATCAAGCCTTAAATAAGTCCATAGTCGGCCCAGTTTGCAACACATCAAGATCCACTCCAGTGATCCATGTTTTTTCTTATACGGATGAGCTTATTATTGACGCTATGGAGTGACGTATAGACATCTAGACCATTTATTATTTATTGTCCACTAAGCTTAGTTATGCGGCGGGACCTCTTCAGCGTGGGATTTCGGTGTTGTTTTGCGTTGTCATTTAATGTATTTGTTTAATGTGCATGTGAATTTAGAAAACTACTCTGTGAGTGTTCGGAATTAGTATTAGATTTTATAACAGGTACCTCAAAGGTATAAGGTGTTGAGGAATAACAATCGATCCAACGGTAGAATCCATTGTAAAGCAAAACTGTATGGGTAATTGCCTTTAACAGGTGGCTGCGTATGGTCGGCACGGGCACACACGCCGACCGACATGCTGCTACCTTGTACATCGACACCTACACAGTTAACAAAAACATTACGCATGTAAGAAACCTAAACCATAGAAATAGATGTATACGCCTATAAACGAATGGTAGAATAACATTGAATAAGTAATTAACGTACCTTGTGGAAAGCACGTGTTCTCTCAGAATCCGTCTCTAACCCCGATACACCTGGTTGCACCGCATTTTGTACATCTACAGTATTATAAGTGATCAATGATTCACCTGTTAAGTTCAAAAGATCAGAATCTAAACACTCATAATTTTCCAAACAGTCAAAAATAGCAAATATGTTTATCAAACTTACTTTACAGCCTAAACAATCTAATAATAGCTTATGAGATAAAACACAGAAAAAATAACCTTAAACATGTACGTGTAATAGCGCCAAACAGTATGTGATACTTTGTATACTTTTTTGATTCTCTACATTGTGAAAGAACCTAACATCGAAACTGCAAAAAATTTAAACCAATATAAAATGCGTTATTGTTA